>OZ022521.1:10583666-11974250 GCA_963989415.1 Cerceris ruficornis
ATAAAACTTAATTTTTGGGAAAAGTGTGCTTATGTGAATTTCAGCTAAATATAGTAGTCTTCTTTTCGCATTAAAAATCGCAAAGTAAACGGTGTGAAATATTCATATAATTTCGTTCAAAAAGGTTCAAGTGTTACATATGATAGCATGAAAGCTTTTGTACAACCTCTCAAATATCATAATATAAGAAGAAAGGGATTCGTATCACTTTCAAATAAAACGGGTCAAATAACTCTGACTGTGCTAATCAAAGAACCAGTCAGCTGATTTAAAAAATTGCTATCTAGTGGGGAATTGAAAGTTGTACATTATTATTGAACGTTAAGGTTAAAAATGTTGAATTTTTAATGAAATTTTTAGGAATAGTAGAATACCCAAGTTTGCTCATCCGTTTCATTGACATCCTTCAATATCCGTTACTTACATCCGTTTAATCCATTTTCAAACACACTGGCTACGTGCAGTAAAGTTGCTTTAGTTAATGATTTATCTACGTATATAAATCAATACAGTGAAGAAAAGAATAAGGCGAATTCTCGTGAGTGTACGTTGAGGTCATGTGAATGATCTTCTTTCCGAAGCAACTGGGATTATAATAGAAGCCTCAATTAATTTGTACAACGTGAACGACCTTCGAACCGGAAGGACAAGACTAATGAGCTTCAGGATAGTGCATGAATGACTATTGTAGTTGTACAATTAAACCGAAATCTTTGATCACGTTATACCTGGTACTATGCATCTCATTATCCTAACTACAAAACCATTACAGAATGAATGCCTTCAAATTAAACAATTATTTTCCAACCGTATTTTTTCTCCATTAAATAATGCCAGAACCTTAGGTTGCAATTTATTAAGCTGCAATCTTTTAATCTTTTTTCATAGTATGAGTCATAAATATTCAGAATTTACAGTAAATTATCTGTATGTACTACATATAAGATATCGAAACGACACTGCATAATATATTATTTTTTAGTAAGGTCACCTTAGCTAAGTGACCTTATCTAAGGTGCTCTTAGCTCAGTAACAATTTTCAAGGGCACGGGAATTATGGCGGATAAAGACGTAATGCCTCGAGCACGGAATCGGTAAATCCGAGTTCAAATGCTCTGTCACCCTTGGGTTTGTCTTATGTGATTTACATATTTTGTATACAATAGCCTTGGTGATTCGAAATTCACCTAAAGTAGGTCTGAGGCGAAATGAGCATAGCAGTTGAAGTCTACCAAGTAGAACAACAAATTTTACTACTTCTTATATGTTGCATTGCACCGTATAGTAAAAAACAGCAGGTGCAATAAACCGTGAACACTGCCCACAAATTAGAAGGTCTCTGCAAAGATCAGGATTTTAAGAACTGCTAACGATTCCAATTGCAGGGGTATCGCATACTGAACAGAGTTCAACAATATTGATAAAAAAGTTAAAAAATGCACATCATAAAGGATGCGAAATAAATAAAAATACAATCTTATTCCATTGTTCTAGTAGGTAATTAAACCTATGTGTGATGACAATTTATTCTCTGTCAGGAAAACATTGGTTATACGTGAATGTATATACAGGGTGCCTCGTAACTGGTGGTACAACCGAGCAGGGGGTGATTCTACACGAAAAACTGAGTAGAAAATATAGAATAAAATTTTTTGATACAAGCCTTCGTTTTCGAGAAAAATGAGTTTGAAAATTTGTCTAGTGTGCGTGCACTCGGCTTACTTGCGGCTCAACGGACTTTATTCTGAGTTACCTCAACCTTCGTTCGCAATGGTTTTCGAGGTTTGTATACATCGAATAAATCGAAGGTCGAGGTTACAATGTTAGAATTGCCTTTGAGGAATTCGTTTAATTCATAAATTGCTGGAAGTGCCGTCCACGTTGTTGTAAACATAATTGTGATCTTCGTATTAAATTCCTTCGAATCTCTTGTAATGTACAATTATTATTTTGCTTTAAGTGTTCAAACGCTATCAGAATTTTGTGTTGTAATTGTTCGATGCTCGTTATGTCATCACGATACACAATTGATTTCACCTGACCCCACAAATAAAAATATAACGGTGAATTTTCAAACTCATTTTTCTCGAAAACAAAGCCTTGTATCAAAAAATTGTATTCTATATTTTCCACCCAGTTTTCCATGTAGAATCATCCCCTGCTCGGTTGTGCCACGAGTTACGGGACACCCTGTATATGTATAAAATAAATCGAACTTATTACATGTATTAATTTTTCTCGTCCTCCGGTCATACCTAATTTATATAGACGATATAAATATTTCAATATCACTAATTACAATTCCATTCGTACTAATATAAAATACAAACTCGTAACATGTCTATAACTTTCTAACTGAAAAGCTCAAAGCACAAAAAACTACAAATTATTTTCTTCAAAAGGTACACATGTTCTACACGTCTGTTAAAGTAAAACACAAAAAAAACAGGGCTTATCGGATCACAATTTTACCATTATCACCGATATCGTGCCCTTATTAATCGTATTAACAGATAACGTCAAAACGCTGATATCATTGCAATCAGTCGGGCGTTAAAAACAAATTGCAACCACTTGATGTTTAAGTATATCAGAACATGTAAAACGGACAGTCGATTCGCACTCTACCACCCACATGTCGTGCACCCAACGATCCGTGAATGGTCATTAACGTTAATACTAAGTGGTTACGAAGGCAGGTGCGACGGTGACAGGTGGACCACCGGCAGACTTGGCAATGAAATATAATATCGCTTCCTTGTCGCGAACTTTGCTCGTTAGCCGTTCACGCGGCAAAAATTAAAACTCATTTCAGTTGATCCTTTTTTCGCTCAAGTTCATTGCTACGGCAAATGAGCGTTAGCTTTGCGACACGGCGAAAATGCGAATACACTTACTCAAAATGACGTTTAATATTTCTTTATAAATACGTATCTTATTTAACACTAGAACTACCGGCGTTAAATCTGTTATATTTAAATATATCAAATAAGTCCTTTGAAAAAAGTAAAATTCAGTGGTGGAAAAGATGATCGATTCGGTAATTTATGTTTTATAGGATAGACGTAGAATATCTACTCTCTGGCTCTCCTATAATCTTGGAGAATTTTTGGAAAAAATTGTGTACCAGTCATTTTGACTGGTTTGGTAGTTCTAGTGTTAACTTGTTCCTGTTGAGTACTTTAGCGAACGTCTGTGTGTCAGCGCGGAACATTTTATTGTTTCAAAAGAAAATATTTTGAATTTCGTAACATAGAGAGTCTAATTTCATGATAGATTTAAGGTCTTTTCAGATGGTGTTCTGGTCTAGAGTGCCATTTACAGGCTTCCTTTGCAAGTCTGCTAAAAAATCTTTAAAATTTGAGTATCATGTCAGTTATGAGTTATAACAGAAAACAAAGATTTGAGGAAAAAACTTTCGCTTTACAGCACATTATCCAATGGTAATGAAAAGTTCCTCTTGCACTTCGTTATTTATACGAATTCATATAGATCCCGGAGATATATACCTATTTCAAAAAAGTACAATGAACGAAATTGATTTTTCATAAACTTATAATATATTGTTTTACACCGCAAATAGTGATTTATTTCTTCGATTCGTGTTTTCATTTCCACCTTTCCTTTAAATTTTTTCAGACGACAGTTACAGCTCTGAGCCCTAATAAAAACAGTGTCTGAAAAAAAATTGGCACAAGCCACACAACATCTTGCTTCATTCGTTTTTTCATACGTTATTACCTAGTATTTGCATAACGTTCAATATTCTCTAATTACAGACTACACCTTTTTCCAGTGTTGAAACTACAATACTACACGACCGCGGCAAGGAGTGCCTGAAGTCGAAAGGGGCCCAACAGTTTTTTGATTTATTATTTTTTTAATTTACTACAACTATCCCTGATTCAAATTAGATTAAAATTAGATTGACAAAAAGACATAATTTTTGTTTATGTTCTGTATTTGTAATATTCTGTAATTTTCTGAAACATGATATGAACTTTCATACAAATGAAATGGAATCGTTAATTAAATCTATTTAATAATAGAGAATTGCAAAATAATCTAAAAACACGTTCTCTTTGGTTTACTTGCTCTGAAGCTTCTGAAGAAGAGGTGAGACGAACGTTTGATTACTGAAAATATCACCGTAATATAACCGTATTCATATCGTTAACCCTTTGCGGTCCGAATTATTTTGTCAAGTTTGTAGCAAGCCAAATGAAATTAATTGTATAACATTTTCTGCCGTTGGTTATTCTTTTTTTTAATGATAGCAATAGCTATAGGTACTGACGGATATTTAGGTGATATTACAAAATCATTATGTATTTGAAAAGTCAATATTAATTCATTAGAAAATAAAATGAAGTGAAAAGCTGTGTCGAGTACAGCTCGACATAGGACTGCAAAGGGTTAATGAATAAATTTCGTTGGTGCAAAAACGCCATAAAATCGACTGCCAATTCTCTCGTAAAACTGCCAAGAAGTCAAATAAAAATGAAGAAAGGCCAATTAAAACCAATTGCGTTACTACGCACCGATTTTACGCGAATAAATTTCCATAAAATCTCAATTACAGCAGAAATTACGAAATTATATCGCGTCTCACGATCAACGCGAGATCACACGTAATTCGTAACAGAGAAAGAAGTTACGATATGTCGCATTCGTCCTTAAGGAATAATCTTTCTAGAAATCTAACATGAAACAATATTTATACGCTCCAATAATTACCGTTAATGCAGTTCGAGTTCCGTCACGTCCGATAATTACGCGATACACGAGAAAACTGCCGAGATAAAAGCAGCGATTAACACTTTCGCCACGCTATTATGAATTAATAACATTCGCAGGATACCTTGTACTGGTTGTTTTATAAGCCAGAGTTTAATACAACCTTATAACTTCAATTACTGAAGTTATTCGATGAAGATTGATACTCCCAGTACTCTTTTTGTACAATGAATGTGCGGCATGAAAATGAAGAAACAGAGAAATTGATTCGCAATGAAATATAAAACTTCTATTAAATTTGTCTATTTACACAAAGTGCGTCACCCAAAGTGACGATTCTAAATAATTCAAAAAGTATGTATTGTACGAAAAAATGTTTCGTGCAAAAGTTGCACGTTTATGAAGTGGTCAGTCAACAGCAATATGGTTTTTATGCGTCTTACTGTTTCATCGAGACATGCAGGTCACGATTTTGCTTTTACACGGTTTTTAAAATAAAGGATTTTTGTATAAATATACTTTTAGTTATTTCCATTTAACCCTCTGAGGACTAGTGACGCATATATGTGGTCTGAGAAAAAAATTAATTATAGTTCATCGCTGCTTGTATACACAGTTAGAGTTCAAAAACTGAAATACAACCGTTGTAATATGATTAAACAAATAGTAATTTATAATGTATATACATTAACAGCCTAACTTGCTGAGAAAAAGGTGCTTTTCGATCGCAAAATAAACTGTTATCTCTCAATATTCAAAAATGTCTCCGTCCGCAAAAGGTTAACGTTGAAGTAGATGGCTGAAATATACACATTTTAGTTTGTTTTAGATTTACACAGTTTTACGTATGAAAATTCACGATTTCGATTTACACGTTTTTCTAAGGAATCCATCTTCCGTGTAAATCGAGGGATAGGCGTAATTCAAAATTGTAACACTATTAACTAAAAAATGGCGTTCAAAATGAAATATATCAAGGTGTCTTTTGATACCTTCGGTAGAAATAGTGTTAAATGGAATGCCTATACTTTCTTTCTAACTCCTGATAAAGCATCGAATTCTACATAAAAAATTGTTATATTATGTATGATCTAAAACGAATGATTACTGAGATATTCACAAAGTAATTATCCTGCATCACAAGGCATGCTCATTCAACGGGACTGTTATAATTGGAGGACGACTTTGTATATGACAACAATTATTGTTGTTAAACACTGTCGATATCACCGCAGCTTAGTACTGATAGAAGTCGTACAGAGAAAAGTACTACATTTATTAAGATATTCAGTAACAGAGAGAGTCTTCACGTTGCATGACTCACCCGGAATACAGGATGTCTCAGCCGATTTGGACATCTTGATTTTCTCGCTATTGTTGCTGGTAGCGATAAATGTTTCATAGAAGACTGGAATGGTATCGAGTGAAGCATATTCTAGTGCTATTAGTTTTTCGTAACTGGGCGCATCTAGGTCATATGAAGGTCAACTTTGTTTTTTAAAATGGAATGAAGTATTTTTTATACATCAATCCAGCTAGGCCTTATTTATAAAAATATACTGATCAATCTATGTCGAAACGTTAGTAATTTAGAAATTATTTTAATTTAAATAATTCTACCATTCGTACTGATATTAACGTTTATTGACAGGAATGATTTAACATAACGGCCCTTTGCATCACAGCATTTTTTAAATCAATGAAGTTAGGACTGCCCTACGTTATTTAATATATCGGCTGATATTTTTCAACATTCAGCAATAATACGCTGAAAAAAGCTGAAAAAGATGACAAAATCGGCTTAGACACCCTGTATATATAGAATAATATAGACACAGTAAAATATATAGGGTTGGCAAGAAAGTAATTTCGGTTTTCGTCGATAGCTAATGTTACGTTTGTTTTAAAGGACTTCTGATAATGTTATCATTTTTTTGCTTCTGAAAATTGAAATTTGTCACTTTTGGCAGGATTTAGAAACAAATTGCGCTTCATTTTGTTGGCAATTGTTAGTTTAGCATGAATTTTAATATGCAGTGCAAAAACGAATATTTTCGACATATTTTAATTTGTCATTACTTTTCGATACAAACCACATCGAAAGCTGAATTGTATCAAAAATAAGTTATGCTGTCGATTTGGTGGGATTACAAAGGTGTTGTGTACTTCGAGCTGCTTCCGAGGAACCAAACGATTAATTCAAATCTTCTGCCTAAAATCGCACCTGGTTCAGTTTTTTGCTGATAAAGACCAGAATTTCTATGAGAGCGGAATCATAAATTGGTCTAAAGGATGGCAAAAGGTCATCGAATAGAATGGAAAATATATATTAAAGTTCATTCTTTGTTAAAAAAAAAATTGAGTTTCATTTCATATTACAAAACCGAAATTACTTTCTTGCCAACCCAATAGGTATATCTTAATTGACCGAACGAAATAATAAAACAAAAAAATATACAGTGTATGCCATTATGAAATTTTGCAGAAGTACAGTAGGTGTCCTAATGTTTTTAACCGTCAGTGTACGTACATACGTCAGTACATTAAGAATTTACCCCAAAACGCATCAAACATATTCTCTATCTGAACATCGCGAAAAATCAGCCGATGTAATAAAAATTTATTTGTGTCATAATTTTTGCAACATTCAATCATTGACGATATCCCTCATAGGCCAACCATCATCACGAAGGACCAAGGTTCAATCTTACCCGCGGTATGTGCAAAATGATCTCGCGTCGTTTGCAGTTAAGCAGCATATTCTCGGACAACATTGAACGAGGCTGAGATTCGTTCTTCGTATGTAACTGCCTCTGGATACCAGCTGTGCAATTACTCGAAAGATTTTTTCGTTCCGGTAGAAGGAGTATACCCCACTCTTTCGTCTGTTTCTCTCGTTCTTGTTTCGAGTTCTCTATTTCCACCTGTCCTCGTTGTCTTTCTTCATCGTCATAAAGAAATACACGCAACTGGAGATGATACTAATCGAGTATTTGTTTGTGATATTCGAACAATTTATCATACAGTTATAATAACACGAAGTGTGTAATTTATATAACGTAACTACTTGCAAAGGCCGTATCATAATTTCGGAAAAGCACGTCTCTGTGGAGAAGTGAAGAATTGTTCCTCGGTACGAATAAATATTATCTTATTAATGAAATTGATAAAGAAAGAAATTTTTTTACGAAGCTAATCGAAGTGAATCTTTCTTCATTGTTAATTTTTAACGCTAAATACGAAATAACTAATAATAAGGTGCGTTTATCCTTCGGTCTTTGGTGTTAGAATAATCCTCCACGAGGCTTGTATTTTTTGAATTCATGTTTTAGAATGACTTTTTCAAAAACTGGTAGTATACTGCTCATAGCAATAATTTTTTAACAAGGAAATTTTGAAAAAAATTTGCTATGTGCAATTTGCTGATTGGTATGTTGTCACTTTACTGGAAATATTAAAGGCCAGGCAGAATATTAAAGCACCGGTACCTGACTCAGGAAAGATAATTACAGTAGATTAAAATAAATAACATGCTATTAAGATAAATAATAATTAAGGTAAATTTACGATATCGGATTCCCAAATTTAAGCAAAAAAATTGTGCTATACATTTTTCTGAGGATGTTTCAGATGTAACTTTTTTACATTTCTTTCACTCCTTTATGAACCATTTTGATTTTTAACCGAACAATACTTTATTCTTTACTTATTTCTTTACTTACAATACTTTATTTATTAAAATGATTAATGCTTGCGCTGGAAATGGGTTTTATTAACACTAGAACTACCAAACCAGTCAAAATGACTAGTACACAATTTTTTCAAAAAATTCTCCTTTATAGGAGAGTCATAGAATACATATTCTACATCCATCTTATAAAACATAAATTACCGAATCGATCATCTTTTCCACCTCTTAATTCCCCTTTTTTCAAAATACTTATTGAATATTTTTAAATATGATAGATTTAACGCCGGTAGTTCTAGTGAGAAATGTACGCGAATCATTTTTATCATTTCTCGTCAAAGTTTTTCGTGCGTGGGAAATAATATGAAGAAACATCCTCTTTTTTATATAATAATTTCCAGCTCTCTCTGTTGCCCTTTTTCAGCAACACGCAGAAACGTACCACCAGATCTTTCATTCTTCTAACTTTCCTTTTCGAAGGAATAGTTCTTCCAGAGCGTTCCCTGACTATTTATTCACCTTCTAACACTAATTTTCTTCATCGTTTCATTTCAATATCTTGTCATTTAACAAACTAGTGTTAACGTACGTCATTTTCTACCCAAAGATACAATTCTTTACTTTCTGACATATATCAATATCTTCTGTCTCCCTCACCTACTCCTTTTCACCGACCTAACTTCGTATCTTTGTCTTCCTCAATAAACTTACAGTTTCAGCTTCATTCCCTACTTCTTCGCACACTTATTCCCCATTAATGATATTCATTTATTCTCTCTACCTCCCACCTGCCACAGAATGATCCCATTTTACACTGCCCCCGTCATTGCTAAATCATTACTTCTTACCTCGTTCTCTTTTCCATTTTCTCACGCACCCATCCGCCAATGATTCCATTCTATTATTTCTCTCCTTCATTCCCTCGCTACCTAATGACTCTACGTCTTTCCATCAACGTCGTTCAAGAAAACTCAATTTTTACGGCATTGTTCTCGACGCTCGTTCTTTCGCTTATCCGTCGAGGAAATCTTCATCGAGAAATTTAGGACAACGATACCAGGTGTCCACGCCGAGGAGGGTCCTTAAACCGTGCCTCCTGGTGAATCCTTAATGAATGGAGGACGCCCGATGCCAAATGATCGCTTTGAAAATTAGAGACTTCGTACTGGAGGATGAGAGATCGAGAGAAGGAGGAGGAGTAGAGACGTAACCAGACATTATTTTAAGAAGGGGTTCCCCTCCGTACTATCCCCGTCCTGATTGATGATTCTTTTCGTGCGTAAACCACGTTGGTCATGGAAATACATTTAGTTCTACCTACTTTTTGCTTGTGGTGCTTGTTATTAACCCCCTTTAAAATTTCAATGTTCTTTTACACGAAAGAACTTGGAGGTTTTTTCTTACAGTCGTTGATTGCTCGTTTGAGAATCGACTGTGTTGGCAATGATGCTAATCATGTAGATACTTTGCATGTAATATTAGCTCACATTAATTTTTCATTCTATTGCTTTGACATTTTACTAATCAGAATAAGTGAATTTACGACTTTTACTATGTATAATGTAGGAATTAACACTAAACCTACCGGCTTTATATCTGTTATATTGAAATATACGAAATAAGTACTTTGGGAAAAGAGATTAGAAGAGGTGAAAAAGATTATCAGTTAAGTAATTTTTGTTTTATACGATGGACCTGAAATATTTACTGAATGGCTGTCCAATCAGATTGTGGAATTTTTAGAAAAAATCAGAAAGCGGTCATTTGACCGCCATGGTAGGTTTAGTGTTAAAAGGGAAAAATCGAGAATGTTTATTTCAATTACCAACGAATGGAATATTAATATAACACAAAGCAAAACAACACAAATAATATAATAAATACCGACACAAAACAACTCGGACTACACAAACAACTCAATTATTAATCTCTCTCGCACAATTCTCTTTCGGATCTCACAGAAGTCTCTCTACCAATTCTCAATCGCGCATATATTTATAACATTCACACGGCATACTCGATCAACACTCGCACTCTCGTCATCTGCTGATTGCCATAGTGATTACCGATCGATAGCTCCGGGGTCATTGACCTTTAAGGACAAATTACACATTCAGGGCAAACACCTGATGCGCTACATTCATAACTAGAAATCCATTCATACCACAATAATGAACGCTGGTATCTGTGGGAGATTGGCGGGAAATGAAAATTCAGTAACAGGTTCACTGATTGATTGTTTGTGATCCTTAGTGGATATTTTCTTAAGGCACAAATGCTATTATGTAATAATTATGTAATTTCCGATCATAATCTTATACTATTCGGGTATAATATGTTTACGTACAGTAACACATTTTAAAGTTATATCAATCATTCATATTGAATTCCATACTTAAGAAAATCGTATCCATACTTATTGTTAGAAAGAATCGAAATCGGCAGAAGTTTCGGGACGCAGATAAGTATTTTACAAAATTCTATATCGCTGTAAATCTGTTTGTTCGGTATTACTATTTTGTTGATACAAATTCATATTAATATATTTCCAACTACTTTGTAATTTTTCCAAAAAAATTGCCAAAAAATATATAACGATAGTATTCCTCAGATTTTCCAAGAGTATCTTGCAAAAGCGCAGTGATCAAGTTAATCTATTTTTTTTGGGCCCTTCTACTTTCAATCTTCAAGTTTCATCGTCCAATAACAAAAAATAAACTTAAACTTTATTCGAGAGAAAGCAAAGTGCAAGTCTGACAAGAAGTATTTTCTTGATAGTAATTGGTAATTTTTAAATTACAATAGCAAAATCATTATATTAATTGACTTCCTTAACAATTGTAATGCCGCGTCTTGCAAGTATATTCGATCTGCCAATCGACTTCTCATAGAGTCTTTCAATAGAAACGTAACATTTGTCCGAAGTAACTTTCATCTGGATCACAGGGTCAGACTCAAAACCGTGTGAAAGCTGCGGCCTATATTAGAGGGCGCTTCCAATTTCAAGATAATGTTATTCAATAATGATCACCAGTACCGTATAATTCCAAAATGCTGCCCTGGATTGACATAACAGTATAACATGGTTAAAGTGCGTTAACACGTTGAATGCCACCCGTATTTTGCTAGTTTCATTTACACCGAACCGAACCTGTCTCCATTAACCGTTTGAGTCCCAAGCAACGCGATCGCGCTGTTGAGATTTTATGTCGAGAAAACCCAGCACATTTCAAGCATTGTGGACAACTGACGGTGCGATACCGATTGCCGAAATCGCGCGCTCAGATTTACTGACGCAAGTACATCACACAGCTCCTTTGAATGTAAATAGTACATTTTACAATAGGTAGAATAATACTATAATAATGCAATAATACATTACAAAATGAAAATTTTTATTTCATTCTTATCTTCTCAATCATTTTTATCGAACAAAACTTGAAATATTTATAAATTTTACATTATGCATATGTAATAATACATATGCATTTTATAAAATAACGAATTACAAATTAACAATATTTTTGTGTTATGAACAAACAATTTAAATGGAGAGTAACACTTATAATTTGCAACGTCGGTGTTTATCAAAACGTATTGGATGAATTCCTTTTTTACATCGCTCGCAAATTAAATATGATCTTTTTACTGCATTTTTGGGATTCCAATCCCCTGTTTGGGATTCTTCGGCAGTGTTTTCTCAATACGCCCTGGGACACAAACGGTTAAAATCTCATCTTTATAGAATAGAAATGTTAAAAGTAAGAATAGTTATGTACTCAGTAATACTTCACTTTTCTAACAGCGATATTTTAATATTGAATATATTAGCACATCCGTAAATATCGCAATTTAAGATTCATGAGAAATTTCATCGAATTCAACAGTGCCGGTCACCGGTGACCTCCGTGGCATTCAACGTGTTAAACCAAATTTAACTACTACATCTGTAGAAATTTTATGAAAAACTGTTGCTCTGAAGTATCACACCGTTACCTTTATTACGAGGATAGTTACAAAGCTAAATGTAATTTACAGTTTACCATTAAAAATATCGAGGCGGTCAAAACGACCGTTTTCCAATTTTTTCTAAAAATTCCCTAATTGATGGGGGAGTCATGGAGTAAATATTCCACTGTATGATATGAAGGTAAATTACTTCATTGATTATCCGTTTCACATCGGGACTTCTCTTTTTGCAAAGTACTTATTCAGTATATTTAAATACGGTAGATACAACGTCGGTAGTTTAGTATTAAAATACACGTCTTTATACAACTTTATAAGACGTTACGAAAAAGATAAGGAATATTGTTTTTAATAATGGGCATATCCGTCAAATTTTTGAGAATTATAGGCTGCCAGATCAATACTTTATAAAAGAAAGCAGATTGAATGCATATTGAAGTTATCAAGCGATCTTATTTCTATTTTTATAGTACTAGTGCCTTGTTATAATTGTCAATGTATAATTGCATCAAATTTCTCATTATGTTGCTCCAATTCCTCTTTTTATAAAATAAGTCAATGCATTTAATTTGAGTATATCTTATTTTACTGCGCATAAACAATTGCGTTCAGTACAACCAAATTGCATTTGAAAAAGTAAAAGTAAAATTTTAAAAGTGTAAACAGGTGTATTGGGCAAAACTTGGCTTAAATCGTTGAAAGTGGCGGATATAAAAAATGTTTTGAATATTTGCCATCCATGGTTTAAAAACTGGACTGAAATATAATTTTCATGTCATCAAACCAGCACAACATTTTTGAGAAATTCAAAGTCAATAGAGACAAATGTTTTTTATACGAAAAATTCGTTACAAGACGCATTGCTCCGGCTTGACATACTAAAATAACTATAAATATGTATATGTATTAATAAATGTATTAAAAATCTATCATTTTCTCATAATTCAAAAAGGGATCGAACTTTCCGATAGACGTAATACAACCTCTGAAACATATTTATGTTAATTTCAAATAATCGAGAATATCAATTATTTTTTAGCAATATAATAAGATTCGCAGATAATAAAAAGATTGAAGACCCTGAAAAGTAATACTTAACATCTGCCTCGCTCATTCTTCTTAAATAAAAGCCTCTATTAACCCTTTGAGGACTAACGACGCATATATGCGGCCTGAGAAAAAATTTAATTATAGTTTATCGCCGCATGTCTACACGGTTATAGGGAAAAAATTGGAATATAACAGTTGAAATATGATTACACAAATGGTAATTTATAATTTGTATACATTAAAAGTCAAACTTTCCAATAAAAAGGTGGTTTTGGATTGTCAAATAAACTATTATCTCTTAATATTCAAAAATGTCTCCGTCCGCAAAGGGTTAAGATCAACATAGCTAGAGCAAAGATTATTTAAACCAAAGATATTTCAATCTTCCCTAGCATCATCGTTATCATAAATACAAAGCCCATAGCGGTCTAAAGAGTTAAGAACGTAAATCACATTTAGCCGCATCCCCTTGAATAGAATTCCCCACATAAATACAACCGTAACACAACGACCGAGTGCTCGAAGATGTCTAGATCCAGCGCTACACCCCAACGACACGCCGGAATCCCAAAATATGAAGGTGGAGAACGAAAAAGAAAAAAATTGGAAAGAGAGACACAGAAACGTTACAAGAGTTCGTAATTTAATACTGCGGCGCAACTACGAGAGTAGCTTAGCACCACGCTCCGAATAAACTAAGAGCCCCTGAAAGACGAAGGGCACGTCGGAGTCCATTTAGTTGGAGCTTGTAGAGAAGACTTCAAAGCCGTGCGAAAGGTGCGGCGCACGGTATGGGATCCACGGAGTTATGAGACCTCGTGGGTTCGGTTCTCAGGAACCTGAGACCACCGAGTTCAGTCGTACATAATGCACGCTGAAGAGCGCGACAAGCATCGCGAGGAAGAACGCGGAGAGAGCGCGCTGTTTTGCTCGGGCATTACACTCTTCCTCTTTCTTCCTCCTATTCTCGAGGACTCGCGCCACCTTCCCACCCTCTGACGGTACCGCTCGCTCTCCTGCTCCTTCTTCTCCCACTAGATACCTAGTTCTTTTGCTTATGTCCTCTAACCGATCGGCTATATTTCGTTCTCTGGAAGTATTTGCCAGAGCGGCCATAGAAAGCCAGATCTTCATGGAGCTTTAGAGAAAACTCGAGGAATTACTGAGCGCTTGGCAGCTTTCTCGTTTCTACGGTGTCTTTGAACTGCTCTGCATGTTCATTCGGGATTATGTTTAGACTGTCGAAAGCAATGGGACATTAAACGTGTTGAAGGTAGGTATTTTACTTGTCTTGATGGTACCACTGAAATGGAATGTCTGCGTTTAAATCTGTATCGTTGTAGAGTAGGAGTGTTAACACTAGATCTACGGCCGCTAAATCTAGTATATTTAAATATATTAAATGAATACTTTGAAAAAAGATGGGTCAAGCGGTAAAAAATACAATCAGTTAAGTAATTTGTGTATTATAAGATACACGTGAAATATTTACTTTACTGCTTCTCTATCAATTTGAGAAAAATTAAAAAAAAAATAGGAACCCGTCAATTTGACGGCGGCCGTAGATCTAGTGTTAATGATGAAAATAGTCATGCATCGAAGAGTACTTTCCAGTGTTTTATACGAGTAGCTTTTACTAGCGAATTTATTGGAAAATATGTGAAGATTGAAGTCTAATAGTCAGAAAAAATTTGCTTCACTTTAACCCTTTGCGGTCCGAATTATTTTGTCAAGTCTGTAGCGAGCTAAGTGCAATTAATTGCACAACATTTTCTGTTGTTGGTTATTCTTTTTTTTTAATGACAGCAATAATTATAGGTACTGACGGATATTTAGGTGATATTACAAAATTATTATGAATTTGAAAAGTCGATATTAATTCGTTAGAAAATAAAATGTAGTGAAAAGCTATGTCGAGCTATACTCGACATAGGACTGCAAAGGGTTAATAAAGGTGGTGACAGTGGACCGTCAAGGCATTTAATGTGTTATGAAATGAAAGTTTGTGGTTTAAGACTTTAAAACGCCCTGAGATTATAAGAGGAACAAGCTAAAGTGGAAAATCAATTTCGTTTAATTGGTACAGTACTTCTGGAAAAATTGACACAAATATTTCTTTTCACGGTACTCTTAAGTTTCGATAAGTTATATAACCCTTTGACTGAGGCGCAATCTAACGAGAAATCAGCAGAAAAATGCTCGAGACATAATATCTTTGTAAATTTCAGATTTTAAAAGCTTATTAGTTGACCAATATTCCGAATAAAAAACTTTTCATACTCGTGACGTTAATAATGCGGTACCTAAATAAATAAATAAATAAACGAATAAATAGATAAATAAATATATATATTTATTTATTTAATTGTATGCGATGCTTGCAAAAAAGTGCTTCAGAGTATATTTCATTAACACTATTCCTACCGACACTTCACGTATACCTTTTCCTACCGCAACCGGTGAATTTGTCAAATGATATTTTTTTCCCAGAAAATGAACAGTAAAAAAAGAAGTGAATATTGAAAAATGTATTATAATGTGAATGTATTATACGTATATTTGAGGAAAAGTCGTGAAGTTTAAAGGCGATTCAATTACGTTGTATATAGGAAATTCTAATCGAAATTTTAAAAACGGTCATTTGACCGGACGTCGTAGGAATAGTGTTAAGTATACTTTTGATCTTTTTGTACTGTACATTCCAAATGTTAGTACTTTATTTGATGTGGAAATAACAAACAAAAAGGTTTAACAGTTACTCCAATCGAAGTACGAAATAAAATTGCTTTCGCAAGAAAAAGTAATGTAAAACAAAGACGTGGCTACTTTTATAATTACCAGCAGATATGTGAAACCGCCTTTTTAAAAACAGTGAACACAAATGCAATGAAGGAAGTCCAGATAAACATAATTTATCTCATTTGAACTTATTTCAAGTCATAGCCATTTTTGTGTTTCAATAATCTGCAATTAGTTATATTCATAGAAGATGCTCGAAATGCTTATCTTCGGTCAGTATGTAATCTCGCTGTTGAGTTTTATGAAAACGAGCAATTCCATGTCTATTGAACGCTCTTTCATCAAAGAATAATACTGCAGAACTGAAAAAGTTGATCGATGTTAAACATCTGCAAGGAATGCATACTACGGGGTATGATTTGTGTAAACGATGTTCTACATCTTCTTGATAGTTTCTGGCCTTTTGAGTTTGATAAAATGACTGCAGATTTGCATACAGATCGAAGGCAGAAGTTTCCTGTACCTTTCATAAAGATAAGTAGTTGTGGATTATTGAAATACAAAAATGGCTTCAACTTTAAAGTTAAAGTCAAAGGCGAGAAAATTATTTTTGCGGTGAATTTCTAGATCTAATTCAATCCCGAAGAGGGTCCTATGTATTAAGCTACGCCCTGTATATATACGCACAAACCCTTAGAAGAGATAATGCAGAAAAATACAATTCCATCCTCGTCAAGAACATGAATTTATTTAAATGAGTATCACACGAAGAGCACTGCAGGACTTCCGGCATGTTCGTTTTTCTTATCTCCTGTAATTTGCACGGGATATATTTATACACGGATTTCGCAGACGTAACACCGGTTTCAGAGGCTTTGTCCTTTTAAATTGAGTTCACAGAACGAAAGAGCTCGTACGTGATGCAGACTCTGGAGGGTAACTGTAAATACTATGCAGCAGAATCCCCGCCAAGTTCTCATTAAACAGCCTTTTGTAATTGAAAGAACGAGGCCCTCCTCTGATACGAGACTACCCTTCTTAATCATTTATAATTATGTTTAATAGACAAACTGCAATCCCCTTCGCTCAGTTCCGGAGCGCATAGTAGATCGTAAGTACGGTAACACTAAATAAATGCACTCTCCTTTGAACATACTTAACCCTTAAGCTGTGACGAGCGACTATATTCGTTGTCTACGAACTGCCACATATTGTTGTTACCTATGTTCCAACATTTTACTTCGTAGTATTTGTTTATCGCGATCAAGACGAATCAGTAATAATAAAGAAATAAATGTTTTCTGCATTAGTCTTAATTGTTGAAACTATATGACAGCAATTCGTACACTTTTGGCGCTGCTCTTTGTTCAGAAAGATCATCTCAGCGGATAGAATGCCCGTAGAGAAAGAGTTAAAAATTAAGAACATAATGATTATAAAAATTTGATAAAATGTAACTAAATGAACGGGAAATTTATATTTTTTATATAATAAGCTCTTAACAAAAATGCAACCCGTGTTTAACACTAGAACTACCGACGTTAAATCTATTATATTTCAATATATTAAATTAATACTTTGAAAAAAGAGAAATCAGGAGGCGGAAAAGATGATCGATTCGGTGATTTATGTTTTCTGAGATGGACGTAGAATATTTATTTTATGGCTGTCCTATAAACTTGGAGAATTTTTGGGAAAAATTGTGTACCAGTCATTTTGACTGGTTTGGCAGTTCTAGTGTTAAGCTAAAGATACTTTGCGTCATTTTGAATGGTACACCGCTCAACTATTCAATTTTTAAGTTTTCCATGCCGCTTGTTCATGAATCTCTCTAATATTATTTACAAATTCCACCATGTTAAATTCAGATCCGAGGTAGTGTAATGTACCCATCCTTCGATGTTAGGATTAGTCAATATCTTTGTAAGCGCAAATATTTTGTACATCGATGCTCTGTCTCATCCATACTCACCATTCCTTTCTCATCCCCGAATCACCGCCCAAGCCCAAAAATCCCACTTCCCATTTTGGTCCTTCGAATCCCAAACACTGTCATCCTCCTCCCGGTCCTATCCCTAAAGTTCTTAAAACCTTGCGTCCCTGTGCGCCGAAGTTCAATTACACTGGCTACCACGATTTTTTGCCCAAAGAATGTTTATGCTAATTCTTACAAATTTTGTGGCGCTGAACACGAATCTATAGCCCTTTTGTCTCCATCAGACTCCATTTCTGATGGATACATAGTCTAAATCGTTGCAATACTGATGACACTGCCATTTGTATCTATTATTACAGAGCAAGCTCTTCTTATACGTTCTTGCATGTCAATTTATTTTCTATTGCAGTTGACTTTGGGTGACCTTGAATGACCTTCATAATAGGTCACTGTATTCGTCTTGAAACACTCTATCAGACTATAAGTAAGAAACCATACCATTCCATTTAAAAAAACAGAATTGACCTTCATATCTCATTGACGCCTCCACCTACAGAAAAATTGGTAATACCAGATTATGAGCCCCCCGATACCAAGTAAGTTTGGTCTACTGCATTTTTTTCCTATCTTCAAAAACAAGCGAGTTATTCAGGTGACCTGTTTAAAATGCCCCACCCTGTATAGAAGTTCTACAGAGTCCATTGTTTAAAATCGTCAAGGCAAGATATTTCAAGTCCGTGCAAAATCAACCCTTGTTCGTCGTTTGTCCAAATGTCCGAATTAAGTATTTCAAATAATAAATTCATGTGACAAATACATCTTGGAAACAACTAAAAAAAAAACTTTTAAGCAAACATTTCATATCTTTTGCGTAACTTTGATTGAATAGTTACCAGTACATAATTTGTACCACATAAACGTCGGTGTCAACTAACAAATAATCGGTGCTATCCAACAAAGAAACTTTATTTGCGGTTGTCGTTGCGTCTTGCGGTTATCTTTGTGGGGAGAAGCTAAAGAGTTTTAACGGCTGCGTCCGCTTTTGTCACCTGAGACTCTGATGACTTCATCTCATTGCTGCCTGCCCGAGATACCGAGCTGTACACACTCATGTATGTACGCATACATACAGCTGTTCAAGGTACATATCTCTAAAACACTTAAACTACTACGCAAGTTTAGAAGAAAATCTCCTTCGTTCCAATATTCCGTCCGAATGCAGGTGACGTGGCAGTCTAAGTGTTAAAAATGTTATTTCTGGTAAATGCGTATCAACAAATTCTGCGACAATTACACATTTCACGGGAAAAGTACCATGAAATATTTATTAAAGCAGTTCCTAAATTACACAAATTTATGCACGAAAAAGTATACATAGTATGCAAATGTGAAACGACTCAGAGATGTTTTGTAAGTGATTGTTTTTTTTCTGTGAAACAATATTGCATAACAGTATTCATTATTTCTTTTAATAAATGATTAATGTTTCGTTGTAGCGTGCCTATGATGGCTCGTCCGAGACTCGTTCGAAGCCGGAAGACAATGACGTGTTCTTAACACTAGAACTACCAAATCAGACGAAATGAATGGTACACAATTTTTTCCACAAATTCTCCAAGTTTATAGGAGAGTCTTAGAACAGATATTTTACGTCCATCTCATAAACCATAAATTACCGGATCGATCATCTTAACGCCGATGGTTCTAGTCTTAAAGGACGCGTAGTTCCGATAAATTGGAACAATGTTCTCTTGGGTGTGGTAATATGTTGAGATAGAGGTTGTAAATCCCGATCTCGCCGCAGATATAGCTCTGGAACACTAACTTGGCAGCTGAGGGGTAATTTGCTCTGATTCGCCCGACGGATAGGGACATCCCTCTCCCTCACGCATTTTCGATTGTGACGCGCTATTGGCAGAAACAGCTACGCACACAAATCAGATTGCGTGACAAAGAGAGAAAGCGACAGCCGTGAAACTGAGTGCGACAGCACGAAGTCGAGCGTGAAAGTCGAAGCATTGGCGTACGCACGAGATTTTTACAATCAGGATAGGTAGATACCGATGTTATCGACTTGCATAGATGTAAATTGTCTAACGGAATATTCAGTATCAGTAAAACAGATTTCGGTCCGACAATTTGGTATATTCATATACGTGAAAATACGGCAATGCTACGACTATGCAAAATGATACGTCACGAGGCTGAGCGCCATAATTCCAGGAAATAAGAGGACGGCACACGCGGACTATAGGGAGGGGGTAGGCGGTGCAAGAGCAATCTCCCCTTCCGTCTCAGCTGCCAAGAAAGCGTTCCACAGCTATATGTAGGAATCAGATAAATACAGATAAATTAGAAATTACTACCCTTTCGAGGGTAGTAACAATTACATTTCTTGAGAAATGAGAATATCTCTATTTAATTTCGGAAAATTGAGAAAGTTGTTCCTAAAGGGCTTTTTGGCTTCACGAAGGGGTGAGTGCCATTCTCCTCCCTTGCTACAGCAACCGCCCTTGACGGATAGCCTACTGATACAAGCTAGCTTGACACTCGTCTCTACTTTTATACTCAATAATAGTAATTACGAAAGCATTATTTTTTTTTGGAACAGAGAAATGAATTATTTAAAAAAAAGTAGCATAAACACTTTTACCTTCTCTCCTTTCTGCATCCTGATATTCATTCGAACGTAAATGGAGTGTCGTTACTCCGTATATAACCTTTTTCATTTGAAATGATATTAAAAATGGCAGAAAAATTGTTCACAGACCTTCTCAGACACCTTTTATGCAGATTCTTCGACTAATTTCTATGCAGCTTCAAAATTTACGAGCAAAACAGCAAAATATCGATATTGCAATCGCCGTACCTCCTTCTTTAACAACAGGTGTAACTTAATTTTCAGTTTGGAATTTATAATTGATTCTTTTAATGAATCAATGTTTCTTTACCATTTCTTGCAAAAAGTACGTAGTTGTGTTATTCACACGCGATAGAAATTAAAATGAGCGTATCAGAACGATGAAGTAGGCAACATATGGTAAGATCGTTCGTGGTAAAGTAATTTTAATTGAAAATATCCTTCGGCGATGTTCACCTTTTGCACATATTAGATTCGCGTTTCTGTTGGGGCACAAAGGGACTCTCGACTCGCATCGGAACGAGTGTTTACAAGAAAAGGCGCTGGGATAAACCGATATCCGATAGAAAAGAAAAGAACCCGAGAGTGGAGGCATAAATTACGTTACGGGCAAAAATAACACCGGTATAGGGAAGATGAGAATGAAAGATAGAGGGAAAATGCAAGATAAAAGTAAACGGGAGTAAAGTTGAAGGAACAAAGAAGACAAATAAATTATAAGGAAGACAGGCGCGCGAGGACATACCAAGAAGAAGGGAAGGTAATTATAACTCCTTTCTACGGAAATCGAGACAAGAGAAGAAAACGATTAAAAAAATCTGAAAGAAGATTACCTGAGAGCGACATCAAAGAAATGAATGTTTAGCGTCTGTACGACTGGCGAAACGTGGGCCACATCCGGCTGACGGGCAAAAATAAATTGTACTAATAATTTAAAAAGTTGTAGCTCGAATTTGTAAACATTTCAGAATGATCTTAAACGTTATTTTCTTGTTCCTTCGGTTCCGAAATATTTCTATTTGCGATCGGTCAATAGTTCATAAAGAAAACGTATTGACGAAATTGATCAAGTATTAGTATTAACGGATGTACATACCAACTAATTCTGGCTATCAAGAATGCTCTGTGATCCAAATTATATTTGCAAAGAGTGCTATAGGATCTCAAAATAGAAATTGCTTTGGTAGAGAATAATCTATGACAGACTGTGAGATTAATATCGATTACCTCGATTGTGTAACAAAATGTCCCGTTATCAAATATGTATCTCACATTTGACAATCGCCAATATATGCTGCAATCATGGCAGAAACAACAGTGATAATGAAGAAGTATTAAATGAACATAACGATGAACCTGATTTACCCATGTTTAAAAAGCTTAAACAGTTAAAATTCAAAGTCGAACTAATTATAATAATAATATCGTTATGCATGGAGTATTCGGTGAATCTCATTCTTTCTACCATCATTTATGACAGACATTTTGCGGTTGGGCATTCTTCCATCTGAACATGTAATTCGCTAAATAAACATTGTCGATTCATTTATAACACTTTAGTTGTGTCTATCCATAAAAGGATACTACGTAAACGTGTTGTATTCTGTAACACGGTTCCAACAAGTTTATTAAACGGAAAAAAAATTTAAATGTTGGATTTACAAAAGAAATGAATTGTCGGCCGTCAGAGTAATTGCATGTGAGTTTGCAAATTAAAACTTATCTTACACGAGTCCTTATAAATCATTTTTAAGGCCTAAAAGATAATGTGATGGGAGGTTTGGATGACTCTATTTTTGTAACTATGGTTTGATGTTTTTCTTCTGATCTTTGTAGGGTCAAAAGTTCTTCAAGAACAACGATGGAAAATTAACAATGTTTTCTATTGGAACCTAAGTCTTGGGATACATTTACAAAATACTATTTGAGATGAGCCGGTATCCAATATAGGTGCCATGCGTAACAGTATATTTTGCTGTCGTTTTCATTAATCTTTTCCGTGAAAAACGTGTTTCCAGATCACTGTCCAATGTGCAGTGAAACGAAATGGGTAATCTAGGTGGAAAGCAATTATGCCGGGGAATGGCTTTTTAATTGTTTTATATTAATTTAGAATGTTTGCTGAGAACAATGACGGGGATAATAATTAATTTATCAACCAATTAAGCATAAACATTAATGCATAAAAACTCCGAATCGTAGCGGCACGAAATCACAAAGATATTTCGCTTTAAAAAAATGCTGTTAACACTAGAACTACCAAGGCAGAAACCATATAGTATATATTCCACGCCTATCTTATAAAATATAAATTACTGCATTAATAATTTTTTTTACCTCTTGATTCTTCTGTTTGCGATTCATTTTATTTAATATATTTAAATATTGTAGATTAAACGCCGGTATTTCTAGTATTAAAGCTATTAATAATTTTGCAAGATTTTTTACTTTTTGTGGTGATCATTACCATTAGTTAATGTTTTACATCCATACATGAATTTCTCAAATGATGTTGTCAAGTGCACGTTTTTCGTGTGACATCGTTCACTTTAACATCGAATAACTAAAATACTTCAAGGGATGCCATCTTGAAACTCTTACCGATCTTGACTTTAGACTATATAGAAGTAATTTCACCAAGAATTCCATATATCCTCATTTTTCTCTGTCCTTAACTTCACCTTAATACAAATCGAAAAACAAAACTTCAATTGCATGTCACTCCGTAAAAATGCTAGAACCGATAGAAAAAGAAAAGATCAAAGAACAATGGCGCGAGGTGAAAGAAGCGCGGGAGAGGACGCGAGAAAGCTAAGCGTCGAGAGATCGTTTAATCGGCCGCAAGGACACGAGGCACGCCAGGAATCTCTCGATCGTGAGTATCGTCTCGCGTGTCCTCGGTGTCCTCTGACGTTTGCCGGTGTCCCGAGCGTAGTAACCGTGAATTATAAATCTCCGATCTCCTTTTTTCTCTCGACCGGGGATACAATTTATCGGGGCAACTTCGTCGGCTCTTCGATCCTCGCCGAGTGGCAGCTCGCGTGACGCGCGACACAGCACGCAGCAACACAGATGGTACCTTTCGCGGTATAAGCGAGCCTCCGAAAGCGATAATGAGTACACCAAGCGCAGCTGGAAGCACGGTGCTCGCTATAAATTATATCTTATTTATCGCCCGGCTCGTCGATGCGACAGATGGACCTTGCCGTGTACTCTCCTCGCACCGGCGAGAGACACTTTTTCTCCGAGCAGGATATAAATATCTCTGGCACGGGAGTGGCTTCCATTTTGCATGGTGTAATTGGATCGAAAGTTCTCAGGGATAATGCTGATGCATCCTCGGATTTTTTGCAAATTTCATTGCGTCGCGACGATTGCTAGTTTGCGTTTATTGAAACATTGCGGATGGTGCTTTCATATACTTTTTAACGTGTCAACTCCTTGCCGTGCAATAACGACTGACACTCGTGACGTGATAACTGGAATTGGACATTTTGAAGTTTTTCAAAATCTATGAAATTAAAAATATCAGTGGTTCACGATACGATCAAATTGCCTCTATGCTATTAATATTTCGTTAAGTTCTACATTTTGTCAGAAATCAGGGATAGGTTGTTATTTCAGCAATTAATTCTTACAAGAAATCGTACGGTAAGGGGTTAAACGCCGTGGAAGTCTTCGGTAACCGTCCTATTGCGGATCGTCTCACTCGAAAACCTGGCAGAAGATAATTTTTAAAATTTTCTCTAAACTGAACAATTTTTGTTTTCTGACATAGCTGAATGTATGGAAACGTACGGATATTGTTTCTTTTATTGGTTTATTTACGAAGCGTTGCACTATGCTAAAAGTGAAGAGTGTTGACATAACTCAGACTGTCTGAAGAGACGAATCGGATGAAAGTACCTTCTTTTTTATTATAATCTTTTTATGTTCTCTTTGTAAGGTTATCGGCATTATTTATGTAGCAAACTCATGTTTTTCTGCTGCATTTCATAGCGGCTAAAAAATACATTCATATTTGCTTGTCATGTGACCTTCAAATGACTTTGGATTCAAAATTTTTTGATTATTGTGGAAAGTACATTGAGTGGGACTCCAATTTCGGATGGCAGAAGTGATCTGTGAGAACGTATATATACAGTATTCTTTGTTATTGTATGAAATTCACTCGCCTTTAGTACACTCAAATCTGCTTTTACACGAATTAGAAAAAAATTTAATTCTCTTTTTAAACGACTTATTTTGGTGTAACACGATCGACCCAAATTCTAAAAAGATAATTTTGCTTTTCTGTGCCCTAGCCAAAACACAAACACAATGATTAATTACTGAATTCGTTCTTAAATCGACTGAAACATCGGAGGCTAGTCCTAACTTTGTTCAAGAGATTACCCAAAGAATTTCACCAATGGAACACGAAGACGATAATAAAGTTATTTCTAGTGAGAGCAGTAATATTACAGTCTTACGCAAACGTATGCATTTATTTTCAGAAAGTGACAACGAATAAAATCTTTTGATGTGTAACTCATATTATTTTGCCTAATTTTTGTGTTCACGAATTAGTGACATGTTTTTTTTCCTTTTCAAATGATAATTTACTTCGTATGATACATGTACAATCTTTATAAAATAAAATGTTTAAGAACCTAACATGAAAATTCATGATTTATTGTATTATTTTTGCTGATTTCTGAGGCCTGGAACTAATCTTCTATTTTTCCATAGATGCAATATATTTTTATACACGAATTTTTTTACACGTATTCTTGGAGAACGTATTTATCGTGTAAAAACAGAATTAAGTGTACTGTCAAGGGTTTGATCATCGTTCGTTCCGTTGGTACATTAACTAGTGACTCATAATGTATAATTAAAAGCAATAAATATCTTCATCCTACCGATTACTTATATTATTTACTGATATTTTATTACAAATACTGATCATATACTGGCCTCATTGGAACTGTAACGGACGTAATTTCCTATCATATCCAATGTTTTATGTATTTTAATGAAGTTTCCTTACAATTACAGTCAACTGCGATCATTAAATAAAAGATGAACACTCAACAAAGGGAATATTAGCAAACTAATTCCACCTAACCGACAACAAGCTGAAAAAATTATTCGAACTACACAACGTCGAAAGTACTGATCAAAAAATGTGCTAAACCCAAAAAATATATTTCTCCAGTCCTTTTCCAAAATACAAATATAATCTACAACCATATGCCGCGCAGTCAGCGACTATGAAGGGAACGATGGGAATCTGTAAAAGCAAACGCGATAACGTTTTCGTGAATCTCATCGATGGGATGTTTGCATCGGCAAGCAGCATAGAGAGAAGAAAGGGAGAAGAAGTAAACGATACGCAGGAGAGTTTCTTTCCCATGCCTCGATAAACAGAGGACGCGGAATGAGAAAGGCGAGGCACCGCCGGCGGAAATGTCTGTTTTAACACGAAGCTAGGATAGGAAATATCCACGTTGCTCGAGTTTAACATTACACACCGGTCAGCGATCCCTTGACGCCCTTGTGATAAGGTTGCCGGGTGGAAGCATTTGAATAATTTTACAGTAAAACGAAAAGATTCTACATAGAACTTCCTGATTTCCTCAATTTGCTCGCGATGTACCAATGATTATAATTACACCGTTTCAATTATTCTGGAGAGATTGTATTCCCGTAGCGTTTCTATTAAGAGACATAAGTAAATATACGAGTTGAAGGTTACTTTTACAGTCTTCCGCAATTCTCTCTGATTTCGTATGTTGCAGACTATTCCTTTAGGGTAAGGGAATATAGTATGGCATTACCCTATTCTTCCGAAGTATAGGGGTTGTTGCGGTAATACGGCTTCTGTAAAATAATAAAGAAAATCGAAAGGACAGTGAAGAATCGAAAGATCAAGGAATAGCTATTAACTCTGTAGGTAATAGATGAGAGAGAGAAAAATAATCCTACTATTTTTGCATTTCAGTATTCTCTATTTTGTAATGACGTCGATCATTTTGTTCCAACTTCTTTGATTGTAATTTGTAGCAATCAACTAGAAAGTAGATTCACGTATCAGATTGAAGAGGCATGAGCATATTTTGGTGTTTACTGAATCAAATCTTGTTTAATTTGTTTTGTTAATTGTTAATCAGTTTAATCAAGGTAATTCAAATTTATTTCCCGTTCTGTTTACTAGTTTGAATCTAATATCATCAGTATTTTTATTGATTAATATTAGAACCTTACTATTTATTAATTTTTAGTGACAATGAACAATAAATTTCAATATGAGACAAATTCTTTTTGTAGCAATTGATTGACAGAGGCATAGATGCAGCGTTAGTGAATATATTTTTTGCTTCTTAGAATATTTAATATATTCATAACTTCTTAATTGAACGGCAAAAATATAGGTGTCATAAGTAAACTATACAAAGTTGATTTATGAAATATTAGGAAGTTATATTATTAATATTTCTTTTTAACACAATTAAAATATTTGTTGAGGATACAGCCCTGGTGTAATCCGAAATGTTCATATGTTAATTTGTGTATGGTTTTCTACTGATTTTATATACTAAAAAATTGTAACATGGCAGAAGGCCTCGATCCCACTGTATTTAATTAATAAATTATGTTATATGTTTACTTAATTCATGTGAAGTGTTTCAAGATTATTTCAAGTTTCAACAATATTTAAATCGCTCATGCATAAGTCGAGTGCGTTTATAATTTAATATGTTTTTCACAGAAAATTGTAATGTACATTTTCGAAATGTTCAACAAACTGGAAGCGAGTACTGAAGAAATAATAATGTAATAAAAATTCACGTTGCAACAAGTGTTATTACATTATATTCAACACATGTAACACACACAAAATTATTATGTTTTAATAACTATTATTGTAAAATAATTTCTCTTTGCACATTGCAAACATTTAACCAAATTCTTAAACAATACAAGTAATTAACAACGCATTTCCTACAAAACATTACTAGTACTTCGACTATATACACAAATTGAATAAAAAAATGTTACATTTCGTAATTGTAAGTCTATAATATCGAATAATGGTGCCGTCCATAATATCATTTGTTAACACTAGATTTACGGGCGTGAAATTTGTTACATTGCAATATATTAAATAACGACTTTGTAAAAAGAGGGATCAAGCGCCAAAAATGATAATTCGTTGAGTAATTATTGTATTATAAAATACACGCGAAATATCTACTGTGCAGCTTCTCTGTAAATTTGAGAAAAGTTTATAAAACAAGTAGGAACCCGTCAATTTGACGGCTTCCGTAAATCTAGTGTTAAACATCTAAAGATTGTAAACTATTTTACAAACTTCAAATGTGAAACCGTCACAATTACCAAGCACTAGATCAAAGTAATAAAAATCATCCACAGATAGTGAAAAAGTCACTGGAAGAGTGATTTCAAAGAAACACCAAGAAACACATTTCAGCGATCCTTTATAATTAATAAGACTGAAATGAAGCGAGGAATTGGCATTGCTCTGATCTTGATTAGGGATCTCCTTTCACCTTCCACGTACCTAAAAGCTATCCCGACGCCACATAGAATTCCTTTTCGAAACGGAAACGCGCTATTAGCGGATCTTGTTTTATCGCGATCAGGTATTCCTTTATAAACTGCACCCGGTGTTTTTTTTTGTTTGTATTCATTAACCTTTTTCCCTGGAGCACATAATCCTGGATGAAAGGGCTGCAAAGGAATACCATCGTGAAACGTGACGGAATCTGCCGAACAGGTTGATTAATTGCTTCGTTTAATGCCCGGCAATCTGTAATTTCGCTTATTCCAGTTTTATCTGTCGCAATTGTCGCTTTTCATAGGACTCAACGCAACTGTTGAAAATGATGAAAAATGAGATTTTCAAAGAAGAATTTGCAAAAACAGAAATGATGGGAAAGTACACCCTCTTTTACAAGTTATGGGATATTTGTTGCAAGTAATACTGGGATGATTTCACACTGTGCAATGTCCTTTACTGTGAAATGATGTTAGCTGTAGCTAATCCGTTTTGGGATCACGGTTTCGCAAATTCAAATGAAGACCAAATTATTGTAAACGTGACGTAAAATTAATCCATAAAAGATACAGATTATTACGAGAATAACACTTTGATTCTCAGTATTAATACGTCTTGTTCGTTGAATACGGTTAGTATTAGATGTTTTAAAATTCAACGAGGGTGAATTATAATCGATATGCAATGTGAGAAAAAATTGAAAAAATGCACAATTTTGAAATCTTTGATTGAATGTAATTAACCCATTTGCATCATAGCTCTAAATACGGCAGAAGACCCACAGTACCGTGCAATTCCGCGCGCAGCAGTTTAACATTGTACAGGGCGGAATATTCCGCGGCTGATGGATATAAGACTTTTATCATCCGCGGAATATTCCGCTAACAGATGCAATTGGATTGATTTCTCTCGGGATAAGGATAGCATAGTAAAAATATTTTCATGTAAGACTTTCTTTTATATTCGATAACAATTTTGTGATAACGAATAAGGTTATTTGTTCGTATCAAGCTGTCTTAAAAAATAAGAAACTTTTTCATATTTTTATACAACAGATTAAATGTACTTTATTAGTATCTACTATATTTCTATTTACTCCTAATGTTTTTAAATGAAATATTCAATGTTAAGATACAGACCATTTCTAAATAGTTCTAAGCAAATCTAATTAACGTAATCTTCTTATTTTATTATTTAAAAGATAGAAGGTTGAACTTTGTTCATTAAATAACCCTAATCCTAATACCGAGGATTCGGAAGTACTAGCTGTCACTTACAAATATATTCCACTTCGAAAAATTACTGCAAATATATAGTTATTATAATTACTGACCACTACATAGTTAACGAATGAATATGAGAAACGCGATATCCAATACTGCTTTCCTTATTGAGTAACTATTACGGAAAATAAACTGCAACGAAGCATAACGTACGGCTTTACGCTTTCTGAAGATGCTCCACAAGGTGAAAATCCTACACAAAGGAGAGAATATAAGGTCTGCCGTTTCTTTGCAGTCGATGTTAGATTCAGAATACTACGTTATCGCGAATTTTTCTGAATTTTATACTGAATGGTAAAGAAAAGTAGTGGGGAAGTTTGGTATCATATTCTACTGTTGCTAACGAAGAAAGAATATGGTATAAACATAATTTGAAATTCCTTAGCGAAGTTTCTTACAACTATTAACCGTTTGAGTGCGGCGAAGCGCTGTCGCGCTTCTCTTGTATTGTGCCAAAAATGCATAGAAACGCGATCGCGCTGCTGTATGCTACTATAATTTTCGCATTAATTGAGAGCAGAATAAGAATTAATCTCTTAGGCACGATGGACTACTATAGTGGCTCACTCTGGTGGGTTACCGTTTGAAATGAATTATCGTTTTTAACACTAGAACTACCGGCGTTAAATCTGTTATATTTAAATATATTAAATAAGTACTTTGAAAAATGAGGAATTCAGAGGTGGAAAAGATGATCGCTTCGATAAGTTATGTCTTATAAGATGGACGTAGAATATCTATTCTATGACACTCCTATAATCTTGAAGAATTTTTGGAAAAAATTGTGTGCCAGTCATTTTGACTGGTTTGGCAGTTCTAGTGTTAAATGTTGTATTTCACACTTCTTTTGTCTTTACAACGTCTTGTTAACACTGTTAACAGTATACGGACAGAATATTCAGTTTTTGTTTTTGGTACGCCAGAGTCAGGTATGCGACAGTGTGAGGTATGCAGTAAAAAATGGTAATGGAATTAAACGATCCAATTTAATTAGTGCTATACGTGAAAAAGGATTTCACGGAATTTGTGCAGCAAAATACTCTTGTAATACGTGAGAATAAAAAATATTTTTCTTGGTAACAATTACTTTTTATATAATAATTAGAGTTAATTATAACCGTTTCTATTATTTTCAAAAAAAAAATAACTACGTATTTCATTCCGCACTTTTAGCATATATACAGGGTGGGGCATTTAAATGGGAACACCTAAATATCTCGGTTATTATTAGTCGTACAAAAAATCTCCACAGAAGAAAGTTGTACTGTTTCAAGGGGCGAATTTGATGACGGTAAATAATTTCTTCTCAAAGTCATTTTTTCCGAGATTTCAAGGTCATCGTATTTTTTTAAATGGGACTGCATATGCTGAAGTTGCTGACGAACATTTCATAATTTTCTCGCTACAGGTCACGTGAAGGTCATCATATTGCACCTAGTTAGATTCCTTTTTTTATAAGCTATAAGACTGTTGCAATGAAAATATGCAGTCCCATTTAAAAAAAATACGATGACCTTGAAATCTCGAAAAAAATGACCTTTCTGAAGAAATTATTTACCGTCATCAAATTCGCCCCTTGAAACAGTACAACTTTACTCTGTGGAGGTTTTTTGTACGACTAATAATAACCGAGATATTTAGGTGTTCCCATTTAAATGCCCCACCCTGTATATATAAGAATATTCTTCAGCACTCAAACGTTTAAACAATAATATTCAGAAATTTGCTAATATTTTTAAAATTGTTATGTTTACTTATTCTCTGCGCAACGCCATATAATTATTCAAAATTTTACGTCGATATATTATCGAGTACATCACGCACGATGCGTAACAATTTTTCAGATCGGCGCTTTTTAAAACATTAACATCATCACCTCCGGTAATTCTAAAGTAATCAACAATGTACATCAACTCTCAATCTACCGTGCGAAATTCAAATAACCATTATTCTTCATTCGAGCATACATCTAAATTACAGTCCTCAAATCATTAAGATCCAAAGGGATACATTTAAGTTCCTTTTTTAAATAACGTTCCCTGCACTTTGCGGTCTCTCTCATGGATGCCGACAGCCGCATGAAAAAACCGAAGTAGTTGCACTTCGATGTAGCACCACACCGTCCTTTAAAGCCCCGACAAACTGGATCGCAAAATACTCACCGATCATTAAGAGATTTTAATCGGCCAATAAAAGTGTTCCATCGTGTACCAAGAAAATCGCCGGTGCTCCACATCCGGTGGTCCAGCGAGAACCTTCTGCGCCACCGCTTTCGAGGTCGACGAGCTTGCAAAAAGTGACCTTGCATGATCCTGAGGGGATCCTCGTCGGGTTTCGTCCTCCGGGCTAGAATAGGTCTCTCTTTGACCGCCATATGGTCCCGAAAAAGATAGTCCTTCTTGTTGCTTCATCATCGTTAATACGGAGCAGCAGCCTCTAGCAGATGCCTAATTCCCTCTTTGCGCGACTTTCTTTTTTAGGGCCTCGTCTTTCGCTTTGCCCTCGGTAATGTGGCTCCGATAATCCGAATAATGCGATTTTTATAAGACCACGCGGTTATTTCGAGACCGACATTCCGTTCTTCTTCACTTTAATGGAATTCGATACGTGATTTTCTGTCTTTGCCTGATGTCGATTACCTTCTTTTTTCTTGTGGTTAATCTAAACTATCCGCTCTTGAGGATAGAAATCTGATAAGTGTACTCGTTGAGGATAGAATTTTTATTAACTTTCATTCATATTTTAAAATTTGACTTTTAAATAATAATTATTGAAAATTCGATGGAGCAAATCCGCCGATATATTGTAATTCTATTTCCCAGCATATTTACCGACGAATTACAATATATAATCATTACCGAATTTTTTGTCACATTAAACAGCTTAAAATTTAAGCTGTATTTAGGACAAAGGGTGGAAAAATTAATTATTCGAATGCTTAATGAATCTCGTTTCTTCTTAATTACTATTTAAATAGATAACTTTTCAATGAAATTTGATATGTCCCAATTAACAAACATAAATAGAATCTCAATTATATAATAAGTCCAATTACGTATAAAAATAGCGAAATGTAAAATTTCAGAATTAAAATTTGCAAAATTATATTATGGAAATAAATATTATTACCTGAATTTTTTTTTCATATAGTTATACATAAATGATACTGTTTTTGTATTACAACAATACAATTTCACAGATATTATATCTGCTCACAGTTAGCGGGTATTTAAGGATTCTTAAAAGCGTTTGAATATTAAGGAAGAGCTGTATTATGGGACAATTTACGTATATTATTGTGTTGGCAACTAAGTGATTGCGGATTTTGACGATAGATGGTTTTAGCACTTCTTTTTGTTTCATCAACATGTTCAAAGCACCTAATCTATAGTTTTCTTGTTTGGACTTCCACCTTTCATTAGTAAAAAAATCGTATCGATGAGTTATTTAGTTTCGTTTTTATCTCAATTTGAAAACATAAGAACAAAACCCGCATTTTAGACATTTTGTATTGTATTATTTCCGAAAAAGGAACGCATCCCAAGCATACAAGAAGTTATGTGCCGTATATGGGAATGAAGCCTTGAAAGATAGGCAGTGTCAAAATTGGTTTGCCAAATTTCTTTCGGGTGATTTTTCACTCAAAAATGCGCAACGATCTGACTGATTTAGATCGTCATAGCACAACACGTGAAATTGCAGAGAAGCTCAATGTATCGCATACATGCATTAAAAAAACATTATAACAGCTTGGCTGTGTCAAAAAACTCGATTTATGGGTCCCTCATCAGCTTAAGGAAATTCCTTCTTATATAAAATACGCAATCACTTAGTCGCCAACCCAATAGATAAAAACAATTCATGATACTATGAAGTGGATATTTTAGCAAAGGTGATATCACAAAGGGAAATAAGTTTAACACTAGAACTACCAAACCAGTCAAAATGACTGGTACACAATTTTTTCCTAAAATTCTCCAAGTTTATAGAAGAGTCATAGAATACATATTCTCCGTCCATCTCATAAAACATAAATTACCGAATCGATCATCTTTTCCAACTCTTAATTCTCCTTGTTTTAAAGCACTTATTTAATATGTTTAAATATAAGAGATTTAATGCCGGTAGTTCTAGTGTTAAATGGGTAATATGACCGCAGAGGTTAAAGTCTTCAGATTAATATACTAATATTTTTGAGTATTAGATCCTTCATTCTTATTCCCGATAAATAAATATCGTACGGCCATCTTAAAAAACGTAAATCACCGAATCGATTATCTTTTCCGCCTCCTGATTCCTCCTTTTTCAAAGTACTTATTTAATATTTTGAAATGTGATAGATTTAACGCCGGTAGTTCTAGTGTTAATGAATTTTAATGTGAGGTTCGTTGTAGTTAAGATAAGAATTCTGTGATATTCTGTTACGAATTTCCGCCATTGTATTGTCGAAATTCGTATACTGTAAAGTTATACACATCAATGGCAAATTAAAAACTACGAAGATTCATGCATGCATTCTGGCGAACGCAGGACAGGTGTCCCAGAGAAGGCACGCAGAAGGACTTAAAGATACCATTTTTTTCTAATAAATAACTCATGAATAGGAGCTGACTGCAGTTCTTCATATAAATAAATAAAACAAAATACAATTTTTGACACACGCACGTAAAACCACTGGTAAGCAACATACAAAATTCTATAAGTTCTGCTTAGATTCTACTTCATTAGTTACGTTCGTAATATCACGTTTTAAATTTACATAAAGGTCTATTTATAAAATATCTATACAAGTTCAGATCTGAATTAATTTTCTTAAAAATCACAGTAACATCATTGTTTCTTAACGAACCGCTGTAACGGAACGTCAAGGATGTTAATTGCATGAGAAACAAAAAAAATTAACTCCTAATTACGAGGAGCTATTCAAGCGTCAGTTCTGCGAAATCGTGCAACGTGGAATCGCAAAAAATTGAAATCTCAAGTATCAGAGGCCATTGCTCGCATGGTGGCCTCCGCAAAAATCTTCCCGCGAGGCTTCAAAGCGGAAGAAGCGGTACCGGAAGTCGGTCAACCCAAAGGACCAAGAGAGCCTTGGGAAATGAAACGGGAAAGGAAGACTGCCGAGAGAATGAAACTTTATCGCCGGAGTATGTTGGGAACCTGTGATTGGACCGTTTAAGCGAAAAGCAGAAAGAAAAGAAATAACAAAGAAAGATCGCAGGAACTCAATAAGAGATAAAAGGTCTGGTTATACAAAAGGGAACCGGATGGTGGTTAAACTATATTACTCGCGTCCACGGTAAAAGAACGAGGGAGTAAATATTATTCGTCAAAATGGTTACATACAATGATTTCGATAGCGCTGATGATTTCTGTTCGTTATTTCAAAGTAGACGGGTTTCTCTTATTTTTACCAATTCCCTATGATACTATTAGGTACCGGAAAAAGTTCGTGCGGATTTGTAGTTCTAGACGCAAACACTTCTAAGAAATTGTCTAAGAAATAGCTTTATTTTACAATGTTGTCACAATTGACTTCTATGACACAACACTTCTATTTTACAACGTCCCACAAGCCTATATATCCCTTTGTTGTAAAAATTGGGGATTTTATTCGAAACAAATAAATTAATTGCCGTATTGACCTCGGCATCATTTTTGAAATTTTGATTAGCAATGAGATTCGATAACGATAAAAATTGATGGCAAACAGATGAAGACAGATCAAGACTTTAAGGAGGATGGGGTAAAACTTCCTATCGGATCTCCGTTACTTTCTACCGAACCGTACATCCAACGTGAGGCTGTGCGTTGTTGTGCAAAAGAATTACTTCTTTTCGATTCGTGAGTTTCAGATGAATTGTTGTCAGTTTTGTATGGGATTTATCAATTTATTTGCAATAAATGACTGCGGCATTGTTTGATTACGTGGAAGAAAATTATCGTCTATGGTACCACGTGTGTTGTACAGACTTGGTTTCGGCAATCTTCCTGGGTTTGAAACTTGCTCACAACCACTGCACTCCAGTGCACTGGCTAGATTGTCTTGTATTATCATAAAGGACCCATTTTTTATTACAGATCAATATGCGACCAATAAACGGGTCAATTTCAAGCCGTGAGAGCAAGTTGTTGCATATGGTGAGTCTATAGCGCTTATTCTGTTCTGCCAAACGGTACGGTATCCATTTGTTCCAATATTTTATGGACGCCCAGTGATTGCTGTCTCTTTCCTTAAAATGTTTCTGGAATGTCTGTACACCTTTTTTGAGGGTTTAATTGCACGTACCCGTTCATCGTTTTTATTAACAGACAGACGTCCCGACTCTGCCCAATGTTCTAGGGATTCAATACCTTCTTAAAATCGCTTAAATAATTTTGCAGTGTACTTTCACTAACAGTGCCTTCACCACACATGCTGTAAATTCGTTTTGCTGCTGAATTTCCAAGTTTGAACTCATAAAGCAAGAAATCACGTGTCTTAAACTTTTCGCTATCCATTTTTGATTTCACATAAACAGGAGAATTTTTAAACAATTGCTGCGGAGCAATTGAGAGCTGAACATCATGTATACCAACCACATAATCGTAACTTTCTATTGATGCCAATTTTAAGCAGGGCAAGAGCGAATTTCTGAATACATCGAAAGCCATTGCAAAAAAGAAAACCGCACGAACTTTTTCCGGGACCTAATATATGTAGGCGGACAATTGATTTGAAATATCTAGAGGTCTTCGGTTAATTTTAATTTTCAATTTTTAACGTTAAATTTACAGTTCTTAAGATGTTAATTTTATAGCGTTGGCTATAGAAATTTCTAATTTTAACATATACATTAATGATTTTTTAACGATAATTATTAAAAATTTACTGGAGCAAATCTACCGACATATCATTATTCTATTTTCCCGCATGCTTATTAACGAATTATATATTCATCAATGAACTTTTTATCACATTAAACATCTTCTTTAAGCTGCGTTTAATAAAAACTGTGGAACAATTATTTATTCCAATGGTAAATAAATCTCATTTCTTATTACTTACTATTTAAATAGGTAATTTTCTTAATGGAATTTAATATGCCCGAATTTACAAACATTAATAGATTCTCAATTACGTAATAAGTCCAATTACGTATAAAAATTATGGAATGTAAAATTTCAGAAATAAAATGTACAAAGTTACAGCTTTAAAATAAATATTGTTTCCTGATTTTTTTCATATAATTATACACAAACTGGCACTGTTTTAAATTTGTGTTATCACAGTTCGATTTCACAAACATTATATCTGTTTAGTAGATATTTAAGGATGCTTAAAAGTGTTTGAATCTTAAGGAAAAGCTGCATTATGGAACAATTGACGTATATTAGATAAAATCAATCAAAAACACTCCAAGACCGAAGAATGTCTGTCAGAGTCAACTGAAATATTTGCAACACACGTCGACGAGAGTGTCGGTACACTCGTGCCTCCGTTGCAAATCTTCATTCCATGTATTACCTTTATTACCTTAAATAAGGGTCCCAAGAAATTCAACGATCCTTATTTTCCGGAGTGCATATTTATCTTAATAACCGAGCAGCGCCGCTGCGCGCTTTTCACAAAATGAGTACGGCTACGAATGAGGATCAAGCACGAAAACCCTTAAGACATTTATTGTAAACTTCATCTTGATAGATGAAGAAAAAGTCGTGTAAAAATATAATCTATTAAGAGTTACAAACAATCTTGATTTTGTCGATAATTTAGACCTAACCGAAACTACGTCTGCTTAACAGAATTTTATAGAAAGTAAGGTACTTTATTTCAAACGACGGCTGAACACATTTTGAAAGTGCCTGTAGTGTCATAGGCAAGATTAAATTCGTTAGAAAATTAAAGTAATTTAGAATTTCGTATAATCTTGATTTGTCCGGTAATTTAGAAGTAATCAAGACTGTGCCATGTATAATAGAATATTCTATAAAATCAACTACCGAATTTCAGGCAGTGACTTAACAAAAATAGTTTACTTGCGAAACAAACGAATATTCTCACATTATACTGTCAATTGTTTGCTTTTTATGTATATTCGATTTTAACAACGGTCATTTTTCTTAGGACTTATCGTTTGAATATTTCAAAATGTTAAAACTACTATCCCAAGAAAGAAAAGCCATTTCTAAAAAATACAAACTCAATAAGTAATAGTTAATTTTAATTAGTTTGAAGCACAAAAACCTTACTCCAAGAAAATTCAAATCTCGTAAAATAAAAGATGACAATACTAAAATGCATTGTTTCATTTTTCATATAGAAGAACAATCCATTAATTATTAGATTAGTATAATATCCGGTAAAAGCCAGAACAAGCAAAAAAGTAAACTCGCAATTTACGTGAAGACAAGCAAGACATCATTTTCCCGCCTACAAATACGTATCCTAAAAGGTGAAAGAGACTGCTTTGCAATTCCAATCTCTCACAAACACGAACAGAATTGTTATTCTACGATCGGTAAAGTCTTTTTCTAAATATAATCAGCCTGTTTCCGGTCGTACAACAGCCAGGAGAAGCCGCGAACTATAAATACCTGGACGCGCGCACATACATAACTATGTACGTGGAACTATACCTTCGAAGTATACTGATATGACAATAAATAAATGTACGTTGTGATGCAACATAAGATAACTATACTTCAAAAACTGAGTTTATTGTTACAATATTATACAGGTAAAAAGTGTATGTTCATCAAAAGAAACTTTTTAATAATTGAATAATTATTGACGTTTCAAAAGACACATGAGTTTTATATCTTAGTTTGTAATGCGGAATTTCGTTGCGATTTTTTCATTGGTACGTCTGAAATTTGAATTAGGAATTCAATCCGGATAATACTTTCCAACTTCTGAATTGAATTCCTTCGAACGAAATATTTGAACAAATTATAATTTATGAAATTTCTAAGAGATTTGTATAAAATCATTTTAAGGTAAGTAATAACAAACTTGCAACTTCAAATATGCTTGTACGATTAACAAAATAATATGTTATTACCACTCTGTTATTTGTTGCTTATTACTAAATGAGAAAATTATTTCATCATTAATATTATCAATATTTATTGTTATTCAATCCAGGTTTTGTTATTGTAAATCACTTTACTGTTTTCGTCCCGAATTGAAGTTTTATCATTTCAAAATACGTTATAACATATTCTTATAACCTTTTTAAACTTCTTATTAAACGTTTAATCTTATATCAACTTTCGATGAGTAATACAATTATTAAAATTTGACATAATTACGTAATTTAATAATTACCGTTGCCAAAATTTCGTAACATTATAAGTGACACTTGCTTGAAATATTATGTTTCTGATTAATTAAATTATACACATCTCTTTTCTGTAAATTCTCAAAGACAAAAATAATAAATAAATCCATTTCCAAACGAATATTATGATTATACAGGCATATCAAAATCATTTCTTATCAATACGAAAATATGCACTGATCGTAAAAAATCCCAATATGAACGTTTTAGGACTTTATTAGCGACTCGATAAAAGTTTTAACCGTAGCGACCACTGAACGATGTCTATCTGATCTGCAGCATTAGAAGCCATGAATGCAGGATGTATCCTCTTGTAATAAAAAAAATCCTTCGAGTACATACTTTCGCCTTCCTTTTCTCATTAGTATCGTGCCGGCAACCGCAATCTCACTAACGAGCCAGTCACGATTGAAGTGCGCATCGAAAACGTCTTTATATAAAGACGGCTTCTCATATCACTCGAAATTCAAATTCATAATGTTCCTGCTTACGTAACCGTGGGAAAATTTTGTTTTGCAAGTTTCGGAGAAAACTCTGTTTTTACGTAAACCACTATCATTTATAAATTTTCCAATTTACGATTTTTATTGAATAAGTTATACTGTACCAGTTGGCTTATATATTTTTATGCTTATATATTATATATTGTTGCTATAACAGAAAGATTAAATGGTGTTATTAACTTTTTTTCCCGCCTTTTTTGTTTAAATTTAGTTCGCGTATAAATACTACTTGTAATCATTGCTGGAAAATGGAAAATTGCATTTGTTGGATGCCAATATCTTCGTTTTATTAAATGACTTAAATCTTGGTACTAATTAACACATTGTTGACCGGCAATTTTACGTAGAAGTTAACTCGTATCACCGGCTATTTTTCCCGTGATTGAGTATGAAATTGAAAGAATCCAAATAAACTTCAGTATACTTTATTTATATGTAACGAATTTAAATTAAACTCTGTACATATCTGCTATATATTATATTATAGTTTATACATATTATATATTTTAGTAATTTTTTTGGTGTGGTGAAATTGAAATAGCTAATGCAAATGCAAGCACGAGTTATCTCGTGATCTGTCAACAACGTTTGGACATGAAAATACGAATTAACTCGTGAGCGGTCAGCAATGTATTAACACTAGAACTACCGGCGTTAAATCTATTATGTTTAAATATATTAAATAAGTACTTTGAAAAAGGAGGGATCAAGAGGCGGAAAAGATAATCGATTCGGTGATTTATGTTTTTTGGGATGGACATAGAATATTTATTCTAAGACTCTTCCATAAACTTGGAGAATTTTTGGAAAAAATTGTGTACCAGTCATTTTGACTGGTTTGGTAGTTCTAGTGTTAATAGTAACTAGGGCGTACGAATTCATCATAAAATAAAAGTAGTATAATTAAGGTATATTGGAATATCTATCACAGTTTTATTAATTTCATTGTAAAAAAGCTAATAACTAAATTATTAAATTGTAACGATCATCTACAGTTGCGTGAATTCAATAACTCAGTTTTTGTACAGTTTCAGTTTGAAACGGAAGTTTATCACTGAAGTTTAACATTGGCGTGTTACTTTATTCCTTAGGCAGCTAACTGCCAATTAAAAAGAAACATCAATAACCTATCGTAAGAAGAAATTTCCGGTGGCTTCCGTCGCGATAACGAGCGTACTATAAACTTGAAGTTTCCCCACTGATGGCAAAGATACCTACAATTTGTAGAGTACTTCCGGTACAGGTGTCACCCCGAATAATGTACATCATTTAAAAATAAAAGTTTTCTTAAGTATGCATGTAATTAATCTTTTGGGACAAATTACAGGTGCATATACTTTTTTTTTAATTATTGAAAGATTTTTAAAGACATAAGACACAGGAAGTTGAAGTTGAACAAACAAATCAAAATTTAAATAAAATAAGTAAATAAAATGCAATAATAAATATGTTATGTTAATGGCCGTAGTAGTAGACACCTTTAACATTTAAATACAAAGAAATTTGTCTACTTAAACATTATTATTAACACTGTTTTTGAGACCCAGTTTTAGGTGCAACTATTTACATATATAAGTATGATATCACAGTATAATGCAATAACAATTCCTCCTTTCATTTTCTACGTTTATATTTCGAGATTTTAATCATCGTTTCATCCTCAGGTTCTTGTCCTCAACATATTTATTTAATATATTTAATATGGTGAAAATTAACCATCGGTCATTTTAATTTTAAATGCATGAAAAAATATTGCATTTGTTTTTTTTATATAATGTGATACATATTTATGCTTACATTCTTACACGATTATGCTATACTTCATTAAATCCAAAAAGGAAACCAAATAACTTGTATCCATCTTGCTTGAAGAAATGCTCATTAATGAATTCACTTTTTCCTCTGATAATATTACAGGAATGCAGAAGACCAGTTACAGTAATTTCTTTTGGTCCTTTAAAACCTGTTACTTCAATATCGAATAGCAGAAGAAGACTTTACTGACCTTTTTCCGATATATACTAAGAATTTATACAATGATGTAGAATGATCTACATTATTGCAGTAATTTTAGAAAAATACAATCTGTTGGAAATGTCTGGTCAATATAAAATTTTAAATGAATGCTTGTTTGTCAACTTACGTTATAAATAATTACCGTATTCTCCCACAAATGAAACACACCCTTTTTTCACAAAGGGGTTTAAAAGCTGGGTGCGTTTTATACAGTGTTTCAATGAGTGAGTTCAGTAACTTTATGTAATACTTTTTTTCAAATTTCTCAAATTTCGGAACTGAAAATGAAGGTGCGTCTTACATATGGAGAAACACGGTACTTTTCCTTTCACGTTTTCAATCAGATTGTCCAAATGAACTTGTTAATTTCTATACTTTTAGTTAAAATATTTACATAACTTCACCAATACAAATTTATATATTTCAGATAAGATTCTTCGAAAGTGCTTGCGTATATGTTAACAACGTTTATGTCCAAATCGACAAGTGAATCAGTGAATCAAAGTGAATCAGTTGATTTAATAATCTTAATACAATTTCATACTACAAAAATTAATTTTTACGGCTGAAATGTAAAAAAAAGTCTGACTTGTAAGTGTCATAGAATTATTTTCATTACAATTAAGCATTCCTATACCTTCGTTCTTTTATAATGACATAATATTGTTGATTATATTTTATATCGGTAACTATTAAACAATCAAAGTGACAGAGATGCAAGTGGCCACATCAAAATGATGTACGATGATATCAAAGCAATTTATTTGCAATAAGTAATTATTTATGAGATTACGCGTGTAAAATGAAAAGTATTTATAACAGATATTCACATTTTTAAAGTTTCTAGTAGTACAATTTAAGTTTTTAATCTGTTTTTAATTTAAAATGTTGTTACGCATGAGGTACTCTGTAGAATTAACATTACTAACAATAAGGTATGAGGCATGCCAATTGTCATAAATAAGAAAACAAGAGGTTCTACGATTTGACAATCTCGGATACGGATATGCTATAAATCCTCAGCTCGAATTAAACGTTATGTATTTTTTAAAATAATATTCATTCAATCATGTTAACCTCGGGTAATAATAATTAAAAAAATTTGTGTGTCCTATTAAAACATAACTAATAATACGAATAGTAAAAAATATATTTGTGATATACATATTTGGGATTCGCTCGAAGTGAATTTTTTCATCTGACAAAAATTAACGCGTATTCCCTTAACGCAACACATTTATCAAAATCAATTACAATTTCCCAGAAATTGCAAATGACAAGCAAGTTTCTCTACGTCACAAGGAAGTACTTTTGATGAAACTGCAAAATGCAACAGTAATTCCAGATAAAAATAACTGTATATTAAAATGTACTATTATAGTTCTTGGCAGATTTAAAATGATGTCTTCTCTCCTTCCGCGCATAATTTTTAAACTATATAAAATAGATAGAAATACTTGAAATGATATTTTAACAATGTAATAAGATTAACAGCTTACAAACGAAATTCTCGAAAGTTCTCTTTTTATTATGAAAATTATTTTATTATTAATTACATTATGGTTTGAGATGTTTCCCTCTCTTTGTCAGAACGTAAGAGCTATGCATGACACATAAATACTGGCTTTGGTACTTGAAGGAAAAGTACTATAAGAAAAATTTACACTCCTTATGGGAGACATTGACAATATTCACAGACACGTTTTTCAATGTCACCTTTGACAAATTCGTGTTTTAAACAATCGTAAAATTACACAAATTTTCTTGGACACTTCACACATCGATGATAAATCACATGTGTAATTTATCACTTAGGATAAAAAAACATTATATATGTAATTAAATCCTTGCCTTATTACAACAGGTGACACGCGTGATATGATGAAACGAAAGTAAAAAATGTCAAGCTTTTTAAGAATTGTCAAGTTGAAGAATATTTACATTCTCAAATCTGTAATAAAAAACAGATTGTAGAAGATGAAGTTAAACATACGTGCGAAAGTTTCCTATATCTACTATTTGCTAGAGCGTCGCAATCAATTTCCCTGGCTGTACACATACCGGAAGAAAAAGAAAAAACAAGATAAACTTGAAAGGCGACCAAATGAAAATGAAAAAAGACCGAAAATACAAATTTCTTATATAAAATGCAAAACATCATGTAGCATCAATTATAATGAATCGTAACAAATTGTTCTTCCTCTTGTACCCAAGTATCAGTTTAAATATCTGAGGCAAGTAAATTCAATTTTTGTGAATAATCCATAAGAAAAGCTAAGAAAATGTTATCGAGCATCTTCTGACGAAATTAAAAATATCGGACACGAGTGCCGCCGTGAACTTTTTATTCCACTCGCTTCCGCTGAGACCAAAGGGAACGCGCACGGAAATAAGAACGAATCCCATCCGAACGACAGACTGCCGAGAAGAGAAATGTCTAAATATAAACTTGGCGAATGTGATGAAGGGTTCATTGAACACTGAAATGGTTGAGAGGAACCAGTGCATGGTTTTCTGCTTTCAAGTTGAATTATTGCGATCTTCCTACCGTGAGCACCAGCCACTGAGAAAACAAATTTTAAAAAAAAAAATATTCGAGGAATGGAGATTCTAGAAAAAGGAAAAAATAATCCCTTTGCTTAACGAAAAGAAATACGATTGGAGTTCAAAGTGTTAACATTAAGTGAATACTGAAAGCGAAATTTGTAATGATGTACAATTCAGGTTAAGTGAGGGAGTCGAGAAATTGCTGAAAAGGAGCTGAGCGAATTGCGGCACCCAAGACTTCTTATCTAACATATATCGCATCGATTTGTGATGTTGGTTCACGTGCTTTTCTTATGAATTTCCTGTCCTATTAACTAAATAAACAACGTAGACATAACTGTCGTAGATGGACATACATGAATAACAAAATGTGGTAACCACTAAAATTACAGAAATAATTTGTGGAGCTTTGATGAAAATTTGCATCATTATTCACAGTAGTACTGCAAATGATAATCATCTACTTGTATTTCGTTGGAAAATAGTGCAACTGTATTACTGAAAGGAAAAAAGCTTTAATGGGTAATTATACTCATTCTTCGCATGTTAACACTAGAACTGCCAAGCCAGTCAAAATGACTGGTACCAGATTTTTTCAAAAAATTATCTAAGTTCATACGAGCGTCGTAGAATAAACCTTCTATGTCTATCTCAAAAAACACAAATCACCGAGTCGATCATATTTTCCGCCTCCTGATTCCTCTCTTTTCAAAGTACTTATTTAATGTAACAAAATACAATGGATTTAACGCTGGTAGTTCTAGTGTTAATAGAGCACAACGATAACTGATTACACTCACCTTTTATTTTTTTGTGTGAATGCTCTAATATTGATCTCTGTAAACTTAACTCTATTCTCCCGACAATCGTTCACGTCAAGAACCAATATAAAATCATGTCCTATACAAGTTAACATATAAGTATTTAATACTCAACTTTGCATCTTTGTTAGCACGATAATTTAGAATACAATCAGTAAGATACACCCTCACTTTATTGAGACAAGTAAAACAATGCCGTAAGAAATCTATTTCAGAGAGGAATTGCATTCGGGCCTACGAACTTAGAGGCCCAAGCCTTTAACACCAGAACTGCTCGTTTTCCTTATAAGCCATAATTTGTATCGAGACAGACCTAAATTTTTGCATGAACTTCCATCGTAATCCGTGGCACTTTCCTATTCTGCATTGCAACGAATCTGATATGTTTCTATACAAGTGCCAGTATATGATCGATAACCTCTCGTTATCGCAGCTACCTCTACTCGGAAGGGAGAACTGCAAGAATGCAAAGTACATTTGGCCTCCTGTCGCACTTTCATGCACCTGCTTAAGAAATTTCGGAGTATATTTCGATAGCTGGGGCATCCTGAAGTGCGCATATGACGCGTGCCATATGTGGATAACCCGGATGTCCTGATGTAATATCCTCGCGCATTCTCGATGCTTCTTTCTTTTTCACGCACGCGGGCTTCTCGCGATTCTTTCCTCTCGGCTTCATTTCAACGCACACGGCATGCTTGTACACCGACCAGGTGCAAGTCTGTCACTTTGAAGCCGGAACACGTGGTAATACATTATATTTGCGGTATGGGGGTATTCTCATTTCAAACTTTGAAAAAATCGAGTATTCTTTTGCATTTTCTTAAAGTAAACACCTTCGAAAAATTCTTTGTCTAAGGATATGCCGGAATTCGTAAAAGTAACGAAAATATAGATATTTAAGCCTTTACACTCGAGAGGTGACTCTCACTCACCACTTGGTTTGATGCGGAAACTCTATGCGCGGCTATGACAATTTACGTTTAGTTTTTTTGAACTGGGTTCCTAAGCTCTACGTGTATAGTCTTATGAAGTGTAGAATGACACCTCTTTATATGGAGACAAGATTTTCTTATCTGAAATTAGTCCGTAATCACGAACCGGACTGCATTTTCGGCATTAGTTCGAACTTGACAGACGTGGCAAAAGGACTATTAGATATAAAGTTTTCGATTCCTAACAGGAGTTAGGAAGGATTGCAAAGTCTGCTCTCAAACATATAAACCCGGCAAAAGACATCAAACAACATACTATTTTGATACTTGCCCCGACAAACCAGGCGTGCATCTCGGCAATTGTTATATAAAATATCATACAAAGCAAAATTACAAAGATTAATGTTTACGAAAGTATCTTCATAAAGGTGTAAAGTAGAGGTGTCAAGATCCAGTTGTCCGATTGACTTGAAAGATTATATTGTTCGCCAGACTTGTCGCTATAGCCGATATCAAAATCTTTAAGTTATCTTAATTTTTTCTATTTTTTTTTAAAATTTTAGAACTGAAAAAATAATCCATTTTGTAAGAAATGGGATACTGATCAGAAAATGCAATAAAATGTAAATTATGTTCACCTTCTGCTTTGCATTTTGTCGGCTTCAACTGCTACGGTTATTTCGTCTAGGACTAATTTATTATAATATATGTGTCATTGGACAATTTGTCTAAAAGCGCTGTGATATTTGAACTTGGACCCACTGATCGCGAGTCCGAACTGTGGAACAGCTGAAAATCTGTCAATGAGGAGTTGGGAAAATACATGGTTTCTAAAATTTGTAATTTAATTTCTCAAATGAAATATCCGCCAAACACAAAAACTATTTTCTTCGATAAATATACAAATTCTGCTGTTAGTTGCTGCATGCGTCAATTGCCCGACGTGTATCGCTTGTCTCTCTGACTACATTCAGATTGGACTTTATTTATTAAAATCACGTTATTAGAGAACAGGAATATCTAAAATGGAAAGAGTTACGTGATCAATAGCGTTTTGCTTAATATACAGCAGTATTTTAGTATCCAATATATTTGGAAATTCGTAAATATTATCTCCTGGCATCGCCGTGTTACAGGAGTCTCCATTTCGTTTTTCCTTTTAGATAGATAATTCTCATGGTTATTTATAACATCCTGCCACAGTTCAGGCAATTTTTTGATCCCTCGCGTATACAATTCTGGCTGCTTGACTTGAAAATTGCATCTCACAATCAGTGATATCGGACATCAAATTTCTGGATTAAATTTTTTACCTCAATACGGACGTTCAATATTTTGGAATAAATGATATTAGTCGGCACAATATCGGCTGAGTAAGGCGGATGAGGTAGCACCTCTAAATCCAATTTCTTAATTCTTTTCTGCATAATTCTCTCTGCATGCGACCTCACACTGTCGTGCTGCAAGATGCGCCGTTGATTATTCACCAGAACAGATCGTATTTTTATAATTTCGCCCGTATAATTTCTAATTGCGCACAGTAGACCTCGGCAGTGATAGACTGACCAGGTTTTAATAATTCATAATGAATTACATCCGAAATATCCCAGCGGACACACGAAAGAACCATTTTTGAGGTAAGAGATGGTCGATGTGCTGAAACCGATGTTTGACTTGTAGAAAGACTGTTTTTTATGTGGAATGCTTTAAATCATCCATTTTTCGTCATCAGTAACGATTCTTTTCAGAAACGAATTGGTTTCATACCTGAACAACAGCGAAGAGCAAATGATGACTCGAGATCTAAAACCGGTAACGATATATCGTGCGGAACGCAAACCCTCTTTGTGTTTCTTTCCGAGCCTTTTTAAATGATCTCTCACAATCGACCGGAGACAACAATTGGCCTGCGACAATTCTTTAACGATTTTGCGCGGATCTGATTTCACCAATGATTGCAAAACGTTTTCATTGATCTTTTAAGATCTTCCCGATTTCGGTTTATCCTTAAGATTTGTATTGCCGTTTTTAAATTGTTTGGACCAACTTTCGCATCTACGGATATCCTAGATTTCGCCGTGAGCTTTATTAGCATTTTCTGTAGCTTCTTTGGGCTTAACACCTTTGTCAAAAAAAGAAATTGCAAAATACACCGCAAGTGTATCTCTGCACTCTCTGGCCTTAACATTTTTACTATCGATAAAAATTTAAGAAATTAAATGAAAACAGTAATATTATGAATGGAGCTCCAAATTAATATTAATATTGACGTCCTTACTTGACGACAGGCGCACGAATACTGACTTCAAAGTGACGCATAAAAAAACGACATTTCTTTTTGCTCTACCTAATATCATTAGGAAATTAACCCTTAGCGAACGAATGCCGCCATATGCGCGACATTATAAATATTCCAAGAAAATCGAATGCCGCCATACAGGCGGCATGCCGCGATATCTGTACTAAACAACCTGGTATTCACATAGGGACTATTGGGAGAAATACCACACTCAAAAAATATATAAGTAATTGTTTACTTTTTTACTTTTTTTTATTCCGCCGATCTACTGATCATTGTTCTAGAAAAATGCGTTCGTTCGTTAAGGGTTAATAACGATGTAAAAAAGTCTATCATTGTCAGCAATATTTTCTATCGTATAAAAAATTCCTCCGTGTTCCACATTCAGTACGAACGTCTTCGTCGATTGGTCTTTCGTAACACGCCTCTCTAAATGGAAAGAATATCCGACGTACTGAATTCGCCTAATAGAGAAAAATTTGACGAAACGTGCAGTAACCTCATTTGAATCGTATTCAATAATGAACCAGCGACAAGTAAAATAGCACGGATTCTATTACTCTCTTTGGCACATTGCTTGTCGTCGCGTTTCTACGTGAATCATCGTTCACGCACGAAGGAATACCGCTTCGATACAATACACAACGCCCACGAGAAAGTGGCAGAAATACATATTCCATAGGCGGAATCTTCGTACGGTCGCGTATTCCAAGGTGTATTCTCGATCGAATAATAGCCTTTGAAAAGACGTACCTGACATTCACCAGAGAATAGATCTTGAATGAACAACATTCAGTTGCAAATGAATCTTCGTACCCAAATGACTTGGCTTCCGGGTTGGAGCCGCGTTGGAGATTGCAGTGAATTCGACGTTTCGCCAACATTGCAGTTAGCTTCATCAGGGTTTCGTAGGAACTCTGATACTGAAGAGAGTATCAGAGAGGGCAGCTGTACAATTAAAAACTATTGGAGTGCTCACCATCCCGCATAGATAAGCAAAGATGTAAGTTAGGGTCTTCTCAGATACTGTCTTTAGAATCCGAGTTCCTACGAAACCCTGATGAAGCCAACTGCAATGTTAGCGAAACGTCAGATTCACTGCAATCTCCAATGCAGCTCCAAATCGGAAGTCAAGTCATTTGGGTATCTTTATCAGATACTCTCTTTAGTATCAGAGTTCCTACGAAACCCTGATGAAGCCAACTGCAATGTTGGCGAAACGTCAGATTCACTGCAATCTCCAACGCGGCTCCAAATCGGAAGCCAAGTCATTTGATTAACAATTTGGCCGCGAAAGCGTCAAAAGTATTAATCTTCGTACCGTTTGCTATGTACAATTATAGTTAACGTTTTTTAATACGATGGTGGATTATGTAATCGAAACGCGGTTTTTCTTTATTAACCCCTTGCCGCACAATAACGACTGACACTCGCGACGCGATAAATGGAATAGGAAATTTGTAAGTTTCTCAAAAACTATTAAATTACAAATATCTGTCGGCTGCGAAACGATCAAATTATTTCTATGCTATTAACATTGCGTTAAGTTATACGTTATGTCAGAAATCAGAGATAGATTGCTATTTTAGCAGTTAGTTCTAAGGTATTGCGGATTCAGTCACAAAAGGAATGGTACGGAAAGGGGTTAATCACATCGGGGAATATTTATGTTAGTCGATTAATCTTAAAGTAAAGTTTTGTTTTTGTATGTGACATTGCACGGATCATGGGCGATCAAGTAGAATTATATAGTTTAAGCAATATTAAATAATTTGGTGACATCATTTTCCTATTGGTCTTTCGACATATTATAAAAACGTAACTAAAACATTTTGTTATCGTTTGAAGAAGGAACACTAAGATGAGTGGGTTATTTCGAATTGTACATAAAAAAGAACTTGTTATGCTGCCAGTGATTATGCTATTTGCTATGTACAATACAATATTTTTTTGCGAATTAATTTGATCTAAGTGACTCAGAATAACTTTCTTTTAATTGGTAGATCATATTTTTACCGTTTAATTAATCTGAAATTTAATATACCGCGCAGACTAATTTTTAAAACTAAAACTTCCAGTGTTAAATCTATTGCATTTTAATATATTAAATAAGTACTTTCGAAAAAGTGGAATCACGAGGTGAAAACGATGATCAATTCAATAATTTAAGCTCTACAGACTAAACGTGAATGGTTCCATCATAAAGAGGAATTTTTGTAATAATTAGTGGCCAGTCACCTTGACTGCCTTGGTAGTTCTAGTGTTAATAACTCTAATTCAAGTACAGACCAATTACCGAACGTACTTTTTTGAATATAGTTGTTGGTACAACACAATCTACAAGATATTGTTTTATTGCATCAGTCTTAAGAGAAAAACATTTTGTATGACATAAAATAGTAATATACTGATATTTGTACATTTTTCAAACACTTACACAAAAATTCTATCACACTTTCATTATCTATACTTTTGTGATCTAAAGTATAAACATTTTCATAACACTACATAGAACAGAATTTGTTGTATCATGAAGTTAAAACAACTATGACCTGCACAATTTGCACAAATCATATACTTCAAAGAGCCTCGCTAAGGGAGTGCGTACAAAAGACACGTGCTAGCTGGTTTACTTTTTAAAGCATTCTCAAGATTGTTACTTTCACGTAAAAGGAAATGGCATGTGTGGAAATGGAAACGTGTAGAAAGAAACGCGAAGGAAAAAGCAGTCTCCCAGTTTGCGACATTATTCAATTCATTCACTAGCAATCCCTTTCTGCTATTCTTCGCGTTCATAAGTTACGTAACTCTATTCTCGCGATAATAAAATGAAAGTTTGCATTTACTTTGATTAAGAAAGCGTCTTACATGGTGCTCAATTTTTTTATTTACATTTATATCAAGCTCTGTACGTATGACATAACTAAGCATGGAATTGCTGAAATAAGAATTTGCTAAATGGGTCCTGCTAGAATTGAATACTTCAAAATAAATCTAATGACATAAAGACGATTTGATACTGTTATATCTTTGGATTTTACTACAGGTGTGACTCGATATTTAAGGCAAAGAGTTAAATAATGATAATCGTTTAAAATCGCAAGTAATTAGAACTGAGACTATTTGGGCAATTTTAAGATATTCAAATATTCCAACAGTTCAATACCTAGAACATTGAAGGGATACAATGCTAATATTCAAACCTTTTAAACTTAATTATTTGTTTCTCAACACATATTCTATTTCAACTTCGATTACGCAAAATTTTTGAATAATAATGGGATTCCGAACTTGTGCACACTTACAGAAAAGTTGTATTATTTTTTAATTATTTAATTAATAGAAAAAGATGTGTTCTTCTATTCACCATCGCATGAACTACATGTATGCAATGTTTGGGGGGTAGATTTTTTTAATTGCCGAGATTCTTTTGATTTATTCCCTTTTTGACTGTTGATTCCTTCCATGCTGAGGCATAGTTAAACAAAGAATAGCTGACATAAAAATTAATTAAGGAACTGCAAAATAAAATTAACGATATATGGATGATCTAATGTAAAACTATCATCTAGAATTGTTTCAATCTGAAAGTTTTTAAAAAATTCCAGCTTTTTCATTTTATTTTGCCCGACACGAGTGCAACTTGATATCGTAAGTTAAAGGGTTCATGAACTGCCGTATTTACCTGTCAGTAATTGTGTTAAATGATGATATTGAGAAATGTAACATTTTCAAAATTAACCTTTGCGATCTCATGTAAAATTAAATGCACAGTCGCAAAATTGATTCATCACCTAAAATAAATTTTAAAAGCATAAGCCTGACAGAAACTGAGATCAAAACCGTAATTAATCTCGAGCGCGAAATTTTTATCTTTATTTTCAATTTTAATAGAAGGATAATAAACGTCAGAAATAATTAAAATGGTGTTCACCATCACGTTATACTTGTTGCATGGTGCAACCTGTTTGAAAGAAATTCACTTTCGCGCATTTTCTGTTTTCACAAAAACAGGAACAAGGCTGAGCTAATTGGAGGGATGTAATGCAAATATAATTGCGCCAAGATTTATATTAAATGAAATGGTTCACGTTGGTATGTTAATGGATGCCTACCCACCATTTCCCGCTTATCAACTGCAACTTTCAAAGTGTTCTACATGCACTTCAATGCATACTCCTTTAATGGGACCGTAGAGTTCAACGTGTAGTGCACTCCGATGAGTTATCTTTGGGTGCGTTAATTGGAATCATAAATCTTGGCAGGTATTCGGCCAACATTATCAGCAGAATAATACCCGCTGTTATCAAACTTCAAATCAGAAGGAAAATTGTAAGAAATCAGTGTTCGCGATATTCTTCTTTTATGAAATTTAGAAAAATTCTTTATTCGTAATGAATGAAACTGTAAAAAATGTTAAAGCAAAAGTACAGCTAATGATTAATTTAGAATTTTACATAGCATAATTCATTTTGCAGACCAAACTGTATTGCGTTTCGTCCCTGACTTTCACCTTGAATTTCAATTATAAATTAAGCAATAAAAAGTACTGCAAATCTTTAGGAGTTTGACTGTCATGCGGCAATTAACTATATATTACAAGTATTTTTATTTCGGAATCATTTGTTTCCGTTTATTTAAATGTGTAACGAGTTATGAATACTTTATTCCGTCAACAACTAATCTATTTCTTTTCAGAAGCCTCTTCAAACGAAAAACTTAATCCACTAGATTTTAAGTAATCGCACTCTTAATTTATTGTGAAAAGGAGTTTTGTAAAGTTTGAAAGTAAAATTATAATTATCCACAAAGTCAAAACGATTTTATCACAAAACAAAAACACGGACATATGATGTATTACGACCTTCACCAACGTAAATTAAATCGTGATGAATTTTATTTCTAAGGTAAATATAACACGGCCAGCAAGCATAATAACACCATAAATTGCTTTAAATATGAAAACAGGGTCTTTATTAAGATCAAGGTAACTTTGAGATCATTCTAGTATCATCGGTATGCATATATTATAAATAAGTAAAGGTGCGTACATTTTTTGATAAAAACCTTGAAATGTAAATGCTATCGATCATTTATTCGATATTTTTAACAACTACCAACTTTCCTTGTTTAATTGTCCTAAAATGTCGTCGGTAAATATGTGTTCGTTATTCCATCAAAACCTTAAACCTGAATTTCCATCTATCAATATTTTGAATACATTGATAAACCGGTTAATCTGTTCAATTGTCGTTCTTTCCATTTCTTTTTTATAATAACGAATCATACAATTAATCTTATATAAACTGCATTAACTTTATTAACACGCTGAATGCCATGAAGTCACCGACGGCTGGCGCTACTGAATTCAATGAAATTTCATATGACTTCCAAATTGCAATATTTACAAATTTTCTAATATATTAAGTATTTAACTATTGGCGTTCAAAAGTTAAACTCCTGCTGACTATACAGGGTGTCCCGTAACTGGTGGTACAACCGAGCAAGGGATGATTCTACATGAAAAACTGAGTCGAAAATATAGAATAAAATTTTTTGATAGAAGGCTTTGTTTTCAAGCAAAATGAGTTTGGAAATTTGCTAGTGTGCATGCACTCGGCTTACTTGCGGCTCAACGGACTTTTATTCTGAGTTACCGCAACCTTTGTTCGCAAAGGTTTTCGAGGTTTGTATACATCGAATAAATCGAAGGTCGAGGTTACAATGTTCGAATTACCTTCTGAGGAATTCGTTTAATTCATAAATTGCTGGAAGTGCTGTCCACATTGTTGTAGACATAATTGTGCTATTCGTATTAAATTCCTTCGAACCTCTTGTAATGTACAATTATTATGCTGCTTTATGTGTTCAAACGCTATCACAATTTTGTGTTGTAATTGTTCGATGCTCGTTATGTCATCTCGATACACGTTGATTTCACCGTTAGATTTTTATTTTTGGGTTCAGGTGAAATAAACAAATTCCTCAAAGGTAATTCGAACATTGTAACCTCGACCTTCGATTTATTCGATGTATACAAACCTTGAAAACCTTTGCGAACAAAGGTTGAGGTAACTCAAAATAAAGTCCGTTGAGCCACAAGTAAGCAGAGTGCACGCACACTACACAAATTTTCAAACTCATGTTTCTCAAAAACAAAGCCTTCTATCAAAAAATTTTATTCTATATTTTCGACTCAGTTTTTCATGTAGAATCATCCCCTGCTCGGTTGTACCACCAGTTACGTGACACCCTGTATATTTATTTGTGCCTTTAAAATTTCCGCTTTATAAAGATGTGATTTTAATAGAAAAACTTTCACTTCAGTAGAAATGATGAATCTAGCAAAATACCGGTTGCGTTTAACATGTTAAACTTATTCAACAAAGGAATTCCGTAAAATCGACAGAAATAAAAAAAAATACATGTCGAACGACCTTCCACGTTCTCGGCATTGAATTTAAAAAAATGCTAATTTATCGATCCACAATAATCCGTCGTATATCCCAAAGGATATCCAGTTACGGCAACGTCGAGGATACGTTTCCGTGACAGCAGAAGCGCAGTTCGTATGACACGTATGACGCACCGTGACGACAGAAATGCAACGTGCCACACGGAAGCGAAGGAGCAACGCTCATTGTCAGTCTCGACTGAGGATCCCTGGTGTAGATACCTCGAGTGCGCCATGTGGAACAGGTATCCACCCCGCTCATGTGTATAAAGATAGTTCACAGCACTCTCCAACAGTTAGGTATGCGATGGGTGTGTGCGTGCACACGTAAATATGCCCCACCACGTAGGAAGAAGAGAAAAGACGCGAAGGTGTATATTACGGTAAAGACAGTGCTCGGCTTCATGCTCGAGAAACTCGCGAGGATGACTTTCTGTTTTCATGCGGCTCGGATTATAAATATCCTTTATCGTTCATCGTGTGACATAACTGTTTGAGGTTTCGTAGATACAGAGGTGTGTGATAATATTGTCCAACAAGTTGTTTGACTACTCGAGGACGGTGCACATCGACGAAAATAAGAAGTTGGAAGGAAACGCAGAGAGGTGTTAAGCTCAGATGAATAATGAGGTTTATGGCAAGGATTTTTAGTGGTATTAATTCCTTTATGGTTTTTATGAGTGCAATGAGGTTTATGTGCCGGTGGGAATATAATTTAGTACTGTTTCTACCACAATTTTATGTATAGCTGTTTCGACTAAAGGTGCATTTTGGTATCTTTGCGCTTGAATGCAAATATCTTGAGGATAATTGTTAAAAATTAATTTTTGCTTAATGTTCTTTATTTTATCAGAAAATTAATTCGACATTGTGACCTTGTTAACTAAAAAATAGCGTCATGAATGAAATATGTCAAGGTGTCTTTTGACACATTCGGCAGAAACAGTGTTAAAGTACTTAATTATCGTGGATGAAAATTTATGGGTCTTAAGGTGACGACTAATCGCGTTAAAGTTAAAATTGAATCGTGAATAGTTCGACTACAGTAAACTATATACTTTGGTTTGTCACATGTTTAGAAATAGACTCAGGATCCTTGAACTTTCTTGACTGGATTTTCACATGTTTAAGATTTCAACTCTTCCGAAGTATCTACATTTTAACCGTTTAGTTTAAATAGTTGGACTTTAATTAATTTTTTTAAAAATTAAGATTGAACATTATAAGTAGAGAATCAGCTACTATGGTTATATCTATAACTGACGGAAATTGCTTCACAAAAATTATGAGAAAACTAACCCAATACTGTTTTGTAGCATATAATTCGAAATTAAAGGAAACTCCTTGTAGAAATAGGTATCTAAAACACAGCTATTCTCCTTTTTCTTCAACAATTTCAGCGTTAAAACGTAAGATACGGAATTAAAGTTTTTCAAAAGTGCTACTTGAATCTTACAATAAAGAAATAAGTGCTATTTATAGGACCAGTATTCTTTAACACCTTTTATCAATATTTGTCATAAGTCGTCGACATTTATAACAGAATGTCAGTACCTAATGTCCGTACGTATTTTTTATATCACCGTCTTATTTTGACGATAGACTGTGAACTTCCTGGCTAAAACTATCCAATCTGAATACATTTATAGTAGATCTAAGCACTTTCTTGAAAATACCATTATTTACTGACATTTTATTATAAATACTAATCCCTCATTTAAAATAATACAAAATTATTATTTCCTACAGATGTTTTAAATAAAATACTGACATTTTTTTATAAATCACGCAACATTAATCTTTCATATTATTCGCTGACCATTTATTAAAAATAGCTACAAAAACGTTTAAGGAATACTGACTTAATAAATAAACGTGTAAAGAACTATGAATCAAATGACAAAATTACTGTGTAAATAATAAATAAATGATCTCTGCTATACAATCAATTAGTATGTTACAAAAGTGATATAATCGTAACATTCAGCACAGGCATTTCAAACAGACTCACGCTCCAATCGCATACCAATACAATAATCAGGTTAAACATTCCTATGTAAATCTATTAAGGATTAAAAAGGATGATTTCCGACTGGCTACCGGCGTTTCCGCTTAAACACAAAATGAATTTACCCATTACTGTCATTGATAGACTGCTATTTCCTTGGATGCTGTCAAAAGATTTAAATATGCATAAATATTCGCAATGTACTCGTCAATAAACACTGCTGATAAGATCATAAATGCACTAAAATAAGCAGCAACTCATACTAATGGATTTAGAACGAACTCGTCAACCACTTTGTCAAGTAAATCGAAGAGACGCGAACCGACATCCTGCGCAAACACTCATCGAAGTTTTAATAGCATCGACAAGACAGCAAGTCAACGAGTAACACTGATCGACACGATTATTTGCCCATAGAATATTTATGCTGATTCTTATAGATTTTGTAACGCTGAATCCAAATATGAAGTCCGTTTGTATCCATCTGGCTCTGTTTTTGAGAAAATCAGTTTTGAAAAGAAAAACGATTTTCAAATTTCAGAATTTCTTGAACTTTAACCGTACAAGTTATGTAAGCTCTTTTTATACGTAAGAATGCTGTAAACCCTCCTAAATATAACGATGCACGTTACTTTAACCCATTCACTGCCAGGAAAACTAAGCAAATATTATCTTTGCTTGTTAAAATTTCAGAAGACGACAGAAAGTTTTTAGAACATTGATTTCATTAATCAAAAATATAATCTCGACATTTGTAATGATACGAAGAAGATTTTTGTTCCAAAATTTCTATACATGCTCGGTCATTATTATTAACTTATTAATTCAAACTTATAGTGCAGCTACGAGATATCTCGTAGTAGGCAGTCAATGCGTTAATGTGGTATCGAGAATCGAGGTATGGCCTCATCGCGACTGCCTAGGCTGTTCAGTTTAGGCGGCTGTTTAAAAGATACGATGTCTATGTTAAAAAACGCATGCTTGTACGTATGAATGAGTGCATGGATATTGAATACGAACGAATGATTAAGCGGAGCGAATGCCTTGTAGTTCTTCATAAACGACCAAACGATTCACTTCACGATTATATTCATTTTGTATTAGCATGTAGTATATAGTTTTACATAATAAACTTAGTTTTACCTTATATTATAACATCTAATACAACCAATCCCACATTAATGATACAAACATTTAAACATGTTTAATCAATGGTCAAAGGAAAAACGACGCCCAACATGACCCAAATTTTGTGGATATTTTCCTATCTATCTTACTGACTGGAGACTCAAGAGGGATTCTAATAAAAGGAGGTAATAGAGCAGACACTTTTCTTGAGGAAACCATAATTAAAAGTTGCAACACAAATTTTGTTTTCGGCTGAGAAATTAAAATAGTTCGCAAGACACAAGGTACTGCCAGTGATTCTCACCGCAACCGCTTCACCCACGCTAGGTAGCTTGCTTTGCAAGTACACTTATTGTTTATGACTTATTTTATGACAATAATGCTACATTAAACAGAGAAGTATATTTGTAAAACTCATATAAATAAGCAATATTGTTCAATTGCATTCTCAAGTGCAAAATTATACGACGTATTAAATATAAATGTTCTTGTCACAAAAAATTCTATTAGAATTACATATTAAAGCTTTTGTGCCAAAAGAAATACTTTGTTTCTCTTCTAGTACTTTTCCATTAATCCTTTGCGATCGTATTTAATTAAAAACAAAATGTGTGATCGCACTCGACACATTAAGGACCGTTGTAAATTATGAGATATGCAAATCTCCGCACTAGCGCGGAACCGGTCCCTAAGGTGTTAAAACAAACCTACTAAAATCTTAGTAAGAATTATATATACCTCAGAAACGTGCTGATTCTTTACTTTGGTGGGTAAGTGTAGGTAGACATATGATAGTAACGATGAAAGTGCTTTGGTGGCTGAGAGTAGACAAACGACCGCTAACTGAGGGTTAATGTCACTGTATAGATGAATTACCAAGTAACCCAGAAAAAGAGAGGTATTTGGTAGTTCTTAATCTGGTCTTCGAAAGTATTATACACGCACTAATAGGTGAGAATAGTTGAACCAGATCACGGAGCACTGATTGCTCGTCGGTGGTCGAGGGCAAACTGATAGCCAGGCGAACATCGAAATGATTTGTTGTTAGTCGGCCCGCAAGACGGCCACCTGTAGGTTACGGTCACTGACAATGAGACCCGCCGAGTATATTTTGACAACACGCGACGATCGTCGTACTCCTTAGCCAGTGAAGTGGAAATAATTACCTCCGTTGCGCGTAGAATTAATCTTAAAATTGTAAACGTAATTGAACAATATTGTTTATTTATATAAACAAATGTTACAAATATAATAGTTTGTTTAATGTAACGTTATTGTCAAGAAATAACTCATAAACATCAAATGTATTTGTAAAGCAAGCTACGTGGGTAATTTGAAAAGTTCGCGACTTAAGAACAAAAACATACAATTTTGAATTTTAAATTGTTTTTATTTTTCGATATAATCTCCTTGAACTCCAATGCACTTCATCCAGCGGTGCTCTAATGCTCTCGAAAGTCCGTTTCGTGAAGGTCTTCAAAATAGCTGTTTACTGCGGCTATAATTTTTTCAATTTTGGGAATAGGTGGAAATCAGAGGGGGCTAAATCTGGGGAATAAGCAGGGTGAGGAAGCAAATCAAACTTTAATTCAGCGATCTTTGCCATATCGCGTCGAGCCACGGCACGGTGCTCGAAGTTATCCATTTCATTGCCGGCAGCGATATAGTTTTCTTTAAATTAATTTTTTCAACAAACTACTCAACAGATAAAGTTCAGCCTTTAAGGTTATGTATGAAATGAATGTCGCTTCAAGATATAACAGTAAAATTTTAAAAATTATTACCATCTATGAATGAGGCCGCGAACTTTTCAAATTGGCCACGTACATATAATGACTCATAAAGAATAAATGTATACTTGAAAAGCAAACTATTATATAATACTAGCGCGGGTGAAACGTTTGCGCTGAGAATCACTGACGGTACCGTGTGTTTGGCGGAAATATTTTAATTTCTCAGCCGAGAACTTTGTGTTGGAACCTTCAATTATGGTTTTCTGAAAAAAAATGTTTGCTCTTTCGCCTTCTGCCATTAGAATTTCTCCTGGGCGTCTAATTTTTAAGATAAATAGGGAAATATCCATAAAAACTGGGACATTGTTTAAACATGTTTAAATGTTCATAATATTAAAGTAATACGCATCGTTATATTCGAGATGGTTTACAGAATCATTTTATACCACACAAATTTTCAGAACTTTTATGGTTGAAATACAAAAAATTCTGAAAGTTGAAGAATTTTTTTTTCAATACAGATTTTCTCAAAACTGGGGTCTGGTGGAGACAAATGAACTTCAGATTCGTGTTCAACGCCACAAAATCTATAAGAATCGATATAAATATTCTGTGGGCAAAAAAAAGTTCAATTCTGTAGACCAGTGTAATCATTCCGACAGGACTCGTCTAATTCTGCTAAGTATAACGAGCAAGAACCGTATAACAGGACGTAGCGTAAAACGAAGCGTCGATGGTTGGAGCTGACGAGCCTCCCTGGCATCCGTCTTCCTATCCATGGAGCCGTAGAACGCACAGTCCGCGACGTAGCCTAGGTAGGCATTCGCAGATTATAAGAAACTTCCGGCCGACTCCTTCGCTCCGCTCATTCCGCTGGTCATTGTTGCATTGCCACCGAGTGTGACGACCTGACAACCTCGATCCAGGTTTAAGACGCTCCTTGTACCATGATTACGTTACGTTCTCTAGCGTGATCTCGTGCGGAAGAAGGCATCTTACACTGTTCTTTGTCGTGCAAAGTATCGGCGGTATATTTCTGTTTCATTATTGAGTAGATACAGCTTCTCTTTCGAAACGTTCATGAACGTTCAAACCTTCATGGGAAAGGGTCACTACAACGAGCAGATCTGGCAAGGACCAAGGTAGACCGTGCGTTGATCGGTGTACTTTATGATTAGATTTGTATTTTTGAATAGGTCGCAAAGATACGGCCATCTTGGATTGTTCTTTGCCGTGTAAAGTATCGACTGTACGTTTCTATGTTATTCGTGAATAGATATAGCTTCTCTTTCGAGATTTTTCCGACGATCTCTTCATAAAAAGTACCTAATTTTCTTTTTCACTGACATATGAGATTTATAGAATATGCATGAAATCTTAAAACCCTGCCCCTTAAATTTAGGTTCACTTTATAACATACTTTCTATTTGAACGTGTAAATACAAATAGGGCAACATTCAGAACATAGTGTACCATAACTTTGTTCGGAACTTATTGACTAATTTTGCAGTAATTTGATTTGATAATTTACCACAATATTACAAGGGAAATTTCCGAAATAAGACATCGTTGTTATATTTGTTACGTTTAAATTTCAAAGAACTATTGCTTAAATAAAAACGTAATAAAATAGAATAATTATAGTTTTCAGGCATACAACAATAATTACACAAATTAGTCATCCATCGGTCGGATAGTAATAATTTTTTCTACTTTCTCAAAGTGAATCCCACAATGAACCTGCCTTCAAATCACTAATAACAAGCTCACTAAAAATTCACATGGTTCATTTCATTATCTCAGCAATTCTGGAATAAGGCGCCCTTTTATTATTAAGTACACGAATAAGTTGCTAAAGCTTTACTTACAAAGTAACTACATAACATTACGAATCACCGTAATCTCTGAAATATTCAACATTAATCTCTATCAATTTTTTTCCATCTTTTTGGCAAAATTCCGCAGCACAGCCTGCGCTGCCTGAGGTCCACATGGAAAATACTTTCAGGATCAAGTTCCCAGTGCCGCGGGGTTATTGTGCGACAGTTTAAATTTAGAATAAGTTAGAAGAGTGAAATCAGATCAAATCAAATGCAAAAAGAATAATTAGCTCAATTAAAGATCGAAAAGTGAGATCACAGTACTCTGTCCAAGGGGACACTATAACAAATTGCCATCTATCCTCCGTAGAATAAACAATGCAATATTGAGATTGTATATTCTAATAGGTAAACATTGATACTTTGAAATGCCGCATCCCTGTGAAAATACTCATTTTCAGACCGAAGTTACCATCGATGAATCCTCAGAACAATGATTGAAAAAAAACTAATATTGCAGTAATGAAAGTACTACAGTATTACAGCTAAAATTTTCCGCCATTTAATAACCATTAACAACACAAATAAATGCTCCACTAATTTAGCAATAACAGCCTTCCTTAGTTTTTCTAATCGAACCCAAAAAAAGCATTTCAAGTTACTACAAAATTGAAACAGTTTATTTCGTTATTTCAGTGCCATGAAAGAAACTTGCAATTTCTTCGAGCAAAAGATCCGTATAATTTTCACCGTAATCATATCCCGATCCAACATCTGGTGCGATCGAATCCAGATCTCCAGGAGCTCGCGTGTGCGGTCTGGAGTCCGGTCATTCATTTCGGAATTCTTTGAAGAATAATCATCGGCCTCGACGGGCCGATGTCTCGACGGAAATCCTAAACTGAATTTGTCATTTGTTAGACCCATGGATAACTTAGGCGGCTAAAAAGTTATCTTTCGTCGCACGATCTATACTTTCTTGCACGCATTAATGATACCTCGTTACTCGGCATTAGGGGCAATTTTCGAATTCCTCGGATAATAATACCAATTTCGCTCCGTGATAATAGTAGCAAAATTTGAGATACCCTTGTACCGGGTTTCGTTGAAATTAGCTATCCAGACATATGGCAAATTTCAATGGGTGAATTCTAGCGTTGTTAATTATTAGTTGCTTCTTTGGGTATGTTCGTGAAACAGTGAAGAATTTCGAATCCTTTGTGTACCTCGGAAGACGTCATGTTTTATACGTAATTTGTAGATTTTTGTATGTAATCATGATGTTTTGAACCTTCGAACACGCCGATATTCCTGAAGGAAACTATCAATAAGACGGTTGAATGTGCTATGGAAGTGAAAAATTAAGATCAATGCAAAGAAGCGTGCCAGCGGTTTCACATTTGCCACAATACGTATTGCAAGTCCACGTATTAAACTGAACAATAAAATCTCTACTATGAAAGTGTAAAATGTCTCAGTATCGGTTTGGACAAAAGACTTGCGTGCAGAAACGAAGTAAAACTGAAAAAAATAATATGGCCGTAAAGGTTAAAACAAAGTAAAAAAAATTGTAATACAATGTCACGATAATTCAAAAATAGACGTATGGTATTCCAGGCTGGAATTGTGTTACCAAATGGCATGTAAATATTTCTTAATACATGAATATTACTTAAATACACTCAAACCTGTCTTTGTGCGATTTTTCATTTGTGCGGTATATGAAATATGAAATTTTCATATACCGCACAAAACAAATCGCACAAATGAAAAATCGCACAAAAACAGGTTTGAGTATAGTCAATAGTGAATATTGAATATTATTTTCAAAAATAAACATATTGCCATAAGGAAAAAGCTGTGAAAAAATTAAATATTCTTCATCTATTATGTTCCAAACATACTGAAAAAACAAGCAATAATTCGTCGTAATATTTAAAAGTAAATAAACACACAAACTGGATCGCTATCAGTTTACTATACAGGATAAGCCATTAAAATGGGAATGCCTAAGAATCTTTTACATCCTATGATTGCACCAAAAAACTGCTGAGAATAACGTCATCTTAATGTTATTATTTTACTAAGATTTGGAAGCCATTCTGTAGACATTTCAAATGAAACTATATCCTTTTTACATATCTTTATCCAGGATAAAATAACAAAACCAATTATTCACAATAGCATACTGATGTATTACCCTGACCTCTGCCATCTGATGAATATGCCACTCTCTAATATTTTTTGTTCTTTCAATTCTCATTTGCATTTGAAATCCTAACAATCTGTTTCTTCACATTGCAGATTTCCCAATCAGGTTATTACTTTTGCTACATTATCTTTCCACCGCCGTTTCGCTATCACTATTAAATCCATTTGCAAAATAACACTACTTCCAGCAGATGACTTTCTAATGGATTACTTTCCTTGAGGGTGTAAAAGAATAGTCAAAGCTAATCTGAAATCCGGCCGTTCCGTGGTTCGACCGAAAGGAAGACCTTTCGCGTTTCAAACGCTACTTAGACTACCATTTATTATAATATCTATCCGGTTACGGGTCATGCTTTTGGTTTGTTGGGGGTCTCGTGTGGTTATTAAGGTTTCACGTGGAGTCACCTTACGGCCAAGTCTATCATATGTATCGGGTGAAACGAATATCATGAATTTTTGTAAAAATTCCTAGCTGCAGTGTATTTTAGTAAATGAATAAAAACACTAAGTGGTATAGATCGTACCATTAACGCTAGAACTACTCGGCTTTATACCTATTATATTTCAATATATTAAATAAGTCCTCGGAAGAAGAGGGATCAAGATGTGAAAATGATGATCAGTTAATTGATCTTTGTTTTATGAGATAGACGTGGAATAATTACCATACGGCGTCTCCATCAATTTGGGGAAGTTTTAGCAAAATTTGGGGATCGACAGTTTTGACCGCTTTGGTAATTTTAGTGCTAACACTGCGCATTCGGGTGCTTTATGTGTATGTACGAGAATTATTTAATTACTGAATTATTCGACGATGAGTTTTTTGGGAAATGGAATTCAACATTTCTTTAAAAAATTGACCGGGTCATTACAATTTGCTTTTGTCATTGTGTTATGAAGTGACGATTGTATTTGTATAATAAGTCCTGAAGTGCAAAAGGTTAAATGACGTGTTCCGCATTTTCAACGTATGTTGTACGAGTACAATAGATAATTGACCACATTTTCCGTTTCTTTGCCTTTTATGAATTATATCTATCCATATGTTATCATACAATTAACACTTCACGCGAGTTATATTTAAAAACTGCAACATTTTACAAAGTTTTTAATTTCATTTTATAAATAATTAGTTACAGAGAAAATTGACAAGAATGGTTTGATGATCGCTAATAATTTATTCATATAAAAATGCGCATCGATTCAAAATGCCATATTAAAATCAGATAACATGATTATAACAGAAATGAATTGAGATAAGAGTAAAATTAATCTTACTAGGATAATTCCTTCGGTATGAGCGAACCACCGGAAAGCGTACTCGATATTTTATGGATCCAAAATTCTTCATTAAAGGCGTTCAATTTACCGATATTATGAGCCATTCACTTGTCAAATCGTTTAACTCCATAGAACCTAAAGTGGAGAAACCTAATGAAATCGTATACACTCCTCTTCAAAATTCCGTTCAAAATATAAATACAAAAAGTATTGTGGAATATATAACCGCGTACAGCTTTCCTCTAACGAAGTATAAAATGAATAAGGTGGAATAGCCTTGGAATTAATTAGATTGACTTCCGAATTCAATTATTTAGTATTCGATGGCCAAACAACCTTCGTCATTTAACGGCGTTAATCGTTATTATTACGAAAATGTATTCTAAACATAAAAAGATAGGATTCAATCAAGTCCTTTGAGACTTAAATTTAAAAAAATTCAAAAAGTGGAGTTAATCACTTTGTGCTGTGAACGGCTCTTTAATGCTAAATCTACGGGAGCCGTCAAACTGACAGATTCTTACTTTTTTAATAACATTTCTCAAATCTATAGAGAAGCAGTACAGTAGATGTTTCACGTGTATCTCATAATACACAAATTATTTAACTGATCATCTCCTTTGCCACTTCAGTCCTCTTTTTTCAAAGTACTTATGTTATATATTTAACACTAGATTTACGGAAGCCGTCAAATTGACGGGTTCCTACTTGTCTTATAAACATTTCTCAAATTTACAGGGACTCTGTACAGTAAATATTTCACGTGTATTTTATAATACAATAATGACTGAACAAATTATGATCTTTGCCGCTTGACTCCTCTTTTTTTAAGTTCTTATTTAATATATTGCAATTTAACAGATTTCACGCCCGTAAATCTAGTGTTAAATGTAATAGATTCAACCCCATACATCTAGTGTTAATTGCATCAATTAAAACACAATGCTTACCTCGGTGTAACACAGTATTGTTAAAACTGAAAAATTAATATTTTATGTTCCAGTACGTGAACAAAATTTCTGTCTACAGCTATAAGACGTAGAATTGCTACTTGAATAAGTATATATTATATACATCAATGAATCAGCACAGTCGTTCTATTCCGATCAAGACTGATAAGACATGTAAATGAAACACCCTGTACATTCAGGGATGAACATCAGAAGAGGATGGCACATGCTTGTCCGTGATGTATCCTGCACATACGCTCGCATGCAGATATTCTCGTATTGTCCAGAATCGCTAACCATGAAAAACCAGTCCCACCGTAGCTCGTGCCGAACTTTCAGTGCGTTGTTCGCGCAATGTTCACCTGCGTGCACGTGTTCCACGCACTATTGTAATACGCGTTGCATTAAAGGAAACCGTAGGCACACGCGCGTTGCCGCGCAAGTTTATGGGGAAACTTTTATACATTTCGAGTAATTTTCCGGGGACGGAATTAATTTGTTGATCTTTCAACCACTTAACCGTTTGAGTGCTGAAGAATTTTTTTGTATATATGCTAAAAGTGCGGAATGAAATGCGTAGTTATTTTTTTGAAAATAATAGAAACGGTTATAATTAACTCTAATTATTATATAAAATGTAATTTTTACCAACAAAAATATTTTTTATTCTCACTTATTACAAGAGTATGTTTGCTGCACAATTTCTATGAATTCCTTTTTCACATTAGCACAAATTGAGTTGGATCGTTTAACCCCTTCAGACCCGAATTTTTTTTCGTTGAAGAAAAAATTATTTTTATACTAAAATTAACTTTATTCATGTGAATGAAAGCAACAATATACTTTTTACAAAAATATTTATTTATTTATTTATAATTTATAAATGTACATTTTAATGGAGGTATGGTCCTTACGCAAAATTTGTAACATTAAGGAGATCCTGAAAAATATTTGTATAAAAAAAAACTAAGTGAAACTAAGTTTAAACCTATACGTAATAAAATACAGCACGAAAAGTATTATGTACGTTACAATGTGCACAGGGTCCGAAGGGGTTAATTCCATTACCATTTTTTACTGCATACCTCACACTGTCGCATATCTGACCCTGGCGTACCAAAAACAAAAACTGAATATTCTGTCCGTATACTGTTAACAGTGTTAACAACACGTTGTAAAGACAAAAGAAGTGTGAAATACATTTGAAAAAGATAATTCAATTCAAACGGTAACCCACTAGAGTGAGCCACTATAGTAGCGCATCGTACCTAAGAGATTAATTCTTACCCTGCTCTCAATTAATGCAAAAATTATATTAGGTCATTAAGTATGAAACGTCCGATTTGTGATTGGAAGTTTGGTTTATTATATCTCGGGCAAGAAGTAATATAGTTAATCAAAATATGCGCCTAAACTGTCAATACAACGTTGCCATTTTGACCATAGCTTATTAATACCGCTAGAGAAAAAATCTGGAGGGCAGCTGGTGATAAAATCGCGAAAGGCGTTTTCCATCGCATGTTGGGAATTAAATATTTTTCCTTGCAAAAAATTATCCAAAGCTTGGAAGAAATGGTAATCAGTTAGCGCGAGATCTGACGAATACAGTGGGTGACAAAGTGTTTCAATGTCCAGCTCCTGTAGTTTCAGTAACGTAGATTTTGCAACGTGTGGTCGAGCGTTGTCCTGCAGGAGGATCGGTTTGTCCCTATTCCCCAATCTCGGTTGGTTGATCTGTAGCTGCCTCATCATTTCATCTAACTGATTGCAGTAGACGTCCGCCGTTATCGATTGTCCAGGTCTCAAAAAACTAAAGTGGATCATACCCGCGCTGGACCTCCAGACACCATTAATTTCTTTTGGTGTATACTCGGCTTTGGGGTGTGTTTTGGCGCTTCATCTTGGTCCAACCATTGTGCCGAACGCTTGCGATTATCGAAAAGTATCCACTTTTCATCGCACGTAACTATCCGTTGCAAAAATGGATTGTCTTTTAGTCGTGACACTAAAGAACAGCAAGCCTCGAAGCGGTTCCTTTGCTGACGCTCGCTTAACTCATGTGGAACCCACCTATCCAGCTTCTTTACTTTTCCAATTGCTTTCAAATGGCTTAATATTGTCAGAATGGTAACTCCAAACCTTGCTGCTAATTCACGCGTCGTTTCAGATGGATTCGCTTCCACTACAGCTTTCAGTTGATCGTCATCCACCTTGCTGTCAGGTCGCCCGCGTGGTTGATTTTGAAGATCAAAATCTCCAGATCGGAATTTTTTATACCATTGACGTACTATACGTTCATTAGCCACATCATTGCCAAACACTTCGTTAACATTTCGACTTGTCTGCGCTGCATTAGTTCCCCGACGGAACTCATATTCGAAAATAACGCGAATTTTTTACTTATCCATGGCTTACAATATTTAACATACAAATGACAATGCGGTAGATTATTAAAAACAAAAGAGTGCGTCTGAAAGCCAGATGGCATACTTTCCCAATGCAAAAAAAAACAAAAGACGGTCGAATTGAAATATCGGAGAAATCGGGTATCAAACTTGATACTTTAGTCAATCGGACATTTCATACTTAACACTAGATTTACGGGCCTGAATTCTGTTAGATTGCAATAAATTAAATAATGACTTTGGAAAAAGAGGGATCAAGCGCCAAAGATGATAATTCGTTAAGTAATTATTGTACTATAAAATACACGTGAAATTCCTATTGTACAGCATCTCTGTTAATTTGAGAAATGTTTATAAAACAAGGAAGAACCCGTCAATTTGACGGCTTCCGCAAATCTAGTGTTAATGACCTAATAGTATAATACAGCAGCGCGAACGCGCTTCTACGTATTTTTGGCACAACACAAGAGAAGCGCGATAGCGCTTCGTCGCAATCAAACGGTTAATAATAAACTACTACGGCGGTCAAAAAGACCGGTTCCCAATTTTTTCAAACATTCCTCAGATTGATAGGCGAGCCATGAAGTGAATATTACATTTCTACGTTATAAAATCTAAATTTCTTAATTGATCAACTTTTTTACCTCATGATTTCTCTTTTTCTAAAATACTTATTCGGTATATTGAAATATAATAGATATAACACTGGTAATTCGAAAGTTAAATATCGTCCATTTAATGAAGCGTATCAACAAGTTTGAATCATTTTCCGACTTCGCTGTGAGAATGAGTAACAGACGAGGGGTTAAGAATTTATTTTCACACGTTAGCTTTTTTTAAGTATCAAGAAGATCTTATTCGATAGTTTAAGTATGTGTGGTAGTTTGATATGAAGTTTTAACTTTTGCCACTGTAAGATGCTAGAAACTTTGCAGAGATAGAAAAGATTTGAAATATGCTTTTAGAAAAATTCAGTGGCATTTGTTGCAAGCAGTTAGAGATACCGAAATGAATCTTGTAATATCCGTGATTTCGTTATCCCGTAAAACGTATCAGGGTGAAAAATCACCGCATGTAAATTGTTTTTTTAATATTATTAATAAACCGAATTACTGGTAATACTAATTTTTCCTGTAATCATTTATGGCGTCAGTAGGGATACCATTATCATAAAAAAGTTCATTTTTGTTATGTACTTCGTTAGCTGCACATTGCCAATACCGCCATCCACAACTAAGCAAGGACGATGTTGCATATGTACAAAGAAAGAAGATAGAAAATATATTTTGAGATGTATAATATGTACCGACTTCATTTGTAAAAAGCACCGTAATATTATTTGAAGTAACTGTAAAAAATAAATTTTATATTTTTCATGAAATATGTAATTCTTTTAATATATCTAATCTCGTTTACATGTCTTCATTTTTATAAAATAAAATTAATTTACTGGGGTGAAATTACACCCATGATACCGTGAACGTGATTTTTTTAGATGATACCTTGTAAGGGTTAAAGGAACATTACATACACATTTTCGTGTTTGCCAATCGTTTTCGTTTCTATCGACTATTCTCCTAGAATACTCCCTAAAGTACAAATTTCAGTAAAAAACATTGTAATCGGGGGCATTATATGTAAGTCAAAATACGAATAAAAAATATTAAAAAGTACTAGCGGAACGAATACTGCCCAAAAGAGTTGAAAAATATAGACTATCAGCAGCTTTCCCCGAGTACGCATCGACAACGAATCCTCAACCTGATCAAGCTGCTTCCAAAAGCATGAAAATCTGCTCCTTCCAAAGTTTGAGTCGAAGATTCCTAGCAAGGATAGCTGCTCTGCAGCTTGCGTATGCAAAGCCACGCGCTTCGCGGAGAAAGTCGAGAAACCGCAAAAAGGAGTGGACCACGGGACAATAGGGCCAGCAGGCTGTCGCAGAAGCAACTTCATTCCTGGATGTCAGGAACGTGGATCAGCCGCAAGAAAAAAGCGGAAACTGTCTGGCCTCTCCTGCGCAACAATGAGAGCACGCGTGTGATGTCGCGCGAGAATTAAAAACGGACCACGATATTCGCGATGACACGTAACATCTGCTGCGGCCTCCACGCCATCTACTTCCGACTCTAAATGCGCCCTTCCAGGCTTCTGCTTTCAGCCTCTTTACCCTTCCACGCCACTGCGATCAATCAATCCTTCCACCCTGCCAGGAAGGAAGAAAGGATAACACGGCCACATAACACGCAAGGGAGAAGGCACCTGGTCGACCGAAACAAACCGAGACCGTTCCAGACGACGCGACGCCCGATGGTTGGGTCATCGAAGAACCAATGTTTTTCGCACATTTTTATACATAAAGCATCATATGAGCCGTCCAGTGCACAAATCGATTAACTCCATAAGACCTAAAGTGGAGAAACGTGATGAAATAGTAAACACTCCTTTTCAAAATTCCCTTCAAAATATAAATACAAATAAGTATTGTAGAATATATAATCCCATTTAGCTTTCCTCTAACGAAGTACAAAATGAATAAGGTGGAATGGCCTTGGAATTAATTAGATTGACTTCCGAATTCAATTATTTAGTATTCGATGGCCAAACAACCTTCGTCATTTAACGGCGTTAATCGTTATTATTACGAAAATGTATTCTAAACATAAAAAGATAGGATTCAATCAAGTCCTTTGAGACTTAAATTTAAAAAAATTCAAAAAGTGGAGTTAATCACTTTGTGCACTGAACGGCTCATATAGGTCGCGTATGGATACTGAATATTACGATTTCCCCTCTTTTGCGGTTGTTTGTTCTTTTAACCGTTTGAGTGCTGAAGAATGTTCTTGTATATATGCTAAAAGTGCGGAATGAAATGCGTAGTTCTTTTTTTTTGGAAAATAATAGAAACGGTTATAATTAACTCTAATTATTACATAAAAAGTAATTTTTACCAACAATAATATTTTTTATTTTCACTCATTACAAGTGTGTTCTGCTGCACAAATTCCATGCATTCCTTTTTCATATATAGCGCAAATTAAGTTGGATCGTTTAATTCCATTGCCATTTTTTTACTGTATACCTCACACTGTCGCAAGTGGTCTTATCCTGGTTTCAATTAATGCAAAAATTATATCGTAGTAACATGCAGCAGCGCGATCGCGCTTCTACGCATTTTTGGCACAACACAAGAGAAACGCGACAGCGCTTCGCCGCACTCAAACGGTTAACAGTGGAGCTATCAAAGCTGTGAATGTGACGAGTTCCTTATCTTCTTCTCTTATATATAAAAATGAATGTTTGTTTGTTTGTCCCTTACGCATTCTTAAACCAATCACCCGATTGCGATGGAACTTTGATATGTTGTTGTGCGCATGCCCGCGAAGATTTCTGACTTACAATTAGTACAAAAGAAGAAAGGTAACAAAAAATATTTTATATCCAAGAGCACGTCAATAAAAAAAAGCACAGAATTGTTGCAACGAGTTCTCTTTAAACTTGATTTTTGTAGGCGTAACAGCGCACGCAGGGTGTAGCAATTTTTATAAAAATTACACGTATAGAGAAGGAATACAGTGGATATTCCTCGTGTAAAATTGTTTAATTGATCATATGCTTTGTCACTTGATTACTTTTCTTTTAAAGCACTTATTTAGTATGTTTATGCGCCCACAGAGTTAATGCAACTCTATTTCGCATTATGAACGAATTAACACTATTTATAAAAATATGTACTTAAATTTCATTTCTGGCTGTGGATTTACACGTCTCTGTCTGTGGACGTCAGGCCGTAGAATCTATTCTAATATCTGTGATAATGGACATGGTTCGTAAGTTACTGACAGTAATTCTATAGCTGCTGTATTCTTAACAATATATTTAAATATGACAGATTTAACGCCGATAACTCTAGTGTTAATGATTTTTGGGGAAATAACCTATTTGGTTTTATGTAATGATAAGAGCTTTCGTAATCAGTATATATGCAATACAGCTAAAAAAGTGGTCAACACGTTGAATGACACCCGCAATTTCTGTAGTTTTATAACTTCTACCGAAGTATAACTTTTTCTGTTAAAATGAGATCTTCGTAGAGCAAACATGTTAAAGTTAAAAATAGTTATACAGGTTGGGGCAATATCGATGTCCATCTTGAATTGTTCTTGAAACTTGCAGGGTCCAGAGAGAGGCTTATTGTGATAAAACATTTTTTTTTTCGTTGGTGCAGGCATAGATGGGATTTCAAGGTCATCTCTGCCTTTTTAAATGAAATGCTATGTTTTTTTTATCGCGATGTGATAGCCGATGTCGGAACACTTCGACAAGCTACCGTGAAAGGTCATGCGAGGTCAAATGTTATAGTTAAATTTAAAAAAAAAAAAATTTTAAAAAAAACTTTACTTTAATTTTACCGATATTTAAGTATTGAAGATATTAGCGAATTCTATAATATTAGCGTTTAAAAATTATAAAAAAATTATGGAATTCAGTAGCACTGGTCACCGGTGACCCCCATGGCATAAAACATGTTAAACGTATGGCTTGTTGAAATTTAAGAGATGACTAGCACGCAGTTCTGCGCTTGCTTCCTCTTTTAATAATGTTCAAAGAAATACAGGTTTTGTCTTATGTAAATATAAGAGCATTTGTAACCTTGATACGCAATGCGGTTGCAAATTTATTTCGGTAACTGCTTTCCTGAAATTTAAGAAAAAACTAAAAGATGAGTATGGAATATGTTAAGATGTTCCATGAAAACAAGTACAATACTTTTAACAACACATGGTTGATTTATTCACGTTTGCAATCCGAGAAACCTGTCCGGCCACCACTGGTGATTCGCAAAAACGTGCAAGGACCTTCCTATCGATTGGACAAAGGGGCTCGAGTTCTAGAAAGTAATTTACAGAACCCCAGGGTACAAGTCGAAGGCGTTAAAATTTGATGCCGGTTTAAGGGATGAAATTCTGTTGCAGAAGCTGCACGTAAAGTGGGGTTACGTTGGTACGAGTTGTCGAAGATGAATGCCAGGCACCCTTCGACCGATGTAACTTGGATCGCAACCCCCTTATGAATTATTCAAATAATCTCTAGTCTTCCTACGGAACGAAACGTCTGACGGCGCAATTTTCATGCCAACAGTGTGAAATAATGTTTTTCAATGCGACGTAACTTTTTTTTATGCGGGGACAACATTTTCAGTTCACCATGGAATATTAGAAGAGGAAAATAGAAGTCATGTTTGGGATAAGTATTAAAAAATTGTACTTTTATGAAAAAATGATTAATTGTTTGTGAAGCTACCACGTACTCAAGCTTTTTGAATCAATCAAAAAATTAGGTTCTTCAGGTTTCAGTTTTCTAGTATCACAAATTGTCAGAGATTTGACAGTGATGAAAATATGGCAAATAAGATTTTATAGCCTAATTAATATTATCGAAGCGTAATCTGCTTAAGTTTCAGTAATTATATCAAGTGTAATATAATATTCTTTATTACTAGTTGCCTTGGATTACCGCCGAAGAGTAATCTATCATATTTAAAGATGAAAAATAAATTAATTAAGTTAAAAGTTTAAAGTAGTAGTACAAGAGATTGTTGCAAAACAAAAACTGAAATTAAGTTCCCTATTTCAATCTAATACAGTATATTTCATGTTTATGCAAAAATTATTAATAGTAATAAAATAATATTGTCAAATAACTTAAAAGCATAAAGTTTCAGCTAAAGTTTATGAAAATTTGACATTACACATTTCATTTTCAACACAATATCCTGCTCCCTTTTATTATGTGTAACAAGTGGTTATTGATACCTAAGTTAATATTATCTTTACAGGGAGATGCTATATAAACAATAATTTGTATAAAAACTGAAAATAACAAATCATTTATCACACTTTATTTTTTTTAACATCCCAACAGAAGCACATAATTATAGTGCAACAAGACCGACCTTCGAGAGTGATTGCACGGGAAAAGATTCAGTTTCACCTCGTCAAAGTTATTACGATTCTCCGAAATGTTAATCCCATCATTTCGTCAAAGATCAATCTCACAGAACAAGACATAAAGCTGCTCAACTGCGTAAGTGGCCATATTCTTGCGGTTTTCAACATGCCCAACGATCTTCCTGGGACAATATTCTACAGTTAACTGTATATATCCATTATTTTCCGACCGATCGAACATTTGCTCATTCCATGGAACGGCCTTACTGTGGGAAAACCGCATCGCAGGTTTCGTATTGGCCATTCTCGGATGCGAAATGTCGAAGCCATTGAATTGCCAGAGACAAAGAAACCATGTCCCGTAGGACTACTCTACTGTTGGCCGATCTTTGAGAATCGAGGGACCGTTCACTCTGTGAACCGGTATCGCACTTTACTGCTCTTCGGGGTTTTATATATCAAAATACGGAAGGGAACGGAATAATCGATACTCCTTTGTTGGAGAGGATCGTGGTAAAAGTTGGCAAGAAGTCATGGTAGTTTATTTGTGCGCAGTACTACGTACGGTATGTATGTGCTGTTTGGAGAATAAAGAACCTGGTAAATAATCGGGCTTAACACTAAACCTACCAAGCCGGTCAAAATGGCTGGTTTCCAACTTCTAAAAATTACCTAAATTGATAGGGGTGCCATGAAGTAAATATTAGACTGTTATAAAACCTAAGTTATTTAATTAATCGTCTTTCTGAATTCTCTTTTTCCAAAGTATTTATTCAGTGCATCTAAGTTTTAGTAGATATAACGCCGGTAGTTTTAGTGTTAATAATAAGTAATCTGTGGACGTTTGTGCAGACACGAATGTTTGTGAATACAACTGAGAAAATAGAATTCAACCAGGGATTTTTATTCATTAAATATTATAGCATCAACATTTTTTTAGAAGAGGAATTAGCAAACGGAGGCAGCAGAATCGTCGTACATTAAAATACCTCGTTATATGAGCCATTTATTTCGAAATGTATTATATAAATTACAAAACAACAAATTAATTCATGTTTCTCACTTTCTTAAAAGAATGGCGTGTTAGTTGTTATATGTTTGGATACCCCCTATCAAATCAGATAACACGTACTTTAAATATTTCTGTTTACCTTACACAGTTCAAGATTTGTAACAAAAAATACTTCCTTTTGAATTCGAGGACCGTAAAAATTATCTCTGAAGCAACATGTTGTATTAAACCTCTTTATAAGAAATATTTCAAATACGTGAACACGTTCATAATTCATTGTTATATTAAGTACCTTTAATTATATTAATGAATCCATCGCGTTGAACGAAGTTTACGAAAGCCACTCGAAGGATAAAGTCCATAATTGCATTTTCATTCGTTGCAACGAATTTTCGATCGAGCGATTAAGACAATAAGTTCATAGGCAGATAGTATTTGTTCGTCCCACTGAAAACCGTAGGCGGAAAAAATAATCTGTTCAGAATTTGTTATCGAATGTCAATGCATAATATTGCAGCATGTGTAGGCTGCAAATAATTGATATGCAAATGCATCTTTTACGGATGGCGGTGTTCGAAGTACACTATGAGCTGACATTGGCGGCATGATGCATGTACCAGTGGAATTAAAGGACATTTTTGTTGACGGAAAGAACATATGTCCTAATGTTGAATAATTCATGTTATTTAGAGAGCTGAAATTTATAAAATTTGATGCAGAATAATATATATAACGAAATGTTGTGTCTAAAATATATTTTACATTGTTCGTTATAAAAATTGCTTTATAAGAATTTGTTGAAATTCTGTCATTCAAACATATTAATCTTTTTATTACTTTACGTGAGCAAAATTCCGTTATTTTTTTAACTGAACAATAATAGTTGCAACTAACTATGTTTAAAGCTGTCATCGTAATGTATATACAATTGTAATATAACAAACTTTTTATTGTTACTTCATAAATGTAATAGTAACGTAATAACTTCGTGGTAACAACGAATAAAGAATGCACATTTTAGAGCGTACTTGATTAACCAAAGTTATGTCATTTGTAATTTGAGTAGAAAAAATTTTCATGAATCTTCATGTAATTTAAATTTGACAGTTGAAATTTCAATTAGTTAAAATTAAAAAATTCCGCCACCAGTCGTCCAAACTGGTTTCTTTATAAAAGGAATTATTCGCTTGCGATTAATGGGTCACACCTGTGCTGAATATCTTATTACAAAAGAGACAACATAACTGTAATTCCTTTTTAATACTTTTTCATCACGGAATTCGAGGATTTATTATTATACGAGGACCATTTTCTTAATTTGTCGACTCATTCGAGATTCTTAACAGCCTACTTCGTATTTCTCACAGTTAAATGAATCATGCAATGACGTAAGAGGATTGATCTCTTATTAAATTTTTCCTTTTAGATGAATGATGAGATAATGTAGTACTATCAAATTGCCCGAAGTGTGAAAAACTACTTTGATGACAAATAAAACTTGTTCTGAGAATGTCCTTTTGCTAGAATTGCCAGTTTTGAATAAGTTCGGAAGCGATAAAAAAGTATTGCTGCGAGTTTAATGGTAGGCGCGGGAAAATTTGTATGATAACGAGAAAAACCTAGGACTCAATATAATTCGGCGTCATATTATGTCAAAAATGATTAATGCTACTGCACTTTTCAAAAATTATCTGTGATTAATTGCCTTACCATTAACCATTTGTTTTACAATATCAATTAACAACCAAAACGTGGGAAACACAATTATAAGAATCTTCGAATTTTTAAAAAGTTCGATAGAATATGTTACAAGCAAATTATTATAATTCGCCGGATTTATTTAAAAGTAGCTAAAGTTTTGTTCAAATAGTTTATATAATAATCAGCGTATTGTTTGAGCCGTTTATTTTGGAAGTGTCATAAGTCACTTTATCGCAATGAAAAATGGTGATTTGTAAATGACTATACGCAGTTATTATTTACACTGAGAAAGATATAAGTACCGATGATAACAAGTACAATTAAACAAATCTTCTCGAAACGTGGCATTAATATTTTTAAACACGTTAAAATGCATACTCTTAAATATCTCGATTTAAAAAAAAGTGAAATGTGCCACTTTCAAAGCGAACGTCTCATATTATTCCTGTATCAGCAAAGATATGAACTATCTGAAAAAAAAGAAATGGTGGAATACTTGATTCTGAATGACTTTCACCTATTTAACCCTTTGCAGTCCTATGTCGAGTTATACTCGACATAGCTTTACACTTCATCTTATTTTCTAACAATTTAATATCGACGTTCCAAGTTCATAATAATTTTGCAATATTATCTAAATATCCTTTAGTACCTATAGTAATTGCTATCGTGCAAAAAAAATTAATAACCAGCGATGGAAAATGTTGTGAAATTAATTTCATTTAGCTCGCTACAAAATTGACAAAATAATTCGGACCGCAAAGAGTTAACAATATTAAACCAACTTTAATCTCTTTTGTAAAAATTCAATGAAAAAAATCGAATGCCAGCATTCGCGATTGATTATAATGTTGATTCGACGTACAGTATTGGTCACGGATGACCAAGGTAATAACAGTCAACGTGTTAATCCTGTGATGCAACTTGGTGAATTCAATTCGCAGAATAATATTTCGCACAATTCCTTACAAGGAATATGACAGAGGGTTATGCATATTCCCTTAATACACGCTGTACACATAATGCAACAACCAATGCATATATGCATCCCCTATTCATATCAGCGTTCGAACATTTTGTAGATTAAAGGAGATATTTCACCGGATGTATTTTACATTTGCTACCTTGTAGCCTCTGCCCTCCCATAATCTCCCATAATGGATAGAATGCAATCTCTGCTACTAAGGTAAGATTATACGTGTACCGATATTCACACAACTGTAATAGCCAGCGACGGTACCCTTTTTTTACTTACTTTAGTTTTTTGTAAGCATTAACTACCAACAGCAAAGTTTATTTTTAGTAGGTTGTGAATTTTCATGCAAGTTTAAATTTGTATGAATATAACAAGGGAAATGGAAGTTAAGTAGAAACTTGTTTTATACACTGCCTATCATAAGGAGCGCTGTGTATAGAATATTTCATATATTTTTAATGTTATAAGCAAATAATTATTAGTGCCTATGGATAAAGTTAAAGTAAACGATGGATAAGAGTTGTAGTACTATATAATGAGAAAGGGTGACTCAAAATATTGTTCATATTATCGGGATATCAGTAGCTCTGCTGGCACTTAAGAAAATGTTCTTATCACTAGAACTACCAAACCAGTCAAAATGACTGGTACACAATTTTTTCTAAAAATTCTCAAAGTTTATAGGAGAGTCATAGGGAAAATATTCTACGTCAAACTCAAAAAGCATAAATGACCGAATTGATCATATGTTCCGCCTCTTGATTCCTCTTTTCTTAAAGTACTTATTTAATACAATATATTGAAATATAATAGACTTAACGCCGGTAGTTCTAGTGGTATATCATGTCAAGGAAACGGTTTTATTAATATTGTCATTAATATTTATTTTCCTTCTTGGGTCATTATATACTTGGGGTTTATAAAGAACATCATTGATATTTAGTTATACATTTTGTATAGTTTAGAGAAATTATTATCAAAAATAGATAAGTAGTTCAAAATTCAACCAAACTATAGCGGAAAAATCATCTCACTCACAATCTGAATTGAAACGATACTTTTTCTACTGAAGGTATTTCGTTATGGGTCGTAGATTTTAAGGATAAAAGTAATTACGTAGACAAAAGAAGTGTACATATTTTACATTATCTTTATTGTATCGAATATGTTAGTAGACGTGTGAATATTATGGTGTTAAACATATAGGTAAAAAATTTCACTGAACTTGATAACGCTGGATTCCAAGGATTCCTACATTCAAAGTGTGAACTCTTTCACTACTAATGATGGTTATAACTCCCCGTTACTGAGTATAAACATTATCTATCTACAAAAGATAACTATAGTCGTCATAAAATTTTCCCACACAAAGAAGTTGTTATATTATCATTCATTGGCACCAACAAACGAGTCCAGTTTAGGGTACTTTAAAAGTAAGCATACAAAGTGTTACTGAAACTTTTTCAAATTACACCTATACCCCGATGTACACGATTTCGCTTTTACACGGTTTTTAAAATAAGGGATTTTTAAACAAATTTGCTTTTAGTTATTTCTATTTAACCCTTTGAGGACTAGCGACGCATATATGTGGTGTGAGATAAAATTTAATTATAGTTTATCGCTGCTTTTATACACAGCTGAAGCTGAAAAATTGAATTACAACCAGTGAAATATGATTAAACAAATAGTAATTTATAATGTATATACATTAACAGCCTAACTTGCTGATAAAAAGGTGGTTTTGGATCGCAAAATAAATGGTTATCTTTCAATATTCAAGAATATCTCCGTCAGAAAAGGGTTAAAGTTGAAATAGATGGCTGAATTATACACGTTTTAGTTTGTTTTCGATTTACGCAGTTTTGCGTATCAAAATTCACGATTTCGATTTATACGGTTTTCTAAGGAACCTATTTTCCGTGTAAATCGGGGGATAGGTGTATTTCCAAAATTTCAACGACTACCGAATGTTATTAACCATGGATACATTGTGTCCATATGAGCGATGGATTTTTATTGTATTCTACCATAGCGAAAGGATTAACATCTGTCTTGACTATATAAATTTGACATTCACTTTATTACAATGTATGAATATCCAATGTTTAACGTGAAATGTTGCGTACTTCAGATGAGCGCATTCCTCTTCAGAAGTTCCTTCGATGCACTCTTAAGCAACAGACCCCCCGCGCAATGCATCCTTCAGAGATTCAAGGTCTCTTTGAGAAAGATCCGCGATATGATCCGGAACCCTTCGCAGAAGGGTGTCTATAATGCATGGACCCTCGGAAAGAATCATAATCCGGCCGCCCACGATGTAATACTTTAAACTTAAGACCCCCTATGTACTATTCACATTGTGCGTTGAGAACTTTAGTTCTGTGTTCCACGAAGTCCGTTCAAACTTTTGAAATGCACGTTTGAGCTACAGCTTTAATAAGTATTTTTCGCTTCGAGACTTTACTATGCTTCTTTTTCGTGGAGCTCTATTAGAGGTCCTAAAATAATCTCAATACATCCTTTGTTCTTTTTTGTCTTTTTGGTATCAATTGCTACAATTGTTTCGCTCAGGATCTACTATTTTAGGTGGGTTCCGAAACACCGCGGTTACGATATATTAACCTCTTAACTGAAAAGCCCGAAAATACTCGTCTATCTTGACAATATTCTGTTTAGGAATTTAAACCCCGGAGAAATTCGTTGCGTCCAGTTAGTTACAAATGTGGCCGCAAGAGAGCACATGAATGCTATTTCTAAGTGTATTATTTTAATTTTTATTGTTTATCGAAAACACTGAAAACAGTTTTGAAAGAGATTCAAATAAAATATTCGAACCTAAGACATTTTATTCTATGTGGAGTTATTTTTTAACAGCAACGAGTATACTCGGGGTTTTAATTTAATATTTTTTCAACATTCTCTGATTACCCTGTAAGTGAATAATTTGTTAAAATAGTGTTTGCAATAACGTATAATCATAATAAAGTTTAAAATTCAAGAATAAAAAAAATTGAAATTTTGCAAAATTGTGCAAAACAGTATTGCAAAATAATTATTAAGTTAAAAGGTTAAATAATAATTTAGGAAAAGTTTCTCAAAGGCAATTACTTCTTCTTTAACTCTCTCAGTATGGGAGATATTGGCTGAAAGCAGTATGTTACGTGCGGCGTTGCGGATGTCAGAGAACTTTGAAGAAATCTGACAAGCCGTGTGTCAGACTCGACAGCCGGACTGTTTTACATAAACTGTAGGAAGGCATAACAACAAAAGGCGCAGGTAGGCGCAGCCAATATTTGCAGCAATCACTTCTACATAGTTTAAACTAAATATCTTCAAATCTTCCAGAGGGTACTTTGGGGTACTTTTTAGTTATTCAATTCTGAAGTTCGCAATGTAACCCGAAAAACATGTGTTTAAAGAAACTTCCAAAAATTATTGAGTAAATAATCTTTCGAGAAATTCATTGTGGGTAGTTCAACATCAACTAATGGTGATAAACTGTATAAAAGATAAAAGGTCTCACAAAATTATTAATTGCTCTAACAGCATTTTCTTTTCAGTGAAATATTTGTACGATTTCGCGCTGCTAAAATTCGATGTTTTAAAACACTGACTTTTGGAATTAGATGGTTGTAAAGTCAATAATTATTCCTATCACTGGTCTCAGTAAACATTCTAGATTAAGATAAAATTATTAAAAATCCATTCCCCCACATGATTTTTTTCCACCTAGATTACCTATTTCATTTTACTGTGCACCGAACCAAGCGCCAATAGGACAAACAGAAAAGGTCAACGCAGATGCTATATAAAGTGAGGGACCAGAAATAAGGCACTTGGGACGGAACGGGAGATTGCTCTCCCACCGCCTATCCCCGCCATGTCGGTCCTGAAAACCTGAGATCGACGAATGACAACCGAAAATAAAACACTCCTTTCGTTGTTAACATGACGACGCAACGAATGTGCGAGTCTCTCTTGCCAATAGCGCGTCAATATCGAAAATGCGTGAGGGAGAGGGATTTCCCTATTCGTCGGGCGAATCAAAGCAAATTACCCCTCAAGTGCCTTGTTTCTGGTCCCTCACTATACCTGTGTCCACGATCCAGAGACATCAAGACTTGCTTCAACTGCTACGTTTACCAAACAGCAGCGTGCAAACGTCATAACAACAGTATTTGCAATAAATGCATGAATGTCGAAACTTAACACATTGTTGACCGGCAATATTACGTAGAAGTTAACTCATATCACCGGCTATTTTTCCCGTAATCGAGTATGAAATTGAAAGAATCTAAATAAACTTCAGTATACTTTATTTATATATAATGAATTTAAATGAAACTTTGTACATATCTGCTATATATTATAGTTTATACATATTATATATTTTAGTAATTTTTTTGGTGTGGTGAAATTGAAATAGCTAATGCAAATGCAAGCACAAGTTATCTCGTGATCGGTCAACAACGTTTGGACATGAAAACACGAGTTAACTCGTGAGCGGTCAGCAATGTGTTAAAATGAAGAAGATTCCGATTCAGATGATGCATTTTAAATTATTATATTGCTTGTACAAAACTTCATGATTATTATATTTTAAGAGCGTGCATACAGAACACGTGCTGCTATAATACGTTACGTGAACATTTCATAAATCTGTACACCCTCAAGAATATAAGAAAAAGGGGAAAAATATTTGACATATACACTCAAACCTGTTTTTGTGCGGTCTTTTTTGTGCGATTTTTTATTTGTGAGATTTGATGTGCGATTTTTTTGTGCGGTATATGAAAATTTCAATCAAATTGAAACATAATTGACGAAGTTATTAATAAATAAGTACACAGTAGGTTTGATTGGCCATATTTTTCGATTTTTAATATGTAGTTCATCACATTACATAAGTATTGCGTTAGCCAATTACATTGTATGTTATTGAACTCTATACATATCTTCAAGTGACGAAAGCGATTTTGTACCAGCTTACCACAAGAAAGTTCGCGTATTGTCAGACTACGAAGGATAATGGTTATACGTTTTGAAAAGTTTTGTATGTGTAAAATAAGTAAATATTTAAATAAAATATATAAAAATGTTCGCATATGTATTTTCTAAATCAGATTCCAAGTAGCTACCAAGCCTCGTGCCTTGATTTTGTTTAAAAGAATAATTCCTAGTTATTTCATAAGCTTTGAGTTATTTTCTGCGTGAGACTTTTTTTATGCGGTCCCTATTCAACGCACAAAAAAAATACTTTTTAATTGTGTTGCGAAAACTATCTCTTATAGCTACTCGTGAAGATTTGTGCGATTTTTTTTATGCGGTCCCTATCTACCGCACAAAAACAGGTTTGAGTGTACAATTCTTTAGGAAAAAAATAATACACCAAATATGGATTTTTATGGTTATTATGTTCCAGTTGATAAATAATCTGCACAAAACTGCACAACCGATAACTTATACGTGTACTGCACACGTTCAGGCATAAATTCTTGTCAACTTGGTCAATTGACGTATATTAACGTATCACCATCTCGTTCGTCGAGTCGTGCAATCTTATATGAATCGATTGGTTCGAGAATGCACCCATGATACATCTGCCCTTTCAAATGCACGCCTTTGGAAGGGACAGGTAGATTGGTATCGCGATGGCCCTTTCGTCACGATAACTTGAATGAAGAGGCGGGATCAAAGGGTATCATATGTACAAAGAGAAGGAAAATGTTCCGGAAATGGTTCTAATTTCCTAACCATACAAGGAGAAACTCCGGTTGGTTTATTACAGTGATGGGCAAACTTTTAGAAGCCAGCCAAAAAAAAAGAAAAAATGTTGGCGTGCCAATATAATGTTATAACACTCAGGGAGGACTCAAAAAAATATTATTTAAAACATTCTTTAATACTTCTGCGATGAATGAAGCTTTTTCAGTATTGTCATCTTACAGGTAATGACCGCTACTTGAAAATTCAAAAAGTTGGGTTTGTTTGTGAAGATTTGCACGTGGTTGCGCACATCTTCACCGTCCGCCATTTTGTGTTGCGTTAACCGTTTTAACACTAAAACTACTGGCGTTAAATTTATCATATTTCAAAATATTAAATAAATACTTTGAAAAAGGAGGAATCAAAAGGCGGAAAAGATAATCGATTCGATGATTTACGTTTTTTAAGATGGTCGTAGGATATTTATTCTAAGACTCTTCTATAAACTTGGGGAATTTTTGGAAAAAATTGTGTACCAGTCATTTTGACTGGCTTGGTAGTTCTAGTGTTAATAACGCGGCTATTCTCGCAGGTCCACGCGATTGATAAATACCTTCTAATCGCGACCATACTTCCTGAGCCGTAATACAACCTCTCGCTTTAACACCGATGGGGCAATGCAAAGAATAATGTCCGATCTTGCATTCCTGTCTTCCTTCTCCCATCTTTTGGCGGCAAGCGCGGTCTGATCGTTGCCTTCCACAACCTCGGGCTTAACACTCGCACCGCATACGTGATCCCACGTATTGTTCTTCTCCAAGATTGCTTCCATTTGCATCTTCCACGTGTTATAATTATCACGGGTTAACACCTCGACACGTGGCACATTTGACGACGCCATATTTTAACACACGCGACGAACTTTTACGCACTTTTATCGTCTGAAATTGTCCCTATCGCGATAACCTGGGCCCATAACCTAATGATAGGTACAAACCAATATAGAATAAATATAACTTAGTTAATACTTGAGGTCCGCTTAACCCTTTGAGGGCGACGGGCGCATATATGCGGCCTGAGGAAAAATCTAATTACAGTTTATCGGTGTATGTATACAGGGTTAGAGTTGAAAAATTGAAATATAACTGTCGAAATATGATTACACAACTAGTAATTTATAACTTCTATACATCAACACTCTGACTTTCTGATAAAAAGGTAGTTTTTTAGCGCCAAACAAATGATTATTTCCCAATATTCAAAAAAGTGTCCGCCCGCAAAGGGTTAAGGGTAATATTTGAGACCGTGCTTCGCGCGTCTACACGTTTCGAGCGTCGGGGCGAGAAGAAGGCGATCTTTTCTAAATAATTTTTTTGCACTTGTATCTGTTCTAGACATTTCCACGAATATTTACAAACTCGTTATTTATAAAAAATTAGTAAATAAACTACAATTTCACAATATATTATTCAAAATTAGTCTTTCTTTCTACACTCACTGTATGTATGTGGTCTGAGAAAAAATCTAATTAAAGTTTATCGGTGCACGTATACACGGTTAGAGCTGAAAAATTGAAATACAACCGTTGAAATATGATTATGCAAATAGTAATTTATAATTTACACATTAACTCCCTGACTTTTTTCTCTCTGAATCATATCTCAATATTCAAACAATCTTCATCCGCAAAGGGTTAATAAAAAATGTCATTGATATAACACAAATTATCTTGAAAATTCTTCTCCTATAAAATACCCAGAATAACAATACTGATTTCCTTCTTCGAACACGCATATCAACACCTTCTTCTATCTGACAGCATTGTATCAATGCTGAATCGACTATCTTATCAGTAAAGAAAATTATCGTTTAAAATTATCACTTATCCTCTGACTCTTAACCCTTTGCAATCCTATGTCCAGCTACTCTGGACACGAGTTACTGATGTAATTAACACTTCAATTATTAAATTACAACTGTGGAATTTAACAATGATCTTGTGCCTTCGCACAAAAATATTCCTCTCTATCTGTTCTTATTCCTCCTATTAAATAAAAATGAACAATCAACAGTAAAATATTTTCTGCCATAATTTTTCCTTAGCTGACGAAAAGTTAGACAAATAATTTGAACCGCAAAGGGTTCAACATGAAAGAAGATGACCGTATACAGGTATGTAATATTCTAAACCAAAGACATTCATGTATACGATAATGTACCGTTTACTTTACAAAACATATTAGCTATTCTTCTGAGCGGCCCATCGGTGAAAAATAATGCCCAGTCATTATAATTCTTTCGACGCAACGCGTCATCGGTTTCCCGCCAACTTTTGCGTCATATTGGTAATCAAGCCTCAAACGGAAGGATATGCTACACATAAAAAAGCCACTTTGTCGGCAGTGAGCGACGAAACGATCCGTTCACCTAATGGGCCTCGCCGCCCTTTTGGCACACATCCTAATGGATCGTCGGAGCATACACTTTGTTTTCGATCCTCCGGCAAGAAGTCAACGATGATGCACCTTCTGGAACACCGCGGTGGCTTTGATACCACGGCTGTCGCCAAAATGATGATGGATAATTTACCCCGGCAAGTCCCAAAGTTAAGAAGCTCCTTCGAGTTACAACAAAAACGTTACATTTCGCGAGTTTGACAGGGTTTTCATTAATGACAATTAATAATAGATCAACCAAAGCAGTCAGAGTAACTGGCTCTGAGGTTATTTGAAATGTGTCTTAAGTTTCTAAAGTTGCATCTATGTACTTTATTTACCGATTCGAATTTTACTGAATATGCAATTTTTATTTCACCTTCATTCCTTTGCCACTAATATATGTATTTGTTCAAGTTCAAGCTGCTGATTCTGAGAAAATTATAAATGATCTTTTATTTACCTTTTGCTAGGTGATCGACTAGAATGCTGATATGTTAAAAAGGAAATAATCATACTTTCTATAATGCTAGAATTTTGTAGAGTACAGAGTTACTTCGACAGAAATTGATATCTGCATGTCAAAGTACTGGAACGCTTTCAATCGTGGACGTTCAAATTCAAACGAAATATTTTATTTTTTTAAATATCCTCAATGTATTAATCCGCGATAATACACTGTAATTAAGGTACATAATACGTTATCTATGCGTGTGCTCTTATTTTCCGATTCCTCTGTATTAATTACGAACTATGATCTCAAAGTAGTAATGTACGTAAAGTTCTAGTATTGGATGGAAGGTACTTGTTAACACTAGAACTACCAAACCAGTCGAAATGACTGGTACACAATTTTTTCCAAAAATTCTACAGGCTCATATGAAAGTCATAGAATAAATATGTTACGTCTATCTCAAAAAACATAAATCACCGAATCGATCATCTTTTCCGCCTCTTGGATTCCTCTTTTTTCAAAGTTCTTATTTAATATATCGAAATATCATAGATTTAACGCCGGTAGTTCTAGTGTTAATTTAGATGAACACCTCTTATTTCTGTTTTGTAATTCTGTGATAGATAATATAGAAATTTCATAAATCTGATTATTTTTTAAATATTTCATACAATTCCAATGCCAAATATATAATAGGATTAAAAAAGTTTATGTAAATTATCTCTCGATAAACCATTCCATGTTGTTTAGACCCTCATCATCCTTAAATCGGTTCTCTCAAGAACTTCATCTCATTTCTCTTCGTTTTCAACGCTGCAATTAATTCCACAAAATCGGCAATTAGAATATCTTACATGTCTCATTAAAAGTCTAGTTTAACTTCGAGCGTCTACCGCCAATAACTGTAAGATGTACAAAGTCGCGAAGCAAATGTTTGGAATACTCAGAATTAGATGAGATAGAGATAGTATCTTAGTGATACCGCGAAATTGTATAGAGCAATTTCTCCTCAGGATAATTAGCACCTGCCGAAAAAGAAGATTTGTGTTCGTCTCGCAGGTTCACCGACGGCCATTGACTGCTACCAAAAGAATGAGTCGTTACCTCCTCGACATGCTCGATCTTTTCTCGGTACGCTGTTAGATTAGAAGAGACTGAAATAACCCGCATCGCGGTCGGATTCTGGAATAAGAAATATTTTTTAGGACGACCCTAATGGTCTCCTGAGAGCCCTTTTTTATCATCCACGGCTCGTTTCAAGCGGTGCGAGGTGTAAATTGACTGCCGCGCAGGAATTCCACCTTGTTTCTGCCAGATCGAAAGAAATTCTTCAGACCCGGGAACCGTATCCACGATAATTGAGTCAAAAGATTTAGTCCTCAGAGATTTAGGAATTCAGTGTTCTAGCAACGAAAGTCTTGATTTGACCTTTGAATTTTCAGTTGAAAATGAAAGCACTATTTTTATCTAGAAATTAGAAAGTTCTTCAACTTTTACGATCAACTTTTATGTGGTAAATTTTTAAATATAATGAACGTGATCGTCTACAAAGTGTTAATGAAATCTTATATTTTTCTTATAAGGATAATTAGCAAACTGAGAAGTTGAAAAGTCAATAAATTTTGCTGTAGACATAGTCATTCGTGCGACACAGAAATCAGTGGTTTCCTTCTGATAATTAATTGTGGGCGGTGAAATCCCCACTTGGAGAAAATGCAAAATTTTTGTACGTTGAAGTGTTTCGAGAATGGCACGAGATATCGAATGAAACTCGAACCAAAAATTGCCTCGTTTTTTATAGTTACAAAACTGCTGTTAAAAAAGATGTTCAGAAGTCGTGTCTCTAAAGGAAAGACGTATTAAGTTAGTAGGAAATTAATGTCGGCTTTCAAACTTTATCTTTAAATACACATGTTGAGAATGGGAATAACTTTCTTTAATTAAAATAAATTCCATTACAATTTACACATTTTTCCCAATGAGAAACAAGTTTTTTGATAAATTTTTTTTTCTTAAATGATATAAGAACACAAACAAATTTAAATGAACGGCTATCTCAAAATTAAGCGCCAAAGTTTGAAAACTCGAAAACCGACATTACTTACTACGAACCTAATATTAATGCCTAACCCTACAATAACGAGTTAGACTCATAACGTAGAAATTGGAACAAAAACAATTAAAATTTTCAAAAATTGTGCACCTGCAGAAATAAGCTATACGCGGTACCATAAATTTCCTTCTATATTACCATTCTATTTCAAATTCTTTGATATGGAAGAGACCACTGGTAATTTTTTATTTCTGTGACTTTATGTTTAACTATGGCATGCACTATCACAAAAGAAATCGTTGGGCAAGGAATAAAGAAAAATTGTCCCATTTTCCTAGTATAACTATCCTTTACAAATTCAAATCAGGACATGAGGGAAAAATAGATTTGTGATACACATAAATTACTCTACTTGATAACGCACATTTATTAATTAAACAATTTGCAGGTTCCTTTACTTCCTTAATCAGTTCTCCTGCGCGCAATGAACTATACAGTACAAATCTGTTAGTGTTATTTTTATAACGTGTGTTTCAAATTGTAGAAACAATTCCATACTATCGGGGACCTATCGCCCATATTAAAATTTCCAGTATGGCGAAAGGAATCGACTAACGAATACGTGACAAGTGATTCTTTCGTACGAAGAAGTACGTACAAACAGTTCCGAGTGGTCATAACATTAGTCATGCAGAAGGATCGTGTTCCGAGAACCCTCAGGTGATTTTACATGCTCTCCACCGCACCCACTCCTGTGTAAACATTTTAATATCGGCACTTCGCTGGGGGATCTCTTCTAAATCGAGCCGCCTGATCTCATGCCGTACCGATCTAAATTTACGCCCTGGGTCATCGATCACCATCGACAAGTACCTTCTTCTGAAACGGACGGGTTGCAAATGCAAATTCGAATGGGCAAATCAAATTTGTATTCAATAATATTAACATTCACACTACTCCCGATGAACAGAAACCTGTTTTAGTATAGAGTTCCTGTTTATTTTATTTAACAGCGATTAAAAGTAAATGTGATGTAATTAAATAATATATAAAACTTAGATTTTTTAGTGAAATATTTGCCGATGACTGAAGTTTTGAAAATTAAAATAATGCTTTGGAGAATTTTGAAATATAATTATCACTATCTTTACAGTATAAGGGGGAACAGTTTTAAAAGTTTTTCGTAATTAATTCTTAATTTAGTTTACATTATATGTGTTTTGCCTTTTATGTTAAGCATGTAATACCATTTATTGAAAAATACCATTTAATGCAATTGTAAAGTACTTCATTTAAAAGTGTAAAAATTCACGTTTGTTTTTAGGGGTGCCATTGTATCTTTTTCCTAGTTTAACTCCTAGTGAAAATGTTGCCAAAATATGTTTCAAAAGTCTTTCCTTTGAAGTATATATCTGCTTTAACAATTTGCAAAATTACGTTTATCTCGTTAACTAAATCTTCGACCCCCTTCGTGCTGATTTTGCATTATTTTCGTAATTTCAGCCTAGGAATTCATTTTTTAAGAAGTAAAACCTTTGGCGGTGTAATCCGCATAATAGTATGTTATACTGATATTTCTACAACTAATGAAATATTTCAGTATTTTTGCTAGACATATCAGTTAACGAATTAAACGATCCCAAATAACTACTACTTAACTAAATTTTACGTAAATATATTTCAAAGTATCTTTTGTTTCATTACAAATGTAAACATAAAGGCTGGTTTGAAAATTTCTTGCCTACTCTTATACTGGAAAATTTTGTGTATATCTCAATGCAAAATGATGCAATTTTGTTCTTCATTAGAAAAAACATAATATAATAAATCAGTCTAACATATGAACAAAATTAAGAAATATTTAAAAAAAAATACATCGACACGAATTCAATTTTTAATATTATAATGGTATAATATATGGATCTAACAATTTTATTATATTGTTATGCAATTACTATTTTGTTGTAAGCTATAAAAGATGATTGTGCTATCACAGTATTTGCACAGAGAACATTACACAGACAACGTGAATTTAACACAATACGTTATCCCACCGAAACTCCCAATTTAGAAATCACAGTATCTCAATTTCATGGACAAATTTCCGACCGAAGCTGCCGACACTTTGCATAATCATGACGGGACACGCTCCAGAAAGCGATCCGTGAATGAAACATCGCAAACAATTGCTTCCATTAACACGCCAGTTTGGGAAGGCACTCCATTATGTCGTTCCAATGCCATCGAAACGATGGGACGTTTTCCAACAAGGCGGACGAGCCTACAAAAACCTACAAAGATTTGGCAATCTTAGGAGCCCTTTAAAACGAGACCCGGGACGCATATCTCCGAAAGGATCTTAAGAAATTCATGAGAGCATACGGCTTTACGCCTCCGAAAGCTTAGTCCAGGTAAGAAATTCGCCTGGCCACTTTGCGAAGCGAAAATACAAAATGGTACAACGATAGACCAGGAAAAAAGGAAAGTATTTCGGACTTCGTCGGCAATTGTCACGAGAACACGGCACTTTTTAACGTTACCTTTTTCCATTCTGCAGGCTATACGAAACGTATATATTTGGCATTGGAATTGTATGAAATATTTAAAAAATAATCAGATTTATGAAAATTCTGAATTATCTATCACAGAATTACAAAACAGAAATAAGAGGTGTTCATCTAAATTAACACTAGAACTACCGGCGTTAAATCTATTATGGTTAAATATATTAAATAAGTACTTTCAAAAAGTGGAATTAAGAGGTGGAAAAGATGATCGATTCGGTAATTTATATTGTATGAGATGGACATAGAATATCTACTCTATGACTCTATGAACTTGGAGAATTTTTGGAAAAAATTGTGTACCAGTCATTTTGACTGGTTTGGTAGTTCTAGTGTTAACACTAACCGTACCGCCACTATTGTGTATCTATTCTTACAGGGATCAATCATTTCACTAGTAGTAAAATAACGTTAATATTTTTTCAAAAGATATACAGGAGATTGTTAATTTCATATTAGAAAGAACGCAGAAACAACATTTATTTAATAACACAAAAAATTACAAATTTTCAGTCATTTGAATCGTTGATTCGACCGAGCATGGTACGGTTAGTGTTGAGCAAAGTTTTCGGGGCGCAAAAAATCAAACGAAGTAAGAGGAAAAATTTTGATAAGTCTGAAGTCAAAAACTAATGTCCTAGAGTTGGAAATAATTTTTGTTGTTAGACTATGGATGCGTTTCCTGTAGAAACTCGCAAACGTTCAAATATTTCGGAATTTTCCGTTATTTCCAGGGGACAGATTACAGTTTAGCAATCCTTCTGCTAAGATAGACGACTATAAATGAACTCTATGAAAAATCATTCTCCTATGTATGAACAACAAAAGAATGAAATATTATTTTCAACATATCGGGCGTACGCACAGGCACTTCTAGTTCTTGACGTGAATTGAAATGACCAAAATCTTTATTAATGACGAAATTTTATCTAGAAATGATATGATGCATTTTAAGAATGAAACTGGGAATACGAACGACCTGATGCAAAATTTTGGTATGATAACATCACAACACAGAACTGTGATGACGATAAAGTTAAAGCTTATTTAATGTAACTTTAAATATTCTCATAAATAAAGCTCCTATCTTCTGACTGTTATTACTCCTGACAAATAAAGGTGACACTATTTTTACTTTGAATATTGCTTTATTTAAAGTTTAATTTCAGCTTGCAATTATTGATAGGCCTTCTGGATGAAGTTCATCTGTTGTTTCAGGTGCTATTGACACTTCTCAATTTAGTATTATGCAAATAATTTTCAAACACGATAAAGAATCCGGATTATAAAGTGTTAATATTCCTACACTATGAACTTTCGATTTTTATACAAAAATCTTGCTCCAATATTGACAAAAAGCCCAACAACAAGTGAAATAACGTCGAGTATTAATTGTGTTGGAGAAAAAAACGTTGTTGTAATTCCAAAAAGAATAATCTCTTTAATCAATGTTTATTATGAAGCCTTCCTTCGTTTGAATTCATCTGCTTTGTTCCTAAAGTTTAATATAGGGTTTCTGTTACCCTCTGCACAATAAAGTTGCCCAATTTTAGGAATTCTGCCAAATAATGAGAGTACTCCGATACCGACTGCCAGGGGTGAAATAAAGTCCGAACCCTCATTCGTTTGAGTGGAACTAACGGCAAGTAATGCACATTCAGTAGCGCAGAAAATGATCAAAGTTTTGGCTCTTGTCATTTGTGGAGATTACTCTTCAAAAGCAAATTAAAGAGGATTAGTTTTCTTGAACGAGTCATCGGAGAAACGTGTACGGGTTGCTCGACCGTTCTTTTGGAATGCGTGTCTGTTCTAATACCAATTAGAGATTCTTGTATCAGTTAAATTCTTCTTTTGTTAGATATGCTCTGATTGAAACGTATTTCGTGAACACATTAGAAACTGATTCTCGTTTCGACGAAACTGTAACGCTACATTAGTTTTAAAGAAAATCTAATTCCGTGTTGTCAGACTGTTATATGTTTACTTGGGAAAATGTAGCTAAAAGAACGATACGCTAAAAGTAATAAAGTTTCTTAAGTTACTCCGATATCTTTTGGCACACACTGATATTTTGTTGTAAATGCTAACTATTTATTGTAAATACTGATCATTATGATGTATTGCCCGAATAATTTTATATTTTGAGCCCCAAACTTGGAAGTGTTCTTCTAATTCGATTAACATTTATTTTTCAAAAGTATATCAGAACGTAATTTATTTAATTTATACAGTAATTATATTTGAACTTCTGTTTTCCAAGAGTGAATCTATATAGTCAGCAAAAACTATCCACCTCAGTATAGTCACAGTTACTCAGAAATACTTTTATTAAAAGAGTCAAAGGACATCTTGAAAAATGTACATACAGAATATTTTCGAAGTTTAATTTCCCTTTCTCAATTGACATTTCAACTTTGATATTTGTTATTTTTCTTCGCTATGCAAAAACGTCTGTTGAAACCTCTTATGAAAAAGTTGATGTATACAGAATACCGATAAATATAGTGCTAATTAAATGATGAATGATTATTTAATAAAAATTTCGCAGAGGTTACGAAGGATTTGTATTTGGGCCCACTGATTGTGAGTCCGTGCCTTTCCGTTCCCATTATGGCCCCTGAATTAAATTGTAACAGTTCGTAAAGTCAAACAAAATGCTTTCGAAGGTTAGAAACACAGATTTATCTAGTCACAACAGCCAAATAGTAGCCGTTTCGGTATCACAAGAGCATATATAATCCAAAGAAAGTTGAATAGCTACTGTTGGGACAAATGGACATATGAAACCCATTGGATATCCCAATTTCTGTATTTTATAGCGCTTCATGTCTATTTAACAATATTCCTACCACGACCGGTCAAATGACCGTTTTTAAAATTTCGATTAGAATTTCCTATTTACAACGTAATTGAATCGTCTTTAACCTTCACGACTTTTCCTCAAATAGACGTATAATACATTCACATTATAATACATTTTTCAATATTCACTTCTTTTTTTACTGTTCATTTTCTGGGAAAAAATTATCATTTGACAAATTCACCGGTTGCGGTAGGAAAAGGTGTACGTGAAGTGTCGGTAGGAATAGTGTTAAGGTAATTTCAAAGTTCGAAAAAAATAGATGTAAAACAAGATGAAGTTCCAAGTAAGAACATCTTATTTAATCCAAATGTTACTAAAACTTTTTTTCTCAAAATTTCTAATTAACGAGAAACTTTTATGCTATTTGGTGTAATATTGGTAAAAACAAAACTCAATTGGCAAACTTTAATCTTTTGTTTGTGAGCTAGAATGTATCCCTCAAAAAGGATACGTTTTATAAGTACAGACGGCCCTCGACTTTCGCACATTTTGAAAAATTCAATTATGTCAAGATTTTTTTCGATAGTGCAAATTTTATTCACTTCCATGCAGTCGCTCCCACGGAGCGCAGTAGCCCGCGCTCACTCACGCATTGCCTATTAGAGGTTCTCTAATATTGTTACTTTTCTACTGTTACTGTAATTAGTATCTTTAATGTAATATTACTTTAATATTAACATTGTTACTAATATTGTTACTGTAACCTTGTACTACTCTAATATTATAGTATTGCCTACTAGAGTTTAGAGAGCCTCGAGTTTACAAAGAAAACACTTAAAAGCGTTCAAACGCTCCTTATTATCTGATTTATATATACTGATAAATAAATATTTTAAATTACAATTTATAATGTTTTTTCTATATCCCTCTATTTTTGAACATTCAACATTCGCATACATTTTCAGGAACCAATTATGTGCGAAAGTCGAGGCCGCCTGTACTTATAATTACTTGTATACACATCTTTATAGTGTGCACCTTTTATGGTATAATTATTCGGTTATTATTTAAAAGGAGTGTTGTAACATCTGAATAAAAACCCATTTCCGATTTCCTTGCAGAACTGGACCAGAAAGGATTAAATAGAAGAATTATATTGGGTTGGCAAGAAAGTAATTTCCCTTTTCGTCGATAGCTAATGTTACGTTTGTTTTGAAGGACTTCTGACAATGTTATCATTTTTGCTTCTGAAAATTGAAAGTTGTCACTTTTGGCAGAATTTAGAAACAAATTGTGCTTCATTTTGTTTGCAATTGTTAGTTCAGCGTGAATTTTAATATGGAGTGCAAAAACGAACATTTTCGACATATTTTAATTTGTCATTACTTTTTTATACAAACCACATCGAAAGCTGAATTGTATCAAAAAAAAGTTATGCTGTCAATTTTGTAGGATTACAAAGGTGTTGTGTACTTCGAGCTGCTTCCGAGGAACCAAACGATTAATTTAAATGTTTAGCCTAAAATCGCACCTGGTTCAGCTTTTTGCTGATAAAGACCAGAATTTCTATGAGCGCGGAATCATAAATTGGTCTAAAAGATGGCAAAAGGTCATCGAACAGAATGGAAAATGTATATCAAAGTTCATTCCTTGTTTAAAAAAAAATTGAGTTTCATTTCATAGAACAAAACCGAAATTACTTTCTTGCCAACCCAATACATATGAAATGTTCAAACATCTCGTAATGGCAGCTCAATGCGCGTTCGCTTCGTATGGTACTCATTCTAACAACTTGTTATACCTTTTTTGTATAATATAAAAAATAAAATTTCCAGATTTAAATTCATGAAGAATCACGAATCGACCGTCAGGATGACTAAGGACAAAAATGGCCGTTGTTCAGGTCAATGCGCCTGGAACACGAAGTTCGAATTCCTTTGAGATGTACAGGCAACGTCTAGCAGATTCCGGTCGATTGGCGCGACTCGATCGGCCTAAGTGCAACGTAAGGTGCACCCACGTGCACTCCATGACATTCCAATCGCGACGTATAGGCTGCATTCGTAACTTTATTCCTATTCTAGTTGCATCTACCTCGCCCCTCGAACTTGCACACGGTTTTAGATGGAATACGTGGGACTGTTTGCAGCCGAATAAAAATTGGAGTAGTTTACTTAATTAGACGACACAGGAGGAACGTGAATTTTTTAAAATTAGACGGTAATTATTACATTGCGGATATTTATATATTCATGTACAACTAGAAGCTGTATGAATAATATATGTGAAATATGCATAGAATGCATGTAATTCAAAAAGACTATACACAAAATGTGCAACGTATGTAATTTGTTGTAATATTTAGTGAAGAAATATCTTTTTGCTTCGCGTACGTGTTCCAACACGCAAACGTGCAAGTTTCTGGTTACATAAATACTCGCAATATAATAATTATCTGAGTAATTTCTGCACAAAAACGTATCTCCGTTTGAGGCACCGAGTACTATGAGTACTATGAGAATTACATATATTTTGAAATCCCAGTAGGTATATTGTGAAACAGAAGAACAAAGTTCATATTTTTTCATTTCGACAAACGCAGTTTTATAATTCTGTCTACTAATTTAACAGATTTTTATATACGTAAGATCATGTAATTAATAAACACTACGATTACTAATAACACAATATTATTAGGTTGGTAAGAAATTAATGTCGGTTTTCGAGTTTTCAAACTTTGGCGCTTAATTTTGAGGTAGCCGTTCATTTTAATCGGTTTGTCTTCTTATATCATTTTAGAAGAAAAAAATTTATTAAAAAACTTGTTTCTCGTTAGGAAAAATGTGTAAATTGTAATGGAACTTATTTTGATTAAAAAAAGTTATTCCCGTACTTAACATGTGTATTTAAAGATAAAGTTTGAAAACCGACATTAATTTCCTACCAGCCTAATACTCTATTGTGTAACCTACATGACAAAACATCTCTCATTTTTAAAATACATTTAATATTGCAACAGTACCGAAGTCATCAGAAGGAGAATCGAATGAATGAAACATTTTACGGTATCTTCTATATATTCTCATTAATTGGATTTATTCGACTAAACAACGCCTCATTTTAATTTAATCCATTTTACAATTTGCCTTAACATATTCCATTAAATGCAGTTCCTCGCCATTTATCAACAAACAGTAACCTGCATATACGAACGAATATTCATTTTCTACGAGAGAGATAAAAAAAATTCAGATGCCGGGATACCACCGTTCGTTCTATAAATAAAAACTGTTTGATCAATGGCAAGAATTACAGAAACCAAAGCGAAAGGACCTCGTGGTACGTTGAAATGGAAGTCAGAACGAAATCGCTGATGTATTACCGCACAAAAGATTCACCGGACCGATTCACGAGTGAAAATGTGTCATTACCACATAAATTATAATTTTAGGGATCCTCTGTCTGCGTTGTCTGACATTGCGAGACAAACTGCGGTGGGTCAGCGATGCACGACCGCGAAACCATGAAAGTGAATGAAAATCGTGTGATTGGAAATTATAAACGAGAATGAAATGGGAAACAGGATGCAGGTAAAATTAATTAGAAGTACAATGATTCGAAAATCATTGAAAGCACATTAATTGATGCAGGTTTTTTGCAGAATTTTTCGGATAGATATATTTAACGAAAAGGAGCAAAATTTAATTGTGCTAAATTGGTGATAAAACACTTGTTGCTTATTTTAGTGCCACAGTATCAATTTTTTAAATTAGTTTCACATTCTCTTGCTTCTCTTCATCAAAGATTCAATACAAAATATTAAAATATTGACATTTTTAATTAAACAAAACTGTTCAGAATATACTGGCCATCATCAATGATTAACGCAGTTTAATATCGATGTCCATCAAGTATGATATATTGGAGTAATCAGTTTTTAAGTTTTATCTTGTTAATATTACCGAATTTTTATTGTAATCTTTTCTTAACCCTTCGCGGACGGAGACATTTTTGAATAATGTGAGATAATCATTTATTTGGCGATCCAAAACCACCTTTTAATCAAAATTTTAGACTGTTAATGTATATAAATTATGAATTGCTATTTGTGTAATCATATTTCAACGGGAGTACTTCAATTTTTAAACTTTAACCGTGTATTACGTGCGGCGATAAATTATAATTGAATTTTCTCTTGGACCACATATATACCTCAAAGGGTTAATATATCAAATATCAAATTCGGAAGTACTACATAAATATACATATATGTAGGACGTCGTGCATCTAGAAATAATGGGAAGGAATGAAAGAAAAAGAGAGATGATTGAGTGAGTGAGAGAGATCTGTGCGAGCGTGACAGTGCGAGAAACAAAAGAGTGTGGGGGGAGGAAGAAAAAAGCGCAACGAACGACGGAATTCGGTGAGAAAAAGGACGTGAACAAGAAGGAACGCAAATACGTGTATTAATTATCGTTATTAAATATGCATATGTTTTTAAATATCCTTCTACGCCTTTCCTGAATATCCTACGTATATTTGCATCGGGAATAAAATTTTGTTTATACTATCTTATCATACTCTAATAAAAAAATAACGTTCACCTGTACTTTGAGTCAACCCTTTATGGTTATACGTCGAACTATAGTCATAGTTAATTGTTTGTTAAACTAATATCATCTCTCGTGTTTGGTATTTAACGGTAGAAGATACTGACAAATTAATTTCAATTAATTGGCAACAAATGGGATGCATTAATATCAATGTACATTCAACGCAGCTAAATCGTAATAAAACTTTTGATACTACATCTTTATTAAGTTAAACAGCATAAGTTATTTACTTAATGACGGTATCAAGTGGTGGCGACATTCAACTTTAAATTGGATCACCATGTAAACGTAATATCTGTTTCGTGTAATTTATAGAAATATTATATTTGACAATAGTAAGTAATTACTTGTCCGTGGCCCAATATGTAATAAAATTTTAACAGCAATTAAATTGATGAAGAAATTTCGATATTCGATAACTTTTGGAAGAAATGTATTTTAGATCGATAGTAATTTAATATTTAAAACGATGTATCATGTGATTTCTATAAACATTCAAGTTTTAAAGAAATACTTTCTGTGCGTGTCGTAAATTGTTTAATACCGTGAACTTATATCATAGAAAAATCTGTGTTAGGTTATTTACTGTCAAGTCTAGGTTGGGCATAAAATTACTGCTTCGTTACATACGCATTGAACACTTGTGTCCAATTACCTTGGACGTAATTACTTCATTTTAATGCAGTGTACGTATTACGACCTCTATCAACAAACCCCGGAGAGTATGATACATATACGATACACTTTCAATATTACGAATGGTTACATTTCAAAATATCTACATAATTATTAATCGTAAACTAATTAAAAGCATAATCACATATAGATTTGAAGTACAATCTATAAATAAAAGGTTAATACTCACTCTGACTGTAGGCTACATTTAAAGCGATCAGTAACAGCAGCGTTTTTCCGATTTCCATCTTCAAAGAATGATTCCTTTCTCCCAGGTGTCAGTTTCTTCATGCAACACTTAAAACCCACTATCGTCAAACGTCCTCAAGGGCACACGCGACACGTTAACCGAGATTAAAGTGTGACTACTCTACATCCGAACACTGGTATAGACTCGACGAAGCAGTCGCTGTAAGTACCGATCAACGAGACAAATCACGGATGTATTTCCACGACAGAGAAAAAAATTAATCGATAAGAATCAGCAGTCGTTCGCAAAAACACGAGGTTATAGAAGCTCGGTGGTGAGCACGCCTTCCTTCGGCAATGTGATTCCTCTCTCTCTCCCTCGCTTCGTTTCACTATTTCCCTCTCTTGTTCCGTCCCTTGGAATAGTGCACCGTGAACCAGAGCGTGCAGCTCTTTCCACTAGTTTTACTGTGAAGAAACGTGGCTAAATACCGTTTGATTCTGTGAGTTTTTAAAAACGTATATACAGTTTAATAAGATCTTGATTACTCTTCGCAATAACCGGCGCAAAAAAGTCCAACAATGTCTGCTCAAATGTTTTTCTCCCAGGACCTCCCGAACCGTCTTTCTCTCTTTCACCGTGATAGTCGATTGCGTGACAATATGTTAAATGACGGAAATAACCTCATTGATAGCGTGCAAGAGGATAATACGCCTTAAATAAGGGGGTTGAAACTACGAAGAGGGTTGCTGGCTCGATAAATCCGCAACCGTGCGGCACAGCGGTTCGCAAGCGAATGCCACTGAAGCTGCCGTTCTTCCGAGTTCCATGCCGGCATAGGTGTGCGGGCGCCATCATCCCCACTCCTCTAGATTTGTTTTCCCCACTACCGCAGCTTCTTCCTCGCGCGCACTATTTTCCTCTTCCTGCGCTAAAGCGCCGAGGACTCCGGTATTCCTGGGTATATAGCGATGGGTTCGATTCAACTATGCTAACTTTGCATTGATTTTTTAGAATGACACAACTCTTATGTAACATTATTATTTATAATACGTGATATGTAACTGTTGAGGATACAGACCTGGTGTAATCCGAAATATTTATATGTTAATTTATGTACTGTTTCTATTGACTTTTATTATATTAAAAAATTGTATCAAAGCAGAAGGCCTCTTGAAACTTGAAAGTTATATTCAATCCTGTTGTATTTAATTAATAAATTATGTTATGTGTGAACCAAATAAGGGTGAAGTGTTTCAAGTTTATTTGTAGTTTTAACAGTAATTAACACTAGAACTACCGGCGTTAAATCTATCATATTGAAAAATATTAAATAAGTATTTTGAAAAAAGGGGAATTAAGAGGTGGAAAAGATGATCGATTCGGTAATTTATGTTTTATAAGATGGACGTAGAATATCTATTCTATGACTCTCCAATAAAGTAGGAGAATTTTTGGGAAAAATTGTGTACCAGTCATTTTGACTGGTTTGGTAGTTCTAGTGTTAACACATTGTGGACGGAACAGGAGAATACTTGTATTTTCTATTTTAGAGCTTGTGGCCAATCACGAGAATACTCGGCTTTTCATTGTTGTCATTTAGAGAGCTCCACAGAAAGATTATCCGCAAAAACTGTCAGGCAATATGAACCAGCATGCCCTTGTGCCAATTCTATCTTTAGACAAAAAGAAATATCCTAATAAAGTTTGCAAAGTATGTAAAAGTAACTGTTAGAAACATGTTGCATTTGCAAGGTTTGTTCAGTTCCACTTTATATTGCACAGTGTTTTACAAAGTATTATACTTCAAAAAGATATTAGCTTGCAGGAATATGCAACAAATAACTTCAATACGTATAGGTATTTAATTTTGAAACGGGCCGTTAAAACTTATGTAACACCTTTGTTACACTTGTTCAACAAAACATAGCTGGCCACGAAGTAAATCCGGCAGCAAAACTAGTGGTTCGTAATTTGTTAATACTTATTTACTCGGTCCTTTTAAATTTTTAAACATTGAATAAATGATGTTAGATAATAATACAAAAGTGAAGATGTAATAATACTTTTAGTTACTTACATTCCAATCACGAAGAGAGAAGAATGGATTAATATTTGAATAATATATATTACGATTGTGAAACATTTACTTTGAATAGAATAAAAAGATTTGTAACATTAGGAGATCGAATAAGTTTTACTTCTCTAATAGGCGGCCGGATACATAGAAATGGTATATAAACGTAACGTAATTGATTAAAATATACAACACTAAGGACAAGGCTAATTAACTGCACTATTAATTTAAACACTATTAATATACTGTACAGATATAATAATATGAGACCGAATAAAAACTTAAGATGCATCAAGAAAAAAGACAAGGTGATGAGAAATACATATATCTCGCAAAAATAGAGAAGTCCTCTGGCCCGTGGTATCTTTTGCTTCGCCTGACAGATAGAGACTTCCCTCGTTTTATCGTTATTTTCGATTCTAACGTGTTATTGGCCGAAAAAGCCGCACATTCGCGATGTTGCGTCGTCATGTCAACGACGAAAGAAATGTTTTGCTTTGGGTTGTCATTCGTCGATCTCAGATTTCCAGGACTGACATGGTGGGGATAGGCGGTGCGAGTGACACTCTCCCCTTACCCCGTACCTCATTCGGCGAGACTTCTCTATTTTTGCGAGGTATAAGGACAGTAAGGTTTGCTTGTCAGGCGCACTCTGCCTTCTCTAAGCCCTTGTGACCCTCAGCTGCCCCTTCTGACCTCACGCAGATACGCATAATAAACAAATGGATGACGTCTCGCATCGCGACGACAAAGTCACATGTACACCACACTGCATTCAAGTAAAGCCTTAAATATTGGTTTAGAAATGTGACTGATAGTAATTATTACTACGTAGCATAAACAAATTAATATATAAATATGTATGTTGATGCATGGAATTTCAATGCATAAAACTTGTTAATTATAAAAAGTTATGTTTCTTTTCATTGTAAAAAAATGAGAATGAAACTATATCGGAGGATATTCCAAAATATCTTATGTTAACTAATACATGTCTAGTAATCCCCTTGAATACGTATTTTCATATTCTTTCACCTTGCCCGTAACCTATATATTTATATATCCATCAGTGTAGTGTAGATATTTATTATATCTGGGGGGGGGGGGGGGGGGGCATTGAAAGTATTGAGTAGTAACATTTTCCAGACTAAACGAAATATAAATTTTCCATTTTCTCTCAAATAAACTATAATAGTCCGCTTAGATAAAAGTTATCTTCGTCACACGATGCCGCTTTAAGAACTACACCATCGCTGAAAAGTAAAATTTCAACATCCTCTTCGATTTTCGAAAGGCTCATAAAAAGTATCTTTACTAGTTTCTACATAAGAGCTCAGAAAACAACATTGTATCAAGGTGTATCAGGCTGGAAAGCAATACACTCAAACCTGTTTTTTTGCGGTCTTTTTTTGTGCGATTTTTTTTGTGCGGTATATGAAAATTTCAATCAAATTGAAACATAATTGACGAAGTTATCAATAAATAAGTAGTAGGTTTGATTGGCCATATTTTTCGATTTTTAATATGAAGTTCACCACATTACATAAACATTGCGTTAGCCGATTACATTGTATGTTATTGAACTCTATACATACCTTCCAGTGACGAAAGCGATTTTGTACCAGTTTACCACAAGAAAGTTCGCGTATTGTCAGACTACGAAGGATAATGGTTAACGTTTTGAAAAGTTTTGTAGGTGTAAAATAAGTAAATATTTAAATAAAATATTTAAAAATGTTCGCATGTGCATTTTCTAAATCAGATTCAAAGTACCTAGCAAGCCTTGTGTCTTGATTTCGTTTAAAAAAACAATTCCTAGTTATTTCGTAAGCTTTGAGTTATTTTCTACGCGAGACTTTTTTTATGCGGTCCCTATTCACCGCACAAAAAAAACTACTTTTTAATTGTGTTGCGAAAACTATCTCTTATAGCTACTCGTGAAGTTTTGTGCGATTTTTTTTATGCGGTCCCTATTCACCGCACAAAAAAATATTTTTTAATTGTGTTGCGAAAACTATCTCTTATAGCTGCTCGTGAAGTTTTGTGCGATTTTTTTTATGCGGGCCCTATCCACCGCACAAAAACAGGTTTGAGTGTATGTTATTACCAGCACAATTTATAACTTAGTAAAAGATGAAAGTGAAAGTACAATTTGCATGGTGTAATTGTCCGTTCGTTTCTATCGCTACTTTCGACTGCTCTCGAACCTGGAGCATCCTTACTTCCTTTACCCCCACTATGCTCAACCAAGCGCGTGTGCGGTCGACGCGTCAATTGCATCTGAATCGAAGGCGATGTCCCGAAGCGATTGCACCACGGCGCGGGTGTAAAATCTCATATCCCACACACAGCCTTGATTGAAACGAGTCTATCTACTGATTGAAAAATATTTCTAGTATAATTACCAATTTTCGTAATTTTCAATTTGAACAGCTTTATAACATCAAGGATCTCTAGTAGACGGCCTACGATGGGTAAGGAGATTGAGACTTAGCCGCTCAATCAGCGGGCTCGAGTTCAAATTCTCTAACGTCTCTGAGAAATTTGAAATTTGTTCTATGTGATATGTATACCGTAGCCTCGGTGGTCCGAAAGCCACTGAAAATTATAAGTCCTAGGCGAAATCACCATAGTTGTTTTAAACTCGAAATAGGAAACAAAAGCAACAGGTTCTAACAATAAGTGGATTTCAATCTATCGGCATTACGATGTACACGTAGGAAGTGCCGTATACGGTATCGCAGGTAACATTTCCCAAAGGTTTCGCTGGTAATGTGAATTAAGGTTCAGTATTCTAGTAACCGAGTTTTTATTCTTCTCAGTGTCGTAATCCTTGTAAATGTTTAATTATAATGTTACATTTTAACGATGAGTCATTTCTATGGGAATAGAATAATGGTAAAAAAGAAATATAGTAGTTGTGACCTTCTATGTGTACAAACTTTTAATAATGAGTGACTTTTGTTAAACAATGGGAGAATTAGTTGTCTTAAGAAGAGGATGACGATATGATTTGTCGTGAAGTGTGGTGGTATTATATTTGGAACAAAAACTCCAGCGAGACTTGAGAGTGACTGATATTTCTTTGTAAGGTATGTGTGAAGAATTGTTATTATAATTGTTGGTATTACTGTTTACTCTATTAGAATGAATTATTCGACTTCCAGCTTAAATAACATTGATTTGTGAAGTGTATAGGAGCGTATATGTTGTTATAGACACCGCCAGAGAATAACGAATTTGTTAGTGCACGACAGGACAGGACGGTCAATTTTCTTTGGTACTAATTGTCTATAAAATAGAGTTTACAGTTTAGTAAAATCTTGATATTCGTAAATACGACTAACAACATTCGTTCGTTGTGTGAAAATGTTGTGTAACAATTATTATGTATAATCATGTTCAGCGACTTTTATTATTTGTTCACGAATGGCAAAAAGAAGTTGAAAGAGATTCAAAGATACTTTGAAAATTAATAATTTTGTGGCATAACTTTCCTTCAGATTATTCTGGTAACTTAAAAAGTTAATCAAAAAGTTAAAAAGTCTAACTTGAAAAGTTAACATTAACATTTTTTAAATATAGACGGAATCAAAAATAGATATATTTATTCTCGTTTAATGTCATAATTTTAATGGTAATTTTCCCTTCTTTTTAAACGCAAATATTTAAAGTGTGATCATTTATTCTGAGTTTTTTGAACAGTTTTTATGTTGTGCACATGCACATAATGTGCACAAATAAAAAAGCTAAAGCTGCCGTGTGATGCACATCGGAATAAAAAATATTTCTGGAAACAATATTTTGGTTCCGATGAGAGCCAAAGCAGAGAAGAATATTTGGCGCGTTTTCAAAAAATCTCTCAGCGTGACTTTGCATATACATGTCGCAATAATATTTGCTATATTAACTGAGACTATTTCACTACTATTTTTCTCTTAAAACTGAATAATTTTCTGATTTTTAACAATTAGTTTTCCTTTTGCGTAACGTCTATCTAACTGTTATAGAACGTAGTACAATAACTGCTTATTTAAAAATTATTTATATTATATAAACTGTCTAATTTCGATAATTTGTTGATTTCATTATGTTTCTACTGACTTCCTTTCGCAATAAATAAGCAAATAAACCACAAGTAATATATCTTATCCCCACGTGAGAGATTTTCAAAGTTATCAACTTAACTTTTTTGGATTAGCAATGATTCATTTTTTGAAAAATTTAAATATTTATTTGTTTTTCTTCCTAAGGACTCATTATTTTTAGCTATTCTAATGTATTAATACCATAAGATAATAACACTCCTGTACGTAACCGAAATTTAAATCTTGTTGCTGCACCATTAACTTACTATTTTTACAATGATAATATACTATTTCAAATTAATGATAATTGTTTTATTATCTATAACAAAGTAACACAGTTTCTATTTAGCGTTATTTTACGTTCTTTATTAACGCATCTTATATTTATAATCCATATAAAAGCTCCCGTATTTCATAAAATAATGTACAAGTTAACTGCAAATAATGTGGGATTTCAATAAAAACACTACTCGCATAAATCAAAGTAGAAAAGCGTTAAAAAAATCAAACTTTAACACATGAATCAGAATATACCGCCATTAAAAGTTTATCAAAATAACTCCCTTATTTATCAATTCACTTATGCCTTTTGCAAATCAAAAATGTTTATCTGGACTCGTGAAAGCAATTATTTATCCAGAGTACTTGCCTTTTTTCACATGAGGCATTTCCCCTCGATACTTCGTATTACACAAATAAATTTAATGTGCCAATAATAATTCAATACCTCATATATCATCGAATTTCAATTTAATATTATCTTTAAAAATTTAATAGGAATAAAGAATACTCCTGATAGATCACAATTAAAAACAAAATGAAAAGAATAGTAAGAATAGACTTCGTATTATTTAAATAGATCTGATCGAAGAAAAATTTATGATAAATTATGTTACTGAAAAGATCTCTGTTCTAATTCGTAAAAAAATTTTAATGAACTTTTAATGCTATTCTTTTTATTAATGCATATATGACACAGTATTTATATAGATCCGTTCTTCTGTAAATTTCGTAATTTATTTTGTATTTTAATAAAGAAAGAACACTTTTTCGTCAGGGAAAAATGATTAACAATCAGTGATATATTCATTAACACAGCCTTTGAACCTAAAATTCTAAAAGACCTAATACAGTCTATTACATTTCGATACCTCGTATTACGCAAATAAATGTGCTTAATACTGGTACAAGAATAAAATACTATAATTACACGTAATAATATGATATTATACAGGTAGTAGCATTACGGATTATGAATGAATGGATCGGTAGCGTGAATGAACGAATCTGACGCATGCGCACTGCCGGCCAGATTCCATTCTTATTTCAAACTCAGTTCCATTCTCATTGCCGTATCCTGTTGCCTGCTTTGCTTTTACCATCCCGTCTACTGTGAGCACACAACAGCCGTAGAATCCATAAAAAGTCTGTCCGGTTTGAAGCCCTTATTAAGCGGTACATATTTCGCAGTGTTTTTCCAACCGCAAGCTGCATGAAGAATGAGTGGACGAATTTAATTTCCATCCAGGATTGACTGTTCCGTTAATTGGATATACGTTTAAGGCTAAAACTACTGAAGCTGTCAAAATAAAGGGTTTCAACTTCTTTTTGTGCAAATTCCTAAAACCAGAGAAGCAGTGCCGTACATATTTCACGTGTATCTTATAATACACAAATTAGCTAACTGGTCGTCTTCTTTGCAGGCTTCTTCTTCTTTCAAAGTAGGCGTTTAATATATTTAACACTAGAACTACCGCCGTTAAATCTATGATATTTCGATATATTAAATAAGAACTTTGGAAAAAGAGGAATCCCAGAGGCGGAAAAGATCGATTCGGTGACTTAAGTTTTTTGAGATGGACGTAAAATATTTATTCTATGACTTTCATAGGAACTTGGAGAATTTTTGGAAAAAATTGTGTACCAGTCATTTTGACTGGTTTGGTAGTTCTAGTGTTAAATATAACAGATTTAACGCCAGTAGTTCTAGCGTTGAAACATCAAAATTCAGTTAATATAAACACATTCTAATTTGGGAAGGTATGATTGCTAAAAAATTAGGACTAGAACTGCCAATTTTAATTATCCGGCAGTATGTATATATTAGAAAAATGTTTAGAATAAGGTACAAGGGACGACGAAGAAAATTGGGCAATTAAATCGTTTAATTAGCAAAATGGACGTAGGAAATTAAAAGAATTGCGTCGTTGTAAATTATAAGCAATTATATAAATAATTTTTTTCCAAATAGACTGGGATTTATATATTTTGGCCGCCTTGGTAAATCCATTGTTAACGTACTTCAATGTACGTTCAATATTAAAGGTTTGAAGTGTGGCAATATGTGGGTGATTTTGTATTAAGAAAAATGTAAGTTCAACGTATGAAATAAATTTGTTTCCGAACGATGCACTTTTATACGGCAATTGTATTTGCACATGCGCGCGCTTAACTATGTATGTATATCATAAATAGTTGAACAAGTGTTGATACAAGCGAATCTTTACTTTTTGGTTTATACAAAATTGCTCTAAGAAAACTTTATATATTCTAACTTTCTATATATGCAAATAATATTGTAACTTATTATAACTTAATATATTAGATATTATATATATATATATATATATATATATTACAACCTTAGATATTTTATTATATAATATAATATTAAAATCATTTGGCTTGCTATTTTCTGATTCTTCAGGTCTAACTATCAATTTTTATGAATTCCTCACAATAATAAGACGTACTATTTAAAGTCGATTTAGCTTATTTTGTCACGTATTATCGTTACCTTTGTTGCACCAGGATTATTAGGACACTTTGTAATAGTGTTACAAAAGAAAGTTACGGGATACAGTTTATATTTCAAATACCTAACATTTATATTTATATTTATATTCATATTTATATTTAGATAATTGAAATATATGAGACTCATGTAAATATTAGAAATAACTAACAATATCATATTATAAAATTAAAAGGTCTTAACGTTATAATCATCAGTTCAACCATAAATAATTCTTTTTTAAAAAAAAAATTGTTATGATATGTTATAACATATAATTAACATCAATGCTAATAATTAGTTAAGAACATAAAGCAACAATTGCATCTTTGACCTGGTAGTCGAGATAGAATCGTTTCTGCGGGGTCCAGCTTTCTAAGATTACGATCTTTTCGACTCACTCAGTTCCTCGACGATTTCTCCGAAAATCCTTTGAAAGCGTGGCTTGTTAGTATTCAACGCTGAATTAGACATCGTTCTACTGGGTTTGAAATTTGAATCTGACAATTTTATTTACCGAAAGGTACGACACGCCAAGAGATTTCCTATCGTGATTTCGATTATCCCGATTAGATTCTTGAAATATCGTCGCCATGGAACTATATAGATTCTACAATAACGACACCGAAGTTCCGCAGGGTTTGCATCGATGGTTCTCAACCACAGAATTTTATACCGAACTGCGGAGTGAAAAGTGTCTTATAACACGAAAAAATAGAGGCGTGATTCCTCTTTTCGTCTTCCATCACATTCTTGCAAAACATCTTCATAAATGTATTTAAAGTATATATTTTTTTAAAACAAAGATACAAGTATCCGTTACTTTTATTGCATCTGTGGTAATTATTTGTTGACGGTTGACAATTGAAGATAATAATAATACAACGTCTTACATATAACGGAATATCAATATAATATTTTATTTCATAATTTAATAACAATGGGAAATACTTCTGATAGATGATAATTAAAAATAAAGTGAAAAAAGTAGAAAAAATGTACTCCGTTTTTTCAAATATCTGGTCAGAAGGAAATGTGTAATAAATCATATCAATGAAAAGATCGTTTTCTAATTTGTAAAAAAATTAATGAAATCTTAATGCAATTATTTTTATTTATACAGATATGGCACATCATTTATGTTCTATTTTAATAAAACAAAAACATTTTTTTCTGCTAGTACAAAAATTATTAACAACTATTACTCCATATGTTGGCAAAAACCTTTGAAACTAAAATAAGCTAAAAAGAAATTGATGAGACGTTTTGGGCTAGGATCAATACAAACGAATCACTGCTACACGTTTTTCACGTCAGAGGAGGAAGCAGATTTGAAATGCATATAACGGTTGCAATAACAGGTTACAACTTGTAGATACAAACGTCGAACACTTGTGTCCCTTTTAGAATTCGCAGCTGACAGTCAAAAGGTGACAATGCCGTTGAATATTGAACACGCTGCTCCTTCGGAATGCTATTCTCCGTGGTGGGCCGACAAAATACAATCGTTAAATTACGATCTTACTTCCTTTACATGTCTCAAACGTTTTTGTGATCTTCCTTCGTTCTTCAAATATTCTCAAATATTTACTTTGTAATTATATTGAATACTAAATTATAAATTCCCTCATGTAGTTATAACTTCGGCAATTATAATTTATATTTATTATGTAATTAGTGTGTAAAATTTGTAATGTATATATCAGCTACGCAAATGCCAAATTGATTAACTTCATAAAATGGAAGATAATGAATCATTTGTTCCTTAAATATTGATCGGAGTTGAAGGATAAAATGTTAAATTGCAAATTAACATATTTATATAAAAATGAAGAATTACTTCATGAAAATGGAAGATAGATGTAAGTTGCAATGTTACGAAGTTAAATTTTTATTATTTTTCGGAGAATGAGCAAAGATTTATACAAGGTAATTTATGCAAGAAGCAGTTTTTATATTGTAGAATATTGAAAATATACAAATAAATGTTTATAAGAAATAGTTTAGATCTTTTGATATTTTATATAAAGTGAAATCAATCGATTCTTCAACTGAAAATACGCTATTGGAAATAAGAGAAGTATAACATTCTTCAATAAAAGTTAGTCTAATGTAATACAACATTTTAACTGTTTTTAAGGACCTTTGCATTTAAAGATAATAATTAATAATTCCACAATGTTTCAAAATCGAATGCCACTAAATAGATGAGCCTATCAGGACAGAATTATTTTATTCAGAATTTACGAGAGAAATTACTTTTTGCATGTAAAACATTTTACCTAAGATCTTTAATTCAAATAATGCTTTGAATATTTCTTTCAACTATGAAAAATGTTGTTTCTTTATAATAAAAAATTTATGGGCAAAATGATTAATTCAAATATTATAACGTTGGGAAGGTAATTAAAATCTGTCGAATCATTAATCGTTTAGCAAAAACCGAAGGATAGTGTCTCCGATAAAAATCACTTTCACTTAATTATGAATCGCATTATCAAAAAATAGATTCGTTATGTCACGCACATTAATCCACCTGTCATTTTAAATCGCGCATTCTGCATTTCATGCAAGCCGCTTGTCACGTCCAATTAATCGTTTCTTTTATTTACGTTAATTGTGTTCCTATATCGTTACAACTTGTGCGATATCTCGTATGAATTTATTGAAGTACTTATTATTCCTCCCATGTAATTGCATTACTTCTTGGATAATAATATAAGAGGGATTAATAAATATGTAAGAATATATTATAACACGTATGTATTATATGTATATAAACACATATAGAATCAATATATTTTTTATATTATTTCACGAATATGTAGTTTGAATTTTATATAATCTCATTTATTCACTGCTACACGAATATACGTTTTCCCATCTTCTTGGTGCAATATAAATAAAACATAAATTTTATCCAGAACATGTGTGTTTCCAAAATAATGTTTAATATAAAATACTAAACATTTTCCATATTTCAGATATTCTAAATTATTGGCAGAACAATAAAAACCGAACTTAATACATACATATATCAGTACATTGTATTGTACATTGTACTGAAATGCAACATTTTTATTCATATACGTCTTTACAACAGCATCTGTTTTATTAATATACACGCATAAATAGATTACGAGTATTTTGGAGATCTCCTAATGATTCTCAAAGAATACATAACGTCTATCCCTGTCAATCTGTATGGACAATTATATTATTTTGTATACTGTTTTATTGATTTATTAGCGTGTAAAAAGTTCTGATATGGCCGAAGACCTCTATTATATTGAAGATCATTGTATTTAATGAATGAATTATGTTACGTGTGTTCTAGTTAATTAGTGTGAAGTGTCCCAATTTGATCATCAAATCCCAACAGCATGAAATTTTGACTTAATCACTACCTCTTTATTTATATTAATTTGTTAATACTAGATCTATCAAGGTTGTAAACTTCTCAAATTTTTCTTTCCGTTTCTGTCGTATTGTTAGAAAACTTCAACGATTGGATGGATCAGTTTTCTCACCTGCTACATTCCCTTTCTGCAAATATACTTTTGGGGTATATTTAACACATTGAATGCCATGGGGGTTACCGGTGACCGGCGCTATTAAATTCAATGAAATTCCATATGAATTTTAAATTGTTATATTGACGAATTTGTTAAATCAGTCAATATTTATGCGTTGGTCTCAAAAAGGTAAAATCCTACTGTCCATATATCTTTTTGTGTCTTTAAAGTTTCTGCTTTGTAAAGATATGATTTTAACACTAGATTTACGGGCGTGAAATCTGTTAAATCGCAATATATTAAATAAGGTCTTTGGAAAAAGAGGGATGAAGCGGCAAAAATGGTAATTCGTTAGGTCATTATTGTATTATAAAATATACGTGATATATCTACTGTACAGCGTCTCTGTAAATTTTAGAAATATTTATAAGACAAGTAGGAACCCGTCAATTTGACGGCTTCCGTAAATCTAGTGTTAATGGAAAAAGTTTCAGTTCAGTAGAAATGAAGAAGCTAGCGAAATACCGGTGGCATTCAACGTGTTAAATATACCAAATTAATTGCGAATAAATGTAACGAATAATACAATAATGCTATAATACAATAATAAATCATGGCATGAAATATAATAAACGTCAGATAGTATTATCACAAGAGAACGAATTGTGAATATCTGAATCTTGATAATATTTCTGTAATGTTTACACGTAACACGACAATATAAAACGAAGATCAGACTAATGCAACACAAACAATAAAATAAAGCAAAATTATTGTCCAAGAAAAATGTTTGTCAAGAAAGATCTCGATAATTATCGTGATTACCTGAATTTAGTTGCGTTATACGTTATTTTCATCTGACAAGTCGTGAATCGTCACGCTTTGTTACTGTTTCGAAGAACTTTCTTCGTGCTATTCCAAGTCAGTACACTCGAGAGATTCCAGCTTAAAGAGAAATCTATACCGTTATTTCAATTTCCGTGTTTGTGCATTCAAAACAAATGGATTTCCGTGAAAATTATGTATTCCTGTATTATCCTATTCACTGTGTTTATGGCATATTTTCTCTCGAAACTATAAATTTTAAAATAACGCTTTGATTATTTTAACCCATTTCGCTGTAATTGTATTACAACGCGAATTATAAATATCTAATAACTAATTTTATATTTATGGCTTTGGTATCTCATCTTAACACTAGGTTTACGGAAGCCGTGAAATTGACGGGTTCATACTTTTTTTATAAGCATTTCTCAATTATACAGAGAAGCAGTACAGTAGATATTTCACGTGTATTTTATAATGTAAAAATTACTTAACGAATTATCAGCTTTGCCGCTTGATCCCTCTTTTTCCATAGTTTTTATTTAATATATTGCAGTGTAACAGATTTCACTCCCATAAATCTAGTGTTAAGTGTAAATGGATTATACACTTTTTAAGTATCTTTTAAGTAACACTGTTTCCTCCTCATTTATTCTATAGACGAAAATATGTCAGAAGTGATTTCATAGTACAAAAAGGTTAATGCAATATGTTACACTATAAATGTCTTTATCAATTCATTGAATCTCAGCAATAGAGATACTAATTTATTATACCCACTGTCACTAAATTTATTATGCGATTTCTCGAGTAGAATCACTAATACACTATAAATGTTTAATTTTACAAATCTTTATAGGCAGAAATCGGGAGATTTACAATTATGAATACACGGATAAGATAAACATAGAGATCTTTAATATTCTGCTATGAAAATTCAGTTCCACTAAATTCATATTGCATGAATCAATTCCATTACAAGCTATTTCATTCATTTTTTTGTCAGTTAACTGAACTTAATTTTGTTAAAAGCTTTTATTGCAGGTAGCTTATTTCCATCCGTTAACATCATTAAGGACACATATCGATGGAAATTCAGGTGAAGATAGGAATTCAATTATCGAATATATGTAAGTTGATGAAGAACTGGGAAGAGCTAAAGACTTGCTTGTATCATTGTATTAGGTGTAGTAAAAAGTTCTTCCCGATGAGTTTTATTTGGCTTCTACATTTACTTATTTGGCAAAAAAAATCTTCCGCTCTTTTAACCTTCAGGAGTAGGTAATATCATACTGATATTAAGAATAATATAATACTGCTCGATTCGGAAAACCTCGCCATATATCCTTCTTAATTTACATCGTAATCCGTGACACCAACGAAGGAGCATATTGGACGTGCCTGTTAATCTGCTCTTTAAAGAAATAAATGATGTCAGAAGATGTCTAGATAAATTCATTGCACTAGAACCTCCCAATTTCTATCATGATAGTATTCCTCCGCTGCCAAAAAAGTGGCTAAAGACCATAAATAACAATCGCGATTATTTCAATGATTAAGCGTTTGCACCTTATTTTAAATCAAATTGTGACATTACCGAAAACTCGGAAAGAACTTTTTACTACACTTAATATTATTATGTATCAGAAGAATTATAATTATAACTCCGTTGAATCTGCAAAAACTCTGTGTATACTTGATACAATTTTCATATAGGAGAGTGTTGCCAAATGCGTACTGGTCATCTAAATCGTACCACCTCTTTTTTTTTAAAGTTAATGCATTTTGATCGCTCCTGTTGGTAAAGATATGAACTTTTATTTATGTCAATAAAGTAGGACCAAAAAGTCATTCGCATCAAGTGTTGGTTTGTGAATAACAGAAGCACAAAGAAATCAGGTAAGTCTGATGTTAATTTTAAACGATTTTAATCGGCTGAATTTAATATAAATCTCCAGTTTCTGAGGTAGTCTTATATAATTTTGAAAACTAGTTATATTATATTATTTATTTCTATTTAGTTTATACAATATGCTGATAATGTTTTAAAGTTAGATTCAATTATTTGGCGGAACGTCTTTTTCCTAAATCGTACCACATTGTGGTTTCCGAAATCGTACCAGTATTTCACGCCTTCAACCAACACCGCTGCTCCAGTACTCATAGAAGTGGAGAATGAAAACGATTGGTTCTGTTTTCTTTGCAATAATTCTTATTTAGAAAACATGATCCAATGCTTAAAGTGCCAAAAGTGGGTACATGAAGCTTCTGGAGGAGTTTCGAAAGAAGGCAATATTTATTATTGTCCTAATTGTATTTAAGTTAAGTAGTGTAATATTACATTTTCTTTTCATGTTGTATTGTATATTAAACTTAAATTAAACTCAAAATACAGTTTCTCTTATGATTTTTTTTGTGTCTTTTTAATCCAACACATGAGGTACGATTTTGGAAACCGGATGGTACCATTTAGGATACCGGTTGCCGAAATCGTACTGTTTGCATGATCTTATAAAAGTGTTCGTATCACAATGATCTGTCAATAAATATTTAAAAAATCATATTAAATTTCAACTTCGATAGTTAATGCATAGATGCAAAACATAATATTTGCTAAAATTCCTACTAAAGAATATGTAAACTGCCTTCGAAATTAAGTGGCACGCATTCGGCAACTCTCCCCTACTACATGACACAACAACAACTGTTCGTCTTTTTATTCTGCATCTCATCCTAAAACGGCATCCCAATCGAGTTCATTCTCAAAATTGCCCCGCAAAAGGATCTCGTGCTGGCGATAGAATTGTTCGAACGTCATCATCCTAGCTGACTGAGAGAAGATTAAAAAAAAGGGCTATTTCGTGAAGAGCAAAAGCACGCAGGAGGTAAGTATTCCCTGACAGAGATCCAGCAGAGGCATGCCGTGCCTACCGCGTGCACCTGCTACTTATTTCCTCTGCTTTTCTCTTTTCTTTTTACCTCCCTCCTCTACCCTAACTCCCATTTAACGTCGTTCGTCTCCTCTTGCTTGACTACCGACCGGAATGAAAGGGCAAGTGTTTGCCGAGGAATTTCCTCCAGCGGACGATGGTTAGCCCAGAAACCTAAAATCTCATCTGCCGAATGTTCGTTCGTGATTTCAAAGAGATCCGCACTGGGGCCTGATTTTAAATTGGTCGAACCTCGTTATGGTTTTGTTTCTGTTTGTCGTACTAAATTGTTTCTGTGATACAAACGTCTGATATGTTGTAGCTTATTTAATTACCGATCATTATATTGGGTTGGCAAGAAAGTAATTTCGGTTTTCGTCGATAGCTAATGTTACGTTTGTTTTGAAGGACTTCTGACAATGTTATCATTTTTTGCTTCTGAAAATTGAAAGTTGTCACCTTTGGCAGGATTTAGAAACAAATTGTGCTTCATTTTGTTTGCAATTGTTAGTTTAGCGTGAATTTTAATATGGAGTGCAAAAACGAACATTTTCGACATATTTTGATTTGTCATTACTTTTTTATACAAACCACATCGAAAGCTGAAGTGTATCAAACATAAGTTATGCTGTCAATTTAGTGGGTGTTGGGTAGTTAGAGCTGCTTCCAAGGAACCAAATGATTAATTCGGATGTTTAGTCTAAAGTCGCACCTGGCTCAGTTTTTTGCTGATAAAGACCAGAATTTCTATGAGAGCGGAATCATAAATTAGTCTAAAAGATGGCAAAAGGTCATCGAACAAAATGGAAAATGTATATTAAAGTTCATCCTTTGTTAAAAAAAAATTAAGTTTCATTTCATATTACAAAACCGAAATTACTTTCTTGCCAACCCAATATTTCTTATGGTTACTGTGTACGTTCATCATTCCGACAGGATATTGAAAATGATGTTTCGCTGGTTCGAAACTCACTTAGAACGGGAGGTGCTAGGCAAAATAACCATTGCAGTTGATATAAAAAAATGCAGAAGAATAAGCAAATGATGTTTGCACTGAATATTGTTGTTTGGCAACGAGGCTGCCATAGATAATGTAATAACATCTTTATAATATTGCGGTTTATTGAAAGTGCAAAAAAGTTACTTGTGAGTGAGGAGGTCTATAAATGAACTCTAAAATAAAATATTTTTTCAAGTAAGGATAAAAACAAAGATTTCGGGTATAACTGGGGATCTTTTTACACTGTAAACGCCTGAAAAAATCGTGAAACAATTAACTTTTAACAAAATATATACCTTTTATATCAAAGTGAAACAAACAATAGAAAAAACAATTTAGAAATATAAAAATGCTTTCAATAACGTCTTATATTTATAACGATCACATGAAGAAGATCGTAGTATACAAAGTGCACTTTTTTTAAAGTACTACAAATATTATAAAGTGTGTTAAATACATCGCGTAAATGTAAATAGAATGTGTAAAACAAAAAAAGTCACATTTTTTAGATGTATGACAAACTATTTCTCTATGAATATGACAAAGTATTATCATGAAAACAAAATAAATCCTACTCAACTTCTATAAATAAGGAAATTTACCGCATAATCTTCGACATTTTTTATTCTCATTCCAAGTGCCCTTAAATGTATTAAATAATGACTCCATCCCCACGAGACTTTCTCATTTTAATCAAACCTTAATACAGAAAATGCAATATTCAATATCTCCCACTTAATCTCACTCCGATAATCCCACCGTTTAAAGAGTCAATAAAACAATTTCCTCATGAGTTCCCCTATCGCTCATAAAAATCGCCGAATTTCACCGCACCCTGCCCCGGTAATCAGATCGCGAGGAATCTTGACCGAAAATTTCCTTACCCGGCTTTTATCGGCGTGTCATCGGGCCACGCTTAATTACGAGGGCCATAACAGTGTAAACAGAGGGATCCTTTCAGAGAGAGCGCAGGACCGCCCCGAAAGCGCACGGCATCTGTTGCGCATCGGTGGGCCTTATCTAAATTGTTTTGGCGCCCTCTGGGCCCCATTAAGTCCGTAGAATTAAAATAATCAGATCGGAGGGAGTTCAGGGCCAATTATGCGCGTGCCAGAGATGGACGCCGTAGGTGCCCCTCTGAAGGTTAAAAGTGGATATGGGCGGGCCAAAGCTCAATATGAGTAAGTAAATGCCCACGGCTTCCACCTGGCTGGGCTCCACTGTTTCTAATAAAATTCGTGAATTTATTCGACCTCTTGTTGGAACCTAAAATTGAGATACTTTACACTAATTAACTACAACATACATAATGTAATTTAGTAATTAACCCCTTCAGACCCTGTGCACATTGTAATGTACATAATACTCTTCGTGCTGTATCTTATTACGTATAGGTTTAAACTTAGTTTCAACACCTAATGTATCTACCAGTGATCGTCTAATATGAAAAAATAACGCCTGCAACGTCATCTGTTTTTCTGTGTGTTATGAATTAAGTTAATCTCAATATAAAAATAATTTTTCGTTGGCGAAAGAAAAGAATTCGGGTCTGAAGGGGTTAACACGTTGGATGCCTTGGGGGTCACCGGTGTCCGACATTGTTGAATTCGATGAAATTTTGTATGATTTTTAAATCGCGATATTCACGGATATGCTAATATATTCAATATTAAAAAATACTGGAATAAATATGGAATTCCTCGTCGAAAACACGATTAACAGTAAAAAAAACGACTTTATCAAGAAAGCAATAGCTACTACCTTCCCAAGACGCGGCTAAACTATAATCTCAAGAATCATAATGGGCCACACAAAACTCACACATCAGTACCTTCTCAATAAAGAAGAACCACCAACTTGCGAACTATGCGAAACCCAGTAGAACACATCATCATCCACTGCAGAAGATTCAACACCAACAGACAGCAACTCAACATTAAAAATACCCTAAAAGATAATCTAAAGGACACCGTTTCGACACAAAATTTATTACGTTTTTTAAAACTTACCAACTTATATGATAAATTGTAAAGCCTAACGTTTAGTACCTAATAACCCTCTAATGTGGTTCTTACGACTTTAAAATAAATAAAGAAAAATAAATATTAAAATATTGCTGTTTGAAAAGTGAAGTACTACTGAGTACATAACTAATCTTACTTTTAACATTTCTATTCTATAAAGATGTGATTTTAATAAAAGCAGTTTCCGTCCGATGGAAATGATGAAACTTACGAAATACGGGTGACATTCAACGTGTTAAATATGATGAATTTTAATATAATCGAGGCCTTCAGTCATGCCACAATTTTTTTACGTAATAAGAAGTCGATGAAACAAAATACAAAATAACATTAGAACATTTCGGATTACATCAGGGCTGTATCCTCAACATATATTCAGCCTGTAAAAGGATAGTGTCGAGTGAATAAACATATAGGTATTGTTACTGTTAAGATATTCAAAGTGCCCGCGTAAGATTGGCGTCTGCGTGAGGTGTCTTTTATTTTGTAATGAACCGCGCTATTTGCATTTTTTGTCAGCAGTCTTTTAAGCGCGTGCTCAAAAGCGTCTGATCAAGATTCTTGTATTGATAAAAGATTAGGCATTATTTTTGTGTACCGAGGCATTTTTTTCCCTCACCTGACCTTTCCCAAAAGGTGCACATAAAGCACCCGACAAAATTAATGATATTATGTTACGACGTACGTCAATTGTCATAAATATTAAAGCACGAGATTTTACAGTCTGACATTTTTCAATGTGGATGTATTACAAATCCTTAGTTCGAAGTAAAAGATGCATACTTTTATAAACAGTGTTAGTTGCATCATAATGAGTAATAGGGATAAGCGAACGTTCTTTAATGAAAAGAAGTGTTGGTACAAATTTGATAAGCTATAATTGAAAAACTTTAGGTATTATAGATCATATTGTTTTAGATATAACGAAGGCCTAGCTGCATCGAGTGATGTATAAAAAAATACCTCATTCTATCTAAAAATCAAAGTTGGCCTTCATATGACCTTGACGCATCCACTTACGAAAAAACTAATAACATCAAAATATGCCCCACTCGATATCGTTCAAGTTTCCTATGAAACATTTTTCGCTGCGAGCAACAATAGGTATAAAGTCAAGATGTCACAATTGTCTGACAATGAGATCTGTATATTATAAAACTTAAAATATAACTCGGAAAGAGTATCAGTTTACCCTAATGAAGCCAGCTGCAATGCTGGCGAATCGTTGGAAGTTTTGCAACTTTCAACGCGGCTTAAACCTGGAAATTTCAAACCATTGTTCACATAAGTTGGAAACAGTTCGATAAAGATATTTGAAAAGTAGCCACGTTGATAATATATTGTTTTAATTAAAATAACGTATTATTATTACATTAAGTGTATTGTGATATACTTTATGTAATAATACAATTTTTCGTTTCCAAATTATACTTTGAAATATCAATTGTTTAAAATTGTTTGAGTTGAACATATATAAAAAAAAATATAATGGTTCATTTATTTAACCTTTGTAACACTTGCGTCCTTCATCTCAAATTTTGTATTCAAGTTTAAAAGAAGCGGTCTCGCGTACAAATTAAAAATAATTCTCTCAATTCAAGTGCCAGACGACAGGTCAAATGTTGAAGACAAAAAAACATAATGAAACTGCATTTTTTCACAAATTCACACACCATGCAAACACGACTGTTAATTAGCTTTACACGAAATGTGATATCTCACTTACATTTTGCTACGGCAATGTATTCTTCGGCCTACCAACAAACATCTCATCCACCGCTTAATTAAGAAATTAAAGTTCTTAATGTGACCTTATTTACACGACTTTTATATTGGCAGCAAATTTTGTAATTGTGTAATATAGCATAAAGTTTCTGTCTGTTATTATCATTTCGCGTGCTTATAATTTTCATAATGTTCAGCATCGAATTTTGTCATGGGCAGTTGTATAATTTGTTTTACAAATTGTTTTCCCTTTGTAGGTTGTTCAACTGTCAGTTATACGCTAATTAGCATTCAATTACTGTACTGAACGTTTACTATCCAAACAAAACTGAATAACAGGAAACGTTAATTATGCTAATCATCGACCATTTAATTACCGTAGTACTTCTTGTAAAGAATAATATGGAATAAAGATATAAAATGTATATTTTCTTATTTTCTGTGTAGAATAAAGCCACACATTTTAATTAGGTTTTTCATAGCAGTTTTCCTACTGGTAAATTCTATAACGTTATTATATAATAATTCTCCTGCAACAAAATATTTCTTAACTTATACGTCCGATAACAATTATGAAATACGAAAAGTTTAGAAAAAGATATCAACACATCTGTACCTTACGTCACGCGCATTACTGAGAGTTCCTTTTATATTTTATCTTACAAAGAATGAAGTCAAATATAATAGAAATCTGATTTAGAAATGACAATCATCTACAAGAGAGCCGAATGCCACTTGCAGTATTTCGGCAATACATAAAAACGTGCATCCTCTATAGTCAATAATACACGCTGACACGCATCGACATAAAAAGTTACGATCGAGTCTGAACCGTTTATAACACCCGAGGGTACCAAATAAATGTGTAAAACTAAACGTCGTTCAATAACTTATCGTCGCGTTAATTCCTCCAATAAAACGATCAATCGCTATTCCGCCCGTTTGCACGTCTTGTGCTCGAGGCAGACGTCGTAGCAACACTTTTCCCGTTCTCCGCAATTCTCATCGTCCTCGCAAAAAGTCGGCGCTGAGTGCCAATCATAAGTTCGCGGGCAACGAGCTCTCAACGGCGGGCAATGTTTCTTATTTTTCCCGTCTGTTACGGACATTTCTTGCCAGGGCGAATGAGGTAGAGGCACGACATGCGATTCTCCGATACTGATCCAGAACCATGGAAACAGAAAGGAATGCCAGGTGTGTTCCACCCAATTCCCGCTTTTCGAGGTTGAACAGCAGTAATATCGACGATCAGATGTCCTGCACCAATACCTGCAAGACTCTTCGGCTTCGTTTCCTTTGACTAAGCCAATAGATGTCGCGAGAAAAAGGAATGGTAGAATGTAGTGCATTCTGAAACATATATATAATATATATAGTTTGATTATTTTTTTTCGTTAATTATTTAGAGCAATGTGTTCAAGTTTGATTAGAATTATTAACAATGGTTTGGTAAGTTATATTTTAGGAATATAGAAGATGTTCGCTTTACGGAGAATAATGTCCTCTAACTGTGGAAATGTAAAATATGTCTACTTCTAAATAGACTTATTATAGTTTCATATAGTAAATAAAGTGGGAGGACAATTATTTCAGTATCACTTTGCTAGAGTTGAAGTTATCTATATTCTAGTTACATGCGATCATGTATTCCCTCCCCCATATCTCATGGCTAACATGAATATGCACTTAAACGCAAATGATAATATGATTTAGAGTGACCTAGGACTGAAGATTTAAAGTCACATATAGAACTTATTATTTTTCATCTATAATCAAATTCTTTTTTATATACAGAATTGGCCTCAATAGATAATTATTTTTTAAAGTAATTATGATACATTTAACGGTGTCATAGTCATCTGAAATATGTTATTATTTATCGGTCGTCAAAACGTAGAATGGTAAAAAAAAGTTGTATGCTGAGTTTTAAATTTCTAATTTTGAAGATATATTAAGATCGTGGTGTCATACTTGCACGTTTGAATGCATACTCGGGTCAGCAATAGAACAGAGGAGCAGAGAAAAATATGTAAATTAATATAAAAAGAATATAGACAAGTTTAAAAAATTTAATAAAATAATGAAAGAAAATTCGCCTTGCGTATTGCTATGATGATTCTTCACCAAACTAAAACCTAAAATGCACTGAACTCTTACCATTTATCTATTTATTATACTCAAACTACTACGTTGGTATACAACATTTAATTATTATATTATTAAGGATAATTCAACGTACAAATCGTAGATATTGTATTACTATTGTGTCCCACTGTTAGATAAAATACTATATGTACAATGTTAATACTTTTCCAGATATCGAAGTTACAGACATGCACAACATTGTGTATATTCACGAACACTATGTCATCATGGAAATTTCAATATGTATATTTTCTATTATCTTTCTTACTAATATTAAACATGCAAAATATGTTTGGAATCGAATGATTTTATTCCATCATTAAACGGGAAATTATTTAACAATAATGCTAAAAGTATTTCATACATACCTGAATTTCAACTTCTGCTCAATCGAACGTTCTTACGTTCCTTCTTATACCCTAAGAAAACTTTCGTCTTACTTACAATGTCGTCGAAAGGGGCTTGTAAATTACTTCTCTTTTTTTGTTTTCACATATTCATCATTTTACTTTACCTTCTACCTAAGACTTTTCAATAGCTCGCAAATATTTTACTGTGTCAGCTTTGAAATCTCATTGTTCAAAATTCTTTAAGTGGAACGACATGCTTGTAGAAACCGTAAAGATAATAATTTAGAATCCAAATGTGAAAAAACATTTTCTAATGCAAATCGGGATGTACATTTCACCAATGTTCTACGTTACCTTCAGAAGCATTGTAAGAGACAGAACGCTAATAAAACACCTGAATAATCTGCACTCAGAATGGAAAAGAATAAGTAATATTATAATATTTAGTATCTTACCATTTAGACTTCGGTGGCGAATTTATAGTTACGTTGATTATAGTTATAGATTTGTAGAAATAAATTACAAAACAGCATGGTGTACTTATTTATTCAATTTTCTAACTGTATTTCCAACTTGAAAAGTTGTATGTTATTTCAATCTATCGTAAAATAGTTCTAATATAGAATAATAAACAATTATGATTATAATTTAGGGAAGTATTCTCGTACATATTATGATATGTTTTATGAAAGTTCGTTGTTGTAATATTACAAATAATTTAATTTAGCTTGATGTTTTATATTTAAACATTTGTCAAAAAGACAATTTTTTGCTAAAATAAATCATTTTAATGACTAATAATAAGACAAATAGCACCAGAATTTAAAATTCTTCCAGTAAAAAATATTTAACATCTACAAAAATGTTTAAAACTGCAACCTAGTTATGAATATATCCAGATAAAACATTTTTAATAATTTTGATACTTCTTTGAAACATGCAATTGTCTTTCGAAATATAAGTTAATATTCCTAAACCATAGGTTTATGTGTATTTCTAAATAATCCGTAGCTTTTAGTGATCATTAAAACTAATGCGAAATTTTTATTCAAATAATTGGTTAAATGGAACTATTTTTTCATTCGTAATTCGTACTGTAAGAAAGTTCATTTTATCAGTTTTTATTGAACTATGTTTACTCGTTAAGTTATTACAAATGATAGCAATATATTCTAAAAGGAATTTTAATCAAATAATCAATTCTTTTTGTTTGATCCTTATTGTTAGTTGAGAAATGCTGAGTTTACCTAATGTGTATACACAAATTCGTTCACAGATGATGGTTTCTCCATAGGGGTCAGCACCTTCGTGATCAAACCTAAGGCATGGTTGTTTAATTCGCGACGGTCCCAACTTTACCATTTGATGGTAGATCCACAAAGAAATATATTATCAAAGCAGTCTCAAACAGTTCCAAACCTAACAAAGTTAATGCGTGCATGATGTAGTTGTAATCTCTCTTCCATTGAGTCCTGGGGTCTGTTCACGATAACTTGTTGTCAAGGTTTAACCCTTTCCACTCGCATGTCGCTGTTTTCTTGATAATCATTTTAATGCAGTTGACTATAAAATTCTAAAATTTGTAGAGATTGGAATTTCGATAATCATATTCCAATAAGTAAAGCTATAAAACATTTTATATGATACGTTTTTGAAGAATTTTAAAATGATTCGTTTGAAATTCCTATACTCTGATAAAAACTTTTGATAATCGCCATATTTTGGTTTTCACTTTTTTATTTTATTTAAAATAGATAGCGAATAAAGGTTTATGTATGTTATATAACTTTTTTGCATAAAAAACAAAAGAGATAAAAACTCGTTTTTCTTTCATTTTCCGCTAAGAGTATGGGACAGTAATAAACCTGGAACTAATTCTGAATTGGTGTTACCCTACATGAAAAAACAACAAATGGAAAAGGTCAATAACAGTCTTAAGAATAAACTAAAGATTTTTCATATTCCGAATCAAATATATTAAATTTATTGTTATTCTCATTCGATTTTTAAGTTCAGATATAAATTAACTCTTATATTTGATATCAGAGTTTTTGGCATAGTCATTATTTCCGAGGACCTATTTTAAAATCCTATACATTAGTTATATGCGACACGTTATTATGTTGTGGTTTAAATACAATGTTACAGTTATGTTACGGTTTAAATACAACATATGTTATGGTTTAAATACAAAATTTCAACTTATTAATGAATGTAAGAAGTCCAGATATCAATAACTTGATAATTGTATATTCAGCTGTTTATGATTTCTGCAATCCTAGTTACACACTAATCTACAAATATGATTTCACCGTGTAAGGGATATCTTATACCTCTGGAACGCTTTCGTGGCAGCTGAGAGGTTATTTGATCTGATTCGCCCGACGGATAGTGACATCCCTCTCCCTCGCGCATTTTCGATTGTGACGCGCTATTGGCAGAATCAGCTACGCACACAAATCAGATTGGGTGACAAAGAGAAAAGCGACTGCCGTGAAACTGAGTGCGACAGCACGAGGTCGAGCGTGAAAGTCGAAGCATTGGCGTACGCACGAGATTTTTACAATCAGGATAGGTAGATACCGATGTTATCCACTTGCATAGACTATCATTTTTCAGTATCGGTAAAACAGATTTCGGTCCGACAATTTGGAATATTCATATGCGTGAAAGTACGGCAATGCTACGACTATACAAAATGACACGTCACGAGGTTAACACATTGCGTACGGTGCTCTTTGCGATTTGTTTATCCAATTATTTTGTACTCTTTCGGAAATTCGACATACATTTATTTCGCTAAGAATTTGTCATAGGAATATCATAGGCTACGTTGCCATAGTAAAGATCAATTTATTCTTAATTTCTTGAGTCGTCAATATATACGTACATATAAAAAAAAATGACAAACGAGATATCTCGTTAGCCGCGACGATCGGTTTGCTATATGCGAGATATCTCGTTACCCGTACGCAATGTGTTAAGCGCCACAATTTCAGAAAATAAGAGGTCGGCACACGCAGGCTATAGGGAGGGGGTAGGCGGTGCACGAGCAATCTCCCCTTCCGTCTCAACTGCCAAAAAACCGTTCCAGAGCTATATACCCATTTTCATGCGATATGGCTGACTGGCTTATGCCGCTGATGCTACCTTGATTACAAATGCAACGTTTAACCCGCAAGGTCGCACATTTAATTGGTGCCTTCGAATAACGCCCACATGGATAACATGAACACATATAAAGGATTTTCTGAACGCACAGTAAATTTTACAAATAAAAAGAAAAGATACTTACAAGCAGATATTTTTCTATAACATTTTCTCACGTTTTGTCCTATTTTAGGGCAGATTCTTGGGGGACTATCAGGAACATATCGTTGTAGCTATATTTGTAGAAACATCCGAGTAACTTACTAACTAGTATCACCATTTGCTGTCATTACTTTCGCGCCATAAACTATTTCATGTTCGAAAGTACTAAACTTGTTTGCACCTTTCTACTTTGAATTCATTCGAGTGTAATGTGTTATGTATCATCCTCAACCAGCATCAATCATCCTCAATTTGGCAAACGTTTATTAATTTTATAATTAATTATTATACTAATGTATCCATATTAATTTATAATTAATTAGAGGTGAATACAAGGTAAGCAATACAACTGAAATTAAATGTTCGATTATTTTAAAAAATAGCATAGAAAACTTTCGTAATTCTATAAAGATGATCCAAATTCTCTAGCACTGATGGAAACATCAAATAACAGCTTATTTTTATCCGCCATAAAATTGTTAGCGTCATGAGATGCATTACAGGCACTTTCATGCATTTCTTTGTTAATATTTGCTCATAATATTTGTTGAATGATTGATCGGTCTGTACCCATATTTGTTTACGTTACTGGAATAATTACTAATATCAAAATAGATTATCATTGATTACAGGTTATAATGACGTAGCATTCGTTTCTGGCAAGTCAGACAAGGGTTAAACTAATAATAGTTTACTCGGGGTTATAAACTTTTAAGACTTTAACGTCATTTTTTATATGGAAATCACTTTGCTTTTGGACTAATGAGAAAATTAGTTGACGATTATATGAGACATTTTTGAAAGTGGTGTAAGTCCATTTTTTAACATTTGAAATGGCAAAGCAAATTGAATTATATCTCTTCATGATTTTGTTCGAAAAGGTTCACCTGTTACATGTTATAGCATGAGAGCTACTGTATATACGAACTCTCAAATATGGCAACATAAGAAGAAAAGGACTTGCACCACTTTCAAAGGTAACGGATCATGTATTGAATAGGGTTACATATCAACTTTTTTCCTTAAAAGGAAAGTTGTAATCGGAGTTAAAACAATTTTTAAATAAACTCAATTATGCAACACTGACGTTTTTCTTGCTACATATTTTTCTATTAAAATCGTACAACTACCTGAAATGTTCATGCTGAGTATTTTTGTTAAAACTACGAAATTAATATCGCCTAGCAAACGAAACATTTGGAAAACAACTCGATCATCAAAGAATTAAGCTAATGGTATTAACAATGAAATTATTTACAACAAACATGATCCGAGTAATTGTATAGTGATTTCGAAAATGCATGAAATTAATTAAAGTAAGTAATGCTCATATAACTGTCTTTATAAAGAATTCAGGAGTCCATCTGACAATGAGATATTATCTGAAAACGTATTTAATAAAAATGCAATCCACGATGCAATCGCTTTGCCGTATTCACGAAGGTCAATGTTTTATATGCAACGACATCGGAGAACGTTCATTTAAAATTAGTTTAACGTCCACTTTCCATTTTCATTTTACTTTCTTCATCCAGTGCTAACATTTTTACGCGTACATGACCGATCGACGCTTTTACCATGTCCTTTGAAAAGACCTTTTAAGCCTTTAATGTTTTTCTATTCCAAAATCAAAAGAAAAAATGAGATCGATAAACTGTTGAACGATCAATAGTAAGCAATTATTCATGTGCCTAATAACTCAAGTAAGGACATAGGGCTGTTTATACTTAACATTCATTAGCTTCTTTAAAAAATCACAATAAAGTCTCTACAGATTTTTTGCCCCGCAGTGTATTTTTGATTTAAACAATATCTTAAATAGATCTTCGTTCTTTTTATAAATACTTTACTGAGAATAGTATGTATTCACTGTGTCCAATTTGTCTGGATTTAGGTGAAATTAAATCTCGATTATGGTCAAAATATCCAGGGACGAATGAAGGTTAATCACCGAATGTACTTTGTACACCAGTCAGTCACCGAAAGTTCGCTTTCCAGGACATATTTATATTTTGATCACTGACTTACTTTACATCTTCTACTTCCTCAATCTTATTTGTGTAATTTAAGGTTCTAAAAGGATAGAACTTGTAGAATAAGTAGCAGTAGGGGATTATGATTGATAAGGAGGTAAAGACTCAGACTCGCAGTCGGTAGACTCGGTTTCAAATTCTTTCTAAATTATTATTTAATACTAAACCTACCAAGCCGGTCAAAATGACCGGTTATAAATTTTTTGTAAAATTCCCGTAAATTGATAGGGGAGTCATGCAGTAAATATTCTACTTCTATCTTCTAAAACCTAAATTACTTAATTGATCATCTTTTTCACCTCTTGATTTCCCTTTTTCCAAAGTACTTATCCGGTACACCTAAATATAATAGATATAACGTCGATAGTTTTAGTGTTGATATATTATATTATAGTCGCGATGGTGCGATACCCGCCTAGTACAGTGACTCATAGGTGAAATGATTATAGTGATTGAAGCCGAAAAAATAAAGAAAATAAGTACCTGCAGGAGAGTAGGATTTGTGCTGGTAAATTCTGCCCTTATCTTCGATAAATGTCAAATGAAGTTTTCTATTTGGAACTTAACAGAACGTACATTAAAAAAACACCGGTTTCTGTGAAATCATACAAATGAGATGTCCATTTAAATATCGTAGCTAAATATCGTAGAAACGTTGGATCATTAATGAGTATCCTAGGTCACTGTCATTGCGTATTTAAATGCAAGCGAGTGTCTCGGTCAGTGCACGTTTTAATGAATATGCCCGTGCATACGTGCACGGAAAGTAGAAAGCATTGAAGAAGATAATGACAACGATATACGCGTATTATCCTTTCGGCTTCCTCATGCAACTGTATGCCGTAAAAACCTGTAATTCTATTTGCTTGGCTAACGAACAGTACAGGCTCTATGTAGAACATTTTTTTCCAGGACATATGCAATTTTTTTGCATATGTTTAACGATTGTAACAAAACTTGTAATTATTCTATCCAATAGGTTATCGTTCTCATATAGGAATTAATATTTTCAATTTTCATATCCCGTTAGTATTTTTATTTTATTCGTATTTGTTAAATTTATCGCATTAAGATGGAACTAAAGTATAGCGTTTACTATGACTGTTATTTCGCAAAATTTCTTAATGTTTTCAAAGTTGAATGTCTTTTTGTGGGTATCGGAAAGTTCTATTTCGAAAGTATACTCTTGACGTAGTTAATATTTAAAATTACTTTCGACCATGGTGTTGTATTAAAAAAAAACATGTTTTAAGTAAAATGCCGATAATACATTTTTATAAAAATAATGTATAATATAGTTTTCAAGTTATATCAACCAATATATGGTCTTTAAAGGTATTTATTTTAATGGTTGCCATGATTTTTCAGATATTTGCAGATAATTTATTAAACAGTATTGGTTGGAAAAAATGATCAATTTTTCATTGTGAGTAATTTTTGTTTTCTAAATGCCACTATAATGCAATGTAAAGTTTTTGTGTATGTATAATGTTTTTAACACCGTGAAATATTTAACGTTACTATAATGTTGTAATATTAAAGTACATTTTTAAGGATAGGTTCATTGATTAATGTAATAGGAATATATGAATTCATTATAAAATAAAAGCACAAAATGTAAGAAAAAAGCAAGTGACGAAATCAAGAAGCATATTAAAGCGGAAAGAAATATAAATATCTCTATACGATTAACTTCATTATCGTTAATACTATTTTCATGAATAAATACTGGTTGAAAATGAAACGTTTAAATATTTATGGTCTTTCTAAAGGAGACTTTCTGCTACTCTATTATCATTTGATTTAATGTAAAACTATTAAAAAGGAAAATTCAGAATTTGATCAAATGATCTCTATTACACGCTATATTTTTATAATTTAAAGTACAATATGACTTTTTTCATATAAAATTTATATAAAAACATGCTCGAAAAAAATAATGAAATATATCTTTACCTCTTTCGTAATTGGAAACATTTAGGTAATCTCCAACTATTCAATAATATTTGTTCGTTGAATGAGACATTATTTTAAATTATGAAATATCTCAATGGGAAGGCAACAAATATAAGCGCTACAAGATCGTTTAAGATAATAGATACATTATTTCACGGAATAAATTGCATTGGAATTACCGAAATATTTCAATCCATCGAACGACCAAGTGCAGTCGATGGCAATTTGTTCGTAGTACTAATTGTTGTAAAGGTGTTTCAGTACTTAATTAAAATGCGACATCCTAAATATATAATTATTTAATACCTTCGTAATAGTTGATCTGTAAAGTGCTTTCGTATACACATCGCAAATAATGACTTACAATTAGAAGAGAAATAGAAATAGAATAGGTGGTATAGTAAACTTCGAATGGAACTGGTCAAATTATCTCTTCAAATAAGTCAAGAGATAAATCAAATAATATTATTGAAATTATTTAAACATTAGCAATTGTAAGTGTGTCGGTATTACACGGGTATGTTCGCTAAAATGTCGAGGAAATATTCTCTGAGAATCTGTTGTACTTAAGGGAGGCACAGAAAACTTTCTTTTCAACGAAACGCGATTGGTATTCAGGAAACTCGCGCGTTTTATGTAGGATGTAAAACAACTAAAGTAAACTTTCCGTCGTTTACGAATTTCAGCGGTAAGGGAGATGTTCCTGAACATTTTCTATGATGTGTTTTAAAATGCGAGCACGTTAAGGCGCCATCAAGATTTATCGTATCGGTGCTATTATCATTCATGATATCACCTTCGGATGACACCAAAATCTTGTACTTAATCGGTACAACAACAACGTGGCATGACATCTTTAACCCTTTACGGTTTAAATTAGTGTTCCAATTATGTTGTCAACTAATTGAATTTAATTTCATGAAATTTTCTACTTTTTTTCACATATTTACTGTAAATAGTCATCTTGCGATAAACGTTGGATACTTTTAAAAACATTGTCTGATTTCTTGATAATGATAAATAAAGGCCCAACATATTATAGGATTTTTTAATTATCGCCCCGTTTAACATTTGTAAGCGGTGGTAATTAGCCTGCACTTTTTTGCCCTTTTTCAGTTACTTTCAAGTATTAACTCTTTGCTGTAAAAAGTTTGTTTCTAATTTTGCAACGGCTAAGTCAATTCAACACGTTCAATGGCCATGGGGGTCACCGGTGACCGGCGCTGTTGAATTCAATATTTTATACGACTTTTAAATTGTAATATTTACGAATTTGTTAATTCAGCCAATATTTACGGGAAGGTCTCAAAAGGTCAAGTCCTGCTGTCAATATATCTCTTTGTGTATTTAAAGTTTCTGCTTTGTAAAGATGTGATTTTAATACAAAAAGTTTCACTTCAGTGGAAATGAAGAAACTAGCGAAATGCCAGTGGCATTAAACGCGTTGAATTTGTTAAATTCTCTTCTGTTGGCTATTCGTTTTCCGCTGACAATAATAACTAAAGTTACTTAGAAATAGTAAGGTGACGATGCAAAATCATTATCAAATTTTGAAGTTGAAAGTAAGTTGTCAAAATATTAATTACGGAAAGAGATATTTAGTATACTGTGACATAGAACTGCGAAGACTTAAGTAATAATTAATTGCAATATAGATTATTTTGCTTTAATGAATCACTGTTTATAAACTAAATTAGCTAAAAATGGTCAAGAATGTTTTCAGCTATGTAGGACATTTTTGTTGTACTGCATGAAATACAATTTACAGGAATATTTTTTAAAGATTACCTTATAAATAAAGTATAATCATTTAGCCGTTCGACCTACCACGTATTTTCAAACATTTCAATCATACCATTGAAGAAATTAAAAACATTTACATATACTTGCTGCATTACCTCTCAGAAGTGCTGCAAACAAACATTGAAATTTTCTTCTCAGCTGAATAACTTATTGGGTCGAAGTACCGCCGTGTACAATATAGTTTAGCTCGATTTGTTTTCCTTTCTCACATTTCGTCTCAATAAAGGAAAGTTGTCCACCCACTGTAACAGATATCTTCCAGCCTTGGCAATGCTAGCGTATAGAAATCAGGACACCATTTTTACAAAAGGCTACGTGCTAGATATGAATCTTACTCGAATTAATTCAAGATGCATCATAGATAATCGCGTATTCAGTGTTTTTATTCATAAACAAATGATCCGTATTTCTTCACTACGCAAGTGCAATGCTTCGATACATGATGTTGTGCATTGAAGTATATATGTTACGGTTCAAGTAACGAATCGGTTCATATTAATAATAACCGGTCATTATTAATATTAACCAAATAACTAGATCAAAGTGATTAATTTCTAAGAATTTATCACGTAAACCGGTAATTATTAACCCTTAACGAACGAGCGCATTTTTCTAGAACAATGACTAGTAGATCGACGGAATAAAAAAAAGTAAAAAGATAAACAATTACTTATATATTTTTTGAGTGTGGTACTTCTCCCCATAGTCCCTTATGTGAATACCAGGTTTTTTAGTACAAATATCACGTCATGCCGTCTGTATGGCGGCATTCGATTTTCTTGGAATATTTATAATGTCGCGAATATGGCGGCATTCGTTCGCTAAGGGTTAATAATTCACAACTGTCTTCGGTAAATGTAAGGAAAAGAGTTTGCATGATATCAATGCAGTATTTGCAAGGAAATGTTTTTTTTTTCGATTAACGAAGCCCCAAATAATGAAATAAGTTTGAGAGAATGTGTCTGATTTAATTCTAATTCAGGTGCTTAAGGATTTCAACATTGCAATTGCACAGGCGGTTCTAATTCAAATCGCTGCAAATGTAAAAGTTGAAAATCATTTGAAATTCCAGATGCCATAAAAGTTTTTCCTGTAAAAATAAATACATTATTTAAAACCTGATAAAATGTACAATTCTAACTATTTATTATTTATGTATACCAAAAGACCCGCATATTATTAATAATGACCGGTTATTATTAATAAAAAACGCATTTATTATATCAACCGTAACATGTACATGCACTGTATTACGAACACGATCATTGCTTGCTATTAGCTCGATGATCATATCGTAATTTTTATGTTACATAATTTCATCCACTTCCTTGCTTTAGTATGCAAAATATGAATTAATAAATAGAATTAAATTGTTACACGTCGCTGTCTGCAGCATATATTCAATGTCACACGTATGTCTTTGATGTTTATTATCCCGGAATTAATTATGCCTGCTCCAATGCGCACTGAAAGTTCAATTTGAAGCAATTTCTCATACAATGTTCAAATAAACGCCTTTAGCACTAGAACTACTGGCGTTAAGTTAGTTACATTTAAATATCTTAAATAAGTACATTGAAAAGAGAGGAATCAAGCGGCATGAAAGATAACCAGTTAAGTAATTTGTAAGATACATGTGGAGTATCTACTGCACAGCTTGTTTAGAACTTAAGATATTTTCATAAAAAGAATGTGGAGTCCGTCATTTTAACATCTTCGCTACTTCTAGGGTAGGACAATAAGTGTTGGCAATAAGCTTATTAATTTAGAGGATCACATATTTTCCACAGGATTATATGGTTTTGAAATTCAAACAAATTCATTTCTTTCCTTTTAAATTGGTATACAACTAATTCCGAAACCATTGCAACTGACAATCGAAGTTCTAGTACCTATTTTATAAGTTCCTTCGGAACTTTCCCGGTCATTACATCAAAGTCAAAAGTTTCTTATTGTCAGTTTTCTCTTATTTTCCCAATATCTGTTAAAACACCAAGAATAAATAAATAAAACGCGGAATCTTTCATTGTGTCCACTTCGCGTTGTCTCGTGAAAGGGACACTTTCCTGTGTCTATTACAAAGTCTAATTACGGTAGGTAGGTCATGCCGCTCATAGTTCACTGAATAGTTAGTAACACGACTGACCCATTGCTTTCCCTGTAAAAGTGAAGAGTTAAATCAGGTTGACTCTTTCTCCCTGCTCTGTATGGTCGAGTCTCAACCAATGTCCTATCAGTATGTGCACATCAAGATCGCTTTTACCTTTTTCTTCACGAGGAGGGATTCCCTGGGGTATAAAACGGTAAGGATCAGATTCGCATTCCAGTATGTGTGTAGTTTAATTTTAGTGAAGAAGCGTGCACTCATCGATCACAGATAACCGTGCCAGTTGAATTATTATTAACATGGCGAAAATAATTTCGCTTTTGAGTATGCTTGTACGTTTGCCTTATCTATATTTGAAATACCGGGAGAAAGAAGAAACATTGATTGCTTCAAGTATTTTATCAACTCGTGTAATTCGATTTAGTGTCTTCCCAAGGATTATTTTTCTGTTTCAAATATACCTGATATTTGATACGCCGATTAAATAATTAGCACATTGAGTGCCATCGATATTTCGCCAGTTTCATCATTTTTACAAAAGTGAAACTTTTTCTATTAAAATCACATCTTTAGAAAGCAGATACCTTAAAGACACAAGTAGTTATATAGTCAGCAGGAATTTACCCTTTTAATGCCGATATTTAAATGTTGAATGCTTTAGAAAATTTGTAAATATTATAATTTAAAAGTCATACGAAATTTCATTGAATTTAATTGCGCCGGTCACCGGTGACCCCCATGTCATTCAACGTGTTAAATTTGTACTTGTTCAACCCTCTGTTCGATTCAAAAGAAAAATGAAGAAATCTTTACCGTTGTACCTTTTGTACGTTCTTCCTTCCCTAAATTTTCTGTAATAGTACTTTGGTAATCATTTCTGTCTTTGCGAAAAAGTTTCCGTTGATGTGTCTGTACTTAGTTATGAAAATTCATTGCTTTCTAAAAGGTGATTATTAATCGCTGGTGAAACTGTTCTACTTCCAGAGTGCAGTAATCGTTGGTTGCATCTCACTGGCGTATGCAGAAGTACCGATTAACGGTATGTATTGATTACATTTATTTGCAACTGATAGATCCATTAAGTAATTAGTCGTTCGATTATTATGTTGTATCTATTGTACATTAATAGTATAGTAACGTCGTTTGCATTATTTTTAGCATTTTTATAATATAATGTTTTAACGAAATATGAATTGTGAATGAAAATAGTTATAACTCTGTAATATTATCGTTCCTATGTTTGAATATTTTTTGATATATTTTTTATATGTTTTTCAAACATATTTTCCTATGTTTGAATTTTTAAGAAGTTGTATCGGTGCTACTTACAAATAGTAGTTTTACGTGTTTCAATATCGAAATAAATAATGTGACAAGTAGAAGATATATATCTTTCTAAAGATTACAAATCATCGATGTCTTATTTATTGCAAACAGTTAAAAGTTTGTGGTTTTTGAATTCATCGTTTAAATAAACGGAAAATGTTATTTACTATTTTCTCGGAACAATTGAATCAGAAGAATAGTGTTCGAAGAATAAAAATGAATGTAGACTTTTAGAATACCTTTAAAACGATAGTACAATAATTGGCGAAAAATCTTTATTCCTTTTCCGAATTGGAAACTTACTGTTTTGCGAATCCAAAGTTTTACTATAGTCAATACTGATGCCATACGTATCTAAAATGCATGAAAGAATTTCAGTTCAAAAATAGAAAATATTTTGTAAAATATCTGGCTACTTTATAAAACGTTGCTTCACAGTATTATAGTTTATAACACGCTTTAACGATATGATATATCCAACATTTTTTATCCTCAATAAAAACACAAAATATCTATGATTGCAGGCTACACTATTAACAGAGACAGCAGTGGATATGATTACAGCAACAGCATTAACAACGGAGCGTATTTAAGCGGCAAAGACCTTTACAGAGAAACCGGTGATTTTCATTCCGATGGAAACAGCGGACACTCAGTGATTAGCGCTGGAAATCAAGGAAGCATCATCGGTAATTCAGGAACTACCTCGTACAGTGGTTTCTCCCCAAGTACCCACGCGAGCGGATTCGGAGGATATTCCAGCACTACACCGGAACATCTACGTGGCAGTTCTTACTCTCTCAACGGACATGCAACGTCTACCTTCGGTGGATATACAAGTAACAACAACAATGCCGAGTATGCCTTCGAAGAGTTCGCTACTGGCAATAATCATCCGGAATCAAGTTTCAATCAATATACTTCAAGTAGTACTAATCACAAAAATCCATCCGGCATCGGATACTCCGATAACATCTCTGGAGGATCTGCCCTAGAAAGTTATTCCGAAGCTAGTTCTGGCACTTCATCTTTTAGAGGATTTCCTGGAGGATCATCCAAAACTCCTACGGTAGGAGGATACATGGAGGATGGTCATACCGCTGTTGGAGAATCTTCTTCTCCCTTTAATGGTCCTAGCAATGATCTCTTATTAGGAAAACATAAAGAAAGTATCTTCACCATCGGAAACAGTAACAAATACATGAGCGACGCGTATCCATCCTCTTCTGACACACGTTATATTCGTGGAAACCACGGGAATTCAAATGCAGGAGGACGCGATTATGGACAGCCATCCATGTATTTAACGACTTCTGGATTCGCTCCCTCTTCTCCTTTTTCAAGTATACGAGGAGGCAGTGCTAATCTCTACACTTCGGGAAAAATAAACAAATATGGGAAATATCTAGGTGATTATACCTCTAACACTGGACTTCATTATTCTCCACGAGACCAAGACAGTGATTACTTGGTTGGAAATTACAATAAGGGTAGTGGAAAAATAATGGTATTTAAAGATGGTAGACAATACAGCCCATCTTATTCCAGTGGACCTCCTTATCTTAGTAAAACCATTGGAAGTTATAAGAGCAAACCAATGGGATTTATGAGTTATCCTGGTTCTAATGTTGCTTATTCTTCTATGCCAAGTTTACAGAGTAGTTTTAACAGTAATAGCTACGCAGATGGTCATGTAATTCGAGGATATCGAAGTAGTAGTAAATATCCTCCTGGATATGGAAGCATGTACGCAGGTTACTATTAATGTTATGAATGTACAATTGAGAATAGTTTAGGTTTTTTGTTAACTATTTATTATGCCAGTATTTAATTAAATATATCTTTTATATAATGTTACAATAAAATTGTCATAATGATTCGATAATAGTTACAGGAATTATTTATTCCATTCTTTTTGCTGTTCCTTAACCCATTTGCATCATAGCTCTAAACACGGCAGACGACCGGTAGCACCGCGCATTTCCGCGCACAATAGTTTAACAGTTGGGAAGAGCGGAAGATTCTGCGGCTAGTGATAAGGTAACATCCTCGTGGGCGTAATATTTCGCGTACTGATGCAAATGGATTAATACAGACATATGAGTCGTTATAGTTGTAAGTGATGCAAGTCCCTTTCTTCTTAAGTTGAGATATTTGTTACCTTTTATATTATAATATGTAACAGTTGAACCTTTTTGGACGAAGTCATGAGGCTATTTCACTCTGCTTAATTTGCCATTTGAAATGCGAAAATAAAAAGCCTACATTTAGCTAAAACGTTTCGCAAAAGAGAACTTGTACCACTTTCAAAAATAACGGATCATATGTTACATGTACCTCTAGCTATGGTGGAGTTCTTGGAAGTTTTGGCTTTGCTAGAAATGCCTCTTCTCTGTCGAGCTCCATTTCCCAATTCCACGATACATTATCATCACCATTATTAATTTTTCTAAAACCAAGTTTTCTAAATTTAAGTAATGATGGAGTCATGTAATGGGAAATTTCATAACAATTTATTCCAAAACTGTACACAAAAAGCTTTAAATATCTTTACAAAAGGTGTTGAACAAAATCACACATTAAAAGTGCATAAATAACACAGCCAACATATGTAATAATCACACAAGGTGCAAAAATATTACTACATCCTTTTTCACTCACAATGATGCGATGCTACTCAGCTTTTCCATCTCTAAAAAATGCAAATTTTCAATCGTTGTAGATAACAATCATTAAATGCATTTGTATAAATGCCAATAACCAAATAATCCAAAATTAAGAATGTTCGAAATATCAACTGTTTCATATCTTATTGATAAAACGATCATCGCATATTATTTTTAGGAATTATTTGAAGAAAATAATCTTTGAGTATGTTGCAAACTTAATTTGCACATTATCATCGATCTTATTACTTTCATTTACTTGTTCCAGTTTTTCCAAGGTCATGACAAAATGTATAATTGGGAGAAAGTTGCGAAAGATTTCATTACACAGGAGATGCAGTACATTTTTCATAGATTTTGCAGTTTGTAATGAAACTTGATAAAAATACCAGATATATACTAAGTTCTAATAAAATTAATTTTTAAATATGTTTACTCGATAGAAAAAAAAGTGAAGGTAAATAAAATATCCTTGCCTGCAGATTCACGTTCACTTGCGACTGATAGCATTGTTGAAGATTTTACAGTGGTTTTACTACTGTCTCTGTAAAATAATCGTTTTTTAATCTAATGATACTTTCAATGTTTTTACATTTCATTGTACACTATACATGTATTTATAAATTTATAATAAGATGACGCGATGTTAATAATACAGTTTTTCTTTCGTTATAAAATTATGTCAATTCTACACTCGATATTTTTAATAAAAGTAGAAAAATACGTTTACGCCAATTATCAAGATATAGATGCGTTGTTTTTTTGTTATAGTTTAACATCTCATCATATTAAAATTATCTTGATATAAAATAGTAACGAACTTGGAAGTTTGATTCTCATACAAATATACAGTGTCTTTACTGATAGGTTTATTTAGTATGCGGGCATTTGCTTTTAGATTCGTTAAATATGTCATTCTGAAATTTTTATTTTTTATTGCACTCTTATGCGATATGTTTAAGGCAATATTCTCCTGAAATTCTGTTGACGATTGATTTAACATTTTTAATTTTGTCTTTGATCGAACAGGTTTATCAATTGTTACGAATTTATAGCAATCGTCAGAAATATTAATTTCTGTATCCTGTGCAAAACTATACTGTATGCCTTTAATTGCCTTAAAATTTTGCTTATCCTTAAAAAGAATTTATACTGTGTTATAAAGCTTATTAACATATATAAGAACTAAATATTACTCAAATAGCAGCATAATTTGTATAATTATGAAATTGTTGTTATTAAATATACCTTAAACGAAGTAGAAGCTAATTTAGTCAAATTTGGTACAAACTTTGAATTTAATATTGTTTTTTCTGCACAACCATCAGGTATTAAAGCCTTATTTTCTATTTTTAAACTGCGTCTTCTTTTCGATGATCTTTGCAAAACGTAATTACTTTAACTTAGGTATGAGAAATAGACAGAAACTTATGAACTATGTACCTTGAGTGTAACTGTAGCTAATCGTAAGTAGATTAGAAATGAAAGAATACTGGAACCGCTAATTGGTTGTACCGATATGTATTTACTTGATTTATAAGTATCTGTAATAAATACCTTGGTAGAAGATTTTTGTTGTAATTATCTGTTTCATGATCATGAAAAAATATTCCATTCTCTTGGTCATTATTGTCTCGAGGGATGGAGTTTATCACGGAATGTTTAACTGATGACATATCTACAATTGAACTCCTGTCTTGAACAATTTGTGGTGGTATAACGTAATATGCTTCGAGTAGAGCTTCTCCACATAATTCGCCGGGATAATTCTTTACTGGATCATTTTCTTCTAACTCGTTTTCTAATACATCAAATTCCTCCTGCAAAACATTTTCGTTATAAAACGATACGAAACAAAAGTATGGATCATGTATTTCTTACATTGTCATCATCTGCCGTATCAGCATCATCTATATTAACGGTATTTTCACCTCTGTGTATCTTCAAAATATGATCCAAATGTTTCCTGTAATTTAAAGTCATTGCATTATCCTCCTTTTTATAGTTATACTATGCTACACCAGATTTACCTTATTTCTCCTGTTTTCTGCTTACGGTAATGTTCTAATGCAACCGAGATTTTCAACTTCTTCGCTTCACTATTGATTGCATCATTTGATAGGAAATTATTTAACGATCCGTTAACATACGGTAAAGCCTAATGCATAAAAAAATATATATATATATTTCCATTATCAACTACCTTCCTTTCAATGTTTTAGTATAGACATTTCAAAAACGTTAAATTTTCTGGCAGTTTTATCAAATTCTCATGCAAACTGATATTACATAATTACCCTTTTTAACTCAATAATGTACATACCGACGGATTATCTATCGAGAGTAAGGTAAGTAACGTTGTAATAAGTAAAGAAGCCATATCCGATGCTCTTCTTTGTGCTATATGATGTAATGATAAATTCATCAGAAGGGCTGTAGCATATTCTAAGCGATAAGAATCCATAACATGGCACTGATCATGTAAATGATGTATTAACCATTCTACTAGGCCATTTTCAATCATATATATTCGCTGTTGTTTGCGTAGAGATAGTTTTTGTAACATTGCAATCATCATATTACAAGTAAACGCATCAATTTCATTTTCAGATGTATTACTGAGGCACTTAAATATCTGAAAAATTTATAAGAAATTTTTCGCGATAAAAATTACAGATCGATAATTATCGGATCCAGAAAACGATAGGTAAATAAATAAAATGAAAATAAAACTGCGTTGTTAGAAGGAAGTTATATAGTATTTTCATAAAATCAAGAACGTGATTTATTTACCACATTAACGACAGTAGAGCCGAATGATAAATAATCTCTTCCACATCGAAACGATGCTAAAACATTTAATAATCTTGCAGCTGATTGTTGCAATGGATGTGGCATAATAATATTTCCAGGATCTAACAAATATGGTAATATTGACTTCCCGTTATCACTTGCAATCTGTCCATGAAGTCCTAGCAAATCTTTACTTATATATTCATGTATAGCTTCGTCCCGTTCATCAGAACGACCGAGTGTTATTTTCTAAAATTATTATATTTTACGTAGGCAAATTTTATAGCTCATTAACCCTTTCGTTACTGGAGTGCGCTCTGCTGGAGAGCTGGCACTGAACGCGACAACGGGCCAAAAAGAATTGTGCACGCTTCAAAAAAGATTTTTTATTACAACACTTTCTTATTGTACAAATATTCCAGTGTCGAATAAAGGAAAACTGAAGCTCGTCTCGACGGCCAAAATGTACTTTGAGTTGGATTAATTCAATACGGGTCAATATAATCAAGAGATACGTTACAGGTATGGTATAATTCGATGCCGACTATAGTCGGCACCCGCGCACACAGTTTATCGGCTGAATGCCGACTATAGTCGGCGCTCGTAACGAAAGGGTTAAATATTAATAAGCAAGACGAATGTATCATTACCCTACGTAATGCCTGCAAGAGGAATAATTTTGTTTTGACATTTCCATTAATAAGATGTAATTTGAGTTTCTTGAAGTCCAATAATTTCGGAGATATAGGCATAACATTCAAGGCAGAATATTTACTAGTTTCCGACACACCATAACATTTTTCTAACTGTGCTGCTGATGAAAACTGTACAAACATTAAAAAATATTTGATGCATATCCTATAAAACATTTAGCAGCCTATAATTTTAGCTTGCTTTAAAAATGAAGTAATATTAAAAGTAAAATTATTACTCACCTGCGAACTATCTCTTATATTTTGATTAAATAATTCTGGAAAAATTTTTATGCAAGTTTCCAGCATAGCTTGTAAATCAACAGTTTGACCTTTTACTGAATTTTCCAAAGCAGCCGTTAACTCTCCAGAAATGCTTATTAGTTTGTGATAATCTCTGTGTAATTTATGAAACCTCATTTTTAATTTTTCGTAATTAGAGTGAACAGTGCACAAATGAGATTTCGTTATTGCCAATTCCTGCGTGTATCGAATCAGTCTCTTATCATTTTTAGCAACGACCGATGAATGTATATCTTCTCTAGAAAAATCTGTTGACATCCGAGTGCTACCAGCATGCGTATCTGTATTTCTGTAAAAGGAGAAATATTATAAAATATCACGAAATGTGATACTTTTAAATCGCTTATTTTTTCTTACTTTATCTTCTCACTATATCTCACGTCATTAAAAAACCCATACTGTTCTCCATTATCGTTGTCTTCGAAAAACATTGGTATGTTTCTATCATTCGCTACAATTGGTATTGTAGTTTTCTTAGTTTCTTGCATGCCGTTTACAATTGTTTTACTTTCTGATTCCCTTCCAATTAATCCATACATTGAAGATAACAGTTCAGATTCTCGATCGTATATTACGTTATCCAAATCCTTAAAATTTAATACATTTCGTGAAATATTTTTCCATAAATATAATTTTAATAAATTTTTATAAAATAAGAATAAAAGTATTTATACTACACGATAATTTGTTATAAAATTCTACAATGATATATTACATTTTCTTACCTGTTTATATTTATTAATAAATACGTGTAAATTTTCAGTAAGATGGTCTAACCAATTTTCTTCGAATATCTTTGAAAGGGAGGATTCCATGTATGGATCTTCTATGAAAGGTAGTGCAAAAATAGGACGCAACTGTGCGTCGTGTTCTAATTCTTTACCGTCTGTGTTTAAATATTCACGTAACTGCTCCATACTGTTAATCATATTCTTCTCTATTTCGGTCATAAAATTCTATTGGTTATTAATATTAATGTCAATTTATATATGTCTATTACCTTTTGTTTGATACATAACATAATATTTTTAATTAAATTAATATTAATAATCAAACACAATTATTACATAAAAATTCAATTCACGTAATATGATCCAGCAAAGCGGTATTTACATCCTAAAAATATACTAAAACAGAAAATGTTAAAGGTAAAGGAAAAAGATGAGGAGAATGTATAATCCAAATAAGAAGTTATTATTTAAAGAAATCATAATTACCTCTCTTTCTTTATACTCATTTTGGTTTAATTCCAACATCAAAATATTTGTATTCGACTCTGATTTATCTAAATAATTGCACAAACAAAATGTTTTACAATTTATCAATATCCTTTATCAATATTTTATTGATGAAATCTAAAATTTATTTGTAAGGATTATATGTATAATTGTATTTTACCATTTTCTTTACACCACTGTCTCAGTAATACACGTTTGGGCCATATAGCAAAATGTACATGTAAATTTAATGTCAATATTTTGTAGTCCTTGGTTCTTCTAATATTTTCAGGTATTAAAAGGTTCCACAACTGAAAACAAAAGGAATTTTAATATTTCTTCACCTATAGAAGAAAATATTTTATAAAAATAATTTTTATCACTTGCATACCTGAAAAAACATTTTCCAATCCCCGGTCTCATAGCTTGAAAAAATTTTCCCATAAATGTCAACAGGTGTTTGATCATTATCACAATATAAATTAGTACTAAGATGTTTAACACCTTTATTCGCAGCTTCCTTAATTAGCGCTGCAGCAGTATTTTTAAAATTGTGTGTTAACAAAAACTAAATGAAAATTGTGATATATTAGTACCTCATGAAAACGTTAATGAACATTGGATTAATTATTTCTCATATATTTTATTCCTTAGAAAATTAATTCGTATTAAAACAACAACAAAATAAACACAATGTGTAGAAAATGTACCTGATGAATGTTTTGCAAGTTACCCTCATTCGTTTGATCCATTTTGAAATTTTTATCCATTCTCTTTTCCTAATCTGAAATTGTCGTTTAACATTGTACGAGTTTAACCGTATTATATATTATATGTATCTTTAAATATATTTATCCTTCAGAATTTACATTTATTTAATATAATACTTAAGAACGTTCATCAGTTATCGCTCATATCCTGACAACACGGCATCGCACGAAGGATATTTCCTTCCATAAAATTGATTTTATGCAAATACATTATTAATCAATTTATAGTAGTTAATCCTGATAGTGACACGAATACTTTGTAAAAATATATAAAAATCAACAAAACGTTTTGCTTATCGTGTCACGGCAATTGTTCGTATGTTAAAGATTAATAATTTATTACTACAGAATAAACTATTTTAGGATTACAATATAAATTTGATAGTCGCCGAGTTCTTAATCCTTGTGAAATAAGAAAACGTCAACGAACATTTTCAGGAAATCGGAAACAATGTAAACCGTGTAAAGAAAAATTTATGTAGAGAAGACTGTGCTAATACATCAGCGTCAATTAGCGTGTAAATGAAATATTTTAAAAAGTCTAATATTCTATGTAACACTTTAAACTCTTTCATTTTATCATTATCATATATCTGTTCTTTAAGAGCGTACATATATCTGCGCACGAAATAATTAATTTATATTCAGCAATATATTTTCAATTGAATTAACTGAATGTTGAATAAATATTCTCATTTTTTCAAAATTCAAACATTTACATCACATACATGCATATGCTATTCACACTTCCGTCTATCATCGATTTGACGTCACGTTACGGAATCATTCAGTCTTTAAACTGTCAAATATTTACTACTTATCGATATAGTAATTACAATTGTTTCAGATCTTATAAAATGGATGAACATAAATGTATTTCTGTAGGAAATGTTATACCCGAGGTTTATTTCTACGATCAATATTTATTTATTGAGGTTATGATACATTCAAATAGGTTAAATCGTATTATGTTGATCCGTTGAATAGGTCCCAAATATAGCTTATTATATACCAAATTTTATTACCGAGGAAGAAGAGGGACAAATAATAAAATTGATTAATAATGTTCCTCAACCGAAATGGACGCAGTTGAGTCATCGTAGATTACAGAATTGGGGTGGTATTCCACATCCTAAAGGTATGATAGCTGAAGAAATACCAAGTGTAAGTATCTTTTTCCTGCACAATCGTGTTCTTTAATATTGACAAATAGTAGAAAATGTATAAATTTTATAATGTTATTGCTAATGATTAGTCTGTAAACTTTATATAAAGACTGTAATATATGCAGCTAAGATCACTATAATGTTGATGCATCAACATGTTTTCAGTGGCTTAAAAAATACATTGATAAAGTATCATCCCTTAATGTGTTTGGAAAAGAAACTTTACCTAATCATGTTTTAATAAATGAATACTTACCTGGTCAAGGAATCATGGTATGTTAGATGAAGTATTTCATTGAATTTTTTATTATGTACATCAATGTTACTTGATATTAAATATAAAATGCATGTTTGTACAAAAGAAAATATAGAGAATACTATCATGTGAATTTACTAGGCACATTCGGACGGCCCACTTTTCCATCCGATTGTGACAACTATCAGTTGTGGATCACACACTTTCCTCGATTTTTACAAACGGCTTGATAGTATGGAGGTTGTAATTGCTGTAGCATTTTTATATCCGATTATTCATATATCATACTTTTAAAGTATAATCTTAAAATGAGATTATTTCCTTTCAGCAACAACAACCCAATTTAGAATTCAGTTTTCTATTAGAGCGTAGAAGTCTGTTGATTCTTCAAGAAGACTTATATCACAATTATTTACACTCGATTACAGAAAGGGACACAGATATTATCTCAAAATCTGTAATAAAAAATTTAAGCTTATGCGGAGAACAGTTTCCTGAAGGAGAAGTATTAAAACGTAACGTTAGATTATCTTTAACTATTAGACATGTTCCCAAAACTAGTAAATTAAAAATTAAAATTGGATAATATACTTGAACGATTAATTCATAAGGTAAAACAAATTGCGAAGAGTTAATATGAAAGGTAAGATGGTTACAGAATATGTAAAATTTTATTATTAAAAAAAAGAGATGTAATGTATTTCATACGAATAATTTACCTTATCAAGCTGTTGATTTTGTCGCCACTGACATTTCTACTTCTTCATAATTTTCCAGGCTGACATCCATTATTTCTTCATCGCATTCATCTAACATTCCTTGCAACGAATGTATAGAAGATATTAAAACATGAAATTGTTTCCGTCTCATTTCTAGTTTATGCTCCAATTGTTCAGATTTTTCCTGCATTTCAAAATATTTGTATAGAATCTTTTCTATCAATTTCTAAATAATGTGTTTTTACAATAAAGTATAAATAGAAAAACAGCACATTTTATCTTACCTTTAAACTACCTAATTCTGCTCGTAATGTAGCAAGTTTTAAGTTTGTTTCTACTCGGTCAGGTTGTTCGTTTATAATTTTCGCTAAGACATCATACTCTATTCTATTTTTCCTAACACGCTTTGCATCTTGTAATTCAGTTTTCGTTTCTTCTATATCTTTTTTAGCCTCTTCTATTTGGATTTCAATTTCTTTGGATAATTCTTCGTAACTTTTTAACTCTTCTTGACTCATGCTCGAAACCAATCTAGATTTTTTTTGGGCAAATTCACACTGAGCAAGTTGCGATAACATTCGTTCATGAAGAGTATTATCTACATCTGAGCTATTTATCCATTTTATAAATGATTTTAATAACATATTGATTCTACGATCGTCTCCTGTTCCATCTCCATCAATGAGCAATCTACGTCGTATTACTTCTTCTGAAAATATTATATCGAGGAATGTTATTATTCATATTGTAATTGCAATAGCATTTAATATCACAAATACGTAAAATCTGAATTGTTACGGAAGGTTATATCCACATTACGATATGTGAAACTTACCGTCAGACATTTTTTTTCTGTGAAACTATAAATTAAATAGTACAAATAATAAACTGTATTTTATTCTAATTCTTGTGTTAATTAGTTATTGTGAGTGTACGTAATATAATCCAGATATCTTTAAGAAATTGTTTTGAATATTGCGCATTGTGTACTTCCACAACTTGTTATGAATTAACACAGCGCCCTCTATGTAAATCATTTTGTGGAAGTTTGTACCGTTTGTACGTTTTGTATCAGTTTTTGTATTCTGTAACACAAGTATAATTTTTTATAGATTTCTTTCAAGTGTATACAATTACAGTAAAGTTTCTAAATATTTTTTTCAAATTGACAACGTCAAGGAAACATCAAATGAGATTTTTATTGCGCCTTCACGTAAACGTATGCAACATCGTATATATATATATATATATATATTAGATATCTCCGAAAGCTGTTTTACTAAATTAACGCCAATAATTAGCAACTGCAACTACTACAACTTTAATGCATTCACTACTAGTATCCCACGTTTAGGATTTGTATTTCGATTCTTTGACCATAGACACTTTGCGAACTGTAAATTCAGGTCATTAAATTAGAAATTACTGTTGCATATGCATATACAGTTAACACAAGAACCACCGGTGTTGTATTATATTATATACTGAATAAGTACTTTGGACAAAGAGAAGGCAGGAGGTGACAGAGACGATTAATTAAGTAATTTAATTTTTGTAAGATAGAAGTGGAATGTTTACTTCGTGGCTCTCTTATTAATTTGGGAATTTTTAGAAAAAATTGGGAATCAGTCCTTTTGACTGCTTGGTAGTTTAGTGTTAATAAATTCACATTAACACACTTTAAATTTATATATTAAAAAAAGTATGCAGCATATAGAATAAGAATACTAAAACTATTGTAACGGCACAGACATAAAAAGGGTTGAGCAATGACTATAATTATTAAATAGAGCGAAGTGTACGGTTCATTTTTGGTCTTTAATATGTAATAATTATATTTATTATACTCGAACCCTCCTTTCATTTCCTGCCTCTTCTAATTTTTTTCTTATTCCTAATAAACTTCAATGAAAAATAAACAGTATTTTTAACAAACAAATTCTATATAAATTATGACATCAGTCATTTAGGCTGTATCGGTGGTTCTTACACTAATGTCTTTCGAAGCAGGTAATTTGATCAGAAATAATTGAAAAAGAAAGTAATATTCAAGACGAGAATTATTAGCCTCGGCGAGACAACGAATGCAGCGAGTTCCCATTGGAATATTAAAATAATCCGCCATTACTTTAATAAACCTGTCTCTTTGTTCCCTTCCTCCAGACATCTTTTCTACACTTCTCGAAGAGTTTTCGACGCAGCAGTCGCAGATGTCGCTGTACCCCTAATGAGCGCGCTATTTTTCACGACTATTTTTATCCCGTTTATTGGCTGCCCGTTTCACAAACTGTCAGCCGGATATTAATCATCCTGCTGTTACAACCCTGCCTTTATTTCTTGTAAGGATAAAGAATGGAAGGACCAAGGGAGAGAATCGAGAAAACGAAAACTTGTGTTCCTTCATTAGTATTATTAAAACGGTTCTAATAGAGCAGATCTCGTTTTATTGAGCTGGATGACTGTCAGGTGAGGAAGGATTTTTCACATTTTTAGTTATCAATGCCTACGTCTATTGATTACCGTGAATTTATACAATTTATGGTATTTTAATTATCCTAACAGCCATGATTCAATAAAGTCTTGCGAGTATAAATTGAAGACATAGAAATTGTATGATTAAAGTTTACGCGTATAATTAATGGTTGGTCATAAATTAGCTGCAAACATGCCGGCCAACCGGAAGCTAACATACCTAATAATGAGGTTTTATTTATTTTAAAAAATTTTACCTGATTTGCAAATTCATTCCGAGATAATTCTCTATCTACATTATAAGCATTTATCCTTCATCAACAAATTCTCCTATCGATTAGTTAGAATTATCCTATAATTATTATCAAATAATTTTGTTTTATTTTCCGATTAAATCTTTGAGTTGCTCTATGAGCTTTTTCGGTAAATTTTAAGACTTAATTGATAGACGAAAGTAATATCGAACTATATTTTGTCGTATTGTCATTTCTGGGTAGTAAAAAGGTTGAAAGTTATTTGCACTGATAATAAAAATTAATGCAAAAATATCTGAATATAATAATATTAATAGTTCCTGTATCTCAATAGAGACAAATGTAATTAATCTGAAATGTTTTTGAATGAAACTCTTTCCCCAGCGAATTCACATCTTCGAATATTATTACAGTGCCCTGCTCTTTTCTTCGAATCATCTTCTTGCACAGTCATTCGCTTCCGACGTAGCTTAATACTGAAAGTGTCATTCTTATGCGTCATCTTTTCATCTTTTATTCGACGATTTATTATTCCATGGGATTCATTCGCCCGAGAACTAGCATCTGTAGAGTGAGACGCAGGTGGACGTCGTTAAAAACTATTTTAAGATGTTCTCCAAAAAGATAGAAACAGATTTTTATTCGAAATAGTTGCTACGTCTGAAAATATTTGTAATCGTTACTGAAGAAACCTACCTTATTCTCCGGGTTGTTTTATTAATTTTGAAATGTATTTTTGTGCAATTTCCGTCTCTTTTCAAGTATTTATATTTGTGTTAATCAAACGAAAAAAAAATTTTATTATAAATCAAGGATATAGAGATACACTGTTCGTAGAATTGCATGGGTGTTTCACTTTGAATTTTCTGTTTTGAACTGTAACAAGTATTATTAAAATGTTATCTTACGATTGGCATTTTTTTGTTATACATAATCGCCAAATTAATGAAAATAGAGCTCGATGTATAAGAATAAATGACAGAATTCAAATTAATGCTCCTCTTATCGTAAGGTTTCCATTGTTCAAAAATTTATACAAAATATAAGTGTATAATTAACACTGGAACTACCAAGATAGTCAAAATGATTGATTCCTAATTTTTTATAAAAATTCTCCAAAATGGAGAAGCCATACAGTAGATATTTCACGTCTATTTCATAAAATATAAATTACTGAATCATCTTTTTCAAAGTACTTACTTAATGTTTTACTGTTAAAATATGTGAAGCTTTGCACTTTCATCGAATGTTCTACAAAAAATTATATCATTTAAAAAATACATTATAAACTCAGTGTATTTTTCTATCGTCGCATCAAATTATTATTGCTACAAAATCGTGCTGCACTTGTGAATTACACATTAACTTTTTCTGGGATTTCAACAATTAATATTTCTTACCAGTAATCCGATAAAATTTTTTTATATCGGAGAACTTTCTTTGTTGAAATTGGTGTTAAAAATTACATGATACATTAATAACGTTTTTCTTAAAGTACTGTAGAAAATAATAAAAATATTGTAAACCAACAAATAATAAGTTTCGAGTTTAAATAAATGGTGAATAATGTTGTAAATTGAAGTAATTAAAATTAATCGCAGTAAATGTTTTTTATAATTATTTATACTAATATATTTATTTATTTTTATATTTTTGAGAAATATATATTTTTAAAATTACGTTTTATAAAAATTATATCAGTTTTTTCATGCGTGAAGTACACTGTTCTCAAGTAATTATATACTTGAACAGTTTATTCTGATTTAAAGTATTTTCATCATTATTGATTCTTTAACAGGATTATGGTGTGGTAGGATGTTCCACCTGATTTTTCGTAAAGGTCTATTATCTTATGGGATTTTGATGGTTAAAACTGCTGTACCGACTAGGCTGAATGACCTAAGTGGAACATAGCGCACTCTGTATCAAGGATGTACATTCGCACTTTACTGGTCATTGACCGTTAGTAATTATATTTGCTTAGTAAATTAAAGATCTTTTGATCCTTCTGCAATTAAAAGATCAGCTATACATTACGTGGCAATTCACTAAGTATTATTATTTTCCTTTTAATGAACTTTAATTTCGTTTATTAGGTTAAGCATACTCTGTTTTTTAAATTATCATTCGGTGGTTCGGAACCCATCTGAAGTAGTAAGTTCTAGGAGAAATAATCATAGTAGTTAAAGCCAGAAGAATCAGAAGGACGAAAAGAATATTTTCGTTCATAATTTGAAAAAAAGAAGCGGGATTAATAAATTTTACGCTTCCTCTTAAGATCACATTTTTAAAGCTAATTAATGAAGTCCTATTAACTGTAAAAATACACACAATTCTCTGCAAAAGTAGAACAACTTATGTGGAACTACATTGACGGCAGCCAGTGTATTATTCTGAATTTTTTATCACAATAAAAATTTTGTATAAAATAAATTCGCTATTCATACATTTTTCACTTCATATTTTTAGTTTTTCACCCTAAACATTGTTAGTATTGTTAGTGCAATCTTCATTTTCATCGTCATTTTCTGGTATTAGCGTTGTTATTACGGTTTACAAGAAATATATATTTCTGAGTGAGCTTATCTTTTATTAATAACTAAGAGAGGTTTGTTTGACAAACATTATCTAAAAATATAATAAGTGTTAATTCTGTAGATTCAATTTGAAGGTTTAATAGTGAGTTCAATAAATTCGGTGAGTGTTAGGCATCTAAATGGGAAGTAGCTAAAATTAATAGACAGTTATTATTAATATATTATTATTATTACGTCGTTTTGAAAAGTATTTTGTTTCTGTTTTATACAATCATGCTGTGACAAACTATTATTCTTATCGGTGTAGTTATCTCAGAAATTTTCCTACTATTGTCCACGCGATAAGTCTTACTTTTGTATGGTTGCATGAATATGTACCGGTACGTCAAACAGTTGTAGATTTTCCACGAATATTTTTATCGGCATATTTCTGATTATCTTGATAATTCGTACTATTTTTCTTGTTTATTTTTAGAACCGTTTTAGTCCTATCCTTAATGATGCCTACATTCTGAGTTCTTCAATTTCCAACTTTGCAACTTTGCTTTCTATTTATAATGTATTAAGTATAAGACAAGTATACGCACATATGAATAAGAAACTACAAGATTTGTTTTTGTATATACAATTTTCCATTAAATCACGCTCCTACTTTTTGCAACAATATTTTCTTTTCTCAAATCTTCCACTGCCCTTAAAAGTCTACACTGCATTCTCTCTCTCTTTGCGTATTTTTTCGGCTTCAACTGCTATGGTCATTCTGCCAAGGATCTATTTTTTTAACTGGGTTTCGAACTGTCAAATAATAATTTCAATAAAGAGTATGTTAGATCTAATTAAAATATATTAAAATTCATTAAAATGCCGAGGCTATGTTATATCAGGTAATAATTTCCGACAGATTTTTCGAAGGTGACGTGGCATTCGATTTGTTCAGTTATTTTCTTCATCAATACATCTGGAATTAGTGGTAGAGGAAAGTTTTAAGTTATTGAAAATTTAGTGCACAAATTATGTGGAAAGTATTTCTCAGAAGTTATAACATTTACAGTTGAGAATATCTTTTGCTAATTTAAATCTTCATTCCTATCATCATGCCCTCCGTAAAAATCTAATCTGAAATACTTTACAAATGAATTTTTTCCTAACACATTTCATTCGACGCGTTTGGATCAAACTCAGACAAAAATATACTCTTTCTTTTACAATGTGATTATAATTTCAAATAAAAGATTAATCGAAGAAAAACTATGTATCAGGATTGTTCAACCCACGGCCTAGGACGTCTAGATAAGTGTGTGGCAAAACAAGAAATCATAAACTTGCAAACTTGATGAGATTGCGACTAAAAATACCATTAAGTAACTATAATTCAAAGTATGTCGTGTTTGGTATCATTTTAATCAGAAAAATCGGGAGGATCGGCCGTTTTCATTTTCGATTTTTTTTAAAATCTTTGCTATCGTATTTGTGAGATTTTTCTGATTAAAATGATACCAAACACGACATACTTTGAATTATAGTTACTTAATATTCAAGCAAGTTTGACCTTGAGTGAACTTGAGTCATAGGTCATTGAACTCGTCTTCAAACGTACTATTTCATGATGAATAAAAAAACATATCATTCCATTTAAAAAAACAAAGTTGACCTCCAAATCTCCGTAACGCCTCCGCCTATAAAAAAATTAACACACTACATAGTGTACCGTTTTAAACCATGTAACTATTGTATATAACATTCTTTCGTGCAACGCATAATTTAAAAGTTATTCGAGGTGCACAAGTTACGTGGACCACCCTGTATTTATAATTGTGCGAGTGCACTTCTGTGGAAGATTGAATGCCAATCTTGCTATAGCATTAAGAAATAAGAGTATACATTTTACAATAATGTTTCATTAATACAATACAATATAACAAATATAACAATACACCGGATTTATCTGGCGACGGAGTTATCAGTTTCTTTTATAATGTTGGCACTGCAGCGATGACGGAGTACAAAGGGTTAAGATGCATTTTCAATGGTAATGTTAACATATTAAAGTTAAGAAGACAATAACTTCGATCTGTAGCAATACAAAGCAGTACTATATTATGCAGAGAAAGGAAAAAATAAACAAATTTTAAAATATGCTTTGAACTTCTCCACATGTTTCATTTTGTTTTTGGTACCAATAGTTTAATAAACGACGCAATGCGACAACAAGTTATGATTTTCTAAATAAATGATAGAATATTGCAGGAGTGGCTGTTGCAGGATAAATAAAAGATATCAAGATTAAACAGAATAAACAAAGATATTACCACATTACAGGTAAAAATGTAACACAATATTTCTCCACAAGGAAAAACGGTAACGTCAAGCCTTAAAAGTTTATTTTTATTTACGGTCCATCGATTCTTTATGAGAATTGATGTGTAACGAAACGTTATACCGTCACGATCTAAATTTTGTATATTTTTACTTTATGTAAACCTTCCACAGCGGCGCGAGCAAGGACAACTGTTTAACGGAAATCCATTTGTATCGTAAATTTACGTATTTGTGACACGATACGTAGTTAAATTTATTTTTTATTTTCCATCCCGAACGGCCAGAAGCTCGGCTGGCAAAATGTGTTTGTAGCTTTGAATGTTTGTAAGGGAAAGAAGACTGGGTAATGCCAAGAGGTACGTCAGCTTTTAAGTCTTTGCGGGTTTCTTTTTTACTTTTATAATACCAACGATATAAAGTAAGGTGTATTTAAAAGGATAAACAATGTAAGCGGAAACCAGAAACCATGAGATTTTTTCATTTATTGACCATGATTTCATTCTAACTTCACGTATCTCGAAATAAGTTCTGATTCTTTTACAGAAACTTTTAAGCATACTAAATATAAATGAAAATATTCTTTTAATATGGATTAACATTTAGTAATATTCGGTTATTAATCGGCTTAACAGTTATTTTTCTTCTTTCGTTATGGATTTGTATCTTTCATTATTAACATTAACCTTCATCCGCCCCTTAAAGTCACATTAATGTCCCTAGGCACTGTAGTCTATTTTTTATTAAAAATAAGATTTTTCTTTTACTTCTTCTTTATAATAACATTATTAAAAATAATATGTATTCATTGTGTACAATTTGTCTCGATTTGTGTCAAATTAAATCTCAGTTTTGGATCAAAAAGACTGCAGGGACTGATGAAGGTTAATAACAATTTCTTAATCACGATTCGGAGATAGCGTTGTAATTTTAAAGTCTGTGTGCTATATTATTACAATCTGGTAGAAATGAAGAAAACTTTGCAGTGCAAACATTCATTGCACAATATCGTAACCTTTATTACATTTACGTAATACTTCATTATATTAATTATTACTTGGATTATTATTTTTCTTTTATTTTTTCATTATTTAAATCAGACCTACATAATGTAAAATTATAATATGTAATAAATACAAGTCGTCGTGAGTAGTACATTTTGCAATTGACGATTCAGAAGCTGAGTGTTAGAAGTTGCAATATTAATTTAATTTGCTAATGTCAAGCTGCTTTAAATAACTTTTTCCCCAACGTTTAATTATTTTAATAAAACTATAGAACGTACAAATGTAATATATCTATAATAAATACGAATCGTTGTAATTGGTTCATTTTGCAATTGACGATTCAGAAGCTGAGTGTTAGAAGTTGCAATATTAATTTAATTTGCTAATATCAAGCTGCTTTAAATAACTTTTTCCCCATCATTTAATTATTTTAATAAAACTATAAAACGTACAAATGTAATATTTCTATAATAATACGAATCGTCGTAATTGGTTCATTTTGCAATTGACGATTCAGAAGTTGAGTGTTAGAAGTTGCAACGTTAATTCAGAATTTTGTTCATGTCAGTGTGCATTAAATAATTATATTTTCCATCTTTTAACTATTTCAATAAGAGCTGTAGAGTGTCCAGAAATAATTTGTAATAAATACGAATCGTCGTAATTGGTATATTTTGCAATTGGCGATTCAGAAGTTGAGTGTCAGAAATTGCAATGTTAATTTAATTTGCTAACGTCGATGTGCGTTAAATAATTAAAAATCGATAGATTCATTCAGTTCCCGTGTATTACAAAATGGCAAATTAAAACGACAATATCGAAATATTCATTTCCGTCACGAGCAGTAACATTATTTTCGCCGTCTAATTAATCGCGTTAAAACCGAACATCAATGTTAAAGTATGTTCAATAACCATTGAAATTCATCCTCTCAAACGGCGGATGATGATAAAGAAACATTGCACGTATAATGAAATATATTACAATTAGTATAATACAATCTATTGTATTGTAGTATTTTTTAAATAGGATTAAGAAATGAATAATATCGAAATAACACGATTAAAATGTAAAGAATAGGTACGTATGACATTAAGTTCCTAAATTGCAATTCTTAAGATACTGTCGTAAGTGACAAACAAATATGTGCAAGATTGTAAACCAAAGATTGTACTGGGCAAAGAGACTCACTACAATGAATAAATATCCATCTATTTATGCATTGTTGTAAATGAAATACAACCTAACGGAGATAGTTATTCATTATTATTTTATGCACTTATTATAGAGATATTTGGTATAAAAGTAAAAAAAAGAAATTCATTTTGCACTTTCCCTGCATTCCGTAATGTTCTACAGACGTTACATTTTTCTGTAATAATTATTGGTGTCTTTAGTTCCCGAACTTTACATTAGTTACGTTTATTTAGTCAAAGACTACCATGAGCACTCGCTATTTGTAATAACACTTTATGTTACTTATTCCATTGGGTATTAATTTAACATAAGTTAAACCTTTGCATTTCTAAATTCAGTTGCACTCAACCCAGCTTTCTATTCTCATTAACGTTTTGTTTATTAGATTTCCACTTTGCAATTTGACAATGATTTTGCAGTTTTTATATCAATATTCTTCGGTACCTACAGTTATTCCTATTATTAGATACAAATGTATAATTAAGGGTGGAAAACTTTCTGAAGTAATTTTCGATTAGCTAACGAAAAATTGAATTCGGTTCGCAAATGATTAACATTTAAAATTGCAATCCCAGATCTTTAAATAGGTATATTTTAATTATACTTCGCTGAGAATCGTTTTATTTGGTCTGAGACTTTTTATAACATAATGTCAAACGTAGCATTTAAAAGTTATCTTTTAAACAATTTTTTGGAGATGCAATTTGACTTTCATCTGCTCCTTAAAAAAGCATATTTAAGTCCGTAAGATCTTTTCTAAGCCGTCGTCTGTTTTCTATTTAATAAATAAGATTTTTTTACTTTTTCTTCATAATAAGTTTATTTAGAGTAATATGTATTTATTGTGTAGAATTTTTCTCGATCTCGGCCAAGTTAAATCTAGATTTGAGTCAAGAAAGACCCCAGGCAGGAATGAATGTTAAGAACCTCGATTAATTTTGTAAAAATTTATTCGATAATTGTAGCAGTATTAACGCGCGTGGAAAATGAATAGAAAATATTTGTTAAAGGTACTCGTACATAGTTTAAAAAAGAAAGATACGTCAGGAGTTGAAGAAATTCCCGAAAACTGATTATTATTTGTAAATATACGGAAGGCGAAATTGATAATCATTGACACGATTGTAAACTCGCTGAGCTTTGTTTCATCAGTTATTGGCATATTTAAACTTAAATGAGCATAAGCAGGAAAAGTAAAACACTTTATTTAATTCACTAACTTTTTATTTACTTTTTCTGGGAACTATTTGAAAGTCTCTCCTACGTAAAAGGAGACAATGTATTGTTGGATTACCGTTATCAATATAAATTAGTTAATTAAAAATATATCGAAATTATCAGGACGCCTCAAGGAACATCGAAGAACTCTTGATACAAGAATATATCTCCAAAATAATTCAATTTATGCGTAGAGCTATCTTATAGTCCGACGTATGAAGGAAAAAACAATGACTGCAGTCATTAGTAAGTAAAATTATCGATGCAATTTCAAATAGACAGATAAAAACGTGAAATTCTCCCGTTGGAAATGTAAAATGTCGGAGACTATAACATTACTTTTTTCGTTAGTCGTAATAGAATTTCAAAAGAGGTATCATAGTATAAAGAGCGCACGTAGCATTACATGGAACATTTCTTTCGTTCCCGTCGATCCCATAAAAGTCCCAATAATAATTTCTGATGTTTTCCGATGCAACATGTTTGATTTAGTGTCGGACATTTTGTGATCGCATATCTGCCTCGTAAATCTCTCCGCGGTGGCGCCACTGCATAAAAATATCAAACGTCGATGTGTCCGCGTTCAACCCCAATCCCACGTAAAATATTGCCCGTGATTCCGTGCGACGGAAATAGCCTTTCATTCCGGTTGCCTGATAATTCCAGAATTTCGCGATTTATACTCCGAAAGGTTATAAAAGATATGCCCGATTGCGAGTTATTATTAATTGCTGCGCACAACGATAAAGTGAAACGTTTAGTTTTAAAAAATGCCCTCAAACGAATATCGGAGGACCGGGGGAAATATACGGTAAGATTATTCGGCCAGATTAATCGGTATTCAAATTGAAATGCCCGAAGAAACGGGAAATAAAACTTCTGCGTCCTTTAATCTTTATTGCCGCCACTAATTACACCCAATGCACTGATTACGGATGATTTCGGTCTTTATTTTTCCCTGCTTTTGAACCGATTGAATTGCACTTTTTAGGCTTACATATCCGTTGAACGTTTATCATTTAGTTTACAGTTTTCGTGAAGTAGTGTTATGAATTAGGAAGAGTTGGTGAAGTTTATTTTATTTTATACAATTATTGTTAAAAACTGAAAATGCAAGGGGCTTGCGTTACTATATGCTTAGAGCTTTTATACGGCCAATTGGAAATTTTAGAATAATAAACTTTTCAGTTTCAGTGTATTAAAAATATGTATTTAAAGGGGTGCTCCTTTTTTTGAATGTGGAAGATATAATTGTGAACCAGATCTCGAGGAATTTTTATATTGTAAATATAAAAGCTTAATTCATTCCGTCAGTATTAAAGAATTGTTAAATAATGCTTTTTGAGTGTTTATTGAGTTTCATGCTTACATAATATTGTTCGAAAAAGGGGAAGGAAAATTGATAGACATGAATAATTACATTTTTAGGATAGACATAAAAGATTTTAGAAGTCGCATCGTTAGAAATTTGAGTGATGATTCTAAAAGAGTCAAAAATTACTCATTTTGACTATCCTATCGTTAGTAAATAAATAGATAAAATATTTCAAACGTCGAGGACGAACATTTTTAACGGAGTCGATTCAATTTAACACAATATATTTTTTTAAAGATACAATTCATTTGGATATTTAAACATTCGGACATGGACCGGTTTCGAAACTGTTAAAATCCTTTCGTTTTGAATTTTTTACGCATCTTAGCGATTGAATTTCTTTGCAAACATTATCCCAATTTTATTAATTTATAGTATAACACTGAAAACTTATACGCATTTCGTTATAGAAATGTTTTGTACTTTTTAATTAAATAAATATACACATTACGCATCATTTTCATGTTAAAAAATAGACATATGTATATTCGAAAACAACTGCTGGTGATTTTACAGCTACAAGTCAAATTATTGCATCAAATGCATTCTAAGAGTATTCTGAATAAAAGTTTGGACAATAGGTAATGTGAATTGTCATAAAAAACTCCGCAAAATATAATTTTGGCCCCCCAGGGTCCACTTTGTAAGTGATGTTTGGCACGATGCAAAACGTGAACAAAAATTATGTTGTTTCTGTTAGAGTATTTTTAATCTAATTCAAATTGACGACAACCTTAGAAAAATTTTAAAAATAATAAATCAAAAAGTTTTCGGCCTCATACAATTTTAGGACCCCCCCACCCGTGTTAAGCTGTCGTGTGGTATTGTAATTCCGCCACTGATTGTCATCGAATTAATAGAAACAGTCTGTGTTTAACATTAGGTTGGTAGAAAATTAATGTCGGTTTTCAAACTTTATCTTTAAATACGCATGTTGAGAATAGAAATAAATTTTTTTAATCAAAATAAGTTTCATTACAATTTACACATTTTTCCCAACGAGAAACAAGTTTTTTAATAAAATTTTTTTTCTAAATGATATAAGAAGACAAGCAGATTCAAATGAACGGCTATCTTAAAATTAAGCGCCAAAGTTTGAAAACCGACATTAATTTCTTACCATCCTAATAGAAAGAGCATAATTTTATTTCTAATTTGCTAATCACATTAACGACGTTTCATGTGCAAATTAGTACAATTATTAAAGCAGATACATTTTTGCTTGTTTGTGTGACAATTTCGGTTTAGAATTGCGAGCAGAAAATTTTTCAAGAATCTAATACTAAAGCTACCAAACGACCAAAATGACCGGTTCCCAAATTTTTCTAAAAATTCCCCGAACTGATAGGGGAGTTATGAAGTAAATATGGAACGTCTACCTTACAATATAAAATCTAAGTTACTTAATTGACAATCTTTTTCACCACTTGATGTTTTTTTCAAAAGTACTCATTTAGTATACTTAAGTATAATAGATATAATGTTTGCAGTTCTAGAGTTAAAGAACTCAATAACGATGAATATGGAATAATACAATAATTCAAGTTATGATGTATTATTATCGAACACGGAATTTGAAGATGCTGAAAAAATTTCCTTCATTAGTTACTTTCAGTCATTAAACTTATAAAAAAAATCTCAATAAAATAGTCAATTAGTAATATTTATAAAGTTTTTCTGCGGTATAAATGCAATATAAAAAGATAAAATGGTCAAGAACTCTATGAGTTCAAAGCCATTTTTTAGAAAATTTGAAAATATAAATTTTAAAGTCTCTGGTTGTTAATCGGTATTTATAAAAGCTAAGTTATAAAGAATGGACTATTCTTTGAATCTGATATTATAAATATTTAAAATGCTTTGTTATAACATAATACTATAATGCGGTTGTTACATGTTGAGATAAAATTAGTAAAATCAGAAGCAAAATCGGAAGAATGCGGTACTGAAAATATTTAACTACCGGTAGTTGAATTTAGAAAATTCACCGGATGAAGTTTTGTTATTGTTCTCTTTTCCCTATCTTATAAAGATGTAAGCTAAACATATAGTCGAGATAAACGCTACAGTTATAAATATATAGTTATATATTTTGTATAGTAACTCAAACTATAAATAATAAAAACGTTAAAACAATTACAGGGCGTAAATAAAAATAATATCCCAGCGATCGCAATAAGTGACGATGCATAAAATGAAATACAATTAATTCTTGCGTATTTTAAATTAAATTTCTCTCATTTCATGCAGATCTTCCGATATCGAATGGGTTTTTTAATATTATTTATCAAAAACAAATAGCTGTGCATTTCAATTAATAGATTTCTCGTATAAAAACACATGGGAAGCGTTAAACGTGTTTTACAATTCGTTTAAATAAAGATTAAATTGCATTAAATATTCACGTTAACCGCTCTGCGCTTGTGGTATAATTTGCTGCTCGACAGCACCAAATAAAGTTTAAAATTAATTCAACGGACATTTAATTTCATTATTGTGTTTACCAAGAGAATTTAGTAGCATAATAATGAAATGTAAGCTATTATAGAGGGCTTTTGAAAATTCGCCAAAAGGGTTCGTTCGTCGTACTTTGCTGAATTTAAAGTATGGTAATATTCAATAGCTACTTCCTTAATTAGAAAAATCTCAGATTTAACATTCAGCCACTCAAGTTTCAAAGGGGTTCAAATGGAATTGATACAGTTCGAAGGAGAAACATGAAATTTTATATAATCAAAGTAGATGGGCTTTATAAATATATTTAATATCATCGTATTTCCCCATGTATAACTCGTACCCTTTATCGAATTTGGGCTCCAAGCACTGGCTGCGTCTTATACAATGGTTATAGGTTTTTCCACTTGAATGAATCTTGAGTTCGATAGCTTTATGTACTTAATACATTCTTTTTCAAATTTCTCAAATTTCGGACCCCAAAATTCAGGTACTTTTAATGCATGTAGAAGTACAGTACTTAATACAAAAGTTATTTTTAACCATACTAAATCATATTAGAGTAAATTTAATAGGTAATAAAAAAGTAATCAAACAATAGGCCTTTTTGCCTCAAGACACACATAATTTTAAAGTTACTGACATTTGCAAAATTATGAAGGGATAGTAAATCTACTTCAGATATATCTGTATTACTAAACGATTCATCGTTTTTTCTGTATCGGGAAACATTAAAAATTATTGTACCAATAAAATACTATTCGTTAAAGGTTTAAGACAATATTTTTATATTATATAATAGTATTTATTTTTAAATAATATTTACTGATTTCAATGTATCCTCTTTCTCAAATGACATTTTCAAATATAAATAAAATATTAGCGAAACATGCAAAAGTTACAAAAGACAGATGAAATGTTTACATCGGGTAACCGTAAATTGTTAATGTCAAATTAATAGCACTTACAATGTTTTATAATTTTTGCTGCACTGCAGTGATCATGAAAATCTTGAACACAGGCTCATAACTGCGACAGAAAACTTTTAAGTGAATTGCTGTGCAGCCTCTCGATTGTGGAAATGGCGAAGTCAGGGAATATTTATTTAAATTGTAAACTTTTATGGGGAGGGTAACGATGTTATCTGATGGTAAGCACTATAAAATTATACACATTAAAGGAAGGAATACTGAGTCGTGGGATTTCCAAGCAACGTTCCAGCACTTATATTTATTTGGCTTATGTTTTTGAACGCTTTTCATCAATATTTTTAATAAATGGACAATACATAATACACGTGATTGCTATTGCCCTGGTTAATACAAAAACTGTCATCATTCTAATTGAAATATCAGTACATACAATGCTTTAACAATATGTTAGGTGAATGGCAAATACTGATAATGAAATATTAGAATATAGTAATATAAGCTTTCAATAAATACCGCAACCGTGGAACTGATTGTTAATCAAAATCTATTGAAATTGACTATTTAGATGAGAATGCCACAGTTGAATTTTAAAACAATAAGTGTCCAATGGTATTTGATATCTTGTACTCATTAATGATAGTATATTATACTATCAGTTTATTAAAAACACTTGTAAAACAAATTAAAAAATACATACAAAACATAAAGATACATACAAAACATTAAGAAAGACCGACACAAAGAAACCTAGAACTTTCAACTATAACTGCTTTTCCTCCGACCTTCACACAAACGTGACAACTATTGGGTTGGCAAGAAAGTAATTTCGGTTTTGTAATATGAAATGAAACTTAATTTTTTTTTAACAAAGAATGAACTTTAATATACATTTTCATTTTGTTCGATGACCTTTTGCCATCTTTTAGACCAATTTATGATTCGGCTTTCATAGAAATTCTGGTCTTTACCAGCAAAAAACTGAGCCAGGTGCGACTTTAGACTAAACATTCGAATTAATCGTTTGGTTCCTTGGAAGCAGCTCAAACTACACAACATCCTTGTAATCCGACCAAATTGACAGCGTAACTTATGTTTGATACAATTCAGCTTTCGATGTGGTTTGTATAAAAAAGTAATGACAAATTAAAATATGTCGAAAATGTTCGTTTTTGCACTCTATATTAAAATTCACGCTAAACTAACAATTGCAAACAAAATGAAGCACAATTTGTTTCTAAATCCTGCCAAAGGTGACAACTTTCAATTTTCAGAAGCAAAAAATGATAACATTGTCAGAAGTCCTTCAAAACAAACGTAACACTAGCTGTCGACGAAAACCGAAATTACAGTCCCTGGTCATCGAATTAGGACCACGTACAAAAATTTCACTTTTATGGTTATAATGTTATATCGTACATGGAAAATTGTCTTTGGTCATTCAAATTATTACTAAATACGTTGTGAACAAACTTTACATAGCTATAGATTTGTTATTGTTGTGATAATAATAGAATTGTGTGGACAATTCTCCCGGCTTGAATGCCATAGAAAATGTTTGGAGCCTACTCAAAAGACTTGTTTACAACTCTCCAAGCACCACATTATCTGAGTTGAAAACAAAAATTACAGATATTTGGGAAAATAACGAAGATATAAAGCATATGATAAAGCAATGTATACAAAGCATGCCGGAAAGGATACAAGCCGTCATCAAGGCAAAGGGTGGAAATACGAGATATTAACATGCGTTCATAGTGTTATGTACAGTAGTAGTGTATTGTGTTATTAGTTAATAAACTATATCATTACAATCTGAACAGGTCTTTTAATTTCACGGAAAACATGAAAAATGCTGAAAATTTGGAGTGGTCCTAATTCGATGACCAGGGACTGTACTTTCTTGCCAACCCAATATTATATTTCGAAACGAAGTTTCCATCATTAAATCCAGCAGCTCTCCCAAGACAGACAGCGTCTTTTGCAATTCCATATAAAAGTTTCATAATCCCTCTCTCTATAATTCACACTCACAAACGGCATAACTTCGCGTGCAATGTTTCTCATGGAAAATTCCAAGGTATTAATGGCACTCGAACATTCGTCCCTAATGCAAAAGAAGAGTAATGAACAGAGTAGCGAAGTGTACTGCAATTCAAGATATATGGTGGCGGACGAACGAAACTCGAGGCGTCAGAGAGTAGGAAACATTTGTCCGTGTGACGTCATCTTGATGCACGAGTGGTTGAAATGGTAAGTAATGATGTTAATAAATAGTAGAGTCTGCATCGGCGCAAATAGGGAATTGCAGAGTATAGCCCCTCACTTCGTTGAATCAGGGGTCGCGCGTGAAAACGGGTGCGTGTGTACTAATCGTGGCGGAAGGGTGCCGTGAGTTATGAGTGCTCTATGATATCAATGCATCAATTTGACTAAACGAAGGATTAATTTAATAACAAGTCAGCAGATGAGTAGTCGGATGATATATAGCGAAGGGAAGAACAGTGAACGATGCTTCGGGGACGTAAACTTATGACGTTCTTTTTCTAATAGCATCAATTTAGTCGTGTGAGATTGCGTTATCGGAGATTCTGCGATTAAAAGGCATCGGGAGAGGTTGGCTGTGATTGAAGGGTCTTTTGTATAATGCATTTGAAATGAGGACATTATACACATTTTGAGAAAGTGTATTTCAGGCATATGCAGTGCATGCAGAACTGGGCTTTTGAGTTAGTTATTGAACGTTTTGTAAAATGGTATTGGTATCACTTTTTCTTAGTTTTCTTTTAAACGAGCCGTTTTCTTTGGACATAGAATATAAAGTATAAATTGTGTATTTTCAATTATCTGGCATGAATTTCCTAATATCGTATGAGAAAGCTAAATGAGCCGTTTTCTTTGAAAGTGGTGTAAGTCCATTTTTGACAAAAAGTTAGTTAATGATAACAGTGAATGCAATGTGCTATAAGCTTTTTATATATAAACAGTGCCTAAAAAAAATTCTTCGAAATTTTCATCATTTTGTCAATATAAATTTACGTAGTTAATGAAATTACAAATATAATTACTTCCAAAGTGGTGTAAGTCCACTTTCCGCAAACTCATAATATTTAGATAAAAAATTATACTACATAATTTCTCTACTTCACTTTTAACTCATACTTTAAAAACGATCACATTATAAACTTAAATCAATTTAATATTTAAAAAACATCAAATAAGCGTATTACATATACCAATATTTTTTAAATCATTCAAATACAAACCCTTAAATATCTCCGCGTAATATAAAATATACTTACACCACTTTCAAAGAAAACGGCTCAAATAATGAAAGTTTTTGGAACCAACGAATATACTAAAATGATAGATTCAACTATTTCGAAACCCGAAATTCCGTTTAAAATTGTCTATAATACTGTAAAAAATACGATTCTGTACTTATTCCTTATTTATATTCGTCGTTATTCCCTCATCTGAGAAAAGACTTTTGTGTATACTTTGTTACTTTGCTTAAGCAAACTTATCTATAAGTTTCCCGGCTGAAGATTCTCATAAACTTTAGACTTAAAAAGTATATTCGAAACAAAATTTAATAGAGAATCATATATTTCACAGCTCTGCCGAGAATTTTAGACAAAAACTGAAAACTCGAACTGTGTCTATTCTTTCATTTGTCACTGATACAACCGGTGCAAAAACATCGATGGATTAGGGGTGGTTATTTAGAAAAATTAGTATAAAATAATGTTCTACTTGATTACCGAAACCTGTATGAGTATTAAAATGAAATGGAATATCCAGACACTTTGGACTCACAATCTGTTATAAGTGAAACATTAGTATAAAATAATATTCTGCGGGAATGCCGAAACCTGTGTGAGTATTAAAATTGAATGGAATGTCCTTACACTTTGGGCTCACAATCTATAATAGGTGAAACATTAGTATAAAATAATGTTCTACTTGATTAGCGAAACCTGTGTGAGTATCAAAATGGAATGGAATGTCCTGGCACTTCGGACGAGCAGGAAATTGAGCATCTCGAATTTGTAGAACGAGCGTAGTAGGCTGGGGATAGTTAGGGCGAGCGAAGATAGGGGAAAAATCCCCTACTTATGTTCGTAACAAGAGCAGTCGGTGTTTCAATATTGTCCCTATCGCTGTTCGTGTTTTGTTTACTCTTTTTATCTTTTACATAAAATAAAATGATCATTTTGCACATGTGACAGCTACTAGAATTAATGTCATTGAGACTAAAACTGCCAACGCGGTCAAAATGACCGGTGTCCAATTATATCTAAAAATTGCCCAAATTAATACAGTAGAGTAGCAGCAAAAATTCCAATTCTTTTCAACAAAATATAAATTACTCAGCTGATCACCTTTTTGACCTCTTGACTTCTGTTTTTCCAAACTACTTATTCAATATATCTAAATATAATTGATATAACGCCAGTACTGTTATAAATAATACAATAAGGAGATTTTAAAGACTGACATCTTCACATACCGACTTATCACATATCGTCAACACATCATAAACTTCGTTTATTTTTATAAACATTCCTTGGTTTTTTAACACTTTTCTGGATACCACGCGGGAGGTTATGTACCTATTTGCAAAGCTTCATAACTTAAAAATCAAAATGTGAAGAAACACTCATTAACAATATCAATATTATTATAACTTATTTTTAGAGTGGACAGTATTGTTGTAAAGAGTAAAAGAATTTTACAGAGAGTAATAACGTGTTTAGAGATATTAGTTTAATAAAGATCACCTGCATCAAAATTCTCGAAGAATATTATCTTAGTCGATAATAACAAATGATTCTTACAAATTGAGATTTCTGACTTCAGGTATTTCAAGGTTGCATAATTTTATTTTATTGTCATTTGTAATACCACGTTAATATGTAATCTGTTCATGAAGATTAGTAAAACAAATTTCTATTAATAGGCTTTCGGTAGATAAAGTGTAATGTTAAACAAAGATCCGCGAGCGCGCAAAGCGCATAACAACAATTGTACATTTAATGAGAAACATTATTTACAATTTTATTATACACGTAGATATCTTATAATCTTCATGGCTATATTCACTTCTTATTAACGACTTTACACGGTATAGTGCAATATTTATCTGTATGTGCGCGTTTGAAACGGGTACTCTATGATACCAAGACGCCAAGCTGATTAAATGGAGGATTAATTTAATAACAAGTCAGCGGATGAGTAGTCGGATGATATATACGAAAGGGAAGAGGGATAAAAGCATAAAATCGTTAGTGATATTTAATGTCTTCGTCCCTGCACCCCTTTCGGCACAAATGAAGGAAGGGTCCACTAATTATTTATTTACATTCAGTTCAGTTGGTTCGTTTCGTTAATAACAACATATTTTTGTGGAATTTTGCAATATTCAAGGAAACACGGCGTCCAAAAATAACATACAATGTTGCGTTTATAACAGTGAACTGTATAAAAATATACTTAAACAGGAAACAGGTAAATTATATAACTGTAAAATAATAATACGCTTAAACGTGTGAATATAATTTGTTGAAAATTTTTTACGCGTATGTTATGTAGTCCAAATTTTACAATATTAAGATACTAATATATTTACGTTTCCATATTGTACAAATGCAAAGGAAGTCAAAATTAAGATATTTATTTATCTTCATAGTTTCACCGATAGAAACTTGTTATGTCACTCTACTTTGTACGTGCAAAACTGTGCTGCATTCCGTAAAACATTTTATTATTTGTTACGTTGTACGTTTAGATTTAAAAATAAAAGATGACGAAAAAAAATATTTCATGTTATTTTACAAATATTAGTTTTCTTTTTTATAATTTTGGCTACTAAACGTGTGTCTATGTTCGAAAACAGTTTCTCGTTTCTGTAGAAAAACATTACTTTCCTGAGTTGTGACAAATGTCGGGTATATTAAACAATATTAGTGCCTCTTTCCTTATTCTAAAATATCTTTTTCCACGACAAAAATTGTAAAATATTTTTTTTTGTATTAAAATGAATGCAACGCTCTTTTTACCTTTCTTACTTCTTCGGCGTTACTTTTCATTCGAATTGGGAAATGAAGCGGAGAATTCCTTTAACCCTTTGCCGCTCCTATTTAAAGTCCCGCTGTTCTATGAGATAGATAATTCTTTTGTGTGTGATTCATATTTATACACGTGCAGGCATGCATAGTAAGCAATTCGATCACGTCAGAAAACAGAGATCTTCTGTTTCTTTGTTACTACGCAATAGATTTACGGAGACTGCAACACGAGCGTTTTAGAGATTTTACATTTCCAGCGCTTGAGGCTCTTAGGGCCGGCAAAGGGTTAAATACACGTATAGTTTCAATATGAAATTCGTTGTATATATCTCCATTGGGAGTTCAGTGTTTAACCCTTTGCCTTACAATAACGTGTGACACTCGTGACGGTGTAAATGAAACAGGAAATTTTAAAGTTTTCCAAAAGCTATTAAATTGAGAATATAAATCAGTCACGAGACGTACAAATTGTTTCCAGAATATTAATATTGCGTTCGATTGTAGAAAATATCAGAAATCAGAAAGAAATTTTCATTTCAAGAATTTATTTTAAGTTATTGCCCGCACAGTGAAAATAGAAGTCGTAAGGCAAGGGGTTAAAGTGAGAAGTTTAATGGCCTTCTTAATGTTTAATGGTATTCAATATTTTATGAAGGTTAAAGTAAAATTTATGAAGACATAGAATTATTCATTCAGCTGAATAGCTAATAAATGATTCATTATAATATTCAAACCTTTCCCGAATTAATTAACACATCAAAATGATAGACTTTAACTTGTATCTGTATATGATTTGCTGTATTATTCTTTATGCTTTTTACATTTTCAAACTCATCCTCTATTACCCATACTTATATAGATTTGCATCATTTTACGTACATTTCTTTTCACACACATCCTCTTGGGGCACGTCTTAATCGCGTAAAAACAGGATTGCACTTCAATCGCAAATCAACATCAACAACCTCTATCAACAGCGTCAATGAAAAGCTCCTATCTAACAAAGGAGTTCACACATTCCAACTTAAACGGGTGAATTGAAATCACACACCCCATTCGGTATCCCGATCCGCACTGGTGTTAGTCAAAACTGTACGAGGATTTCACCATCTTCGTTGGTTTCACGGATGTCCTTTACCCCTCTTCTCTTGTTTCGTTCTCGGCGATTTAATCCCGGATTCAGCACTCAATTTGATACGTTACACAGCGGTTTGTATGCCCTAACTCGCCTTACTCAACACGGTACACCCTGTTCGTATTACTGCTCCTACGACCCGCCCATACTAGATCGCTTCATTTTGTTTCACCCTCGCTTCTCTCATTATCTCATGCAACCACTCCACCCCCGGTGTCTTTCTCCCTTCCTCCCTATCGTCTCCTTCTCCCTTTCGAGAAGTCTCTGCTTCTCTCCTTTCATCCTGCAGCCTCGTATTCGAACTTCAACCGCCTCCACCCTTACATTCAGTCGAATCCCCATTTTTCTCTTTGTCTCGTTCCTTGCCGGCGCTTACTATCGCGCTTAATGTTCCTAGCCTTCGTCTCTCCATACCATCAGCTACACCACAAGGGTTCGCTCTCTCATCCCTTGCAGTCCACCGATGGGCTCCTCTTCGAACGGCTCGTGGAACCGAGACAGGCCCACCCTCCATTCGCATTTAAATTAGATTAGATAAGTTAATCAATGCGGTATTCAAAGTAAAACCTGGGATTTTCTGTCAGCCGGCAACCGGCGGGAAATTATTGGTAGTTAGGATTGCGATCGACCGATCTCCAAATCGTCCAGGGGGGAAAAGTCCATAGCCCTTTTATTCTTGCGCGTGCTGCGTTCTTGAAAATCTTTAGGAAGACACATCGGTTGTACGTATGGAGTTTTCGGACGAATCTGGTCGTTATCCTTGTTTAGGATCGTAAAATCGTTCATTTTAAAGGTTTATCTACTTTTGAGTTCTTGGGTAACAGGTATTAGGTGTAGAAATTAATTCGGTGCCTTGATATTAATTTATTTATAACTCTGGTTTGAATGTAAATAATCGCCCGCCATTTTATAACGTTTAAGTACCAACATTTATAGTTATGCATGAGTGACGAACTCGAAAAAAAAGACCATTTACAGGTAATGGAACACGGCCCGTCATCTTGCAAGAAGATAACGCTCGGCCATACGTTGCAAAAGCACATCCGGCATACTCTCCTGACCTGGCTCCATCGGATTTTTATTTATTCCGATCACTCCAACATCATTTAACTGATACAAATTTCCAAACATTGGAAGAAGTGCAAAAAAGTATTGACGAATTCATTGAATCAAAATCACCATCTTTTTTTCGCCAAGGAATTCGGCAGTTGCCTGACAGATGGACCAAAGTCATCGAAAATGATGGAGAATATTTCGAAGAATAACAGATGTACGATTACTTTATAAATAAATATTAAACTTCTTTTAAAAAGGCACCGAATTAATTTCTACGCCTAATAGAAGTGTATCTATCGACTTGTGAAACTATATCTCTTTAGAATTAAAACGTGGATTAACCCTTAGCGAACGAATGCCGCCATATTCGCGACATTACAAATATTCCAAGAAAAGCGAATGCCGCCATAGAGGCGGCATAGCGAGATATTTGTACTAAAACACCTGGTATTCACGTAGGGGATTGTTGGGAGAAGTATCACAGTCAAAAAATATAAGTAATTGTTTACTTTTTTACTTTGTTTACGAATTCCGCCATATTCACGACATTATAAATATTCCATGAAAATCAAATGCCGCCATACAGGAGGCATGGCGAGATATCTGTACTAAAAACCTAATATCCACATAGGGGGATGTTGGGGGAAGTACCACAACAAAAAAATATATAAGTAATTGTCTACTTCTTTACTTGCACTTTCTATTTTGTATAAATACATTGTAAATCTATAAAAAATAAATATATGAATGTACAGAAATCTATACATTACATGCATACATGTATTCGTTTATTTCAATCCGCATTATTTTTCTGTAATTTTCACTTCAGTATCTTTTTGTATCTAGTAATATACTACCTATTATTACTGAAAATTACCATAAAATTCAGTAAAAGCGATATTAATTACGCACTTTTTCTCGCTCTGGTGATAAAGCACTCAATTTGTAAAAATTCCGTCGATCTACTGGTCACTGTTCTAGAAAAATGCGCTCGTTCGTTAAGGCTTAATACTCATTGTGCCATTCTAATCTCAGTTGTTTGAAAATAGTGCCATTTTATTTCATTGTCATTTGTAATAGCCGATTAATAAGCTTTGGGTCTACGATCGTCAACCTCTGAAAATGGCTGATAAAGTGTTAATCCGTGTTGCCGTAGAAGACAGATAAAAGATTTTGAGACATTTGATACCTCTAGATGTTAAAGATACTTGCTCGAGTCCTTCCTTTTTACCCACCACTTTGTACAATGAGCTAATCAAAAATTTTACCTTAATTTGCAAGCCTTTTGCAAAGTTTTGCAGCGGATTTTGTCTAGCAAATGTTCATCGACTCAAAGATTTAGAAGAACGCCCGCTAGGTCGCGACAAATAATTTTCATATACCCTGTACATGCAGTGGGTATCTCATAAAATCTGACAATGAGATATAGATCTCTTCAAATCTGATACATTAACACATTGATGACGGTATGTTGTGAAAAAGATATTTTCATCATACTTTATTATAGTACCCATTGCTCATTTTAATATTTTATGTAATCCAAATTTTAGTTTATTAATTACCTATTGTTACCGGCCCTTGTGATTCTTGCCTCAACTTTTTTTCGAGGAATCTGGACGCGATTGTTAAAGATCCACTATTAATTGTAATTTTTTTGATTAAAATGTTGCTTAATGCCTGCACAGTACTTACATACTCTAACTGTACTTTCTTGTATTCGATGGTACTCTTCGGAAGTGCATGCGATTTTAAATAAATAAATTTAAAAAACGACGGGATTTTACTTGATGAATTGTTTCACTAACAATAAATTCTTTATGGTCATGAGTTTATTTTCATTTTGATAGAAGTTATTTTTTAATTATGTTATTTTTTGTGGAGCTTTTGATTGTTTTGCTTTGTCTTTAAAAGGGAAAGACGATTTCTCTGAAGAAAGACGGATGAATAAAGACTATTTCGCACAGTTTGTACATAGTTTGTTTAAAGTACAAAAGTATTTTGCTTACTGCTTTTAGTCAACCATCTATTACCAAAGGCAAAAGAAAATTATAGGCAAACTTCTTAACTGACTTTTCTTGCATGTTAACGATGTCTTTTCTATCTGCATGTAATAAAACTGAATATGTGAAAATGTTTAAGTATTTTATCCTTTTGAATTGTTAACGTTGTTACGAGCCGTGCGCCTGGTATAACGAGACCGAATGCGTTAATGCAATTATACTTGCGAGAGTTAAGGATTGAAACGGTCTAGGTATTATTGGGTTGGCAACTAAGTGATTGCCGATTTTGACGAGAGATGGTTTTAGCACTTTTTTTTGTTTCTTCAACATGTTCGAAGCACCTAATCTATAGTTTTCTTGTTATTTGAACTTCCACCATTCATTAGTAAAAAAAAATCGCATCGATGAGTCATTAAGTTTCGTTTTTATCCCAATTTGAAAATGGAAGAACAAACCGCGCATTTCAGACATATTTTATCGTATTATTTCCGAAAAAGGAACGCATCCCAAGCATACAAGAAGTTATGTGCGGTATATGGGAATGAAGCCTTGAAAGACAGGCAGTGTCAAAATTGGTTTTTCCAAATTCCATTCGGGTAATTTTTCACTCCAAAATGCGCAACGATCTGGCCGTCCAGTTACAGTTGATGAGAGTCATATCAAGGCTATTATCGATTCAGATCGGCATACCACAACACGTCAGATTGCAGAGAAGCTCAATGTACCGCATACATGCATTAAAAAAAATGAAAACAGTTTCGCTATGTTAAAAATCTCAATTTATGGGTCCCTCATTAGCTTAAGGAAATTCCTTCTCATATAAAATCAGCAATCACTTACATTAGTTGCCAACTCAATACATCCGGGGACCGGACTAACCTATAGCCTAACTATAGTATGCCTGTTAACCCTTTGCACTCCTATGTCGAGCTGCACTCGACACAGGTTTCTATGGCACTTAACGTTTCATCTACTAATTATCGACTTTTCCAAATCAACAATAATTTTTCATCTTAACATAAATATTCTGCGGTACCAACAATTGTTCCTAGTATCAAGTAAAAATGAATAATCAACGGTAGACAATTTTCCGAGACTATATTTGCGTATTTGACGAAAAGCTAGTAAAATAATTCGGAGTGCAAAGGGTTAATAACGAAAGGCACCTCGCGGTACTTTCGCGCTAGATAGCGGATCAGGGCCGTATCAAAGATACGGGGGTACCGCAACTAGCTAGTATAAGGGAATTCTCCGGGTACCGGACTAATCTATCGGGTATTTCACCTAACTTGACCACCTTAAATATATCGCTTATTTTGTATGATAGAAAAAATGTCAGAGGTAGAAAATATTCTGTTTGATGGCGCCAATACGGTGATGGGCAGAATTTTTTTTTCAAGGTAATTTTTTTTCGTGATTCCAAGGTCGTCGTATTTTTTTTAAATGGGACTGCATATATTCACTACAACAGTCTTATAGCTTATAAAAAACCGAATCCAACTAGAAGCAATATGTTGACCTTGACGTGACCTTTAGTCACGCGACAAAAAATGTCCCGCTTATATAGGGCTCGATTTTGGGATAAACTGCGGAAAAATGGGTGGATGTGGTAGGATTCTGGTATGGGATAAATCTTGACAGGATTGTTATAGTTTGTTTATACTAGTTGCTCGGACAGCGGCCCTGTGCAGCGAGACCCCTTCGTGTTTACATCTTTCGTAAATTTTCTAAGTGGCCGACTGGTATCAGATGAAAAACAATTTAAAAAGATTCAGAGCCGCATGTAACAACATGAACATTTTTTGAAAATAAAACTCTCTCATTGCATTCTTTGCTTCATGCTTATGATGTGATATATATAAACTGAAGCTTCTAATGTGTTCATTTTGTACTCAGAGGAAACGCATTCAAACTGGGTGGCTTTTTGGGTGAACTTGGTTAGAGCTATTACTTAGAAAGTAACTGTGTAAAATTATAAATCAAAATGTTGTCCATTATTTTCTATTACTTTTTCCCATCTTTTTGGTAAATTATAAATTCCCCAATATAGCTCGGCCATTTAAGGTCAAATTGCCAATTTTCCGAGTCTATTGCATGGTAATTTTCATTCAGAATAAGTTAGAAGAGTGAAATCAAGTTAAATAAAATTAAAAAACTATGAATAGGCTCATTAACAGTTCGAAAATGAGATTACACAATTCTATTCGAAATGAGACCCTCTCGCACGTAGCTGCTTCCCTTCCGTATAATAAAAATTGCAACATTAAGATTATAAATCTTAAAAGGTAAAGCTTGGCATTTTAAAATACTGCAAACCTCTTGGATCTTTTCAATATCAAACCGAAATTATGATCAATGAAACCTAGGAGCACTGAATTGATTTGCACTTCTAACACAAACAGTATTTGCAATACTGTTCCATGTTTATATTCGTGCCTTAAAAATAATGCAAAAACAATTAGAAACTTAAAAATATGTATACTTGATCAATCAAGTATAATATCAATCAATCAATTATCTTATATTGATGAAACGCAAAAAAATTCATAACAATCCTGCGGTACTTCCAGTTACCAACGAGCGATGTAGAAAATAAGTAAAGCCACTTTGTAGTTAGCTGATCGGAGAATCTACAGCTCAATACAAGTCCGTGCAAATGGCTTAATCGAAAACTTTTTGCCATTTTTCTTGCTCGACTCTCGTTAAGACAATTTATATTCTATTCTGTAATGCAGGAGACAGAGTCCGACTTCTCCCTCACTGGCATTGGCACCCTCTGTCACGGCAGACTGTGCCAACTTTTTTCATATTCCAATTAGGATATTTTTCATTGATTTAAAGCCTGCGAAAGCAAATATTAACGGCTTAACACCACGATAAATTTACACTGCCAATGCCTCGGGATTCCGCTTCAGTCCCTGCAGTCGTGCCATCGAGGGTGGAGAAAACGGCGAACGGCATAAGGACTTTACCTACGAATGCTAACTTTATGAGTCACGAAAACTCTCATAACATTAATCACTGTACGTATTTGAAATCGATACCAGTTGCGAGAATGGTCACCCTCTGTTTTTACGTTTTATAATGCTCAAGTTACTTCACTTCGTTCGGAGTAAACTGTAAGATTGCTTTGACCGTAACTATATCGCATATTGCGATTAGTTCGTAAATCTTCCCTGTTAACTTCATTCCTTGATAGCTCAATTTCGTTTACCTATAGTGATTCTTTCATTTTATACAGCGTTATCAAGATAATGTTTTATGTGTTTTTTCAAATATTGTAATTTAAACAGAGACAAATCCAGAAATCGAAAACTTCCTCATTTCTTTCCGATGTAAAATAATGAAAAAGTAACGAAAAACTAAGGAGAAAACACCATTTAATTCACAAAATATGAAGAAAAGAGAAAGTAATTTTTGTTAAGATCAATTCTTTATAATACAAGAGTGTATGCCGTTTTGTGTATGTTCAAATTGTTTTTTTCAAATCAAATGGGTTGAAACGTTACTCTGTTACTATATTTCGAGGAAAACAAAAAATAGAATGACCTACATATGACCTTTAGTAATCCGTGGGAATAGCAACTCGTTTCTTGAAGGAAAAATAACTTATTAAAGTAAGCTATTTTTGAAAGTGGTATAAGTCCAATTTGTGAAAAGTGTTTAAGTTAATTTTAACTAAACATGGGTGCCTTCTTTTCACATTCCAAATGGCAAAGTAAATAGAATGAAATGTCCTCATGATTTCATCCACAAAGGTACAACTGTTACATTTTATAGCATGAAGGCTTTTGTATTTACGAACTCTCAAATGTCTCATGATAAGAAGAAGTGGACTTGTACTACTTTCAAATGTAACGGCTCATTTATCCAAAGAAAAATAGCATATATTATTGTTTGAAGTAATGTATTTTTAGAACTTTAGTCTATTTCTTCAGTTTGTTTATTTAACACTATACAATTGTTTTAGAAAAATGTATATAATGTAATGTTGAAAATGTATATTTTTGTAATGTGTAAAAAAAATGTTAATTGAAGTATTGTATCTTTGCTTATCTAAATTAATTAACAAAGGTATATGTCCCATAAGAACACTAAAAGGCCTTTTAATATTTCGTTCTTACTTAGGATTGTCTTGATTTAGCTTTTTTAATTTTAATGTAAAAGAAATTTTTTCATTCATTGATGCTAAATCCTGTTTTGGATATTTTCTTTTCAGTTGTTTATGAAGTACACGATATTTTCTTGTGATGAAATAAAATTTGTAATTTATTCGAAAGTAAAAAGAACGTAGCAAATACCAAAATAACGGTATCGTTATTTTAAAAACATACTGTACATACTTGAGTACAGTTAAAATGATAATTTTAAGTGTGCACTTGTGAATATTTTAAATGCTATTTAATAAAAAACTAAGGCAATTATAAGTGCTAATTATTCACAGTGATTTTTAGTAAATATTATTTAATGCCAAAGTTTATTGTCCTTTCTTTTCGTCTGCAAATATTATTCCGCAATTGTACATTTATAAAACAAAGTACATGTTTAAAATACTGAAAATCTGTATTCTTGCATTACATTAACTATATTATTTAAATCTTTTGCAGCTTCAGATTTCACGGATGAATTAATTTGTAAATAGAGTGAAAACAAACTATTTAAAAAACTTATCTTCAATTAAAAGTATAATCAAGCGTAACTGTATTTACTAGTTTCAAAATGACTTATCAATGCAGATTAATTGAAGTAATAATAAGAATATTTCTATGATACTATTCTTTTTAGACTTTGCCAGTTTCAGCATTAAACGAGGAGTGCATTTATTGCAATCGCAATTCATTGTATAATTTATTTAGTTATTTAAGTTCTTCGCATTATCGATTTCTCGTATAAAACTGTTTTCCATACTGATATCATTGTTGTAAAACTCTTGCATGTTAAAGGTGCTTCAACTTGTGTTTGTCGAATGATCGTTTCTACACGTAGAAGTACGTCAAAAAGTGATAAGCTTTTATAGGATTGCCATTAATTACGATTATTATTAATACCCTGAAGCGCATCTGAGTCCTCTCTGTTTTAAGTAGCGGAGAATGGTCAACAGTTTGTAACTGTTACGGAATAAAACTGGTCAATGATTTATACATATAGCTTACGTTTTAAGTGATAAATGTTTTGTAATATTTAATGCGAAGTGTAGCGCAACGTTGTTCTTCTGTTTGAAATATAGTTCTGTGAAATATTTCTGCAAAATTATCATACAGAAAATGCGATTTATTCTCATACGTTTCACTATTTTTTTGTTTTATTATTCATAGGATAATAAGGTTATATTTATAGATGGTTCTTCAGTTTTATATGTTTTCCATGATGCAATGTCGTTTATGTTTTAATTAATTCTTCATTAAATAGTGTTTTAACGTGGAACTTGTGCTGAATTGTTGTCCGTAAGAATAGTCAGCACTCCTTGCAGTTGAAAACGACATTATTCTTCAATTATGGCTGCATAATTGTTTTTTAATTTGTTCAGGTTGTGTTACATAAACAAATAGGTAAGCGAACACTTTAATTTTATTTGTTTACATAGAGAAGTGTAATTCGTCTGGGAAATTATGGCAAAGCATTTTTTTACTGTATTATTTATTGGAGTTTTAAACATGACTAATTAATAATTTGGTATTAAAATTGTAAAACTAAACTAAATGAAAAGCCACGTTACAATAAGCATGTTGTATTTCAAAATATGTAAAAAATATTGTAGTTTCATTTCAAAAGATAATCACTTGTATATAAATTTTTTAAACATGCAAACACAAAGTTCCTATTTTAACGTGGAATGCAATGGAAAATATTAAAGTTTTCAAAAGGGCTTGCACTGCCATCCTGTAAAATACGTCCTCTGGTAATATTTCGCTTTAAATTCCGTCATTATTCTAATGCCTAGCGAAAAGTTTGATTTCTTCAGGAAGTATTGCATCTTTTGGAATCACTTTCGTAATGTAAACTGACAATGAGGATAATGCAGCTTCGTGTTAAGTAATATTTCACTCAGCGTTGATCGTGAGAATTGTAAGAAAAACATAACTCGCGGAAGTAATACAACATGGTCGAAGATTTAAACTTAGGACTGCAATTACGCGAGGAGCTCAAGTTTGTTTTAATGACAACGATGCATTTCCTTTTATCCACGTTTTGTTAACGAAGAAATTTCTCATGAGAATGAGATGAATCTAAGGTTGACCTATATTTTTAAGTTGCTTCCCTTTCAAATTTTTTACTGTTTCAACTGATCATTGAAATACGTTTCATTTGTTTTATAACTATATCTGCATTCAATGAAGATGTACTTTCATTGTCATACTTTATTGTTCTATTTCATTTATATTCTTATTTTAACGCTTTTCTGAGTGAGGTCTGCGTTCGGTAAGTACTATTTGAATTTTTCGTTAGCTACATGAAATTAATTCGAGGTAATTCCTTACCACTGGCTATTCATTGATTTCAGGTAATGTATACTGTCCTATAACATTTTTGTTTTCGAATAGCCACTGAGTGATTCTTAGAGGGACCGTCGTCGTGAACACGAAACCGCCGACGGAATTTCTCTGTCACCCTCTGCTTTCGAAAAACACCAGTTTTTGCAAAAACGGCTGATTTCGGCAAAGAAGCTGGTATTACGTGGAAACTAAAAGCGACAGACAGTTCTTCTCGGGCTCAAAAAATAGAGGAGTGTTTCCTGAGTATACAGGTGTGAGCAGTTATAATATTCCATGTTTTTGAATGGTAGCAAATAACTACCAAAATTTAATAACGAGCGGATGCGCGAAATTTCTATGCATTAACTTTGCATTTTCACGTACAGTACTATTGCTAGCATAAATTTACTACACATTAATGGTTTCTGTGGACATTTCTGAAGAAAAAACTGTTGGCGAAAAATGTCATAACTATTTTCCTTTTGCCACAATTTAAGAAAATGTCCGGCAATAACGTGCGCCGACCGTTTTCCCGCTACGAAGCCATCGCTCGCCGAACCGGGCACGGCAGTGCCGTACCTACGCATAATACTTTCACGGGCCTTGAACGCCGATGGATCCCGTTGAGATGGCATTCTGAATCCATTTACTAACGTGGTAGCAGAAAAAATATATTTTTCTTTTTTTTATAGAGGGGAAATTCTTTACGCACACCCACAAATGTGTTATTTTGTGGATAGTGTGGGACCGTCTTTGGAAGAATCTGTCTTTCTGAAGACGCGATTGCACTTGCTTGCGATTGTCTTGAGGGAAAACGGTACATAACGGAAAGTGCGTGTGGCTGACCGGCCTGGGAATTCTCGGGGTTGAGGCCCAGCCAGTTGGGATTACCGTGTTTCCCTCGTTTGTGCATATGCGGACTATATTTAAATAATTTTTCACAATTATTTACAAACATATTTACAAAAACTGTTACTTTATGTCACTGATATGTTCACAAAACATTGTATTTAATTATTAAAATTATTTAAAATCGCTGGCACAAGACTGCCAATTAAGGTCGCTGACACATCTACAAAACGTATTTAATTGTCGAAATTAATTAAAAACACTTGCAGGTAATAGTCACTTTAGGTCGCTGACATATCCACAAAACGTTGTATTTAATTGCCGAAGCGGTTTAAAAACACTTGCAAATAATAGTCACTTGTGGTCACTGACACTTCCACAAAACTGTTACTGTATGTAACTGATACATCCACAAAGCATTGTATTTAATTGTCGAAATGAATTAAAAACACTTACTGATAACTGTCAGTTGAGGTCACTGACACATCCACAAAAAGTTGTATTGAATTGTCGAAATGATTTAAAAACACGTGCTGATAACTGTCACTTGACGTCACTGACACGTCCACAAAACGTTGTATTTAATTGTCGAAATGATTTAAAAACACATGCAGATAACTGTCACTTGACGTCACTGACACATCCACAAAACGTTGTATTTAATTATTAAAATTATTTAAAATCACTTGGATAAGACTGTCACTTGTGGTCACTGACACATCCACAAAACGTTGCATTTAATTATTAAAATTATTTAAAATCACTTGAATAAGACTGTCACTTGTGGTCACTGACACATCCACAAAACGTTGTATTTAATTGCCGAAATGATTTAAAAACACTTGCAAGCAATAGTCACTTGTGGTCACTGACACTTTCACAAAACGTTGTATTTAATTGCCGAAATGATTTAAAAACACTTGCAAGTAATAGTCACTTGTGGTCACTGACACTTTCACAAAACGTTGTATTTAATTGTTAACATTATTTAAAATCGCTTGTAGTTCATTGTTTAAACATATTAATATTATGGGATATATGCAGTAATAGTCGTTAATTTAAGTTAAGACTGACCAGGTATCGATAGTCAAGTCGAATCGAAAACGTAAATGTCATCCTGTGACTTGACCGTATACGGCTCGTTGACAGGTGTATAGTGGCGCGGCGCGCCGAACAAGCTCCTTATATAGTCTAGCGCTGACCGTGGCACATGCGCAGTACACCTCTATAGATAATATTGAAAATTTTAGCCATAACAATTTTCGCGAATAATTTTTTATTGCAAATGAAATCATTATTGATTAATAACGTGTTTCTGCTTATTTTTAATTAATTTTACGGCGTATAAAAGTTATAAAAGTGACGTTACGTCTGTATATAATTGACGATTTACTTTCTAAAGCTTATAAATGTTTGATTTTTAATGTAGTACTTTTATTTGATTAATAAATGATATATTTTCAACTAGTTTGGATGAATTTTAAACGGTCTAGGTTAGGTCTGGATTAGGTTATTTAAATATTTATAAGCTTTGAAAAGTATATCGTCAATTATAAACCGATGTAATTTCACTCCTATAATTTCTATTCGCAATAAAATTTAAAACAAGATTCGCTTCAAATAATGAATAAGAAATATTTTACAATCGGTGTTCGCGATAAATCGTACTACCCTTTTCTTTCGTAAATGGTAAACACCAGAAAAAAATTGAAGCAGAGAAAATTGTAGTAAAGCGTTTCCCCTCTATATAATTAAAAAAATATGTTTTTTCTGCCACCAACTTAGTAAAGGGGGTTGAGAATGTCATCTGAACGGGATCCATCGACATTCCGGTGCCCGTGAAAGTGTTATGTGTAGCTACGGCACTGACGAGCCCGGTTTGGCGAGCGACGGCGTCGAAGCGGGAAAACGGTCTGCACACGTTGCTGGCGGATATTTTCTTAAATTTTGTCAAAACGTAAACAGTTATGACAATTTTCGCCGATAGCTTTTTCTTCAGAAATATGCAGTTTTGTGCTAGCAATAGTACTCTACGTGAAAATGCAAAGTTCGCTCGTTTTTAACGAGCAAAGCATCCGCTCGTTTTTAAACTTTGGCAGTTCTTTAATACCCAGGCAAGCCGCTTATTTGATCGCCGCATGTGTCCTTGGAAAAGCTCCACCTGCTACTCCTTTCCATGCGCTCAAGAGCTCGTTGATTGGCTTACCTTTCACTTGCCAGACGCGAACCTATTGTCACGAGCGTGGTGGTGCATTGGGGCGCCAGTCGTATCTAACCACTCGCGCTGGTAAGATATGCCACGCGCGCCGATCACGGAAATCAAAACGACGTGCGTGACACGCCGAGTAAGGTTTTTTGTCGAAGAACAGTTTTAGGTCGCACCACGTCACGTGTAGGACAAAACAAAAGTATTATTAGTGATAAAGTAGATGTCTTAAATCAAGTGCGATTAACCGGTTAAGTGTGTTTGACGACTATATCCGTCATTGAGATGTGGCAGCATTTTGTGTCATGACGACTATATCCGTCATGCGTAAAATTTTGTTACAATTTGACATTTAAATTGAAATTTTGGCGAAAACCAAATTATATTCGTAAATTTTAATATGTTTAAAATGTTTAGAAGTCAAGACGAAATGAAACAAACAAATAAAAACTATAAATAATTTGAGTTGGATTCATAACTTCCTGAGAGCTAACTCGTAAGCAGTGATTATCGCGTCACACACTGGTGCGCGCTTTGCAAAGAGATCGCCACACTTAACTGGTTAATATATTTTAATGTTTTTGGGCTTCTGGCGATGGTTATGGTCGAATTCGACTAATATGTGACGCCTTACGGCAAAATATAGTGTTACGTTCTTGCACGTGCATTTGTCAATTAATTTCCAGAGTAAATAGTGAAAACACTCCGTGATAGCAGAACGCAAGGCCTTCTCGCCTTAAAGAATACATTGTTGCCGCCGCGGCCGTCTTTCAAAGTCTTGAAAGTCAAGATTAAACGTTTTTATTCTTAACTCGTAATTTTGTCATTAACTAAGAGAAAAGAGTTCACGCGTAACTTTTATTGGCCGGACTTACTATTTTTAAATCGTTACATATCATTTACAGATGAAACGGTTACAAATTGTTTACTGTTTTCAAAACGAGAACACCCTATGTATTACTTACATTCCATTAGCTTTTTATTTCCGTACTTACCGATCTCACAACGATTTCCAAGAAATGCAACGATTCATATCAGTAACATGAAGAATCGAACTTTTTTTAATGTGGCAACACAGTTTAATATTCATGTTACTAAAAGAATGGCGTCTGCGGTGTGCTTAATGTTTAACGTCGCAACATTTAAAATAATTGATTACACTGGTCTACAAATAACTTTTCTTATAGATGTAATGATGATAGACTGATTCTTATAGATGTTGTGACGCTAAACACGAATATGAAGTCCGTTTGTCTCCATCAGACCCCACTTCTGAGAAAATCAATTTGGAAAAAATACAAATTTTCAGCATTCAGAATTTTTTGCATATTACTGTGACAATTATTTAATTTTTTTTTACATAAAATGATTCCAAAGATCCTCCCGAATATAATGATGCATATCACTTTAATTTGATAAACATTGAAACATGTTTAAACAATGCTCAAAGGGAAAACGACGCCCAAAATGCCTCAACTTTTGTGGATATTTACCTACCTATCTTAAAAACTAGACACCGAAGAGGAATTCTAATAGAAGAAGGCAATAGAGCAAACATCTTTCTTGATGAAACCATAATTGAAATTTGAAACACAAGTTTTTTTTCGGCTGAGAAATTAATGTCCGGAAGACATGAGGTTACTGCCAGTGATTCTCAGCGCAACCTTATCACCCGCGCTAGTATTATGACATGTAGCTTGCTTTACAAGTACATTTATTGTTTATGAGTTATTTCACGACAATAATGCTACATTAAACAGACAAGTATGTTTGTAAAATTTCATCATGTAATTAAGCAATGTTGTTCAATTTCATTCTCAAGTTTAAAATTATACGACTTATTAAAAATAAAAGTGCTTATGACAAAAAGACTCCACAGGATGGAGACAAACGGATTGCATATTTGAATTCGGCACAAAAAATACTACTAGATTTACATATTAAAGCTCTTGTGCCAAACTAAAGCCATTATAATACATTGTTTCCCTTCTAGTACTTTTCATTAACTCCTTGCGGTCGTATTTAATTAAAAACAAAATGTGTAATCGCACTTAAAGCAAAACTAGTAAAATCTTAGTAAAAATTATATATACCTCAGAAATGCGTTGATTCTTTACTTTGGTCGCTGAGAGCAGATATACGATTGCAACGGTGAAAGTGTTTGGTGCAAATGTACGACCGCTAACTAAGGGCTGATACCAGCATAAGGATGAATTATCAAGTAGCTCACAAAAATAGAGGTCTTTTGTGATTCTGGATCTCATCTTCGAAAGTATTATACACGCACTAATAGGTGAAAATGCTTGAACCCGATCACGGAGCACTGATTACTCGTCGGCGATCGAGGACAAACTGACAGCGAGGCGAAAATCCAAGCGACTTGTTATTGTTAGAGGACGAACGAGACGAGTACCTGGAAGGTGCGATCGCCGAGGACCGCGAGTATGTTTTGACAACGCACCGCGATCGTCGTACTCGTCGGTCAGTGAAGTGGAAATAATTACTCTCGCTGTTCGTATAGTTAATATTGATATTGTAAATGCAATTCAACAATGTTGCTTAACCCCTTAGCTTATAATAACGTGTGACACACGTGAGGCGATAAATGAAATACGAAATTTGGAAGTTTTCCAATAACTATTAAATTTAAAATATCAGTCAATCACGAGACGGTAAAATTATTTCTATAATATTAATATTGCAGTCAGTTGTGCCAAATTTTAAAGATGAGAGAGAAGTTTTTATTTCTGGAATTAATTCTGGGGTATTACGCACGCTGTCAAAATAGAAATCGTAAGGCAAGGGGTTAATTACATGACGAAATTTTACAAACATACTTGTCTGTTTAATGTAGCATTATTGCCGTGAAATAATTCATAAACAATAAATGTACTTGTAAAGCAAGCTAAATATCATAATACTAGCGCGGGTGGAACGGTTGCGCTGAGAACCACTGGCAGCACCTTGTGTCTTGCGGAGCTATTTTAATTTCTCAGCCGAAAAGAAAATTTGTTTTGCAACTGTTGATCATGGTTTCCTCAAGTAAAATGTCTGCTGTATCGCCTCCTTCTATTAGATTTCCTCCTGAGAGTCTAGTTTTTAAGATAGATAGGAAAATATCCAGAATATTTGGGTCATTTTGGGCGTCGTTTTCCCTTTGATCATTGTTTAAACATGGTTAAATGTTTATAACATGAAAGTAATATGCATCGTTACTTTAGGGAATGTTTGTAGAATCATTTTATCAAAAAAAACTTAAATAACCTTTACGGTTTAAATGCAAAAAATTCTGAAAATTCTTTTTTCCAAACTGATTTTCTCAAAAATGGAATCTGATGGTGTCAGACGGATTTCATATTCGTGTTCAGCGCCACAAAATCTATAAGCATCAGTATAAATATTCTTTGGGCCAGAAATCGTGTTGACCAGTGTTATTATTAATGCTGTTAAGCGAGACATATGTTGCTTTGAAATATGGAAAAAATTATAATTGTAATGATCGCAGCAAAAATTGTGTATTAGCGAAGGAAATATTTAATAAGTATATGAATTTAAAAAATTTGAAGTACATTACTCTTTAAATTTCAAACAAAAGTCGCAAAGGTTAAAAATTGTTGTTCTTAATGCTCGTGGTTATGCGATTAGCCAACATTTAATTTTTAATTTCAAGTCCGGCATAATTTTGCGTTGTGATTAATATCCTATCGCGTTAAATTCGATATCCAAAGTCGCTAATGATTTTACATTCTCATCTAAATATCTCTCAGGATTTATAATTATCAGCGTCAACTGAAATCAATGAACAACCAGTGATGAAGATCCTCTGAAATCAATTTCACCTAGTTAACAAAAAATCGAAAAAATTTAGTTGTTCGAAGAAATCAGAAGAACGCGGCGTAGGAATTTTCGAGGCGGTCGAAATAATAGAAAAGACATAGGTTATAGATTTATAATTACCATAATACGTATTCCATTTATTAAATTGGAGATATAATACACAAGCGATAGATAACACGTATGTATAATTTATACAATACTTTATACAGATTGTCTCTACTTTGTCGCTTAGCAATTTATCTAAATACTGTACAGTAATGTTTGAATATTCGATAAATGGTATGTTATACCTTGGATTCGATAGTACTCGTCCAATTATTCCGCATCGGACGAACAAACCAGACGTGTTCTGTTTTCATTCGGAAAGATTAATGAAACTTGGTATACGTGGATCTAGGAAGACGATCAAGTTCAGCGCGCATCAAGCAACGAAGTCGTGTTGATTCAATATCGAAATTGCAATTTCGTTAGATTTACATCACACTCAAATGTAGATGTCTCGTTTGATCTTTGTAGAGTAATTTGCATCGCTACGCTACCATTGAAATTAGAGTTTCTGTGAAAAAAGTGGTTCCTTGCAAGGAATGTAATATAAAAAGTAATTCCATTATGATATCAAATTTAGTTTTTGAAGAGACTCATACACAAATTTTAGTTATTTCTGTTTGAAATAATAGAAAGATTCATTTCACCTAAGTTCGTGATGTTTCGCTTTTAAAATTTCGGCAATTTTTATAAAGTTTTTTTGCAGTAACTATTCAAAAAAATTGATATCTGTAATTTTGAGAGAAGCGTACTTTTGACGTTTATACTTTTTTATATATTTTTTTATATAAATCTGATAAAATGATCGTAATGTAAGCACATCTACTTATGCAGAGTGGCCCAGAAGTCACAGGACAATTTGGAAATAGAATAACTTTTTTATCTATTAGTAATTCACATTTATTCTTTTATAAATAATAAATAAACTTATTGACATTTATATCTAGCCAGTATTGTAAATTATGCCACCAATTTGTTCTTCATTTTTAAAAATTGATAGAAAAAAGTTATTATCGTTTAAAATGGTCCAGTGACTTTAGGGTAATGCTTCACTATTACTAAAAAAAATAATAATCTATTCTAATTCTTGTATCCACTTTGAAGTTCACGTTTGTCGGAACTTCTGCGTTTTGTGTCCCAATTTATTTATGTTGAGTGTACTTCTTTTTCATTCATTCAGATTAAAAATTCTCTCCAATTCACCTGCCAAATTGTAATTTACCATTATTGATAATGGCTTGCAAACTTAGAAAAAGCGTCGAATAAAATATGGTACTTGGAAGTCTCAAGATCAAACGAGTTCAACGAGCAATTTTATTGTTACAGACAAAACCTGCAGACATAGTTCTCCAAAAGATCGAATAATATTTCGTATTCTGGTATGCTTTATAAATAACACTATTATTTCTTTTTTTAAATTTTCGTAGAGCTTGAATATATGGTACAAATTTTGAACACTTGACAATCAACTCATCATTCCTATCCCTAGGCCAGTGATGGGCAAAGTTCTACAGGAGCAGATAAGAATCGAAAGAACAAATTTTGCCGAACTTATCAAATATTTTCATTTCTATGGATAATTTTGCATACGCAAAGAAAGTAACACCTCCTTAAATGAAGTTTTTTACAACACTGAAAATGAAAATTTCTATATTCTTATTTTAAAATCTACGGTGAACCGAATCCGTCTCGCTGGCTTTAGTTTCACCATCACTGCCCTAGGCCGATGCAAATAACATGGAAACCGATCGCGGGAAACGATCGCTTCAATGGAAATCAGAATTCAAAATCTTTCCGAAAACAGACAGCCAACATTTATCGTTAATCTATGAATTTAGGCGCACGCTTCCTGTGATTATACATATTTATACGTGTATTACTACGTTCCTAGTTTGTGTTCTTTAATTTTAATTTTATGAGGAATACCTACTTACGTCTCTAGTCAAAGTTCGTATTAAATACGTTAAATATCACATTCACGTTTATCGTATCTACAGAATATACAAAGTCCATTTCGATTCGCTTATCCGCTGACCGATCGTTCACTGGAATGCAAATAGACAAATTTTGCAAGTCGACACACAATTTTCGTTAGTCTCGTCGCTCGAATTCCCAGTCATTTTTCGCGGTTTCATATAAATGTTCATTTTCGCGCGTTTTCTTCCGATAGTTCTTTCTTATGGAATCGTAATCGTCGGGTTTCGTTGATCGGTGTACATTTAGTATAGTTTTGCTATCATTTAAGTGCAGACTTATTTATCGTGTTATTTTTATGGTTATTTCATGATTTCGTATCGCTGTCATTACTTTGGTACAGTTAATTACTTGCAGGATCGTTTGTTCAAACGGACGACTCGTTAAGTAACGGCTTCTTAACCCTAAGGCAAAATCCAACGAATATTGAACTCAAAATGATTTCCCAGTTAGGAAAATTTTCATGCTGAGTAATCGTAAACTTACTCCGTTTTGTTTTTTTCTTCATTGTCTTCCGTTTTGAAAAATTTAGAAATTATATTCCACTCCGCTGTTTCCTGCCCGTTTATACATATATTTTTTTTTCATATCAGGACTTTCAATAATTGTGATATTTTTTATTACATTTGCCAATTATGCCGCTTCAACTGAACAAGCAGTGTTCAATTATCGATTATGCCCAAATTTTTGCAATACAGTAACTTATCGAGTACAATTTGGTGAAACTGAAACTACGTTGACGATAAATGAAATCAATGATAACGCTATCATCCATGCGAATACACATAACGAAGGTTTTTACATTGTAATTAAGATATTCTCGTGATATACGTATTAATTTCAAATAAATGAAATTATTAAAATTGCTGGTTACATTTTTGTAATGTAACGTGTAAAAGTAATACACTTTTCAGCAATAACTTTTTTGATATTATTCAGTTAACCCTCTAAACCATTTTTGTCGTGTTTTAAAATTAGTCAACTGATAGGCAAATATTAATAATATTTAAAATGACAGATTAATTTCACTTGGAATTATTTTATTAAGAGAAAAATTAGTGAGTTCCGGACATGAAAAGGGTAATAGAGTTAAAAAAATGATATCAAGGTTATTTGTTATTTAACACTAGATGTACTGAGGTGGTCAAAATTACTCGCTCTGCATTTTTTTTAACGTTTCACAAAATCCCAAACATTATTACTTTTTTAATTTTGTACGTCCATCTTGTGGAGTGCAAGCTATTGAATTGATTAAGTTTTTTAGCTTCTTCATTTCTTTTCTTCTATCGTATTTATTAGAGATTTTTAAATATGTTGGATTAATCATCGGTGGATCTAGTGTTAAAACGTAAAGTGCTTTTGTTTGGACGCGTTTCTATTATCTTGCCGTTTCGATTGAAATTAAAGTTTTCTTTTGAACACTAGAAATATCGGCATTCTATTTGTTATATTTACATATACGGAATAAGTAGTTTGGAAAAAGAGAAATCAAGCAGTCGAAAATATGATAAATGAAGTAATTTAGAATTTGGCGAATATTTAGAAGTATTCAGGAACCGGTCATTTTGACTGCCTTTGTAGTTTTAGTGTTAAAACCGCGTCTTTACAGAGTATAAATGCTAACGATCAAAGTTCTCACTTTTTCTATAGTGCTTTTCCCATTCTGAACTAGCAGTTTAGTAACTACCGTTTCAGTAATGCGTTTTGATAATAATCTGAATATACAATAAACTGAATATACAAAGAAGTTTTTTGAATATTATTATTTCAAATTCGCAGGTGATTTAATTGAGTTTAGTAGTATGTCAAATTCATATCGCGTCATACAGCGTTTGATAGCAGATCCGAATATAGTCTTCACGGCATACTAAATTTTATTTTAGCGGGTTCTAATTAAGAAACGTTTGCAGCTTGTTTTATATAGAATACTTATAGAAACGTGTTGTTTTTCTTTGCCTTTATATAAAAAAACGGTCTCAAACAAATTTTGCCGTGCGAAATAATTAAGTTCCATAAAAACGAAGCAGGATTCCAACAATGGGCATTAGCTAAACATCTACAGAAGAATCGTATTTCGTGTTTTGAGCAATTTAATTCAGTTAATCACTTTTTGCCAAGAAAACAATTAAAATAAAAATCTGCATTCTATGTTGCATGCAAAAAATCTTGCATTGAATCATTTTTAAATGGTTATTACATAAATTGCTCAGCTAAACTAAATAATATTTTGCTTTACGTTTAAATGATATACACGTATTCAAAAGTTATAGCAAATCATTCTTCAAATTTATGTTACTTAAAGCTTCGTTTCTTCCTTTGATACATTATTTATATAATACATACTTTATTTTACGCAACCTGAGGTAACGATATGTTAATTTTGTAAGCTCAAAAATGCAATTTATTTTGACGCGGGGTAAACACAGAATTTGTCAATGTTTTTTGCAGTATCAAACGCAGAACATGTTATAAATGTGGAATTGAAAAAATGAACATGCGATTGAATGATCGTGGAATTTTCTCAGTTGAACAAATTCATCACTTAAGAAATGAATCTCAATTTTGTACAAAAATAATACAAGTAAAGTAAATCAGAGGAATAACTGATTTACAATTCTAATAATTCGCGTTTGGCGATCACGATAAGCGAGCGATCATATTTTTCACTTTTCAAGCGCGAATTTCAATTAATATAAAAACTGGTATCGATAAAGCGAGTTTAATTAGTTTAATCTACGTGACTAGATTCTCAGAGAATGTTTCGTATACATCTTTTACTTTATACTAATTATGCACTTAATTTATTCAAATTCAACCCGAAATATTCCCATATTTATTGTTACAGCGAAATATCAGTTTTTGCCTTAAAGTTCCAAGTACTTCAAGATGTTTGTGTGATTTCAAACGAATTCAAACATTTGCATGGTCTTCACTATTCAATTTTACTGCAATTGTATCCTGCAAGTAACGCTATTAATTAGTACTGTTCCATATTTTATCCACTTGGCACTTCCAATTCGTTCCCTCGTTAGATTCAACGGACCCTCATTAAGTAATCGTTCATTAATTATCATTCATCCTAATTATAAAATCCTATCTCATAACCGATTTCACTCTTTATGAAGTAGTCAAGTATGTTTCATAATCAGAGTAAAACCTCATCCTCCGAACAACCATTGAGCACGTTGGAAAATCTTCATTACACAATTCGCGATTTAATAATTTCTGCTTGCTCACATTTGAATATTCTAAGAGTAAAAATATTTTCCAGTATCTTAATACGTAAGAGTTAGAATAGGAATGCTACTTTATACAGCGTGGGCCAGTGAAAACTAACATCTGTTAAAATAATTGTAAAATGACTTTTAAAGTGTTTCTCACATGGAAAAACATTTTTAACGAATTATGTTGTATTTTGGGAGACTCCACGGATGGACGCAGTTTGATTTTATATTAGACTTCATATTCGCTCAAATTATTTCTCGTTACAGCAATTAAATTATGAGGTATTGTTACGCGTGGTTCGTTTACGTCAAATCAGGGCCGAATTAAGCCTCCAGCAGGCCCTAAACAAAATATAAATCGGGCCCATTCATATATTATTTTTATCTAAATTTTACTCTGTGGTGTCGCGTGCCGATTTTAAAACTAGTGAGACAATACAATTTTCACATTGCGATAATAAATATAATATAAACTCAAAAAACATAAATATATTAATCCTCACAAGCACGAGGCCCGATTGGATGCGGGCCCCGCCGAATTATGGGCCCGAGACATTTGTCTTACTTATCTATTGGTTAATTCGGCCCCGCGTCGTATCCTTTAGCGATAAACGTACCTAAACTGTAATAAAAGAATCAACAACGTTCATTTAACGAATTTGATGAATGAATTAAACGATTTTTCTTTAAGTTTAACATTAGAACTACCGGCGTTAAATCTATCATATTCAAAAATATTAAATAAGCATTTTGGAAAAAGGGGAATTAAGAGGTGGAAAAGAAGATCGATTCGATATTTTATGTTTTACAAGATGGACGTAGAATATCTATTCTATGACTCTCCTAGAAACTCGGAGAATGTTTGAAAAAAATTGTATACCAGTCATTTTGACTGGTTTGGTAGTTCTAGTGTTAAAGAATTACAATATGTTCAGAATATATGTAAGCTTTGTTAAAGAGATCCGTGAAGCAATAGCTTTGATTGTTGATTCTCTTATTTTAGGTTAGTACAAAACGCGCTCACTTTGTAATTATGGTAATTAGGTAATTAAACTAATAAATCTCTTATTTTAGACGAATCTAATCGTGTTGCTTCCACCGATTATTTACCATCATTATATATATATATACTGAAAAACGTCCAACCACAGAATTTCCTGCAAAAATCAATATTTATAATAATATAAGGAATTTACAGTCATTGTTACTGCAAATATGAGATCCACCGCATGCTCCATGTGTAACAATATTTCAGATGTTAGTTCTGATAGTCTCACTCTGTACATCAACAAAAAATGTTTTGTAATGTGTGTCCAACGTGTAGGCACGTAGGCAACCACCTGGCGGAGGATTTTACGTATGATGCTGGATCGAAAAGAAAGAACAAAATCTGTTCGTCTGAAGCCGCATTTTCGATAAAAATCGAGATTCACAATTGCGTGAGCATTCAACCAGCGTCGACTTCGTGCATTTATTTTGGCTCTTACTTGTTTTTATGCAGACAGTAATGTCCTTAACCGTTTGAGTCCCAGGGGGTAATGAAAAAACACTGTCGAAGAATCCCAAACAGCGCAACCGCGCTTTCTCTAAATGAGTACGAAAAGACCCAAGTAGCGCGGTAGCGCTTGTTTTATTTGATGTCGAGAAACACCAAGCGGCGCGATAGCGTTTTGTTTATTTTATATCGACAATGCGTAGTCTGCAGCACCAAAAATGCAGTAAAAAGATCATATTTAATTTGCGAGCGATGTAAAAAAGGAATTCATCCAATACGTTTTGATAAACACCGACGTTGCAAATTATAAGTGTTACTCTCCATTTAAATTGTTTGTTCGTAACACAAAAATATTGTTAATTTGTAATTCGTTATTTTATAAAATGCATATGTATTATTACATATGCATAATGTAAAATTTATAAATATTTCAAGTTTTGTTCGATAAAAATGATTGAGAAGATAACAATGAAATCAAAATTTTCATTTTGTAATGTATTATTGCATTATTATAGTATTATTCTACCTATTGTAAAATGTACTATTTACATTCAAAGAAACTGTGTGATGTACTTGCGTCAGTAAATCTGAGCGCGCGACTTCGACAATCGGTATCGCACCGTGAGTTGTCCACAATGCTCGAAATGTGCTGGGTTTTCTCGACATAAAATCTCAACAGCGCGATCGCGCTGCTTGGGACTCAAACGGTTAATTAACCTCTACGATTTCTTTTGTGACTACGTGAGCAATAAGTCAGAATTCATTCCAGGTATAAAAAATTCTCACTGATTCCTGATATACCGTATCATTTAAAACAATATTAATAGTATAGAAATAATTTGACCGTCGTGTGACCCATAGATGTTTTGAATTTAATGGTTTTTTGAAAACTTCAAAACTGCCTATTCCGTTTACCGCGCCACGAGTGTCATTCATTATTGTGGGGCAGGGAGTTAATTGTTTATCAGACCTATTGTTTTATTATCAGTTTCCGAGCATGAAGATGTATTGAAATTGCACAAGTTAACGCACAAGTTTCCAAATTCGATTCTGTCGAAAACATGGCTTCGAGCGAAGAATTCTTTTTTTTCTTATCCGCTAGTTTTTCACGTAGTATTCCTTCCTCCCGCCAAATGGTTGCTCATGACTAATGGGACACCATGTATCAAAATAACATAATATTAGAAAGCAAAATATTTTTAACTTGTAAATTAATAAAATTCAGAGAAAAATTTGAACATAAAATACATGGGCCTGTACATAAATTAAACGTTATTTTATAATATCTCGGTCTTTACAATTTTTCATAATGACCACTGAAATTAATTACCGTAATAAGAATTGAAAACTTAATAAGAGGTTTAACGAACTTGCGTGCCGTTCTATTAGTTCGGATAATTGAGATTCTACCGCACACTGAAGTATTCTCGAAAGTTTAATAACTTTTCCAACGTCTTTCCTGTACGAAACGTTTCAGCGATAAAGTTTGTTAATGTATTTTGCAGACATATTAGTAATGATTTTTCAATGAAACGAGGAATCAGAAAAGTTATAGACATCAAATAAACCGTTAATCAGTTGAATCGTACAGAAATCATAGGTATTTTCTCACATTAAAAACTGTCATTCTTAAAATTGACAAGAAACATGTCTCATTTGATAGTAAAATATTTTAATTCTAAGCATTCTTTGGAGATAACGATAGAAAAGGACGAAGTATTGTTATCAATGCGACGACTCGGCAAATCGTTATGCAGCTCCAACTCAAACAAAATTTCGGTAAGCCGAAAAAAGGTTTTTCTCCGAAAGGGACCCATAGCCAAAGGAGATTATACGGACAAAGAGAGTTCAAGGTAAGGGATACTGTAAATCAAAAGAATCTCCAAGTCAAAGCAGACCAGAGATCAATGACTTCTCTGAATTCAGAATTTCGTGCCAAAGCAAGTTCGCAGTTAAAAGAATCTCGGGATTAGAAAGCAATGACCAAACAATGTCAACGTGAGAATGTCGATGACAGTTTTTGGTGCCATTTGTTTACAGAGATTACAGAACGCGACGATTCTGCAAAGGATTATACATATACAGTGTTCAGCACTGAGGCAATGAAAGGTCTCAGTAAATAACTGAACTAACTTTACTTGGGTTATTTTGCATTCTGGCTGCCTGTGATTAATAATGTTGATGAAATTTGATAGTATCTACTATTTATACTTTCTATGCTTCCGATGATTTTTAACACTAGAACTACCGGCGTTAAATCTATCATATTTAAAAATATTAAATAAGTATTTTGAAAGAAGGGGAATTAAGAGGTGGAAAAGATGGTCGATTCGGTAATTTATGTTTTATAAGATGGGCGTAGAATATTTATTCTATGACTCTCCTATAAATTTGAAGAATTTTTGGAAAAAATTGTGTACCAGTCATTTTGACTGGTTTGGCAGTTCTAGTGTTAAAAACTCTCGTCAACTGATTGAAATTAATTTAATGTTCGTAATACGCTGTACCGTTGAATTCCTATTTTTCTTGCAATTAAATTAAAGCAATATGTAGCATTCTGTAAATATTATTGGACAGTTGTATTAAATGTACAATTTAATTATCAAATTTCAATAGGAAATTGTGTCAACTATGGCTCGGTGAAAGGTTGCAAAGCTTTAAGCAATTTTTACATAGGAATGTAATGAACGAATTTACAAAAACTTGTCATTTGCGATGGGTCTTTAAAGAACTATTTCGATAAGACATAAAATTATTTACTTCGCTAGTATTTCTACTGAGGCCGAATGTAAATAATTAAGAGTCAATATTAAATCACACTTGTCAGTTCAATTTTCTGGGATTGGTCGGTATAATTTTCTTTTTTAATCGCTAAAATCGAATTTTGTATTCAGTTTCAGATCAGTTATTAACTTCCTTTACTTAAGATGAGAGAATATATGAAAACGTATTATACAGTGATACTTTATCAACAGAATTATTCATTTAATTTTAAAATACTAACAAATTATTATATACAGGGTGGTTGGTAACTGGTGCTACAAGCAAAAAGGGGGTGATTCTACATGAAAAAATAAGTCGAAAATATAGAATAAAAATTTTTCGTTTGAGGCTTTGTTTTCGAGAAAAATAATTTTGAAAATTTGTCTAGTGTGCGTGCACTCGGCTTATTTGCGGCACAACGGGCTTTATTCTGAGTTTCCTCAACCTTTGTTCGCAAAGGTTTTCGAGGTTTGTATACATCGAATAAATCGAAGGTCGAGGTTACAATGTTAGAATTGCCTTTGTGGAATTCGTTTGATTCATAAATTGCTGGAAGTGCTGTCCACGTTGTTGCGGACATAATTGTACTCTTCGTATTAAATTCCTTCGAACCTCTTGTAATGCACAATTATTATGTTGCTTTAAGTGTTCAAACGCTATCAGAATTTTGTGTTGCAATTGTTCGGTGCTCATTATGTCATCACGATATACAATTGATGTCACCTGACCCCACAAATAAAAATCTAACGGTGAATTCTCAAACTCATTTTTCTCGAAAACAAAGCCTTGTATCCAAAAATTTTATTCTATATTTTCGACCCGGTTTTTCATGTAGAATCACCCCCTTTTCGCTTGTACCACCAGTTACCAACCACCCTGTATACAGATACATCATTTAAAATACTGATAGTTTTTCTGTTAATTAAGGTATTGGAAAATTCTAGTGGATGTATTCTGACCCAATAAGCAGCAGCCATTTATTATTAGCTTGACATTTTTTTTCTGAACTTCAAATTATCATCATTTACATAAATAAGCATCTACCATGAAAAAATAATTCATGTTATTCGCAATAGTTTTATGACCGTTCATTTTGTATTCCATGACTCTCAATGATCTTATCATTTTTTCAAAGGCGTCAATTATTTTCAAAGTGTAGTTTCTAGTTGTTCTTTATGTCACCGTTATTATGTTTTTTTTAGAAATGAGTAGCAACGACCGTAAACAGCTTTTGAATGTCTGTTTAAGTAGGGTGTAACTCTCTCCGGAAACGGCTGATATCTCCCATTGCACGAATCGTATAACTTTCTGTAATTTGCAAACACAGGACCATTTTAGCCGAAGCTTTAAATTATTCAATGAATGGAACCTTATAAACCGTGTTGTTTTTTGCAAAGGATATTGCAAATGAAATAAGGGCAATCTTGCAATGTGCACTTTAAAATTACTTTTCCAATTTCAGTTAGATCTTTGTTACTTCCGGTATAAATTGAACTGTATTATAATCGTTAACGACGAATTTTTACTTCTCTATTTCAGTATGAATCGTTAACAGAGAACATTTTTCTACCAAAGAAAAAAATTCTTTCATCCCTTTCAATACAAGAAATCAACACTATCGATGATGTTACATATGCCAGTCATTTTTTGTACAGAATCAAAAATTATTACGTCAATCGTCAAGAATATCACTCACCAATATGCTTGCAATTTCATTTGAAAAGGTAAATATTCAAAGTAATCTCGCTAAAACCGATCGACGCAACATAGATAATGTCTATTACAGTCTGATTAGCAAATCACATTTTCCGTCATTACAGGAACCGTCAACAGTGTCAGTTCGGAGCTGAGAAACTAAGAGATCATTAACGTTTCAAAACCCACCTCCTTTCAAAAGAAGGATCAATTCACCGATCTTGACGTACTCTTTTATCCAATCCTCACGAACACACCTAATGCTCTTTGTCCCATCTTCCTCGGGATACACGGACGACGAGGTGTTATCACAAGGTACAAAGGTAATGTAGAAATCGGGATACAGCAAGGTAGAATACTGAACGGTTGTATATAATTCACGTTTCTCCTCCGAATATTCCCACAGATAGAATAGAAATGGATAAAGAAGGAAAAATTGGACGAGGAGAAGGAGGAAAACAAGAAGGAGAATTTTCTCTTCCTCGATTATTCTGATCGTTCTCACTGCACTTTAACTCATTTGGGAGAATCTCCCTTTGGCGAGGCAGAAGGAGGGGGAAAGAGGGAAGTTCCTTGATTCCATGGCTTTTCTTCTTTTCACCAATAGCTTTTTTACTTAATGCCTGTACTGCTGCTCGAGCTCCCTTCTAAGCCTTTTCGCGGCAGTCTCGCTGTTCCCTTCGGTCTCTCCGTCGCTGCATCCGTCCTCACCCTCGGCGACGACACCCTCGACTTCTTCTTGCCGTCTCTTTGCCGTCGCCATTTCGGCAGCGTGCTTCTTTCGCCATTTTGTTCTTCTGTTCTGGAACCACACCTGAAACGATTTGTTCTCGCTTTAGGAATGCCTTTGTTTGTTTTGTCTGCGAAGCGAATATTAAGTTTCAAGTTATCGCTGTAAATTTTTGACGATCAACGTGTTTCTTGGGAGCTACGGTGAGTAGGGAGGCAAGGGCTCTTATTCATAAACAGTGGACTCGAGTTTAAATCACCCGCCACCTCTGGGAAATTAAACATTTTTCCTATGTATCATAGCCTCGGTGGTTGATATGATACGTACACCTATCCCACGATTTATACGGTACTTTATTTACACGATTTCGCTTTTACACGGTTTTTAAAATAAGGGAGTTTTAACAAAATTGCCTTTCAGTTATTTCTTTTGAACCCTTTGAGGACTAGCGACGCATGCATGTGGTGTGAGATAAAATTTAATTGTAGTTTATCGCTGCTTGTATGCACAGCTAGAGCTGAAAATTGAGATACAACCATTGAAATATGATTAAACAAATGAGCCGGTCAGTGCACAAACCGATTAACTCCATAAAACATAAATCGGAGAAACGTGATGAAATAGTATACACTCCTTTTCAAAATTCCCTTCAAAATATAAATACAAATAAGTATTGTAGAATATATAATCGCATTTAGCTTTCCTCTAACGAAGTACAATATGAATAAGGTGGAATAGCCTTGGAATTAATTAGATTGACTTCTGAATTCAATTATTTATTATTCGATGGCCAAACAAACTTCATCATTTAATGGTGTTAAACGTTATTATTATGAAAATTTATTCTAAACGTAAAAAGTTAGGATTCAATCAAGTGCTTTGAGACTTAAATTTAAAAAAATTCAGAAAGTGGAGTTAATCGATTTGTGCACTGAACGGCTCAAATAGTAATTTATAATGTATATACATTAACAGCCTTACTTGCTGATAAAAAGGTGGTTTTGGATCGCAGAGTAAATGGTTAGCTCTCAATATTCAAAAATATCTCCGTCCGCAAAGGATTAACGTTGAAATAAATGACTGAATTATACACGTTTTAATTTGTTTTCGATTTACGCAGTTTTAGGTATCAAATTTCACGATTTCGATTTACACGGTTTTCTACGGAACCTATCTTTCCTGTAAACCGGGGAATAGGTGTATATCGTAGCTTAGGTGATCGGAACCGATCTAAAGCAGCAGGTCCTAGGCGAAATGACAATAGCTGTCTCGAAGCCGATATATAAAACAACAACAACAATGTGTTTTAGAGATTTAGAAGTGTAATTGAAGTACACCGAGTAAATCTAGTACACACGGACCTTTTTTTCCTTTTGATCATTTTGCGTATCTTGCAGGACCTTATATTTACATGTATCATATGATGCAGCGTCAATTTTAAAACGTTGAACGCCACCGGTATTTCGCTAGTTTTATCGTTTCTACTGAAGTGAAACTTTATCTAATAAAATCAAATCTTTATAAAGCAGAAACTTAAAAGACACAGGTGGATATATATTCAGCAGAACTTTACCTTTTTAACGCCAATATTTAAATATTGAATATATTACAAAATTCATAAATATTGCAATTTAAAGGTCATATGAAATTTCATTGAATTCAATAGCGTCGGTCACCGCTGACCCCCATTGCAGTCAACCTGTTAACTAGTTAACTGCGGAATTTAGTTTTAAAAATGCTTCACGGGATGCGGAATTAAACTCGAGAAATGATTTGCATTAACGTCGAGCGCCGGGCAAATGCTATTACTATAAAAACGCGGAAGGATTACATTTTTAGTTGATAAGAAATTGACAATTCAGTGTTGAAATGGTTACCGCAGTAGAGCTTCGGATTGCCGTGTATACACGTCGAACGCAGTTAACCGGTTAATGTCGCATAATATTGAAAGTACAATGCATCAAATCACTGTTTCTTTATTTTTCGAAACCAAACACCTGCATAATCAACGGTCATCACGCTGAAAAAGTGATTTCTTATTTACCTACATACGCAAGTGCAGAGTTCATCTGCACGTAGCATATCGTCATCCTAAACTTCGTGAATGCTTCATCGATATATAATAATTTAACGATAACCCGTTACAACATTCCCATAAAATAACCAACAACATAAATGCAATACCAATTACCCAAAGTAATTATAAAACCACAGGAACACCTAACACTATTGCATTGCTATAACACGTTATCGATACTTCATAGAATTAATATCGAATGAAAACGATATTGCTCCGAGCTTTTAATCCGATCGCTAAAGTCCACCGTCCGGCGATAAATAGACGGAACGCTGGTGGGATAAAGGTTAAAGAATACACCCCCGCAGAAAAGGAAGACGACTTAAGGTGGGCCCTCTACACCTATAAACCTCGAAATACGCAGTAGGAGTCTGTGTCCCCACAACAATGTATTTAATTAACGTAACGGGCGTCAGGGGAGTGCGGGACTTCACCGTAGCGATTGCACCCACAAACCACCCTCTATCCATGCCGGCGCCGCGTGACCCCACTAAACTCCACCCTTGCCACCCCCTTTCTCGCCAATCCGCAGGCTTGTTCAATGGCCGCCAAGTCGAGAGCTTAAATTAAAGATATAAGCGCCCCGGCGTGAGGCAGTAAACGAATTAAAAAGTAAACGGCCCACCGTAAAAGTTAATAGCTATTCGGATGAAAATTAAAATACTCGAGAAATTAAGATAACGGAGAGGAAGGAAAGTAGACAATCTGGCGAGATTGACTGTGCGCCGTGCCGGCGTAAAATGTCAATCTCTTTTAAGCGAAATCTTTCATTCTTCTTTCGTTCGTCCTTCAACCCTTCTTTCCTCCTGGTTTTATCGCGAGGGGATGCACGGTATGGTGAATTAGTGTTCGCATTTCAGCCGAAAGTTTCTTTTCTGTGGCATTAAGTAACAGTAAATTTTTCACCGTTTCCCTCCCACTTTATGAAGCGAAAGACAATGCGAACGGAGTATAAATAATTACTATATATTTTATGCAGTGAATTACAGAGGAAAGGGAAGAGAATGGTTGCTGGAGAAGCGAAAGTACGAGGAAGTGTTTGTAATTAGAGGTATTTCGTATTTCATTTCTCCTGCTTAGAGATTTTATCGAAACAATAGAGGTATATATGTACAGGGTGATTCAAAATTATGTGTAACGACCTACGTGGCGTTGTTCTCCACCTTTGAATCGGTGGACATGTGTAAAAGAAACCAGCTGCATAATCCGAAAAAGGGTTAAAAATTAAGGTCAAATTTATTTATTAGCTCATCGCATTCGTCTCGTTGCGTAGGTAAGATGTCTGAAGAGAACCGTGGGTCAGTAATAAACCGTTTTCTTGCAAATTAATGTTAAATTGTAGATGCAAAAGCGGAAGTCTTTTAAAATGAGAATTTTTGTATTTTCTTTAAACTTTACAACGTCGTAAAGACGTCCAAAACGGTACAAGGTTATCGTAACTTTTTTTACTTTAATCTTCAGGAATAAAGGAAAAATTACCTGCCCGGCTTATTATGCCAATTTTTTAAGATTTTCATTTTTACTTTAAAAGCTTAGGCTTCCGTAATTTACTTCGTATCGGTGAGATGCGAGATTGCGATTTACGAAAGTGCATCGGGGCACTCGTTTTTCTCTAGAAAATATCATCTGCATTAAGAAACCTCTTTAAAATACATACAAACGAATCGTAAAAGTTATTGTTAAATTAAGAAGCAGCAGCATTAATCGACCACTTCATTCCCTTCCTTCCGATGTTCCCTCAATTTTTCATTTTCTGCTTATGCAAAATAAAACAAAAGAGTCATATCTGATACTTTTCTGTTTTATTTTAATAATGAGTATTATAGTAAATATGAGTTTTAATAGTATTCTAGAGAAATGTCTGATACTTTAGAATGAAATACTATAAATTGTGCATTTAAAAATAAACGAACTTGATAAAGACAAGTTGAACGAATATTTATTAACTTTTTATTACGACTTGTACAGGTGTCTATGCATGTAATTGGCGTAAATGTTAGAGCTTCATTTAAAAAGTATCTGTTAAGATGTTCAATTTCAAACTGAACTTATTTGCACACCTATTACATACCAACATTAACACTAGAACGACCAAACCAGTCAAAATTACTGATACATAATTCTTTCCAAAAATTCTGCAAGTTTCTAGACGAGTGGGGAATAAATATTCTATGTCCATCTTAAAAAACATAAATCACCGAATCGAGAATCTTTTCCGCCTCTTGATTCCTCCTTTTTCAAAGTACTTATTTAATATTTTGAAATATGATAGATTTAACGCCGGTAGTTCTAGTGTTAAAAAGTTATGTTTATAATATTTTCGAAAAACTTCATGTAACAGTTTCACAAATTGTTTTTTTATAATCTACAAAGAAATTGTATTTTTTTCTATTTAACCCTTTATAACGTTTTATGGCTGGAAAATAATATGCTATGTACCTCCGTTATCATTTTCTAATATAACCTTTTTAATTTTATGAACAATTACAACTGTACACCTGAATTGTGAAAACTTTCTTTGCAATGCAGTTGCTTTAAATGCAAAATTGATCTGTTATTTAAAATACTGTTACTTAATAGCTGCCAAAAAATGTATCACTTGCACACACGACTGAAAAAATTCGTGTTACAATGAGTTAATACAATATTGAAAGTTTTCGAATGCACAGTTTTTTAAAAAAAATTTAGCTTCGCAAGATGTTGCACTGTGCTTGCATTCATATTGACCTCTGCTCATGAACTCTACGTTTTCTGGGGCGCACGGTAGATGGCAGAACTGTCAACTTTCAAATGAAAAGTTGAAAATTACGAGAAAATCGTTCGTATATATTTACATACATCTCACAATTAGTGTGAGTTAAAAAGAGAGCTATGAACATTGAGAATTCACTTCGACTCAAGTAATGTAACATTTTGTAAGTGAAAAATAATTTGCAACTAGATGATCGAAAAAAACTGCAACTCTAAATCTAGTAAGATATCTTGACAATCGTGCAATTAAAAATACATAAAAAATTTATTTATCTAATCTAGTATAAACAGTTTTATGTTATGACGTTCAAAGGATCAATAACATTTCTCGAGCTATAACTTATCTCAATATAGCAAGTACTTTAGGAAATGATAATTTAGACCTTGCAAATTATATCGCAAGTTAGAGTTGTATACTGTATTTATAAAAGGTATTTAACCTTCATCCACTCCTTAAAAAAGTTCACACTGAAGTCCCGTGGATCTTTTCTGATCAGTAGTCCATTTTACATTAAAAAATAAGATTTTTCTTTACTATTTCTTTATAATTTTATTGAGAATAGTGTGTTTTCACTATGTCCATTGTGTCTTGATTTAGGTCAAATCAAATTTCCATTTGGTTCAAAAAAGACCCCAGGGACCGATGAAAGTTAAGTTTTTGTATTTTTAGATATTCCAGTTTTACTATGCCATCATTCATTGTCCAAATAATAAAATTGCAGCTGAATATTTATTAATATTAAAATTAAATATTTACTTGATTGCATTGTATTATTATAAAAAAAAGGTTACGTTTCCGATACAACAAGAATATAAAACATACATATAATATAGACATGCCTATCGCTTAAAACTCTATTATTATTAACATTTCCCAATTACCATCCTGCAATTTTAAAAAGGTACCACAAATTCAAGTTGTAGAAATTTAACACGTCGAATGCCATGGGGGTCATCGATGACCAGCGCTGTTGAATTCAATGCTTATGACTTTTAAATGATAATATTCACGAACTCGCTAATACATCTAATATTTAAAAAATAACATTAAAAAAGTAAAGTACTGCTATGCATAAAACTGAAGATTTTTGCTCTATAAACATGTGATTGTAATAGAAAAAGTTTCCCTTCAGTAGAACTGACGAAACAAGAGAAATGCGGCTAACGTCAAAGTTTTAATTGCACAACAGTCACAGTTAAAGATTCCAGCTCCTAAAACGAACATAAGTGAATCCACTTACTCGAACTCTACTGATAACGTACCACAGAGACAACGTCCGGCATACCGAATTTCAAACGTTGAATTTCAGACCTCATATACAAAGCATCGACGTCATTATTAGGTTGGTAGGAAATTAATGTCGGTTTTCAAACTTTATCTGTAAATACACATGTTGAGAATGGGAATAACTTTTTTTGATCAAAATAAATTCCATTACAATTTGCACATTTTTCCCCACCAGAAACAAGTTTTTTAATAACATTTTTTTCCCTAAAATGACATAAGAAGGCAAACAGATTAAAATTAAGCGCCAAAGTTTGAAAACTCGAAAACCGACATTAATTTCTTACCAACCTAATACTTGCATCCATTACCCCATCAGCTGATCAGCTTAGGGGTCGAACTAGTTCAAGATACTCTCTCCATTCTAAGATGAACGTAGAAACGATTGTTACTCGGTGAAAGATCGTTCTCGAGTGAGTGGCGAAATCGTCTGTCCTACATCTACTCGGAAATGTCTTTAGGCGGTCGAGCGATCCGAGTCTTGAAATCCTGGTATCCGAGGGACAAAGGAAGCCCTTTTATCAAGACACCCAGGGTCCGCGGGTGGAAATAGCCAGAGCTGGCCCCGACTTCATAATTCATTCGTGTGATTTCACCGCAAGATATGTTGATCGGGTCATCGATCGAAACTTTTATCACCCCTAATAAAAAGAAGGGGCTGTAATAAAAAAGATAAGCGGGAGCTAGGATAGCTAAGAATAAATTTTTATTACAGCTTCTCGGAAAACATTCGAACTGCGGTGCTCCTTACGCGCCGCGACTTTTATTTCTCTGTAGGATACGAACTTGAAATTGCGCTTTAGTGTAATTCTTCAAATCTGATCTATATTTATGGGTTTTACTATGGCCCGTATGCCTTTTTACTATGACGTGTATACATAACGACATTGAGTGATCAGAAATAAATAATGGATGCAGCAATTGAATTGTATATGCTCCAAAAATTAGACTCTTGTTACGTCTTTTCATTTTATTTTACAGGTAGTGATTTTGTGGAAAGTACGAATGTTTCACACTTTGTTTAGGCATAATAAGAATCAGTTTTCAAAAAAATACTTTATTTTAGTATGTGATTGATTGTCACAGCTTGGTTTCAATAATCGGTTGTTAATAATAAAGTGTGTATAAGGAAGTCATTCTTGAATATATCAGCCTTTTATATACTTTTATATCACTTTCTTCGAGATATTTCGGATTTACGTTTTAAAACGTTTAAAAATATTGATGCCAATTTCCGAGAAGATTCACTTGCACTTGTTACCTTGGATACATATATTTCTGTCAGTATACATAATTTCGTATAGTGATTGAAAAATCACCATTATTCATTACGGAAAAGTGACTTACGCCACTTTCAAAATAAACGGCTTCTATAATTATTGGCTTTGTTTTAAATATCCTATAAGTTGCTTTAGTTTCAGTGAAAGATAGTACAATAGATTACAAATAAAATTAATTAAAGCGTAAAGGGAATGTGGATGAAATATCATCCGAAGATGTTTTGTATAACTATTTTTGGGGGGATTATCAGGGTTAAATAATATTACTTCGAAAAATTAAATTTGTTCAATTGTCAACAGTAAGCGCACACAAAAATTGGGATATTGAAAGCCCAGGAAACGACGCAGTTGCAACAACTAAATTAACAGTACGTCCGAATTGGAGGAAACTGATCCTAAATAGTGTGTGTAAGAACATTTTCGGATAACATTATGGCGCTACACTGTTTAACCTGGAATTACCCCTAATTTAATAGACCGTAATGGGGCCAAAACGTGACGCAAGTAACCGATAATAACCTATTAAAATCTCCGTGCTTTACATGTACTAAAATTTCGCGTTAACATGAAATTCAATTGGAAAATAATTTTGCCCGACTCAATACGATTATTGTTAATAGAAAAGTCTGTCCAACTGTCGTTACTTAAGCAACCGGATTTTTTTTTCGTAAAATCATAACTACTCCCACGCAGCAAACAGTGAATCCAAGTTATTCTACTTATTAATTTACAAATCCAGTAAATAATGAAATATTAAACATTTGTTGAAAACGTGGCAACGTACTTGCACTATCCGTCAAACTTGTGCTGAAGTATAGGACTTCTTTGATTATAATAACTACGTGAAAAGTGTTATAAAATAATTAACAAACTTCAGCAGTTTTCTTCTGTTTCACATTCTTCTATGTAGTGTCCGGTGTTAAAAAAATTATTTATCTGATAATATAGTAAATATTTTAACAGTGACAATATAAAATAATTATTACGAGTTCATCTGATGTTCATGATAAACCATAATTCTAAATATTTTTGTTAGTCTATTATAGTAATTTGAACAAGGCAAAATGCCATATGCTGAGTGATGCTGACATCATGAATCGAAAGAAGAAAATCTTTTAACTCAACTGCCTTGATTGATAAAGAAGTTTAAATAATTGACTGGTTCAATTAAATCTTATGCAAACATATTAAATGCAGACATAACTAAACTGTTATAAAAGAGTCAACAACGTTTATATTCGTCAGGAAAGACGCCTATTGCCATATGCCCCACAGAAATTTGAGAGAAACTCTATACATAAAAAGTTATCGAACTCAATTTTTATTTAAGTAGGCAAACCTACAAGCCCTGTATAAGACGCATACTTATTCGAAAAATGTGTGGTCTAAAAAGTGGGCACATTTTATACAAGGATTGTCCGTTTTTCTAATTAAATAATACTTGAATCCAATAAGTTTATGTAATATAATTTTCTCAAATTTCGAACCGCAAAATTTATATGCGTCCTATTCATGGGAAAATACGGAATATTATCGTTTGTAACAAATGAAATAATTCGCAACCATACTAACAGCAAAGACGAGATCCACTCGGTGCTCCATGCGTAACAGAATATTATAATAGAATATAGCAATAAACGTAATTTTAACAACGATAACACGTATTGCTCCATAAAAATAGTAGATAACTCCTCGCGCATTCAGGACGAGCAGTGAAACTGGTACATTAAGTTGGCACAAAAAATGAAAAACGTTTAGAACGCATTAAAACGAGGCATCCCGTCAAACGCGTCTGAAAACTGATGATACAGAAATAAAACCAGCTTTAAGCCCTTCTCCCCAGAATGACAAGCACAAAAGCGCGCCATTCGCGATGAACGTTTCGGAGATTAGGTGGTCGTTTCCGAGATTTTTCTTCGTGCGAGATACAGTGTTGAAATGTAAATGCAGAGGAAGAGACCTTCCACCGAATCATCCATCTTGTTTTTGAACGCATTAGTCACGCACGCGTGTAAATGTAGGTGGGTGCTTCCCCGGCGTACTGCCTCTCGCAACTGTTCGATTTATTAAATCAGGATTATCTAAGCCCATTACTTTGTCCTGTAAAGCTAGATACAAAACCGCATTTATAACAGCGCAAAGCCCTTATACCAGGGGGTGGAGTGCCGATTTCTCTCTTTCCCTCTCCCCCTTTCTCGTTCTCTGTCCCTTTCTCTCTCATCCCTTCTGTGTCTGTCTCCACGACCCGTTGACTTCTCTCTCGCGACCATTGACGTTACGCGGACTCTCTCTTTCTCAGCTCTTCGCCCCTCTAACAGATAATACTGGTAGTATTTGATGTCGTTGATATTGGCAGATAATTTACTATGCGAAAGATTACATGCGTGACTCATCTCGATACGTTATCGCAACGAGAAAATTTGCATGGACACGCGTGCACAGCTACTATGACGCGACCACGAAGAAGGAGAGTTTAGGGCGGCGATGGGCAAAGTTTTTTACGAGCGGGCCAGAAAGAAAAAAAAATGTGATTGTAAAAAACATTATTTTAAAAATTCCTTAACCGATTTGCATCATAGCTCTAAATACGCCAGAAGAGTCGCAGTACCGTGCATTTCCACGCGCAGCAGTTTAACACTAGAACTACCAAACCAGTCAAAATGACTGGTACACAATTTTTTCCAAAAATTCTTCAAACATATAGGAGAGTCCTAGAATAGATATTCTCCGCCTACCTCATGAAACATAAATTACAGAACCGATCGGTGTTTCCACCCCTTAATTCTCCTTGTTTCAAAGCACTTATTTAATGTATTTAAATATAATAGATTTAATGTCGGTAGTTCTAGTGTTAACACATAGTTGACCGGCAATTTTACGCAGAAGTTATCTCATGTCACCGGCACTTTTTTCGTCATTGAGTGAGTAGCTGGAACAATCTACATGAACTTCAGTATATTGCATTTAGACATAATGAATTTAAATGAAACGATGTATATATCTGCCAAATATTATATTTTATATACATTACATATCTCAGTATTTTTTTTCAAAAGAACAAAGTTTTTAGTTTATATTTAACAGAAAAATTTTAAACATAACGTTTTTTTTTATTTTTACACTTGAAACGGAATCTCGTTTTTTGTAGTCTCGAACAACACGGTTTCAAAGAACACGGCACGGATTAATCGGGTTCTTTGGGGGATACCTGTATCTCGTTTGACTGCGCTTTCCTTTCAAAACACACACTTTACACGTTCTAGTTGTTTTTTTTTTATACCAGTTACTATTTTTTCTAAAACTTAGTCTTTTAGCTACTCTCAAAGACTAAAAGGTGAATCAATGCAAGGAGCTCTTTTAGTTACAATTACGGGATTTTAGCCGATCCCATCTATCGTGTAACTCCGAGGTATACTGTACTACAATTGCGATAAAAACCTAAATATCACGACTAGTCACTTTTTTTATAATAAACTGAACACGATTGAACACACCGAAGAAAGATTTTACAATATCTTATAGTATCCTGAGTTTCAAAAATTGAAATAGCTAATGCAAGTGTAAACACGAGTTAACTCGTGAGCGGTTAACAATGTGTTAACATTGTTCAGGGCGGAATATTCCGCTGTTGGTGAATTAAGACCATCGTCATCCGCGGAATATTCCACTTGCGGATGCATGTGGGTTAATAATGAATGCGATGAATGAAACTGCGACTGCATTTCTAAAAGTTCCTCATAATCGGATTCAAACCGGGATGTCGTGATTTTGAGAAGTGAAGTTAAATAAATGCCCATCTATATTTTGTATATAGATTTCGTATTAACAGATCAATTATAAACTTACGAAATTAGTTTGACTGCAAAATTCCATTCAACGATTTTTTGTCACGGTTGATAAATAATTAATTACATAATAGTACATTGTTAAATGTTAATAATGGCATTTTGAGTGAGAAATTAATTGAATTTAAAAACATTATGTTGGGAAGACCGTTTCCAAGGTTTAGTGGTGAATCAGAGAAACTGTAATAGTTCAGAAAATTAAAAAAAAAACAGAGCCAGAGGCATAAAGTACATGGCCCTTATTCTAAGATACAAGGAAATGTATAGGATTGAGGAGGAGGAAATAGATAAAAACGGTGCCTATGAATTTACCATACTTTCGTTAATAAACTCTCTCTGTAAAGAGTGAATTAAAGCAAACGTAACATTTCCTTGGATACATATTTATATAACTCCCATAAACATATTTGTATGTAATACATTGCATTAGAATCACAGAGTTATCGAGGACAAACCTTAAATGTTCGTTCATATTTTAAAACTGAGACAACTACGATCGTCCACACGGATGTAGAATAACAGTTGCAGTCAAAAATTCGAAGTATTCTTCCTTTTCCTTTCGAGAATAGGATTCCACTAATTAAGGCCGATGCGCCGGATAAAGTGAGCTTTTTTCTAATTAAACGAAACTTTTTTACATTAAGATTTTGTACCAACGAATTAACTTTTGTATTACTTTGCGTATCTTAAACCATGGACGAATAAAGGAGAAATTCATTTTAACGTACACATTGAAATAATTCTCAAGATTATCATTTAAATTTTGCAACATCTAACTTATAATTTTAATGTGCAAAGTTTAATTTGCAATTCTTAAACAATTGGGAATCTTGATTAACAACGATGTTCAATAAAAAAAATTGTCTTCTGAATATATAATAGTTGCGTACAGATCTTAAACGAGAACATAAATTTTATGGCACCGCACTTCTCTCGTGCTCATTCCGTTCTATCCTCGAAAGGATATGAGAAAATCAACCAAAAGTGGAATAAAAGGAGAGGAAAACAGAATTTAGAGTGAGAGAGATGGAAAGGGAAAGAATAAAAGCTGAATGTGGGGAAGGACACCATGAAAAGAAGCGAAAGTCGTGAGGGAGAACTGACAGGGTGGAAAATCTGAACCGAAATGGGAATGATGAAATAAGAAAAGCGTGATGAAAGCGTTCGACCGATAAATATCAAACGAAACCTAACAAGAATATTGTTTCAAGTAAGTGATCGAAGGATTTTTTTTGTTCAATATTCATTACTAGTCTCTGCATCGCAACTTTTTTAATCACATTTATCAACACTTTTATGATCATTTTGATAATTATTTCTCATTGTGTAAATTGAAGCACCAGAATATGTAATTTTTATAGGCTTCAAGTCCTGTTTTTTGAAATTTTGTTCTTTGTGTATCGATACAAATAAATCTAAAGTCCCAGAAGTAAATCTCGTTCTTTGAACAATCAAACCTCGTTAACTTTCATCTCATGATAACTTTTCGTGGCCAAATAAGTAATGAAATACATATAGAAGTTTTTATGATAGAAGTAACAATTTCTAGAAAAGTTTTTCTCATACAATTTTGACAAAAGGAAACATCACGACCAAATTTCTAAACTTGTTCTACTTTAATATTATATCATATATTTTATATTAAGGATTTTATGTTAAACATTATCACTTTTACTAACAATAATAGGAATTTTAAACGTCTTTGATTTGATAGTACACCAATTTCTGACAATACTAAAGATATTTTATTTGTGTACTATTTAACAAATGTTAGTACTTATATAACATAAATGTACGATTTTATTTCTGCTTAAAATAATAATTTACACACGCACTATACGGTTTGATCTAATTTAACCGTTTGAGCAAATTATTGTTACGATAAGTACGACACTATTATATCAACAAAATTCAAAGATTCACTTTGTGTTCTTAATTTTTTTTTGTTAACTCGGAAAAATGACATTGCCGGATAAGAAGGATTTAAAAACAGTATACTTTCAATTCACTTCCATTTCAATTTATGCAATCTAGCTGATCCACCTTTCGATAAATTTATTGTACATCCTGTATCACCATAATAAAGCAATTGCGCAAGGTTTTTATCGGAAAAACCGAGCAATTAGTTCACCTATCGTTCTAAATTACCATACAAACTTATCGTGTGGTGGATTAACGGGGCCTTAATTAGATATATTGCCAAATGAGAGCGATTGCATCGAATGCCATTGACTGCACATTGTTACGTACTTTCTATTCACTACTGAAACAATGGTTTCTCATGATTGACGCTTGCATTATAATCATAATATCTTTCCTATTGCTACGATATGGTAGATTGAAAATTGTAGTGCACCTAGTAAAACAATGATTCTCCGTAAAGGAAATGAGGCAAAATTGTGAATTAACACTTTTTTAGGAAGAAATTCGTTGTTATGTTAAACAATGAAAACCAATTCAGCTCTTCTTGCTTTTGGAGCAAATTACTTTCCAGTATATAGACAGAGATATTTTTTAAATCGGTGATCTTCAAGATAACCATAATTCTTTTATCTTATAGATGACAAGTTAACTTTAATGGTTATTTTCAGTTTGGCTTAATGAATTCTTAATGCGAAAAACGTTATGTTTCCATTTAAGGAATGGAAGTTCGTATTACCACCTCTGAAAGACCTTTGTTTAGACGAATTTCACTCGACCCAATTTGTATTTTGCTTGGACTACATAATTTGCTTAACCGATGTATCTTTCTATAAAGACAATAATTGCGATGTCAATTAATATAATACATTCAAACGAGACACCCTGTGCATAGGGGACCAGCGATAAAGTAATCAACTGGCGAATTCGATGTGGTGTTGGAACACCGTAGGATGAGCAAAAAGGATATGTTCTACCATAAAAGTAAGTATATGCTAGTGATTAACTAGGTTTAACTTACGTGTACTAACTTATGTAGAAACCACTAACAATTAATTCTTTCACGTTCATGTATAATTACAGTATGCCACGATTTCAGGTTTTACAATACCTAATTTGACAAGCATGCCATAGAGATAAAGAGAAAATTTAGTACAGTGATGTAAATAAATTAAGGTAAACCTTCAGCTCTAGTATTAGGTTGGTAGGAAATTAATGTCGGGTTTCAAACTTTACCTTTAAATACACATGTTGAGAATGGGAATAACTTTCTTTAATTAAAATAAGTTCCATTACAATTTACACATTTTTCCCAATGAGAAACATGTTTTTTATTAAATTTTTTTTATCTAAAATGATATAAGAAGATAAACAGACTAAATGAACGGCTATCTCAAGATTAAGCGCCAAAGTTTGAAAACTTGAAAAGCGACATTAATTTCTTACCAACCTAATATAATAGTTTATATGCTATAAATGGATAGCTGTTATAATGCGATGGTATTTTATTACATTGAGAAATGAATTACTTGAGAGGCTTTTGATTTCTATTTATTCTATCTACGTATTTGATTTATAGACTCTTCACAATTGTTTCTTTTTGTCATTTAAAAGAACATATTTTCACACAACAATTCATATTAAATATAACGTCATATTTAATGGTAACAATTTAGTTAGTAATTTCGTTAAATATATTTCATGGCAAAAATCATAAATTTCAAATAGAAACAAATTAAATACGACGAACATGTAAATTTTCATAAAATACGTCTACTTGTAATTAATAGTTTCTCTGTTTGGTTTTACATTTTTTATAAAGAGGGAATGAAATAAACCTTTCGGCTAAGCATGCAAAAAGACTGTTATAATTGACTGATATCAAAGTTTGTAATTTTCTACAAAATCGTTGAAAAGACATCTGAGAAACGGCTTGTATAAAATAACTTTATAAAATACCACGTCCCTTTAGCTTTTCTTATCGATAAGTGAAAACGTGTAAATGAAGACCCTTTTTTATATTCCCAAGAATCCGACGGTATTGTAATTCCCCTCTTTTCCATATATTCCTCTTTCCCTTACTCGGGGATTCCGTGTTCGCGACAGTTTCGCATACCGAAACCCTGCCGGATATTGTGGAAGTTTTACTGCATTAATACCATAATTTTATCGATGTTTTATATATGAATACATCAATATAACATAAAAATTCCGGCGAGAAATATAATTCAGGTTTTTCTACTTGCAGTTCATTACAATATTATGTATTTATTAAGAAATGTTAACCCTCATACGCTTCTACAAAATTAGTTACATAAAACATCCTCGAGCGATGTTTCACCCTCTTTCTAATATGTACCAACATCATTTGTAAAAGGCACCGCAATATTATTTGCAATAACTGTAAAAAATATTTTTATAATTTTTATGAAATATGTAATTCTTATAAAATATCTAATTTCATTTACATGTGTTTATTAAAATAAAATAAAATTCATTTACTGGGGTTATATTACACCCATGATACCGTTAACGTAATTTCTTTAGACGATACCTTTTAAGGGTTGGGATGACAGTCGCCTGCATTTGTTTCAGAAAAGTATCATCGTTATTTTATAGCCAACAAAAGATCTACTATGGTAGGAATAAGTATCCGTAAACTGTCGGTACGATTACTGTTAATTAATGGCTTTTGTAATCTGTTATAATATATTTCACTGAAATTAAATCAAGTTACACATATTAAAAAGAAAGTAAACATTATTGTAGTGCCTGGTAACGGCGTTTGTGTGAAATTTTACCCGGAGGAGCTTTAGAAGTTGAAATGAATTTTTAAAAATAGCTACAGGTACCTTAACACTTCATCTACCGGAAGCCTAATAGGCTTTCTATTTATCAATGCTCATTGGTCTATTAATCTGTTATTACAGATGATAATAAAATAAAGTTACGCTGCCTTGCAACAACTGAAAGTAAAACGACATAATGAGTATTTCTTCACATTTTAATTTTAATGTAATAGAGCTTTGCAAGTAAGTACATACACTCGTGTATAATGTTCAGAAGAATGAGCGGTAGATAAAGTGTTAAGGCCCTAGTTTTCAATCTTTTTGAAGTCGAAAACGCTAAACTCTGATATTTTTGCACGGAACACCCTCAATATAAGGTCAGCTTTCATGCAAGGGTGACTAACCTTTTTGAAATTAAGGGCGTAATGAAAAAAAGGACATTCCTCGCAAAAGTAACTCCATTATTGAAGAAAAAAACGAAATCGTCTCTCGATCGCATTGTGCGGCATTATTCATTACCTCTAATAAAAAATATTCATGAAAAATATAATTAATTGATAATATGATGCAAGCCTTACGTAATATATTTAAGTCAAAGATATCAAATCGACATGATTATTGAAAATCAGTGAAAGAAACCGCGTTAACTGCTCAGAATCAAATGTGAACTGCACAGGCATACGAATGAGCGAATGGACATAGTTCCTTTACCACTCCGTCTAGTTTTTATCGCCATTTTTTATAGCAATTAGGTGCGCATTTAATTTTTTCGCAAACACTTGCACTGGCTTTACGGAAGACCCGTGTTCCGCGGACCACGGATTAAGAACCATGGCCTTAACACTAAAGCTATATACCAAGATGGTCAAAACGACCAGTTCTTAATTTTTTTTTAAAAATTCCCTAAATTAATAGGGGACAATGCGGTAAATATTCCACTTTTATCATATAAAACCTAAATTAGTTCATTGGTCACCATTTTAACCCTTTGATTTTTGTTCTTCTAAAGTATTTATTCAGTATATTCAAATATAATAGATATAATGCCTGTAGTTCTAGCGTTAAAGAACATGTGTAATATTACAAAATTATATTAGGAGTACAAATTAGTTCGGTCCGTTTTCAAAAAATAGCTCTGGCTGTTATGAATGTTTCATAGTGACAGCTAATTTCAGTTGTTTCAGAGAGGTTAGACATCTGTCAATAATATTCAGTTTATATCGGTTGGAGTTTCATACAAAAACCTTGTTTTTTACTGTGTCGAATATGTCAAATTTCGTGTTAACTAAGCAGCAGAAATCGAAAATTGGCTCCTAACTTGGATCGTCTCAAAAACCGAGACATTTTTTCGAGATGGAATGTGAAAATTGCCTAAGAGGTGGGAAAATGTAGTAGCCAGCGATGGGCAATACTTTGTTTAATCTGTTCATTCATTTTGTACTGAAATAAATGCATTTTTGTCCACAAAAAAACGGACCGAACTAATTTGTACTCTTGATACATTACACAAAAATATACCGTTTACCTAAACTATTAAAATTTACGACGTACCATTTTATATTTAAGAAGACATTAAATTTTCGTGTATTTATTTATTATGAGAAACAAGTTACCAACGTACGCATTGTTTGCTGCGTTTGTCACTACCTATTTATCTCATATACGCGCGTATACATCATTAGAAGTTGCTTATACTTAGCAATAAAAGATACATTATGTACGATTTGCCTGACTAGTGCGCATTATGCAACACTTTCCTACGACACATTCAACAGTGTACAGCAAAGTGTTAATTTCTCCATTTTCAATCGTATTGTCATCATAGACCAACGCAGAACGACTATCCGTGAATACAATCTTTCTTACAACGGTGCGCTCCTACAGAGGCACTACCTGAAAATTTTTTAAACGTCGACAAACATCATCGATCACGGCTCATCTACCAAAGAATGCGTCAAAACCATAATAAAAGCTCGAACAAGAAGGTAGCCCGTAAATGGTACGGGTACCAGTTTCTCGGCGCGCTTAAAAACGTATTCACGGTACAAAGGAAAAAAAAATTCATGGATTCATGGCAAAGGAGCAGTAAGAATACAAAAGTGAAATTCTGCCGACGGCATGCATCGGGAAGCACAATGGTTAATGATCCGTAGAAAGTCATGTGTGACATTTACTTCAACCCCTTCCGCGTCATTGAGTCCGCTTATCATTCAAATGGTACCGTTTCATTGATTTGCCGATAAATTTTTAAGCTTCGATGCATTTCTGCGCAGAAAGCCGTAGATGAAGACGGCTTTCGAAAAATTTCAATTCCGTGATATTAAGACCGGCCGGTGGAGAATTTATCATACATCATGGGGGCAATCGAATCGAGCTGAATTTTAACTCCTTGGATTCTCTTCTCCTCCGGTGAGCGTTGTTCCTTCGTATCCTTGGATTTTATTGGCTCGTTTAAATGTTAATGTAGCCGCGTTAATGGACAGTAAGTGAACTTTTCTTCGGGGCTTCGTAAAAATGTCGGAAGCTGATGCCCATCGCGTGGAAAGGTATGAAGACCTTCAACGAAATTCTTCGCAGCATGTGGAAATATTCTGATATATTCTTATGCTTATAACACGGGGGGTTTTAAAAAATGATGAAAGATTTGAAGGGCGTATAATAAACATTGAGGGGAGTAAAACATATCGAGTCAACATAGATCTTAAAAAAAATACGTTAATAATGATAAAGGTTTTTTTTAATTTTAATAACACGGCAGACCAGATATATTTTTTTACGGTTTTATTATTATAATCACTTTGTGTAACACCTGCTGTTGCTTTCGATGGATTTCAAACCAGCGAGGTTATAAAATACGTAGGAAAAATTGACATGGGAGGAAATTTTCGAGAAGTGATGGGGGATTTTTATTCGGGTCCACTGTAATAATTTGTCACGCATTATTAATGCAAATAGGTAGATTCTAGAGTATCTTCAAAATGTACTAAAATATCGCTTTTATTGAATTAAATTTTATTTGGATCACAATATTGGGCTTTATCCACCTTCAGTTTCGCTATTTACGTCAAGAAATTTTGTTTCCCGTGACATTGCAGTTTTCAAGATTCGCAATTTGCTTGGAACAATAAGTCTTCGAGGATATAATACTGATTGAAATCGACAGCACCAAAGGAAGAAGATAACCGTACAAATTCTACTTTGAACTATTTAGAACTTCGTAATTTCCGAAAATCATCCCAAAAATAACCAAACAAAAAATGTTGAATCTTAAAATTCATCTGCACAGTTAGAGTAAAATTATGAGCCGTATGATTAAAATTACTCATACTCAGTAGCTGACACCACTTTATTATATTTACATACCATTCTAATGGTGATGCAACTACCATACATTATATAATATTATCAACATAGTCGAAGTATATTCTGTCAAATAAATGCCGTGAATTGTCCGTTTGAAAAGTCCGCGTAAAAGGTATGAAAAAAGATTTTTTATCCAAAGTTCGTATCGTTGCGCCTTATTTTCACGGAGAGTTTTGGTGCAATCTGATCACCAATTTGTTTGCAATTCTTGGTTAAATTAGTCGACTTCAGGTGTGCTCTGCGATTCTAAAAATTAATAAAAATAACGTACAAAGAGTTTGCCTCAAATTTTGGGTTCCAACCGGAATTTCTTGTGCTGAATCGATGACAATGTTGCAAAAGGCTTACAGTGAGTCAAAATCAAAAACACGAGCACACGAGTGGTGCCAAGCATTCAAAGAAGATTCATTGTCAGAAATAGTTGAAGACTTGGTTCGTTCTTGTCGATTTTCAACGACGTCGCCTTTGACTTCGTGGTGTTGTCCACTCGTAATTCCTTCCGGAATGGCAAACAATTAATAAACAATATTATCTGGGCGTTATGAGACGTTTGAGAAAGAATGTTCACCGAAGAAAGCTTTTGTGGAAGAACAATTCTTGCATTTGCTAACACAACAATGTGCCATCTCCACATGGATCTTTGCATGCGAATTTGTTACCAAAAAGTCAACGAATGTCAGTGAACAAACACCGTTTTCGCAAGACACAGCACCGTGTGACTATTTTTTGCTCTCCAAACTAAAGTTACCACTTCCAGGAAGACGTTTTAAGTCCATTGCAGCTATAAAATTCGCAGAAGTAACTGAAATCCATATGGGAAGGTGCGTATAAGACATGTTTCGAGGACTGGATTATTCGTTTATACAAGTGCGTCTCATCAAATGAGACCTATATTGAACGCGACAGAATAAACCTCGATGATTAGACCGGTATTTTTATCGAAGATTTCCCGGTACTTATCTGACAGAATGTATATTCACTCAGAACAATAAAATATGTATATTTTTCCGTAAAAAATGTATAATTCCAACTTGGTCAGAGTTCACTAAAATTACACTTTTAGTTCAACTCTTGCTGCATCGTCCACTCCAGCAGGAGGAAGTAGATACAGACAGGAAGTAGAGACTGGAAGCGTAATCTTTCCCGTCCCGCGATCATAATTTCATAAATCAATCGGTCCAAAGTAATTTCTCGTAATATTACAAAGTGCTTCGAGCAGAATGTTTCTTCAAATAATAAGTAATGCGATCCGCGTGAATGGCAGAGGGTAGTTGGCTGTTGGCGATAATGCGCTCCTCTGTATTCCGTTCTCGTACTGTTTCCCCATATCGATATGTTTCCTCACCCTTCCCCAATATCCTCCGACCAACCATTTGGCTTCACTCGAAGATCAAATGGCTTCACCGATTCGCGTTATCCCCGATATTCTATTTTTATTTCAGAATCAAATTTCGCAGGGGCAAATTTTACGGCTCTCTCTTACAACGCAAAAAAACCATTCGGTATTCACTTTTAGATCGCCCTGTGTCTTGATTTTATTCCTGGACCAATAATATCGGTAATGGTTCCTGAAACGCCTATGAAAATATTCTACAGTGTATTCTTTTAATTTTCCTTCGTTCACCTTCTCCCTTTCTTTATCTTGATCCTCTTCGAGATTTATTGAACGTGATACGGTTTTATGAGGGATTCGGAACTGATAACGTACCGTTGAAACTGTATCATGTATTTCGTACAAAATCTTCCACTTTTCAGAATCTATTTCTTTCGTCAAAAAAGTTTTGATTTGTTCTACTTTTTCAAATATCGTAAATCTGTTACGTGCATGATATTATTGTCAAATTTATTTTGTATTTAAAACGCTGACTTTTGCATGCTTTTCATTAATTTCGTTCTAAATGAAATCACAGCGATTGAGAGCACATTGTAAAAGGTTTTTCCTCTTGAAGGGACAAAAAATTATGATAATAAAATTGAACTTCCAATATAATGCCGATCTACAATATATGACTGTCGCTGCTGATCACATCATACAACTGATGCGATGCTAAATATTGTTAAAAAAGATATTACAAAGACACTAAAACGGTAAAATGAAAAATTTCTAAGTTAGCTGTAACATGACTTCATAATGGTAGACAGTAATTCTAATTCCTATTATCTTTTGAAACTGAGAACTACATGAGTCATACAGATTTCAGACTCATCGAACTTTATAAAATCGCAATTTAAAATTTATAAAAGCGATATCACAAAATTCATGTTTTCTTTTAATTTTCCGAAGAATGCACAATTACACAAACATTACACAGCGATTTAAGTAAAATGTAGCCTCCTTACGGTAAAATATGGAAAACATAAAAATTACATAGCGGTAATAAACTATTTACGTCTTTTTACATTTTCTGCAAGTACTTATATCAATTTATATCACATGTTTTGTCTGATGTCTAGTCACATCTTTTTATTTGCTGAATTGCTTAAATTTTCTTGACTTTTATTTTTTATCTCGAATTTAATTATTTTACCCATTTCATTAACAATACTAGGTGAACTCAAAAGTACCGAGTAAAGTATTTTGCAAGATTACATTTAACACGTTACATGCTACCTATATTGTTCTATTTTCATCATTCCCCCTAAAGTGAAAGTTTTCCTGTTGAAATCATCTGTTTATAAGATTGAAACGTGCGAGGTAGAAATAGTTATAAGTTTAGCACTATTTTGCTTGTTTGATACCAATATTTAAATATTAAATATATCAACAAACTCATCAATATTACAATTAAAAAGATATTGCATTAAATTCTGTAGCGTTGGTGATCGACAAACTCACGGCATTCAGTGGGTTAATACCAACAAATTTCCAATATAAGTGTACACAAAGCTCACGGCAGAGAACGTGTTAAAAGTAAGTAGACTCCCGATTAACACAAACGCCTCGATTTTACCGAAAGTCAATTAAATAATTTCCAATCGTCGAACAAGGCAAACGCCGATCTTATTGATCAGATCCAGGGTGCGTGTCCTCCTTTGTTTCGTAAGCACAGCAGTGATCTGTGCACATGGAATGAATTATGCTGGGGGAATATTAATACGTATGTACAGTGATACAGATACATTCATCAAATTTGATCAAGGAAACACTCGAGGGTGTTAGAGGATTAGTTCGTCCCCTTCATAGAACCCCGATATGATCAGTCGGATTTTTAGGCCTACCCCACGAAACGATGTGAACACTTTTTCAGGGGTCTTATGAGAAAATTGGACAAGTGTTTATGTCTGCAGAAAGATCCTATCGAAAAATAATCAACGGTGTGAATTCTCGCTTCAATGTATCGTCGTTGTCATGCTTATAATTTCGAATGAACGGTTCTTCGACACCTTCACTGCCTACAATTGTTTAATTTTTTAATTCTGAAGGCCGATTGAAATGTAAGAATTTGAAAACTTGTTGCAGCAGACCTTTGTTATCGAAAGCAGGATGAAGTTTCTAAAGTTTATTTTAACATATTATGTACTTAAGATATTGCTTTTTGAAGTAACAGAATGTTTACAACTTACGATTGTGATAATATATTAAAAATTGTTAAATAACTTGGTGACAACTAAAAAGAGGTTTACGGAATTATGCAAATTTACTCAGCAGCAACTAAAACCAGAATGTAGAATGACATGAATCAAAGTTAATGTGCAAATACTGTCTTTCATAAATGGGGTACTGATTCATTTACAGTAAAAATGTAATACTAATTTCTTCCACCATCACTTTGAATCCAAATTGTTTAGAACTGTCGATGAATAGTCCATGGCGAGTCAGTCAGTAATCGCCAATTATTTCGTAACCATTTCATGTCCCATTTGCGAGCATTTAGCAAGTATTAATCAAGCAGCTAGCAAGTAGTAAGAGAGCAATAAATGTGCAGTTACTTAGCTGGCTGTCAGTGAGGAGATAGTAACCAGTAAATAAGCAGTCAGTAAATAATCAGTAACCAGTATAGGAACAATGAAGGAACAATGAAAGAGTAATTACCTTGCAGTTAGCTAGCAGTCAAAAAGCAGTAAATGAGTAGTCAGTAAACAAGTAATAAGCAACCAGTAACAAGTGAACAAGCGGTTAGCTAACAATCAGTGAGAAATGAACGACAGTCACAGAAAAATCAGTGGTAAGGAAAACAATAGATAAAAACGGTCGAACGGTAAGCTCGAGCATTAGCGAAACCAACGTCGGTGATCAGTTAGGGAACATTGGGCTAACAATCAGCGAGTAGTTAGCGATTAGTCAGTGAGCAGTTAGCGAACAGTTAAGGAGCAATCAGTGAACAGTCTGCGAGCCACTGAGCAGCTCTGGAGTAAATAACGAGCAGTCAGTGAGCAATTTACGAACAGACGCGGTGCAGTGTCCATGTTGGAGCTCGTGAACAGTTCGTGAGCAGAATACCGGCAATACACTTTCTGAGCACGCGACCAGGTATACCTCACTTAATGCAACACTTCCTGTGCGAACAATGTTCGCCGTTTGCTGACAATTTTAGTGCAACTACTCGCTGCTCGCGAGTGCCGTCATTGCTAACGAACGTAAACGGTGAACTGCCAGTGAACATTGAATTTTATCACGTTGAAACTTTTATCCGCGTGCAAATTGATGAAAAGAACGAATATAAGCTTCGAAATTGCAAAGGAATGTAAAGTATTAACGCTGTTTTTACAAAATCGCTATGTCATTTTAACCCTTTGCGGACGGAGACATTTTTGAATATTGAGAGATAACTATTTATTTTGTTATACAAAGCCAGCTTTTTATCGGCAAGTTAGGCTGTTAATGTATATACATTATAAATTACTATTTGTTTAATCATATTTCAACGGTTGTATTTCAATTTTTCAACTCTAACTGGGTATACAAGCAGCGATAAACTGTAATTAAATTTTTCCTCAGACCACATATATGCGCCGCTAGTCCTCAAAGGGTTAACACTAAAAGTACCGATGTTATATCTATTATATTTACGTGCACTGAATAAATACTTTGGAAAGAGAGAAATCGAAAGGTGGAAAAGATGATCAATCGAGTAATTTAGGTTTTATAGGATAGAAGTAGAATATTTACTGTATGACTCTACTACCAGTTTGGGGAATTTTTAGAAAAAAATCGCAACCGGTCATTTTGTCCGACTTGGTACTTTTAGTGTTAAGAAATATCTAAAAATCTTTCACTTTAACTGATAACTCCGTAGAAAAATATGTTGCAGAACATTTGATTGAGGACTCGCTTTTATAAAAAATCCATCGTAGTTTTCACTTTCATCATTTTCACTTCAATTCTGACTTCGTCTCATTAGAACTGAACAGTGCAGAATTGCAATGCGTGCTGTATGATTACTAATTCTATAAAAATTACTGCTTTATAATTCAAATGACACTTGTCCGTTACACATTCCACAAAGTGACCTTGTTCACCAACGAAATCCGCTAAAGTCACAGAGAGAACAGACAGGTCCCGTGAGCCTAATTTTCCAACATATACCTCTACAACCAGAACTGTTGAAATCCTTAACCTTTTAATTCCGCCCGGAAAAATTGATTGAATTAATGACAAATGTAGTTGCGAATAAAAAGAATTGACATTTTCCCATATTTGGTCAAATAGAACATAGAATATAAAGTATAACTTGTGTATTTTCAATTATCTGTCATAAATTTCCTAATATCGTATGAGAAAGCTAAATGAGCCGTTTTCTTTGAAAGTGGGGTAAGACCATTTTTGACAAAAAGTTAGTTAATGATAACAATGAATGCAATCTGCTATGAGCTTTTCATCTATAAACAGTTCCCAAAAAAATCCTTCCAAATTTTCATTATAAATTTTGTCAATATAAATTTACGTAGTTAATAAAACTACAAATATAATTACTTTGAAAGTAGTGTAAGTCCACTTTCCGCAAAGACATAATATTTAATTGAAAAATTATACTACATAATTTCTCTACTTCACTTTTAACTAAACTTTAAAAACGATCACATTATAAACTTGAATCAATTTAATGTTTAAAAAACATCAAATGAGCGTATTACATATACCAATATTTTTCAAACCGTTCAAATACAAACCCTTAAATATCTCCATATAATATAAAATGGGCATACACGAGTGTTGGAGGCAGTGAATCGAGGAGAACACCTTTTTGGTTTAATTACGTTTTATTAGTGTTAAGAAAAGTAAGATAGATACAACGACGTCAACCCACGCGATAGCAGACAGTATTTTTATAGAGGGCCGTATTGCCGTAAATCAAAAGCAAAACATAATAGTGTCATCTGACGAGAGAAGTTTTAACACTAGAACTACCAAACCAGTCAAAATGACTGGTACACAATTTTTTCCAAAAATTCTGCAAGTTTATAGGAGGGTCATAGAATAAATATTCTACGTCCATCGTATAAAACATAAATTACCGAACCGATCATCCTTTCCACTTCTTAATTCCCCTTTATTGAAAATACTTGTTTAATATTTTTAAATATGATAGATTTAACGATGGTACTTCTAGTGTTAATTTCTTATCTCCCTAACAACAAGTTTCAAAGAAAACGGCTCAAATAATAATCCCACCACCCCCGGCGTCAGGCCTCGTGCTAACGACGATATATCGTCGTCCGGCAACTAAAAGTGTTAAGTAGAGTTACAGGAGCAACGCCAGAAGCATTCCCGAACGGTTAAAAATAAAGCACTTCCAAACATATTTAGATATCATCGGTGTACGCACAGAAGGTCATTAACGTGTCCCGATTGCTCGACGCGTTCACGCGCTTCAACTGCTCCGAACAATCGCATATCGCCCCGATATCGATATTGCAAAACGACCCGAGAAACGTCAGCGTCAATCGGCACGTAATTACGCGCGGCATAAAAAGTAATAGGAGCGACAGGTCGTGCACGGTCCTCGATATAATATCGTCTTGGCGTTCTCGCAAACAAGCCGAATAGGTCGGCCAGAAGGTCAGAGAGACGAAACGGTAGAAGCGGTTCGGGCCCGGTTCGGCTTAGGCGTAAAATAAAATAAAGTCTGTTTTTATCGAGAACTCGTGGAATCGAGCATTATGGAGTCAAGTACATGTGGGCCAATTTCGAGGGCACGAGCTGTGGGAGGTGAATGAAGGGAACACCGCCTGCTGCCGTGATTTATCACGCCGTGCCATGCCGTGCCGTACATACATATACCACCATGATGATACATGGTGGAGGAAAAGCGGGTAGGAGGCTTTCGCTCGTACTAATTGACGTCATCGATATTGGTATCCGTCGACGAGCAGATTACTCCGCCGTAAACAACTCCACCCCTCTACTGCAGAGCCTACCCCCGGTTCGCGTTCTACCGGACGGGGAACCACCGCGCCACTTTACTACCACCACCGCTGCGTAAACACCACTGTGCACACCCTATACTACTGTCTAAGCCCGTTCCTTCCGTACGTTTCTACCCCTCCGGTATTTATCCGTATTCCCCACCTACTCTACATTTACCACCGATCCCGAGCTTCGACCCCCCCTTCTCTTTCGAGTACGGGCTTCAACTTGTTACCCCATCTCTTTGGCCGCCTTTCTCTCTGTCTCTTTCTCCGTTTTTCTCTGCCTTTCTATATATTTCTCTCTGTCTTTCTCTCTTCCTGTCTCCCTTATCCCCTCTCTTACTCTTGCCAATCCCTCTCGGGGTTTCGTTTCACTGATACACGCGCTGATACGCCTACGAACAGGGGGGTGTCACGGTCTTTAACTCGCAAATGCTCCGCGTTCACTTTGCCGTATTAGATTCTAATAGGGGGATATGAGCCGAGGATCATTCGTTTGCGAAAGTCCGAGCCCCTGCTCTCCCTATTACGGTGGTGCACTTTGCGCACTGTTCGCCCGACTGGACGGCTAACTAAATCATGCGACGGATATCGTTGCCAATTTGAACGGTGATGCGTATAACAGTCTTAATAGCCGGCTTGTCTGATTGGGATGGAACTGTCGTTACTGTGCTCTCCGGCCATCGCGACGCGATCGTTATCCCGTCGGGGGCAACTTTGCGATTTAATTGAAATATTACACTCCTGACTTTCAGGATTATTGGTAGAGTTTCGCCGAGATAGAAGCCGCGGTGATGCACGTTTCGTGGATGATGGGGAGATTGAAAATAAGATAAGAATTTTGCTAAAGGACTTAAACGAAGTAAAATCACAATTCGGCGGGTTATAGAGTTTTCGAGAGAGTAATTGATGCTTGTACGAATATTGAAAATAAGATAAGAATTTTCTAAAGGACTCAGACGAAGTAACATTACATTTCGGCGGGTTATAGAGTTTTCGAGAGAGTAATTGATAGTCGTACGAATATTGAAAATAAGATAAGAATTTTCTAAAGGACTTAAACGGAGTAAAATTATATTTCGCCGGGTTATAGAGTTTTCGAGAGAGTAATTGATAGTCGTACGAATATTGAAAATAAGATAAGAATTTTCTAAAGGACTTAGACGAAGTAAAATTACAATTCGGCGGGTTATAGAGTTTTCGAGAGAGTAATTGATGGTCGTACGAATATTGAAAATAAGATAAGAATTTTCTAAAGGACTTAGACGAAGTAAAATTACAATTCGGCGGGTTATAGAGTTTTCGAGAGAGTAATTGATGCTCGTACGAATATTGAAAATAAGATAAGAATTTTCTAAAGGACTTAAACGGAGTAAAATTACATTTCGGCGGGTTATAGAGTTTTCGGGAGAGTAATTGATAGTCGTACGAATATTGAAAATAAGATAAGAATTTTCTAAAGGACTTAAACGGAGTAAAATTATATTTCGCCGGGTTATAGAGTTTTCGAGAGAGTAATTGATAGTCGCACGAATATTGAAAATAAGATAAGAATTTTCTAAAGGACTCAGTCGAAGTAACATTACATTTCGGCGGGTTATAGAGTTTTCGAGAGAGTAATTGATGGTCGCACGAATATTGAAAATAAGATAAGAATTTTCTAAAGGACTCAGTCGAAGTAACATTACATTTCGGCGGGTTATAGAGTTTTCGAGAGAGTAATTGATGGTCGCACGAATATTGAAAATAAGATAAGAATTTTCTTAAGGACTTAAACGGAGTAAAATTACAATTCGGCGGGTTATAGAGTTTTCGTGAGCGTAATTGATAGTCGCACGAATTTCGATGAATACAGATCAAGAGTGATATTGGACAGTGAAACAAGCGTATCAGTGATTTTGAGCTTACTTTTTCTAGTTTTTTGAGCTGGTTTTTTCAGGGTTTGCAGTTTAGATGAGAATAATTAAATATACCAACCCCATAACGATGAGTATTATACTCATAATAAGGAATCAACTATTTCTTTCTTCATATAAAAAAAATAGAATAATATATTAGAGGGACCGGAAGGTAATGTCGTTTCTTCAGATATTTTGCTCATAAACCAATTGATTTGTATCGATTCGGTATTGAAGATTTGCACACTAGATTACAAAAGGTTGTTGATAACGAGGGTGATTACATCATTCATTAAAAATAAAAGCTTCTTACAAATTTATATGTTTGAATTAAATGTAAAAAAGGACATTACTTTCCGCCCCCCTAATATAATACCTTTTCCTATAAAACTTGAAATTTTAGTTATCATCAAGAAATGCATATGTATCATCGGAATCATGAGAATTGCGAGAAACAGATAATGAGAGGAAACTTAATAATACAAAAATAAGCGAGTAAGTATAATGTATTAAAGATCAAACTTATCAAATGTCCGTAAACGAAGAATAATCAACCTATTAATGTCCTAATAAAGCACAAGCCTTTGAAAGTGATTCTTGAAAATTACAGAAAGTAAGACCGAAAAACAGAAGAATTTATATTTTTTATATTGTTTACGAAACAGAAAGTTATTATCGGTGATAATAAGTTTCTTCGTTTAGAAACGTCCATGACAAACAAATACCGGAATATAAAAGTTTCTACTTTTCATCTCTCAATGTTACACTAAATTCCAATTATAAGAGTAACAGACAGTTGCAATATGTTATGGGATTGAAAAATCCTATCCTCCGCGCATCTATGCTGCAAAGTAAGCAGCTGCAGCATATAATCAATATTTTGCATTTCGATGCATATGCATTGACATGTTCTACTGTATAATGCCGCGTAAGATTTAACATGTGTCTGGTTATTAAAAAGGAACATGCATCAGCGGAGTACGCATTTCGAAAACGAAAAAGTGATAAATCTGGAAATGTGGAATGACAGAACGCATATATCTTCGTTGAGCGGAACTAGCGAATCCCTATATGCCGCACTAATCCTTTTCCGATACTGAAAAAATGATAAATCCTGGATGTAAAACCACGAAAGGAAGATATCGATGATGGGCGTACAGGTTGGTTCGCAAGTACGAATATATTGAAAGGAATTTTAATGGTAATTATCTTTCTTATGTTATTTCTATGGAAATATTATTTAATAACAATTAATGTAATTTCAATCAGTATACGTGACGGAATTGCAAATTTTTTTTAATTTATTTGACGATTTCAGGGAATAAATAAAATGGAATATTTTCCTGCTCGCATTATGATGTAAATTTGTATTTTCCATGGTGTGATCGTAAATTACAATTTTTACATCAAAATTAAACAATGTGTTGTTTAAGATTGTAACTAATTTTTTAAGTGTTTTCGAATGTTTAATCAGATTTGAATTTTTAGAATGCAGCATTCTTATTATTATGCGGGCATCGTAATTTGAAGGCAATTAATTACTTTTAAAAAAGTTTCAACTCATTTACGTCTTTGAGTTTTAACACTAATGGTGCTAAGACGATCAAATTGGCCGGTTCTCATTTTTTTTTAAGTTCTTTAAATTGATATGGAAGCTATGCAGTAAATATTCCACTTCTATCTTACAAAACCTAAATTACTTAATTGAACATCTGTTTCGCCTCTTAATCTCTCTTTTTCCAAAGTACTCATTTAGTACAGTTAAGTATAACAACGATAAGACTGGCAGTTTTAGTGTTAAAATCAATCTCATCAAAATATTTTTCAATTATATAACGAAGAAATTTAATTCAAAGATGTAATTGAGCATTGGATATTGACAGATATACATTTTAACCCTCTGTCGGCCCGTGTAACTTTGGAATAACACAAGACAAATCTAAGTTTTTATTTTTCACAGTCAATTTTATAACTTTTCCCAATATTGCAATTTAGTTCTTAAAGATCATGACATTCTTTATAATTCAGTGTTTCAAAATCAAGTTAAATATATCATTTATAACACTACTTTTATCATTTTCTAATGTGCTACCGTGCAACCGATCTTCAGATGCCACAGAAAATTCAGACAATAGAGGGTTAAGTAACCCTATTGCTACGTATACAGAAAAGTTCCCTGATTGTTATTTAATAGCCGCATTCAAGTAAAATTATAGAATAAAAGTGAGTAAAACAGTGCAGACCGTTCGTGGAAGTAAGGTAACAATTAACAAAAATCAAGCTTCAACATTGTTGATATTTGTAAATACGTACGAACGTAGGAAGAAACAGGGGAGTTTAACACCTTATAACATACCGATGCTATGGTTTACTTATTTTTCTTGAAAACAAAGCCATAAAAAAATGTCCTAACAGCGCTAATGGTATATAAGGATTAACAAATACCGTGCGTACTGCATGAGTCCTACCAAACATTATAATTGTAAATATGTGGAAAGGCAAATTATAAGCGTATTATAAAATTATTCATTCTTAATTTTAAGTGATAACGATAATTCAATAATTCGTACAGATAAATCTTGCAACTGGAGTTATTGACATTACTAAGTTTCATATTTTAACACTAGAATTACCGGCGTTAAATCTACTATATTTAAATATATTAAATAAGCAGTTTGGCCAAAGAGGAATCAGGTGGTGAAAAAAATGATGGAGTAAGTAATTTATGTTTTACAAGATAGATGTGGAATATCCACCTTATGTCTCCCCTGTGAATTTGGAGAAGTTTTTTAAAAAACTAGGAACCAGTCGTTTCGACTGCCTTGGTAGTTCTAGTGTTAACAGTTGATAGCGCGTTAAGCTATGGAAATTCCGCTACATTTGCAATTACATTAAAACCTGAAACAGTCAGGCAATAGGTAAGAGAATGCAAATTAAAAACATTTAATGAAACAAATTTAACACAAAAGTGTTTTGTAATTTAATTTCGATATAAATACGTTTTTTGGGAAAAAGACCAGCATAAGGTTATTCTAGTAGGATTCTTACATTTCAAGCTACCAGAAACTGTAGAAAGCTTCTGCTATCTGCCAAACTACTGAAAGGGATATCTCGGAAAGCACAAAAGAAAAATGTAATACCAAGCGCATAATCATAACGCGGTGCTAAGTGAGAAAAGTTTGTGATAGAAGGCCTTTCAGGGAATATACTTCCAGCAAAGAACAGAACTACAGTGCCTGATATCATTCGGCAAAGGATCCGAAGAAGACAATGAAATGTCTCTCTTTTCTTCGTCAGTTATACTAGGTACTATCCGAATATAGGAAAGTTTTTCGGTAAATACATGTGAAGATAAAAAAAGCATCCGTAAGTGAAATATTATGCTGAGAAGATCGTATCGCATTAACTTGCCTTTTATCGTTGAATGTGAGCTACATTATGGTAAATAGGTAAGATAAGAAGGAAACTAAAAGACTGAATATGATTTTCTGCTTTTTACAAATATTTATAATAATTAAATGCAAATAATATGGTTTTCGTTAGTGTACATCGTTAAATGTGATAAATGTGATTCCATTTTGCATTTGAATGGTTTCATGAAGATATGTAACTTCATTTAATATTTTAGATTTCTTTGACGCACATATCACAATCATTATAACGCATATAAAGATACAAAATTGATTCCATGCTTTGTGAAACGAAACATGAGCAGTATGGTACTCAAACGAGTTCCGCGCGAATTCGGTGCCATTTTCACTCGAACGGTTTCTCAGTTTGATCAGTTTTCGGAAGTATTAACGTAGTTTATGAATATTATTTATAACGCTTAGAAAGACGTGGTCCATTAAACGAAATGTATGTTATTGAAGGTTAAAATGAAAGTAGCTTTGTCTTTGACACTAACAATGTAATGAATTCATCGCTGTAATTAAGTGTTCTACATCGATATCATTCAAAATAACAACCAGTATTAACACTAGAACTACCGGCATTAAATCTACTACATTTAAATACTTTAAATAAGTGTGTTGAAACAAGGAGAATTAAGAGGTGGAAAAGATGACCGATTCTGTAATTGATGTTTTATGAAATGGACGGGGAATATCTATTCTATGACTCTCCTATATATTTGAAGAATTTTTGGAAAAAATTGTGAAACCAGTCATTTTAACTGGTTTGGTAGTTCTAGTGTTAAAAGAACATCTATTTCTCTTCTTTGAGATAATAATACGGACTTCGCCTTTATGTAACACTTTGCCTGGCAAACTGTTTTGCCTCTGACTGTACTATAGTTAAATAAGTATCGAAATAATGGAATAAAAATGTCTCATTTGATTGTTTCTGGTATTATATACTTTGTAATAGAATTCACTTCATTAAAACCGTTTAATGACGTTTTCATCTGTCCGAATTTTGAAGCTCGGCAGTTGGAACTTTCAGTTCTTTCCATTCACCCCCTATTACACGAGTATGTCTAAAAATTGCGAGTCAAGAGGTTTAAGTGTTTTATAAATAACGATTATCTTAAAACTTTGATAATACTTTGAAATTAACTTAAAAAATCTACTCTAGTTTTGACGTTAATGATGATGCCTTCAACCCCTTCCCGTACGATTTTTGCGACTGCCTCCGCAAGAATTCAGAATGAAATTGTTAAACTATAAATTAATCCGTGATTCTTGATATTTCGTATGATTTAACGTAATATTATTATTACAGAAATAATTTTATCGTGTCGCGTCGCACTGATATTTCAAATTGATAGGTTTTATTAAACTTGAAAATTTCCTATCCAATTTACCGTACCACGAGTATCACTCGTTATTGTACGGCAAGGGGTTAAAACATCACATTCTGTAAAATGTACTCCGAAAGTGAGTTGTCAGTTTACCAATATATTTTCGCGCTCCGAATAATTGCAAATCGGGTTATCAATGTTCCATCGATCGACGTAGAAGCCTAAGAGAACGCATTTGCGATCAATGTTCCTCATTTGTTACATAGCAATACCTAATCAATTCAATAACTCCAACGCCATTAATTCCCCCGGCAGTGGCCCAACGCTCCTTCAGATTTCGCTACCTTCTCAATTCAATTTTTATCTCTCTTTTCCCTTTCTCAATTATAAGGAGCACCAGGCGATTCGTTTGTTTCCTTATTTTTAATTCCTCCATCCCGCCGGTACTCTCTGCTTAATTCCCTCGGCCTTCCCCTGCCTTTTCGACTCTCGTCGTTCAAAGGGTAGAGAGCATCAGAAATATTAAGGCCGGGCAGAGCGCTCAAAGTGAAATCAGTGCACACAATAAAACCGCACGGGCGATCGATGCAAATCGCATCGGTAACGCGTGCAAAGATAAACAAGCGTAGGAATCGATGTTTCTGAATCAGCGACTCGTACAAACGGGGGGTATGCGGGTATATATTGTCGTAATATTTTGGAAAACGCACCGGCACTCCGGATCCGAAGGCAATCTCACCCTCGAAGATGGCATATACGTAGAGGTGAATCGCCTCTTGCCGAGGAAATCCGAGGTAATTGAATGCTAACCCTCCCCCTCCCCCGCCCCGTCTCTCCACCTCACACCCTTAAGGGAGAGTCTCTCCGTTGCTCTCTTAGCATCTGTATCTGTTCCTCCCTTTCTTCGGTACCTCCCCCTACACCCGGGTTAGCTTCGCGCTCCCGTTGAACCCTCAGCAGCGAGAGCCACCCCGGAGGGGCGCTGCGCTCATCCCCTTGCCATCACTCACCGACACAGACTTGTAGCTTTCAATAAAAATGTAAATATGGCGGCGTAGAACGAGCCAATGACAGCGCTACATCGACGCCAGAGTCCGCGAGAGGGAAAGAGAGAGAGAGAGAGAGGGAGAGAAAGAGGGAGGAAGAGAAGGAGAGAAAGAGCGACAGAGGGTATGGGCGCGCTGCGGCAGGGGTTGAGGGTTCGAAATGGGAACCTGGCTGAGGGTCGAAGATGGCGAAGGAGGAGGGTGATACGAAGCCTTCGAGCCGTGAGTCGGAGCCGTGGCTGAAGGTGGAAGCTGAAGGTGGAAGTAGTACCCGGGACGTAGGTGGGAGAGGCGGGAGTAAAAGGGGACTCGGGGGTGGGAGACTGAGATCGAGGGGGCGGCGGGCGGATATGGAAGATAGGTAATAGGGGCTCGGCCATGGAGAGATGGAGGAGCAACGGAGATCGGAAAGAGAAAAAAGGGAGGGAGTGCTCGCGGGGCTTGAAAAAGATAGATAAGTGGAGGCAGAAGGAGAAGGAATATAGGTAGACGGGGAAGGATCGAGGGAAATAGACAGATAGACGGGGATGAAGAGAGTAGAACGTTTCGAGGAAAGAAGAAGGAAGAAAAGTGCTGAAAGAGGAAAAGAGAGGCATAAGGGAAGGTTAGCAAGGTATCCTGACAGTCGTCGTCGTGTCGTCGTTGTCGTCATCGCTTCGAGCACCCTCTCATTTCCTCTTTCGTGGACGGGAAAATGCAGAGGACGCGGGAAACCGAAGGGGGGAGGGGGGTGGAAAAAGAAGAGAGATAGAAAGAAAGCGGCGCCGAGGATGACGCAGGTGCCGCAAAGCTTGACACGTCTCCAGCTGTTTTGTCACCTTCTTTTATCCTTCGAACTTTTTACGAGCTGCCTCGTTAGAAGCTTGCTCTCGGCGTTGATGGAGTAAGCCGTGCTCGAACAAATGTGTTTTAAAATTACGCCCCCTCACGAGATCCGCGCCCCGAGCTCGCCGAAAGCCGACTGCGAACGTAATGAAAGGCGTTACCCCGATGCTCCACACTCTTTTTTCCATGCTTTCGATTTACCTCCGTGGATTTTGACTGTTGGCCGTTCTGGATCAGAGCTTTCGAAGCATTTTTTATAGAAACACTCTCTCGTTTATGCAGTACCTTTCTTCATTAGGCGCACCTTTTTGGCAATGCTTTTACGGTGCAGTCTAATCAAAATACTTGTTTCGATACAAATGACATTTTTCATTATTTTGCAATAAGGCCTGACAAGGCAAAAGGAGTTCTTGAAATGATGACGTTTGAACAGGTACTTTTTTCTAAGTCATTTACTGTGAAAGGTGATTGAATAAGGAATTAATTAATTACGAAAATGGGAGTGTTTCCGAGTAGAAAATTCAGACTTTGGAGAAGTTTGTTGATAATGTAGAAAACACCGATCGAAATAAAGAATACGTAACTGTTTCCGTGGAAATTTACTCCACGGTTTTGAAACTATTTCTCAAAAGCTTTCTGATCTTTCCGATTCCTTATCAGATTCAGCCAATTGTAAGTTATGGAAAAAAAATAAATTACAAAAAAATTGCATCACATTAGAGTATTTATCGGACTATACTAGAACAAGAATTATTGATTTTTGAGATTCCATCGTGAAATACAATAGCTAATGTAGAAGGTAAGATGTACACCGTAGCCCCCAAAGGAAACATGAACAAATCCAAAATGGAACAGTGATGCTCATCAGTGCACTACAACAGCATCCGCGAAGTCAATGAAAATATAAGCGATTATTTCACTGTCCTAAATGAATGTTACAAATAACATTATAAAGACGCGCGTAAATAAAGATTTCGCTTCTGTATGTGACATTTGCATGTAAAATATGTGTCGGTACGATCAGCACACGAGCCATAAGAAAATGCTTTATGAAAAAATGAATCGAAAATATGCATAATAATTTTTTATTTACAGCTTCATTTTCAAGAGGTTTAAATTTGGCAATTTTATACGTACGCGTACAATTGTCACGTTTTTTTCTAAGGCTAGAAGCTTTCAAACTCATTTGAAACATCGTCCTTTTTTCAGGGAAGTGTCCAATGTCCCCTTAAATAGTAGATAAAACATGTACAAATGATTTTCCCTAAATTCTTATTTTCTTTATGCTTCCGCTGCACCCTTCTTTTTATTCAACGTCCTAAAATTGCACCCGAGGCTGCAGGGACCCCATGGATCATTCTAGTGTCGACCCCCATAGGACGGTGTTCTGCACTTTTGGAGTTAAAGCATAACCGGTCGCAATATTGAATAGTATTTTGAGAATATTATGAAAGAATTGATTAATTTTGTACGCCCACAATAGTAAAAGATATATGTATCAGTTAAGAAATTGCTCGGATTGCCGTCCGTTTTTTCGCCAATATATTGTTGCTCACGGAAATATGAATTCAGACTAATGGATTTTCAATCGGTCAAAGATTCTTGAAATTTAATTTCTTCAAGAAGTAAACCTCAAATGAAAAATCATTATTTTGTATTTTAAATATATTGTTTAAAAATATTTCAAGCATCTGTGATTATAATATTTCATCGATATGCTCTTATTTACATATTTATGGTTTTAACACTAGAACAACCAAACCAGTCAAAATGACTGGTACACAATTCTTTCCAAAAATTCTCCAAGTTTATAGAAGAGTCTTAGAATAAATATTCTATGTCCATCTTAAAAAACATAAATCACCGAATCGAGAATCTTTTCCGCCTCTTGATTCCTCCTTTTTCAAAGTACTTATTTAATATTTTGAAATATGATAGATTTAACGCCGGTAGTTCTAGTGTTAAAACACCCCCAATTTTTTCTGTAATCAAATAAATCTGTCAATATAACATAACTTTTAATTCTCTTTTATCGTCTATAGTTGATCAATTATATAAAAAGAATTAACATTTCATAAACATCGATGGGAAGTTTTACTGAAATCAGAATTGTTTATTACTGAACCTTTCTTTGTTTGTTATCAGAGATTGCGTACGGCATTGAATCAAGATTAACAAATGCTGTGTATACTGATATTTACTATTGCATTTTATATTTATTTTATCGAATGAAATACAATCCTATTTAAAGTTGTGACAAAGATGTCAAACTTCCATTGCAAGGAAATTGGAAATACGCGCCTTAAATTAGCAAGTAATTAATTTAGCTTTTTATACAGTTGATAATCCGATTGGAATTTTAATTGTTACTATGTAATAACGTTACTTTTATTTGCAGCAAACAGATATAAAGGAACGATTACTTTCATATTTTACCTCTTATTACCTAATTTAAATTTTGCTATCTTTATATTATTATGTGAAAATGGATTATTACAAAATTCATAAAGTTATTGTACGAAAAGTCAGGACAACTTTCCCACTTGATTTCTTTCGTTTTAATAATCGGGCAGCTATGAAGAAAGGAAAGAAAAGCAAAGGGAATTTCACTTGTTGTTTTAGGTTGCGCCTTAACATTTCAAACGTCGCCAAACCGCCGAAGAAAAATGATTTGAAGAATCGTTTTCTGTATCAAAATTCTCCAATATTTTTAAGGAGTTGGAATACCTTTTGTTCTTTTTATCTATTACGAAGTCCTTGCGGTTCAAATAAGTTTTCTGATGTTAGTTAATTGTAATCAACTTGATAATTTTCTTGGTTATACAATCATTTTTTTTAACAATGCATGCGAAATAATTGTTAAATTCGGCAGATGAAATTATTTTAACAGAAAATTAGATGGAGTGCATCTTGACATGTAACTACAAAGAGTTAAAGTTCACGTACATGCATTATTAATCATGATAAAGGGGTTAATACATTGACATTAAACGAAGTAACGAACAGCCAAGAGATTCCTTTGATCGGAGCAATCCTTCTAATCTTACAAAGTGTATATAATCAAAATAAAATGTTTGGTTCCTTGATTCCTTCATCAAAAGATGTTTATTTTACATATCGTTTTATGATTTTAAAGTCTGGTTCAATTATTATTAAATGATAATCGTACAATATAAGCCTCTGATTTTTTATAAATTCGTTAATGTAATTTGTTTAGCTAACTGTCAATAAAAATCTGTTATTGTTTTTACTTCGGCATGAAATAGATTTATATTACATTAACTTTAAAACTCTTAATTTTCTAAATGTCAAAAGCAAGATTACACTGAATTAAACGTTATTTATTAAGAGCGAATACTACGGAATGATTGGCAGGTTCGCCTTCGTGTCTAAAACTAAATTGTTTAAATATATTTAAATACCTTACGAAGTAATAGTGTCTGGATATTTTTGTCGTTATAAATTAAAAATGCACGTGTCACGTATATACATACATAAGCAGCAGTTATTTGTTGAAAAAATGCATCGAGTGTCAAACCAAATATTTGTAGACGCGGAACGAGTTACAGTAATATGTCACGATTTAAAATTATAAAAATAATCTGTTAACTGATGAGAATCGGCCAGTTCACGTTAGTGAATGCATAAAATTTTATACAGATCGCAGTAAATGGCTAATAGTGGAATATAAATAATTTTTTCGTGCATATTTCTATACCGGCTTTGCATCTGCCTACTATTATTTAATTCTGCTGACAGTGTTCTTATAATGTACCAGTTAAACCTACTAGTAAAAATGTCTAAACGAAAATCTACGAAGAACAAAGTATAATATAAAGTATAATATCCATTTTAACTATGGCCTTAAAAACTAAGTTTCTGACAAATCTTGCTGTTGTTTTGTTATTCAGTAAAATAAACTGGACTTATTATTGCAAAAAGAATGATTTCGTTTTCCATCCATTTTTGCACGTCAAATCTATAAATTACCGACAATAATAATATTAAGCTCATCACTGTAACTCATCGCACACTAGCTACTAAATAAGATGCGAATAAATTTTAAAATAAGTTCAATTTCTTGACAACATTTTCCCCTGAAATTCAATTATTTCAATTTCAGCAACTTTCGCCGTCTCCTGTCACACGGTGCTTTTAACCATTCACATCAGAGAATTCTTATTTTAACAGCACAATTGTTCTTTATTATTCAGACACTAACATTAATACGCCAATATCACGTAAAATAAAACAATTTCTATTCCAATGCAAAGATCTTCAATCCTCTCGATCACTCGTTAGCTTACAATTAGCCAAATGAGTATTTAACACGTCGAATGCCACTTGTCTTTTGCTAGTTTCATCATTTTTACCCAAGTGAAATATTTCCTATTAAAATCATATCTTTAGAGAACCAAAACATTAAAGTCAAAAATTGAATCATTACTTTACTATTTTAACCATCATTCTGTCCTCGTGTGAAATTTCCCTTCGTCTCCGATTCCAGATACTATATATGATTTCTTTTTAAATATATTGTAACGTGATTTTGTCTCAGTGAAACATAGTATAATAGATTACAAATAACAGTCGTTAACCAGTTAAGTGTGGAATTTAGTTTTAAAAATCCTTCACGGGATGCTAAATTAAAATCGAGAAATGACACATATACACGTCGAGCGCTTGGCAAATGCTCCTGGTATAAATTTTATAAAAAGAGGCAAATAAAACGTGGAAGGACTACATTTTTAGTTGACAAGGAATTGACGATTCAGTGTTGAAAAGGTTACCGCAGTAGAGCTTCGGATGGACGTGTTTTCACGTCGAACGCAGTTAACCGGTTAAAGCGTAAAGGGAAACATTAGAAAATTCGTGTATATTATAATTCGAAAGTCTTAAGGAATTTCATTGAATTCCACAGCATCGGTCACTCGATGACTCCACGCAATTCTACGTTTTAAAACGTGTTCAAGCGTAAAGGGGAAGTGTAAAGGGAAACATTAGAAAATTCGTGAATATTATAATTCGAAAGTCTTAAGGAATTTCATTGAATTCTACAGCATCGGGCACTCGGTGACTCCACGCAATTCAACGTTTTAAAACGTGTTCAATATTTGTCCTCGTGTCAATAAATGCAGAGTCAATCGTCATGTTCGTCGGTGTGTCAATCGTGGGAAATCTCTTCCGTGAAAGAACACAAAAGGGGATAGATTCTTACCTTGACTTGCGACTCCGACATTCCGAGGGCGTACGCCAATTTAGCACGCTCCGGTCCCGCAAGGTATTTCGTTTGCTCGAACGTTTTCTCGAGGGCGAAGATTTGCTGGCCACTGAACGTCGGCCTCGTGTGTTTCTTCTTACCACCCTCGTGTTCTCCGGTTCCGCCGGAGCCTGTCATCGTTTGCTGACAGCCCAGCTGTTGCGACACTGTAACATCCATATTTTCCAGGGATTCTCTCGTGACTTTAATAATATTATTTCGACCGTTATTCTCATTCATTCACCACACAAAATAGATGAACCATGTATCTGGAGGAACATCATGATGTTTCACGTTAACACTCGAATTACCGGCTTTATATCTATTATATTTAATACTAGATTTACAGGCGTGAAAGCTGCTACGCTGCAATATATTAAATAAGTACCCTGGAAAAGGAGGGATAAAGCGGTAATGATGATAATTCGTTAAGTATTTTTTGTATTGTAAAATACATGTGAAATATCTGCTACACTGCTTTTCCGTAAAGGGTCTAGCCGGATAAGGGGGTCAAAAGTGCCCTTGAGCCGATTACAATGGGCAATGTGTCATTCGGTAGGTAATTAGAAAAAACCATTGTGTACCAAATTACAACCCTGTATCTTGACCGGGAGGGTAGTTACGGAGAAAATTAAAAATACCGGTTTTTGCCCTATTTCCCCTATTTATTGAGGTGCAAAAATTCGAAAAAATTCTGACACATTCTACATACGAAAATACATATTTGAGATTTTTTTCAGATTTTTCCATTGGAAATCTTAAGTGAAAAAAATGAACAACTTTTTCTTTTTAACAGTGACTACCTGATATCATGATTGTTATGCTCAATTTTTTCAGATTTTTCGGTTTCGTGCGCCATAGTGGGAAAAATCAAAAACCACTTCTGCGACGCATTTCGGGCTGAAACACGATCAGTATTTGTTATCAGTATTTGATACAGTGTTGAAATTTGGTACACAATATTTATTTTTGATTATCTACCGAATGACACCTCGTTCATTGTAATCGGCTCAAGGGGACTTTTGACCCCCTTACCCGGCTAGGCCCTTTGAAAATGTTTATAAAAATAGTATGAACTCGTCAATTAGACGGCTTCCGTTAATCTAGTGTTAAATATACTAAGCGCCTTTATCAATTTATGGAATTTTTTAGAAAAAATTAAGCGACGGTTATTTTGACCGTTATGGTAGCTTTAGTGTTCATTCTTTGACCTCTTGTAACGTTAATTTCGCTTGGGTTTTCAGGATTATTTAACAACTTTAACAATAGATATATGGGATTAAATCTATTATACTTGAATATATTCAATAAGTACTTTGAAAAAAGACACGGATCAAGGGACAAAGAAGATGATCTGTTGAGTAATATCTACTGTACTGCTTCCCTATACATTTGAGAAATGTTTATAAAAAAAATAGGAACCCGTCAGTTTGATGGCTTCCGTAGATTTAGTGTTAAGGATAAATCATTTATGTTTGAAGTGGCTCTTTACACTTGTAACGTGGATAGTTGTTAGCCAAAAAATATGTTGCTTTATTGACTACATACTGTATGAACTCTATTGAATGAAATCCCTGATGGCAAACTAAATAAAAAAGTACTCCTAAGATATAACGAAAACAATAGTTTGCAACTGGCGCATATTTCTTTGCAGGATTTGAACTATCAATTTTATCAGCTACGTAGTTATATTATCACAGACGCATATGTGTGCAAGTGCTTAAATAATACTTTTATTTTTTATAATACTCAAGAAGTAAAAGTCATATGATATAGGGTTAAGTTATTGAGGACTTTAATCTTCATCAGCCCTGGAGTCTTTTTTATCCCAATTGAAATTTAATTTTGCCCAAATAGAGACAAATAGTGCACAGTTAATACATGTTTAAATTATCAATAAAGTTATTATATATAACAGGTAAACAAAAATCTTATTTCTTAATGAAAAATAGGGTACGGATTGGCAAGATCCTATGGACTTTTGGAGACTTTCGTGTTATCTCTTAAGAAGCGGATAAACGTTAACATTTCAACTACCCTGTACATCCTGCGGAACTTCTTGTTGAATATAAAAAAATTACAGAATCTGCAGAATCGCCAATATCTAAGTAATTTTAAGATCGCTTCTTAATTCCATTTGCATAAAAAAGTCGTGACATTTTTGTTTAAATAGTATTTACTTTCAACATAAATTATTTAAATGAAATTTAGTAACACTGTCTAAGGTGGCGGTGAACGTGTTAATTTATGAATGTGTATTCATAATTTCACTTGTTATTTTCATATTGGAATGCTTCACAATAACTTACAATATAAATATCCAAATACTTAAATAAGTTTTGGTATCATTAAAGAAGTTCAATTAAGACGTCTTTTTTAAATAATAAATGGCAGAGATTTCAATTATTGGTTGAAATATCGTTTCATTTTAATCAATTCTTTAACCGCGTCTTTTTCATGTTTCAAGAAAGAATTGATTCTTTTTGGAAATCACTGTCATGATGTCTACAGTTTTTCAAACTCAAAAAATCGAAAGTGTTTCGCGGAACTATTTTGGAATCTATTTAATTTTGTAATGCTACTAATGGAGAAGAAGATCATGTTAAACCAATTTTTAAAAATAATTACTGGCATCATGCTGAAACTCTTTTACGTTGTTTTCTCTTCGGTGGTAAAATATTTTCAGAAAATCCGCAGGAAAGTTACTTTCATAAAAATGTTATAATTGTACTTTACATCTATATTACATAATTTGAAAGCATGTTTTACGATACGGATAATTTCTCGTTTCACGGTTCACCAAAAATTTTAAGCAAATGTAGTACGATACGATATTCCAGGCGCCTATTTCTTCAGTAATTTTATTTCCTTCGCAAAATTATCGTGCACAGCAAACTCATCCAATAACTGCAGCCGTATTTCCCGCAGATTCCATTACCAAGTAATTAATCTTCATCAATTTCCCGTCATTCTTCCTGCGTTCGAAACACATTTCGTTTTAACGATTTACATACCGTGTCGATAATTACGCCATGAATTTACACGCCATAACAGACCAAAAATGTTATGTTAAGTGTATCTGTTAAAGCATCCTGGGTTGAAAAACATAATTATTATAGTCCCTTCTGATAAATTACGGTATTCGTCATTTCAAAATGAAACATAACGTCATAAATAAATTTACAAAACGCGTTTTTGCAGTGTTTACCGAGAATACTAATCGCATGATTTTATTTTAATACAACAGCGTTTTTGTTTAACAGTAATTTCAAATAATTATTTAACAGTAATTTCAAATAATAATTTATATTATTATTAATAGTTTCAAATTATTATCCGTTTCATTACGTGAAACGTTATAACAATATTAACAAAGTATTATTCCATAAAAAAGCGGAACTTTTTGGAGAATTTAACAGAATACATTGCACAAAGTACGTCGAAATGGTATACAGTTACTTAACATTATTTAATTCTTTTGTTATTGAAAATTGTTATAAAACTTGATTTTGGTAACGTTATATTCTTCATTCTATCATTAAATACTCTTTTGTACACTCTTCTTCATATGTTCTTCCTTGTAATAGTTTAGATACTATACCTGGAGAAATGATATATCCGCTTATAATTTAATAATACTCAATAAAAATTATTGTACTCAATTTTTATAAAATTTTCTACTGCTGAAAGTATAATATATTCATTTTTATTCCATATTTAAGTGAACATACGAGTCATGGTCGTAGTCCAAAGTCAAAATTAAATTATTAGATTTGCTACAAGGGAAAGCTTTGTCGAGTACATGGCGACATAATAAATAATGCAATTATAATCAACATTCATTTTTTCTTTATCTGACATTCCGTGGAACATTTTAAAATAAGAATATTCTAGTGAATATCGATAAGAATTTGGGTAAAATATTAAATTATTATAATATTAGAAACCGAATTCAGTATACTGAATGATACTTATTGTTTGGTTTCAGCGGCATGGTCTGCTATGATCATTAGCCGCACAATTAAATTTGAATACTCAATTTGAAGAAACAAAGTAAACTTGAAGTTTCTATGAAACGTCTTCTCCGAAAAAATATATAAGGGTAGTGGCGTAACTGCAATACTGCACGACCCGCAGCGCGACGGGGTCCATAGTCAGTAGGGGCCCAAAATTTGTCGACTTATAATTTTTTTAATTTTACTAAAATTGTCCCTGATTTCAATTAGATTTAACAGACTGACAAAAAACATTATTGTTTATTCAAGTTTTACATAGAACCCCTCATACTTACAAAATGAAATAGTTAAAGTACACACACATATGCATATTCATATGCTTCTGGAAGAATTACAATTTGATGGAAAACTTATTTTAGTAACAGATTTAATTACTGATATTTGATACAATACTTTGGAATAATTGATCATTAAGCCTACATTGTATGTAGGCTACATGTATGTAATTTGTTTTTTTTTTCTAGGGGACGATTGTTGTTTTGCGGACGGATCGAAAATTTTTTATTCCGCCACTGGCAAACGGTTAAGATAAAGGCCTCTTCAACTGTCTCAACACCTACATAATATCTTAAAACGCTACAAATCGTTAACTCCAAAAGTACAAACGAAAGAACCGAAATATCTTACAATCAACAGAACATATCTTTCACTGGTTGCTACTGCCCCAACACCATCAGCGAGAAAAACAAGTGCATATAACAACCTATGATGGTAACAGCATCACTTCGTCACGGTGGGTCGTTGAGAACATCTTTGTATCAAGATTAATGCCACCCCAATTTCGGCCTCTATCGCGCGTGCACTGTCATTGTATTCGGTGATAGTATCTCTTCCGGCGATCGGCTTCCCTATCCGTGTGCTGAGATCCGTAGTTACCACGGATAACAAAGTCTACCTATTTGCGGGCGACTAAGCTCACGTGCTCGGCACGTGCCGGCCGATGTCGAGATGCGATTACTGTGGTATCGTACATACAAGTGCTTAACCACCGTGCGCGTGATTCTGTGAAATTAAACTCCGTGTTTATCTTCTTGAACCGTCAATCTTGTAGAACGAAATTATGCTGGGGGCGTTTCGGTGAATCCTAACATCGATTCATGCAAATGGAGCTATAGGTTTTATGACTTTGTTGAACCGTTGCTTTAACACTTTATCCACCGCTCATCCTTCTGAACATTATGCACGAGTGTATACAGGGTGTCCCATTTAAGTTGAGATTGTAAAAAATCTCGAAAACGGGTAATTTAAGAAAAACCAAGCGATGCGTGCCCCTTACTATTGCGGGTGGGGAGTCTAATGGCATTACTGATTTTTCAATGCGTGGGCGTCTTCAAGGTCACTTCAAGGTAATCTTGTTTTATTGTGTCATAAACACCTATTTTTTATTTCGGAATCATATTCTACATAAAAAAGTGGATCACTTTTGTTTGAAACATTTTGTTGTAGATTTAATATTTCTTAAGATATCAGGCGAAACGTCTTTTAAAATTTATGCTGATACCTCATCTGGTAGGCTTACATCTTCAAGTATATTATTGGTACCTTGAGAGAGAGAGAGAGATTGGTATCTTAAAAAATATTAAATCTACAACAAAATGTTTCAAACAAAAGTGATCCATTTTTTTATGTAGAATATGATTCCGAAATAAAAAATAGGTGTTTATGACACAAAAAAACAAGATTACCTTGAAATGACCTTGAAGACGCCCACGCATTGAAAAATCAGTAATGCCATTAGACTCCCCACCCGCAATAGTAAGGGGCACGCATCGCTTGGTTTTTCTTAAATCACCCGTTTTCGAGATTTTTTACAATCTCAACTTAAATGGGACACCCTGTATACCTACTTGTAAAGCTCTATAACGTTAGTTACATACGTTAGTTAGATACGTTAGTTAGATACGTTAGTTAGATACGTCATTGATAATGCCAGGAAGTACGTTTGGCAGTCGAAGATTCACAATTATTCCAGGTCACAGGAAGTGCTCTTATAAATGAGAATACAACATACAATTCGTAAAGGATAAATGCTGAGGTTATTACTTTACCTAAAAGATACCAAACTAAATTGTGTACCTTGCCTCTCAGGTAGCCAATAACCCATACAAACACTGGAAGAGATATTGCACAACAGAAGAAAGAAATGTGCAATAACTCACCACCTCTTTTTATTTGAAGCAAAAGAATTCGCTAAAATTCTCAATCATCACCACCATGTTCCTGTTCTTCTACCTCAGAATCAGCTGTGTCAAACTCGCGGGTCAATTGTCGTGCACGTACTTTTCTACATGATTATATTTTGTATACATGTTAGTTTGTAATTATACCTATAACGTTGATAATGAACAATCTGCTTCGTCTTCATTTCGAGTGCTTTTTGCAATGGGCCTTAAGACTGTATCTATAATGATACTTAACACTAAAACTACCGTCGTTGTATCTGCTATATTTAAATATACTGACTAAGTACTTTGGAAAACGGGAAATCAAGTGGCGAAAAAGAAGATCAATTAAGTAATTTAGATTCTGTAAGATAGAGGTGGAATATTTGTTTTATGGCTCTCCTATCAATTTGTGCAATTTTCAAAAAAATTGGGGGCCGGTCATTTCGACCGCCATGGTAGTTTTAGTGTTAAAGTAATCCTTGCCGGTAAAAAAGTCTGCCATATCGCTCTAAATATTTGTATCGTACAATATCAAACGTTTCTTTAACCCTTTGCACTCCGTTGCCGCCGCAGAGGCGCCACTGTAATAGAAGCTGATAACTCCGTTGTCAGGTAAATCCGGGGTATTTTTATATATTTTCACTCTGTAAAGCATAATGTTAAAACGTATACGTTTCGTTTTGAAATACAAAGGACGATTTTTAATTTTCCACAAATGTGCACTCACACCGTGTGAATAGTACTGGAGTAGTTGGTAGCTCATAGTAAAAATGACTCGGAGTGCAAAGGGTTAAACTCCAATGCGACATCGGCCCCACCATCTTACCCTACAAGGCAGCAAATTTCGACGCGTCCAAAGCAAATAATAATCTTGAAACACATGAACCGTTGTACCCGGTTCAGTCGAAATTAAATGTCTCTTTACCAAAATCAATCTCTGCCTGTCCTACGACACAAGAAATCCAGGACTGACGTGTATAAATTCCGGCAAAAAGCCGACTTATCGAATTACGTAGGAAAGTTCTACGAGTTTACGCAGTTTCTAAGTAGATAAATAGGGGATATCGCGTGAAACGTGTACCTCCATTGAGGGAGGGTTGGAGTGCGGTAAGCAGCTCATTAGAACCCTCCCCGCCGACTGGCCATTATTGCCTCGTTCCGTATTCCGTTACAAATTGCTTTATTAAATTAAAGTCCCACAACCCATACTGTTGTGACGACCCTACACCTCGTCCCTTCCCTATCTATCCCTTCCCCACATGCCACGCAAATGCGTCTGACCGCGTGCAGATCGTCCACGAAACTTCTACTCCGTATCTTTCTTAATTACGTTAGAAAATTTTGTGTTACGTTTCATTTATGCCATTTTTACACGATGAATCGGACTTGGTTCGCGGAAAATATGTAGAAAAGTATTTGGAAATATTCTGCGGTGAATTGTTTTTATGATAAGGAATGTTAAGATTCCTTTTTAACAGTAAACCTACCATGGCGGTCAAATGACCGCTTTTTGATTTTTTCTAAAAATTCCCCAAATTGATTGGGCAGCCATTCAGTAAATACTTTAGGTCTATCGTATAAAACAAAAATTACTTAACTGATCAACTTTTTCACCTCTTCAAATCTCTTTTTCCAAAGTATTTATTTCGTGTATTTCAACATAACGGATATAAAGCCGGTAGGTTTAGTGTTAATATCAATAGTTTGCAAGTATTGTTTACAGAGCAGGAATTAAAATTGCAAGGAGAATTGATACGGTTAAAATAGTCTAAGACGGTATTGTATTAGTATTTGTTGCCTAGTATAAGATAATTTAAAAGATTTCGTTACAAAAAGAGAACATTGCTGGGGGATGTTTTGTCAATGAAGGTACCTAAATATTGCGTTTTAGTTCGAGCAGAAAAGGTGTAATTTGTGTTTTATTCGTGTAAAAATAGAGCAAGATCATTGGAAAAAATTACTTTTCCATTCTCCCTCCAGTATCAACAGTAACATGGTGACTTTGTTTGCCCCAAAGTATAATATTAATCAAGCACGTTAAGAGAAACTGACACTGAAACTCGCTACCTCTGAATTCTGCATTACTATATAACGATTAACTTAAAAATACTTCTTTCTATTTTATATTACACAAACGATTCACACCTTTTATCATCAATATATTAAACTTGACATGCCACCTCAACACGTTGAATGCCACCCGTATTTCGGTAATTTCATACTTTCCACCGAACCAAAATTCTTTCTATTAAAATCACAACCTTATAGAATAGAAACGTTAAAGGTAAGAATAGTTATGTATTCAGTAATACTTCAATTTTCTAACAGCAATATTTTAATATTGAATATATTAGCATGTCCGTGAACATCGCAATTTATAAATCATAAGAAATTTCATCGAATTTAACAGTGCCGGTCACCAGTGACCCCCATGGCATTCAACGCGTTAACGCGTTCCGTGCCAAGCCGTTTTTGCCTGACTTGTCGTTCAGGCCATTTGATGTTTTCACTAAAGATTGATATATTATAACACAATATTTCATTACATTATTTATTCATCAGAAATTAGCTTGTTTAGAGTAGTTAACACATCGTGTACCATTTATGGTACACGTGGCGCTGTAATCAGATCGATTGTAAAATTCAGTCGGATCGAAACTTTTCAAACAAAATGTAACAAAATTCGGTACTGTAGTAGCAAGACAGCAAATTAGAAGAGTAGTGACGTTTTGCAGCGATTGCCCGAACAGGCCGGTTTTATGCATTTCTTGCTTTAAAAATGTCAAACATTACATGTAATTATTAATTATTGTATATATAACAATTAAAGAAATTTATGTGCTTTATTCTACACTGCATTTTTCATAATGTCTCGTTCTTTTGGTGGAAATAAATTTTACAGAATTAAAATTGCTATAAAACATATGTTTTCACCGCATTAAATAAATATGTTTGCGTGTACCATAAATGGTACACGTGGCACGGAACGTGTTAATAATGACCAACATTGATAAAAATTTGTCTCACCAACAAAGTGCCCACTGCGGTTGATGCCACATAATACAACCCAAATGAACCATCACTCATCATCAGTCTTGTTTCACTTCCGACATTCCCAACAACGACTCTCAAGCAAATATCCCAACTTGGCAGTAATCTTTCTATCACCAAGATAGTGAAAAGCTTCTCCTGGTGGATCGGCGATCGGTCCGTTAACTCGGCTCGAGCCCCCATAAATATCTCCAGCGCAACGATCCGGAAAGGCTGAGTAGAAGAGAGAATAACGCAGGAGGGTGGTCCTGTAGGTATTTAATGGTAAAGGTAGAAACGATCTCGCGTATCGCGATGGCCAGGGTATGAAGGCATAAATATAAGGCCGGTCAGGTCCCGCGACAGTCGTTGGAGGCAGTCGGAGGATGCCTCGCGAGGCTCGTGCAACCGATCAACGTTACGCCCTGGAATATAAAACATACCAGCTATCCCGGTATATTTTGGGTGTAACTTGGACTACGAAGAGGCACGAGGCGTGGGTGCGCCGGGTAAGGGTGTATGGGAGGTAGGGTATAGGAATGGATATACCGTGATGCCGCAGTTAAAATATTGCCAGAGTTATTCACGTGAGTGTGGAAAGCAGAGGGCTGCGCTGGAAGGTGCGCGGCAAGAGGAAGGCCTCGCCAGGGTAGGAGGGTTGATATTGAATATGATATTCCAGATCCAACGCCGCAGTGGACTACCGCTATGGCACCCTCTTATTCGTCCCACAGTGACATTCGTATCGTTCTACGACGGTGAAACAACACACGCTTGCCCGTCCACGCCCTTCCACGCGTTCCTACTATACTTACATCCTAGCATCCTATCCCGTCACCCTCCTTAGTATCTCTGTCGCTCTCTCTCTTTCTCTCTCTCTCTCTCTCTCTCTCTCTCTCTCTCTCTCTCTCCCCCTCTCTGTGTCAGACACATTCTGTGTCTTTTTCTATCTCTTCCTCTCTTCCTCTTTCGTTCCCTCCACGTTTCTCCGTCTCTCTTGAGCCGACTGGCTGGCTGGCACATGTGCCACCGCGCGGCTGATGTATGCTTTCCAAAGGGGATGCTCCTCCACCGTCACGTGTTCTTTCACTTTGTTTGTGATTTTTTTGCGGTGCCCTTAATCGCTTTTACAAATCGCTAGGGTACAAGTTATGCGATACGTTTCACATGAAATTTCCCTTGGAAAATTCTCCTTCTGCCCCTGCCGCGAGGACGGTTTCGCGTGGAAAAATAGGAGTCGAGGAAACGGTGTTCTCGAATCTTTCTCCTTAAATTTATTATGCTGGAGGCGTTATTGTATCGTTGAAACATCTCGGTGTCTACGGAATAGAGAAAATTTCGTTTTTTCACTCTGCTTCGTTGATCGTGTGTGTCGACTGTCGAGCAAAATAGCATTTGTATCTATATTTTTTAACGGTGGCAAACAGTATAAATGTGAAGGCAATGTAATTCTGGATGTATAACATTGTTTCTGGTTGTATAAGGCGATGTGATAAATTTAATATGTAGTTTATAGTCAAAGTAGCGCGCTATTTAGCACCATTCCAGAGGTTTAAAACATTGTTGCAAATCAAAGTCTTCGGAACAGATGGCGTTAGAATTGTATGGTAATAGAGAATAATATATTTCCTGTCGGATATAAAATGTTTCTTATGCAAATGGTAAAACGTTACGGTGCAGTGATAAATCATTATGGAGAATCTTCCTCGATGAAAAATATTAATTTGTTAAGAGATGTTCGTTATTGTTTTAATAGAGAAGTATTAATAATGTGATATAAAATAATTACATCAATATGGTTTATTAATATTTAAAAGTTTCAAAACTTTAATTTACATTTATGAACTAGCTAATGACAGTTTACTGTTCGATTCAATGATTTCCAAACTGAATAACAATTCAATCTCTTACTGTACAAATAGACACTGGATTTGAATTCATGGACAATTTTAAACTATGAAAACGCATAGAATTTATATATAATAAATATCCAAAGTATGACAATACTTGGAATATTAATTTACATTTATTACTTGGAATTTTAATTTACATTTATGAAGTTGCTAATGACAGTTTACTGTTCGATTCAATGATTTTCAAACTGAATAACAATTCAATCTCTTACTGTACAAATACACACTGGATTTGAATTCATGGACAATTTTAAACCATGAAAACGCATAGAATTTGTATATAATAAATATCCAAAGTATGACAATACTTGGAATATACAATTTATGAAATAAATCTCGGCTTATTGGTAGATCCCACTTTCCTATGTATGTTCATAAAAATTTCAATTTTCGGAAACAATCGCAATCTCATTGTAACTTCGTCATATGACTTACCATGCTAGTTTTAATGATACAATTGGTGATAAAAAATTTTAAATTTTAACAAATATAATCGACATTATAAAAGTAATATAAATCCGTTTATGTTAACGTTTTCCAATGCAGACCCTGCTTTTATTGCATTTCAGTAAAAATTTCTTTTAACATTTTGAAATTACTACGGAAATAAAATAAATACTTCAACTTCCGTTTGTACGTACGCTCTTATTTTTAAATCGTGACACTTGACGTATAAAAATTTTCTTTTCCAACCACGAAGTGCAAATAAAAAGTAAATCACGGCCGAGTGTCTCACGTACACGCATTCCTTTGTAGCGGAAGTTTCCCAGATTTAAGGGACGTGTTTTCTTAAATTCTTTCCGAACGACATCCTCCGTGTTACAAACACAGTTCCGAACTTGTTTTGAATGATTTCAAAAGCAGCATTTTGGGGAACACGTACGACGGCACGTGTTTTTTCGTTTCGGTCACCCGATTTCCTTGCCGCGAAAGCAAACACAAGCAGCTGTCAAATCTAGGTAATATCAGGAAAAGAGAAAGGAAATGTCCGCGGGCAGTGAAATATACACAGAAGCCGTGCTTTTCTCGTTAATTTTTATCAGTTGAAACTGTCTGATCTATTTTTAAGGAAATACGGTACTTGTTTTTTTTTTCGTCGATGGAAGAAGCAATTTTTATGAACTTCATCGTCATCACGTGTTAGCTGCCACGAAAAACAGGTTTTAACTGTCAGATTGTGTCTATCGAAAAATATTATGTAAATTTGCTATGTAAATTTTGATGTTGTTCTTGTAACATTTATGAGCGATCAGATAAATGGGTTATTTATTCATTGCATTTCTAAATTATTATTATAATTAAGTTATGATAAAATCACAACTAATGGTACTTTCAAACTTATTTATGCGTTGCAATAAAGTTAAGTAATTTTTTCATTGAAATCCATTGTTGTTACATCCAACGCTGAATATAAATCACGAAAACTCTGTACGAATAAAAAGGTGTAAAGAAAAGTTATTTCAATTTACCTCGGAGCTTCCACCCAGAGATCTATCCTTCTGCGTTTAACTGTTTTGCAAAAGCTCGTAGTAGTATCTTTTATGAAATAGAAACTTAATTGATATTAAAACTAATTTGATTAAATATTTTTTAAGTTCTTCCAACAGTCTGATATAAAGTTAATTATATGCTGATTTATTGGAAATTGCATTCCAATCATAAAAACTAAGGATTACTATCCCATTTCGTGCGAATTAGAAATTAGCCTTGACGTAAATTGTTGGGGGTGCAGCCCTAAAAAGTATAATAATTTGACACGTTCTTGTTATTGTTATTTTGTTTAACCTTCTATGTACGCAGTTATGTAGCAAACTTCTTCTTGCTCCTTCTTGCTTTGAAGTTTACTGTATTTAATTAATAAATTGTATCACGTACACTTTAGTTAATAGGTGAAAAATGTCTCAATTTTACTACCAAGTCCCAATGTGAATGAACACTGTATTTAACACTACAACTGCCGACGTTATATCTATTAAAATTTAGATCTGCTAAATAAGTACTGTGGAAGAAGAGAAATCAAGAGGTGAAAAAGATGATCGATTAACTAATTTATGTTTTATAAAATAGAAGTGAAATATTTACTTCATAGTTCCCCTATCAATTTAGGGAATTTTTAGAAAAAATTGCGAGCCGGTCATTTTGATCAGATTGGTAGGTTTAGTGTTAAATTGAAGTCAGATGACCTTTATCGTATAAACTAATAAACATGGCTGATTGATTTAATATGTCGTTTAATAGATGCCTATCATGTGAGAACGATATCGGTATGTCGAAATAATAATACCTTGATATATGCCCTTTTTCTAATACCTATATATAAAAATATAGACTCTAATGTCTACTTTTTATAATGTTAAAAAATTAGAAGTACACACTTTCTAGATGAATATTCCTCCTCGAAATATGCGCGCATACTATTGAAATAAAAACATTCTGCAAGAAAGTTATCTGTGCAAAGAATAAACATATTTGTTTTCTTGCATGAAAAAGATGCTGCTCTAAATAATAACGAAACTAAATTTTGGGTTATCTATCTTATACTTGGCGTCAGTGCCTGCATAAGAATTGTCTTTAATAAGTAGGTAGATCATTTGTTGAAGACATTGATGCTAATAGAAACTCGAAATTGCCTTTAAAAATGAACAGAGGACTGTTCTTCGATAAGAAATAGGGGTTTGATTATAGTTAAATTCAAATATTGTTCAATCATCCCGTCGAAATTCAAACTCATCACTTCAATCAGTTACTAGTTTCCACAACGCTAAAGTGCAATAGTTCAAAGAATCCTAAAAGAAACCGTTGATTGACATTTATTTTCATAGTTTTTGACAGAACATTTTGAACAAAGATATGAATTTGAATTTCAGCAGGGAAATTCAGTGAATTCCCGGTTCGACCCAAACGAAAGTAACATCATTTTTCATTCCACGTCATCATACAAATCATGCGAATAAACGTCAAATCTTTCAAATGCTCTCCACATAACGTATCGCTCTACAAAGAAATGATTTCATTGTTGACACCTGATCAATTCTACTTAAAGGAAAGCCACCAACAGATATGATTTCCCAATTATTTTAACCCTTTGCGGTCTGAATTATTTTGCCAATTTCATAGTGAGCTAAATGAAATTAATTTCATAAGGTTTTCTATCGTTGATTACTCATTGTTTTCTCATGAGGGCAATAAGTATAGGAGTTGACGGATATTTAGGTGATGTTATAAAATTATTATGAAATTGGAAAGTCGATATTAAATCGTTAGAAAATGAAATGGAGTGAAAAGTTATGTCGAGTATAGCTCGACGTAGGACTGCAAAGGGTTAAACAGTGCTTCAACTTGTTTTCTTCAAAGCATTTATAATGTAATGCATTTAATCGTTTGTAATAAACTTCTACGTGACATCTCTGTACGAAAGCCTGCCTTTGCAATGGAGATTCTAACAGAAAAACATGGAATATGTTATTAAGATGAAACTTACACGTGTGTAGCCTTGCTCGCCATGCAAGGGGATCACTGACTAATCCCTGAAGACCCGGCCAGTAGACAGCGGGATGTCGTTGTTCCGTTCTTTGTTGAAATTGGCCAATACCTGCATTCAAAGAAAATACCGTTTAAATATAGCCGTGTATATATGTACATTATTATGTGAGCCGCTTTACTTCGAAAGTGGTGTAAGACCAATTTTGACAAAAAGTTAGTTAATGATAACAATGAATGCAATCTGCTATGAGCTTTTTATGTATAAACAGTTCCTAAAAAAAATCCTTCGAAATCTCATTATTTCGTCAATATAAATTTACGTAGTTAAAGAAGTTACAGATATTATTACTTTGAAAGGAGTGTAAATCCACTTTCCGCAGAGACATACTATTTATTTGAAAAATTATACTGTTGGGTTGGCAAGAAAGTAATTTCGTTTTTCGTCGGTAGCTAACGTTACGTTTGATTTGAAGGACTTCTGACAATGTTATCATTTTTTGCTTCTGAAAATTGAAAGTTGTCACTTTTGGCAAGATTTAGAAACAAATTGTGTTTCATTTTGTTTGCAGTTGTTAGTTTAGTGTGAATTTTAACATGGAGTGCAAAAACGAACATTTTCAACATATTTTACTTTTTCATTACTTTTTTATAAAAACCACATCGAAAGCTGAGTTGTATCAAAAATAAGTTATGCTGTCAATTTCGTGGGATTACAAAGGTGTTGTGTACTTCGAGCTGCTTCCGAGGAACCAAAGGATTAATTCAAATGTTTAGCCTAAAATCGCACCTGGTTCAGTTTTTTGCTGATAAAGTCCAGAATTTCTATGGGAGCGGAATCATGAATTGGTCTAAAAGATGGCAAAAGGTCATCGAACTAAATGGAAAATATATAATTGATTAAAGTTCATTCTTTATTTAAAAAATGAGTTTCATTTCATATTACAAAACCGAAATTACTTTCTTACCAACCCAATACATAATTTCTCTACTTCACTTTTTACTAAAACTTTAAAAACGATCACATTATAAACTTAAATCAATATAATATTTAAAAAACATCAAATGGGCGTATTACATATACCAATATTTTTCAAACCATTCAAATACGAACCCTTAAATGTCTCCATATAATATAAAAAGGACATACACCACTTTCAAAGAAAACGGCTCGCGTTATACAGTGTGGAATCTGTAACGTGACGCACGATTTTTTATCTACTTGCAGCAATCTGACAAAAAATAGTTGTAGGATATGAAGTGTACGTACAACAGGTATGAGTAAAAAAATTCGGAAACACTTTGTTTTCTCGGGGAGATCAAGGTCACCTTGGGCTTTACAGAGAGAAACACATATTTCTTTCCCATATGGCGAAGGACATCGAGACGAATTTAAAACACGTATTATATTATATTTTTACTAACATCTTGTTCGATCTACCGTGGTGCAAATGTAAAATATGTTTCTTATGTCCTAGTCAGGTGTTTACATTCAGTATTCTCTTCGGTGTCAAGTAATGTTTACATTGGCTTAAAGTCAAATACGACGAAAAGATAAATATTTCTGATTTCCACTAGGTACTGTAAACTGAGTTATATTTCAGTAAAAATGTAATGTAATATGTGTTTTGAATTCATCTTGATGTTCTCTACAATATGGTTAAAAAATATATCTTTAAAGCTGTAGTAAGGTCAAATAGGTATCGACTTTCTAAAATATGCGAAAAATCTTCAGTATTGTAAGAGCAACATGTTCGTTAGATATTATTTATTTTTTCAAGGGATATTACAAATGTATGAGTTTCAAATAATTCGATAAATCATCATCGTCACTGTCGATTTCAAACAAATCATTATCTTAATCACCAACATTTTCTTCTTCATTTAAATTTGGTATAGGTATAACAATTTTTCTTTTCTTAGAATGTAATAAGGAGTCACTGCTAGCTTCATTACTAGAATCAGAAACACTTTCAGAATTCTTTTCAAAGAATTCACTGCCACCTCCAAGTACGTATGGAGTATCCCCAAAAAACGTTTTATAAAAAACATAAAAATGCATTGTTACATCTTTATTAGGTTTGGGAACAGGTCAAAATTTCACTTTAAAATTTCAAATGAATTGCGAGACACATCGAGTACTTCAATAGACCATGCATTTCATTTTCTTATGACATTAACACATTTTAGAGTGATTATCCCGATACAATATTAATCGTAATTTGAATTTATATATACAAATAATAAATATAATCTATCTAAATAATTTAGTTAAATGTAGTAAATAAATTGTGGATAATATTTGCTGAAAAATATTTGTCAAAACTGAATGAAATCCCAATTACCGAAGTTATAATAACAACACTGACAATAAGTGGTTTAAAATTCTGATATTACCAGCACAGAATTAAACAATTCAGGCAATCGTCATAATTCACGAAAACGACCATAACTGTCTGTATGAATCACCTGAACTGTTTCTTGCTGCGATTCCAAATTTCAGAGGTGATTGCAGTATTCGCGACCAAATACGTCACGTTGTGGTTTCCTCCAAGCAAAACCCATTGCCTCGAAAGGTGTAGTGAACTGTAAAGGGTGATGCTCGTAGCTTTATTTGCTCGAACGACTCACACAATATTACACTGTCAAATCACATAAATACTCAACTACGACTTGTGCTGTTAACACGTTAAATGCCGTGAAAATCACCGCTGACCGGCAGTAGTGAATTCAATGAAATATCTTATGACTTTTACATAATAATATTCACGAATTTGTTAATATATTCCAGACTGAAATATTTATGTTAAAAACGTAAAGTACTGCTGAACACAAGCTGTTTTTACCTTTAACATATTTGCTCCACAAAGATGAGATTGTAATAGAAAAAGATTTTTTTCAGTATACATGTTAAAACTACAGAAATAAGCCGTTTATTTTGAAAGTTGCATAAAGAACTTTACCGTAATGAAAAACGATCATTTCTAATGAAAACTGACGAATTCTCGAAAATTGACATAAATATTTTTAAACACGTTAAAACGCAAACGCTAAATATCTCGATTTAAAAAGGCAGTGTGGAATTACATAACTGTCATTATGCTTACATTTGGACTTATAAATATTTATTATATATCAGGTTACTTAACTAATAGGTGCAATAGAATATATTTGAGTTTTGCTTTTAATAGCGTAGACTTCGCAACTGACTGATAATATTTGCCGCTTGTGTGCGGAGTGAAGAAGACGGATTTAAAAATGGGAGAATAAAAATCTATAGGAAAAGTAAAAATCCCCCTTACAATATTAATGCTCAATTGTGCAAGTTATTTAAAGTGACGATTATAAAATGAAATTCGAGCGTCACTTTGACATTGATGTCGATAGCGCAAATTGAAGGTGGCTGAGATTAAATTTTATACCTGTACATTAAGTGTGAATAATCGAACGTGATTAAAAAGGAAATGGAACGGACGTCCCAGGGAGACATCGATGAGTTGTGAGTTTGAATATTGAAGAACTGTGTGAGTTTATTATCTAATAAGTTCTATAATTTAAGTCATAGTATAGTAGTAAATGTTCCACTATCTAAGTCACAGTGAAAAGTCATTTTACACTTTGTTATCATTCGCATACTTCTTTCTAAACTTTGGTTGAGGTTTTTTTCAATTCTAATTTTTCCTCTACACTTATTTCTAGATTTTTATTCGTCCTTAAGTGCTCTGTAACGCTTAAATGTAACACAAACCAACTGGTTAAAAACATGTTACTACTTTTATTGTATGTGTCAATTGTATTCATTACGATAAAGGTTTATTATTATTATTATTCTTTCTAAATGCTTCATATACAATCCAATCCATAAAAATCAGATCTATTAATTGTAAGATCGTCAATATGACTCATTCTAAATTTTGTCCAAGAAATATCTGGGACCCTCCCTCCTTTAAGGACGTTGTCGTGGTACAATATCGTCAATAGTTTTTGGATCATGTGCGTGGTAAGAGTATAGGAGCGAGTAGCGATATGAACGATCACCTTTGTTTCAATACTGTACCCGTGACAACATACACATACAAATCTCATATATATGTATACACAAACACTATGAAACATTTTCACGTCTCGCAATTTGGCAACGTCGTTTATGCCACACAGTTGGACATACTGGGCTTGTTTACTGGATACAGCGCTTCAGTGTATACAGACTCAATGTATGTACAGTACAGCGTTGCTAAGTTGTTTCTGTTCGATTTGCCCGCGTGTGCTTTTTTCCACGATTTTTAATTTTTGCATTATTATAACTCAATAACGGGAAGGTCAATATATTTGTTGTTTTTTTTGTCTAATTCAGAACAAAAACATGTATGAATTGTTAGTTTTTTGAAAGTTTCTGACTGTTAGTTTTTTTATTAGAATTAATAAAGTGGTAGAACCACTACATAGCGCATATACTCTTCATGCTAATGACCCGAACTTTAATTAAGTTTATCTCGAATTAGAGGAGGTCAATCGATTTAAAATTTTAAGGATAATTGTATTATAATGTCCTCAATGAGTATTCTAAAATTTAGAATTTTCTGACACTATGCCCATTGCACGACAACTACCTTAATTTTCATTTATCTTCAAAACTATAAACATGTAAATCAATCAGTTCGCTTGTCCTCTTTGCTGTTTTTCTTTCAATGTATTAATTGGCTAGGTCGAAATGCATTCGATTAGTCATCGTTAGCTTTAGCATGAAAGCGTATAGGCACTTTAGAAATATTTGAATAGCAAAATCGGGATTTCTAATGCGCGTTAAGTGCCGACTGAGTTTATTTACGATTTTGATTAAATGACATGCCAGTACTCAGATATGTTTATATGTCTCACGCTTCAATTTGTAAACCTAGGAAGGCGAGATGGCATTTTTGATAAGGTTTCTGCTACCTAACTTGTTTCAAGGCTGCCAGATTAACCCCTTGGCCTATAATAACGAGTGACACTCGTGATGTGGTAAATGGAATAAGAAATTTTGAAGATTCCCAAAAATGATGAAATTGGAAATATAAGTGGAACACAACAAAGGAAAATTATTTCTATGGTATTAATATTGCGTTAAATTGTTAGATATATCAGGAATCACTGATTAATTTTCATTTCAGCAATTTAATTCTGAATTATTGCACGCACAGTCGCAAAAGAAATCGTAGTGCAAGGGGTTAAAAGAACCAACTCACGCCAAAGATGTGGGAAGTATCATAATCCACACACGTTTATATATCTAATAAAATTGTACTCGCTAATATACAGGGTGGTCCACGTAACTTGTGCACCTCGAATAACTTTTAAAGTATGCGTTGCACGAAAGAATGTTATATACAAAAGTTACATGGTTTAAAAGGGTACACTATGTAGTGTGTTAATTTTTTTTATAGGTGGAGGCGTTTCGGAGATTTGAAGGTCAACTTTGTTTTTTTAAATGGAATGATATGTTTTTTTATTCATCATGAAATAGTACGTTTCAAGACGAGTTCAATGACCTATGACTCAAGTTCATTCAAGGTCAAACTTGCTTGAATATTAAGTAACTATAATTCAAAGTATGTCGTGTTTGGTATCATTTTAATCAGAAAAATCGGGAGGATCGGCCGTTTTCATTTTCGATTTTTTTAAAAATCTTTGCTATCGTATTTATGAGATTTTTCTGATTATATTCACCTTTCATTAGCAAAAAAAAACGTATCGATGAGTTTCCTTTTTATCCCGTTTTGAAAATGGAAGAACAAAACGCGCATTTCAGACATATTTTATTGTATTTCCGAAAAGGCAGGAACGCATCCCAAGCAGACAAGAAGTTATGTGCCGTATATGGGAATGAAGCCTTGAAAGATAGGCAGTGTCAAAATTGGTTTGCCAAATTTCTTTCGGGTGATTTTTCACTCCAAAATGCGCAGAGATCTGGCCGTCCAGTGACAGTTGATGAGAGTCATATCAAGGCTATTATCGATTCAGATTGTCATAACACAACACGTGAGATTGCAGAGAAGCTCAATGTATCGCATACATGCATTGAAAAAAATTTAAACAGCTTCACTATGTAAAAAAACTCGATTTATGTCTCCCTCATCAGCTTAAGGAAATTCCTTTTTATATAAAATCCGCAATCACTTAGTTGCCAACCCAATACTTGACTGATACCTAAACGGCACCTAATTATGTAACATTCAAGAAAAAATCGAAAAAATGTTTCCTTGACAAAATGCATGGTGGAGCAATCTTTTGTGAAATTTCGTTGGTTTGTTTTAGGTTTATGTACAACGGTGACTACGCTAGACGGTTTGGGGTCATTTCTGTAATTCGGTCAGCGTGCAACTGCCAGTTATCAATTGATTATGGCATTAAACTTCGCTGAAAATTGTTTCTTCTTTTTGTATTCGCAAATTAAAACGTCAGTAGGTGTACCGCAGTAGGTGTACTAACGACATTAAAAAATCATTGAAATCGGTAAAACATCTACCAAGAAACTGAATTAAAAATCAAGCATCTAAAGAGATCTAAACAATAAGAAACATACGCTGCAGAATAAATTATTCGATACAATCAAGATATAACTGAAAGATACTAGATCACACAAAAAGTGTAACTGCCTGAGTTTAGTCCGTAGAAATGCGACACAAAGCCGTCATTGACTGACTCGAGCGCGGAGAACGAACTTTCTTTTCCGTCTAAGGTGTCTCCCGCATAATAAAACGTTATTTCCGGTTTTAGTGTTATACCAAGCGGTGTACTCACGCAGGAACGAGTATGGAAACACGTGATACGATCGTACGATCGTTATTCCTTTTGTCCGCTACGTTGAAATCAAATAAAATTTATGGGATCATAAACGACTAAACCTGCATACTCATCAACAAAAATATTCGGTGGATCGTCGAGGACGTTCAGGAGCCAATAAGACGAATCGGTGTCGTAACTGAAGATCACCGAAGGATCCTCAAACTTTAATTGAACATCTCCAGCAGAGATTTTTACGAGACGTATCTTCTCAAAACGAAAATCTCGGTTTTCTGGTAGTGGCGATTAAAAATTCTTTTTTAACCGTTCTCTAACGTAACGCGTTAAAGAAAACGGCTCGGGAATGTCATTAGATTGCAAGAAAAAGGAAGCGATGCGTTACTTTGGCGTTGGAAATTTATGACGTACAATTTGGTCCTTAACACTAAACCTACCATGTCGGTCAAATGACCGCTTTCTAATTTTTCTAAAAATTCCCCAAACTTATAGGGCAGCCATTCAGTAAATATTTTAGCTCTATCGTGTAAAACAAAAATTACTTAATTGATCATCTTTTTCACCTCTTCAAATCTCTTTTTCCAGAGTACTTATTTCGTATATTTCAATATAACAGATATAAATCCGGTAGGTTTAGTGTTAAGAGTGTAAAAGATTCGTCAGCTTGTGAAGAAAAATTACGATTCGTGGAAAGGCCTTTTAATATTAGAGCTGCCAGCGTTACATTTTAAATATATTAAATAAGTACATTGGAAAAAGAAGAATCAAGGGGTAAAAAACAATTATCAATACAGTAATTTATATTATACAAGATAGGGGAGGAATATCTACTGTAAGGTTCCCCTATAAATTAAAAAAATGTTTACGAAATATTAGGAACCAGTCACTTTGACTGCTTTAGTAATTCTAGTGTTAACAACAGTGCAATTATGATCAGTATTATTGTATAACATTAGAATTAGGTTGCTTTTAATACGACAAGTGATTTTAGTAGAAAGGCTGTCTCCATTTTCTCGTGATTAATTATGACAAACTTGGAATTTGCCGCAAGAAATGTGACGAAAAGATTTGTTTCGTAAGACATTAATAATTACACGAAGTCTCCTGAACAATTTAGATAATTGTAAGTAAAATCAGAGATTCGGTTATTATTTAGCTCATTAAAGTCATTAATATGATTACGTAAAAATGAGACTGAGGTTTGCAATAGGCATAAAATTAGAACGCTCACATTGTACCGAATTTTTTAACAAAGACATCCCTATTTAAATCGTAAGCAGTAGTTTAAAAAATGTTATTACGTTTTATAATAAATTGCGTTGAAAACTGGTAATATATGAGGCTGATAATAATAGATGTCAAAATTATTTTTTGCTTTCCCATGGAACTTGCTTATAATGAGACAATTTTAATGATTAACTTAGTTGTCCAAAAATTACGTAGATACTGAAGTATCAAGAAGTTAATGTCACTTTCATTGAATGTAAACTGAATAAAGTTGAAGTAATTGAGTTTAATGATTTTCAGTGATTTTTGTTTGTCAAAAATTACATTTTCAGATTTTCCTATTCACTATGCTTTCTAGAAAATACTGCAAGTTTTTATCAATATTGATCTGTTATAGTGCATTCAGCGTTACAATATAATGAAATGCACTGAAAATATTCTCTGCGCAAACTAATCAATGATCCATCAGCATCGGTAGATGTAGATGAGTTTACTGAACAAACACGCTAATATGTATTAACATATTTCATCTTTCTAAATACATGTCAGAATTTTTAAAACAGTAATGCAGTTTTATAACAAAATAATGGAGGTATATCATGTATCATTTATGAAATAGATTCACTTTTTCATTCATTTTATCATCGCACGCCTAATTATCCACAAACCTTAACGATTTTTTACTTTATATGTCTAGCATCAAATTACTCAGTATTTTTTATTTCAATTTCACGAATTTATTTTGCAACTTTATTTCGAAAATTGATACGTGTAACTATGTAATTATGCACGCATGGTTTATTGGGTTGGCAACTAAGTGATTGCGGATTTTATATAAAAGGGAATTTCCTTAAGCTGATGAGGGATCCATAAATCGAGATTTTTAACTTAGTAAAGCTGTTTAAATTTTTTTTGAATGCGTGTATGCGATAGATTGAGCTTCTCTGCAAATCTCACGTGTTGTGCTATGACGATCTGAATCGATAATGGCCTTGATATGACTCTCATTAACTGTAACTGGACGGCCAGATCGTTACGCATTTTGGGGTGAAAAATCACCTGAAAGAAATTTGGCAAACCAATTTTGACACTGCCTATCTTTCAAGGCTTCATTCCCATATACGGCACATAACTTCTCGTATGCTTGGGATGCGTTCCTGCCTTTTCCGAAATACAATAAAATATGTCTCAAATGCGCGTTTTGTTCTTCCATTTTCAAATTGGGATAAAAACGAAACTAAATAACTCATCGATACGATTTTTTATACTACTGAAAGGTGGAAGTCCAAACAACAAGAAAACTATAGATTAGATGCTTTGAACATGTTGACGAAACAAAAAAAAATGCTAAAATCATTTATCGTCAAAACCCGCAATCACTTAATTGCCAACCCAATAAATATAATGCAATTTACCCCAGATGTTAACGAATCTTTCTTCCCCGAAATGTTTACTTCACCAAAAAGTTGTATGCTAGTTAGTGAAATATTAGTAAATACAACGCAATTGGCAAACTTTAATTTTCCGTTTGTAATGCTGATGGTTATAATTATATCTTTTATAATTATAATTATTCGCATACACCTTTATAGTGCAATTGTTCGGATGCCTTCTAAAAGGACAGTATTAACAACTGGGCTAATGTATACTAAATGTAAATTACTGTAATGATTACTAAATTGAAAATAATTTTAAGAATACAATATCGTACAAAACCATACAAATACTATAGATATATACACAATATAGAATATAATTAGTAAATTGAATAATATGTAACATTATAAACAGGAATATAAAAAGGAACTATGGCCAAATGTATTAAATTATTGCCAGTAAAATCTCTAATCAATTTACATAGATTTTAATAGAGACTCGCGCTCGTACTATTGCAAATATGCTAATAGACCGGTATGAAATTTGGTAACATGTGTAATACGTTACATGGATACATAATTACTGCATTCCTATACGTATCATCCACCTACTTGCAATTTATGTCAACGGCAAGCTTCAGTTTTGATGACAATAACATAAAAGGTGACTTGGCCTTAATTTCAGAAATAAGAGTAAAATAGTCAAAGGAGAATCATCATTACATAAATGTTTTTATGAGAAAAATATAACGTTAGAACTCAATTACTTGCAAAATAAAATGTCAAATTCAACTAGAATTAAATCGTAACTAAAAATTTATATTTACATCATATTCCATGGAAGGTTTCACTCTCCCAGTATATTATATATAAAAGAAATATTTAGAAAATGGTCACTGATATAACTTACGAGAGGCCTGAGTACCATCTTCAACAAAATCTATGGAATTCAATTACCGCAGCGGCTTCTTTATTAGCAGAGAAATAGGCAGTTATAAGAATACTGACATCGAATGAACTATCACCCTTTACTCAAAGTTACAAAAAATAAAATAAATACAACCGAAATTACTTCGTTTGACCTCTCAGAAATATATTATAATTGTATAAAACAATTTTTAAGTTAATCTTTAATACTCGCGCAAATGTGTCACAGTAAATAAACTTTCATTATAAATATTCCAGAATTAGAAATAACTTCATGTATTCAAGCTGCCGTCTTTACATCATTACTTCTTACTTTACTTTTTAACCTGTTAACCGGGTATGACGAAATATTTCGTCATATCAGGAAGACAACTCTAATACGTATGACGATGTTTTTCGTCGTGGCAATTTTTAAATATGGTATGTTGAACGCATTACGTTTTACGTTATTCTTTTCCATTAAATTCTAGCGTGATACTTTAGGTGTGATAATATTATTTCTCACTGCGAAGAAAAAAGTCTCCAGTTTGAAACGAGTTGGACAAAAATTAATTCCCCGGTTAACAGGTTAATCCATGTATAGATAACTATATTTATAACCGGCGAAAAATAGCGTCGAGGAATGTATGATTGAAACATTTAACATATACAGCATTAACACTAACCGTATCATCCACGGCTAAATGACCGGCTCTCCCGAACGAAAATTTGTAATTTTTTGTATTATCAACTAAAAACTGTTTTTTTTTGCGATGTTTCAAATATTAAATTGATAATACCCTGCATATCTTTCGGGAAAGTATTACTGTTATTTTATAACCGGTCGAATGACCGACCCTGGTGAGAACAGGGCTTAATGTTAACCTTAGAAACGGAGCTATGGTGTTAAAGAAATTAAAGTCTTGGATTCGAAATCAATGGACCCGTTGTTCAGACACCTCCTCACCTCAGAGAAATGTTTCCTATGTATTTCATGACTCAGCTAGTTCAAAGCACACCTATCATGTGCACAAACAAGTTCGGTACTTTTTTAGGCGATCTTAGATATTTATTTACAGAATATGATAGGTAACTATGTGACAATATCACCTTATCCTATCCTTTTGGTAAATTACAAATTTACAAACTGTCAATGTCCGGGTTTATTATAGGATTTCCAATCACAATGAAAGAGTGAAATCAAAACACATAAAACTCAAAAACACTGATTCGACCTAAAAAAGGTCGCAAAGTGAGAAATGGCATCCCCTCAGAAATATCTGTCTCCCGCCCGTGTAGTAAACATTGCAATATTGAGTTACAACCCCTATAAGGCAAAGGTTGGCACTTTAAACTGCCGCAAACCCCATGAAAATATTCAATTTCAATCCGAAGTTATCACCGATGAAACCTAGACGTACCAAAATTGTTTGCACACCTAATAAAAGAGTAGATCCTTGGCCAAATGACGATATAGGTCTGGAACGGTAACTTAGCAGCTGAGACGGAAGGGGAGATTGCTCTCGCACCGCCTATCCCCGCCATGTCGGTCCAGGAAATCTGAGATCGACGAATGACAACCGAAAATAAAACACTACTTTCGTCGTTCACATGACGACGCAAAGAATGTGCGGGTCTCTCTTGCCAATAGCGCGTCAAACTCGAAAATGCGTGAGGGGAGAGGGATGTCCCTATCCGTCTAGCCAATCAGAGCAAATTACCCCTCAGCTGCCTTCTTAGCGTTCCAGCATTATAGCAATTGCAACCGAAAAAATAAAAACTAAACAACCTTTGAAACCTCGACTCGTGAAGTATCTCTGCAAAGACTTTATATGTTAAAAAATGTATATAGCGTTAATGGTAAAACAGAAGCGCCGTAATTACACGCGGACCAGGTAGTGAATTGCTAGTAAGGTCGATGCAGGTACGCAGAAATCAAGACGAGCCTGAATGAACACACGAATGCATATCGAACCTGCGCGCCCCGTATTGCGCGACATGCATTGCTCGCCCATTTCGCCGGGAAAACGAGATATAGGTTTACATAGAATGCACCACGCAAGCATGAAGAGCATACGGACAAAATTCAGTTTATGTTACTCTAAATAATACGGAAATAATACCTGAAATAATATTGGAATCCAAACGAACGTTTGAGAACGATAGAATGGAATTTTCTATTGTTCTTTGGCTATGATACGAATTGTATTTCTAAAAAAATTAGCTCATATTCCTTCAAGATTTAGTAATCTTCAGCACATTTGTTAGCATATTCACTAACTATTATGCGAATTTGGTATTATCGGTATTATTGGATTTTGGTATATCGCATTATAAAATTGAATTATTCAAAGATTTTCGGAATAATTTTTATATTGTTTTTGTTTGTTGGTTTAGTATCTTTAAAACTCTTAATTAGCATTTTTACTAAATGGTTAGTATCTGTTGGGGTAGTGTTGTTAATTGGTTGAACGATAAATTAATGAAGTAATAATGTTTTAGGAATAAACTCATTAGAAATAAATCTCAGCTATGTATTTCATTATATTTCTAAACTAACTCAACTACTTCACCCGAAAAAATGTGTATATAGCGAATTATGATTCATTAAATCAATTCTAATTCTTCCCTTAAAAATATATTTTAGCGTGTAACAAAATTCCATCAGTTATTTTGAAAGTAGAAGTAGATATTTTCATTATTTCGATTGGCATAAAATACGAAAAATATCAGAGATAAATGAATTAATAAAAATATAATTTACTGTTCGAAAATTATTTTTCATTCTAAAACCCCATTAAAACATAGCGTTTAAAGCAAATGGAACGGGTAATCTTCAGGAATCCATAACGTCATCTTGCAATGTTCCATTTCTAAAACCTTACTACTTATTTCAATTATCGTTCAGCCAGTTGAATTATCTTTCATTTGTTTCGGAATCAATTTGAACTTTTGAACATGTTCCAAGAAAGATATCGTTAATCTAGTAGCACAAAAATTGTGTTACTCGTATGATTATCTTTCCAGTATTCAGAGTAATGCCTTACACTCTACATTGCTACTCTAACGTTTACTTTGCAAGAACTTACATTTAGGAAGTTTGTCAAGTTCCTGAGAATGTTGTATCTAGCAACGGAGCGAACATTTGTCACGTACTAAAGTGTTCTAAAGGGAATAACCCTTTTACTGCTACCCTTGAATTTTAATTACAAAAAAATTAATTGTAAAAACTTGAGAGTTAATACATAATTAAATTATAAGCGTAGGATAAAATGTGACTTAAAAAGAGATCGTCTTCATTATTTTCAGTACCATTTCACTCAATGAACAAGGGAATGTTGATGTAAGAATGAAATTTATCAATGTCAAGTCACTAATTGGAGAAACAATGCAACGTAGTTCTGTATAAAATGAATAAAATAAATTAGTGTTCTTCATGTTAACAGTTTTTTAGTTTTGGGCTGAAACTTACGCGCAACCATATTATTTATTTCCATTAAATGAACTAAAAATTGACAAATAAATCTCATTTGTTAAAAATTCTTGTGAAAAAGTGAAATTGATAAAATCAATTGCGCTAATCAAATTGCAGAAGAATTGAATATTCCAGATTAAATAAATCTAACCTGAAAATTTAAAAAAATCCGTTTTACACTGCAATGTAATTTTCATTGCAAAGATAAAGATGTGATTTTAATAGAATTAGTTTCACATCAGTAAAAATTATGAAACTAGCAAAATACGGGTAGCATTCAACGTGTTGAACCAGTGGTTCTCAACCTTCTTACGATTTCTTACGTGACCATCACTTTACAATTCGTTAGATTACTCGCGGATCCTTTAAAATGAGCTGCAATTCAAATATAAGCTAATGTTATCATAACATTTTTTGACAAATAATTATTTCTGCAGAAAATGGCAAATATCAGTCATCAAATGTACGTTCAATGGGATGGGTACCTGCTTTGTCCGAACGGGCCCATTTCAACTAATTTTAACCCTTAACGAATGAGCGCATTTTTCTAGAACAATGACCAGTAGATCGACGCAATAAAAAAAGTAAACAATTACTTATATATTTTTTGAGCGTGGTACTTCTCGCAATAGTTTCCTATGTGAATACCAGATTTTTTAGTACAAATGTCACGACATGCCGCCTGTACGGCGGCATTCGATTTTCTTGGAATATTTGTAATGTCGCGGATATGGTTTACTTCGCTCATTTCCAGTAATCGTATCGATTCAATTTTTTTAATTAAACAAATTTACTTAAGTCTTGCATCATATTATCAATTAATTTCATATTTTTCAAAAATATTATTTATTAAAGCTAGTGGATCATTTCTGTCAATACGCTTGAGACACGATACAATTTTTTCTTCTATTCAATAATGGAGCTATTCTTGCGAACAATGTCCTTTTTTTTATTGCGCCCTTAATTTCAAAAGGTTCACCACCCCTGCTTTAACCCTTTGCAATCCTATGTCTAGCTATACTCGACATAGCCTTTCACTTCATTTTATTTTCTAACGATGTAATATCTACTTTACAAATTCATAATGACTTTGTAGTGTCACTTAAATTTCTGTCAGCACCTATAGTTATTGCTATCATTGAAGAAAAATGAATAACCAACGACAGGAAATGTCGTACAATTAATTTTATTCAGCTCGCTATAAACTTAACAAAATAATTCGGGCCGCAAAGGGTTAAAGTCTAGATTGTATTCGAATTGTAAGTATTCCACGCAAAAAAATATCAGAGTTTAAAATTCCCCAGCGTCAAAAAGATTGAGAATCAAGGCTCTAGAGGACCGCGGACCTTACTTTGCGAAACACTGGGTTGAACGGTGTTGATGGCTGTCTCATTACACAGAATTCAACGTACAGTTAGAAAAAAAATCTAAATATCTCAAAATGAAGAGTAAATGAATTAGACAATTGTCAGAATCACTGGGTACGTACGTGTATATGCGTGTATAAAGATATGTACGTGTACCCCGAATACTGTGCGAGCTTGGCTAGAATCTGAAGCACCCAATTTCAAGTCATTACGCGCACGTTCCTAAGCTGCGTCTAGGGGTAGACCTTGGTTTGGATGTAAACACTTCATAAAGATTTTCTTATGACATTTTCTATTCTCGAAATAATTCCGATTTCATCTTCTCTCATTCTATGTTTCAACTTGCATGGCATCGAAGAATATGGAGAAAATAGATGTAAGTATTAGGTAAAGCAAAAGGAGATGTCGTTTTTTTAACACTAGAACTACCGGCGTTAAATCTATCACATTTCAATATATTAAATAATTACTTTGAAAAAGGAGGAATCAAGAGCCGGAAACGATGATCGATTCGACGATTTATGTTTTTTGAAATGGACGTAGAATATTTATTCTACGACTCTTCTATAAACTTGGAGGATTTTTGGAAAAAGTTGTGTACCAGTCATTTTGACTGGTTTGGTAGTTCTAGTGTTAATATGTCCGATAGGATACTTCGAGTGTGATTCATTATGAATTATTAAAACTTAGTCAGTTGTCACAGCCGAGATCCACTTTGTGTAATTAGAAGGAACAAGTATTATGTATATTTTTTCGTAAATAAATTTTTCCGCATTGTAAAAGAAATACGTCATTTCTTTTCGGTTTATCTAATATGTCATGATAATGATTAAATAAACTCCTGCGGAATTAGTGATCACGTTATAAGAGTCCTTTTTGGATAACTTTGGTGGAAAAGGAAGTAAGGTTTCTTGCACCTAACTGTTCATGACATTTCGAAATTAGTGATGATTCTATCATTTTATTGGCTTCGTATTACTATTGTAAGTTATACGATAATTTTTGAATTGTTTATGCAACTTGCAGGATGCACAAAAAGCACTTGATTGACATTATCTGAAGTAACATTTAACAATAGAACTGCTGACGATATATCAATTATATTTAGGTATACTGATTAAGTACTTTCAGAAAACAGAAATCAAAATGTGAAAAAGCTGATCCACTGAGTAATTCAGGTTTTATAAGACAAAAGTGGTATATTTACTCCACAGCTCCCCTATCAATTTATGAAATTAAAACAAAATTTAGGACCGACCATTTTGACCGCCTTGGTAATTTGAGTATTAAAAGTGTTAAATAAATTTAACACTTTTAGTGCACAAATAAATATCACGTTTTCTGAAATAACTTGTTAATCGATAATACAAAAGCTAGGTCTAACTTCTTCCGTACAACTGATATAATATAACTCTTAAAGACATTTATGACATAAAGTTCGAAAATAAAAATATATCCGACAATAAGCGAGTAACAGGAGCGAGGTGATAAAATTGCTCCTCCCTCTTGCCAAAAAGAGACTTTTACTCTGACTCTGGTAAAAGCCACCGGAGGGAAGATCCAAATAGAATGTTTTGCGATTTATAACCCACTGCCGTGATACTTTTATTCGCGGTGGTTCTAAGGATATCTTTAAGAAACGTTACTCTCGTGCTATACGTTATAATAATGAAGCTGACTATAGTTTGCGGAGTGCAAGCCACTTAAAACTTTAATCTCTTTCCCTGTATCTGTGTATAAACCTTAGAAATATTGCAACTCTATGACTCGTCGGAGACTTACGCTGCTATGATGAAAATCATTGCAACACGAGTAGCTGTTGACCCTTTCGTAGACAGTGGTTTCCATAATTTCCATTTATATTAAAGTTCGCACAAAATTATTGCTTTCAATGTACCCCATCTATTGCCCGTGTAAAAACATTAAGTAAAGAACAATTTGTTCATGAAAGGGTTGAATGATTCAGCAATACAAACTAGTTAAATATGTGAAGTGCCAGATCCTTATTCAATGTAGTCTAATTATTATATCTAACATTCGAATGTATTTAATCTAATTTTAAATTGGTTAACGTTGAGGATATAGCCCTGGTGTAATTCAAAATGTTCGTATGTTAATTTCTGTATTGTTTCTATTGAATTTTGTTATATTATAAAAAGATTATACATTATCATGGCAGAAGGCCTCGATTATATTCAATCCTATTGTATTTAATTAATACATTATGTTATCTGTTTACTAAATAAGTGTGAAGTGTTTCAAGTTTATTTCGAGTTTTAACAGGTAATCTACATATCACATTTCAGGATTCGTTGTAGTAATTAATTACTGATCTTTTATAGTACTTAATCTTTCTATTCAAACTGAAACGATACAATTTGGTTTGACGAAGATTTATCAAGTTAAAAATTTCTGCTTATCTGAAAATTTTCATATCCACGTAATGTTATATACTACCTGCTTCATGCAAAGGAAATAATGGCGAATGAATCTAATGTTACAATCAATGTCAGTTTAATTGGTGGTCCCAGTTAGTCAAATAATTGTTACCTTCAATGTAGCTTAGGGTAGGTTTGCCAGTTATTTCAAACCAAGACGGAAATGTTAAGCCATCTGCTTTTATCGTTGCTAACGATTAGTTGCTTTTATTTTGTTAGAAATAACTCGTTTGAGTGAAAGAACTAATATCACGAATCTGTATTGTTAAACGTGTGGAAATTTACAGGGTGGGTCAAAGGAAAATATTTTTCGAAATATTTCCAAATGACGTAAAATACATATTGCCTTTTTAGTAATTCCATTAAAAATTATGGTAAATTTAATTTATTAAAGTACTACAAGCAATCCTATTCTGCATAATGGAAATGTTTGCAATTAAATATAAGTACTTTCCTGAATTTATATTTCAACGAATTGTAAATGAAATATTTAATAGTATCAGTTATACTTACGTGTTATTACAGTTTCTTTCGTATCGTAATGATCCGACGGTACCTACTTCGATTAAAGAATCGGGAACTCAATAATTTTCTACATTTTTGAGTTTGCATTTTTGTATTAAAAAAAAAACTATATTACTTATATGAAATTCGCAATTTTTTTATGAAATATGATACAAATTATTTCAGTGTCATACTGTAATTCGTAGACGGTACGAATTTCAGGGATGTTATTTTAGGTAGAAATTTATATGGAATAATTAAAAACGCTGCCACTCCTAGTATATTAGCGATTTTGTCTCTTTACTCTGTCATAGTTTCATTTCAATTTCATTTGCTTCAATTATTCATCGGCTGTGCAAAAAATTCATCCGTCGGCTCATGAGTGCAGATTCCATGACGAATATAACAGAGAAAGTAAAAAAAAAAAGTGAAAGAAAAATATCTATCGATATTTGACTTTTAATGCTCGTAAATGTTCATTCGCTCATTATTCTGTTTAGAAACACATGTTTCGTAAACGGAACTGCTCTTTCCGTTCTCACTGCGGAAATATTAATTTGTCACTTTCGTATCGTATTATTGAAAATAATGTGAATATTTACAGTAACATACATTTGCGAAGCTGGAAAATATTGTTATTGAAGCGTGACACCTATTTACAGAGGATTTGTATTAACAATTTATAAGATTAAATATTTCACCGTATTCAATTTAATGAAAATATAAAATTAATATCAATTTGAAAGTATGAAACTTTATATAACGATGAATTTTGCAATTTATAAATGCAACGTTTCACTGATTATTGTACTGTTCCTAGGTCTTTTAGTTTTAACTTTGTATTGCCGGCAATTGATTTTGCATCTATTATGTAATCATGAATATATAATCTAAGAAGTATTTTACATTTAACTTGTACGAAATTAAATTATTATAACATCATGAGAACGAAAATGATTTGGTGACTGAGTTGTAAATGACAGCTACTCAATAATTAAATAATTAGCAGACCTTTTTCTACTAACACGTAGGTTAGTATAAATAGTTTCAATAGTCCTGATAGATTTAATTAATCGAACACTAACAATGGTTAATGCTGAACTTATGTACCGAACTGATTTAATTCTCTTGTCAAATTACAAAGGTATACATTTACGCAATTTGCTATTTGTTGTTGTGCAATAATTTTGTATTAGGTATAAGAGACTTACGTTCTGAAAACAATAAAAATTTTGCGTCAATCTATTCTACATATATACCTTATTGCAGATAATTGATTTATTTGGCATTCTAATAGTCGCTGTTTTAGTTTCATTACATTTCATACGCCACGCTCTAAAACGTTATATTAGGAGATCTTTTCATAAAAAGTAACCCATTTATATATAGTATAATAGTGAGATGAAGTATGCACAAAAATCGTTGTCCCCAAAATGTAAATATTTTAGTTTACAATGTTGCTACTGCTGCTACTTTTATCTCAATTTTAGTTAATGACAAATAAGGTTTGATAGGCTCTCGTGTGAAAATATGGGAATATTTTATCCGGTAGCTATTATAACAAAATTATTCCGAAATGATGCACTTTCTTCCAGTAAGTACAGATAGTAGCTTCTTTAAAAGATTTTCTTTAAAAATTACAGAGAAATAAAAAATTGTGAGGTCCACAAACTGCATGCAGTCACTCAAAACAAATAGAACGGCTTGAAATATTCTATATCACTTGTACCCGATTAACAGTTACATCGTTAACAACTTCATAGCTAAAGTATCAATAATCAATGAGCGAACTGAGTTCAACATAACCGCGGACCGGTGATTCAAAATGGTCATGCAAATTTCCGGAATAGACCAATTCATCTTTAACGACATTTATTTACGATCATTCCCATAAATCTGACTTTTTATCACCCAAATAGCGTCCATCAAATTGAAGGATGAAATGACGTTATTTTATTATCTGCATTTCATCAATTCAAATATCAAGAAATACGCTATGACTGAATTAAAGGAGAAACTCGACAAAAATTTCACTCTCTAACACGTAACAGTGTTGCAGTTTTCCTTATTACGGAAAATCAATACGCAGGGTACATGGTTGATCTACCGGAGAATTAATACAACCGCGTATTTCTACAACGCTCAGGATTTCCAGGGTAAGTTGCACCCTATCGCCGTCGTTAGGTGGTTAACCTCCTGCCTTACAATTTAATTTTATGCTTTTGGACTCAAATATACTATTTCAATTCGCATTTCGATGGATCACTTTAAAATGGTTAGCTCACTACTACAACAATTAGTGTACGATGGCAAGAAAAAGATGGAGAATTACATTAACCCTTTGCGTACGAAAACTTTTTTGAATATTGAGAAATAAGCACTTTGGCGATAGAAAACCACCTTTTTATCAGAAATTCATAGTGTTAATGTATAAACGTTATAAATTACTATTTGCGTAATCATATTGCAACGGTTATATTACAGTTTTTTAACTCTAACCGCGTATACTTGCATCGATAAAGTATAATTAGAATTTTTCTGAGACCACATATATCCGTCCATAGTGCTCAAAGGGTTAATGAGCATTGCAAGACGTGGGATGAATGTAACCTATCAGACTTAAATTTTGCATAGAAGACTGATGAGGGTGACACTCGTCTTTTTCACTTAACCCCTTGGGTACATTTGACGACTAAGTTTCGTCATGCACTTACTTTGCCTAAAAAACGGATGGCGAGTATAATTCGTCATGAAAATTAGGACAAAATTAAACATGAATAATGTTATTCCTGGCCAGAGTGAGTTTTAACAGTTATAAGAGAACGTTACTTCTAGTGCTTCAGTGAACCTTGCTTTTGATATACTGCCCCAAAATGTCAGAAATAAGTAATATATTTTAAAAAAGTGATAACGAAGATTTTAATGAAAGTGAAGACTTTGAGCAATATGATGATAACTATAGTGAATTACAAGATGAAAATTTCGAAAACAATAGTGAACTAGAAAGTGATGATGATAGTGAAATATTTTTAGGATTTTAAAAACGCACCAGACGCTTATCGAGTAGTTATAGTGGATGTAACTAGTGAAGAATTGCCCGAGGATGGATTTTTGTGATCTCTTGCATATATTTTTTTTGTGATCCCTTGAATAATGTTTCTTTTCTCATATTGCTTCTTTTATGCATTTAGATTCGATTTACAATACTAATTACTATTCTATGCACATCATATCGCTCAAATAAATGAATTGTAACACAAAGTCTACTGCCTTTATATACTGCTGCACACATCAGCAAATTAAATCCGTTTCAAACGCAGGAATTTTTTCAAATAAATTAGTACCCAAGGGGTTAACACTATTCCTACCGACACTTCAGGTATACCTTTTCCTACCGCAACCGGTGAATTTGTCAAATGATAATTTTTTCCCAGAAAATGAACAGTAAAAAATGAAGTAAATATTGAAAAATGTATTATAATATGAATGTATTATACGTATATTTGAGGAAAAGTCGTGAAGTTTAAAGGCGATTCAATTACGTTGTATATACGAAATTCTAATCGAAATTTTAAAAACGGTCATTTGATCGGTCGTGGTAGGAATCTGTTAAGGGGTTAAACCATACCCTGACTTCAGGGCACATAAGTGTACGTGCTTATTTAATTCAATTCTCCAAGTTTACTCCACGTAACGTTGTTAGTTTCTCTGCGGCCGACGCTCCAAGCTGCAGTGCTTTTGAAATTTTCGATGCTATAACGATATTAAGAGATGTCGATAGAAGTGCTTTGAAGTAGGTATCTATATTAAATAAAGTTGTTTGTTAAGATTTTCTTTAGTCCTGAAGGAGCTTTAAGTCAGTTTAGAATATAATTTGTGGGAATACGTACCACTGGGAGCTGAAAAGCTAACGGTCACGCGAGACAACAGGAATCGCTATTTGTGTCACTCGTAAAAGGTTATTTATAAAATTTAGGTGAATATGTGTAAACGTTTAGCTAAAAGAGAACTATGTTTGGTTTATTTCTATGCGTTTGTTTGCGAAGGTTAACCTAACAAACAGTTCATGACGGCCAACTACCATCTTCTTAGTTCCCTACAGTATATATACCTATGGGGTTATTTGATTAATACGTAGAATACCATGGGGATCATCGGTGGCCAGTGCTTTTCGCTTCAATGAAATTTCATGCGGCTTTAGATCGTAATATCTGCGAATTTCCTAATACATTTGGCATTCAAATATTGATGTTAAAAAGGCAAAGTCCTGCTGAATATAATTATGTAACTATTTGTACGCTTGAAGCTTCTGCTGTACAAAGATGTGATTTTAATAGAAGTTTCAGCTAAATAGAAATGATAAAACTTGCGAAATTCCGGTGGCATTCGACGTGTTAATGTTTGATATGTGTTGGGAAGTGTTTAAAATGTATTAATTGATAAAAGTATTATCTTATATCTGCGAAGGTGAAGTCAGTGGCCGCGACTCTAATTACAACTTAAGTTTTACTTGATTGTGATTGAAAAAGAGAGTAGAGACGATGTGATATGAAGGGAACAAGTGCTGATTGCGACAAATTGCATTGGCAAAATTCTAAAGTCATTGCACGTGTAAGTTATTTTGATAGCACGATAAAATTTCAGAAATTATGAGATTACCCTTAATCCCATCTAGACAATGTTGTGGCAACGCAATAACGAGAGACATAAAAAACATGCCTATATTGAAAAAATACTGCGTATTTGAAAATAATATATACTTCCAGAAATTGAAATTCATTTACGTGCGGCAGTTGTACAAGCTTATACTCATCACGTTATTAAATGTTAGCAACACTTGTGACTATTTTAGAGCACAATTTCTTTTTTAGTAACTATATACCAAAGAAGAGGAGACAAAAGTCCTTCAACTGCTGGCAACTTCTAATCGCAATACGAAAAAGTGCAGAATTTTAACATTGAATATACCAAGACAATAAAAATAAATGGTTGTGAAAATTTCGAAAAGGTATTCCAATTTAAATGATAGAAATTATGTGATTTTATACGTCTATTTTAAAATATTTTAACGATTTAATATATCAATTTTTTCCGCTGCGCTTTCATTCCTTTAAACATATTTCTGTAAGATATTTAAATATACCAAATTAAACTCAGTAGTTCCGTGCTAAATATGTTTCTAATCTCATTAATAACAGCGAATACCGAACACATTTCGCCTGTCCCTTCGTTCCTATTAAAGTGAAGCTATTTTTATTAAGTTAAATTGTTGCAATCCAGAGAAGTGAAATATGCAAGTAGTGACATATTCAGTAATACTAAAAAATTTCTGTATTATCTTTCAAAAGTGACAAGAAATTTCATTAAATACAGCAACGTGGACCATTAATGATCCCCCAGCCGTGTTCAACGTGTTAAAGTCCCAGAAGACATCTCTTGTGCAGTAATAAATGACGAAACTTGAGTCTGATATACATTTGAAGTATACGAAACGGAGCAGCTTATATTTGATCGAAAGTTTAAATAATTTTTATTCCATCATTCATCGTTTTCTAGTATTATACAATATTACATCGCCTAGAAGGTAATTAGCGGCAAGATAAGTATAATATATAGCTACATGGTGATTGCACGATAAGATTTTGTTACATATAATCCTTTAACGAACCTAAACCTTTTACAATGAGAGTAATTATTCCAATTTGTTGTCCGTTAATGGAAATTAATTGCGTAATATTTTCTATCGTTACATATTTATTATTCTTTAATGATCACTATCATTACGGCATTGATTATAGACATTACAGTATTCCTCGGTTAGACATGTAAATGCTTCATTATATCTCAAAATTGAAGTTGATTTAACAGGAATTTAGCTGGGACAAAAAGGTACGTCGACTATACATCACTATAAGACTGCAAAGGGTTAAAGCATTTCTCATAAATTCCTATAACGCAAGAGCTTTTTCGGGTTGCATTGTGTATTTTCTACTTTAGGGATCATAATTATTATTTTCGCAAAGCAGGTGTCGTATTGCGGTTTCCATTACAAAAGTTACACATGGGTTTTGCTATATTTTTATGAGGCAATCTTGCGTTCCTTTCGTTCCTTTAAGTTAATCACGATAACACATTTCCATAGTCGAATATTTTGATGGAAGCTTTTTCTATCGAAATATATGCTGATGGATTATTATGTTGTTTGTGCTACAGTCTGTTTTGTTGCACTTTTCCGTGACAATTTTGTACTAAATAGAAAGCTTTGGAAGACGATACCAATGTTTCTGGATAATGATTTGCTAAATTTTGACACTTCGTTGCAAAATATACGCACACTAGCTACTTTATTGACAAAACAGATAATTTGTAAAATAAAGATGAAAGGTATGCGGCTGGCTGTGGTTAATTCATTCTTATTATGTTCTCTATCTTCATTTGAAACTTTCTTTATTTCTGTGTTAACTTTCGTCGAAAGTGGATAAACAATATAATTTTTGTATTTTAGCTTCTGCGGCACTTATTATCAGCATTATTCACCGAATAGAAGTAACGAATTATTAAACCGTATCCTGTTCTACGAATGCGATTAACAATTCGTTTATACTGTTTTCCTTAATCCTCTACGGTCCCTTCTGACTTTGAGGTAATTACTTTGAAGCATTAGAACGCAAGATAAATCTGTGCTTCTATCCTTCAAAACCATTTTTAAAATTTTGCAATCTTAATTAAATTCTCAAGAGTCATAGAATTTCTTAGTGAATTAAATATTTGCACGTCTGATAATATTTGTTATTTAAAACTCTTCTTTTAACATTGGCCATCGTGTAAGTATTCTTCAAATGCGAAAACGATTTCGGTCTATAGATGGTTAAATCGCTACGATTTCCTTAATTACGAAAGAAACATGTATTCATGGGAAAAATGTATATAACTATTGTATTGCGTGTAGTAAAAAATTCTTTTCGATGAGATTCATTTGTCCGCTACATTAATTTGACTCGAAAGAATTACCCGTTCTTTAATCAATCTGAAGTGCAGATATTAAATATAATATAATATTGCGCGATTCGAAAAGCTTCGCAATATGACTTCCTTAACGCTAGAATAACCAAGGCACTCAGAATGAGTGGTTCCTAATTTTTTATAAAAATTCTCCAAGTTAATAGAAGTGCCATGGAGTAAATATTCCACTTCTATGTTATAATAGTTACATTATTTGATTAATCATCTTTTTTACCTCTTGATTTCCCTTTTTCCAAAGTACTTATTCATTATCTTTAAATATAATAGATATAACGCCGGTAGTTCTATACCTTTTCAACTTCAAATTGGGAATAATCAACTTCAAATAGGGAATAATCAATTTCAAATTAGGAATAATCAACTTCAAATTGGGAATAATCAACTTCAAATTGGGAAGAATCAACTTCAAATTGGGACTAAACAATTTTAAATTGGGAATAATCAATTTGAAAATGGGACTAAACAATATCAAGTTAGGAGAGATAATATCAAAATATGTTGAAGTGTTAGGAGAAAATCACAGACTTTTTTGGTCTTTAACATCCCTTTTATTCTAAAATAATTATACTTTTTTAAAGGACTTGACCTTCTAAAGGTTCCTTTATAAATTAAAAACTGTATAATTATTTTGGTATGGAAAGAACTCAATGATCAATTGATTATTTCCAATTTGAAATTGATTATTCCCAATTTGAAGTTGATTATTCCCAATTTGAAGTTGAAAAGGTATAGTGTTAATTTATATCGTAAACAATGGCACCAACAAAGTTGTATATTCGGCACGTCTGTACTCCGACTCGCACGCAGTACAACGGACAACCGAAGTAATTTTTTCATTAGAATGAAAAATTTGTCCACTTCCGGTTTACTCGCTAGATATGCACAGTGTATGGCACCGCCTATAGCTTCGTTTGATTTTCATCTGCTTTGTTCCTTGCAATATTATTTGGTCGACACAAACTTCCAAGAAATACAATAGATGAAGTCGGCAGATGCCTAGATGAATTCATTTCACCAAAACCATCGAATTTCTATTGTGATGGGCTTCGTATGCTGCCAGAAAAGTGGCTAAAGATTATAAATAACAATGGCGCTGAGTTCAGTGCGATTAAGCATTTGTATCTTATTTCGAATAAAATTTTGACATTGATGCCCGAAAAGTTGAAAAATCGAAAAATTGGAAGAATTTTTTACTACACCTAATATTACATTATAAATTGCTTTCCGCAAATCATCATTGTGCCTTACGAATGACGATAATCTTGCTTATATATGATTTCATTTATGTAATATCGTGAATGTAAATATGCGGATAGATATCGGCATAAATAATTGACGCTTCAATCATTTTAAGTGCACAGATAATCTCGGATCAAGCTCAAGATAGAGCGTTGTCTGAGCATAGGTATGGATCGTATACGTGGTAGGATAATATTTATTTAAGGCACTTGTTATTTTCTGGAAATTACTTTAACATTAGATTTTCGAAATTGACGAAGTTGACTTATTCTAGATGTTATTGCTATATATAAGCTTACATAGCAAAGTTAAACATTATTTTGCAAAAACATATGTTGGTATTTACTTATGTAACGAAATGCATATAAATATTAATTCATTGCATCCGCTAACTCTTTTTGTCGTCCACCAAAAACTGTTTTTCTTAAAAACTTCAATTTTGTATGCATGATTCAATTTGATTCATTTCGATTAAAATGGATAGATAATCAACATTCGTAAATCTAGCGTCAACGAAATTCAAGATTTTTATAATTCGGTGCAAAATCTTCACTGAAATTTTCTTATAAAACGTACATTACTTGTATTTATTGTGAAAGTTTGTAAATAATTCCGTCGAACTACTAACTTTACATCGGCAACGTTTATAGGCAGAAGGTTATGGTTTCATTTCCCTGTAACTTCATGTTACATTTCCCAATAATCATTAATTTATAGTCAATCTACAATTGGGAATTGTATTTTAAACATTAAGCAAAAAAAATATTTAATTTGATAGTGAGACGACATTAATTTGTTATACGCCTTTTCGAATATTCTTTAAAAAGTTTATCCTGATAGACTGGCCTTTTACATCTTTAGGATTGCAATCATTAAAAGCATGAAATTTAAGAGTGAAATATGCAATTAACAAATTCATATACTATTATAGGCTTTGTCAATAAGGAATAGGAAGTAAACAAGGATTTTACTCTTCTAATATTTGCAACAGTTTGAGCAATCCACGGCACAGGATACGACAATACAACAATGTATCAGGGATTTCGTACATCTTGCTTATACTTGTAATTCCTTATGCGAACAACATCAGTTTGTCTGTAATCTCGAGAATTGAGAGCTATTTTTAAATAAAGTTCCGCAATGAATAAAAGAAACTGTCTAAAATCTTCCACTCTGCATTTTTCACATAGGTACATATTTTTAACCTTTATCAGTCCCTGAGATCTTTTTTTACCGAAATCGACATCTAATTTGATCCGAATCGAGAAAAACTGTACTCTATGAATAAATAAATAAATATATATATATATATATTATTCTGACTAAAGCTATTATAAAGAAAAATTTAAAAAAAAACATCTTGTTTCCTAATAGAAAGTAGACTACAGGTAAGGAAAGACTGCAGGAACTTTACTGCGATTTTTTTTAAGGATCGGATGACGGGTAACCCGAACGTAAAGTATTGTAGTATAAGTCTTCGTTTATAATAAATATACAAATAAAAAAGCAATTATAAAATAGATGAATAAATATAAAAGTAAATGAGCAGAGCCGTTGTATCTAATTGTTATTCGTAATATAAAGGAAATATAAATGGCATCACTTATGATTACTTTAAATGATCATAGGACGCATAACACAAGATGTAATATCTAAGTTGTCTGTCTACATTTCTTGATGTTCATTCGCCGTTTACACTAATAAATCGATGCCTTTTATATTGAATATTAAGGAAATTAGACGATAACGATGCAACCACAGTCACATAGGCAATAAGGCAGAAGTAGAATAAATACATTGTAAGCGTGTGGCATAGATAAGATAAATCGGCCCTATATTTCTATAATTTTCCTTCAATTATTGATCTTTTGCAATACAGTGGTACTTCGTCTTACGAAACCTAATTCATTCCTATCCGCGTATCATATTATCTTGATAAAGATTCAAAAGCTATTTCGAAACATAGTTGTCCATTTTATTTTATGGAAAACCAAATATATGATCCAGTTTCAGAAAGCAAATTTTCTTTCCTATTTACTGAACCTATTTACTATTTTAGGTGGGTTCCGAATCAGCGAGGCTATAATATCCATATCAAATGGCATAAACATCCCATTGATGATGGGGGAAGATTTAAACTCGAGCCCACTAATTGCGAGTCCGAACATTTACTTCCTTGTCCACCATAGCCCCCCCGGAAAATTCATTTCTTCGATTGTTTTGTATTTTTCAGCTCCTTCTAGTATGGTTATTTCGCCAAGGACACACTGTTTTAGGTGGGTTCTGAATCACTAAGGCTAAAATATCTATATCAAACAGCATAAGTGTCCCATTGGTGTTGGGGGAAGATTTGAACTCGGGCCGATTAATTGCGAGTCTAAGCCTTTACATCCTTGACCACCATAGCCCCCCAGAAAAATTCATTTCTTCGATTGTTTTGTATTTTTCAGCTCCAATCTAGTGTGGTTATTTCGCCAAGGACACACTGTTTTAGGTGGGTTCCGATTCACTAAGGCTATAATATCTATATCAAACAGCATAAGTGTCCCATTGGTGATGGGGGAAGATTTGAACTCGGCCCACTAATTGCGAGTCCGAACGTTTACTTCCTTATCCACCATAGCCCCCATAAAAAAATCGTATGTCAAATAGTTTCTAAGTCGGGAAGCACCATATAAAAAGTGGGAAATTATAACAAATATTATTGCAGTAGTTGTACTTTTTAATATTTAAATATCTTTTGGAAGTTTAGACACGCTGCAAACCGCAAGACATTCTTTATTGTTCGTATGTTTTAGAATGTAACAAATATTTTTTAATTCTAGATGTCACGTTGACATTGTAAGTGAGATATTCGTGTTGGCCTTAGACGAAATAAGGTTTCAGTTAAATGAGCTAATTTCAAGGGATAAATCTTATTCGTAGAAGGTATAAGTACATTCAGTGGGACTGAGTTTAATTGGAAGTTACACGAATTACTTAAAAAGTGAGGTCTTACACGAAAACAAAATTTCTTAAATTGATTAAAAATCTTTCGACGATACGAAGGGCCGAACGCACCGAAAGTAGTTTCAGTTTGAAAGAATTCGAATAATTCTGGTAGCTTGGGAGATTTAAATGCTCAGAGCTTGGCGTACCTTAGCCTTTTTATCGAAACCTGAATGAGATTTATGTGATAAATTATGAGGCCATTTTTTATTTACTTCAGACCCGTCGTATTTTGTACGATTAGGTATTTCCGCTATAAAAATTTAACTAATTCACTTAACACAATATATAAAATGTTGAAAAATGTTTATGAATTTCAATTACCCTTACATCTCTATGTATTTACGACAACGGTTTACCTTTCCCTGTGTCACTATTGAAATTTCCAAAAAAAGAAAGAAATAGATCGTTCGCTTTCCTCAAATATTTGCCCATCTGTCCTACATGTCATCGATACACTGCAATTGATATATTGAACTATTACAGCTCGACAAAGTTGTTTGAAATTTATTATAGCAACTTAACAGATGAATAGGAAAATATTTTTCCCAAGTAAGGATAATGAGATATTAGGAAATTGTTAATACACTGATGTCAATAATTATGTTTACTTCAAAAATTGAACGCATGATAAAAATAGAAGAGTGCAATGCTTCGTAAATTAGAAATTCCTCTTTGCAAAATGATAATATACGAATGTTACACCGTATATGATGCTATATAAAGTTTGATTTATTACATCTTTATTATAAAAAGTTTATACTTTATTACATCCATATTAACACGCGCTTTTTCGTGTGACATTCATGATTTTAAATACTTGACAAGTGTTAATTATATTCTTACTGTTGCAGCAGCAGTAAAACATTGAAATTGTTATTCATTGCTGTTGCAACAACCATATTTCTCTTATCTCGTGAAGATATGTCATGCTCCATTTGAAAATATCCGCCTATTGTTAACACTAGAACTACGAAACCAGTCAAAATGACTGGTACACAATTTTTTCCAAAAATTCTCCAAGATTATAGGAGAGCCATAGAATAGATATTCTACGTCCATCTCATAAAATATAAATTGCCGAATCGTTCATCTCTTCCACCCCCGAATTCCCTTTTTTCAAAGTACTTGTTTAATATATTTAAATATAACAGATTTAACGCCGGTAGGTCTAATGTTAATGTGCCCAGTTAAACACCTCATGCGATCGTTAATAATGGCATTAGATTGCATTTAATTGTAAATCTTCATTCTTAAATAGATTTTGTAACCCTTTTCATTTTTCGAAATCTAGTAACATCTTGTAGCAATTTCTGAACTTTTAGATTCCCCTTGAAAGTAAGCAACATTCTCGACTATATTTTTTCTAATCTTATTAGAATGAAACATGATTACAAACAAGTATATTATCGTATTAATATTCCAGAACAAAGAACGTATCGATGGATTCCTAATCACCGAATAAGCAGTTCCTTTAGAAAGGCGTAAAACAATACTTTTGATTTATCTTATTTTCAAGCGAATCGCAAAAACGACAGCTATATCTCTGCAGAAACGTCGATAACTGTTTACTGGAACCACGTGTACTAATTTTGAAAGCAATTTTCTTTGTGACGATTAAAGTATCAAGGAAACCGTTCAAAATGTCTTCACGTTGAATACCATGGGGGTCACCGACGACCGGCGCTCTTGAATTGGATGAACTTTCATATGACTTATAAAGTGCCAAATTTACGAATTTGCATATATTCAACATTTAAATATTGTTAGAAAAGTAAAGTACCGTTACTATTTTTACCTTTAATCTTTCTATTTTATAAAGTAATAATTTTAATAGAAAAAGTTTCACATGACCCAATGTCTTAAAGTCTTACGTTAAAGATTTCCAACAATAGAAAAAAGATACATAACTACGTGTTCATTCGCAAAATTGTAAATCAGTATTCGGCAAACTACGGTGCGCTGCAGGTTAAAAAATAATAGGTACTATACAAATTTTCCATTTCACTGCATTCAGGAGAGTCTACCTTTCTCTGCATTTGCAACATTTTCCACAAAAGCTAAAACACTCAATTAATTATACTAGCCAACCAAATATTTTTTTTTCTGGCCCGCTCCTAAAGAAAGGGTCTAGCAGGATAAGGGGGTCAAAAGTGCCCTTGAAGGTATTTTATTCCACGACGCGTCATTCGATAGGTAACCATAAGAAACCATTGTACACAAATTTGTAATCCGATAGCTTGACCGGGAGGGTAGTTATGGGGTAAATTCGAAAAACCGGTTTTTGCCCCATTTTCGGCACTTATTGATGTGTAAAAATGACGAAAAAATTCTGACACATTCTAAACATGATTGCACACTTTAGGAATGATTTTCAGATTCTTCCGATGCAAGTGTCGCGCGCAAAAAATCAAAAACGGAGAAAAAATCGGAAAAATATAGATTTTGCACTGAAATCTTCAAGGTACAATTTTTAAATAATTACAGTAAGTACCTGATGTTACCATCACCGGTGTACCTAAATGATTGAAAAACCTCCATATACGACCGATCCAACCTGAGAAATCTCACGATACGGCAATCCCACCGTTCGGCTTTCCTCCATCGAACCAATCAAACTAAAAATACGTACCTGAGGATGCCGTGAATCCTGCGTGCATCGCGTAACGAGGTGCGGTCATGTGCTGAGGATGAGGGGTCTGCTGTAACGCGGCATGGGAGGCTGGTACCGGTGGTTGAGGATGCGCCGCCGCCGGTCTCGAGAGTATCGTATCGATACCGTGCGGATTACTGCCGACGGAGGTGATGGAGGTTGCCGGGCTATGCTTGCCACTTCCCGTAGGCGAGGATTGGCCCTGAGTTATGGTTGAGAGCGGTACCGTAATCCGCGGCAGCTGAATGGTACCAGACTGCTGCTGCTGTTGTTGATGATGCTGCTGTTGCTGCTGCTGATGCTGCTGTTGCTGCTGATGATGACTTCTCTCTGCCATGGAATGCAACGCTGCCAGGGGCTGACTACCGAGCATGCTACCACCGGCGGCACTCAGATTCAAGAATTGGAGAACATGAGGCGCGGCCGCCGCGTGAAAGTCATGAAGCCACGGCGGCCTCGGCGGCGGTGGCGAATGGCTCGAAGTCGGAGGTGGCGAACACGAGCCCAACGAGGAACCCGCGGATGAGCTGCGATCGCCCTCCAAATGATTATTGTTCCTTCTGTGAGCGTCGCTGAGCGACGACATGTTATCACCGATTTGCACTCCGGCCTCTGGACTGGACCGTGACTGCAAGTCCGAGCAGGGATCACCGGTGTCGTTGCAAGTCTTATTGTTGGTCAAGGAACACACCATCTCGCACCACGCATATTTCGGGAAAGACCGGAAAATCTTAAACGAGAGCCTCGCGAGTTCACGTCTCGATCGCACCGTTTCTCATTCACCGATCTTTTCGTACAAACTGATAACCGGCCCGTCGATACGATAGCAATATCGTGGTCGTTCTTAAATCCAAAACGTTTCGTCGGCACTGTATCACTGATACACACGATGCATCCACTCGCACGAACAGTAATCGCTTCGAAGGTAGAGATCACGTACACTCCTCACATTTGCCTCGATCCTCGGCCACTGTTGTCCCGATTCATAATCTTCGGCGAGGGATACTCACCGCGGTTTGTCTCGCGACGAACTCTCGAACGAGCGAGGAGAGACTCTCGACACGAGCGGACGATCGATCGACGAAACTGAAAGTCACTGCACCTCGAGGCTTCTCGCGAAAACTTCGCGAGAGGGTCCACGCTTTATCCGCGAATCGGTCCTCCGTATCGTGGGGTTGAATCCAGGACGAAGCGTAACGCGCGAACAAGAAGGCAGACTAATGGGGAGTTGCCGAGTGACTCGCTTCGCTAAGTGGTATGTGACTAGGGTGCATCGGGGAGTAGTCACTCTCTCCGTTCGGAGAGCAAGTTACTCTCGGTGTCCTTGTCCGTTGGATTCGGATTCGTATTCCGATTCGGGTTCCGGTTCGGGTTCGGGTTCGGCTCTCGGGCATACGAGGCTCGTGGAACGGAAAGCACCGATAGGTCGGCTCGCTTCGAGTGGCTTCGCGAGGGACGAGTGGATTGGCGTGCCGTTGGTAGGTCGGCTAAACTCTCGAGGGCGGTGCTGGTCCCGGATTGGTCGCCGGTGGTCGTTTTGCTGGAGGAAGAGGTGTTTCGGGCGGGGCCTCTCAATCTCGCGTTAGCTTCTTGTTAAGCGTCTTTCATTGTGTGTTTAAATTCGTAATTTATGATCCCGACTGAATAAAACAAGAACTCGCCGGTTCGCTTACTGGCTGGTTGGCTAGCTGGCTGGCTGACTGGCTGGCTGGCTACGCTCCTGGCTGGCTGAGCTGTTTGGCTGACTGGCTCGCTAGTTTCCTCGACAACTGGGCACCTCTGTATGACTATGGTGACACTACCGCCTCGATAACTTCCTTGCTTCCTTGCTTTGTCCCCCCTCTTTCCCCTTCTTCGCTCGCCGCATCCTTCCCCTTCTGCCCGTGGCCGCCCTTACCGGTCGCCCCACCAGCTCGCCTTCTAGCCAGTCAAGTACGCGTAGACGGAGCAAATCGAGTTATTTGCTCCCGATGGTCCATTTGGCTTGTTCCTCACGTTATACGTATGGCGATGCACGTGTCAACGAGAATTCGGTTACTTCATCCAGATAAACCATTGCTTCGTGGATGACGTAACTAATGTCGGATGAACTTAGCGAACTTTCTGGCATTCTACCAATCTAATGATCGGCACATAAGTGCCCGTGAGCCTCTCGTTCTTTCCTTCGTTCGAGCTCTGCGTTTTAGAGTAGTGCGCATGGATGAATAATTTATGATACTCTTTGCCGACCAACCTCACGGTTAGACGCTCTTCCTTCTCGCCACCTTTATGTATTACACGCCCGAAGAGACGAATCGTTTGCTATATTACATTATTCTCTCTCTCTTTCTCTCTCTCTCTCTCTCTTCTTCCTCCATCTCTTCCTTTCTCTCTGCCTCTATCTTGGTCTCTATATCTTTCTCCCTCGCTTCGCCTGTGCCATCTTTGTCCTTCTCTCGCCCCTTTCCCACCCTTCCGACTCTACTTTACACGCGCAAACGCTATACACTTTTTCCAGATTTAAACGCGAATTTCGGGTCCCCTTTCGAAAGTTAAACGACCACGGGGAAAATCAGCGCGCGTTATGTGAATGTTTTCCACGGTCCAGTTTATTCGAGGAGTGCCGGTGCGGTTTCGTAAGAGGAATCTTCACCCTCTACTGCATCGTGTCGTCTCGTGGCATCAGATAAATACGATTTATTATCGAAAACAGGAGTGCTTTAAGTTTATTCGAATCTCTTATTCCGTTGATGGTATTGCGTTGAATATTAATTCACCATTTTTTAAGCTTTACGGAAGTAAGGACGATGCGACGAGGGTGAGTTTAACTGAAATTTCGCAATTGCCGTTGTCAATTTTTGAATAGCCTTTGATTCAACGGATTTGATCTACGGAATTTCTCATAATTACAGTAAGTCTGTTTAATTCACTCCGCTTCATTGTAATACTATTCAAATATCTTCGTCTGTTTACAGAAAAATTGTGGGAATGTTGGGTTGTGAATACTTCGAGATTTAACTTTATTTTGCTTTCGCCACCTTTGTTTCGACTTCCAACCGATGCTTTTTTCAAGAATTGAAATAATGTAAAATTACAAAGTCATTTCTAGCATTCACGTGCCTAGTATACCTTGCATACAAGAAATATTGATGTAAAATAACATCTTCCGCTGGCTAACATTTGCGATTGATTTCACAAGGGGCTTCTTATCCATCAAACAATTAGTAACAGTTAACATGTGGTCTTTTACTTTACGTACCTTAAAGTAAAAGTGATAGCAAGAAAATGATACGATGGTATCACATCGTACTGAGTTTATTTCATTTTTAGACTCTCAGATATCCAAGTCTTTTGTTCATTTTCTGTACCTTAGTGTAATTTAATATTGTAATGCAAGGGTTCGAAAGTTCAGGAAAAAGGGTTGTAGAACCTCACAGAACGTCCTTTCCGGAGATGTTGATTTAGAAATCTGCTGATTTACGTCCTTGTTTGTATTAACAGGTTGAATGCCACCCATTGAAGTAGCTACTTTCATCATTTTTACTGAAGTAAAACTTTTAAAATCACATCTTTACAGAGTAGAAACCTTAAAGACAGAAATAGATATATAGTCGACTGGGCTTCATCTTTTCAATGACAATATTCAAATATTGAATGTATAAGAAAATTCGTCAATGTTGCAACTTTAAAGTCATCTGAAATTTCATTGAATTCAACAGCGCCGGTCATCGGTGACCCCCATGGCGTTCAACGTGTTAAAATCGAAATATGGAAAAAAACAGAAGGAAGTAAAAAATAAATTTTCTTTCGCACTCGCGCAGAATAGGAGGAGAGTCAAGGATCACAAAACGATCGTCAAAGTCGATGCAAATATGTTATTAGCTTTCTCTCTCTCTCTCTCTCTCTCGTGATATTCCGTGTTTTACACGGCCCCGATACAGCGATAATAATGGAGACAATGAGTTCCGATAAAAGTTGGAACTTAATGCTTTATGAAAACACGGCATATGGCACGTTTTATAGCGTCCATCGATAGCGCGCCGTTCAATTATGGAAAATAATCTGTTGATGCTCTGTTTAAATAAGGCGACTTTTATTGGCACTCGATGCACGGTTATTACCTCGCCATTCAATGAGATATTATTTTTATGACGAGCTCGAACACCCGTGACAGAATGATAATGTCAAATCCTAACTCTGATTGTTTAACACATTCGCTATTGCAAAGATTATCGCTGATCAGTCCAGTTCTTCGATATTAACCTTCAATCGTTTCTGAGGCCTTTCTTTACCCTAATTGGGATTTAATTTCACCTAAATCGAGACAAATTGACCACAGTGAGTAGATATTTTTCTGAATAAAATTATTACGAAGAGAAAGTAAAAAGATGATCTTAGTTTTATGATAGAAAATAGACCACGGAGTCAGTAAAGACCTTAGTGTAATCTTTTTTAAAGGACCGGATGAAGGTTAAATTTGAAGACAATTCAATAATTGGCGCTTTCAATTGCTCCTAGGATGAGGTATTGTCGAAAGGTAATTAACGCGATGAAAGCCATGAGAGTTACCGGCGATCGGAGTTACTTTATTCAATTTCTTACAAGTTTTAAGTATTCAGTATTAACCCTTTGCAGTCATTTTATTTCATTTCATTTTCTTTTATTTTCTTTTATTTTATTTTCTGACGAATTAATATCGACATTTCAAATTCATAATGATTTTGTAATATCACATAAATACCCATCAGCACCTGCATACCCATCAGCATAGTTATTGCTACCATTAAAAAAAAATTGATTAACCAGCGACAGAAAATGTTGTTCAATTATTTTCAATTAGCTCGCTACAAACTTGACGAAATAATTCGGACCGCAAAGGATTGAAGTTATAATGCAAAATGTAAAATACTTTTGTATATGCATAAACATCTGTTTTTGGTTTTAATATCCTTGATTTTTAAAAGTGTCGTTTGAATGGATGAAGTTTCATTTCGAAATAGGTGAAGTAACAAACGAATGATTTTGAAGTCGTTAAATTTTGTAATCAAGCTTTTTTTTGTACTTTGTTTGTTGTTCTAACGTATCTGTGTGACATTATTTCTGTCTGTTATTATTTATGTAATTTGCCAACATGATTACTAAATGTTTATATAATATAACGAGAAATGGCTTTACATGTTTATAGAACTATTTACTAGAAAATATGAAGATCGTTGTTTACATTATGGCTGTTACTGATTTATCCCCTTGCGGACGGAGACTTTTCTGAATATTGAGATATAATCATTTGTTTGGCGTTAAAAAAACAACTTTTTATCAGAAAGTCAGAGTGTTGATGTATAGAAATTATAAATTACTATTTGTGCAATCATATTTCAAAAGTTATATTTCAATTTTTCAACTTTACCCGTGTATACATACACCGATAAACTATAATCAGATTTTTTCTCAGGCCGCATATATGCGTCCGTCGCCCTCAAAGGGTTAATTTTGTAAGACTCGTTTCACATTATAAATAAAGAATTGTCTCTTTGCAGTTAGATTATCATGGATTGTGCAATTTATCGAAAAGCTACACCAATTCTCGTTGGTTATTTCATATGTTTGTTGCACGTACAAGCAACAATATATAATTCGTGTATATTTTATGGAAGCTGTCAATATTTTATTGCAACATTCCCAAAAGAATACATTTTAATTATTGAATATATGTTAATGCAAATCTGTCAAACGAATGTTGCAAAATTCGACTTTGAAATTTATCAAATGATAAAGTATGTTCCATCGTTATTCTCATTGTTGTCCATAAGCTTCATGTCGCGTGTTAAGTTAATTCGTATCTCCAGAAGTAATTCTGAGAAAGCGCTGCAATTAATTCCAGAAGATCCGCGGAGTTATTCATTGGGTAAATAAGAAACTAATTCGTTGATTTTATCAGAGCAGATGTACCAGAGCGCAGAATCATTAAAGTTTTAATGTTCATCAAATAACAAAGTTAATCTCTTCTTCGCAGGATATTTACCTTATGCAAAAATAATTTTGTCTTTTCTTCTCCAAACTTATACATATTTTTTTTTGCAAAATTTCATAATATTTATTTCATTTCTAACACGAAATTTCGTTACAGTCTATTCGAAAAATCCAACAGCATTATAGTTTGCCTATCTACTGTATGAATTTCATTCGATGGAGTAGGTAGAATCTGTTTTAAACTTTCTTTTAATAAAACCAACAATTTACAGACTTTTTTTGGAGGGCATACGACTTAACACTAGAACTACAAGCGTTATATCTATTATACCTATTTAAATTTACTCAGTTAAATATAATATTTTGGAGAAAGAGAAATGACGTGGTGAAAGAGATGATCAATTAAGTAATTTAGGTTTTATAAGATAAAAGTGGAATATTTATTGCATAACTTCCTTATAAATTAACGGAATTTCAGAAAAGTTAGGCACCGGTCATTTTGACCGCCTTCGCAATTTTCGTTTTAACACTAGAACCACCGGCGTTAAATCTATCATATTTCAATATATTAAATTAATACTTTGAAAAAAAGAGGAATCAAGAGGCGGAAAAGATGATCGATTCGGTGATTTATGTTTTTTTAGATGGACGTAGAATATTTATTTTTTGGCTGTCCTATAAACTTGGAGAATTTTTGGAAAAAATTGTGTACCAATCATTTTCACTGGTTTGGTAGTTCTAGTGTTAAAAGGGACATAAACGTCCTCTTAACTGAAATAATTTATAATCGATAATACAAGAGTGGAATATTTACTTCTTGGTTCTCTTATCAATTTGGAGAATTTTTAGAAAAAAATTGAAAACCCGTAATTTTAACCACCTCGGTAGTTTTAGTGTTAAGCAACCTTGTTCTATGTTTGACCTATTTAATCGTTCCGTTTTACACGAAAGTAGAGATACAATTCTTCTTATTTCAACGTACAAATTTCATTGCATAAGCATTATAATTTCTCATCTAAATAAATGATGTACGTCCAGAAATAAAGTTCAACAGCGTGATCGTAGCTGTTTTCAAACTTAAATCTAACTACTAACTTTTAATTATCCTCGGCGGCTCTAATCTTCAGAGAAGAAAACTTTCGAATTGGTAAAACATGTAATTTTCTAGCCCCTTCTGTTGTATATTTTAATTTCATGAGAATTATATTAAAGAATTTCAGTAGAAAAAAATATCATCGTGCAGTGCAACGCTGCATCAGGAAAATACTTTCCGTCGGCGAGTCGAGTAGGCTCTCAAAAAATCATATGAAAATGCAGAAACTCTTTTTCAGGTAAATGTAAAGGTCTTTTATGGTGTGAGATAAATCAGCAATACCGTCGTAACTCAATATGCGACATGTAATTTAAAAATGAAATATCGATGTTTATTATGATGGTGCAGTAAAGTACGGTTTTGCGTATTAAATTATTTATTTACTTCAATAACAGACTGAAAATATTATGCTGTTATCTTGCATTATTTAAAAAAATATTTTATACTCTAGCGAATAATAGAAATCCTACTAATTAATATAAAACGCTACTTCTTATGAAAGATGCTTCTTCAGCTACCAATTACATGAGCTGGCAATTATAACAATAAAAATGAAAACAAAATTAATACAAAGTATAAATTCTAATGCGCACTGAAAAGTAAGACAACCGTCGCTCATATTCCTTTAATTCATGTAAAAAACTACGTGTATAAATATAAATACCGTAATTTAATATATTGCTCTATTAATTATTGTCAACGAAGCGACACTATTTATAAAAATGCATAACTTTTATTTCTAACTAAAGATCCGCAACACCTCCTATCTGAGAACAACAGTAATTTGAGTAACTTACAATTATTAACATTAATTCTACTGACAATGAGTGCTTCATGCGTGACAATATCACAGCTTTTTCGCACATTTCAACCTAAGCAATGATCGGTAATTAATTGCGCACAGTGCGCTATGCGGATGACAGGGATGAAAAAATATGAAATATTAGCATGCATTCTCACAACGGAGAATATAAATTCGTCGTTAAGAATTAGGTCCACAGTTTGGCTTTATTTTATTCCTATTGTCATTATACAGGTTCCACTCCTTGTACCCTGATCCTCCCTTTTATCCCTCTGCATTGCCCCTCCTTCATTTCCTGTTTAGAGTGAAATTATTATGGGGACGAAGTGTCCAATAAAATCGTGCAAATTACATCGTTCGATGCGCGTCTAAGCTTCATTGCGGTGATTAACCGGCAATAAAGCTCCGGTTCGGTAATTCGATGGCGTCAATTAATCGAGTGTTGCTAGGTAAAGGCATTTAGGTCTTTGCCGATCGGCACTCTCGCATTCATTGCCGCAAATTGAAACGGTTTACAAATCTCAATTAACATGGGAGTTAATTTGCTAATCCCGCTTCGTATGACGAAAATCTCGTGGGTGTTGATCGTTAAGGTAATAAGTGGAGAAATTAGAACCGCTGGACGATGATCTATGAGTCGTTAGAGATCTCGTTTCTTTCTTAACACTAGAACAACCAAACCAGTCAAAATGACTGGTAAACAATTCTTTCCAAAAATTCTCCAAGTTTATAGAAGAGTCTTAGAATAAATATTCTATGTCCATCTTAAAAAACATAAATCACCGAATCGAGAATCTTTTCCGCCTCTTGATTCCTCCTTTTTCAAAGTACTTATTTCATATTTTGAAATATGATAGATTTAACGCCGGTAATTCTAGTGTTAAAAAGTATCGTTAATTGTCCAGTAATTCACTCACAGTTTTCGCGTGCAGAGTTATCTGTCGTTTTTACTAAAAAATTGTTAATTTCATCACTGAGTATACATTTGTTTAATTGTATATATTTTCTAAGGTCCATTAGAAATTTACACTCGTTGTTGTCATCAAAGTTTCATTGAAGTTTAGTAATAAAATAGATAAATATTACTATAATTAATGTTGATAAATCTTTATGTCGAATGATTTTGTAATTATTCTTCGAAATATTATTACGTATCGTTTATTATACCTATCCAATCTCTTGGCGGGAGATTTGCTATTCTGGTATTTCCGGATTTTAAGTTTAAGAATAAAAAATAAAATGAACACTATTTCCAAAGTAACTACACCGTTGAAAATTGGCATAGTGCATTCCTCTTTATTTGCATACCATTAAATTCAAATTTGAATTCGACATAAATTCAGCTACTACATCTCGCAGTTAAATGGAAGCATCGGAAATAGAGTTTAAGTTTTTTAGAATTAAAAGCTGGTTTAAAAAGAATGCAAATCTATATATCAAAACGTTCAGAGAAAATTATTTTAAAAATGTCAACCCGGTTAAATGAGGTTACAGACTAAGCAAAATAAATATTCAAGAAAGTATTACCATCACGGATCTTCATAAATTTGATGTGCAAAACATTTCTTTTTTGGATAAAAGTCAACTGTCAATATTCTCGTCATTAACATTTTGCATGGGACTTGCATTTCGCTAGTTTCATCATTGTTAATGAAATGAAAGTTTTTCTATTAAAATCACATATCTGGAATGCAGAATCTTTAATGTTACAAGTAGCTTATGTTACTACCACATTTAACCTTGCACGACCTTCAACGATAGCTTGCTGAAGTGGTCTCAACATCGACTATCAAATCGCGATAATGAAAACGTAGCATTACATTTAAAAAAATAGAGGTGACCTTGAAATATCCATTATACTGCCACCAATGCAAAAAATGTATCATATTATGCCCCCCTCCACACTATGCAAACTTTGTATATAACATTTTTTCATGTTGTTACAAATAACGGCAATATTCAAAGTGGACATAGTGTAGAGAAGAAAATATTTTACAGTTTATTTAATTATTGAGTGTTTGAATATTGTACAGTAAATTAAAATAAGTATTTGTTCATTTTACAGTTTATTTAATTAAGTGTTTGTGTGCATCCAAATGCGTGTATGTTTTGTATGAGTGTAACGCTAAATATGTGCGCATAGCCTCCGCGATAAGAAAAATAATTTTCTTCTTGTTAAACCAATGTCATTGCAGCAATGTAAAAGTGTATAATAGCCAGTAAAAAGCCTTAGTGGCAAAACGTTTGAATTTATACTTGTTTCTTAGTAAGTCATTGCTCTGGTAATCAGTGAGTTGAATAATTATTTAATTGGTTTTCCGTTTTTCTATATTAAGCAAGAATCAATTTTAGAGAAGTCATGAGTGTGAAAATACGTATATTAATTTTCAAATAAATTACATTCCGTACAGTAATTGTTGCTTCACCCTGTATACCCAGCAAGAGGTCACCTTCTTAACACCAGTAATTAAAAAATATTGAATGTATTGTTACGATTACGGCGCGGCATCGAAAGACTACTAATATTTTAGAAAAGAAAGAGTTATAATTATTACACGTCTATTCGATGTCACAGTTCTTGGAGAACTCACTGACAACTTGTTATAAACAATTTGAGTCGTTACTATGACTCTCACAATCGATATAACATACAGGGGGAACGATATTATTTACAATCAATCGTAACAGTAGTACCAAATTCGTGAATCGTTACAATTTAAAAATCATATTCATTGAATTCAATTGCATCGATTACCTGTAAACCCTGTGACTTTCAACCCTGTGCTAACAATGCAAACGCAAAGCATAATTAGCGCAATAGAAAAAGTTATACAAACTGTTGCCAAAAGCCACACCTAATCTCGTCAAACGTGAAACAAAGATCGCCGTATTTCCGACCGAACTAAAGGCAAAATATGCCGAGGGATTGAATATGAATTTGGGAAATTTGTATTCGTCCCACGATTACGCGTCTCATGATCACATTGTTGAGACTCGAAGGCGAGACACATGGAAAGTTCGCAAAATCGTTTACCATTGTCCTTCGGTATAACTTAGAAAGACTTTTTTCGGATTCGACAGCGATCCCATCTGATAATGTGTTTTCTCGAACTTCGAAACAAATATTTCGGAAAGGAAATAGAGGGGTGACGATACGTATATAGGGATACCGTTATATAAAGAGGGATACATGGAAGGGCAAAGGAAGTATTTTCCTAAATCATAGACAAGTTTCCATTATCGTTGTAAAACTTGAGTTCCAAATCGTGGAAGACGCTGAATTCGTTTTTCTATGTGAGTTCACCGCAGAATAAAGCACTCGAAATGATGCAAGCGCAGGCTAGAAGGGAAACTATATTTACCTTTCGAAATGATTCGTGACACTTTTTCGCAAACAGCTTTGATTTTTGTATGTTTGAGGACAAACAGTTATGAGAATTGGGTTATTTAATTTACATAAATATTATCGTAGCTGGCGCCTTATTGCGATTGCGATAAGTTTATGTTAAATAAATAACATCTGGGAGCAAGCAAAAGATTGCCGTTGTTCATTTAAACGAGCACTAATTTCTCTCAATTAAATATCATTTGCTAGTTTCAGATGTATTCTAGTTTCAAATTTTTATAGTAAAGTACTAATTGCTTAATAAATCATTACTAAGGCTACATTTGAAAGTGTTACAAGTTCCTTTCTCCTTATGTTGAGATACGTGAGAGATTCAACAAAAGCTTTTTTTGCAAAATCATAAGAATATTTCGTTCTATTTACTTCGCCACTTGAAATGCGAAAAGGAGATTTCTATGTTTAGCTAAAACTAACTTAAATGCACTTTTTTCAAATCGTTCGACGAAGAAATCTCAATCACAGTATACAGTATTAACCATCATTTGTCCTTTAAACAAAATAGCACTAAAGTCCCTAGGGTCCTTTCTAACCCGTAGTCTATCTTCGATTAAAAAACAAGAATTTTGTTTCTTTTTCTTTACAATAACTTTATTGAGAATAATGTGTATTCACTCTATGCAATCTGTCTCGATATCGGTCAAATGAAATCTCAATTTGGGTCAAAAAAGACCCCAGGGACTGATGAAGGTTAAGAAAATTATACGCCTCATGATTTTCGAATAGGACGAAACATTTCTCCCTCGAAAAACTGCCATCGGCAAATAACCTCTTGGAAAACTGTATTCTCATTCATTCATTCGATGCCCATCATCGTTAATAACCGTAAAAAAAACTGAAAGTAATTTCGTACAACTCATTACCTACAATTAACAATTCGTCCGACAGTTTTACATTGTGCATGTTCAATTATCCGTAAATGGAGACACGGAGGAATGGTGAAACGTGCGAAAAGTACAAACGCCGTTTCCCTGATTCTTTCGAAAAGCTTCGAAAAGAAACGTCGTCGTTTCGTTTCGTTTTACGGGACATAAACCGATAATTGGACCGTACAAGGGGCGTCGAGTGATAAATGCTCACTAATTTTACGCATCATCGGGTTTTATTAATGACGACAGCGTCACGCGACGGAAAAAGGCGAGCGAAGAATTGGCTGTTAGTGAAGAAGTCATTTTACACGGACACCGGGCGAGGATCGTATTGTGCGACTACGGTCGAATCATTACACGCCGATGATTGCATTATATTAGCCATGCAGTCGATCCTTTGCCCATGGGTAATCCGTATCATCGTATTCCACGGCAGATGATGGAATAACCATAGAGTTACCCACTCGTTCCCCCTTCTAATTATCCTACCTCCTTTTCCTATTGCTTGACGCAGTCTACGCGACGTTTTTGCCATATGGAAATGTTATAAGCGTTTAAACCGTGTGACTACCGGGATAAACGCAAACTATTCAATGCTCCCCTTCGAGTCGGATTTGATCGCTGAATATTTAAGGTGCAAGTGGAACGGTCGCATATCTGGCAAAGTGTTTAGTTGGCGTTGCAAAATTTTTACGTTTGTGCGATTATAATGTTGAATTCCATGAAGATGGCCGGTGAACGGAGGTGTTTAACACTAGAACTACCGCCGTTAAATCTATCATACTTCAAAATATTAAATAAGTACTTTGAAAAAGGAGGAATCAAGAAGCGGAAAAGATACTCGATTCGGTGATTTATGTTTTTTAAGATGGACATAGAATATTTATTCTAAGACTGTTCTATAAACTTGGAGAATTTTTGGAAACAATTGTGTACCAGTCATTTTGACTGGTTTGGTTGTCTAGTGTTAACACTAGAACTACCGGCATTGAATCTATTGTATTGCAATATTTTAAATAAGTACTTTGAGAAAGGAGCAGTTAAGAGGCGGAGCAGATAATTGTTTCGGCAATTTATATTTAAGTATATAATTTATATTTAAGTATAGAACTACCAAACCAGTCAAAATGTCTATAGACATTGAATATTTACACTGTGACTCTTCTATAAGCTCAGAGACTTTTTGGAAAAAATTGAGAACCAGTCATTTTGACTGGTTTGGTAGTTCTAGTGTTAATTCAATGGAATTTTATGTGATCCTTAAATTGTAATATTTCACGAATTTGCCAATACATTTAATATTTAAGTATTGATGTTAAACAGGTGAAGTTTTGCTGTGTATTTAACTGTACCTTTAAAGTTTCTCCTGTGTAAAGATGTGATTTTAATAGAAACAGTTTCACTTCGGCAGAAGTGAAGAAATTAGCGAAATACCGATATCATTCAACGTGTTAAGTGTGAGAGATTTAACCCTCACACGCACCTTGAAAATAGTTACACAAAAAATCATCCGGTGATATTTTCCCTAAGTTTCCTTCACGCTTTAATTAATGTTATTTGTAATCTATCATACTTTATTTCAAACATTATATATTAGGTTGAGGCATATGAAATTTCGGATGTATACGGCGAAATTAAAATGCCACAATTTTTGCAAAATGAATGTTTATAAATCAAAATAATTTCCATCGACATTAATAAACTCCTGCCAAAGATCCATAAGGGCTTTTATACGATTTTTAAGAAAATCTGAGTTTTTAGAAACAATAAAATTTTAGGTGACTTTTTTAAGGTCACCTTTATTATTGAAATTTTTCTCTGTAACGAAATGTTCTAAGTGCTTAAAAATGTTATAATCTGTTAAAGGAAGATTCAGTTGAACAAGGTGGGTACCGTAAAATTTCTTATTTCAATTCGCAACATTTTTTTCAGCGCGCTTTTGACGGATATGGTCTTGCGTTGTCGTGCAATAAAGTAGACCCTTGCCGATTAATTGAAACCGAACGCAGTATTTTCAATTCTACAAGCATTTGTTCAATTAATGCTTTCATCGCTTTGCAAAAAAGGGAGTTCAGCTTTCCATGTATAGATTAGAACATCATTATGGCTTACGGTTGTGGGTCTATTCCGAGGCGCATTTTGAGGATACTTATATCCAGAAAGAAAGTTTTTGAACCAACATTGTACGATATTTTTATTAAAAAATTGCCTTCCATATGCTCTCTTTATATTGAGAGTTGCCGCAGCAGCATTATTACCAAGTTTAACCCATTGACTGCCAACTACGAGATATCTCGTAGCTGCACTATAAGTTTGAATTAATAAGTTAACAATAATGGCCGAGCGTGTATAGAAATTTTGGAACAAAAATGTTCTTCGTATCATTACAAATGTCGAGATTATATTGTTGATTAATGAAATCAATGTTCTAAAAACTTTCTGTCATCTTCTCAAATTTTACCAAACAAAGATAATATTGGCTTAGTTTTCCTAGCAGTGAATGGGTTAAATTCATATCGGATTACTACTCGTATTTCACTAGTACTCACGTTGCACAAAAAAGTACATTTCTTATAACAATTAGGTGTCTGCCAAAAAAAAAATACACTCAATAGTGAGCGTCTAGAACAAATGACCTGCTTCAACTATAAAATTATTGATTTCACGGCAAACTATTTACACAATATGGCCAAAGTTTAGTGTATAGACCTAATCCGACATTTCATATGCACCAACCTAATAGTATCTGAAAATGAAGATTGAGTAAAAATGCACCCGAGGAGCGTATAATGATTAAATAAAATCATTTTGTTGTTGAATGTCTAGGGTATAAGTGAAATTTTCCAATTGTCCAGATAAAAATGTTTACACGGTGTTGCAGAATTTTATTTAATATAATATAATTAATTATGGCAGGCTTGGATAAAAAATGATGGTTTTATGGCCGATATCGGCAATTATGAGAGTTCTCAACGGAATAAAGGCCGTGGAACTCAATGGCTACGATCGCTTTAATTGTTGTTTGTCCCGATTAATCGCGTTGATCTTTATTCAAAGAGATTACTTTGCGGATTATCGTTTAATAAGTCTGTAAATGGAGAGTTTCGTCATTGCCACTTAGGAGATTAAAATAGAAGAATTGAGACGTTCAAGCGTTTCGAAGGAAGCACCGATGTGGAACGAATATGGGCGACGACTGTGAAACTCGCATGCGATAATACGATGATCTTTTGGATATGGCGTTAATGAAAATTAACCCAACCTGTATGTACGTCTATAGATTGATATAGCAGGAGGAGAGAATCACAGCCGCTTTTTATCCGAGACTCCGATTGGAGAACAAAATTCCTTTCCTTGCTCGCGAAATTAAAAAACTAAGATTATCAGACCCGTCTGTAGACGTATTATTTCGTCGTCAGCTGTCCTCGCCCGTTACACTTAGCCCAATTCGTTTAATTTTTTTGAATAAAATTAGACAATGATGTAGATTAAATTTTGGTACTGATTCATTACTCAATTTTTACTCTCTACCGAGAAGTTTCTTAATGGATCGTAATAAAACGGCGGAAGAATTTGGATAATTGAACTTTTATATTTCTCTGACTAGTATTTTTTTGCATATTTCTCATCAATGTTTTTTAATAACTTGTCAGCGTGTAGCATAATAAGTGGTTAGTGACGTAATGATTAATGCTGGCATCATCGATGTTCTAATAAAATATTATGTGAATATAAGTTTATCAGTGTTTCCAATAAACTGTCAATATTCATAAAAAATATTAGTGTATAATAACATAAGCTGTTACTGACTGCTATTGTTATCAAAGGTTGTTTGGACACACTGAAAATTCATTCACTGTGATTATTTAGCTTAACGAGCTATAATCTATTCTAAATGTAATAAAATGTGCCATTTCACTCTATCTTACGTTACGCTCCGATATTTTATTACAAATATCGACTACTTATTAAAAATATTAAGCAGAAATACAAAAAAAATCCAACAAATAATTACCATTTACTAAATACATTGATACAAATTTTTGACCAGATAAATGGTAGCCTTAATCAAAGTTGTCAAGATCGGTAAGGTTGTCGGAAATTCTAAATTGTTATTAACCTGTCATATAACATATCAATTTCGAATTGTAATATGAGAATACGTTCTGTAATTTTTTACCCTGTTTACGTAAAACAGCTACAAAATTTGACAAGTAAGCCTGCCAATGATGACAACAGCATGAATATCTGTCCTAGCCGATACATTGCAACAGGTGCTTCAAATTAATAATACGAAATTCTCTCAATCTCAGTAAACATTCACCTCTGCATCATGCATAATCATTAACAATTATTCCCAGCGCAAGGACTAATAAAACAAATCAATCTTCTACCTCAACAAAATACACACACAGAATCATTAACGACCAACGAAGCCCAATGTCGTCGACGAAACATTAACAGAAGCATGCGCAAATGGGACAAAAAGAAGAGGTAAAATTTCGATCCGTAGAATAATAGCCTAATTGTAATTACGACGGCAGAAAGTGTCGGCTACCTGCTATTCTACGAGTTAAGCGATTATACTCACGGTAAGCCGGAAATAGGCGAAGCTGAATGGATGATTAATAGTGGCTTACACTCCAAAAGTCCACTACCGGCCTTAACTCGTAGCTGGTGTAGTCTCACCGTAATTTCGTGGCAGTGCTCAGACATCAGCTTGGTATTCGAGGTCCTCTCTCACCGGGCCGAGGATCTTCGAATCTTTGAAAAGTCGAGTTCCCGGTGTTACACGTCGATCCACGAAACCGATCCTCCCGTACGGTCCGAGACGTGACAACGTTAACCATACCGTTCTACCGTCCTGTGAAACTATTTCATTGACCAAATTTAACGCTAATACTGTCCAAATACGACAGCCGGCTTTGTTGGGCCCTATAAAAGAGCTCGGGTGCCCAAACGAAAGGCACAGCTGCTCCGATTCGTGAGGGCCGACAAACAGGCTTAAGTCACTGTCCTTTCTCGGTGTATCAGTCATCGTTCATAGGGGGAATGCATTTCGGCATTATGTCGTTCCATTCACTGGGTATCTGCTGCCCGGTGGCGACATTTACGGTACTCAAAATCTGCTTTTACCTTACTTTGCATGCTCTTATCATTTGTCACCTGAGAGATTCTCCGTGAGCAACAGATTATCACGACGGTCCGCGAGAAATGCCTTTTCGATACCGTACCGTTTGTCACGGGGATTTTATGTTCGCATTGAAATAGAAGGAATCTTCGGATTCGCGCTCGACCGATGCTTTTCTCCTTGAGTTTATCAAATAATGGGTCTCTCAATTACATATGATGATGAAACGCCTACAGCGTTATGAGAATAGCTGGCAGTACGTTGTGTCTTACGGAGATATTTTAATTTTCCGATCGGAAACAGAAATTGTTGTTGCATCTTTTTTGAATGGTTTCCTCGAGAAAAATGTCTGCTCTATTGCCTACTGCTATTAGATTTTCTCCTGGACGTCTAGTTTTTTAGTTACATAGGAAAATATTCACAGAAGTTGGGACATTTTGGGCGTCGTTTTTGCTTTGAGCATTGTTTAAACATGTTTAAATGTTCATAACGTTAAAGTAATGTGCATCATTGCATTCGGGAGGGTTTGTAGATCGATTGCACAAAAAGAATTGAAGTAAGCTTTACAGCTAAATTCTGAGTTGAAAACGTGCCGCGTTTTTCAAAATTAACTTTCGCAAAAACGGAGCCTAATGGGTCAGTGTTATCTGTTTTTTAGTTTTATTGAACGTACAGTTCTTCTTTTTTAGAATTTATTCAATTAAAGTTAAGCGCGACTCTAGTGTATACATTTTCTTGATTGGTAGCCTGGGATATTTATATTTTCCGATTTTTCAGTAATATTGTTGATTGGAAGGTATACTTTTTTTAACATATGCAGTAGCTATGTTAGTTCGAAGATAGAATAATAATGTATGAATATCTCGTAAACGTAGAAATTTCGTGGAATATTTATTAATAATTTCTGAGATTAGTATTTAGAGTGATTATTATGTAAACTTTGTAAATCTTACACCAATGTGAAAATAGAGAAAAAAGAAAAGTTTAAAGAAATATTTCAATAAACAGCAGATGAAAGAAATTATATTTTATTAGTAGCACTAAAATTATTAAACATTGTTGAAGTATTGTGCACAATTATTTCAGGAAACAAGCTTTAATTTTTAAAATCATAACCGATAGTGCTAATTTTATATTGCATAATTACAAAAAAATGATTTTCAGTTGGTAATTGTACCGTAATAAATAATTTTCTCTAATATTTCCTCTATTTAAGAAACAAATCCCTAACCGTTGACCAGAAATGAAACAATAGATAATTTATTCAAAAGCACTACTGCAAAACTTCTACGTTCTTACCCCATGAATTGTATATTCCTATTATATCATAGGTCTCATGAGTTGTTATCAGTTTCAGTCTTTTTATTCGTAAAACTTTGCATTAAGCAGCTTATCGGTATATTCGAGTGTTATTAAAAATACGATAATTATTGATAACATCACAGAGAGAATATAGGTGTACAAAACTTTTCATATTGATTATTATACAGTTTTCAAAATATTTTCTTTAAAAATTTAATTCTGCGCAGTTTTATGTTGAGATATAGGCGACATAACTTTCTGCCATAATTTATTCTCTGTTAATGTAATTTTTCCTTTAATGTTTAACCATTGTTTTGCACAGTTCATCGAACTATTCCTCAATATATGTAATTACCATTACTGAAGAAGGAAAATAAATATCCAACAGTAAAGAGTATTACAAAATGAGCTTAAGTTGATTTATAATAAATTTAAAAAAGTACTCAGGTGGCATAAAGTTTAACAATATTTCTAATGTTTATTTTTATTTTTATATTATATTTCATGGTACAATCGACCAATTATTTATTAGCTAATGCCTGCAGCATTCGAAATTCTTGGTTATAAAAATATTTTGAACAAAACTATTTATTTTCACAAGGTCTTTATTTCTTCCCCTAAAGAATGTTTAACGATACTTTAAATGCACAAATATTTTTGATGGCATTAACTATCTCCCTTTTTATCTACTCGTAAAATTTGATACTAAATCTCGTATCTGGAAAGCCACCCTTGCGACGTCGAGAGCAGAAGATTTGAATTGTCCGGAATCACGTGCGCAACCCTCTTTATCCCCGTGTTACTACACACCCACATTTGCATAATTTAGTCTGCCTATCGCGAAATACTGCAGTAGTATACTTTACATCCAATTTCATTTATCTTCACCTTTATACAAGGTGTTTCGTAATAGGCGTAACGTATTTCAGGGATCGACTCAGGTCATAAATACGTTTCAGAAAATTCCTACGAAGGTGTGGTTTTATTTTATCTCTATTTACAATTTATAATCATCACTGTATTCCGGTGTTTTAAAAAAATTAAATTTAAAAAAATTGCAATTATGTTTCTGCAAGTATTATAGAGGAATTAATATTAAAAGAGTGCAAGGTGTTTCTGCAAGTATTTTAAAGATATTAATTTTAAGAAATTGTAAGGTGCTTCTATATACTAGGATTCGATAACTCTTCTGTACATTTAGCCGTCAGTACTTACTCTTACTGCTGTCATGGAAAAGAAATGAATATTCAGTAATATAGAATATTCCTAAATTCATTTCGATTAACTAATAACAGACTGAAAATGTAAGTGTTCAGACCATAAAAGATTAATATCAATATTACAATTTTTATCAGACATTTTCTACAAAATTAATACTTGATCGTTTTTCCACGCTCAAATATAAAGTTTAAAGGAAAAGTCAAATAAGAATTATACTATTTCCATTAATAGTGAACTCTTCACGGGATGAATAATTTTTTAAAACTTACACAAATATTTCCAGCGTTCCACCTCGTTTCTATAAATTGTCGTTTCTGAGATCTCAAGTACTTGATTCAATGTTTAACGAAAAAGTCTGATAACAGTTATGCTACTTCCGTTAATGGTCAACTTATCCCGTTTTGAATTACTTATCCATAACTCACACAAATATATCCCACATTCAACCACGATTCTATACATTGATCGTTCCCCAACTTCAAGTATAAAGATTAAAGAAAAAGTCCGATAGCAGTTATACCATTTCCATTAATAGTCAACTCTTCCCGTTTCGAATTAATTATCCACAATTTACACAAATATTTCTAACGTTCAAACTTCCATTGTACACATTTCTACTCGGACTTATTAACGCATTGCACACCGGTCCCGCGATAATGAGGAATTTCAAATATATGATTGTAGATTTTGCCGATCAATATCTGTCATATTATTTTGTCTTGAGAAAAACGGTAAAGTAGACAAAAAGGGCGGTATTATTGGGTTGGCAAGAAAGTAATTTCGGTTCTGTAATATGAAATGAAACTCAATTTTTTTTTAACAAAGAATGAACTTTAGTCAATTAAACATTTTCCATTTTGTTCGATGACCTTTTGCTACCTTTTATACCAATTTATGATTCCGCTCGCAAAGAAATTTTAATCTTTATCAGCAAAAAACTGAACCAGGTGCGATTTTAGGCTAAACATTTGAATTAATTAAAACATTTGAAAATCCCACCGAATTGACAGCATAACTTATTTTTAATACAATTCAGCTTTCGATGTGGTCTGTATAAAAAAGTGATGACAAAGTAAAATATGTCGAAAATGTTCGCTTTTGCACTCCAGATTAAAATTCACGCCAAACTAACAGTTGCAAACCAAATGAAGCACAATTTGTTTCTAAATCCTGCCAAAAGTGACAACTTTCACATTTTCAGAAGCAAAAAATGATAACATTATCAGAAGTCCTTCAAAACAAACGTAACGTTAGCTATCGACGAAAACCGAAATTACTTTCTTGCCAAACCAATATTTCGTTTAATTTGTGCATTTCTTAACACTATTCCTACCACGACCGGTCAAATGACCGTTTTTAAAATTTCGATTAGAATTCCTATATACAACGTAATTGAATCGCCTTTAAACTTCACGACTTTTCCTCAAATATACGTATAGTACATTCACATTATAATACATTTTTCAATATTCACTTCTTTTTTTACTGTTCATTTTCTGGGAAAAAATTATCATTTGACAAATTCACCGGTTGCGGTAGGAAAAGGTATATGTGACGTATCGGTATGGAATAGTGTCAATGCATTTAAATTTGATATTGACTTAAAAAATTCAACACCGGCATTCAGGCATTCAACGGTTGATATTTAACCGGCGTGCAGTGTGTTAATTTATATATACTAGCATAACAATGTCGAGGTGCATACATACTTGATGCAGATTACCAGAGGAAATGCTTGCGAGTTGCCTAATTGTTCAGCAAGAATCCGCGCTTCTGTAGTGGGTGCAATAAGTAACGCTGGCGCAGGATAAAGATGAGGTCCAATGCATCAATGTCATCGCGAACAACATTGTTCCCGGGCGCAAGGACTTAGGTCTAACGACGTATTTATGACGTCAAGTTGCGGCTTAAATAATAACCAGTTGGTGATGGATGATCGAGGTACGCGCGTAGAAAATCGACATCATTATTGTTGTTGGGGTTTTGTAAGTTCCACAGGATATTTCTCGATCGCACGATACGTCAGTGCAACGTGCTCGCAACGGCAGATGCGTATAATCTTTCTGTATTAACGACAGCTCGATCATGTCCGGTCGCTTCGCGCCGTTCTTTATCTCGCAAATAAGTTTCGGGGTGCGAGTCATTGATTGCGGAAGTATCCCGTTTAAACTGATATTTATGGAGGGACTTTCCAAAATCGACGGTTATTTTCAAATAATTGCAAGGGAATGGCACCGATAAATATGGAATTCATACTTTTGTTATCGTTACTTATTCAACGCCAGAACTACGAAGGTGGTTAACACTAGAACTACCAAACCAGTCAAAATGACTGGTACACAATTTTTTCCAAAAATTCTCCAAGTTTATAGGAGAGTTATAGAATAAATATTCTACGTCCATCTTATTAACCATAAATTACCGAATCGATCATATTTTCCACCTCTTAATTCCCCTTTTTTCAAAATACTTATTTAATATTTTTAAATATGATAGATTTAACGCCGGTAGTTCTAGTGTTAAAAAAACTCAGAAAGTGGAGTTAATCACTTTCTGCTGTGAACGGCTCAATTATAACTGACAATTCGAATTCTTTTTGATTGTATAAAATTGCAGAAATACGCAGGTGTCCTCATTCATGCAGGACCTGCCGAGTTATGCCGAAATTACGAAAAAAAGCATAACTACAAATTATCATCATATGCAAATAAAAATGTACGTGAAAACAGTGTTAAGTAAAAAGCTAAGGTTTCCCACGAGTCATTTGCGATTATGAAGTCATGTTATATCGAAAATCGTATCTCCAAAATACTAAGTTCCGGATTAGCTATATGTACTTTTATTTTTAATATCTATATTCGATAATGAAGTTTTTGATAATAGAAATTTGACTCGGACGTAAATGATTAGATAAGCGATATATACATACAACTATCGATATATTCGAATGAAGAATGTATTCATGAAAATATAATAACTTTCTGAAGGGTCATGGAATATTTAGGTCAAAATGAATACGCACATTAAAGTGGAACGTCTTAATATCAATACACTTAAAACGGGTCTTTGCTAGTAGCTGTTAACTAAAGCCATAATATGTTCAGATTATACCTGTTTCTTTGGCAGTTTAATACCATTTAGTCTCATAATTCTGCCTTCTTTCTTTTTCCCGATTATACTCTCCTGCATTTTGAAACGCTATTTTAACCCTTTGCAGTCCTATGTCGAGTTGTACTCGACACAGCTTTTCACTTCATTTTATTTTCTAATGAATTAATATTGACTTTTCAAATTCATAATGATTTTGTAATATCACCTAAATATCCGTCAGTATCTATAGCTATTGCTATCATTAAAAAAAAGAATAACCAACGGCAGAAAATGTTATGCAATTAATTTTATTTAGCTTGCTACAAACTTGACAAAATAATTCGGGCCGCAAAGGGTTAAAGCGCTACAAGATGAAAAAAAGACGTTCCACTCATTTAACTTCGATGATTTATAATATGAAAAGTAAATTCGCATTTCTGCTTCAATTATTATGGTTATTTGTAATGAAACAGTACGCATGATATTTCAATCGAATAGTAAAAATCGAACGCAAATTCAAACTGTAAGATATATATTGTTAATGGTTAGATCGACCCATGGATTCTGGGCTGAAGCGATGTTGACCGTTAATTACCTACGAAATCGGTGTCCATCGAAAACCCTAGAAGGCAAAACTACTTTCAACTTTTGCAGCAATAGACAACCTACTTTGTGCAACTTAAAAGTATTCGGAATGAAGGCGTATGCATTAACCTTTTGTGCTCCGAATTACTTTATTAATTTTTCCTCAGTCAAGCAAATATAGTCTCGGAAAATTGTCTACCGTTGATTATTCACTTTTACTTAATACTAGGAACGATTGTAGCTACCGCGGGATATTTATGTTAAGATGCAAAATTATTGTTCATTTCGAAAAGTCGATAATTATTAGATGAAACGTTAAGTGCCATAGAAAGCTGTATCGAGTGTAGCTCGACATAGGAGTGAAAAGGGTTAAATAAAAATCCCTATAAATGAAAATTTGCCGAAAGCACAATTGACTTTGGCTACAAATGAAATGAAAGTTATTGTTTCTACAGATATCCGCACGAAGAAAAATATAAAAATTTAAATCTAACGCCTTTACTTTCGAGAAAATTCCACCCAATTACTTTCAATTTTCCAAAAAGAACCCACAAAAGCCAGTAACGATTTAATCGGCCAAGAAAGATACGTTGTACGAATGACAAATTTCAATTATAATACTTGAATCTTCTCACACGATCCATTCTCGAGGCGCAGAGTGGCGAATAATTTAGTTCGCGGATCAACTGGAAAGGAAATGACGTCGACATTGTGATTCAATGTATACCTCTACATCCTGTCTAGATTTTTGGAAGAGCCGAAACGACGTCACGTTTTTCAGTGTGCCCTATAGAAAGGCGTCTCAGCCAACAATAGGTTAAAGCGTCAAATTAGGCGGTGCAGGTCAACTGCATGGGCGTCCCTTTGGGTTCGTGACTGTGTCGGCTAAATTCTGACTGAGCCGGCCCGTTTTTGGGGTCCGGATATAGGGTTGCCTCTATAATGCCATAATACAAATAAGTCAGTCAGTCAGTTGATGCCCCGCCGCGTACACCCGACGGTCTATTATGGTTCTTGATCTCCGACCATTATGCGTCTACCTTTCTCCCTCGATTGCTACGCTGCAAAGTCATTCGCGCTGTATATAGTATAGAACAGAGAGGAGCCACTTCGTCCCTGCACCACTATTCCTCCCCTTTATACATTCTCTCTCTAGCTCCCTCGATCTCTAGTTCTCGCTCCGTTTCTCCTGTGCTCTCTTTCAAATCTAAACCAGCCCGTCTCTTTTCGTTCACTCCCGCACCCCTTTCATGCTGGATTTGTAGTTCGCATTCTTTTTTTAGAGACCTGGCGCGTACTATCTTTTCACGATATTAAGATATTATTTAGCTGCCGGAAAAAGTTCGTGTGGTTTTCCTTTTAGTGATAAATATTAGGTTGGTAAGAAATTAATGTCGGTTTTCGAGTTTTCAAACTGTAGCGCTTAATTTTGAGATAGCCGTTAATTGTAATCGGTTTGACTTCTTATATTATTTTGGAACAAAGAAATTTATTAAAAAACTTCCTTCTCGTTGGGAAAAATGTGTAGATTATAATGGAACTTATTTTGATTAAAAAAAAATATTTCCATTCTCAACATGTGTATTTAAAGATAAAGTTTGAAAACCGACATTAATTTCCTACCAACCTAGTATTACGAAATGTAACCGGACTTTAGATAAAAAGTGAAGCATTTGGATATGATGAATCTATAACCGGAAAGAGAAAATTCAAACGTATTTTCGCATTCAGAATGTGTCGAAATTTTTTCGCAATTTTCGCAGCTTCATAAATAGAGAGAATAGGGCAAAAATGGATTTTTGAAGTTACTCTGTAAATACTCGCTCGGTGAAGATACACGGTTGAAATTTGGTATGCAATGTTTTTTTAATTACATGTCAAACGACACCGCACCCATTGAAATCGGTTCAAGGGCACTTTTGATCATCTAATCCTGCTACACCCTTTACCACAATTTTCTTTAACAAACGCCCATCAAACCAGTGGCGTAGTATTGCGTTACGATGATCGTGGCATAATCCTTTCATACAGTCTATACCAACGTGGTTCTCAAACTTTTTTAGAATTTCTTGCACGATGTCACTTTACAATTTTTTTATATTGCTCGCAAACCCTTTGAAATTAACTATTATACAATTAACATATAGGCTACTATTACCGAAATTTTGGTTGGAACTATTATTTATTCAGAAAATGAAAAATCTTATTGTTAGATATCAAATATTCAATCAATGGGGTGGGAGCATCTGCTTTGCAGGAACTCTTTACAATCTTTTATATTGCTCGCAAACCTTTTGAAATGAACTATTTTACAATTAACATATAGGCTACTATTACAGAAATTTTGGTTCGAACTATTATTTATTCAGAAAATGACAAATCTTATTGTTAGATATCAAATATTCATTCAATGGGGTGGGAGCATCTGCTTTGCATGAACTCTTTACAATTTTTTATATTGCTCGCAAACCATTTGAAATTAACATATAGGCTACTATTACCGAAATTTTGGTTGGAACTATTATTTATTCAGAAAATGACAAATCTTAGATATCAAATATTCATTCAATGGAATGTGAGCATCTGCTTTGCATGAACTCATTACAATTTTTTATATTACTCGCAAACCTTTTGAAATTAACTATTTTACAATTACCATATAGGCTACTATTACCGAAATATTGGTTGGAACTATTATTTATTCAGAAAATGACAAATCTTATTGTTAGATATCAAATATTCATTCAATGGAATGGGAGCATCTACATTGCATGAACCAGTCCCAAAATTTCAACTAAAGTGGCCCTTTTGCGGTCCCCAGTTTGAAAACCACTGCCATACAAGGTGTCAGAAAATGATATGCCATGCCTATGGTAGCATTAAGTACCGGAGAAAGTTCGTGTGTTTTTCTTTTTAGCAATGAATAGTTAAAAATTTGCAAAGTATTTCGATGTGAAGAATCCCCGGCCAGAAAGAGACTGCAGTACCAGAGCTGCCATAAAATATAAGACAAATGGATATCGCATCGTTTAAGAAAAGAGAACAAGCACGGGTACTTCTTTTGCACACCACACGGCCTCACATTACATTTACCGTTCGACAGAACATAAAGGAACGTTTACCCCATTGTCCTTACAATTCTGATCTGTCTCCTTCTGCTTATTATCTATCTTTATTAATTTCATTGCCAATAAGAATTTAAAAACTGATGCCGAGGTCAGAATAGCGGTTAATTAATTTTTTTGTAATAAAGCTCCCGATTTTTACAAGATAGGGTTGTATTAGCTTTTGGGACGCTGGAAAAGTGTCATAGAAGTCAATGGTGGCTAAGGTAAAGGCACCATTAGTTGACCAGTTACGAAAAATGTTTTGCGTAAATAATAGTCAACGGTTGCTTCTTACGCCATAAAATAAAACTATTTTTCTTTATACGATACTCCTGTTTTCATGGTAAAAAAATTGAACTTTTTTTACTGTATCTTGTAAATTACTTTATAGGAATGTCTTTACAAAATATTAAGTTAAAATTCATAAAATTTCCAAAGTTATAGACTTCTAAAACTCGGTTATATTCTTGGCGGCATGCGATCGAGCAAACTTTAAACGGATTTTTCTCTTAACACTGTGTTCGCAGCTGGTTGATACGATGCAGAAAAAAGTATTGGGCCGATCAATTTGAAATTTTAATTGTATGCTAAGAAAGGAATCCTTTGTCTTTCGGTCTACAGGTAAGACGACATATAGTATACTGTTTTTTTAACTGCCAAATATTCGGAAAATATTTGTAGAAAAATCGAACATTTGACTTGAAACTGTTACCATTTCTCGAAAAATAATTCTTTTTTCTTGACTTTAGGTCGAACGATAACTGTGTGCGTATAGAATAAAACCTCAGAAGAATTTTTTATTTCGGATGAACTAGGGGGGCGATATCATGTCAACCGTTACGTGCACAACGTCCTAGTTCACGATCAATTCAAACAGTATTTTTAAGTGTGTCAAAATGAAAAAATTTATGTAAGACAACAAAGGTATAAGCGAAACGCACACAAAGTTTCAAATTAATTACCGTTATAGGTTTTTGTATAGGAAATGCTAAAGAATAGACCTTTCTGACCAAGAAAAACGCTGTACCCCCTTAAATTCGGAATACTTGATTGTTAAACTTTTTCCGGTATCTAATTATTTTTTGTTGGAACTTAGGTGTCCATGTGTTGCATACTTCACTGTCAATTTTTCCGACGTTTCTTTATTGTTGCGAGTCGAAGAGTAACTTGCAAAAGAGAAGGTTGAACGATATGGTCAGTTGGATTGTATTGAATCAAGTTTTTTATTAGTATGCATTGTTATATGGTTAAATTTTGTCATAAAGTGAGGATGTTATTGAACAATAACTGCATTGATCATATATTTCATTGCCAGTATTCACCGGAATGAATAAGGAATGTTTAATTCACTTAATTCAAAAGTAATCCAGTCCATGTAAAATGACTTTTTAAAACAGCTATTAGAAGTACCAGTTTAATGTTTGAGATACAATATTATTAACCTTTAACGCTCTTATTAACCCTTAACGAACGAGCGCATTTTTCTAGAACAATGCCCAGTTGATCGGCGGAATAAAAAAAAGTAAAAAAGTAGGCAATTACTTACATATTTTTTGAGTGTGGTATTTCTCCCAATACTCCCCTATGTGAATACCAGTTTTTTAGTAACAATACATCCTAACAAGTTAGAACAGTGTCAAGGCATATTTACAAGTCCAAACCAATTACAAATTATTATTAAAAAAAAACAGAGAAAAGAATGTTTAAACATTAAATTACTTCTATATTAACCGTACTATTTTTAAAAGAATGAATATAACGGAGAATTCTTTCCAATTATATAAAATTGTAGAAATACGCCAGTGTTCTCGTTCAGGCAGAGCCTGCCGAGTGAGGTATGACAAAACTGTGATGTGTCCCCGAAAAATGCCCCGTGGAGAATTAAATGTTAACAATATCAACAGATTGCTTTTTAGGCGCACACGTAGGGCGAGTCTTCGGTATCCATTCAGTTCAGAACCTTCCTCCCGTTTTTTTAACAATGCCCGTAGAATGAGTTTGCATGGAAAATATGAACTTTAAGACCTGTGTATGTTAAGTAGACATTAACACTAGAACTACCAAACCAGTTAAAATGACTGGTACACAATTTTTTCAAACATTTCTCCAAATTTATAGAAAATTCATAGAATAAATATTCTACGTTCATGTCAAAGAGCATAAATCACCGAATGGATTAGCTTTTCCGCCTCTCGATTCTTCTTTTTTCAAAGTACTTATTTAATATATTAGAGCATAGTAGATTTAACGTCGGTAGTTTTAGTGTTAAGGACTCCCTTCAACGAGTAGGTGCTTTAAGTTCTTTAACAGTAGAACTACTGATGATTGATTTGCTAAATTTAAAAATGGAAGAATAGATATGGAGAAGCTATGGAAGAAGCTTGATCGATTTGATCGTCTCTACCTTGAAATATAAGCCTTAGAAATCGAAGAAATCTAACCAGTAGAAGTTCAAGTAATTTTTTATTTAGAAATTCTGACACGAGTCATTCCGACGGCCTTGGTAGTTTCAGTGTTAAATATCAAATTCCATTTTTCATTATTTTCTATTAATTTGCACGCAAGTATTTTGTTGCTGTTTGGAATAACAATTTATAAAACTGTAAATTGTATTTAGAGAATAATTCCGCACATAGAAGTTTGACCAGTCTGTAACGAAACTCACAAGCATCCCTCTTGCAAAGGTGGTTAATTAATGGAGGTAATTAATAAAGGTGAAACATAATTTTACAACGATTCATCGCTAAGTGTAAAAGAATTTAGAAATATGTACTTAACACTTTACCGACCGGTAACCTACTAATAGGCTTTTTGTCATCAACGTTTAGACTTTTAATTTATTAATCAGTTCCCACGGCAGTCACTAATTTGTTATTTATTATTGTAGTGGAACTGTGTTAAGGAGTCGATGAGAAGCATTTGTAATTTTCGAAGAAATTGTAATTTTTTTTAGGCAATCTAAGCCGAAACAAATCCTTCAAAGTGGGTGAAATGCTCAAACAATAGCGGTCGGTAAAGTGTTAAGTATAATTAATTAGTATTATTCTTCTCAGTATTCCGTAAAATTAGCTTTTCGTACACGTAATGACAATTGCACGTTTGATTTATGTGTGATTTTGTTTAATTGGTAAAACTTTGAAGTATCACAAAGTAAATAATAACAATGCGGTAACGTTTTATTTGTTCAACATAAAAATTTTAGCACAAGGCACTTTAGAACGGGCTATTAACGTATAACCAAATTATCTAGACTACAAAACGTTAATATAATTCTTTTACTTTGATAATTCTTTCATTAAGATAATGTGATAAATCTAGCTTCAGGAAAACTGTGAGCGCAACTGATATTTAAATATCTAAAAACTTGGGAAAATCAAACTCTGCTCGTAGGTTAGAAAAAATATATTTTCCATTAAAATCCTAGCCATATACTGTGAAAATTTACAATCGCAATAATTTTGACTGAAAATCAGACCACCGTCGCTTCAGCATTACATTTGCAAAGAGATAAAGAATCATTCGATGCCTCGTGTGGTAAGAAATCGATCATACTTTTTCAATTTAATGAAACTGTATTTTATTCGCGCACTGGCAAATCACAGATAAGTAAGCTTGTCGACTCTCACGGCTGGTAGTAGAAATAAGGCACTTCGATACGCTTCGAATTTACGATGGAAAACTTGGAATAAATCGGATATTTTTCAAACCTTTACAAGTCCTGAAATCCTGGGTCTTTAATATTCGGGAAATATTGAATATCTGGAGAATTTCAAAAGTTTCGGAGACCTTAAAATTCTTGAAATATTTGGAAGTTAAAAAGGGGAAAAAATCTTCAGACTCCTACGTTGCATAGTGCCGAATACCTTTGACATAGATCAGATGAAAGTATTTGCACTATTATAAAAGTGTTTGTTTAACATTTCCAAGAAACACATGTCAGAGATGAAGAAGTATAAAAAAGGGGCCATTTAATTTTACGACATTCGATAAAAGTTTATACGCCTATCTTATTAAAAATTGTTTCACGTAAATGTCAAGCTGTCAAATACGCACCAGAAAATACTATCATAATAATTAACGATAGATACAGCTAATATTCTTTTTCAAAGATATGAGAAAATAACTTATTTTTAGTATCATAAAACGTTGCTGAAACTTCTTGAGCATATTTAAAGTTTGTATGATTAACCAATTGCGGTACAATAACAAGTGACACTCGTGAAACAATAAGTGGAATGGGAAAATTTGAAGTTTTTCAAAAACCATTGAATTAAAAATATCAGTTGGTCATAATACGATCAAATTATTTCGATGCTATTAATATTGCGTGAAGTTATGCGCTACATCAGAAATCAGAGATAGATTGTTATTTCAGTATTTAATACTGAGTTATCGCGAAATCAGTCAGAAAAGATATTGAACGGCAAGGGGTTCAAAAAGTAGTCAAATTTTAAGAAACAAATTCAAAAAGAACAGAAAATCAAAAAGTCACCGATAACACTGATCTACAAAATTGAACTTTTCAACTGAAAATTGAAAATGTTGACAAACAATTGAAAATTCGACTGGTCAACACGATTTTCTCCTCAAGGAATGTTTAGGTTGATTCTTATAGATTTTGTAGCGTTGAACACAAATATGAAGTCCGTTTGTCTCTATCACATTTTTGAGAAAATCAGTTTAGAAAAAAAATTAAATTTTCAATTTTTAGAAGTTTTTGCATTTAGCCGTAAAAGTTACTTAAGTTTTTTTTTTGCATAAGATGATTGTACAAACCCTCCGAAATATAACAATGCATATTACTTTAATATTATAAACATTTAAACATGTTTAAACAATGGTTAAAGGGAAATCGACGCCCAAAATGCCCCAAGTTTTGTGGATATTTTCCTATCTATCTTAAAAACTAGGCGCCCAGGAGGAATTCTAATAGAAAGAGGCAGTAGATCAGACATTTTTCTTGAGGAAATCATAATTGAAAGTTACAACACAACTTTTTCGGCTGAGAAATTTAAATAGCTCCGCAACACACAAGGTACTGCAAGTACCTTGCGCAACCGTTTCACCTACGCTAGTATTAACATTTACTGTTTATAAGTCATTTCACGGCAATAATGCTACATTAAACTGGGAAGTATGTTTTCAAAATTTCATCATGTGATATGCAATATTGTTCAATTGCACTCTCAAGTTCAAAATTATACGATATATCATACGGACCGTTTATTTTGAAAGTGGTGTAAGTACATTCATAAACATCATAAACATATTATTTCTTAAATAATGTTAATTATACTAATTGGGATGATAAATTTGACACCCTTAGAAAGCCATAAACATTATTTTACTGTGTTATCTGTTACTCATATTTTTAAATTTAGTCCAACGTAAACCCTTCAATATCTGGATTCGAACAAAAATGGACTTACACCACGTTCAAAATAAACGGTCCATATATAAATGTGCTTGTCATAAAAAAACCCAGATGATGAAGACAAACGGATTACATATCTGAATTCGGCACAAGAAATACTATTAGAATTACGTATTAAAGCTTATGTGTCCAAAGAAATACTTTATTTCTCTTCTAGTACCTTCCATTAACCCTTTGCGGTCGTATTTCATTAAAAACAAAATGTGTCATCGACGTTGGATTGCGTGTTGATACATGTTTTGAGATTTATCATACGCGGCTGCACTATTAATTTTCTTATTGTTTTTCTTTCTTAGATGAAAGTTTTTGTTTATGTATGGTTTGGACTTCATTTTTAAATTTTCAATATGCAAATAACTACATTATAATTATCACATTATGGCGTTTTAAAACTTTACCCTTGACGAATAAACACTATATATTGAAAATAAAAAATATTAAAAAAATTAAAAAATACTAATTTTGGAGTGGATAAAGTAACAGTAATTGGATTCTGCACTATATTATGATTTAATACACCGCCGAACAGATTCATAGTGCGTGAAAAAGTATTCAGTCCCCAGCGATAACTATTGCCGGCCGCACGCCGTTCACGCGAAGCGCTTCGGCTCAGAGTATTCAGCAGTCAAAGGGTTAAAACAAAACTACTAAGATCTTAGTAAGAATTATATATACCGCAGAAACTTGTTCATTCTTTGCTTTGGTGGCTGACAGTAGACATACAATGGCAACGGTGAAAGAGCTTTGGTGGTTGAGAGCAGACGTACGACCACTAACTGAGAGTTGATACCACCGTAAGGATGAATTACCAAGTAGCCCATAAAAAGAGAAGTATTTGGTGATTCTGAGTCTCACCTCCGAAAATATTGTACACGCACCAATAGGTGAAAATGCTTGAACTCGATCACGGAGCAGTGATTACTCGTCGGCGGTCGAGGGCAAACTGATAGCGAGGCGAACATCGAAACGACTTGTTATTGTTAGAGGACCAACGAGACGAATACCTGGAAGGTGCGATCGCCGAGGACCGAGGGAATACTTTGACAACACACCTCGGTCGTCGTACTCGTCGGTCAGTGAAGTGGAAGTAACTGCTCTCGTTGGTATAGTTAATCTTAATATTGTAAATGCGATTGAATAATACCGTTTATTTATATGACCAAATGTTAAAAATGCAATAGTTTGTTTAACGTAGCGTTACTGTAAGAACGTAACTTGTTAGGAGGTTGAGGTGGATCGAGGTCAAATAAAACGCTTATGAACGCTAATAAAAAAGTATATTGAAATGAATAATAAGACTGTATGTGAGGATAGTTCTGCTGCGACTGACTTAACACTAAACCTACCGGCTTTATATCTGTTATATTTAAATATACGAAATAAGTACTTTGGAAATAGAGATTTGAAGAGGTGAAAAAGACGATCAGTTAAGTAATTTTTGCTTTATACGATAGACCTAAAATATTTACTGAATGGCTGCCCAATCAATTTGGAGAATTTTTAGAAAAAATTAGAAAGCGGTCAGTTGACCGCCATGGTAGGTTTAGTGTTAATCGCCACCAGCGTCGATAGGCCCGGCGCCCTACGAAACAAAAGATAAACAGTCCTCTCTCATACGTAGGGACTTCTCGGAAGCGCGAATCGCATATATGTACTTCGCACGATCTCTAACATAACTCATAAACAATAAATTTACTCGTAAAGCAAGCTGAATTTCATAATACCAGCGCCGGTGGAACGGGTGTTGAGAATCACTGGCAGTGTCTTATGTCTTGCGGAGGTATTTTAATTTCTCAGCCGAAAACAAAACTAGTGTCGTAACTTTCAATTATGGTTTCCTCAAGAAAAATGTCTGCTCTGTCGCCTCCTTCTATTAGAATTGCTTCTGGGCGTCGAGTTTTTAAGATAGATAAGAAAATATCCAGAAAAGATGGGACGTTTTGAGTGCCGTTTTCCTTTCACCAATGTTAAAACATGTTTAAATGTTTATAATATTAAAGTAATATGCATCGTTATATTTGGGAGGGTTTGTAGAATCATTTTATGCAAACAAAACGTAATTACTTTTGCGGCTTAATGCAAAAACTTCTGAAAATTGAAAATTTCGTTTTTTTTCTAAACTGACTTTCTTCAAAACGTGATGGAGTCAAACGGACTTCATATTTGTGTTCAGCGCTACAAAATCTATAAAAATCAGCATCAATATTCTTTGTGGAGAAAAGCGTGTTGACCAAAGGAATTTCCGCTACCCCGATAATTGATACGGCTTGTAAAGTGTCTTTAATTACAACAAAAATCGTAACTCAGTACTTTTATAATTAACAATCACCTGTGCTGTTTAAATGTTTGTGCTATTACTTGTATCTCATACAGAAAACAATGTTGTACAAATTAAATTATGCAAACGTATAGTAAAGGGTTTACTGAAAAATGAAGAATTTTACATTTACCTAAGTATGGTTACGTCTCTTGAAACGTAAAGAAAGATGTTCTACGATTAATCTCTAAATGTAATGCGCTAATGTGAGGTTCCAAGTTATTGAAATTCATTTATCAATCTATAAATATCAATTTCTACATTGTAAGACATTATGCGTGCCCTTCATTATGAAAGTGATCTAACAATAAGTCATGTTTCTCGTTTCGAGGTATTTAAAGGTTTAAACTTGAACAAATTAGAAAATATTATTCCGCTACGTAATAAAATATTTCGGGAAATATTTACTCTTGTTAATAAAACAATTTGTGTGCTGTACACAAATTAGTTCATTATCATAATTAAAATGATCTAAATGCTGTTCGACGACATAACAATCAACACTATCTGGCTGTTTAAGTTTTACAATTTTAACACTAGATTTACGGAAGCCGTCAAATTGACGGGGCCCTACTTGTCTTATAAACATTTCTCAAATTTATAGGGACGCTGCACAGTGAATATTTCACGTGTATTTTATAATACAATAATGACTTAACGAATTACCATCTTTGCCGCTTCATCCCTCCTTTTTCAAAGTCCTTATCTGATATAATGCAATTTAAAAGATTTCACGTCCGTAAATCTAGTGTTAAAAAGATTGCTTAAAGTTAAGGAAATGTAAGAGAATACAATGCAAAATAATTAAAAAACACATTTTTAGATTCTTGACTTCATGTTCGATCACTTTCATAATCAAGGGCACAGATTAGTAATTTTAATATATCACTGCATTGCTATCTACGGTGAACTACTATATCAGTACCATATTTATTAACCACAAACAGTACAAAAAAGAAGGCCAACAATCATTGAAACGACGTAGCAATTACACTCAAAGTACAGAAGGATCACTTCTAATTTATAACACGTATATTTAAGTACGACGTTATTGCCATTATCGCCAGTGTCATGCTCCGGTTCACCAATTTTAATCTATCAAATGTTAGGTTTCTCGCGTGAAACTAGTAACAAGGAGGGGAACTGGATAAACTAAGCTTTCCACCCTTCTAACCGATCTTGTATGTCGCCCTTCCGTCCCCCTTGTGCAAATAGATCGAAATATTTGCTTGAAAGGCAGAGTCACGTAGATGTCAAAACGTAATGCCAGTTTGAATGAACCAGATGCAGCTTTACCGAACGAAATAACGAGTTTAAATGTTTCCTTAGTAACAATTATACCGTTAAAGTTGCTGTTTCCAGCTACGAATCCAACAACTTATTGTGTTTAGCTATTGTTCGTTTCAGAAATACATTTCTTTCGTTTTAATTGAAAGCTGTCTAGTATTTGCATGCCCCTTTTAAATTAAAGCAGATGTTACTGAACCTTTTCTTTTCTTCAAATTTTTAATTTACTAGAATATTCTATGCTATTTAGTGAAATATTAGTAAAAGAAAATTCAATCGGAATACGGTACTTTTCCGTTTATGAACTAGAAGGAGTAGTTTCGAACGATAGTATAATAGTAACATCTGGGTTAAAAATAATGTAATGTACATTTTGAATATAAGCTGGTAATGGAACAGTGTTGGTTAATAAATTCGCACTGTATTCTTAGCTTACATTTACAGTATGGCGTAAAATAAAAAGATAAAATTTAAAAAATTCATAGAATTCTTAATTCTTAATTTTGAAAATGGAGACCACTTGGATGATGTAATTGTCCGTACATAGGTTCACGAAATCTCCAAGAACCAAAGTTAATATCACTTTATTAAAATAAATTGAAGATTTAATACAAAGTTGCTTGTGTTGCTTTAAATCTGTTCACTTTTTTTGTATCACCCTGTATCACCGGCATTTCAGCAATGCACACGTGAATTTTTTACTAAATAGTAAGTTTATAAATTAACTCTTAAAGTTTCTTGCTGTTTGAAGAAAAAGTATTTCAATAATACAGTTACGCAACAATATTGAAACCTTTGACGTAAATAGCCGATAAGATAATTACAAAATTTTCAATTTATTCTTTCTGATTCATACACTAGCTGTATCTTTACAATATCTGAGATGGCAGCACATGCTGATGATTTATGCTAACAGCTGGGTGTCCCCAAGGGTGCTTTCTAGTTCGTTCAGCTTGAGTTAATAACGGAGGAAGACAACTGTGCATCATCATCATTTTGCACGTGCTAATCGAATATTATCCTCCAAAGTGTTCCACTTTATTTTAGAAAAAGATATATAAGAAAATTCTTCAAAGTAATTCTACTTCTATGTATTCTTTTACGCACTTTGGTTCACTAACTTATTTCCTGTAATTAAGTTTCCTTAAATAGGTTGCATAAGTTCAGTAATATATATAAATCACTATTAATTTCCCAATTTTCTATTTTTATATGACGTGTAATGCGTCAATTTAATTTGTTCTATATATTTTTAATACAAACGAACTACGAACAATATTAATTTGAATCTATATGTACTGTGCAAACAATATAAATAGAAATTCACAATACACGTTGAACAACAGGTCGGCCTGACGATTGAAATGTTTTTGCAATAACGATGTAAATCTTTAGCTGAAATAAAGGATCATATGTGTACCCCTATATCGTACCCTTAATTAATTAGAAAGTGGTCCAGCAATAAGTGTTGAGGATTCAGCACTGGTGTAATCCGAAATGTTTATATGTTAATTTGTGTATTGTTTCTATTGATTTTTGTTAGAAAAAAAAAGGTTGTAACATGGTAAAAGCCTCAGTTATATTGAATCCCGTTGTATTTAATTAATAAATTATATTATGTGTTTATTTAATTCGTGTGAAATGTTTCAAGTTTATTTCGAGTTTTAACAATAAATCGTATATTTCTCGCTTCGCATTATTAAAAGGTCTGAATGTGAACAAATAAAAAAATATGCTTGTACTATATCATAAAATATTTCAGAGAATATTTACTCTTGGTAATAAAATAATTAACTTACTGTACACAAATTGCAAATTCACCCGATCACAACTGACTTAGTTCACTTTCACAATTAAAATGAACTGAATTCTATTCAACGACACAACAATCGGCACTATCTAACGGTTCAATTTTTATAATTTCGAAAAGATTGCTTCAGATTACGATAATGTAAAAGAATGCAATGCAATATAATTGATGGGCTCTTTTTTTCGATTCTTCACATGCAATTAGACCTCTTTCACAATCAGGGGCACATATACACTACTGGCCAAAAATTTGGAATCAATACGTAAATTTAGAGAAACAGGACATTTATGATAAAAAATGAATGACCTTAGAGTAACTGAAGACATTTTATTTATTGAGCATTTTTCTCTAAACTGGCTTTTCGTCAGAAAAGCCGCCCTTACTTGTAACCCTTTGCACTCCTATGTCGAGCTACACTCGACACAGTTTTCTATGACAACTTTTGTTTCATCTATTAATTATCAACTTTTCGAAATCAACGATCATTTTGCATCTTAACACAAATATTCCGCAGTACCAACAATTGTTCCTAGTGTCAAGTAAAAATGAATAATTAACGGTAAACAATTTTCCGAGACTATATTTGCGTATTTAACGAAAATGTAGTAAAATAATTCGGAGTGCAAAGGGTGAATGACCGCCTGACATATTCTAGGTATCCTGGAAATTAGTTTTTCAAGTGCTTGTAATTTTATATCTTATACTCTATTTATATATTTTTCAGTCCTAAAACTGGGTGTATAACCTGTACAAGAGTATTATGGACATAAGAACATGCCGAAATTTCTAAAATCACAATGCACCATGTTAATATCTGATATAATAATAAAGGATCATTTCAAAGTTTATCGATGTAATCGATTATAACGGAAATCAGCAAGTGATTCCAAACTTTTGGTCGGTAGTATACAAAGCAGAAGTGTACGCGTTAAAAATCGCACAATTAAGAACTCTTGATCCATATGGCTAGGGATGACAATTTAATATTAAGTGATCATAATAAGAGTATTCCTACCGTGTTTTACCATCGAAAGCGGTGTACTCTTGGGAGTTAAAAAGATGGCAGTGGAGATGTTACGGGAACCGAGAGAATAGCTACTTGTTTCAGCTCGTCGCATATTAATTAACACTAGAAAGACTGAAACTTAGTAAATACCTATATTGCCCAAAAGCAGTCAAAATGACTGCATTGTGAAAGAATAACTAATGTGTAAAGAAATTTATTTAAAATTAATTTTTAATATTTTTTTATATCATTAAATTATATTAGTAAGTATTAACAATAAAAAAAAATTACTTCACTTGGAAAAAAAAGTAATTTATGCATTATTATTTGTACATTTTATGCGCGGTAGGGAGGAAAGAGACGAAACGGTGATGCTAGCATCAAAATAACTTCCACCTGACCTACGGAATCAAGAAGTACATGTACTTGTATGTTATCATGCAACGGTAATCGAAAAAAATGAAAAATGTTATTTCAATACAGAGCCGAACTGGTCATATAAGGAATTTAGTCAATTCAATAATAAGAGTCATTTGATTACAGTAAAACCTCTTTTTGTGCAGTCCTTTTGTATGTGATTTTCTTTTTGTGCGATTTTTTTCGTGCGATTTTTTTTATGCGGTATATGAATCTCAGCGGTGTTGGCGCCAGTTTAATGTTTCCTATCAGTGTACATATACATGTCGTAGCGAACCCTGACTACGTGGACTCCTTGATGACAATGTTTGTGCACTTCGCGACGCTCTGTTCATTTGTTTTGAACCAATTCATCGCAAGAAGACGCGCGTTTTGGATTACGACGAGTAGCAGTGAATTATTTAATGTGCATTTTGAAAGCTTCTCCATGTATACAATGAAAAATTAAATGTTTTTAAAATATTTCCAGATCTAATTTAATTTGTTTGAAAGCATTTTCTCATCTATTTCGTAAATAATTGATGTATTTTCTAAGTGCGACTTTTTTTATACGGTCCCTATCCACCGCATAAAAAAAATTTTAGATGGTATATCGTACAAAGTTGTTTATTATATGTAAGTATTCATAAAATTTCCAAATATTTTTTTGTACGATTTCTTTTATGCGGTCCCTATCCACCGCACAAAAAGAGGTTTTACTGTATTTTAAATTTCCCAAGCAGTCAAAACGACTGCTTTTGGGCAATATAGGTAGAACACATATATATACCGGCAATGAAGGAGGGGGGAGGTAACTACAATTATTAGTAAACGCATTTATATGTTGTACAAAAAGTCACAAAATTCTAAGAAATTGTATCATTATATACATAATTTTTTTTCTAATTGAAAATAAAAAGCAGTCAAAATGACTTTCTTGGGCAATCTAGTGTTAAACAGTTTAGGTAAGCAAATATTACTGTTTAGCCAGTAAGAAAAATAAATTTGACTTGTATTTATGTCCCTGTTCACGAAGGTCGTCTCAATGAGCTCTAATTAATGGCAGGTTATTGCCACTTTCTGAGCTCCTTACAATATTTCCAAACATTATCAGGCATTGCCACTGCAAGAGTATTTCTAATTCAGTTCATGTTTTACTGAATAATAAATGATATCGTTGTATCTGCTATAATTGACTCGTGCGTGCTAAACATTTCTTCTGCTTATTTTACCGGTATTTTAATCACTGGCAGGTATCTGTGGCTTATGAACGGACGTTGTAATTGTCTTAGAAACTGCAATAAGCAATGTTTCATCCATTCTATCTTTGACGTTATGCAACATACGTATAGTCGATCGATACACTCAAATCGGACACATCATGCGACAAACTATTCTATTCACGCGCAACATCTGGTTCTGAAGAATTTTGTATGCAAGAGATTAATGAACTCGTGCGCGGAAAACAACGTTTCTACGAAGTGATCAATAATCAATTTTTGTTGCACTGAATTGTCAAACGTGACCTCTAAAATGATGGCATTGTCTCTCGATTGCTGTTGTAAGTATGAAAAATAATGATGACAGTTGTTTGCCTTACAAAAATTAGCATTATCATGAAAGTGACTGTGTCTAATTATCACATGGTAATTGTAATAACGCCTGAAATAAGATACACCGTGATACACTGAATATTTTGTCACCGTCGTTGATTTTAACACGTTTATCGCCAATGAGCCAAGTGTAGAATCACGATAACTACCTACCACAAGCCGACGATTTAAATATTGAGTCAAAATAAAATACAGTTTTACCATATTATAATATAATACCAATCCTACAGTTTTACCATATCAATCAGAATTTTGTCAGCTTTCTGGCAATGCATTAAAATTTTTGTCCGCAGTCAACGTGTTAATTGCAGGCTTATGTAATGGCGAACATATCGGTAATGTAATCAGAAAATTTTGCATAAAGTGTATGCAACTCACGCTGCAGACAATGTGTTAAAATTCGTGGTGTAGAATCTACCCTGATAGCGCAATCTCTACTTATTTCCTTCGCATTTTGAAGTAAATTGCTACTGTGACGAAAATAATGGTATCATTGTTATTTATCACAGATCTTCATCATCTCACTTTCAGTATTTCAAATCGATCAAAACAATATCGTTTTCTACATTTTGCTAAGAGCCTACGTTTTACGTAAAACTTTGATTAAGCCGACTGACAATGATTTATTGTTTCCCTTTGCAGAAAGCAAATCGAATATAATTTCTATATTTTTTGTAACTCATGTAATATTTCCAGTACGTTGAAAATTTCGAGATTAAAGTCAAGATTCCTTTAACAGAAAATGATCTACGATAGAAGTTCATGTCCATTATAATTCGACAAAAGACCACAAATGATTAACGCATCCCACACTAGTTAAAATAGAAATAAGTATTGTTCATTTTAGATATGACAATTAAGAGGAAAAAGTAACTTACAATAGAGAACTGCGGTTTCTGATATGTCGAAACTATTCTCTTGTGCACGATAAGACCGCATAACCTTCTGCTATTCATATCCGCTGTTTCACGTGAAAATAGATTATCTCATAGGTCAATAGTTAGTCTACAAATTGTTATACATGTATCTATATTACATAACAATGATGTTTATGCAACACAATAAATATCAAAGTACCTTTATTGTATTATTACCTTTCCATGGCACCATTACACAGAAATTAAAAAGGAAAATGGAAATAAGAGCACATATGTATGTACATAATACCGTATTTTCGACATTTGAGGAGTTTAAAAAAATTGTGTTACATAAATTTATTGAACTTAAGTTTTGTTCCAGTAAAAAAATCTACAACTAAAGTAATACTCTAAATTTTTCGGACAGGGATGCGTCTTATGCAAGGTTGTCATATCTACGTAAAGGGACAAAAAGTCATAAAAGATTGAATGAAATTGTATCAGTCCCTGGTAAATGGAAAGAAGAAGATTGTAAATACCTTACTTAGAGATTTTCGATACATTAAAATGACCTGCCTTATATTAAGAGCGAATATTATATGAGTCACTCAGAAGCCAATACGATTAAGTCCATTTTTCGATAAGTTTCAATTATTGTAAATTTTAATGGAATAAATTTCATTCTATTAAATTTTACCAAAATAGGAGAATATCAAAAAATAGATTTAACCACATTGTCTTCTGAGAGACCCATATATCAGTATGTATATAAACCCATTAATTTATCCAAATAAAATACGAAATTGTGATAGTAGCATAAACTAATTGAGAAAATTTTATTTCCGAAACATATGAAATAGAAACTTGTAACAGTAACACTTAATTGTAAGCATATTATTAACGCAAGAACCATCGATGACTGATTTGGCATATTAACACGTTGAACGCCACCGGTATTTCGCTAATTTCATCATTTCTACCGAAGTGGAACTTTTTCTATTAAAGTCACATCTTTATAAAGTAGAAACTTCAAAAACACAGATGGAAATATATTCAGCAGAACTTTATCTTTTTAACGGCAGTATTTAAATATTGAATATATTACAAAATTCGGAAATATTGCAATTTAAAAGTCATATGAAATTTCATTGAATTCAATAGCGCCGGTCACCGGTGACCCCCATGGCAGTCAACGTGTTAAAAATGGTAAATTATGCTGTAGAATATGTTGAAACAAAAAGTACACAAGGTGGTGGAACCTTGATCGATTCGATTGTCTACATTTCAAGAGACAAGCATAAAAAATTAAAGAAATTCGAACCATATAAAATTAAGTAATTTTTTCTATAAATTCCAACACCAGTCATTTTGACTGCCTTGATCGTACTAGTCTTAATGAAGCCATTCACTTTTCAAATCGATTAACTCCATAAAACCTAAAGTGGAGAAACGTGATGAAATACTATACACTCCTTTTCGAAATTCCCTTCAAAATATAAATACAAATAAGTATTGAGGAATATATAATCGCATGGAGTTTTCCTCTAATGAAGTATAAAATGAATAAGGTGGAATAGCCTTGGAATTAATTAGATTGACTTCTGAATTCAATTACTTACTATTCGATGGCCAAACAAACTTCGTCATTTAATGGTGTTAACCGTTATTATTACAAAAATTTATTCTCAACATAAAAAGTTAAGATTCAATCAGGTGCTTTGAGACTTAAATTTAAAAAAATTCAAATTGTGAAGTTAGTCACTTTGTGCTGTGAACGGCTCGATTATCAAAATGCAACTATTGGGTTGGCAAGAAAGTAATTTCGGTTTTGTAATATGAAATGAAACTCAATTTTTTTTTAACAAAGAATGAACTTCAATATACATCTTCCATTCTGTTCGATGACCTTTTGCCATCTTTTAGACCAATTTATGATTCTGCTCTCATAGCAATTCTGGTCTTTATCAGCAAAAAACTGAACCAGGTGCGATTTTAGGCTAAAGATTTGAATTAATCGTTTGGTTCCTCGGAAGCAGCTCGATATACACAAAACCTTTGTAATCTCACCAAATTGACAGTATAACTTATTTTTGATAGAAATCAGCTTTGGTTGTGGTTTGTATAAAAAAGTAATGACAAATTAAAATATGTCGAAAATGTTCGTTTTTGCACTCCACAATCAAAATTCACGCTAAACTAACAATTGCAAACAAAATGAAGCACAATTTGTTTCTAAATCCTGCCAAAAGAGACAACTTTCAATTTTCAGAAGCAAAAAATGATAACATTGTCAGAAGTCCTTCAAAACAAACGTAAGATTAGCTATCGACGAAAACCGAAATTACTTTCTTGCCAACCCAATACATACTCATATATTATAATATAAAACCATGGTGCCCAAAAAAATGGAAATCTACAGTCAACAATTGAATTACTTTTAGACAAAATCTAGAAATACAGCAAGAAGTCCGTAATTTTCTTAAAAAAGTCAAACTAATAGACAATGCTTGGTAGACTGAAAATTTCGTTACTTCGAGGGTCGTAGTAACGTAACACCGATCGCATTAGAATGGGTTAATCGAAGAAAAAAGTAACATAATGTAACTGTGAGAGGAGCGACTGAACAGAATCGAGTAGAGTGAAGCGACGCAGGGTAGGCCATAAACAAGTGCTTACCGCAATCTAATGCGTCTGTAATTGCTCGAGCACCAGTATCTTCCCCAACGGTCCCACTTGCTCCCGCGATTTAATTACTATGTAAATGTCGCATTCCCTAAACTGTCCGTTTTCCCTCCCCGGTCCCCTACCCTTTTCCTGCTGTCGCCCGATGTCCTTAATTACTTTATACGTTATTATAGCCCACCAACTACTGTCGACCGTACTCACTCCATCCTCTACCGAGGCATTTCACTCCATTTCGTTCAGCCATATTGTTGCGGGCTTAAATTTTAATCTTTTAGCATTTTTCTCGGAATGCTGCCTTACGAGATTAAAATCGGTTCGGAATATCTCGCCTTGCGAGGGAGAAGAAATTGGTATACTTTTTAAATTGAAGAGATTGGTTTAAGACTTTATGATTGTAAAACTTCTTACGAGTGGAGGTTTAATGAGTGTACGAAATTTGGAAGGAGTTATGGCAGTCGGGTAAGAAAATTCGATATTTTGGAAAGTAGTGGAACATTGGGAAAGTAAAGGTTTCTCGTTGGAAGTGATATCAATGGATTACTTCAATTATGATTCCTTAGGGACGTTTAACTGAGATTTGACAATGTTGTTATTATACGATTTGTTCTGTTATACAAAGTTTTAAAAGATTTTATTATAATCTTCGAGTATTATATCGATGTTGCAAGGGAATATGATCAAATTTGAGAAAAGGTAAGGTAATCCGTCAAAAAAAAATATTTTGACGGGAATGTTACAATATTCGCAATTATGTGCGTTACATTAATATTTACCGTTTCAGGAAGTACATACTATAATAATATTCAAGTACTGCAACAATGTTGCAAGTAAACGTGGAAAAATACATTTACGTTTCATAGTCAAGTAAGACTACAAATGACAGTTATTCAGGACAATAAAAATAAATTATTCATAACAATAAACCCGATTTTATGAATTTATCGCTTATGTCGTCTGGTTAAAACCCAGACTTTTGCATAATTATATGAAAAATAAAGCGCCAATTGTTCTTAAATTTATGCTTAAATGGCACTATCATACTTGTAAACATTGCCACTATTACTTACCACGTTATCTGTTACTCTTGATTTACCTCTACACTCGTTGAATGAAGCTCTTAGTTTCTGTCAAACTATCGATATTTCTTAATCGAGTTTGAAAATGTTTAAATTTATATTTTTAACATTACTCGTATCTGCTCTTCATGTAATATATCTATTCTCACCGTAACAGATCATTGAAACGGTTACGAAATAACGTTAATACCTTTTCGAAAGAAATGTAGAAGATTGCTAACTTAATACAGGAAACGACACAGAAAACAGCCCTTAGTTAGTAATACAAAAAATAACATTTCCCCATTTCACCGAACCGGTAATTTTTTACTTCTTATTTTACGTTTTATATTTTTTTATTTAAAAAAATATTTTATATTTTATTATTTTTACATTTTAAACATTTACTTCTTTTTTACATAGAATCAGCCCCTATCCGACTATACTACCAGATACATGACATCCTGTATGTTAACACTAGAACTACCAAACCAGTCAAACTGACTGGTACACAATTTTTTCCAAAAATTCTCCAAGATTATAGGAGAGCCATAGAATAGATATTCTACGTCCATCTCATAAAACATAAATTACCGAATCGATCATCTTTTCCACCTTTGAATTCCCCTTTTTTCAAAGTACTTATTTAATATTTTTAAATATGATAGATTTAACGCCGGTAGTTCTAGTGTTAATGAAAAATATCTATGTTCAATTTTGTCTGTCTCACAGTTTCTTGTTCCATCTGTAAAAAGATTTTCCGAGTGATTCGTACGATATCCTTCGTCTCGGAGTCCTTTCTAACGCGTCTTAGCCCTTGGACAGTATAAATGGGTTTGCTGTCCACAGGAGTCCGATAATTTGGCAGCCAAGGGGGTTGTAAGAGGGCTTTGACCAGTTTGTCAGCCACCGATGTACCTAAGAGGGTCCTCTAACTCTGCTACGTCAATTTGTCTTGTACCGCAATGGATAAACTTCCTACGATTTGTTACTGGCGATTCTCATTGAAAATCAATTGAACGTTTTTTAACGTGATTTACTTTGAGCATTTTTGAAAATACTCCCTCGTCTAAAATCGCTCGTTTCAAGGGGAGGCTTTGAATGAACGAAGTATAGAAACATGGGAAATGAATCTTTGATAAGAGGACTATGGAAAGAAATGTAAATTTGAATTATTAGGTTGGTAAGAAATTAATGTCGGTTTTCGAGTTTTCAAACTTTGGCGCTTAATTTTAAGATAGCCGTTTATTTTAATCGGTTTGTTTTCTTATATCATTTTAGAAAAAAAATATTATTAAAAAACTTGTTTCTCGTTGAGAAAAATGTGTAAATTGCAATGGAACTTATTTCGATTAAAAAAAGTTATTCCCATTCTCAACATGTGTATTTAAAGATAAAGTTTGAAAACCGACATTAATTTTCTACCAACCTAATACAAATATTCTATAAACTTTATATACGGAGACGTAAACTTTTAAATACAAATGGAAGATCGTCACTGAGTTTCTACAAAATGAGAATGATATAAACTAACAGTTTCCCGGTTAAAAATATATCAGGCAAATCAATCTGAAAGATGTATTAGAAATGAAAAAAATACTTCTTATTTACTACGCTTCCTGTATCAGTGAATCAAAATAATTAGAGATACTATATGATAAATGTTATGAATCACGTTGAATATTATTAAAAATCAGAAACATTTCAAAATCATTAAATCCCTCGAACATCTCGTAGCTCTGATTAAGGTGAACAAAATTTTGCAAATCTGTAAGCCTCAAAGTTCTTACTTTTGGAAATCGTAAAGCATTAAAACATTCATGGATCGTACATTATATTAACATTTTAAATGATATTAACGAAAAAATATATTTTTTTTACGTATTCATTATCTACAAATTTTCCAGTTACGTATAAATGCTTAAGTACAGTTGTTCAATAATAAAAATTTATTATTATTATCTTCATCATAAAAATCATATTATTATTCCATCCAGAATTAATTTACTAATTTTTCGCCAGACAAGCAAATATAGTCTCGGAAAATTGTCTGCTGTTGATTATTCATTTTTACTTAATACTAGGAACAATTGTAGCTACCGCGGGATATTTATGTTAAGATGCAAAATTATTGTTCATTTCGAAAAGTCATAATTATTAGATGAAACGTTAAGTGCCATAGAAAGCTGTGTCAAAGGGTTAATGTAATTAAATTGCACAGAAAAATCTAACCAATTTTTATTTCTAATCTATACAGGGTGCCCCGGCCGATTTTGACTTCTTCATTTTCTCGTTATTTTTGCTCGTAGCGAAAAATGTTTCATAGAAGATTTGAATGGTATCGAATGGAGCATACTCTGGTGTTACTAGTTTTTTCGCAAGGAAACGCATCATGGTCATATAAAGGTCAACTTTGTTTCTTTAGATGGAATGAGCTATTTCTTTATACATCGATCGATGCAGCTAGATCTTCTTTACAAAAAAAGTACTGACCTATGTATGTCGAAAAGCCAATAGTTTAAGAAATATTTTATTTTAATAATTCTGGAATTTGTACTGACAACAGCATTTATTTCTAGGAATGGTTCAACGTAATGACTATTGGTATCACAGAATTTTTGAAATCATTGACATAAAGACTGTCTTACGTTATTTTATGTATTGGCTGATATTTTGCAGCATTCAGCAATAATACGCTGCTTCACATCGGCCACTGCAGTTGACGCTTTCGCATTTTTATACTTTAAATAGCCCCATAAGAAAAAGTCGAGAGTCGTTAAACCCAGTGACCACGTTAGAAAATGAATCGGGCCACTTATTCTAATCCAACGTATCGGAAATTGTTGATTTAAAGCATTTAAAGTATTTATGCGGAAATATTAAACGATTTTGTTTTTAAATTATTTGCATTGAACTATCTCCTAGACTACTAACTTTCCGGCATACACAGATCAGTAATTTTTTATAAAGAAGGTCTAGCTGCTTCAATTGATGAACAAAAAAGTACCTCATTCCATCTAAAACAACAAAGTTGACCTTCATAACGGTCCACCTGCGAAAAACCTAATAATGCCAGGATATACGCCACCCGATACTATTCAAGTTTTCAATTGAATATTTTTCATTATGAGCAATACCGAGAAAGTGAAGATGTTGAAATCAATTGAGACACCCTGTATATTGTTTCACTTCTTCATAATCAAAAACCACTAACGATTTAATACGTTTCTGGTTATAAGTCGCATTAAGAATATTACTTCTTTCACAGTTTTGAAAACTTTTAGCATTTTTTGTCCTCAATTAATCACCTAAATCAGTGATGGGCAAACTTTTCTAGGAACGGGCCAGAAAAAAGAGGAAAAAATTTTGGCGAGCCAATGTAATACATTAAATATTTTAATTTCTATCGAAAATTGTCTACACACGTCTAAATAATTGTAATAAACTTATGCTGATACTTGATATGTTTAATAAACTTACACGAAACTATGTTGTTATCTAGATTTTAACTCGAATGTAATATATAAAAGTTACAAAAATGATTTATCCAAATCGTTATACCAAAAAAAATATTTCTATTATATTATAATATTACTATTCAGAATTGCTCAGTATTTTCAATATTAATATAAATTGCAGATTTTTAAAAAACTCATTTAGGAATTTTAATAAGTCGATTTTGATGACCATACGTGCTTGTACCTGATGTGTTGTAATATATCTATTATAATTTGTATCAAGAGCTTTGAATTAATTATGGACTGAACTGATATCTTTTTTAAATGTATAAATTAATTGTATCAATATTACTATTCCATTTTTACATGTTTCTGAACTTTATTGTAATACAATACTTTATATAACCCCGCTCTTCGAATATATTTTGATAACATGTAATGCAAAGTAAAAAGATCTTAATAAATCTTATACAGAACTATTAGACATACTATTTTCAATATGCACATTGTTGACATTTTCTGAAGCGATTTATATCTAAGAAATTTCACATGTTCTTATCCTGACCTACTATATATAAATTAATATTCGAGCTATTTTGTATTATTAAATCAATCAATCAACATCTGTAGATAACTTTACTTTCGTACAACGAACTTACTTTATATTCCCCTTTCTTTTACTGGCAATGCCATCTGTAGAATAAAATATGAATTACCCTGTAAGATGAAACGCTATTTTGATCATTTTCACTTTCTGGTATTTAGAATTTGATTCCATTACATTTTAGGTTCTCATAATAAGGATATTATTTTCGACCGATAAAAATTTATAAAAATTGCGATTGCTGAAATGATAGTGTACAACGAAATGGTTTGCTAAGTCATAGGCAATAAATAAATGTCATTGATAAGACATAGTGATCATAGTTGTAGTGTAATTGCATTTCTAGGGTTTCTAGATATAAACTATATAAACCAGAGGTTCCAAGCTAAAATTGGATCAACATTACCAAATTTTCGATAAATGTTTCATGTTGAAATTTATAGGAGGCGATAGTGATACCGAATTTAACGTCTAAGATATGGTAGAAGGCGTTACTGTTATCGAAATTAGTGCCTTGCATCAAAAGTTTTAAATACGGTGCGCTTAATAACTCATCTTTTGTTTGAATACCGTCATTTGTCTCAGAAAAAAGGGTAATTATTATAACGGTCATTGTAATAGTGAACATGGAAGTTAAGAAGGGAAAATTGAAACGAATAACAATCGAAGGCAAATTCGAGCCGTTGTAAAATACAATTTTCCAATTATACATTAATTCTACTTCTGTATCGTTAGACTCAATCAACAAACTGTGACAGTTCGAAAGATAACATTAAAGATTGGCCGCAATACGTCTAAATGGAAGAAATTTAACTCACATATTCCAAAGTATTTGAATGTGAATCGCAGTAGCGTCCGGGCCGATGAGAGAAACGTAGATCGTCTTACATTTTTCCTCTTTTAGTCGTAGAAAAGAAAAAAATCGTCATTCTCAGTGTTCTATTCGGGCGCCCAAGACACCAATGACAAACTAAGAGTAGGATTCGGGCACGGTTTTTGAATATTTCTTAACAAAAAGCGAACCAAACGTAGGAGTATATACGCGTTTTCGCGACTAAGCAAGGGAGATTTTCGAAGACTACTGAGGCGCCAATACTTCGGCAGAGCGCCACAACCAACGAACTGCAGCGGCGGAAAATTCAAATAATCGTATTTGCGTATTAAAATTTCAGCTTACCTTTAAAAGCATGGACCGTTGCCAGGGAATGATTTTCGCTGCTCAGCCATTCCATCATTTAAATATTCTGCAACAAAAATAATTAATATTTTCATTAGTATGCCGTTTTTATATTTTTCGACTGTGAATCTTCATTTTTCGAGTAGATTGTACGTAATTTTCAAATTTGTGAAGCCATTCCTGATAAAAATCCTTTGCACAGATGCTGTTCGATGCACTGAGTCTATTCCCGATCCGGTCCACTTAAAAATTCAAAAACAAAGAAGCTACCGCGACCGAGAATCATTACCAACGAATAATTTTGACTCTACTTTCATGGGGAGAAAGAAACTTAATATTTTTAATGATTATTCAAAACTGAGTTATAATTTTAATACTGGATGGCAAGCACTGACTCTACTTTCGCGTGAAATTATTATAAATTGAAAAATATTAAAAATAAATACACATAGATACAATTATAAAAATGTTACGAAACAAGCACTGACTCTAAACCGCATGGCGCGCGGCCACAATTTCTGCTGAAAATTAAAAATGGAAAATTTTTCTTTTTCCTATCAACTCAAGTACATGCTTCAAGAAATGCTGCTTTTGAATTAATGTATATCTCGCGCTCATTCATTCGTAACATTATTTACGTAATATAATATACTACCAATTCAATTTATAAATAAGAACTATATGTACTGTGTGCTGCCACTGTTAAAGTGATGTGATTAGTTTTGATTATTTTAGTAGTTATTTCGCGATGGTTACTAAATTGATAATTAATATTGTAATAATTGAGAGATATCGAAAACTAGATGGCAGACTACGCGGCAGATAAACGAGAGAACTATTATTCCACAATTGGTAAATGAGGAAATGATGTAAAACAATACTCACAACGAACATGTGTTGACAGCACCAAGCGAAGAAAGAGAATGAGGCAGGCGCTCCCTCTAGCAGGAGTGGGAAGCGCTTGCGGCGGTCTACCTGTCGCTTGGTGGGGAGAACAGCGGACCAATCAGAATGCGGCTACATTTCACGCGGCACTGGCTATCCCAAGTATTTACGACGTAACGAGAAAGATTTATTCATTAGTTCAAAAAGATAGAAATACGAAGTTCATGTAATTACCAAAAAAAAAATAGGGACTACTATACGTCGTGTGTGTTACTTATATTATTTCAATGAGTTAAATATAAAGTAAATAATATATTACTTCGAAATAAATAAATTTGTTCATTCTAATTCAAAATTGACATTGCTTGACATTAGTTGACAAGGTTGACTTTGATTTCAATCTGATATTGTCATATTTATGACAATTGACATGTCTCCTAACTTAGTAATATTAATTCTACTCAGTGCTGCATTCGTAACAATAATTAAGTCTAAACAATTTGTATTACTTATTCCCAGGTATAAAAATCTGCAATTTATTCATTTAATAGATCCATCCTATAGTATAAGAATCAATTAACAAAATCATAATGTACATGTTCAAGTAGCAGAAGTATAGTTAATTTAGGAACCCTCTATTTTATAACGATGGTAACATAGACTCTCAAGGACATATTGTTTCGGTAAATAAAGCTTTTTCCGTAACTTTATTTTATCGTTTTTATTTACCCTTAACCCTTTTACCATTATTAACTTACCATTAACCCTGATCATAAAGTGGGATTCTTAGGATGCATCTCTTCGCTTGGTTTTCTCCAGTTTTTGGTAACCATCTGATCCCCAAACATTGAATTTGCTTTCGTCGCAAAATATTACGCGTCTCCAAAATTCAGTAGGCTCAGAAATTTACTCTTTGGCGAATTCTAGACGTTTTCTTCGGTTTATGGCATTCACATACGGTTTCTTTCTAGCTACGCGACTATTATACGAATTTTATCGTAGGACTCTTCGCCCTGTTTCATTCGAAAGAGCTTTATCACGTGAATTTAACAACGTTTTCCTTCCTCGACAAGTCTTATTCTCTATTCTGCTTTCGTTTACAAATCTCTTAATAATATTTCTTACAGTTGCAAAGCTTTTATATATGATATTCCCAATCTCGCTATATGATTTTCCATTTTTCCAATGAAAAATGACTATATTTCTTATCTCTAAAGCAGTTTCTTGTATTTTTCCAACCGTACTAGCACTGTGTTATGTACATTGTTTTATTATATTGTACAAACTGTTTATTCCTATGTTAATCGAACGTTATAATGTCTTATACTGTCTTATACTGAATCTCTGGTTAATAAAGAAAAATATAAGGCGATCGGAACTGGGTAGTTCAATTATTTTGCAAAGAATACTTTAAGTGTGCCAATAATTTTGTGACCTAGTTTCAAGCACGAAGTTGTTACACTTCGTTTTTTCATAAATGATAATACTGTTATTTTGTTAAATAGTTTTATTAATTCAAAGTCTAAATATTATGTTTTTTTAACAAAAAGTATTTAAAGTTTTTTTGTTATCTTTTTGTTTTATATATTTCCGTTAACACCCTGCGTCTGCCAATAATTTTGTGACTTACTGTATAATGTTTAGAGATCTCCATCGCTAAATGGAAACATAGCTTAACATCATCCTGTGTCAGTGCCATCTAGAATACTAATTTGTAAAATTCTGAATTAAGCACTATTTTGGTAATACATGCAGGTAGAAGAAAAATTAGCCAACCACAAATGTTTTAGTAATCTTAATCATTTTAAGATTACTCTCTTTTGGTGCAGTACGTGTTTTTAATTGAAGTTTTACATTTTTATAGCTTTTTAATTGAGTCAGAAGTGTTTAGTCTAAACTGGTCTAAACAGCTGATTCCTACATACGTAAAATGTTCGCAGTCTATATATAAATAAGGCAGTTTTTTGATATACTAATCAATTTAATTTTAATCCATAGGTTACAATAGAGTACAAACAAGGATAGTGCCATTAAACTTGCTATCTATATTATAATCTTAAATTTCCATATAACAAAAATGTCTGACAAAATACATCTGCGGTACACTAGTATAAAAGATCTTTTGTTTAAAACCAAAGTCATTTATAAAGGAAAAAAACCACGTGATATATGGAAGAGAGTGTCCGAGATGCGTGAAATGGCAGAAAAAGCTAAAAACCAAGGAGATGAAGAATTGCAGTATGTTATGCTACGCAGGTGGTTGGACGCTATCGAGTGGTTGAAACAAACGCAAGAATATAAAGAAAAGGATTTACACTACCTAGTAAATATGTCTGTCAATCAGGTGGGGAGCGGCGTATACTTTTTTAAACTTAACGTTCAGAAATAAAGGTATTCCAAATGCGTAGTTTGGAGGGTCAACGTTTCTGTGTTAGGAATTGAGTGTAGGCGAGTGAAATATATAAATGTTTACATTCTAGATCAGTGAAGTAAAAAACATACTTGCAAACTTAAGTCAAAGATTAGATACACGGTACAAGCAACGTTCAAAAGAGAAAATGTTAGAAGCAAGCAATGCTACAGAGCATATAGAATTGGATGTGAACGAAACTAATATGGATGCTAATATGCTTCCTATTGACGGTCCTATAAGATTACCAGAAACACCTACAAGAGATCCATTGGCTGCTGATAATGAAGAACTTATAACCTGTGATCAAGTGTTTCAATTACTACAAAACACAGATAGTAGATACTTGATCATTGATATCAGGCCGAAAACAGATTTTTTAGATTCAAGAATATTATCCGATAAATGTGTTAACATTCCACGTACTGAGATTCACCGTGGGTATGTAAAATAAATTATTTCACTACTTGAAATTAAATTTTGGGACAGTTACGCACAAATTTTTTCAAGATATATTTTTTCATAAGATGTTTCATTTCAGTGTCTTAGCGTCTCATTTTGAAAAGTATCTCTATACAGATAAAAAAGCCTTTGATTTATATAAACATAGAGGAGCAAAATATGTTGATGTTACTATTTTACTTGATCAAGATGTAACAAGCAAGCTATTAACTCCTAATAATCAATTAAATATATTGCGAGAAATTTTGGAAGAATGGGATCCAGGCATAGATCATGAAAGAATTGCAATTCTCGATGGCGGTTATTTTGAATGGGTAATGCGTTACCCACAATTTACTACAAATCCAAATGTAATAGAACCCACCTTAAAACCTACTATTTCTAACGAAATATTAGATGATATCGTTTATCCAGATTGGATTCAGCAGTCAGATGACGAAGGTATTGTAATGAAATCACATGGGACAAAGTCAACTGCATTAAAGCCTATTCACAAAGACGAGAAGACATCGAAAGTCAGTACAAAAAGTAAGAAGGTTAATTTGGAACACACCGATTCGGAAAAAGAAAATAGCCCCTCTTCTGTACATTCGAGTAATTTTGTTAACCTTCCTCAATCAATGGAGATTGATCCAATTCCTAAAAACAATATTGAAAATGTACTAGAGTACGAAGATGATACAGGAAAGCTTCAGCATAAAAAAACCTCCGGTGTAATAATGAAACCTCAAGTCTCTTTGAAACCAGTTATTGATCGAAGCAACAAACCAGCTACTTTAAAAAAATCTACACCCGAATCAAAAATTGTTTTAAATTTAATGAAAAAGTTGAATGATTTAGCAAAAAATAAAGAAAAGTATGAAGAAGAAATTTTGGAACAGGAACGTTCTTTATATATGCAACATGCTCTGAAATATAAAGATTTAAACGAGGAAGAGAATATTCGTAGCAATTTGAACTCCTTATACGCTATGCTAGAGGACACGGTGTGTACTTGATAATTCATTTCTTTAATATATAATTTTTAATTAATGTAAATCTACATGATTTAAATTTAATTAACAAAATTGTTAACCATACACCTAAAAGAAATTTATTAATTGTGTTAGTAATAATATTAATCCCTCATTACAGCAAAAGGCATATTTAATGGTCGAGGATGAGTTACATAAATATTATGCAAAAACAAAGTCAATTGAATTTAGTTCCGCGGAAAAAAGTGAGAAACTGAATCTTAAATTTAATATTAATTTATTAAAGCACCGCATAAGTTACATTGCTACAGAACGAAAAAAGTTACGAGAGTAAGTATATAATAGTATCAACGTTGATTGAATTACTAATTACTTCAATACTTCCATTCCTGTCTTATTAACTTTCGTATTTTCCAAAATTAGGAAATCAATGCACAATGAATATAAAGAGTTATCGACAAAGGATAATGAAAATAACATTCGAAAAGAACCTCTGAGAACAGATAATTCGTCAGTAAGTGGCGGCTTAGAACGTTCATACTCCAGTCCAAATTTATTAAAGGTATGATTATCTAAATCTATTAAACCCATATTATCAATGTTCATAAACAAATGCTTATCTATCAATAAACAATTGATTAAAAAAACAATAATACCCTTTAACAGAGAATAAAATAATTCACATTTTACTAAATGCACGACTAAGATATCTACATATTTCAAAATTGCTAACTTTAGGATACAGATTAATTAATAATAAACGCGAAAGAACTTTGACAGTTAACAGAAATGTAATTTTTAATAAAAAATTCGTATGAACATATATTCTATTTATACTTTGTTATGTAGCCATTATGTCCGTTATTTTGGAAAACTGGTGATGTATCTATCAAAAATAAAAGTTTCATTTTTCAATCTCTTTATGGATAGACTTCATAAAATGTTAGAAAACATTCTGTTACGTGTTCGACAGTTCATGTGATACAAGCATAGTATATCTATCGAGAACTTCTATCGCATGGCTTTCAAATTTCCCAGACTTAAATCTATTAAAATTATTATATTTATAATATGGATTAAATATGTGTAGGAACATTTAAAGCAATTTGTATACAATAATGGAACAAGTACTTATAAATAGTTATATACTGAATCATTAATAAAAACAATTATGAATGCATCAAGTGAAGATCTTAACGATTTTGCAAAATTTCAAGATTACAGTTCGTTTGTTCTTCTGTTTTATGGCTGCTTTTGCACTGAAAGAGTATTTTGAGCATTTCTTCAATTACTTCAAATATTTTATTCTGTTTTCATGAACATAACATATTACAATAGATAGGGAGGAATCTTTAGATACGTAATACGACATTTATCTATTAAAATTACGGAATCAAATATAATAGGACATATGTTCATATGCCATGTTTTACTACAAATAGATACCCTCCTGATGTTTATTAAAATTTTGTATACTAATTATAAATCACCTTGTACTATTGTAATACAGTAACTTCCAATAATTTTTTATAACTGGTTTAGCTGATAGATCGTAAAGCACCACGAGTAGACAGATCGTCAAAACCACAGATATCTGCACATAATCAAAATGGAACTATTGGTAACGACAATGTTAAAGTGACACATTTGAGTTGGGCAAATCGTGAGGAAAGAATGACACCAGTACATGGCACTGTTGTATGTATATTTTTAAGCTGTTATTATTATTATTGTTATTGTTATTGTTATTATTATGTAAAATCAGTGGAAAATACATTTAACGTAATATCAGTACCAAAATATATTGAGTTGGTCACAAAGTTCGTTTAGTTTTTAGACTTATAATTGTAACCAATATATTTCGAAAACAATGTTATTTTAATTTGTGATATATTGACCCCATTGTTTTAGCACCTTTGGCCATCTTTCGCGTAGTTCCATTATTTCCCGTCCGTACAAGTCTTGGGACTTACCCGCTTAAAACTTATTGAGGTGACATTTTATAGTATCCTCGTCTTTGAAAGATTTCTCATTAAAAGGGTACTGCAGCGAACGAAACAGGTGGTAATTGCTTGGAGCTAGGTCCGGGGAATTTTCAGAATAGAGCAGAACATCCCAGCTAAGGCTCAATAATTTTTTATGAGTCTACATAGATGAATGCGGCTCTACATTGTCATGATGGAAAAGAACGCTCATACGATTAATGAGTTCTGATCGCGAATTTCTGATTGCCTGCATTAATGTTGTTAGTTGGTCACAGTAAATATCTGAATTGATTGTTTGTCCACGCGGTATTAGCCTTTAAAACATCATTCCTCTGAAGTCACACCATACAGGAGGCATAACTTTCTTCTGAATGAAGTCTAGCCTGTGACCTGGATTATGGCGGTTGATCCTTGTGACTCCAAGATCGTTTCTTCTCGATATTATCATAAATGATCCATTTCTTATCTTCCGTTACGATTTGCTGGGAAAATCCTTCAAAAACAGGGACACTATAAAGCGTCACCTTATTAAGTTTTTTTTGCGGATAAGTCCCAAGACTTCTACGGATGGGGAATAATGAAACTACGCGAAAGATAGGAAAAGGTGCGAGATAAAATGGATCAATATATCACAGATTAATATTTCAATGATTTCTAAAAATATAGGTTGTAATTATATGCCTTCTTATATGAACTTTTTAACCAACCCAATATAATCACTAAAAGCATGCTATATGAAGTACATTTTTGCTGGATATGTATGATTATCATTTTTTGAAGTCCCTTGAAAAGCGTAAAAGAGGGGTTCTACTGTAATTAGTTTGACTTTTGAATTTAATTATTTATTATTCGATGGTCAAATAAACTTCGTTATTTAATGGTGTTAATCGTTATTATTACGAAAATTTAGTGTAAACATAAAAAGTTAGGATTCAATTAAGTGCTTTGAGAATTAAAGGGTCTAGCAGGATAAGGGGGTCAAAAGTGCCCTTGAAGCTATTTTATTCCACGATGCGTCATTCGATAGGTAACCATAAGAAACCATTGTACACAAATTTTTAATCCGATAGCTTGACCGGGAGGGTAGTTATGGGGTAAATTCGAAAAACCAGTTTTTGCCTCATTTTCGCCACTTAATGATGTGTAAAAATGTCGAAAAAATTCTGACACATTCTAAACATGATTGCGCACGGTAGGAATGATTTTCAGATTGTTCCGTTGCAAGTGCCGCGCGCAAAAAATCAAAAACGACAAAAAAATGGGAAAAATGTAGATTTTGCACTGAAATCTTCGAGACACAATTTTTAAATAATTCCTGTAAGTACCTGATGTATCCATTAATATGCTCAATTTTTTTCATATTTTTTTGATATGGTGCAACACTGTCGGAAAAATCAAAAACCGATTTCTGGGACGCATTTCGGGCTGAAACGCGATCAGTATTTGCTATCATTGCATTATTTTAATTCAGTATGTTCATTTTATTACCTTCAATGTCGCTGAATACGAAAAGATACGTGTTAAGGAAGAGAATCAAGAAAATAAAGTAAATTGTTAATTGTATGCTCCGTATATGCTAGAACTTTGAACCTTTCTTCAAGAGTTGAGATGGCGCAGTGGGTAGAGTGTCTGCCTGTGGAACCGCTGGAAACTTTTTGTCGCGGGTTCGAATCCCCATGGGGGACTTAATTTTTTTTTCTGTAATTTTTTTTTTTTTAAATTATTAAACACATAGCAATAATCAATAGTCGCTTTAAGGTGTTTCACAGATATTTTTATGTCTTCAAAAAATATAAAACCAGCATGAAAATAATCATACGGTATGATTTTCCTAGTTATGCCATATTTTGCAATTATGAGTATTTTCAAACATTTTGTATGCTTAATAGATATTGGTTTAGTATAATGCATGAAAATATATTGTAAATAATGAAGGGACATAATATTATATCTTGGAAAGTTATAACAAAGAGGAGGAAGGCAGAGTTTCTTCCTTTCTATAGATTATAACTTTTCATGATCCTTTTACATTTAACATACATTTTCAAATGTCTTAATAAATCGATGTTTATTCAATATACGAAATGTTTAAAAATACTAGTAATCGCAAATCGTGGCATTATTAAAAACAGTAGATATAATTATTTTTAAAAATATTTGTGAAACACCTTAAAGTGACTATTGATTATTGCTATGTGTTTAATAATTTAAAAAAAAAATTACAGAAAAAAAAATTAAGTCCCCCATGGGGATTCGAACCCGCGACAAAAAGTTTCCAGCGGTTCCACAGGCAGACACTCTACCCACTGCGCCATCTCAACTCTTGAAGAAAGGTTCAAAGTTCTAGCATATACGGAGCATACAATTAACAATTTACTTTATTTTCTTGATTCTCTTCCTTAACACGTATCTTTTCGTATTCAGCGACATTGAAGGTAATAAAATGAACATACTGAATTAAAATAATGCAATGATAGCAAATACTGATCGCGTTTCAGCCCGAAATGCGTCCCAGAAATCGGTTTTTGATTTTTCCGACAGTGTTGCACCATATCAAAAAAATATGAAAAAAATTGAGCATATTAATGGATACATCAGGTACTTACAGGAATTATTTAAAAATTGTGTCTCGAAGATTTCAGTGCAAAATCTACATTTTTCCCATTTTTTTGTCGTTTTTGATTTTTTGCGCGCGGCACTTGCAACGGAACAATCTGAAAATCATTCCTAACGTGTGCAATCATGTTTAGAATGTGTCAGAATTTTTTCGACATTTTTACACATCATTAAATGGCGAAAATGAGGCAAAAACTGGTTTTTCGAATTTACCCCATAACTACCCTCCCGGTCAAGCTATCGGATTAAAAATTTGTGTACAATGGTTTCTTATGGTTACCTATCGAATGACGCATCGTGGAATAAAATAGCTTCAAGGGCACTTTTGACCCCCTTATCCTGCTAGACCCTTTCAAAAAATTCAAAAAGAGGTGTTAATCACTTTGTGCTGTGAATAGCTTACTTATTGCTGATGAGAAAATAGTTTACATTTTTCATTGAAACTTTTACAACCCACAATCTATCATATGGGTATAAAATGATATTTGGTTCTGAATCTGAGAATCAAACTTCCAATTTTCAATATTGGAAATAAAGATCAGTATTGACTGTTATTTAAGAATGTGACCCTTAACTTTATTGATACATTTATTATTGAAAACAAGACTTTAATACTGCGTATAAATACAATGGTAAACACAGATTTAAATTCATTAATCATTTTCTTTAATTGTTATGATTTGTATATATTGCGAAATAATCAGAAGCTCTAATGCTCACTTTTCCACAAAATCATTCAAGGATGATATTTCTTTCGGCATATTATGTCTGTGCCCCAGAATGAAAAAAATATTAATTCTATGAAAAATAGTTATAAACGATACATGCATAATAATTTAATTAGTAGATGAGTAACCCGGCTGATGAATTTTTCCGCGACCCGAATTTGAGAGTTTGTTTTCTAATTTATTACAATTCTTAAATCCCATTTGGAATTATTCTCAAAATTCGAAATTCCTGGAAACTATGAATGCATACATGCGTTCAGACAAATAAGCACATAATGGCTTATCAGTGTATATATGCACAGCTGCAATTTAAATATTAAAACACAATCATTGAAGTATACTCGCGCACATTGCCATTTACAGTATTTATATGTTAACCCTTTGCCTTTGTGGACAAATGTGCCATTTACCGTTCACTATTTACTTGCTCATAAGATAGTAGACAATGTAATTCTTCACACGCTTAATGATAACATTACATGGCTGAATGTATTCTCTGCCACAATGAACGCAATTTTCCAAATTAATTGTGGTCGAAAGCTAGCTCTCGATCACCAAATAAATAATTATTTCCCAATATTCCGAATGTCTCCGTCCACAACGGGTTAATGATTACAGCCGATCGTGGAGAGCCGTTTTTAAATATGTTTTTCTATCAAGCCGTATCAACATTATTTGCAATGTTTTTCATTATATTTAAATATTCTGTGCCAAATTAAAAGCTTTTCAAGCGGTTCATGGAACTTTATATTAACTGTACTTTATACGACTGAAACTTTATATTTACTGTAAAACTTTATATTTTTCACAAATCGGATGTATATAATAAATTATCGCATTATACATCAGTTATTTTATTGCATATAGCTTTCATTACTTTACACAAAATATCTGCATTCCTAGGTAACATTATTAATTCATCAATTTTCAGCCATTATAAATTTAGTATACTTCATTTGATGTTTTTCCGTAGAAGATCCAAGACATAATCTTGTTTACGTATTAACTGATCCCTATAATCAACGGTGATAATATATACGGTAGAATTTATTACATAACGGCAATTTTAACAATTGCAGTAAGTTCATATAATCGTCTGAAATTATACTATACTTATGTCTTTACCGTTTTAGCGAAATCAGATAAAATTGTCAAATTTCAAAGTATATTTTAAAATGTGGCCGCGCAATTTCTCAAACTTATATTGCAAAAACAAACGCGAATGCTGAAATACTTGTCGCTTATGAGGTTTCTCAATCCAATTCAATCAATTTTCTTCAGAGTAGCAGCGCATCACGATACCTGCTTCAGTAGAAACTTGTCTCTTGTCGCCGAATAACTTATAAAATCCTTTATTTAATACGAATTTTGAAATTCCATTGAAAAACTTTCACGGCGATACGAGCGATCATTGTTAATATCGCGAATGAATTAATTAGTAGAATTACGTTCATCGTGGCATAGAATGTCCGATTACAATCAGCCATGTGACGTTATCATTAAATGCGTGAAGAATTATATTGTCTATTATCTTATGATCAAGTAAATGGTGAACGGAAAATGGTAAATTTGCCCACAAAGCTTATAAAACATCCTAAAGTCCACTATTTTAAAAAGGTAATTTGGGAAAGTAATTGCAGTGATTTGTTTTATTATTGGTTTAATGTGACAAAACAGAATTTTTATTTTACAGCTCGTATAATCCATGAATTTATTGTTACTTAATAATAGAAAATGCTTATTTATAAAATTCTTTGATAAAAAGACCTGTTGAACATTTTCCATTTTAATTTAACTCTTGTTAGTATACCGTTTCTCTGCATATCTTTTAGTTGCTCGTTGCTTTAGCTGATGGACTTACTGACACGATTTTTGATAATTAAAAGTTTAATTTTTTGTAAAAATATTTAATTATTATTAGAAATTATAAATTATGTTTCATTTACGTAAAAAAAAAACTACAGTGCATTTTGGTTTCAATTGTTTGAAGATATCGTAGACTTTCATTTTATCGCACCTTTCTTACTGAGCTCAGCATTTTCTATTATTGTTACTATAATTATTTCAACCCGTAATAATGTTTATATGTACAAATTCCGTAGTTATCATCTCTGATACACCGCCATAGCATAAAGGAATATGATGTGATTAGTTTGTCAACATATTCACTGAAAGATAACAACTTTTTTTTAATTGTTATTCATGTAAACAAAATCTTCTACCAAAGGTATACCCAGGTAGTGTCGTACGTTATATACAATTCAAAGATGTATTTTATCATATGATGATTAAGTAATAACCATTGCCTAGATATTGCAATGTTCACTAAATTGGAACTTGTAATGGTCCTCTGAAAATTTTCGTCCCTAATCTTTCCACTGCAACGCGTTTCAATTAGTACGTTTCGTTAGACGGTAAAACGATATTCATTAACAAATCGCCTAAATTAATTGCCTGAAACATCATAGAGTTAAATCTTCACGAATCTATGCCAGAAATACTTCAACCCTCGATAATTCGAATCTATTGTCACGTTTGAAAACTAGTTGCACCAAAGGCAGTGGGTAATTATAGTATTTTGAGAAGTAAAATAAAACTTTATTTGCAAGTATTTTATTACAAAAAAAATAAAATCCAATTAAAATGGTCTTTTTTTATAATTTACTGCTTGTCATAAATCTTAGGTTGTATAAGGTGCGAAAATAAGTTCGGTGCGTATTTAGGCGATCTTAGAGTTTTATTTACAAAGTAACTAGGTAATAATTCGAATCAAAATATTTTCCATTGTTTTCCATCACTTTAATTCCCTCTTCTTCGCAAATTATATATTCTCCGGTACAGCCTGGGTCGGCTGGCCAAGGTCCGCTCAAAAAACAACTTCAAATTTAATTTGCCAATGCCGCGGATTTATTGTATAGCAATTTTTACTTAGAATAAGTTAAAAAAGTGAAATCAGATCTAATTAAATTAAAAAACAATGATCCCGCCCACTAAAAGTCGGAAAGTGAGTTTACCCAGTGTTGCGGTCAAAATGACATCCCTTCACAAATATCTGTCTTCTGCCCGTACAATAAACATTACAATATTGATGGTGTAAACCCTAAAAGATAATGGTTGGAACCTTAGAATGTCGCAAATCCCGTGATGCTACCCATGCTATCCCGTAAAGCAAAGTTATGATCGATGAAACTTTGTTGTTTTATACTTTCCGGCTTTTACTACAATGGTCAGTTTGCCAAAGATCTACTATTTTAAATGGATTCCGAATCATTCCGAAGCTATAATATCACATAGAAAAAATTATGCAGTATTGGCGGGGGAGGATTTCAGCTTGGGCCCACTTAATTGCAAGTCTGAACCTTTACCTTACCCTCTTATCCACCATAGCCGCTCGACGAAACATAGGAGTAGCAAACTTAATTGCACACCTAATAATACTTTTAATTTCATATTTTGTGCATTGGTATATAATTATGAAACATGCAGTTATTTAAAATTGTGTAAACTTAAAATAGAAATTTAAAGAGGAATATGATTTAAATTTTCGAAATATTCTATGCATATTTCAGCATCCTGGCATCACGGGATTAAAGAACTTAGGAAATTCGTGTTATATGAACAGTATTATTCAATGTTTAAGTAACACAATGCATTTAGCAAAATATTTTACTGACAATTTGTATGTCGATGATCTCAATACGAGTAACGAGAGTACCACGCAAGGTCAAGTCGTAGAAGAGGTGGCTCAAGTAATTAAAGCGCTTTGGAGAGGCCAATATAAAAGTATATCTCCCCACGACCTCAAGGTACTTCTTTCTTAATTTTTATTATATGAATTTGATAAGGTATTATTGACAAATATGCAAAATCTTCGTTTTTCAAGAGTTTAATGTCCTTTGCATAAGTTATATAAGTTAATTACATCGAAAATATCTCGAAAGTTTAGTTATGTTTAAAATTAGCAATTTGTAATTTAATACAAACATCTGATTGAATTTGGTGCCATTCTTATCCACTTTTTATGAGATTTGAGAATTTCAATTTTAAAACTATGTTGATCGTAAATTTATCATAATTTTAATAATAATTTGGTGTAGATTGATATTTTGGAACGTATAATAGTTGAACTTATTAAGCTTATTGATATGCATTTTATTTAACAGATTGCTGTGGGGCAGTATAAATTACAGTTTGAAAGTTACGAACAACAAGATTCCCACGAATTTTTGACATTTCTTCTTGACTGGATGCACAATGACCTCAAGAAGGTAATAATATCAAATATTTATTAACTTTAACATATTGAATACCCCCCGTATTTTTACTATTACGTAATTCGCTTTGAAGTGGCACACTTTTTCTATTAGAATTCCATCTGTATGAAGTAGAGTTATCAAAAATAAAAATAATTTTATATTTAACAATATCTGAGGTATGTTTCTGCAGTATTTTAACACGTTGAATGCCACCCGTATTTTGCTAGTTTCATCATTTCCACCGAACCGAAATTGTTTCTATTAAAATCACATCTTTACAGAATAGAAATGTTAACAGTAAGAATAGTTATATACTCACTAATACTGCACTATTCTAACAGCAATATTTTAATATTGAATATATTTGCATATCCATGAATATCGCAATTTAAAAATCACAAGAAATTTCATTGAATTCAACAGTGTCGGTCACCGGTGACCCTCATGACATTCAACGTGTTAATATCGAATGCATTGGCAAATTCCTGAATACTTTTGTTTGGAAATTATACAAACTGAATTTAGGTGTCTTTAACAACTCTTTTTGTGTTTCGAATGATATTCTGAAATATTTTGTGTAATCGATCTTGTTATACTTCTTACACTCTTTATACTTAACTTGCAGGGATGTAAAACACATATTGACATGACCGTTGCTGAGAAAGCATGGGATAAAGCAATGGATTCTCAAAGATCTATAATATCTGATCTGTTCTTTGGACAACTAAGGTCTACCATTACGTGCAGCTCTTGTAAGCAGGGAAGCACGACGTATGAGACTTTTAATAGTTTGACGACATCCTTGCCACACTCAAATCGCTGTACATTAAATGTAAGTTTCGTTATTTAATAGTATAAATGATTTCAATAACAATCACGTTGTGTCAGAATTAAATGAAATGTAGTTAGTTGAAATTAAAGGAATTATGAATGTCTTTGCTCAAATTTCTGTTCATTCTATGTAAAAAATTAAAATACAATTTGAATATTTAATGTCTTCTTGTTTCAGGATTGTATTTTAAAATTTGTAACTGGACAAAAGGTAGTTGGATGGAAATGTCCAAAATGTCAACTACCTCGAGAAGCCGTGAAGAAGTTTGACTTCGTCAAGCTCGCACCCATTATTGTAATACATTTAAATCGATTTGCCGAGAGCGGAGGTTGGCTCGAAAAGAGAAATACCGCCGTTGATTTTCCACTCACGGGATTTAATTTAAAACCGCATCTTGTAACAGATAGCAATACAGTTACGATTTCAAAAATTCGCAGTTACAGTTACAGTCTATACGCGATGTCAAACCATTATGGAACAATGGAAGGTGGACACTATACTGCGTTTTGTAAAAATGCCGCCCAGAATAAGTAAGTAAATGATATAATATTTTCATTGTATTCTATCTTAACAATTTTCCGGCCACACGCAGGTTCTACTGCCCGGCGATGGCGATATTTACGCAATCGTTCGTATCATAAGTAGTTGGAATATAATTATTAATAAAAAAGGCATTAAGATAAACTTCTGATTAATCACATATGAAAGAACTCTTTTCGTAACTTTCAGAATCAGTAATTATCGGTCTTCCCATATTTTTGAATTGTTTCACGATGATATCGCTCTCACCGTCTGAATCGCTATCACTTTCGCTGTCAGTAGTATTTCATCATTGGAGAGCATTTTGAAGTATATTTTATAACATCGTAACAGATCTAAACTTTCGAGATTCGAAGGCAGTGAAAGACAATATCAATTTAACAGAAGAAGCACCCGCTTGAAAGATTTTAACAAAATATTAACAATGGAAACAATTGTTTCTCTCAGAGTAGCATCAATATGTATTCCTATACGAACATCAGAATTATAAAATAGCATCACCGCTGGGGAAAAGAAGTCACGCGTACGTGACATCGGCCGGCAGTGTTAAGTTTAATATCCCGAAACTCATGTTATAACTAGGATACTGGCAAATCTATGTGAAAAGAGTCAGAAAAAGGACAAACTGTTTACGTTATGTTTGAAAAATTTCATTATATTATAAATCGTTTTAGAGTAACGCATACCGTTGTATTTTGCGTGGCTAGTTATTATTATATTGATCCCAACTCTAAGCTATGCAGATTAAAGAAAAGAGTAGAAGTATGAAATCTCAAGTTCCCCAATGGATGGCGTAATAGCCAGGATATACATTTTTTAAACTTATTGCAATTTCATTAATTTGTTTAACAACTGCATTAATATTTATGTATTATTTTTTTAGGTGGTATAAATATGACGATCAAACGGTAACTGAAGTCGGCCAAAGTCAAGTAAAATCTCAAAATACTAGTGCCTACCTACTGTTTTATACATCATTTTCAAGTAACATTATTTAGTATTAACATAAAAGGCTAATAACATAAGCAGATACTGTCGATAATACAGCATTATTACTTAAATAATCATAAACGAAATAACGTTCTACAACGCTGTAGATATTAAATACGTATATTTTGTATGTATATGTATTAAAAATTCTTATGCTCCGCACGCATAAGAGTGTGACGGCATTAAAAGCTTTATCGGTGCTGGGTGATGCAAAAGAAAAATGTGAATAAATATTAAGCTGAAATAACTGCTATTATATAGTTAATAGATCTGCTATGAAGTAATTATAAGATTATGCACTATCCATAGGTCCTGATTTATTTATTACGTGACCAATATTTCACTCTTTGCAAAATGTTATCTTCTGCTTACTATTACATGCCAATTGTGATCGAGTTACTTATAACATTTCTGTTCTTAGCGTATTAACAGTGCGTTAATGCCTTAAAATATATATTAGTATTTTTCGTTATTATTTCCCTCAACACTGTTGTACAAGTTTTCCTTTATGCTCGTATTCCATAAAATATGGCGATTTCGAAAAACATGTTCATCAATGGAATTTCACATAATGTTTCCGTTTCTTGTGTTTGAACGAGGGTAAGAAAAGATAAGCATATAAAATCGTAAACCGTAGGATGAAGCATCTATTTTGCTCATTTGCATTGAAACTTGTATTGACTTTAACATTAAAAGTTGTAAATTAAAAAAAAATTGTATTATGAAGCTTGTTTTGTATTAAACGTATGGTATATTTTTTGTAGCAAAAACATTAAGATCAGTCTGACATTTCCATATGGTATCTTGCATTTTTCATATTTTAATCTAATTTATCAAAATAACCTACTTCTAAATTTTACACATATGATCATATACATATGTATGTTTAATGACTATGAACTTCAGGGCAGTCAAATTGATGATTTCAAATACAATAAATTTTCCCAGCTAACAGATAAAAGAAGTACACGTTTAATTAATAATTTCTGCTATAATTGTTCCTCATATATTGATCATACATTGCCATATGATACCTATATTTTTTGGATAATTCCTGCAAAAGACATCATTTGTACTTTCTGATAAAAAAGATTTAGTGGTGCTATGTATGAAGAGTAAGATAACCATTGATTTTAACAATCTTGACTAATCCGCATATCGTGTATCGTCGCTATTAATCGATCAAAGTATAAGAACTTTTTAAGTAGTTACATTTCATGAAAACCCTCGATGTAAGAAGCATTTACTTGTTCTAGCGGAAAATAAAACTATATTATGAATGACATTCAAAATAATCAAGGGCAACCTCACCATTATTTCGGGGAATGTCCAATTTATGTTTCTTTTACTCTTTCATTCTTTTGTGTATTATATATATATCTATTTAACAGTTTAAATATGCATTTATAAACATTGACATGACTTTGATGTCTTTGCTAGAAATAAAGGAATTAAAATCTCGACATGGCGATGATATAAAGCTATATAAATTTTCAATGAAAAGCCAAATAAAGGTCTTTAATGGAAGTGAGCTAAATAAATATCCTATTCTAGATATTATGAAATTAGAATACTTGGTTAGTTGCAACAGCATTATATGTGCAAAATATAACTTTATGTGATATTCAACAAAAATTTAATAAAAATGTTACAAACAGAAAATGCATAAAAAATATACATATATTTATGAGTATCAAATGAAGCATGAAAATGAATAAAGAAATGATTATTAATTAACACTGCTTTAGATTAAAATTTTGTGCTTTTTTCCCAAATTTGTTCAGTACAATTAATATTTCTTCTGGGTCCTTAGTATCAAAATGGTTTCATAGACTACGCATTCGCAATAAAGGTAGAAAATAAATCTATTATTCTCGTTAAAGTAATGTAATCACATAACTGTATTGTTATACTATACATTATACATATACAAGTAATATTTATTGTTACAGAGTAATGTTACGCTTACCATGTACATAAACAATAAAATCTGATAAATCTCGCAAATATTTGTATAATTCAGCATTTCATTTCATATCAACCATCAAATATAGTTAATAACAATAATAATAAATAATTCTTATCCATTCGCAAACCCCTTTCATTAATCATATCACCCAAGTGTAAATTAACTAAATATTTAGTAAAATAAGCGTTTATTATGCTATCTAACAATCATACGTGTGATTCACAAGACGTTAGACAAAGGAATTTCGTTTTATGTTATTTTACAACAAATGACATTACTTGTGCCTAAGTGGCAACAAATATCTCTACTGCGTACTCCATTCGTAATAATGTAATATTTTCTATCGATATTTATTATTTTCATGAAAGCCTTTGGAAATATTTATTTACGGCTACCGATTATTTAATTGGATGGTAATTATTAAAGACTGGTCGTCAGATTCTAAACTCTGTCTAAATAGCTGAGCATGTTGCCATGCATTTTCACCTTGACCTCCCGAAACTGTTGCCGTTAGGATTAGTTTTATTGCTCCCTTCAATGCATCCGTATGATAGCGATTACAATCAAGAACGGAGAATGATAAAATTTGTTTGTCTTCTTTGTCAAAAAATGCTTCTATTTCCCATGATACTCTTGCTTCGTGAAATACTTTTGTTGTAGCTTGCAAATCAAAACTCAGTATGCATAAAATGGGATTAATAACCTCGAAATTCCATTTTATTTTACCGGACATGGATTCCGGAGATCGAGATAAATAAGCTACTTTCCAATCATGTTCTACTTTTCGAAACATTCCACCCTCTATTGCACTTACTCCTTCTTTCCAACCGGATTTTTCAATTAAAACGTTATTATCTTCACTCATTACCTTATACATATCATTAACAATAGAGTAGTAAAGTTGAAATCTTCGTCCATACTTTGAAACATCCCAGGAAAAGTTTGTTACCAAATTTTCCTAAAAATTAAATCAAAACATGGGTTATCTTAGAATAATTATTGTACATTACTCTTTCATTAAAGTACCAAGTAATGCACTTTTTTAAATTTATTTACTGTTGATAATGTGTTGACGTTTATTTACATTTTCAATCGTAGTCAATCTTACTCATGCATGTTATTTTGTTGTATTTGTGTACCTGTGTAATTTCTCCTCGTGCTAATCGCCATGCATAAGGGCCGGTCGTACGTCCTTCATAATTTTCATCGTCAACATTCTGTGCATTGGGTACGTGTAATAGCTCTACAAGTTCTAAAAGTCTTCGTTTATTTACATATTCCCTACGAATGTGACTATAACCGCTAGAATACTGACGCTGTTTATTTAATGATTCAATAAACTGTAATAAATAATTTTCGGAACAAAATGTGCGCCTGTTCAGTACAGCTTCCTGTTCGCGCGTATAACGCCAAGTAACATCCTGCAATTCATCCTTTGAAAAAGCTATTATATATGTCAACTTCTTTTTCCATCCTTTTTCATACATTAATGGTCGGTTTATAACATTTTCACATGGATCCACGTGAATCCATTTCTTCTCAAACATCGACCATACCTAGAATATTATTTATATTGACATTATTTTGGGCGATGCTTCCGACAACAGGGCAAATATAACTGAATTGAAATTTTAATGTGTAGAAGTTTTGTCATTGTAATATCGGACTGTGCGGTGGTCAGTTGCCTTGGAATATTTTTTTTTGCAAAATTTTGAAATTAAGCCTTTGAATTGTCGAAAAATCTTCTCTGAAACATTGTTTACTACACTAATGAATATTACAATAACTTTTTTCCGAAATTACGGGCAGTAACCTTCGTATTACAGAAACCGTTCTATGCAAAATGAAGCATCCTCCAAATTTCAGTTTTGTGTTTGTCTCATTTTCGAAAGAAGCCTTCATTTGTATTAAGTATTATCTTTGTCATTAATAATGTTCACTTTTCTATTAATCTTTTCTTTGGTTTGACACAAATATTATTATTATTATTTATTATTTTTAATCTTGCTGCACAGTATTTTGCTTGATTCTATTTATGATAAAACAGGTGTCCTTATACATAGTTAAAATCTAAGAGCACTATTACACACCTCTGTCCAAAGGTGATCTGTTTGATCATATACTATTCTTGCATCATAACCCAATGATCGACACAGCAGTGTAAACACATTTGCCCATTCACCACAACGACCACGTCGTAAAGTTAGTAATGGAAGTGGATCAGTATATCGTGGGAATTTAACCATAATTTCACAGTCTGTACACCTAAAATAATATTTGCTTAAAGTAAAATTCAAATTACATACGTTTTTAACATATCAGAAGTACAAAAATAATATTTCAATACTCGCAATTTACTTGAAAGTGAAATGGGAAACGCTTTTGACATAAAATTTTGGAAATAATTAAAAAAAATGTGCAAAAAGGAAATCTAGAGCTCTTGAAAAATTGTAAAATCTTTTAACGACGTATTATTGCTAATTACGTATATCACAAATTATAATAATTATTGCAACAAGCTATGATATGTACAAAGTTAAAGACTCAGACGCTTATTTAGTAGCCCTGAGTTCAAAGTCCTATCACCTCGGGGAAACATTTTACGCTATATGTATATCACAGCCTTAGAGGATCCAAAGCCAAAGAAAACTATGGTTCCTAGATGAAATGACGGTAATTATACAGATGATGATCCGTCCCACCGATTTCGATAATTTTTGAATATGTTCTCAAAATCGTGATTCTTAGCAACTTTTTCTTATACATGTATTTAACGACCCGCTCGGCTTTAGTTTTCGAGATGTTGGCAAAAAACTTTTGCTGCTTCTACATTGAATTTTCTCTATACATACACGTCCGTGGTAACGTGTGCATCAGCACGATGCGATCGTTTTTCTACGGTCTCTGCAAGGACCGACTCAGAAATTTTATACCGGGAGGACTCGACGAAAAGCTACCTCATAGGAATGTGCGATAAATATACACGCACACGTTACCACAGGCGTGCATGTATAAGCAAAATTCAATGCGAAGTAGCTAAACTTTTTTGCCAATATCTCGAAAACTAAAGCCAAACGGGGATTACATGTATAGGAAAAAGTTGCTTAAAATGATGATCCTGACAACATATTAAAACATCATTGAAATTGGTGTCTGAAATTGAAATCATCTGTATAATTACCGAAATGACTGTAACAGTTTAAGCGAAAAAAACAACAAAAGAGAAAGAGAAAAATTATTGCAATAGCTGTAATGTTTGTTGGAGGAAAACTGTTAATAAAGTTACCTATATAGTTCTATCCGTGAACAGTTTGCATCTTTAGTCTTCACAGTTTTCGCATATACACATTCCTTCAAACATGTAGGACATTTTGGACTACTAACCCAAGAAAAAAACTTGTGTTTAAACCAATGTACAAGTTCTACAAGAAACATACCTTTCACGTCAATGTCATTATCAGTATAATGTTTCTCACTACAGCTTCCTGTATTTTTTTCATTTTCTTTCATATGCCTACAAAAGAATATTATAAAGAATAAGGAATTAAAGCTGGATGCAGCTTAATAAATTATATAAAAAAGAATTATTACTTTTGTAATTCCCTGATTTTAGATACTGTTGCAATTTCAAGATTTAGAATTGGTATTACATTTCTTGCTTTTTCTAGAAGGTCCGGATCTTCATATTGCATTACACGTTGAAAATGTGTTTCGATCGTTAAAAAAAACCTATCTCTTTCTGCTTCTTCTGCTGTTATGGATAGTAATTTTGAAGATTCCGAAGCTTTATCATCAGGTGGTTGTATAGAAGATTCCTTAATAAGCACATGTTGTAAAGCTTGTAGTTTCATCAGCGGTGCTCCTTCAGGTAAGAAAAGAGAATCTTCTGTCTGTGTATGATAATGTACAAAATAAATTAATTGCAAAATAATTAATCGTAAACGGTATATTTTCTAAGATTATTAATTTATAACGCATTCGGTTACACTGAAAAATTCTGATTGTATGTTCAAAATTACATAAATATAGGTACTTAGCAAATAATTATTATGAATAAAATAACTATAGAGTGTGTCTTTACTTTATCATAGATTAAGAGTAAAACCCCATCAACTACTTGTTAAACATTACGTTATTAAGACGATTGTAAAGAGCTTATTATAAATTATGATAAGGCTTACAGAGACATAAATAGTGCATTGAATAAAAATAAACCTAAAAATAGTAATACTCATTTTCACCTCGGTGAAACCAATATCAAATAAACATTCCATAGCACCAGAAGCAGAAAGTAATTTTTCAATAACAATAGGATCGTCAAGTCGCACTTCCCGAAATTTCCTTTCTTTCGGATGCGTTGCAATATTTTTACATAGCGATAATAACACGCATTCTGCATTTTCTCGCACATCGTCGTCGTTTTCTTTTAAAAGATCTACACATCGTTGCAAATTTTTATCCATTTAAAATTAATAATGCTGTGGAATGTAATTACATAACTGACATATTTAAATTTACACTTAAATCAACATACGTTACAATCAATTGCAACTGATCATAATTTTACAAAAGTGAAAGTCATTTCATTGATACAACTATTCTCGTGTTGACAATCAAAAATATTTACTGGCATATATAGCAATATATAGATATGCTATCACATTGCGGGTGGTTTATCGAAGGCAGCGCCTCTAGGTATATTCAGGGAGTCCAAGCTTAATACTTTGCCGGCCGCTGTCACGTACGCGTGACTTCTTTTCGCCAGCGATGATGCTTTATTCCGATCATTCCGATATTTGTATAGGTAAACATATTGATGCAAAGGAGCAATTGATAAATAGGGAACAATGATTTCCACTGTTTTCTCCTCCCAATTTACCAGATTGTCTTTTGTACAAACGAATGCGTAAACATCACCGGCGGTAGTGTAACGCTGATGCGATAAATAACCGGCCGACAAAGTCTTAAAGGAGAGAAGGGAAGCTTTATCAAAGTTTCAAAAAATGTTTCGTGTTAATGGTTGTAGGAGGCGATAGCGTCATCGAATTTAGTGTATTTAAAGACGGTAAAAGGCACTAATTTTAAGTAACTGCAATATTTTTGACAAAAAGGCCTCTGTATTGTATAATTTTCTACATAATGAAAAATTGTAATACAGACAAGTGAATCGGAAAAAGAAAAAAAATGGCGCCTGTAAAGTGCAAGCAAAAAACAGTTGAAAGACAAGCTTGGATTGGTTGCTTTAGGGTTATCAGATGTCGCTTAGGTGCAGGTAGAGGTCGCCCCAATTTCAGTGACGCTACGGCCACCTATGACCATTAACATGAAACATTTTTCGAAATTCGGGTAAAGCCTTTCTCATCTATGCTTGGGCACCTTGGGTCGAATGACTGTAGTGGCGTTGTTATAGAATATGAATTCAAAAAAGTAACGGTCAATCGTATTTCTGCTACTAAAATATATTTTCCCGTTAAACGTACGCGCATCATAATAAATATTTGTACGGATATACGTAAAAGAATTCTTTCAAAGTTTTTATCTTAAACATCAGATATCGTGGATACTCGTAGAAACGTGTACAAGACGATATAAGAATGACTGAGGCACCAAAATGGGAAGGCATAGTACAAAAAACTGAATCAAAACTTCGAAGTGTTTTTACTCAGTTACACACGATTTGGAGCGAAGTTGGATATTCTGAAGAAGTGTGTTCAAAATATTGCGACCAAGTATATAAACACATAGAAAACTTATTAAACGATATGGTTGCTGAATCAGAACAGAGGAAAGAAATTATAACTGAAAACATCAAACAGTTGATGGACCAGATGGATACAATATGTCACGAATTAAATACAACTTCTGATATTAATGGATATGAAAAGTTACCCTTAAAGGTAATAGAAGATTTATTGCATAATGATTTACAAAAGTTAGAGTATCGTAAGGACCAACGTTTGGCACACTTGAGAGAACTTCTTGCTAAGGAAAGAAATATTTGTAAAGTTTTGGGGACTCAACCAATAGGTATTGAAAAGCATCTACCATCGGAAGATGAATTAAGCAGTTTTAAATTGTATCTTGAAAAGCAAGAAGGAGAAAGGAATCGTTTAGAGATCGTTTTTAAAGATATGCGTCGGAATATAGTGAAAATGATTGATGAATTAGGTGTTGTGCCAACATCAAATTTTGAACGCCTGGTGTACGATGAACCTGAAAATCTTGTACTTAACTCTAATAACATGTTAAAGTTGGGGGAGTTCCATAATCAACTTAAAGAGCAAGTTGAAGATGCAAAAAACCACGTAGAAAGTATGAAGACTGAATTAGTCGCTTTCTGGAAATACCTTAATGAACCTGAGTATGTTTGTCAATCATTTATTGATAGTTGTGTTGGGTACAATCAGCTAACTATAACTGCGTTAAGCAAAGAACTAGGTAGATGTAAAGAAAAAAGAGCACAAAATATTGCTCGATATGTAGCACAGGTACGAGCTGAATTAACAAAGCTATGGGATTTATGCAAATATACTGAGGCTCAACGGCAAAAATTTCTTCACTTTAATTCTCAAATGTATACAGAAGATTTACTTACATTACATGAACTAGAGGTAGAAAGAGTTCAAAAGTTTTATGAGAGCAATAAGTCTATATTTGAGCTTTTCGAAAAACGTGAAAATTTATGGATGAAAATGAAAGAATTATTGCAACGTGCCAACAATCCAGATCGATTTTATAACCGTGGCGGTCAATTATTAATGGAAGAAAAAGAACGCAAAAAAATTCAGATAAAATTACCAAAAATAGAGGAAAAATTAAAATATTTAATAACAGAATACGAACTCACACATAAAGAAGCTTTTCTTATAAATGGAATGGCAATAGAAGAATTATTAAAAGAATCGTGGGAAAATCTGAATGAAGAAAAACAAACAATAAAGATGGCAAGAAAGGAAGCGAAAGATAAATTAAGTACTTCTAGGAAAGCTCTTTTGGGCTCTTCTAAAAAAACACCAACCGTTATAAGTACTCGCCGACTTACGCCGTTAAGTTTATCGAAACGAAAATTATTATGGAGTCCATCTCCAAACACTTCTGCAAAGCGTAGAAATTTAAGTATAACTAATCGATCAAAAACTGCAAATAAGGGAAAAAGTCCAAGAAGAATTTTAAAATCTGGAAACACTCGAGTTACGAGTAGACATGAAAAAGAAAGTTCAGTATCTCAGAGTTCAGCTGTTACAGACACAACTTACAGCCAGTTTAAAGAACATTTAGAAGAGAAAAAAGAATTGCGTAGTTCTTTATTACCCGAAAAAGTATTGATGAATGCAAACAAGTCAAGAATGAAAACACCGGTAAGAACGCCTGTTAAACCATTACGAAAAAATTTGGTATTACCAACAACACCTAATGCAACTCCAAAATCATCTCAGTCACGTTCCATAAATAAAACCCCTCGTAGCCCCAAATTAGTACCATCGTCAGGACTTGTTACCGTTTCAACACCTTTACCCATTATTTTTTAACATAGCAGCCACAAAATTGCGAATAGATTGTACTTTTTTTTGTAGTTTTAATTCACCGTATATCATATTACCTTTACATTTTTAATAAGTAGACCATATTTTATTGAAAAAATTATATTTCCTTATATGTATACTGTTACTGTTATGTATAGTGTCTTTCACAATATAATGTGTAATATTGAATTGCATTTTGTCGTATGTAAGTGAATATCGATAATAACACTGAGTTTTTGTGTACATGTAAAATTATATGCTGGTATTATATGCACTGTAAATAAAAAATATGTTGATCATAGTAATTGTATTAATTATTAACGAAACGCATAAGTGATGGAAGAAATGCGATACACAATCAAATATTTTGGAATCGGTGAGTTCCATTTCCTCCATTAAGCCGTAGTTCTTAACATTATAATTCGAAATACCGCAGTTCTTTCATTGAGTTTAACGATATACAAGTAGAATTAATGTATATTTGGGAAATTGCATTTTACGATGGTTCGAATTTGCCTTTGCTCGTTTTTACTTCATATTTTACCCATTACCGTCTTTGCGTCTGCGCAGAAGGCTCGCGCGCATGCACCGCACAGACGCAAAGACAGTATGTCCGACATCTTGGAAAGTTTGCCTCGTTCGGTTCCGAAAACCTGTGTTCCTGCATTTCATTCATTTTTCGGTAAGAAATATTCAAAAACTGTGCTAAAATTCCACTCTCAGTTAGTCATTAGTGTTTGCCCAGCTGAATGTGATACTGAGTCGTAGGTTTCATCTTTTTTTAAGACGACAGGAAGAAAAATGTTGTCCGCACTGGTCCTCTCTCGTGGACTGGAACGCTGGTGCAACGCATTTCTCGGTATTTTGGACTACGTGAGTATCATTTCTTCAACTTGAGACCAGACAGGCACAGAATTTGTAACGCAAAGTTAATATCAATAATAAGTCGCATAACACTGACATCGACAATTGATAGTACCACTTTTCAGTCTAGTAAAATCATATTTCAGTTTATGAACAAATTCTTCGCTAATTTCTAATCTTTGCTAATTTTTGACCTTCTGTCCCTCCCCCTCCAAACTCCATAATCATCACTTTTATTTTCAGTAAGTAGAAGCCGCGTGCAATGCGGTCTTAGAGTCAGTGTTTGCTACGTATTAGTTGTACCAGTTTTGTCTTTACAGAGCACCTGTCTCTGACTTTACCTTATTAAAGATTATTAGAAGGCTCCGTTGCCCCTGAATTTCGCTGCGAATATGTACTCACAATCAGTGTTTGCATCGAAATTAAAGAGATAGGATATATTTATTCCAGGGCGTCGTGGCTATCACTGCAATCTTTTTTTCGCGATGAAAGTAGATTCATTCTTTTCACCGACTATGACAGAAACGGCTGCTTTTTTTTATTTTATTTTTCGTCACGTTGCTACAGTCAGTGACATTCCAGTTGGCAGATGTACCATCATCCGAACTACGAATTTTATTTCGTAAGTTAAATCTTTCAAAATATATGATCTTTGTAACATTTTTTCTTATTGATTACCTTCAGCCGATCATTTTTAACGCCAAATTTCGCTCCCTTTTAAAGATCACCTCGTTAAGACGATCGCTGAGCTCTATGTGGCGCTTAGCTGGCTCGGAAAGGCATCCCGTTAATTATTCTCTGCGATGGGTGAGTCACATGCACTTACATTCCTCCGGGACCCCAATTCATGTTGTAGGACGATTGGTCCGAATCGGCACGGGCGACTGGTTGTATCACTTCTTTTTGCGAGTACTGTGACCATGGGTTCGATAAATAGTATCCTACTCATTTACAATTACATATTTAGGGTGTTTATTAGCTCAGGCTAGGTCTTCTTGTACGTCGGTATTGCTCGATGAATGAGCGTCCGAGAACGATACGCTCGAGTCGCGAATGAATTCCGCCAAATTAACTTTGTGCATGTACATTCTGAAGACGGACCATCCATCCGACTTCGTACTTTCTATCATATTTGCTCGAAGAATCGCGTCATGAAAATTGTGACGCACGCTTACGTTGACAATATCTTACATATCTACAATTATACAAGGAAAAAAAAGTATGTAGTTCTATTTAAAAACAACGTTGGCGACCTTGAAAATACCAAAAATATGACACACAAAAATAATATTATGATGGTAATGTGCATCTTTTGAAATCATTCAAAGTCCCATGTAGCCAGATCTTTTATTTTTAAATCCAACAAATATGTTCACGTGTTCTGTTTCTCGTGGCTCACCCTGCATTGATGCACATTTGAAACATACGGAATATGTATTTCACTAAATATTTACGATATTACATTTTACCAAAACAATATAATTAATTATTATATGACATTAAGCGATTAAATTTTGGAGCCTTATATAAGAGGTTTTCACGCAAGACAACCACATTCCGACTTTTCATATTTTATAAAGAGCCGCGCCATAATATCTGTATAACGAAATATTAGTTACTTCGTGAATTTAACAAAATTCAGTGAAGAAAGTTCTGAAATAATAAAAAGAAATACGGGCAGTGATATGTAATTTATAACGACGACAATTACTGAAAAATACATGAACTATCCAATAATGCACAATGTAACTTATATCGCACGTAAAATATTGCAAGTTTGTTTTCGGTAATGGGTTATTATATTGATTAATCATTTGTGTTACAATTTTCAGGTTTTGACCATAATTCTTTCGCTAGGATTTTCAGCTTTTAACCCTAATTCTTTCTTTTTCTTTCGGAAATTTCCAGTAAATTCATGGTTTACGTTACTACTTTGTCACTATGTTCGCTTGCAGTAGTAGTAATAGTAGCAGTGGTAGTAGCAATAGTTGTGTGGTAGTTGGTTGCTTCGCCGAATCGCAGCAAATAGCTGCGAATTCGACTTCGTACGCGAAATGAATGTTGTGAAAATAACAATATGCGGCTTTGCTTCTTTCATTATTTTATAACGTAGTGTTGCGAAAATATATACGCGATTTTGGTCTTTTCCTTATTTTTCAGAGTAGTGTTGCGAAAATTTATACGTGATTCTGTTTTTTTCTTTATTTTTCAGAGTAGTGTTGCGAAGATTTATACGCAATTTTCCTGTTTTCTGTATTTTTCACAGTAGTGTTGTGGAAATTTATACGCGATTTTGCTTCTCTCTCTATTTTTAAAGTAGTGTTGCGAAACTAAGTACACGGTTTGTTCGATATTATATTCGCGATTTCAGCTCTGCGAAAAATCGCAACACTTGCGATTAATGTCGCAGTACAGTACTGCATCTATGTCATAACGCTAGAGCAGGATTCTATTCCGTCAATTTTATAAAATATTCGCGATTATTAGTGTAGCGATTATAAATTAGTGTTGCGAAAATTCACAGCACCTCGGAAAGGTGCACGCCACTCCATTCGCCGCGAATTTCCATAGCGCCTCAGAAACAGGAGCTCGCTTTTTTCCACGATTAAAATCAATATGATTAATAATAAAGTGGAGGTGTTTTCGCAAGAGTTTGTCAAATGAAACTTACGAACTACAAATTGAATTAATATATGTCAAAATATATCATTTTATTCTACAATAATATATCAAATACTGTGACTGTTGGTCGTTCGAATTACTTGTTTTTTCTATTCAATTTTTCGCCGAGAAAAGATAAAGTTCCCTCGATACATTTTCTCAAATGCTTTGCATAGATCATGATTTATTTTTATCCTACATTTGCAATTGCATGGACCTCCATAAGCTCGCATTCTTACTTTATGAAAGTGCAGTCGAGGACCTTAGATTGATGGCGAATTTTGTTTCGATTTTTTTCGTATATATGATATTCTGTGTATACTGTAGTGAACGTGGATCGTTCTCTTTTCACGTATAATATTCCGAACTTCCACGATGACGATGACGATGATGGTGATGATGCCGATAACCGACGATTTGAAATTATCATCGAAACTAGTAATATTAATTTTCGTATAGTAAAGACTCTAATTGTCAAAAGATTTCTGGTGTCAGAAAATGCGATTCTCAGGAATTTGGGAGGTTTTTGTTATCGGGAGGCAATTTCGTCGGTTTCAATGGAATCTACACATCTCACGCTCAAGTATCAGGTTTTAGAATTTTTCTGTTATCGTCTTACTATTTTTTTAGAATTGTAGGAGGCCTCCGATATCAAAAGGCAATTTCTTCTGTTTCATCAGAATCTACACATCGCACATGTAGGAATGAGGTGTAAGAATATTTTTGAAACCGGATAAACTAAGTTTTCGGATAACGAGATTCCTTATTTTTCAAGAAACTTAAGTCCCACATCATTTTCATGAGGATTTAACTACCAAAAATTTTGCAATTGAACTTAGTTACAGAATAGGCAGGTTACTCCGTATTAAGAGAACATGGTAATGACGTTACTTCTAAGAGCTCTTGATTGTTGAATATATAAGAGTTTTTTATTATCGAATGTATGGGACTTCAATTTCAAGAAAACTTAGCTATCGAAGCGGCAGGCTTATAATTTTAAGACGAGTTATTACTGTATAGGCAGGCGTTTATTTTAAGATAAATTAGTCACTAAATGGGCAGGTTTTAAATTTTAAGGCAAGATATTGTCTTTATCGAGCAGGTCAGCTCTTAATTTCGAAGCGAGTTTCTTTCAGAACAGGCAGGCTTTTAGTTTTAACCCAAGTTAGTCATTGAATAGGCAGGTTTTAAATTTTAAGATGAATTAGTCACTGAATAGGCTGGTTCTAAATTTTACGACAAGATATTGTCTTTATCGAGCTGCCCAGCTCTTAATTTTAAAGCGAGTTACTTTCAGAATAGGCAGGTTTCTAATTTTAAGACGATTCAGTTACCGAGTCGGTAGACTTGTAGTTTAAGACAAATTATTAATATCTTGTTTTAAGACAAGTTATTTACCGAACAGGCAGACTTTTAATTTTACGACTAGTAAGTTACAGAATAGGAAGGCTTCTAACTTTAACAGAACTGAGTGCTCGGATAGGTGACTTTCTAGATTTTGCAAGCGGCAGCCGAGCTGCGCGAGCTATCCCCATTCCTACCAGAGAGGTCACCTGCCTCTTTCTCTATCCGAACTTGGAGCCGTCAACACGTATCCGCTGTGAATGCCGTTTTCCTTACATTTTCCTCGTTTACCGACCACTAAAAATATTTCTCTCGTCTATCTACTACGTGATATTGTTTCCACTGATCCATATCTGTCAATTTTGATAATAATAATTACGAATTTAACAACAATCGCGAGATAACTACGCAATTAAGAGCACTCACGCGACCTCTCACAACATTTACGCTTCACTTTTGTTGTTTACAAAGTTAATACTCGTACTGTATCTTTGTATTTCGTTTTTGGTGATAAATATCTCGAATAATATTGTTCAGAAACGCGATAATACAGGATTTTTGAAGATTTAAACAATTATTCAATAGTTTGCTCTTGTGTGCGTACAGAATTCGGTGTTACCATGCGGCAACCTTGCAGTGGAACAGGTTTGGACATGCTCGCAGAACGACACAACACGGCGTAAGCGGCGTAAGGTCAGTACGTCTAAACAAACGTTACATTTGTACTGTTTTCATATCTTCGCGATGGTTTGTTACAATTTATTCAATACCTTTATTATTTGATATCGAGTCGAACAATTGCCGAGTTGAATCTTAATTTTTACGAATGAATACGGTTTTACGAAAGCATGCAACGATTGAAACCTTTCGTTATTACTTGAAACATTTTACAATTTACGAGTATTTAGTCAATATGTGCAATACGATACTCTACTTCTAAGAAATTTGTCCCTTATTCGGGAAGTATTTACCAATTCTTTTACATTACATAGACGTGAATCTTTCATTTAAATATTGTAAATTAACGATAAAATGATACCACTTAATAAGATTGGAATGTTATCCTTTTAAGATCGTTATGCTTCGACTTATATTACAAATTCAGCAAACTTGAACACTACTTTGTTCTGTCAGAAAATTTTTCTTACCTCGTTTCCATAATTTCCAGAATCGAAATAACTTTCAGTTTCTTAAACATTTTGGTGAATGATATAAGCTTCGATGCAAAATATATTGTTTCTTAAGTGCCATTGATAAAATCACTTCTAATTTAATGTTTTTTTTTAAATGTTAAATTAAAAATAATATTTTTTAAATTATTATTTTCTTAAATAGTAATTATTATTAGTTATATAAAGTTTACGTACAAAACTAGTATTACAAATTTTTATCGTTTGCACTAGTATAAACGCAATATTTTAAAAGATATTGTAGAATTCGACGTTCTTTATTTTCCTTTTTACAAATCTGATTATGAGTTTTTACAAGTGTAAGGCACTCGCCGGAAATTCACGTAAAAAGCTTGTAGGGCCGAGCGTCGTCCTTTTTGACCTCTCGGTCCTCCCTACTCCTTCCCGTGAATTTTCGTTCTTCCCTTCTTCGCGGGTTTGCACAAGGGAAAGGGAGCTCTATCTGTCCTTGTCTAGGTGGGTCCCAAAAATGATTAAAGTCACCTCGAGACGCCCGTAGGCCATGGGGGTGTTCTGATATGGAACATCCCCACATCTGTTGAACACCCCTCAAGGTCCTAGCCGCCTCGAGGCAACGTGCCCACCTAGACAATGGACTCCCTTTAATGTAGGCCAAAACTTTCTTGGCACCTCAGAGATAATGTGCTCTGATTCGCCCGACGGATAGGGACATCCCTCTCCCTCACGCATTTTCGATTTTGACGCGCTATTGGTCGAGATAACCGCACATTCGTCGCGTCCTCATGTGAACGACGAAGTAGTGTTTTACTATTGGTTGTCATTCGTCGATCCGAGGTTTCCAGGACCGACGTGGTGGGGATAGCGATGCAAGAGCAATCTCCCCTTCCGTCTGAGGTGCCAAGATACTGTAGTTATACCGACGGCTCACGACCGGGCCCCTGTCCACCTCGGACGGTCCCGTGCGGGCCCAAAATATATGCGTGTGCTAATTGTAAGTGGCAAATGGGCTCCGCGCCGAGTCGGCCGCCCGAAGTCGATACAATGGCGGAGACCGAATCGTAAACCGTCATCCCTACAATATACTTAACCGTTTGAGTCCCAAGCAGCGCGATCGCGCTGTTGAGATTTTATGTCGAGAAAACACAGCACATTTCGAGCATTGTGGACAACTGACGGTGCGATACCGATTGTCGAAGTCGCGCGCACAGATTTACTGACGCAAGTACATCACACAGCTCCTTTGAAGTAAATAGTACATTTTACAATAGGTACAATAATACAATAATAATGCAATAATACATTACCAAATGAAAATTTTTATTTCAATATTATCTTCTCAATCATTTTTATCGAACAAAACTTGAAATATTTATAAATTTTACAGTATGCATATGTAATAATACATATGCATTTTATAAAATAACGAATTACAAATTAACAATATTTTTGTGTTATGAACAAACAATTTAAATGGAGAGTAACACTTATAATTTGTAACGTCGGTGTTTATCAAAACATATTGGATGAATTCCTTTTTTACATCGCACGCAAATTAAATGTGATCTTTTTATTGCATTTTCGGTGCTGCAGACTACACATTGTCGATATAAAATAAACAAAACGCTATCGCGCTGCTTGGTATTTCTCGACATAAAATGAAACAAGCGCTATCGCGCTGCTTGGGTCTTTTCGTACTCATTTAGAGAAAGCGCGGTTGCGCTGTTTGGGATTCTTCGACAGTGTTTTTTCAATACCCCGTGGGACTCAAACGGTTAATATCTCAATACTAACAGTAAGTAGCATCAACGTTGGAATATGCAAAACAGAATTGCGCGAATCCCGTTAGTTGTAAGAAATCTTAATTATTCGTATAAGCGAAAAAATGCTGAACTTGTTGGAAAATATAATAAATTTTCATGCTTATTTACATAATACGAAAATGTACAGTAGAACGAGTTTTAACAAGATTTTGCGTTTTACGAGACAGATGTAAATTTAAAAAAACGTACTGGTTGTTTCTTCGAACTTGACCATTCAAACCATATTTATTCTTGCTGAATAACCTAACTTTGACAAAAATTGTTCTTGTTTATCTTAAAAGTCAATTTTTAATATCTCTGTGTAATATATTTTTTATTTAAAAGATTATGAGGAATGAAAAAAACAAATTTCACGAATATTATAACTTTTAACGATGCAGATTATGAAACTTAATAGCATTACATTTTTTACAACGTTTTAATACTTTTTTTTATCACTAATTCATATGTTTGCATACTTTGTTTATCTGTAGGTACAATCGATTTTTTCTTGTACCGAGGCAGGTAGAACCTTTATCTTTTCCGATTTGTTACTACCCTCAAGCAGGTAGTAATGTTAAAATATATATTGTTATTAACACTAAGAATAAGATTATGTTCCGTATTAGTAGAAAAGTCAGTAAAATTCATGAAAACCGCAATTTCTTTCAAAAAATAGTTTTGCCCAGCCAGATCGGCCAAATTACACACTATGCGTCGGGGAGAGATTGTTAAAGCTACAATTATAGTTTAATAACGGTATTTTAAATTCAACTCTACTTTAAAATAATTTCAGACAGAATTATTATTAAAATTTCTTAACAAAAATAAAAATTTGTCGTTAGTTCAAATGTATTTTATAATTTGCATATTTAAAGTAATTACTATTTCAGGATAAAATATTATAACATGTTAGAGAATATCGTTGGAACGTTTAAACTAAATTTCACATTTTTTCCGCATTCTTATTAATAGCGTTGTCATTCCTATCACGGAAAGGCGAAAGAATGTAATAAATGACGGCAATTAACTTGTGCTGTTTGCATCTTAAAGTAAGCTAAACGATTCGTTTCATCCAAGCGTCCTACTTTCTTCCGGTTCGTTCGATGTAAAGCATTTAAACATCTTCGGATATAATATTGCGTTCGTACGTTCTGCGACAGAACAATAACAGAAATTGTGAAATTGAATATGCAAGACGAGAATCAATTCCTCAATTTTCGAGAAATATGAACTTGCCGATTTAGCACGATGCCCGGTCGACGAGTTGGAGAGCTTTACAGTTGCATAATTTCAGTTACTTTACGGAAGTTTAATATATCTACCAAGGAAAAAAACTGGAGAAGGGGACTAACTTTGACAATTGAATAAACGATGAAAAACAAGTTAGCGAAAGGGGGACTAGAAATTATTATTAACATTTCTTGAGACAGGTGTTTTTATTTTTAGAATACTTTACGAATAATGTGGTAAATGACGGTCACTTGGCGGGGTTGCCCGAGATATAAAATAAAAAAATAGATAGAAGGGCAGGTTTTTCAATATTTTGGAGAATAATGACGAAACCAGACATGCGTGTTTAATACTTTCTGTATGATTAATAATTATATTTTTCTGTCTTTATATATAATAAAAGTGATTTCTTAATCTTTTTCCATAAGAATACATTGTATAATTATTCAACGATCTAGAATAATGTAGAATGCAACTTGTATAATTTGATGTAATTTTGATTACGTAGCAACACGTTGAAGATTTTTTTGACCTTAACTTACTTTGCTAGTTTAAATTAAATTGGTTTTATAAAGATGCAGATATTTCCTTACATCACTGATGGAAACATGTTAACGTTTCTAGTATCAATTTTCAAAGTAATTCATATGGTATCTGAAAATATAGCCGACCCCGTTATTACAATTTATTACTTAATGAGTTTCGTGCATAATAAATAAATTTTTGACTTTATTTGTATTTAGAGCAAATATATTTATTGTTTCCTATTTTCTGGACAGAGCAGACTGTCATCTGGAAAACGTATTCTGAAAATAAACTGTACATATTTTATAAGAAACAGGAATACTAAAATATTTGCAATAATATTTCACTCGTTTTAGGATAAAGACTTATTCATAAATACGTTATTTAGAATAGTATCGTTCCATGAATTATGCTTGCTGAGAAACATACTTCGAATGAAAGAACAATATGTGAAATTAGAAGGTTTATCACAAGATAAATTTCTTACATAAGAAATCGGCAGATCTGTAACAAAAATCAAGAACTCTCTATCAAATTCGCAGCGTTTACAAGGAAAAATATGTTTAATATCCTTTAAAGATCAATATTTTACAAGAGAAGAATTAATAATTTTGTAGTAATGTAATAATTTAATCAGGCTAGTGAAAGCAATATAATAATGGCAAATAATATGAATTTATTTGGAAAAAGCATTCTGAAAAAAGGTTGAAATAGTGTTGGTAAAAGAGGGAATATGAGAAATGGGGATAGTGCAACGTTTGAAGGTAGTTAATCAGAGAAACATGATCAAAGCACAAATTCGGAACGATGCTGTGGCAACCATAGAAATAAGGTATACCGGTAACAGTTGTACGAGTTCTTGAAGTTTCGTGTGTTTTTGTAGTACAGTATTCATATATGACTTCTCTGATAAATCGTGTTATATAACATGTAAGTGCCTACCTGTTCCTCCATTTACGCGGACTATCCGTTTCACATAGTATCTTTTTAAACGAGTAAAAAAACGTTCAAGCTGAGCTTACCGTACATAAAAAGGTATAAAGGAAAAGTCCACTTATATTGTGAAATATATATTTCATATGTTTATAGAAACATTATAAGTTACAGTAATTAATGTATATAGTTCTGAGGAGTAATTTTCCCCGCAAAAAAAATCGTGAAAGCTATATTTAGAAAGGAGGTAAAGGCTCGGGTTCCCAATCAGTGGGCCCAAGTTCAAATCTTTCTCCGCCATCTTTTAGGAAATTTTTCTGTGCAATATGTACTTATATATTTCACAACTTTAATGATTTGGAACTTGCCCAAAACATTGGGTGCTGCGCGAAAGGACTAAGACAGTTAGAAATGGAAAACTACAAAAGGAAAAAAGAAGAATGAAAATTGTGCAAAGATAAGTATAGCTGTGGAACGCTTCCTTGGCAGCTGAGACGGAAGGGGGATTGCTCTCGCACCGCCTACCCCCTCCCTATAGCCCGCGTGTGCCGTCTTCTTATTTCCTGGAATTGCGGCGCTCAGCCTCGTGACGTGTCGTTTTCCATAGTCGTAGTATTGCCGTACTTTCACGTATATGAATACAGTGAAACTTCTTTTTGTGCGGTCCTTTTTTATGCGATTTTCTTTTTGTGCGATTTTTTTCGTGCGATTTTTTTTTATGCGGTATATGAATCTCAGCGGTGTTGGCGCCAGTTTAATGTTTCCTATCAGTGTACATATACATGATGTGGACGAACCCTGACTACGTGGACTCCTTGACGACAATGTATGTGCACTTCGCGACGCTCTGTTCATTTGTTTTGAACCAACTCATCGCAAGAAGATGCGCGTTTGGATTACGACGAGTAGCAGTGAACTATTTAATGTGCATTTTGAAAGCTTCTCCATGTATACAATGAAAAATTAAATGTCTTTAAAATATTTCCAGGTCTAATTTAATTTGTTTGAAAGCATTATCTCATCTATTTCGTAAATAATTGATGTATTTTCTAAGTGCGACTTTTTTATGCGGTCCCTGTCCACCGCATAAAAAAAATTTTAGGTGTTATATCGTACAAAGTTGTTTATTATATCTAAGTATTTATAAAATTTCCGAATATTTTTTTGTACGATTTCTTTTATGCGGTCCCTATCCACCGCACAAAAAGAGGTTTTACTGTATTCCAAATTGTCGGACCGAAATCTGTTTTACCGATACTGAAAAATAATAGTCTATGCAAGTCGATAACATCGGTATCTACCTATCCTGATTGTAAAAATCTCGTGCGTACGCCAATGCTTCGACTTTTACGCTCGAGTTCGTGCTGTCGCACTCAGTTTCGGGGCTGTCGCTTTCTCTCTTTGTCACACAATCTGATTTGTGTGCGTAGCTGATTCTGCCAATAGCGCGTCACAATCGAAAATGCGTGAGGGAGAGGGATGTCCCTATCCGTTGGGCGAATCAGAGAGATTACCCCTCAGCTGCCAAGAAAGTGTTCCCGAGCTTTACCAAGTGCTTCAAGCAACGGGGAGAACTTATTACTTGCGTATATATTTAGTAACAAAACATTTTAGTAAACGTACAATTATCAATTTTTATGAAAGTGCTACTGAAGGTGACTATCGTATATAGTCTTACTTATAATGATTCAATTATTTTCACCGATTTTAACAATGAGATTCCGTAGAAAGCAGTTTAGTCAAACGATAATCCATTCCTAGGTAATTCTTCACCGTCTGCAGTGAAAGATGAATGTTTTCATAAGGAGTGGTTAATAGTTTTGATGGAATGTTTTAGAATTAAGAAGTTAAAGTTACTAAGCAACAATTTTTCACCAGATATAATTACGAATCACTCCGTAGTTAAGATTACTTTACTACATAGTGCTATTCGCAATATGTATTGCGAATGTGCTTAACCTATTTATCTAAATACGTACTGTATCTGATAATAATATAAAATCAGTTTTATAAAATTAGTTTTATTCTACATTTTTATATCTTCAAAAAAACGGCCATTACGCAACATGTTTGCTCTGAAATCGCACCTTTTATGAAATTTTCTACAATTACATCTTAATTTGTTTCGGGTAAAAACTTAACTTTGCAACAAAAGGGATCTCGAACATGGAGCTACAATTTCCTGTATTAATTTGCATACAAAAGAATCTTATAAAAAGATATTGCATAAAATATTTCCGATAATAATACTTTAGTAAATAAGTTCTGAGTCTTTCGACTTTAATATTCATAAAGTAGCAAACTTTAAATATAGTATAATAATATAATATAGAACTTTAGTTATCTAAGCGTTCAGTAATTAAGGTGCATAACAGTGAATAACCGAATTATTCAATAATATTTAATGCGGCTTATGATAATTATTATATTGAGCAGTAAGCAGCATCTATCTTAACACTAGAACTACCAAGGCAGTTAAAATGACTGGTTCCTCATTTTTATAATAATTCTCTAAAATAGAAGGGCTATAGAGTACATATTCTACGTCCATTTTATAAAACATAAAATACTGAATTAATCATCTTTTCCAGGTTTTGATTCCTCTTTTACCAAAGTACTTACTTAATATATTTAAATATAAAGAATATAACACCGGTAGTTCTAGTGTTAAATAACAAACAGCTGTATTAACACATTACCGTTCAGAGTCCGAAAAATATGTTTTTTCTTGATTGCTCGTGAAATACCGGGGACGTATAATTAGAGTTTTACACATTAAATGCCTGCAACCTATAAATTCCAAAATGTTTCCGTAAAAACGGCGACCTTATACATACCGGACACATTTCAATTTTTGTAAAGTAATATAACAGAGTCGAAAATCTTTAAATATGCCGGCTACACGCAAAAGCTTTCGCACAAATAGCGCGGACCGTGTTGAATTAAGCAATTCATTACAAAAGTCAATATAAATTCGCATGCATTATTAAACTATACTTTATATTTTATATTCATGACTTCAACTCCATTCATTGTATTTAAGCCGTGATAGAATACAATATCAGTGAGTTTAGAGAAATATTAAAAGGCCTTTTTTGTCAGAAATACTGAAAGTGTCAAATATACGAATATATGCAATAGTTTAATTTTTACGTACAAGTTTGTTAATGTTTATTAGGAATAAGTAAGCTTTTAACCCGCGATGAATCGACTAAAGTTGAATAGCTTACTTAAAAATACTTTTAACCGCATTTTAACGGTATTAAAGTTTAAGGCATGAAAAAACGCAAAATTGCTAAGTACTCTTTTAAAACTATGTTTTAGAAGTGAATAAAAAATAGTCGGACTTACCATTTAATGTGCCCGAAACACCTGCACAGGAGAAAACACGATGGCCAAACTTTTACCGTATGAAGTATCGGTTATGACAAACGCAGGGCTAAACTCGTTGAGCTTTCCTTTCTTTTCTTTGTTAAGAAAGATCTGGGTACCATTTCTGGAACTGCTTCATAAAGAATTAACGGATTAATGTGAAATCCAAATGAAATGAAAATTGTGAATTAGAGAAGAGCCTGTTACGCTCGAATTTTAAATTTATCAAAATGTTTTTTTAAATCTCCGTAGTTCAATGAATTTAAGCGATACCACAGTTTTATTTTACGATTAAGGGGGTATTTTGAATGACGACTTAAGGAAAGTCAATTAGGAAATATTTTTAGAGGGTCTTTTGTCATCATCGTGCTATCTGACGAATAAAAATCTGTGATAAGTCTTGATTAATTCAAGTTATCATGTCGAAAGTGAAACAATTCTTAAAAAATATAGGTAAGAACTTCAAAAGTCCATCATTTTCCCAACAAGTAAGTCATACTTATTTGTTTGGCTTACAGGAAAACGACATTTATATATTTGGCAATGCTACTTCACTTCTTTTTATTTCGAAGTAGCAAAACTTTTTCTTCAAAATAGAGTACATTATTCAGTGAACCTCATACAGTTCAAAAGATGTGGGCTTGAAAACAAATGTATCATATATCGTGAGTAATCATGAGTACTTGTGTAAAAAAATCAATATAAATGCGCTTTCTGGTTGTTTTAAGCAGAATTCAAGAGAAAACATAAACACTGCTGCACTAAACCAAAATACCCCATAATCCTGTAAATTCAATCAGCCTTCGCAGAAACAATTGGACCGTGAATGGCAATTTAATTGAAATATCTGAAAATCCTAAAATCTATTATACTTTGATCTCGAAGCACGACGAAAACGATTCAAAGCATTCCGTGTTCGCGACATTTCGATTCACCCGATCAAATCTTCGGTACGCGAAACTTTGTACAAGAGACCTTCAGTCATGTGTATCGAAATGGTGCGGAACAGTGTTTCTCAAGTTCGTATCGGCTTAAAATGTTTTTAACTTCTAAAAGTAATCATACCGTGTATTTGATTTTTATGACCCTAAAACGGATAAAAATCACGATTTATTAAGCCGTTAAAACAATAGCTACTCGATACTATTTGCTTGACTGTATTCAAGGTAGCTAGAAAACGGAGGTATTCTTGACTTACTAAAAAAAAATTATACTTACTATATAAAATATGTGACGGATTTCTCCCTTTTAGTTTTGCAACGCTGCGTTCAGGTAATTTAATCAGTTTTCGATTAAACTGAAATTTAGATGTATTTCCATAATATGAAACAAGTACTACAATTTCGTGATACTTTTTTTGCGGGTAAAGCTCTATGCTTGTTAAACTGTGCTATGTCAAGAGGATGTTACGAGCCGGGCGAGTGGCAGTACGCGACCGAATGCGTTAATACAATTTTTATTGCGAGAGCTAAGAATTGCAACGAGTTGGGGAATAATATCCAAGGAATTATATCCGGGGACCGGACTAACCTATAGCCTAACTATAGGGTCGCCGTATGCCCGTTAATAACGAAAAACCTTGCGGTATTTTCGCGCTAGTATAGCGGATAAGTCCCGTACCAGAGAATACGGGGGTACCGCCACTAGCTAGTAGTAGGGAAAACTCCGGGGACCGGACTAATCTATAGCAGAACTATAGAGTCGCCGTATGCCCGTTAATAACGAAAAACCTTGCGGTATTTTCGCACTAGTATAGCGGATAAGTCCCGTACCAGAGAATACGGGGGTACCGCCACTAGCTGGTATAAGGGAAAAAGGAATTGTTGCAATCCGTAGACTCTTTTAACGAACACCCGTAACTTTAATTTAAAAGATCTTATTCACTCCGAGCGGTAAGAGTGAATAAGGGAGATCGTTGCTCAGTTACGTGAAGATTAAAGGAAGTAGAATGAAAATAACTAAACGTTTGAAATATCACAAAGTGAATGTAAACGTATATTAACAGTTATAATCAAAAATGGTTCAACAATGCAATTACAAAAGTTGAATTCTTAAATCTAAACTTAGCCGAAATTCACGCGTCGGTTCGCGGGGATATTCTACGTCTTATACTTACAATAGTCAACTTTTACAGAAGTTGTGACTTTGAACCTTATGTACGCTAGGTGACAGAATGACGTTTAAAAGAATACTGGATCCGAGGAGGCAAAATGCGTCTCGTTTATATAGGACTTAGTCCTGGGAAAATCTGTCAAAAAATGAGTGGAGGTGGTAGGAATTTGGAAGGGCGTTTAGGGCACCAAGATGGCGTGAGAAGAATCTGGAGTTTATATAAAAAAAAGTGTAACTTGCTTACACCAGCCGCGCGGGTGGTGGTCCTGTGATTACGTCTTCCTACGGTTTCTCGAGTGGTCTACTGCATATATTTCTAAGTGGTCGACTGGTATTCCGTGAGAAAAATGAAAATGCAGAGCCGCATGTAACAAGGAGTTAACATTGTACGTATTTCTGTATAGATGTCATTATTGATTTTTTACATTGATTTCAAAATGTTATTATAACATTTATAATTATTATTCAAATGGAGTCAATTAATTTTTGAGAAAATCTGACAGGCGAATTTTAAGAGAAACTGCCGACGCTCTTTCAGTTCAGAGATGTTTTCAAAGAGAAACACTCACTGACATAAACGTGCCATGTTTGGGGTGACGTTGGCAGAGGACAATGATGATTAGGACGGATACAGGAAATTCCTGAAGGAATGAAATTCGCCAAACTGACAACACAACAGCCAAAACAGACGCTACTGATAACTTTACACATCCCCTTAAAAAAACGTGAAGTCATTGACAGTTATTTAATGCCATATGTAATGCCATAACTGCCATAAATTGAGATTAAAAGATAGTAAACCGGAAGATGTTGTATCTAAATCGAAATTTTAAACAAATCAATTTTTGTCGTCTAAGGAAAGGTGAATATTCCAATGATTTTTTTTCGCTATCAGAATTTAAATCCAAGCTGTGCAGCTTGACTGCCACTGGCTGGGAATATCTCCTTGAAGAAACATGCCGAAAGCAAGCAGGTACCCGCAGAAAAGCGTCACGATAACAAAGCGTTCACAGAGAGGGGAATTGTCAGCGGGTCCTTTGAAATACGGTTGCATGCTTTGGGTGTGTTCTTTGGTGACTGCATGCGAAATCGGCTTCTCTGTATCCACCACTCCTTTCTGGCCGTATGGCTACTCGACCCTTTCTTTCTTCGATTCTTGTTAGAGAAGCGCTGGGAAGGCGTGCGATTGTCATTGTGAAGATGAACAATGTTGATTTGGTTTTCTATACGGATTTAGCATTTTCAGAAAGTGTCTGCAGGAATGTATACATTTATTGGGTTGGCAAGAAAGTAATTTCGGTTTTGAAATATGAAATGAAACTTAATCTTTTTTAAGAAAGAATGAACTTTAATATACATTTTCCATTTTGTTCGATGACCTTTTGCCATCTTTTAGACCAATTTATGATTCCGCTCTCATAGAAATTCTGGTCTTTATCAGCAAAAAAAACTGAGTCGGGTGCGATTTTAGACTAAACATTCGAATTAATCATTTGTTTCCTTGGAAGCAGCTCTAACTACGCAACACCCACCAAATTGACAGCATAACTTATGTTTGATACAATTCAGCTTTCGATGTGGTTTGTATAAAAAAGTAATGACAAATTAAAATATGTCGACAATGTTCGTTTTTGCACCCCATATTAAAGTTCACGCTAAACTAACAATTGCTAACAAAATGAAGCACAATTTGTTTCTAAATCCTGCCAAAGCTGACAACTTTCAATTTTCAGAAGCAAAAACTGATAACATTGTCAGAAGTCCTTCAAAACAAACGGAACATCAGCTATCGACGAAAACCGAAATTACTTTCTTGCCAACCCAATAGAAGTGCTGTAATAATTGTTATGCTTTTGTTTTTATAAAAGCTGACAACAAAAGAATCAGTTTTATTTCGATCTTGGTAGAGAATATGAGTGACTTAGAGGATGATTACAAAATGGCATATTAATTACAAGATTAAATTACGATGAAGTTATACAAAATTCAAATTTCAATTCTCAGTGATACATATTATTTATTATATATGCACATTCGCAGAACCGAACTATAACCGATAGAGAACCAAAAAATGTCAGTTGCAGCTTTGTAAAACCGATACGGGACTAATAATATATTAGGGGGACCGGAAAGTAATGTCGTTTCTCCAGATATTTTACTCAAAAACCAATTGATTTTTATCGATCCGGCATTGAAAATTTGCACACTAGATGACAAAAGGTTGTTGATAACGAGGGTGATTACATCATTCGTTAAAAATAAAAACTTGTTACAAATTTATTTCTTTGAATTTAATGTAAAAAACGATATTACTTTCCGGTCCCCCTAATATATTGTGTGTTTTAAGTTTTGATGGATCGAAGCTGAACCAATGCAAGACTCGTTATAGAACCTAAATGAAATCGATAAAATATCAGTTCTGCAGAACCGAAACCGAAACCGATATAGGCCAGAACCGATATATCTATAACAGTTATAACATTTTTTCGGTTCTCGTAACTGTTTCGAGAACCGGAGTCGATATCATAACTGTTTTCAACCCTTAGATTTGTCCTCCTTCAGTTTTTTTCAAATAAAGTTATCTTCATATTCCTACACTGCTACGAAGCAACCAACCACTTTTAAGAATAATGAAGTTTCAAAAGAACAACTATATTGTAATAAAAAGATTGAAAATTATGTTTTCTTAAGAGTTCCGTCATTTTATAGCTACAAGATTTGTCATATTAATTTTACATAAAATCCATATATTGTTTTTGCAAGCGAACTTTTGCAAGTATAAATTATTTAATGATAGTGAATATCTAATAAAGTTTTGAAATTTCTACATGAACAAATCCGGTACAGTGTTTTTCATGGTGCAATACAAAAATACAGAATTTTCATTCTTTTCATGGTAATTCTATTTGTCGTTGATAATTACGTTACCGTAATTTTTTGTATTTTACAACTTTGCATAAAATAATAGAAGCATTGTATATCAAGTTACATTTCATTTTAATTTTTTAGCAGTTAACGTTATCTGACATAGTAATATTTCAAATATCACAATCTTGTTAAATGAATAAGTTTAATTAAAGTTTAATTCAATACAGGGTTAATTAAATTTCGAAGTTTGTAAACATATCTGAGGATATTTCAAATTGAAAAACACAAAGCATTTTAACATGGAAGAAAAAATTTATTTTACAATATTATGTTTCGTAACGACTTGGATAATAATTTTTCATAAATTCTTAAATTATAAAGATCAAACAAAATATCTGAACACAAGGACAATTATTCTAAAACATGATTCTGATCAGTAAACATTTTTTAAGATTAAAATCATATTTATTTATTCGCTCTTAATTAACCAACATGAAATATTATAAACAAGTTTGTTTCGTTTCAGTCAAAAGATTATAGTCACTTTCTTTTCTTATTTTTTAGAAAAAGAAAAGAATTAGACCTTTCGAAACAGATGTATCTTGAATACACACTTCGTAAAATCTTCCTTCTCGATCTAACATTTCTGTTTTGGACAAACGATGGTATAACGTTACTTGGAAACTTTCAAACATAACGAACTAAAGTAAACGTTTCAATTTTTATATTACCATTTAACATATTGAATGCATCGGAAACTCTTCATGCATTACGTTATCTCCATTAGGTAGTATGACGGAACTTTTAAATGAATTTTAACAATATATCCACTCCATATCCCGCGCGCATATACCATTCAATATTTCAATTTCCGACAAACAACCTCCTCTTCGGTTCATCCACTTATTCTACCTACGATAAATTTTCAATATCCAAGGTCTATTGTGCACGCAGCAGATTCCATTTATTTGGCGAAGTACCTTCATTCGTTTTTATATGTAGGTGCACTACTAACACCAGCTAGTCATACTAAATCTGCAAAATGGTCTATTATCTCCCCGGTTTTATAATAATACGGATTCAGACTTAAGAGGGAATGACGAACTAGTTTCTTCAACCCTTTGCGGACGAAGACTTTTTTGAATATTGAGAAACAATCATTTATTTGACGATCAAAAACCACCTTTTTATCAGAAAGTCAGAGTGTTGATGTATAGAAGTTATAAATTACTATTTGTGGAATCATATTTCAACGGTTATATTTCAATTTTTCAACTCTAACCATGCATACATGCCCCGATAAATTATAATCAGATTTTATAGCTCTCCTGTAAACTTGAAGAATTTTTATAAAAAATGCGAATTCAGTCATTCTAATTGCCCTGGTATTTTTAGTGATGAAGTCATTCAGTCACACGCGTACAATTTAATGTCAAGTTATTTTCGTTTGGTATCCGCGAATAAGAAGATGAATCAAAAGTGCGATTTGTAATTTAAATAAGACATTTTTTCATGTCGTTTTATACTCACTAGAAATGTCACTTTAGTTTTGGAATTTTCACAATACCTTGATTTAAATATATTTGTTACAATCTACTTAAATGAATGGGTTTTTAAATGTCGTTCCAGAGAATTTTTTTTCGCAATTACTGTGTTCTGCTAATTATCGAGAAGAGAATATTATTATAATCCTTTTTTTTCATTTCAATTGTTTAAAGTAGCATGTACTCCGAAGGGTTGTTAACAGCTGCAGCAGGATAAAGTTTTTAACTTTTTTTACTGACGAAAATATCATTTTTATCAAATAAATTACTTTATTGTATATTTACATATACCGACAAATTAAATATTAAAATACACTGTTGTTCTTGTTCTTACAAAACGCTATTGTATGATTTCAATTTTTGAGCTCTTTTAAAGTTAAACGCGGTGCTTTGATCGATGAAACAATTCTTGTCTGACTAACTGGAAAAAAATAACTTTCAATTGCAATAAAATTTTAATTATATTTTTTATTACCTTACTTGCAATTTCTGAAAAATGAAACAATTTTCCGTTATTTCAAACTTCCTCTCTTTTTTATTGAATATGGCTTCACGTCTTTGAAGAGAATCTCCTACCTTTTGATTGTCTTTCGTTCGATTTATCGACTGACGTTTCGTTTGTCTTTCGGCTTTTTTAATTGTTCACACACGATCAGTCACAGTGGCTATGGTGGCTACGACGATAAAGGTTCGGACTTTCAAATAGTGGACCCCAATTCGAATATCCATCGCTTCTGTGACATTTTTGTTATGGATATCGTAATTCATGCAAAGATACTTATTTGTTTTTCCGAGGGAAGCGTCTTATTTTTCAACTCATTTTTTTGTCTGCCTGAGACTTTGGTCATTGAGAAGCAAGATTTTTTTTTAGAATTTATTCGTAATAATGATCTCTGCACCTGAGGCACCTAGTGAGTCATCGCCTGAACGGGCGAGATTCTGCATGGCAGGCATGCTGGGTCATCGCTCCTGAACGTATTAACGCGTTAACTGCTTCGTCACTGCTGACTAATGTTGTTTTCTAACATCAAACTGTATTTAATTAAAAACAAAAGCATTATAGTTTTTTGTATCGACTCGTTGATAGAATCAAAGCGACAGTAAAGCAGCCCAGAAATTATTAATTTTACGTAACTAAAATTAGTAATATTTCTTTTCGCCAGAGAATTCTTACGAAAATAATTCCTAAAAGTTGCGCAACACTTAACCTGTTAATAAAGACAGCAGTTAATAGTAAATTTAATGGCAATGATCTGAGTGTCTTTAGATAAAGTCGCCCCATGAGTTTACTCGAAAAGCGCGTACCGCTTAATTTGAAAGCTGTTAAAAAATTAAAGTTAAATTTTTGATAGCTTTTATGCACGATCTGCTGAAAAATTATAACCGATATCAAATGCAATTTCTTTCGTCTCTAAATCAATCTTAATTGAAGGGGTTACTTTGTGAAAGATAGAAATATATATGCATTCTATTTTCGAACGAATCCAGGCCAGTACGAAACAGTGTAATCGAAGAAGCGAGCGCAGAGGCGAAGCAATTTTTTCCACAGCACTGACGGAATGAAAAAGCGACGGTATAAAGATACTGTTTCCGAATAAGATTTATGATACTGCCCGAGACAATGCAGTTTTGTGATTCATATGGGTACGAAAGAGAATGATTTTTGTCACCGTTACTGAGGCGACACAGACGTTATCGGTCCAGGAAAAATTGGTATGACGGACAGTACAGTTGTGTGGAAAGAATATCATTTTCGTTCGTCATTTCCGCAGTCGATAGAACAACGAATAAACCTACGCTGGCGCGGATAACGGACGTTAAGTGACACGGTAATAACTACTGCTATTAAAACGGCTAAAGTCGAAGTTGCTGTTAATCAAATCAAATGACAATACTGTCACGAATTATTGGGTTTTACCTTACAAAATATTGATCTATGGAGTATCTGGTGACGATATTGGATTATTATAGATATGACTATTTCGAGAAAATTATCTGAAGCTTCACAACACTCTACCCATATTTCTTCCTTTGTATTGTTTCAACTTTAACCCTTCCGCTACGACTTTATTTTGAAAATCATTAACCATAAAGTACTACTTGGTAATATTTGTCCCAATAAAATTTAATAAAATAGTGCTTATATGTAAATTAATTCGACATCAGAAATATCTTCTTACTGCTTTTTATTAGTTACTTTCTCTTTGCGTACAAAAATAATTTCTCTCAAAATTTGAAAAGTCGTACTTTTTGTATCACATGTAGCCTATTAGTAGCGAAAGGGTTAACTGCTATGGTCACTTCACCTAGGACCTACTGTTTTAGATGGCTTCGGAACCACAGAGGCTATGATACACAAATGACATAGTGGAAATTTCCCCGAGCTGATGGGGGATTTGAACTCGGGCTCACTGATTATGGGTGTGAGCTTTGAAGCTTGGATCAATAAATATTCTATAATTACTAATTATGTCACAAAGGATTGCGTAGATATTGCCGGCGCGGCAGCTGCCGGTAAAACCTGTGCGGCATTCGCAGGCGGTAGCCTACAATCGTTGAGAAAAATATATGACTGAAAAAGTGTTACCTATATACTAAATATAGTTTATAGTTTTATGAACTGTTATTGATTCGAAGCACTTATTGGGACAAGTATAAAAGGTACTTTTAATAGATGAGGTATCACTTTATTATACCTCGCAAAAATAGAGGAGCCCTCTAGCCTGTGGTTTGTTCTGATTCGCCTGACGGATAAGGACATCCCTCTCCCTCCCGTATTTTCTATTTTGACGCGCTATTGGCAAGAGGGACCCACACATTCGTTGCGTCGCCATGTAAACGACGAAAAGAATGTTCTATTTTCCCTTGTCATTCGTCGATCTCAGGTTTCCAGGACCGATATGGAGGGGATAGGCGGTGCGAGAGCAATCTCCCCTTCCATACCAAGTGCCTTGTTTCTGGTCCCTCAGTATACATCGGCGGGTGGGCTGTGCTTAATTCAGCTCGAGCACTGACACTGTATAGCCAGCAGAGGTTGAGAAGGGCCTCCTCCCACCAGTGGGTTAACTAGTATACCGCGCAAAAATAGAGAAGCCCTCTAGCCTGTGGTTTGTTCTGATTCGCCTGATGGATAGATACATCCCTCGTTCTGACATAATTTTCAATTCTAACGCGTTATTGGCCGAAAGAGCCGCACATTCGTTGCGTCGTTACGTGAACGACGAAAAGAATGTTCTGTTTTCCGTTGTCATTCGTCGATCTCAGGTGTCCAGGACCGACATGGTGGGGATAGGTGGTGCTAGTGACTCTCTCCTCTTGCCCCGTACCTCATACCGCGTGCCATCTTTCAAGTTTGGCCTCTGTACAGCCCGGATATCCAAAAGAAGTCCTCTTGCCTTCTTTGCTGTAGCCAAACGGTAGCCAAAAGGGAAAGATAGCGCACGGTTTGAGACACGGAGTATTTAAGGGGAGAGTGTCGCTCGCACCGCCTATCCCCGCCATATCGGTGTTCGACACCTAAGATCAACGAATAACAGCGGAAAACAAAACACTCTTTTCGTCGTTCCCATGACGACGCACAGCGGTCCAGAACGAGCGATTAGCCGCGCCTTTGTCAAAAAGTCGGTTTTCTCGAATCGCTTTTTTTTTTCTTTATATCGATTCCTAAATGTCCATGGATTTCAGAAATGGCAAAATTAATGAAATCCGACAAAAATTATAGTTACAACAAACGCTTAAAATTGGAACTTTTTCTCGAGACCAATTTCTGTCAAAAAAACACGTTATCTTGTATTGTCTTGAATACGAAAGTCGTGGACTTTGAAATTTCTGTACCCTAAGTATCAGCGTGACGTTCTAGAGAATACTGGACTCAAGGAGTCAAAAAATGTCTCGTTTATATAGGGCTCGGTTTTGAGAAAAACTGCGGAAAAATGAGTGGAGGTGGTAGGATTCTGGAAGGGATATTAGGGGACCGAGGCAGCATGGAATATATCTTGGCAGGATTGTCGGGGATCGTAGTTTGTTTATAGTAGTTGCTCGGACAGTGATCCTATACAACTAGACCCCATCGGTTTACATCTTTATGTAAATTTTCTAACGGTCGACTCTGGTATCAGATGAAAAATAAAAGGTTCAGGGCCGCATGAAATAAAAGTTCCAGGGGCGTACGTAACAGGATGCTCCAGTCGTAACAATATCTTCACCATTTAAAATTCCATTTCTTTTTTTCAATCATGGCATAACGTTTCGTTAAAATCTCGAACTTAATGCACAGACGTTGAAGTTTGAATTTTTTTGTTATTATTTACATATTCAGTGTATCAGAAACACTTCTTTTAGTATATTATCATAGTGAACAATATAATAAAATGAAGGTACTTCAAAGTAACTAACAAAAGCATTAATGAATAGAAATGAAGATACGATTCAACAAGAGATATTTCTGTTGTAATAGAAATATTGAATTACTTATAAATTGACGCAAAGTGCAAAATCGTTAAGGACGCTGCACATTATAAAATTATAATTGTTATCAATGCACTTCCTGGCTGATGCACCAAAAGTATCATGGACGGAGACTGAGATAGGCCGAAAGAGTCTGTTTATCAGAAAATGGATTCAACTCTTAATGAAGATTATGTAAACCTTATTATACACAGGACCAGTAAAGGAGATTATCCGCCACTATAAATTTCTGCTCCTTCAAACTGTAAATAATTCAAGCGCTAATGCTAATATTCTGTAAAAGGTACTATTAAACAATGTTCAGTTTCATCTATTGAAATTCTTGCAAAGAAGATTTTATTCAGAATATTTCACGAAAGGTGAGTCGTCCTCATTTCACTTGACAATTTACTACTTTTTAAACTTTAACATTATAATTAAAATAGCTTGTTAATATAAATTTAATGGCCACTGAAATTGAAAGGACTCTCTTTCTCACCGAAGTACGTAAAATAACGATAGCCACCTTAATATTCTATGTGCACTTTCTTCTGGAAAGTCTTTCACGTTAATTTTACGTGTAATATTAAATTGTTTTTATAAAATGGGAAACCTACATTAAATGTAATTATTCCCGTTGATCTATTGTACTAAAAGGTACATATACGTTTTATTACATATGCTTTTTTGTGGAGAGATAAATTCATAAAAAAAGCAAGAAATAAACAAGCACTTAAAAGTGTAGAAAGACGAGAGATGAAAAGCAACAGCGAGTCTCAGGTGCGACAGCGAGCAAAAAGCAAACAAATATTGGAAAATGGAGAAGAGAAGATTCGTCGCATATGGAAGAAGGTAAAAGAGGCACTTGTGCAGATGCAACAGAATTGTGAAGGCATAGAGAAGACAAGTAACGGGACAGAGATAATTTCAAAAGAAGGTAAAAAGGGGAGAATAAAAAGGGTAGAAAGATATGACGATATAAAATTGAAGAATATAAAGATGTAAAGTATAGGTTTCATTCACCTTGTTTATGGAGTACGTACCACGGTTGTACATTATGGAAAATATTTTTTGAAAGACCATTGTTTAAATAAATCTTACCTTAAATCATTGGTGGGCAGACTACGGCTCGCCGCAAATTTTTAAATAACAGTATACAATTTTTAATTTTGGTGTTTTAAAACAAATTCATTTAGAGGGGTGTTCTTTTTTGTGCTTATGTAAAGTTTTCCGCAGAAATTAAAATATTTAATGAATTATATTTCTGGCCCAGGAATAAAAGAAAAAATGTTGGTGTTATTAAGAGTTAATAAATATTTTAAATTCTGTTGACATGCAGACTTTTAAGTTTGTACAACAAATGAACACGCGAAAGTATAGGAAAACAATTGTCAAAGCAAGTTAGCGGCAACGATAAAAAGTTTCAGTATAGTATAAGTTAAAAAGAAGCAGACACAACTATATTACATCTCTTTCGTCAAACAGGTGGATGATGATATAAATATGTTGTTTTCCTTTGTCTTAAACATTTTATAATTTGAACAGTATACTGTATTTTATTTTCTAAATTTCTTTAAATTTATTATTTCTTAATTGAAGAAAGTATCTAAAAAAATTCCCCACAGGTAATGATTATTATATACACCTTTTTTCATAATGAAAGAATATATACATTTTTAGGTTATGATGAAATAATACTTTCAATCAGGAATTTATGGATAATATTTAGAATTTAAAGCTGTTGAATAAAAAGTCGAAGTTGATTTGGCTTCGGAATTTTTAATAGCATGCGATGCGAATAGAGTTATGTTATTGATTTTTTAATGAAACTTTACTGTTTTAATTGGAGTACATGTATCGCACAATGTAAAAATATCTACCTCTCTTACGTAACTCTGAAATGATAATATTAAAATATTTTAAAAATACCGGAATACAGCTTCCCTATCATGTACAGTACTGTACAATTTTAGAACACATTCAAAATCCGTTCAGAATCATTAAAAAACAATTATACCACATTTTTTGTGCAGAAAATAGTTATAACAATGTAGATTCATTGAGCATAAAATAATACTGAAGATTTCTTGAGACAAGTTTTACATATTGTAAGAAATGATGATACCTTTAAGTTTTTAACATAATTCAAGATAACGTGTGATGTATACTATAAAGTACACATGAACCTTCAAACAAATAAGTTATAGGTCTTTTTTACTTTAAAAATTGATATTTCTGCTATCAATATGCACTTGCAATATTTTTAATCGTTTTAAATACGAAAGATGTTTAACAATGCATGATATACATTTTTGTAAATGTTCTTATATTAGTTATGATTTATTTAACGGACTCAGAAATGAACTTTTGCACACAGTCTGGGCTAGCTTTTGTTCGCGAGATGTTCATCAAACCAATACTTCTCCAAGCCTTTTAATCTGCTATGTCTGTATTACAACTTTCTTTTGCGGAGTGGGAAGTGTGATGGTAGCCATGCAGATAAAAGCCGCAATGCTCAACCTGCGGAACCGAATACAAATCACCATCAGTTCCATAAAAATTTCCCTACGTGATATAAAGAACACAATATACAACAAACAAACATATTTTACATACTTTAGTAGATTATGTTTTAAAAAGAAAATAGTAAGATGAATAATTCCTTTTAATTTATGTAAATCTAAATACAGAGATACATCAATGTTCAGTTTTACATTTGATAATGTATACAAATCCATGTAGAATTAATTATGAAGTTATTAACAGATATGTAGAGTTATAATAAAATGTTTATTAAACTAGACTTAAAATATAAAATCTAAAAAAGAAAATACACTAAACACAAATAAGTCTCATAAACAATCACACAAAATGGTACTCTAAGAAAATATGCTATCGCTGCTAGCAGAATCACTCAATACGCTGTTCTCTATTTCTAAAATCACACTGTGTATGCTGTCCGCTGTTCCTGAATTGACACTGGGCCTTCCCACGCAGCCACTTTCCTCCGAAGGCCCTGCACCCCACACACACAAACACACACATCATCTCGCAGGCACTTTCTCTTACAACCCTTCTTTCACTGTCTCTATCTCACACACACGCCCCTTCATTTCTCTCTCTCTCTCTCTCTCTCTCTCGCTCGCTCGCTCGCACTTATCTACAGTCATCCCTGCAATGCTCTCGCACTTATTCTACAGATAAAATGATGCTGCACAAGTGATAGGAAATCTTTTTATATATCTTTCAGTATCCAATAAATTATTTGTACAGGACTAGTGATTTTTCTTAAAAATAGATGTTGCATTAAATTATATGCGTCTCTTTTTAACAGTTATATAATTGAAAAAATTTCTTTCGTAGTATATCAATAAACTGTTGAAAATAATTGAATTAGTGGAAGAATATTGCATATAAAATGTTGAAAACATATTATCTTCGTATATCGTGATTTCACAGTGTCCGCTTTAATCGTCGTTTTGAATGCACATATATCGCTTTATCGAATTTTCACCGCTGGACAGAGAACATTTTTTATTGGTTGTTCAGTTTATTTACATGAAACTCGTTGCACCAAGTTACGGCGTGCTGATAATAATATTATTATGTAACAGCAAGTAAATTTTAACAAGGTATAAAACGCTGTAATACCGTCTTTGGTGTAATGTTATCTTGTTACTTTCACCCCTTTTATATAACTTACTAAACGATCAACGTGGAACAATAGCTTCAACGCTGTTTTTGTGTACGCTAATTATTAAAGATGTCAAAGAGTACAACTGTAACGTCAGATATGTACATCGTTATGGTAATTATCGTATTGTTTTCACTTTCTCGGTATATTGTATCCATTTGTGCTTCATGATTGTTACATTAAACTGAATTTACACAATTAGTAATATAATAATTATTACCTCTCTACATAAACATTTATTTCAACATTTCTTCAATTTGATTCCTTCTCTTGCTTGTTTGTTAAATTTAAATTTGGTTTCTATCTGTTATCGCAGTGCCTTTCTGTAATTAATGTTTTTCGTTTTTCTCTGTTGTTCTTTGATTACAAGTGTATTTATATACATATATGTATGTATATATTATTTTATGTACTATAACTTCGTATCTCTTTATTGCCCCTGTTATCAAAATGTTTATCTCGTAAATGAAAGAATGGATAAAGAAGTAAACTTACATTCGCGTGAATGCGTAAATATATTAATTTAACTTGTTTTTACCAAATTAGCGTAAAGTATTCATAAACTAGCATTTTACGAATTAGATATAATTGTCATTCATTAAATATTATGGGCAGAAAATTATAAAAACTTTATTATGTACGTTCATTCTGATTATTGTAAATTAACCATGTGGTATTTGCAACTATAACCAAAGTACATTGCGCTGATTTTTAAAATATTGTGTACGTCCGTAAAATTTATACATTACAATAATTTTCTCTTTTTGATAGACCAAATAAAGTATGTATTTTTCATATTTCTACAAAGTACAGTTTCCAGGTGTTGCAAGTTTTTTTTGCCAAGTATTGTAATAACATTGAAAAAGTTCACTGTGAATATTTAATGTTCAACATTAGCATCTTTAGCATGCTAATATTAAAGTACATTTTTAAAAATTAACATGATTTCTGAAAATGAACGTCTTTCGTCTTCCATTGTCGGCGTCGTATCGACATCTATTTCAATCTCCGCTCAACTTTCCTTTTAGTCGCTCTCGATCATTTAAAAGCAATGTGTAAAGAACTTATTTTGGTCGCACAAATTCTGTTATCGACATCAGTTCCTTCGTTATATCGAAATATATTATTCAAACATGATAGAAGTACAAAAAGCTAATAGACAATTACGAAATACAACTACAAGAATAGAATGAATATAGCGAAGTAACACTAGTATTGGTTGTGCAATATAACGTGAGCACCTATTTTTAGATATTATTACCATTAGATCATTTTGATTAGTCAAAATAACCAGTTTGTAAATTCTCCAATATATAATGAATGTGCAATTGAGTAGTTTATTTATTTATTTCAACATATTTATTTAACATATCTATATTGAATATTATCGGCAGTTTTAGCACTAAAAAGTTGTAATTAACTTTCCAGTGTTCTTACGATATTGAACTTTTCAAATATTCTTTTGATACTTTTGCACTGTAATCGTGATCGTAATTATTGAAGTTGCAATTCATGTAATGACTTTTCTTCTTACTGATAATTGTTATGAATCTAATTGTTTAAGATCAATCTTGAAAGATATTTCTTGAAACCAGGCCACTTTCATAATCAAGGACACAAATAACGTTTTGGGTTTCTTTCTGTTCAGTTTATACTGAAACAACAATCAGATATCAAAAACTATGTACCTTCCGAAAAAAGTTATTCATTTTACTTCCAATTCCTTCCTAACTCTGAAACTTCGTATTAATTCTAGAATTTCTTTAATAATTTGACAATTAATTTGTGGCCCATGCAAATATTAGATTATAAACAATATTATCTTTTCTCCAAACTTCGACGCTAATTATTATTATTCGATATAAAAGTTAAAATTCCTCAGGAATTATAATTCACTATATGTTAAAAACGTAAATTTACAATAAAAATTAGTGCTTGCCCATTCTCAGATGAATACACGAGATAATAGATCGTATCAACGCGAAATTAAACATGCTAGAACTTGGATAATTATCAAATTCATATAATAAATTCAACATCGTCATCGAGACAGCTCATAAAATATTCAACGGTGACCCAGAATGTTCATCATTTGAATATCGTGTCACCGGCGTAACAATACCCACTTCTGGGGTGGATTCTGTTATGTTAATTTAGATCATTAATCCACGTAACAAGTTGAACAGATTGACCATCGTTTCTGTTTATTAATTTCCAGTTTCTGCTCCCACAGTATCTTCATGTATCGGCCACATGAAAGTTCACCTTGTTAGCGGTTGAGTCTTGTTATCCTGCACACTTTGATGTGTAATTAATCTATGGAATATTATCAAGCAGGGTATCATTCTTTAGAACCGCAGGATTAAGATATTAAAATCGTAAAATTTTTTATGTAAAGTCACTTTTGATTCGATTTAGTGACATAAGTCACTTTCTTTCTAGAACGAGATATTTACGGGTTGCATTTTAATGCACTTATAAATATTGATGCCAATTTTCGAGAAGATTTACTTCTACTTGTTATCTAGGATACTTATATTTTTCTCAGTTAAGATAACTTCGTGCAGTAATTGAAAAATCACCACTTCTCACTACGGAAAGTGACTTATGTCACTTTCAAAATAAACTAACTTTTTCTGAGACTTATATCACACAAAGTTGTATAATTGATCTAGGTAGTAGTACGATTAAAGTAAAATATGTGCATTACATATACAAAATACGTGCATTATATAAATATTAATGTAATCGCATTATGTACAGCAAGTAATAAAAAAATGTATGGAGTTGCTTAACTGTAAAAATCAACTCACTACTATTTTCTTATTTACAATTTTATTAATTTTATTTAGGACATTGGTCTTAGTTCGTTTGGGTATTTGGGGTATTTAGCTAGCAGTCTCCTTTCCCATTTTTAGTTTTTTACGATTTTACAACACTACTAATAATAAAATGCACTTGTACCGATAATTATGACAGTGATTGAAGTCATTTATTATTCGACACGAGATTTTTTAACATTTGTCTTTTTCTGTGCGCTGAGTTTTGTATAGCGAAATAACTATGAACAACGTCAAACGTTTCAGTTTTTAACACTAAACCTACCATGGCGGTCAAATGACCGCTTTCTGATATTTTTTCTACAAATTCCCCAAATTGATTGGGCCGCCATTCAGTAAACATTTTAGGTCTATCGTATAAAACAAAAATTACGTAACCGATCATCTTTTTCACCTCTTCAAATCTCATTTTCCAAAGTACATATTTCGTATATTTCAATATAACAGATATAAAGCCGGTAGGTTTAGTGTTAATCACTTTTACAAAGTGGTTCCGCGATATTATAATGCATATTGATGTTCACAGAAAAATAAATTGAAATTAACACTTATTTTGTCAGAGGCCACTTTCGTAAGCACAGGTACATTTATAAAATACAACATAGTGCCATATGAATCAAGAAGAGTAACATTACTGTTCTCTATTCTTTACATTACGTAGATAGATAAATGCAACTTTCATCATTGCTCATTCATCATTGTAATACATTAGATACCACATTTTCTTAATTCTGTTACTTCCTTTCTCACGTGCTCGATATAATTATACGAAGAACCGTTTTAGGGTGATCCAGTTACTTTGAAACCTTCAGTATCAAGTAATTTGTGTTTTCCAACAACAGCATAATTGAAATGACAGGCTTAATTGTTATAATACAAATCTCTTAATACAAAAAGCATGTAACTGAGAAAAATAGAAATACTGAAATGAGGACATCATACAGTTTAATTAAAACTCTTTGCATAACAAGACATTAATATAAAATACACTGTATCTAAAAAAAGTGACATGATTTTTTCATGGGGTCCCCCCTCCCCTCAAGTGTTAGGTTTCACATACTTCCAGAAAGTGAGAAATATCGCAAGATCTAGGTATGTACGTATGTTTTATCGACCATAAGGCACAAATGACACATTTCTATTTTTAAAGAAGATCGCATTCTTTAAAGGTCAGACCGCAAGACAGGTTCAAGTATTCTCATTGTCAGTTCCATCTACCATTGTTCATTATAAATAAAGATTTCTCTTCTTGGCATAACAGTATGCACAATTCTCCTAGTCAGCCGGGAAAAAAGTTATAAATATTTGAAACACTGATGAACAGAAGACGTCAATCTCAAAAGAGCGTTAATATTGTATTATCACATCTCATTTTTATTTCCCAAAGATGCAGAGCCATAGAAGAAAATCAGAGAATTCTCGCTGAAGAGAGGAATCTAAATTTCACAGACATTAAATAAGTAATTTGTATCTTATAAACAACAGCCGTCCGATTTATATAAATATTTTAGAATTTACTTGCTGGAATTCAAAATACGTATTTAACACTTTAAGCAAAAAATGAGATCAACAATTCTGTCACTTTTACGATGCCGTTATTAAAATACTTCGCACCATTAGCAGTGAAAATCGTTCTCGCTCAATAACAAACCTTTAGAATGTCACTTTGATGTCATCGTTAATAGTATTACATTTTCGATTGTCTCATTTCTGACATTATGCATTTTCGTTAATATCAAGCATACTATGAATCTGATTCGCAAAAGGCATAAAGATACGGTGCACACAATAGTGGGGGGAAAAAAAAGAACTGACCAGGGAATTTGTACAACCAAGAATACGGCAGATATCTTTGGTATGGATCTGGCCGCGGGTGACAATGGAGCCCACAGCTATTGGCCCGTTTCACAAGCATGGCCCATATCAATACCCCTTTGTTGCACATGACTGAGTTCGGGATAAAATCCTCTCCTTTTTCTACCTCCGGCAAAAAGCCAGGAAATAATGCGTAAAGTTCCCGTCTGAAAAAGTCCTTTAGAAAATATTCGTTATGCACCAACGGAATATTTTAAGAACCCGGTGCCCCCCTTCCGCTCGCTATAGCTTTCCGCGTATGATTAGGAGAAGGAAGAACGAGAGTTTTCATGATTTTTTTAAAAGTAGCTTTGACGATGTTCTTAACTTTAGAAGCTCCATTTGATTTGGCTCTTGCTGTTTTCTATGATTAGGTGACGATGAAAGTGACTATGGAAATTAGCAATGTTATATTTAACTACTGTAAATAAATAAAAGTGATAACATTTAACGAAGTACATATTCACCGTCATTTTCGACAACCTGTCGTTATCTCATTTCCAAATTTACAATGGCCCTTTTGTAAAAAGACTTTCAGCTTTGACTGAAAGAATGCGGTGATTGTTCTGCGGACATCTTCCACAGTATGGAAATGTTATCCATCCAAATGGTTCTGCAAACTTTTGAAATTTGGTAATCGGAAAGGCGATATCTAGAGAATACGGTGGGTGCCTTACGACTTTCAAACCAGCCTGACGCGATTTCTGCCGAGGTTATTCTTATAGTATGTGGCTTAGCATTGTCCTGGTAAAATAACACCCATCATCTGTGGACTGCTAACGGACGCTTTACATTTAAAGCAGGCCTTAAACGGTTCAATTGCTCCTAGTAGAATTTTTCCTTCATAATCTAATTAAGGTTCAACAACTTAAACTGAATGATGCCTTCCATATTCCATCGTAAGCACAATAAAAGTTTCTATAGATAAATACTTAGTTTGGCTTGAGGCCCACGTGCATCGGGAGAACTGAGTCACTGACAACGTAGTTTAACATTGGCATAAAACAACAATTCTTAATTATCAATCACAATTCTATTAAAAATGGGTTTCCTTTTCAATTGCGTAAGTAGCAAAGTGGACGATGTTGGCCTATTAATCACCGAACTTTTCCAGTCAACATCCAAAGATTTACAAAAAGGGCCTTGCAAAATTTAGAGACAAGATAGCGACAAGATGTAGAAAACAATGGTAAACATATACTTGCTTCAATATCATCAGTTGAATTTATTTCTTCACCTATGTCCTTTACAAATTAAACCGACATTATTTATGGAATGATCTAACATATACTGTTGTACCAATATCGTGTTACATACAAGGAAAATTAATTGCAATAACTTTAGCTTGATGTAGGAACTTACATTATCCAGGAGTTAGAAAATAGTATATTAGTTATACTATCATTAGCATTAAGAAGTACTTTTTAGTACTTACTAAAATATTTCTAAGTAATTCTTTCATGCTATTTATTGAAGACTGAGGTTTTTCTAAAGTTACACTACTATTTAACTCGTCTCATTTGACACGATTGCGAACTTCCAATACAAATGCGTCAGTAAAGCAAGTTGAACCTTGATACGTGGACAAAGAGTTCATTTGGAACCGTTAGTCTTGGAAGAGGGATGATGTATAGTGAGGGAACAGAAACAAGGCACTTGCGGGGTAATATGCTCTGATTCGCCCGACGGATAGAGACATCCCTCTCCCTCACGCATTTTAGATTTTGACGCGCTATTGGCAAGAGAGACCCGCACATTCGTTGCCTCGTCATGTGAACGAAGAAAGGAGTGTTTTATTTTCGGTCGTCATTCGTCGATCTCAGGTTTCCGGGTCCGACATGGCGGGGATAGGCGGTGCGAGAGCAATCTCCCCTTCCGTCCCAAGTGCCTAGTTCTGGTCCCTCACTTTATGCACAGTGGGTCACAAAAGTATCGGCACACCCAGTTTTCTTTGAATATCTTTAAACTATGAAGTAATCTATTAATATTAACTATGTTTATTAGTGTCTTTTGACACACATAAATAGTATGTGTACTGAAAACTCTCAGTTATTTGTTATAAGGAAATAAAGTCAAGAAAACGAAAAATCCATAGTCAAAAAATTATTGGCACACGTACAATGTTACTGAAGAAAGCACAATAATAAACAATATGAACAATATTGAACTTACTTAGTATTTGGTGTGCATGCCTTTGGCCTTAATTACGGCCTGTAATCGATTAGGTATCGATTCGGCAAGTTTTTGCGTAATTTCCGATGAAATGTTAGACCACTTTTCTAAAAGCGTTGCTTTTAGGCCATTTTTACTCTTAATTTTCTTTTTTCGAATTTTTAAATCTAAAATATGCCAAAGATTTTCTATCGGATTAATATCCGGCGATTGAGGTGGTGTAGGGAGTTGTTTTGGTACATTATATAATACAATAACCATTCCTTTGTTTTCCTTGCCGTGTGCTTTGGGGCATTGTCTTGTTGGAAACGAAACGTTTCGTTTATGCCCATTTTTGTTGCACTCGTTAACAAATTATTTCGTAACACGTCGATATAGACACCTGTATTCATTGTACCGTCAATAAAAGCCAAATTTCCTACTCCATGGTATGACATACAGCCCCATACCATGACATGACCACCATCGTGTTTGACTGTAGGAATAATATTCTTTTGACTTAATTCGGTGTTCGGTTTCCTCCATACAAATCTATTTCCATCAGAGCCGAAAAGATTAAACTTGCTCTCATCTGAGAAAATAACCGTCTTCCAAAATTCCATTGCCTTACCTATATATATTTTTGCAAACCCGAGCCGTTTCTCCCTATTCTTCTCATTGACGAACGATTTTATTCTCGCTGCTCTATTGTAAATTTCCGCAGAATGTAAAACATGTCGGACTGTTTGAGCACTCACTTCTTTTGCTGAATATGTTGCGATGTCAACAGCTAAACTTTTGGCACTAAAAAAAGGATTTTTTATTGCTTCTCTGATGATATCTCTTCGTTCTCTAGCTGAAAGTACTTTCGGACGACCTGATCGTGGTTTGTTCTCGACGCTACCAGCTTCCTTAAATTTTTTTACAATATTTCTCACTGCCGAGAAACTTAAATTTAATGAATTGCCGATTTTTCGGTAACTTTCACCACTTTTATGTAATGAAATAATTTCATTTCACACGGACAATGATAACTCGCTCTTCTTTGTAGTCATGATTCTTGTTCAAAGTGTAAACACATACTGATTGTGATAACTGAGGTAACAAATTAATAACAGCAAATTCTGTTTATGTTTATGTTCCTAAAACCGACTTTGTCGCGTACGAAAGCGAGTAACACTTGTCCTTATAGCAAAACCATTCGTGTGCCAATACTTTTTTGACTATGGATTTTTCGTTTTCTTGACTTTATTTCCTTATAACAAATAACTGAGAGTTTTCAGTACACATATTATTTATGTGTATCAAAAGACACTAATAAACATAGTTAATATTAATAGATTACTTTATAGTTTAAAGATATTCCAAGAAAACTGGGTGTGCCAATACTTTTTTGACCCACTGTACTTCGTACTTTTAAGTACAATACTTCCAATAACATGAACGTGCTGACAATGAGAGATAAAAGATATTGTGGAAAGATAGCTGAATCGGAATTTGATTTGTCTCATGTTTTACCGTAGCATGGTGGAAGGTTAGTGTCATATGGGAAGCTATAGCGGTTGTTAATTTGAACAGGAAGTATCTATTGAAATGAATAACGTTTTCATTGGTGAACATTAAAATTATAATTACCCGTAATTTAATTTGAACGTGAAGTTCTGTTGTTTTATGTTTAAATTAATTTCAAATATAATTTTAACTCGATATCTGAGTTTATTTTAATCAGGGAATATTAAATTTTAATGAAATTTTGCTCGTCTTTTCGGAATATGATATTTTATTTAACATGAGAGGTATTATGGAGGGAAAGGCTTTTAATCGTGTGATTCATTTATGAATATTTTGGAAAGAAATGTAATGACAGGATTTTACACAGTTAATTCAAGTTGATAAGTTTTCTGTGTAAATGAAACGCTAACAACATAGTGGCACTATTATGGAAGTTACGAAAAAGTAAACTTACAGAAGTGAAATCTTATCTTAAAAAATGTTTATTGATTCTAAAAGAGTTGGGATAACACCTTTTTTTAGACTAAGAAATGCAAAAATACGTTAATAATTAATTAGTAAGTTTGCACAATTTAATTTCCAAACTTCTTTGTCCACCAAATATATCTAAGAAAAAAATTGGTTAACATTGGTATTGCAGTCAGTGCGTTACACTAATACAACTGATAAGGTTTATACTTTTATTGTTAATGTAAATAATATGTTGAATAATGTGTTACATGAGTTCTTACAAATAATACAGAAAAAAAAACATTTCGTATTTTTAACGGATTCTACAAAATTTTTGGAACAATGTATGTACATGAATACAGTACTTCGGAAGAATATTATCTGATAGTTTAATTTAGGCATATAAATTATTTTATAAATATGAATTATTCCATCGTCTCCCTTAAAGCCGAATTCCTTGTAAATTGTTCAGTTCTACTCGAAATTTTTCATGATGTCATATAACCTTATTCCCAAGCTGATTACATAAGCCGCTGTTTTCAGGATCTGCGGGATTTTCTTTACAAACCGACATATCGCGACGCGCGAATAATTTAACGAGATTGAGACGTGGTGTTTTTCATTGAACATCATAAATTCAACTTTTCCTCGACTGGCAGTTTGCTTGGTTTACATCCATAATACATTATTTCGCGTTATACGTGTACTATTAATTCATTATTTTATTCAAAGTTAATTTTTTCATCAAACAATCCAGAGCTCATCGTTTGATCGAGACTAGTATAACTGAAATTTCTCCTTGGCAACTCATTATAACTTTCACATTTTAGAACTCATAAACGAGTCTTATCACTGTTAAGCAGACTTCGTTTTACTCCCGCGATACAACACGTAATTCTCGGTGTTTCAAGTATAACTGGAGTAGCCATTTACTTAGGCAAGCGTACTTCATTAATTTCACCCTTAAGTCACATTTACACCGAACATAACTAACATCTGTCGTATTTGTAGAAAATCCTACCTGTTATGGTCGGTATATGTATTTGATATACAGTTTTTATAGTACAAATACTAGGATAATTCTGTTTTCCTTTTTAACCGAAGAGAGTAAGTTTAATATCGTACTGCTTCCAATTAGTGAATTTTGGGCGCTCATAGCACTTTGAAAAGATTGTTCATAATTATGTAGAAGTTTCGCCTCCTCATTAATTTCAATTACAGTAAAATATGTAATACAGGATGTTATTTTTAGAAGCTTTGTAATATTATATTTTTGCATCAGCTTTGATATATTAGTTGGAAATTAGTAAAGATGCATAGAACACACCACGAGGAACTTTTTTTGCGCGCCTACAAACGTAAAGAGTATCAAAGATATAAATTAAATAAGTCTAAAAAATTCACATAGACTCCGTTGAAATTGTTTTCTTTACAATTAAATGTTACAATTATTATGTACGTAAAAATGAATCGAAATTTGGTACGTTATTTGATTGTGTATAATAAAAAGAAACAATGAAATTAATTATTTAATATTTGCATGCACTTCGGAAGAACGTATTTTCTTAACGTTCTAATCTTCACAAAATTTTATTGGGTACAAAAGTACGTAGACTAACAATAACGTCGGTACAGTAAAAGACAATATAAAATATCGGGTGAAACCTTCTGTTTTATCGTTTTATGAGTCACTTTTGGCGAGGTTAAATAATAATGCAATTGCCTACGTTTCAAACAAATCAAGAAAGATAGGCAGCCCTCGTTTCCAATAATTACTCTTGTATCTATTTTATAAATTTCTGCCACAACTATATTATACTGTTACATTAGCCATATTATTGAATTTAGTTATTGTATGTATGTAGTATAATTATTTTAATGCATTTGATTTATCACCAATTGATTCAGTATATAATTTGTCTGTTATCTTCTGCAAGACATGAGTATCTTATTATAAATGTAAAAATTGATAAATTAATTTTACAACGTTCAAATAATATTACGTAACACTCAATGAATTCACTTTGAGGATTTTGTGAAACTAAGAGTCTCAGCTGAGACCATTACGTTCCCTTCGTGTTTCTAAGGCTTGAACTTCCAGGGGTAGTCATTAATTTGTTTAAAAGCACCGACTTATTTGCAAGACTTTTTACTTACACCTTTTTCTTAATGAAAAATCACTGAGATTAAACGTCTGGTTAACATTTTTTTAACAGCATTCTCGGTAAAATGTCTGCATAATTTATAAAAACATTCGTCGCAATTATTAATGTAGGTACTTAATACGTAAGAGAAAAATCCACAGGGAGGAAATTTTGCTGACCTATTTTTCCCCGAAAGAAGGAGAATCGCATTTTGACGGCTTATTAAACCAAGAACAATGTTAGAAATTTTGATGAATGAATTAACAATTTAATATTCTGTGGCAGATACAGTCGCTAAAAATCAAAGACAGATTCGTTTTCTTTTATTTATTTAAAATCGCATCAGCCTCATTTGAGAGTTATTAGCAACAATACTTTAGGTTTCACAGTTTATCATACAGGTTGGTCAGTTTTAAAAAGTGTAATAAATGAGTCGAAACGGTGTCCTTTAGGTTGTCTTTTAGTTTGATTTCAATGTTGAGTTGCTGAAAAACAGATTTAATATATGTACTAAATATGTGACGAAAATTACGCAATTCTTTCATATATTCCAATATTGAAATTTCTAAGAAAATCAATCAAATGCAATCAAGGAGACCGCAAAAACGAAGCAATTTCTTTTTATTTTCCAGCCCATAAGTTTCTAAAAAATTGAATAGATACGATGCAATAAAGCATGAAACATATATTATATTATGCAGCTTCTTACATTTTTTCGAATGAAAATTAAGAAAAAATAGTTTATAATGAAAAACTTTGACGGATTACTTGCATACATTTCATTGGTTACGTACTGCGCAATACTCTTCTCGATCAAACTCAAAGAGACGGTGGAAAATCAGGTGCGCTTGAAATCGTTGGAATTGAGTATAGGAGATAAACATAATAAGTGCTAGCCATAAACTAAAACCAAAGGATTACAATAATCCCGCTAACGCACGAATTACTACACAATAAGACCGATCAACTTCTTTGCGTAACTAGCACTGCATATTGAGCTTTAATAAACAGCCACGGTTCTCCTGGTCACGTTAATAGCCAGAAATATTTTCAAATTCATTAAGTCTTTTATGTAAGCTTGGCAAAATATCGTAGCCGCACATCTTATTGTGTCAAGGCGTGCGTCCCAAGGTCAAACTGAACAGTGTCATCGGTCGACCAGATTCACTTACAATTAGACCAGTGATCGGTAAACTTCTTTAGGACCGGGTGAAAAAAAGACAAAATTTTAGCAGGCTGATATAATTTATTATAAAACTCAGTAACACCTCAAATAAATATTATTTTAAAAATTCTTTAATACAAGTGCGATGAATGAAGTTGTAACTGCATTTCTAAAAGTTCTTCATAATCTGGTTCGAACGGAAATGTATTGATTCTGATTACAAGTAGTGAAGTTAACTGCTCATCTGTCATTTAAATTCCAACAACTATATTTTGCATATACAAGAAAATATTTTAACACTATTCCTACCACGACCAGTCAAATGACCGTTTTTAAAATTTCGATTACAATTTCCTATATATAACGTAATTGAATCGCCTTTAAACTTCACGGCTTTTCCTCAAATATACGTATAATACATTCACGTTATAATACATTTTTCAATATTCACTTCTTTTTTTACTGTTCATTTTCTGGGAAAAAGTATCATTTGACAAATTCAACGGTTGCGGTAGGAAAAGGTATACGTGAAATGTCGGTAGGAATAGTGTTAATTTCTTTGGAAAATTTGGTATATGCGAAAATAGGAACATCCTCTGAAATAAATTTTTGTAAAACGTTGAAACTGAAAATTTCTATATTTCTATTTAAAATTTGCGGTGGGCCGTATAAAACCCTCTAGCCGGGCAGTAGTTCGTTCAATACTGGCATAGACCTACGATGTCAAAATGGAATTGGTCATAAATTCGTATACAGTTTCAAGAGCTTTTCGAGTCTCGCGACAGGAGGTACAGTTACCTGAATCCTACAAGCGCCAATTTGTGGAATTTGGATGCTTACAATTGCACCCAATAAGAGTGCACAGTTTCTCGAAGTTTCAAGAGTAACATTGTGAGAGTGGAAGATATTGGCGGAATAAATTACAAACTTTACTTGGCAAAATATATGTGGTAGCGTGAAAATGTAACGCAAATGCGTAGCAAGACGTCGTCGTAATGAAGTAAACTTTGACGAAATCAAACAATCGATCGTATAACTTCAACGTGGCTACCTTTCGCGTTTGAACGAAGCTGTTGTGCTCTTTTACCTTCATCATTACATATTGCATCTTAATTAAATACATCAAATTCTTTATTCTAAGGGTTTCTTTATTCTGGATTAACCCTTTCGTTACGAGCGCCGACTATAGTCGGCATCAAATTATACCGTACCTGTAAAGTATCTCTTGATTTTATTGATCCGTATTGGATTAATCCAACTCAAAGTACATGTTGAACGAACGTAACACATTTTGGCCGTCGAGACCAGCTTCTTATATTTGTTTTTTATTTGACAGTGGAACATTTGTACGATAAGAAAGTGTTATAGTAAAACATTTTGTTTGAAATGTGCGCACTTTTTTGGAGCAGATTTCAACGGTTGTATTTCAATTTTTCAAGTCTATTAACACTAGAACTACCAAACCAGTCAAAATGACTGGTACACAATTTTTTCCAAAAATTTCCAAGATTATAGGAGAGTCATAGAATAGATATTCTACGTCCATCTCATAAAACATAAATGATCGAATCGATCATCTTTTCCACCTCTAAATCCCCCTTATTTCAAAGTACTTATTTAATATATTTAAATATAACAGATTTACCGCCGGTAGTTCTAGTGTTGAATAAACTATAATCCAATTTTTTCTTAGACCACATATATGCGTCACTAGTAGTCAAAGTGTTAAATATAAATAACTAAAAGCAAATTTTTTTAAAAATTCTTTATTTTAAAAACCGTGTAAATAAAGTACGGTGTAAATCGGTGGATAGGTGTAGTATATGATTCGTTTTCTTTCAAAGTGGTGTAAGTCCATTTTATATTCTATGGAGATATTTAACTGATTGTATTATATTTGAATGGTTTGAAAAATATTTATATACGTAATACGATCTTTTTATGATTTTTTAAATATTATATTGTAGGATTTCTTAATAATACATTAAATATTTATTTAATAAGAATAATAATACAAATAAAATAAAGTAAAACACAGACAAACAAGAACAAAACTAGGATAAATAATATCTGTCCACACAGGATTCTAATGACTAAAAATATAACACAAAGTACATCCACTGAGGATTCCAAGCACACAGTATATAACACACAGTGTATCCACACAGGATTCTAGCGACAGAGTGCCTAACACACAGTGTATCCACACAGGATCCCAAACACAGAGTGCTTCGTTGGCCTCTCGAAAAACAAAGTGCGATCGGCACTCACATTCACACATACGTTTCATATATTCTAACACATTCGCATCCCACAATATTGATTTAAGTTTATAATGTGATCGTTTCTAAAGTATTAGTTAAAAGTGAATTAGAGAAATTATATAGTATAATTTTTCAACTAAATATTATGTCTTTGCGGAAGGTGGACTTACACCACTTACAAAGTAATTATATTTGTAATTTCATTAACTACGTTTTATATTGACAAAATGATGAAAATTTTGAAGGATTTTTTCTGGGAACTGTTTATAGATGAAAAGCTCCTAGCAGATTACATTCATTGTTATCATCAATTAATTTTTTGTCAAAAATGGACTTACACCACAGTCAAAGAAAATGGCTCATATTAGTTATACTATCATTAGCATTAACAAGTACTTACAAGTACTTAGTAAAATATTTACAAGCATTTCTTTCGGGCTTGTTATTAAAAACGGATGGTTTTTCTAGAGTTACAATTTTCTTTAACTCACCTTATTGGACACAATTGCGAATTGCCGATACACAGGCGTCAACAATGCAAGTTGCATCTCGACATGTATTCAAAAAATGCAGTTAGAACCATCAGTTTTGCATGGGGGATGATGGATGACATACCACATTCTTTTAAGTACCAACTTCCAATAGCATGAATGTAGCAAAAGAAAAAAAGTGTTATGGAAAGATAATTGAATGGGTACCTTGGATGAGGGTCTATATTACATTCTGGCGAAACTGGGTTAATTCTATAGTATGGTTCTACAGTTTCTGCTGATCGTTTTAATGGACATAGGTTTGCAGATATTTCGCAGGTATTCATTGTTCATAAATTAGGTAACAAGGAGTACTTTAGGTGCGTGAAATTGATAACTACAAAACGAGTTTTCTTAGAATGTTGTAAATGTAACATAGGTAATTTGGGGTTTCCATTCGTTCGTTGGACATACATATTTGAAGTTCCATTTCAGAAAGTTCTGCGAAGCAAAAACTGTTGGCTGAAAAATAGAGTCTCGACTATTCTTGTCTGGAAGTTCTTTGAAATTCTCCCTCGACAGATAGCGTCGACATGACAGGTTAATAGCGAATGTAGTTCATATATTAATTATTCCCAAAAATAATTTATACATACATGTATAATTTTTTAATATATAATACATATATTCTTTAGGCAATTTTAAAATGTTAAAAAACTCCGTTCAGTTAAAAAACTTGTAATATGATTAGTTCATTATTTGTGTCGAAGAATTTCAAATGTGATGTATTATCGTAACAATGTGCTATTCTCAGGGATTCCTCGTAATATCCCTGGTCAGTAGGTCATAAGTGAAACTGTGCACTTGCTCTTATTTTATCTTCTTCTATTCTTGCGTATCACCATTATTTAATCCAAGAGTGTAATCGTATCCCGTTTAAAAATTTACAGTGAATCGATTTTCTAAGTTCAAAGTTTCAAGTTTATTTTGAAAGGAAGGAAATGTAGTTTCTACTTATACATATTAATGTGAAGAGTGACTCAGTATAAGTGACTGTGGCTATAGTACGCTAGCCAAGTGTTTCTTATTGTTAATGAATGCCCTGCTAAAACAAACGAACGCGAGATTTGGCAGCAAGCGGAAAAGATAAGAACTTTTGCAACGTTGAAAGACAATACTTTCTAGCATGCAGCGCTCTAAACCTTTCTGTGAGTATACAATGCGGATCATTTAGGTATTTTAGTGAACCATGCACGTCATCTACCATGATCTACTTAACTCTTTTAGTACCGACCGGAAAAATATATTAAATTAATGACAAATCTATTTCAATATTCGTTGAAAATCGTAGAATTAATATTTATCTAACATTGTTAGGAAAAATGAACAAATCGGTTACTGATTGTTGATAGTCGTCACAATTAAAAAGAATAATCATTTGATCATAGTTTTATATAGAATAATGTAATATGGAGCATAAACTGTGTATTCTCAAATATTTGCAATAAAATTACTAATATCATATGAGGAAACAAAATAATAATCCCATGATGATCGGCGTTAGGAGTGTTGCTAACGACGATATATCGGCATTCGGTACTAAAAGGGTTAAATCTTAATCATATAGCAGCCAAAAAGAGTTATTATCATGAAAAATATTTTTCGAATTTTGGCTTTCAAGCCTATAGAAACTCCAACTAATTTTATGACTAAGAATCTACTCTCAAATGCATTAATTTTCCTCGCACCGAAGACGAATTTTACAATCTTATCATTTTAACATCGCTGCAGCAATCGACTGAATTATTGATTATAGTGTATTAATGGAACCGTTACGACTCATTGAGAGATATTGTTGTATTTTGATTAGTAGAAGTCGCAATAAAGCTCACAATGGTCTGACCGTATTTATGCCTGGATTGGGGTCAGTAAACGGTATCAAAAGCTGAATGTTTCGAGTTGCAAGAACGAGAATGGCCGATTACGATTCAAGCACTACCTTTCACTGGTTTAGTACGATGACTATTCCACTAGTCATGAGTTCTGGAAAATGTCGATTCGGGAACAGTCGCATGAAAAATTATGGCGGTGCTTTTCTAGGGCCTGGAAGCTGTGACATGATTTAAATACAATATTAGATTTATCTGGGTATTCTCAATGAAAATAGTTGTTCTAGAATTACACTTCAAAAATTTCTATACACAAGCATAGAAAATACTTTTTTAATCCTCAGGTAGGACGCTTAATAGTATATTAAATATTACATATTCAGTTTCATTTAAAAAAATGAAAATGTCCTCTAAGTCTGTCGCACCGCTGAACTTGCAAAAAAATAATCTGCATCTTATGACATCTCCTCTCACAGTAAATAATATCCTAATTCTTTACAAGTATAATTTATGACGAGATGTTCGACAGTTTTTAGTTAAACGAAGTTTTTTGTATAATGTGTCTATCCATCTCTATAGCTCAAATGCATAATTGTATTTTAATCATAATTATTATATAAACTATAGCTGGTGTTATTTTTGTACATTCAACATCACTTGTTTATATGAATTAACGAGGGATAACGTGGTAATAGTGTTGTGCGTGTGAATAGGTGTGGGAAAGGGCAAGAAGGTCGTTCTTGATATTACCGCTGTTTGGCAATGGATTTTAAAAATACATATTACATTATAAATTATATTCCGTTGTCAAAATATGTTACATAATTTGCTATAGTTTCGATTAAATAAAAAGTTGTACCTTCACAATATATTTTTGTTGATGTACGTTATTTGCAAATATAGTTTTGTTGCAAGGACGCATTAATTAAAATTTATAATTCATATTATATTTATAGACGTATATTAATATACGTGTCCGCATTGCAAAAGTCGGAAAAAATTATTTGCTGCAGTAACATATTACAATATATTCCAAATTAGATAAGAATATAGTTCCTATAATACGATACGTTTTTTCAAAACACATTATAATGCTTTTACGTATTTTTCTGAAAATACGTATTGTATTATAAGAAAAGTGTTCTTATCTAATTTTGAAATGTGTTACTGCAGCAAATAATTTTTCCCGACATTTCAGGGCAGACGTGTATTAATTTAAATTTATAGACGTATCGACAGAAATTTCTCGCGAAATTATGCAGCTAAGAATCTGCTACAATTCGGCCGAGTGTGTATGACAGTTTCCCAAATATTCAGCGATGGAAGAAAACTTGGCGGGTGTTGTGTACGCGTGGAAGTTCTCCATGAAATTCCCGACCTATTCTCGTTAGTGTATATTCTACCTAAAGGTTCGCAGTTACGTAAGAAATAGTGAACTTCTGTCGCACATAAACGAATAGACTTATATTAACCCTTTATTTGCCGGGTTGAACGAGTCAAAGAAGTAAATTTCATGTTCGCAACTAGACGCGACTTTCGCGGTGTTTCGAAACTTTTGCTTAAATGTTATGTAGAAATTGGAAATGCGCTGTTTGAGAACAGAGCTGTACGACCGTGGAAATGGGGGAGGAATTTCAATTCGTACCTTTAAGCTTCGGTACAGACAGTTACTTCAGGGGAAACATCGTTGAACGAAGAGTTCACGTTGCACTTGCACGGGTCGATTCCGTGATAATATGTAAGGTAAAATGCTGTTAGAAATAATGGGAAATTCTACAAAATTTTTACAAAATTCTGAAAATCCTCCTTTTTAGCACTGTAACTCCCATGCGGATTGTATAGAGTTTTTTTCACTAAATATGATTTCTGTCTGACGAAACGAGGAATTCTTTTCATCGTTTCTTGGATAATTTCAAGACCGTCTTGATTTTCTTTGCAAAATTTTGATGCAGGGTTCAGAGTACTAGCATTTCTAATTGAATATAATTTAACCCTACCGTCCTAGAATACGAAGCAGCATATTTTAAAACGGAAATAGTTCGACAAACGAGTTCAACATGTAGAATCTTATTATAACAAATCAATTGACTCGCAGACATAAAATAGAAAACCTGAACTCGCTTCATACTTATTTTTAGGGGGACCTGAAAGTGATGTCGTTTATTACATTAAATTCAAACAAATAAGTTTGTAACGGGTTGTTATTATTAATGAATGATGTAATCACCCTTGTTATCAACAACCTTTGGTCATATAGTGTGCAAATTTCCAATGCCGGATCGATAAAAATCAATTGGTTTTTGAGAAAAATATCTGGAGAGACGACATTACTTTCCGGTCCCCCTAATACAATTAAATAAGCTATTATGATAGTAATGATTGTCAGAATAAGTGTTTGCTACAGAGATACAAATATTATAAATACGCGTGCTCACACATCAGTTTTAATATTCAAATTAACTTCAACTGGAATAATGTTCCGTTTAATAATTCCATAAGTAATGTTTCATCATCCTCGTTAGACAATGCGAAAGATTGAGGTATTATTTTCTCGTCGAATCTATTCTTTTCAGATCGTTATAGATACATTATTTCTCGGGATCTGAATACTCGGGGTCTTATTTAAAGAATCTCGAAGCGTTTTTAGGAATGCCAATACTCTAAGACCATCAGATCCATCCTTGAGTATGGTACCATCATATGGTCCATATACTACGTATCTCACCAAAATGAGCATTGAGAAGATTGAGCATCAAGAAAAACTGTATCTATGTATTCTGTGTGTCCTATGCCAGTTGAATCTCATGTTTACAATCTAGTACTTCACTTTAATCTTGGAACACTACTTGTAAATGCAACAAGAAAAATCTTGTTCAGTCCATTCCTTACTAAAGTCATTATTAATGGTATTATAAACTTTCCCTCTCATTTTCAATGTTTCCACCAAATGCTTAACTAGTTAACTGGTTTGGACTTGTATATACGTCAATTCAAAGCTGTCTTCAGATAACTTTTTGATACTGAATTGTAAATTTGTTATCCAATAATAATGTAATCCTTCCACGTTGTGTTTTCCAATTTTCGTTGAATTTATAATAGAAGCATTTGCTCTGCATTCGACACGTATACACGTCATTGCTTGATTTTAATTCCGCATCCCGTGGAGGATTATTAACCCCCAGGCTACTGAGACCGCCTATACGTGCTCATCCCATTGTGGTCGCCTGAGACTAAGGGCGCCTTTAGGTGTTTAACGCAATGTACACTTAAACCTGTTTCTGTGCGATTTTTTTTGTGCGGTATATGAAAATTTCATATTTCATATACCGCACAAAAAAAATCGCACAAAAACAGGTTTGAGTGTAGTCGCCTCAGACTGAGGGCGCCTATGGTCTGCGGCGCAGTTTGGCTTTCTGACACGGAATACGCCTATAGGCGCTGTGAAAATTATATTGATAATGCTAATTTCGCTGATACATATTCCGTGAGTCACATACTACTTAAATATTTAAATATTTGCGGAATATTAAAAAAAGGGAAGGTAGTGGGAGTGGAAACACTCGCTCCCTTGCTCGCATCGTCCGGCGCAGTGGTGCCGAAAATCGCATCCAATGCGTCTATAGGAATAGTTTAAAATGTACATCGTAACTGAATTCCCATCGTATGGTACGGCCGATGCGTCACAGTCTGCCGTTGTCAAGGGGTTAAAACCAAATTCCTCAGTTAAATGGTCAAGATCAGTCCATATTATCATCAATTTTTTCGGTGTATCTACTACTTTCCTAAAAACGTCCTTAAATCTGACTTTATTTGTATTTGTATTTCGCCTAAGTATTATCCCTGCTTTTCTCTCATATCTTAAGCTTTTTAGTTTTTGTTCAATATCATAGGGTCTATCTGCGACAGGATTTTGTATTTGTATCACAACGTAGTATCTATTTAGTGTCGCTTATATTAAAGGGGTTACCCAGTATGTTACTTAAACATTAACATTAAAATTAAAGTATTATTGTGTATTACCTTTTTATATTTCCGATTTCCTTTATCGATACACTCAAACTTCGATTCCTGTTTTGGCTGTAAGTTTAACTTCTCATATATGTATTTATTTATCATTATTCTCCATTATCGGTTAAAATACCTGGAATTTAAAACACTGAAATATTTATCGTGTGTAAAAAACTTTATCAAAAGTAGATATTTTATTGAATGACACATTATAGATATTCAGCAATTATTGGACACAAAAATAGTAGTGGTGTGTTCATATTAAATGGAGATTTGCTACTAACTTGGGTTGGTCAATTTATTGACTATCGTCCTAAATATCCATTTTCATTTAATTAGTTTCATTTAGTAGTAAAAAGCTGTCAATATGTTTTCGAATTATATTATCCAATTTTTTTCCTCAATAAATGTAAATAAAAAGTACGCCGTTAAATTATAGAGGAAGGAATTTTGATTTGCAATAACGTTATGTACTGTAATTATAATAAAATTCCTTTATAAGTCATGCAATCATCTAGAGACGGCATAATAATTATTATCATCGTGCCGTTTCTCCTAAGATTTTCTATTTAAAAACGGAATGGACACTTAATATTAACTAATACGTAAATTGACAGCTGCTTTCAACGATAATTACTTCACTTTTTATATATAATGTTTCTTGCTAGAAATGGAAATGTAATTATGACACAATAATAATACTTTTCTTAATGAATGTTTAATGTATTGGCGTATACAATTCATTGTCTGTTAATTTGCTGACTTCTGTTAATGAAACGAAGCTGTTATATTTTCCTGACATACTTAAGATTTTACCACTGCAGTCAGCAGCAATTCGTATTCTATTTCATTCATACGTTGAGTAAATATTGATAAAATTTGAAATAAAGAAATTTCTGTTCATATGTTTTCAATAAATACAAAATAAATATCCTTAACGAAGATAAGAAAGAAATTCAGTCTGTTACACTTTACAATCATATGTACAAAAATAAATTATAGAAATCGTTAAACTTTGATTTTCTATGCATAGAAAAATGTATACTCACTCTCAGTTTGCAAAAATCAACATTTGTAATACGAAAAATACACCGTACGAAGATATGCACGCAGAGAGAAAACATATTTCACGTCAAGATTATACAATGTCACCAAATATGCAATGGAAAATTAAAGTTTAAAGCGTTTAAGCCACTGTCTTAAACGTAAGTACGTCGAAATAGCTCTTGGAAAAAGAGCGGTGCCGAAAAATCGTCTTTACGCGAAAAAGGCTCGAGGAGAATTCTCACTTAAATAGAAGATGAGGATCGTGGTGCTCATTAATTAACAAACACTTGTCCGCTCTGTCGGTGTGGACGTTGGTTAAGAAGTTCCTTTCCTTTTTCATGAGACGCGACCACGAAGCTCATACTGCTGGCGTTTATCATTTTCGTCGAATGCTGTGTTAAATAGTACTGCGAAAGGCGATCTCGTTATGTCGTACGAAAATCTTTGTCTACTGTTCTGAATATTTATTTGTGCAGTCAGAGCACCGGGTAAGAGAACAAAGTGTAAGTTAATTTTTACTGCCGTGTATTATGTATCCGTACCTAATTGAGTTACGTAATTTATGAGAAAATGACTGAAATAATTGTATTTCGAATTACTTATAAATGTCTGTTATCCTGCGTATGATTCTTGTAATTATGAACGTCGGCAAATAACATTTGTTGTTGATGCAAGAAAATAATTTTAATTTTACGGAAATGAAACTTTTGCGGTTTTCTGTAGAGACATTGTCGACATGTTTTGCCTCGGGCAATTTGATTTTGAATTGTATAATAATTTGATATTGAATTGTAAATAATTTCAAAAATAATAATTACACATTCTAATTTTAGCAAAGCTATTGTCTACATTAATTATTGTACTTTCATTTAAACATAATACTTATATCGTACCGTGGAATTTTATTATTCAGCATTAATCAATGTAAATATTTTCTTAACGTTCCTCTCTAAAAGTTTTAACATTTATCGAAATTAAATTATTAGTTTTATTAATTTGGCGAAAAATTATATTCGTGGATTGTCCCTATTTCAAATGATTGCCCAGCAAATATTTTTTTATTATAATTTCATTAAAGCTGCTTTGTAATCAACAAAGAAAGTCGATTACTCTTTTATATCTCTATTGCAAACGCATACTGATAAACTTCACCATAAACAAAGTTCTAAATAGAACTAAAATTCTGCGGTTATAATAGAGTTTTGAAGTGCACAAGTTGTGGTTACAGTGCTTTTGAAATGAGTATTAGTTATAGTGGCCGATTTATAGCAGACCCATCTCATTTGAGCGGAAATATTTTTTCAACAATTAAGCGCTACGCTGAAATTAGTTAGATCCTCGAATAAGCAGTTTATCAGCTTCCCATTTCAATATTATGCGAGTTTAATTTAAATTACTAACAGTATTTAACTCCTCGTATTATTTTGTTCCCCTTTCGATAACCTTTAAGTGAATTAAAATTTGCGTATAAAGTGTAAATATAGACGAAAATAGTAAATTAGACTTTGATAGCCTTTCGAACACCAACGGACGATAGCTTTACAAATATAGATTGTTATTTCCAAATGCATCTTGAAAACAACTATCGGTACAGCTCACGCATACCATTTGGGATATTTGTTTAAATATTTTTGTTATGTAAAGCTTCTCTTCCATATTACCTTAACAGAAACCTCTCACAAATGGTTTTGTTTAATAACACTGGTCTACAAAATTAAAGTTTTTTTTTGTCCAAAGAATATTTATGTTGATTCTTATAGATTTTGTGGCGCTGAACGCGAATCTCAAGGCCGTATGTCTCCATTAGTTTCCACTTTTCAGAAAATCGGCTTTGAAAACAATGCAAATTTTCAAATTTCAGAATTGGGAATTTTAATCAAGAGAGCTCAAAAAAAATTTTTGTGCAGAATGATTCTACAAACCCTCCCGAATATAACAATGCGTATTACTTTAATGTTATAACATTTGAATATATTTAAACAATGCTTAAAGCGAAAAGGGCGCTCAAAATGCCCAAGTTTTTATGGATATTTCCCTATTTATCTTAAAAATTATACGTCCAGGAGAAACTCTAACGGCAGAAGGCGATAGAGCAGACATTTTTCTTGAGAAAGCCGTAGTTGGAAGATCCAGCACAAGTTTTGTTTTTGGCTGAGGAATTAAAATATTTTCGCCAGACACAAGGTACCGCCAGTGATTCTCAGCGCAGCCGTTTCACCCACGCTATTATTATAGTTTGCTTTACAAGTATACATTCATTCTTTATGAGTTATTATACGTGGCTTACTTTACAAATACATTTTGCGTTTATGAGTTACTTTCTGACAATAACGCTACATTAACACGTTCACGCCGGCGCTGCAATTCATGTTTCTGTCCCATCGGCGGCTAATTACACTTAAAGCTCTTCGCTCTATCGGACGGGGCCCGAACATTACGTTATTAATTACAATTGCTATTAAAAATAAATGTTTTCAATTAATGTACGTTAAAATTTCAACTATATGGCAATTTTTTCTAGTTATCCTTAACGATCTAAATTTTTAGTGTTATGCACCGCCTGATAGCACTATCAAATGGGAACCACCGGTGGTACGCGCCGGCGTGAACGTGTTAAGCAAAGCATTATATTTGTAACATTTCGTTATATAAATAAACAATATTGTTCAATTGCATTTACAAATTTAAGATTAATTCTACGAGCAACGGGAAAAATTATTTCCACTTCACTGGCCAAGAAGTGCGACGATCGACGCATGTTGTCAAAATATACTCGGCGAGTCTCGGCGTCCGTAACCTACAGGTCTCGCGGGCCCAGTAACAACAAATCATTTCGATGCTCGCCTCGCTATCAGTTTGCCCTCAACGGCCGCCGAGGAATCAGTGCTCCGTGATCAGGTTCAACTATTTTCACCTATTAATGCGCGTATAATACTTTCGAAGACGAGATTCAGAATCACCAAATACCTCTCATTTTCCGGGCTACTTAGTAATTCATCTTTAAAGTGGTACTAACCCTCAGCGGTCGTTTGTCTAGTCTCAGCCACCAAAGCAAAGAATCAGCACATTTCTGAGGTATATATAATTCATACTAAGATTTTAGTAGTTTTATTTTAAGTGCGATTACACATTTTGTTTTTATTGAAATACGACCGCAAAGGGATAATGAAAAATACCAGATGAGAAATAAAGTATTTCTTTTAGCGCAAAAGCTTTAATATGTAAATCTGATAGTACATTTTCTGCTGAATTCAGATATGTAATTTGCTCTATCATGTGGGTTTTTTTTTATGACGAACACTTTTGTATTTAATAAGTCGTGTAATCTTGAACTTGAGAATGCAATTGAACAATATTACTTAATTATATGACGAAATTTTACAAACTTACTTGTCTGTTTATTGTAGCATTATTGCCGTGAAATAATTCATAAACAATAAATGTACTTGTAAAACAAGCTACATATCACAATACTAGCGCGGGTGAAACAGTTGTGCTGACAATGAGAATCACTGGCAGTAACTTGTGTCTTGCGGAGCTATTTTAATTTCTCGGCCGAAAACAAAACTTGTGCTGCAACTTTCGATCATGGTTTCCTGAAGAAAAATGTCTGCCCTATCGCCTCCTTCTACTAGAATTTCTCGTAAGCGTCTAGCTTTCAAGATAGACAGGAAAATATCCAAAAAAGATTAGGCATTTTGGGCGTCGTTCTCCCTTTGATCCTTGTTTAAACCTGTTTAAATGTTTATAACATTAAAGTAATATGCATCGTCAAATTCGAGAGGGTTTTTAGAATAATTTTATGTAAAAAAATTTAAATGTTAGGGTTAAAATACAAAAATTTCTGGAAGTTAAAAATGTACAATTTCTTTTCAAAACTCATTTTCTCAAAAATGGAGTGTGATGGAGACAAATGGACTTCGTAGTGGTGTTCAGCATCACAAAATCTGTAAGAATCAGCATAAATATTCTTTGGGCAAGAAATCGTGTGGGCTAGCGTAATTAATTTTGGTATTTGTTTTACCATTAGCTATAATAGGTTAAAAAGAACAAGAATTTAATTAACTAATACATTTTTATGTATTTGGGATTTATGAGTATCACACACATGAATCAAAATCACTGAAATATATTTTCAAATTCGATTGAAGTGAATGAGAATTGGTATGGAGCATAGAAATTCATTTCCTTCTTTATCTACTGTGTACTATTCGAGTAGACGCATCAACTGTTTGATTTATGACTTCATGGTGAAGCTATTTCCCGACAGAGACATTAAATCTGGTGGTACAGGCTTGTGTCCTTTAGGTTGTTGATGGTATTCAATATGTGGTCCTGTGGTAGGCGGCGTCCGATTTGATTGCATTTTTTGCCTTTGTTATGTAAATTTTCTTCGCTAAAAGAGTACGTGGTTTATTATAATTTGAGCATAGTCTGGTTGCTGTACAGTGATCCTGTTTTCTTTAAACAGTATTCATGTCTAATTTTCTCACAGGCAAATTTAAGACAAGCTAGAATGCTTTTAATTTTCTATTCATGCTGACGTGAAATTCTGCTTACAATTAGTTAACGTAGGAAAAGAGGCAGATTCTTTAAGAGATTACTTAAATCAAAATATAAAAGCCTGCTTATTGAAATATACACTATTGTTATCTATAATTTTTCGTAACTTTTTTGACAATATATTCGTTCTGCCGCGTACCATTCGTACTCCGCGGGTTATTGTTATTTATTTGTTGTGCGTGTCATTTCTAAGACAGTGGATTTATGGTTTAATGTCGGGACATTATTTTATTTGTTGTTACATTGTATCCGCCATTTTGTTTTTGGAAATTTTTAGGTCACTTTTGTGAACAGCGACCCAAAAAAACATTAGAAAACTAATTTTACACATGTGCACCATTTAGCTCTTGGAAATTTTGACTTCAGATTCGTAATCAGTGACCCAAATAATCCTATTGTTTCAGCTTTCTGCTAAATCGAAATATGTTTTGAGGTTTTGGCCACGATTTCGGTGAAATCGACCATTGTGCGTCAATCATTCGTTCTTTAACGTTCATAACATTCATTCGTTTACCAATACTAGTACATCATTCATTCCAGATCATTCGTATCGTCTTTCGCACTATGCGTTCACCGGCATTCGTACTTTGTACGTCATCCGACACTAATTGTCATCATGCGTTCAATACATATTCGCGATTTCGTAAACTTCGCCGAGTTCCCCGTAAATCAAGCTCAAGTTTTATTTGATCGCCAGAGCCGTCCTTGGAAGAGCTCCTCCTGCTTCACCCATACATAGAGCTGAGATGTCACTGATTCACAGCTCTCTGTCGGTGTCATGGCCGGACCTATTGTGACAAGCGTGGTGGCATATTAGGGCGACATTCGTATCTAACCGCTCGCGCTGGAAAGACGCGTCACGTGCGTCGATCGCGGAAAACAAAACGACGTGCGTGGCACATCGACCAAGGTTATTTGTTGAAGAACAGTTTCAGATCGCACCACGTCGCGTGCAGGGTAAAACAAAAGTATTATTAGTGAAAAAGTCTGCTCTGATAAGTTTTAAATCAAATACGATTAATAGACTTTAATGTTTTTGGACTTCTGGCGATGATTTGGTGAAATTCAACCACTACGTGACGCCTTATGGCGAAATATAATGCTCGGCCGCAACAATGTATTCTTTAACGCGAGAAGGCCTTGCGCTCTGCTGTCGCGGAGTTTCTTAACTGTTTGCGCTAGAAATTAATTTATAGATGTGCGTACTGGAACGGAGCATTATATTTCGCCGTAAGGCGTCACGTAGTGGTTGAATTCCACCAAATCATCGCCAGAAGTAAAAAAACATTAAAATCTATTAATCGTATTTGATTTAAAACATATCAGAGCATACTTTTTCACTAATGTTACTTTTGTTTTACCCTGCACGCGACGTGGTGCGATCTGAAATTGTTCTTCAACAAATAATCTTGGTCGTCGTGCTACGCACGTCGTTTTGTTTTCCGCGATCGACGCGTGTAGCACATCTTTCCAGCGCGAGCGGTTAGATACGAATGTTGCCCCAATACGCCACCACGCGCGTGCCAATAGGTCCGAACCTGGCAAGTGAAAAGCAAAGCAATCAGCGAGCTCTTGAGCACACGGGAAGAGGAAACAGGCGGAGCTCTTCCAAGGACGGCTCTGGCGATCAAATAAAGCTTGAGCCTGCCGTAAATAAAACCGTTCATTAGTTGAGAACAACACATTCGAATTAACTGCTTAACATGCCATGCATATATTTAATTGCATGACGTGTACAACTCGTCACTGGGAAGTTTGTCATTAAAAGCTCATGACGAGTGTAGCTCGTCGTTATAGCGGAAGGGGTTAAGAAACATTAGTTCGAACCCACGAGTGGTATTGTGGTGATGTCCGGAAGGAAACACGACCAGACCTTCGGAGCCCACTACAATGTGTAACCAGTAAGAGATTGATGATTGCTATGTAATGTTAGTATAAATGTAACGTGCAATGTAATTGTAGCAGCAAATTACCGTAAGTAGATCTTACTCAATAAAGTTTACTTTATCGTAGTTCTTTCTCAACAAAGCGATTCAGGGAATTGCTTTAAACACTCTTAAAAACAAACTTTGTAGTTGTTACCTAATCTATTCTTGGCTGATCTTGAATGATGAATAATCTACTCCACCACTCTGCCATTGTTTTTTGAGCGTTAGTTACTCTTGTTTACTCTGTTCTCTTACTTTTAGTACTGTAATGCGAACTCGAAGTTTCGCGTTTGCAGGGAGTCACCAAAACAGAGAACTTTTACTTTTGATGTGATATATTCTGATTTAGACTCATCTCTGCAGCGAGACGGTGTGGAGTAAGGATAATGAATGAATGATCTTGAATAGAATTAGGTTGAGTGTTGGGTAGTTGAGTTAGTGAGCGAATTGTTACAATAATGAGTGAATAGAATGAGAGTCGGCGAAAAGGAACGCAGGGTTTTAAGGACTTTAGGGAAAGCAGTGGGAGAAGGATGACGGAGTTTGGGAGTCGAAGGTCAAAATAGGAAAATAAGAACTTTTGGACCTGGGTCGGAGATTCGGGGATGAGTAATGATAGTTGTGACTGAGGATCGAGTCACCGCGTCGATGTACAAAATATTTGTAAAGATTTTACTAATCCTAGTCGAAGGGTCGGTACATTACAGTACTATTTTTTATTGTTACGTGCAGCTTCAACGGCTGTTCTTATTTTTTCGGTAATCATGAAAGTTATGGTATAGCAGAACACTAGCAACAATGGCGTGAAAATACAAAATAATGTTGGAATGTCAGAAAAAATCCCATCACTGCAATAGCTTCACTTGAATTGTAAAATAAATACTTATAAAATAACCAACCTAGGTTTCACTTGAGACCTTTGTGAATTTAATAAAGAATCGCTTATTTTCGTTTCTATCTCCTGGAAAATTGATTCTTATGGTGAATTAAGTTAATCTTTTTCTTTTAACACTTCCTAGAAATTCAACTTATATTGACGTTTTAGTATTTGAACTAAAATATTTAATGGTCCGAATACCAATTTTTTCCCAAGAAAACTGCAAACTGTATTACGTTTAGAAAGTGAATAGTTGTTGAAGGTCAGTGAGGAAATTGTTTGTTTTAGAAACCAGCGCTCTTTCAGTAGGGAAAAGTTTACCAATAATATGTAAATCCATGCTCACTGGCACTCTGTATTCAATTATTATTTCTCACGAAGAGTACAACTGAACGATCTGACTAACTGCCAACCTCTAAGCGAGGATCAAGGTTACACAATTATGTTATAAAATATCTGCTCAGTTTATTCGTTGAACTGAAAGCACAGAAGTCTCGTTTGTATTTGAATCTCCTAGTAATTTATAATCTATGGTAATTGTTCCCTCCACTGCCACAAGGAAAGTTGTGTTCGGTGGATTAGAGAAGCGTGAATGAACATGAATGTGTTCCAAACTGATAATTACACGAACGTATAATATTCTTTTCTAATTTGTGAGGATTGTTATCGAGAATAAGCTAGATAGTTCTTCAACGCGATTCTTCAGATAATAAGATAGGTAAAAAGAAAATCATAACTTTTATAGAGCGTAGAACAATAAATAAGAGCAAAAATTTTATAAAATATTTCGTAGTAAGATTTGTTAATTCTTGATAAACGAAGAGATAGTAATTATCGTGTACCTTGTCTTCCTTTTTTTCACTAATTCTTAAAAAGTATACAGTAACTTTAGTCGATATTAGAACATTAATTTATTATTATGTCAGAACATAATGTTTGTAAGGGGATCTTTTCATTAACAATGAGTAAAAGAGTCAACACATTTTCATGTACGATGACGTTTTGTTCCTTCAAAAATAATATTATGATATTTTTCCATTAAAATGTGAATTAAACTGCAGACAGACTTGTCATGATATGGATTTTAATGCCAAGGAATAATAGGATGAATATTATTAAGTATGGAGCATTGAATAAAATTAATCTTCGATATAAGTTCCAAGTCACATCGACTGTTGTCAATAATACAAAAAAATGTTCTTCCGTATAAACGACTTCCAATATGGACGTATTCTGTATTAACATATAATGAACGCTACTTATACAGTTCGCTATGTCAAATAGTAGTTCGCGATCACGTAACACGTGTAATGACATATAAAACGTAATTGTTTGAATTTTTTAAAGCGCTTTAAAATAATTCGTATGCATTATTCAAATCTTGGTTAATAGCCGTTTATAAACAACATGGAATAATCAAGGAAAAAATATATTATTTAGATATTGCGATATTAATATCGCAAATCATTTCTGCAACGACGTAAAATTCCATATACCTTAAGAAGTTTTATATATAACCGTATAAACATGTTTTTAATAAATATTCAAAGTATTTGTTTCAATGGAAACAAAACCTTGCTCGAAATACATTTTTCCTGTAGTTCTTTCTTTTTTAATGGGAGATATCTTCTTTGTTCTGGTCTGTATTACTTCTTACAACACGCCCTATGCATCTAGATGTAAAAATATCGAGACCTTTTTTGATATAAAGAAACTATTCCTATTAGTCGTACACCTTCACAATAGCGTTCTCACACAGCTGCATTATAATAAGCTGCTCGCCACAAAGGCGAAAACTTACCTGCAAATTAGAAGAAAAGTAGCACTCCAGTATGCTCTTGAAACGACTCAGTCTTTACAACTGAACTGTAAAACAGGTACACATATTTTAAAAGCATGGTAAACCTCGAGAAAGGAAACTTCTTAAATGCGTCAACGATTCTGGCTTTGATGTTTCATGGCACAAATAAGTATGCATCTTTCAACTGAAAACTCAATAAAAACTGAATTATGAAAGTTTTCTATAAAGTGAAAATAAGAAATTTAGTCATGTTTGAGTAATCAAAAATGTTTTTGTATTGATTCTTTGCACGTACATATTGAACTATATTCGTCAAAGCTTTCCGTTGTAGTTAATTTTTTGTCGACTGTGGAATTTGATAAAGATTTTGCATCTTTATCTAAATATTATATATCTTATAAAATTCATGCAATTAATTGTACTTAATTCTCGAAAAGCTGGAAAAATAAATTGGACAATACAGGATTAGTGCTAGCCGAATTCATATGGAGGAAATGTTGAGTTTATTATAGTAGTTGCAGTTTGTAGTTTACTAATTACTGCTTGAATAAGTTCAGTAAGTAATATGTGTTGTTTATGTAAGTAATATGTATGTGTTTATATCCCGGATCCTTTTTACACGTTCGATATGTGTCGTGCAAGGAAAATATTAAAAAAAAAGTAGAAAAAGCAATTGTTACTTTATAGATCGGTTCAAACCAACAACAATTTTTCTGATAAATCCATGAGTTTATCGGTTTTCTTAGCTTTTAAGGAAACCTCAAAATCATCGTAAAGACAATAAATAGAAAGTAACTTCCATGTGTTTCAGGAAACGTAAGGTAAATATAATTAGACAATCATATGTTTCATCTATTACACGGCAAAATTAGTTACTGGAATTTTAAGCGGAAAAATAGGAGTTATTTTGAGCAACGCTGTTAAGAGTAAAATTGCTAGCTTTCACGATCTTGACCCTATCATAAGGCTTCATGCAAATTTGAGGTCCTTAAGTAAGGGATATGCGTGTCAGCTATCATTAACGGTATTATCGCGACAAGCGTACTTTATAAAGGTTGCATAATTAGCGAAGAAAATTCGATTGAGGTAACATTCCACGATATCCTTAACTTTGATCGTCGCTATGACAACAGCAAAGTAATTTATTGCAGAATATCACACGCCCCAAAAATTAATAAATAATTACTACAATGATCGAAATTACGTCTTTATCGAAATAGTTGCCCATACTTTTAACAAAATTTTTGCGATTTCGGCAAATTTTATATATTATTACATTTCACTAATTTTTTCCGCATACTAATTGATTAAACGTAGAATTAATTTTATTCTCTCATTATATCTACTATATTACTCTCTGTCTTTTTAAGTAGTAGCAAATCTGTTAACTCGCACGTTTAAAAATAGTTTTTTGTCGCGCTACTAACTGTGTCAAGAATTATTAATAATATTTTATTCTTCGATCTGAATCAATATCGTGTTTAAATTGGACATCGAGTTTTTTTTCAAAGGTGTCACACAACCTACTTAAAATTAGGTCTTGAAGTTTATCCTGCTACGTATTTAAAGCTCAGATCACGATCATTTAAAGTTTTTAAAGTGTGCGCCCGGTAAAAATACACAGGAACACTTGCAGTACCAGTTATTTTCGAACTATTAGGGAAGGTTTCAGAAGCTAATTGTTATTTGACTCACGCAAATTTTAATGAGGGAGCATCCGTATTATTTGCAAAAAAAAGTTTTAACTACTTGGGCAGCAGCGGGCAAATTGTTGTGGTCCTTGATAGTATTGATACTAGAAAAAGTATTAATTACATGTTTATTAATTGCTCTTTTTGATAACCCCTTTATTAGTAACACACATGTAGAGGGTGGAGCTGCTACGTATCGACTATGGAATTAAAAGTTTGTGCTTATAAGTAGCAACCCGTGTCCAAATCTTCATTACTTCTGAGAGGTTTTTCTATTTGATATACGTATCATATATGGCTCGTTTATTTTGAAAGTGGAATAAGTCACTTTCATTTGAAATAGAAATATTTAGGGTTTGCATTTTAACGTATTTAAAAATATTGGTGCCAATTTTCGAGAAGCTTTCAACATAAATGGTTCATATATGTAAATCGTAATATTGGTCGTTTGGAATTTACTAAAACTATAATACATAGTGATATTTTGATGTGAGGTATTCAGCCAGAGAACGGAAAAATTCGAATTGTAGTCAGTTACGGACCATAATTTCTATTAATAGTTGTTGTATATACAGTTTGAAATTTTTTGTTACTTCGATATAAATAACATCGTTTGTTATATTTCAAATAGAATGAAGTAAGCGACCCTCCAGTCTGATGTATCGATCGAAAAGTACGTCATTCCTGTTACTAATTCTTGGGTATCTTTAAAAACTTTCAATAAAGTGGACCTTTTGTTGAACGTTAATGAAATAGCTACTCTTTGATTAATTTTTCGGACAGTCTGTTACAGTGACACATTTAAATTAAAATTCAGTATTTATCCAACTTACTGTATACCTCAATTAAAAGTTTAATGTTACGCGGAAGTTATAATAGCTCCCAGAATTAAAAATATTCAACCAAATTTTACTTTCGTTGTATTCTATTTTGTTTATTTCAACTGCCGTTGTCATTTCGCCTAGGACCTACTGTTTTATGTGAACTTAGTGTTCTGAATCACCAAGCCTATAATATAGATATCACGTAGGAAAAATTTCCCAAAAGTTAAGGGGAATTTCAATTGGAACTCAACGAGTGCGAATCTCAGCCTTTTTACCTCCTTACCCACTACAGACCCCCATAAATGTTTTTGTTATGTGATATAGTTTCGTTGTACTGTTTATACCTATTTCCACGTTTACTCATAAATGAAAAACTACCTTACAGTCCATTTTACAGGTTAATTGTGACAAGATCCAGTCATTTTAACACTGAAATTATCAAGACGGTTAAACTGACCAGTACCCAATTCTTTCTAAAAATTCTCTATTTTGATAGGCATGCCATAGAGTAGAGATTCCAAGTCTACCTTATAAAACAAAAATTACTTAAATGATCATCTTTTTCACCTCTTGATTTCTCTTTTTGAAAATATATTTAAATATAATAGATATAAAGCCGGTAGTTTTAGTGTTAAGGGCCACTCTAAAACTATGCGAAAGTGTTTGACGATCGCATTTAGTGTTTTCGTGTTATGCCCACAGTGAGAGATAAAAGATAAATACAAGGGACGTGATTTACGTCGCAAAAGGAAAATAACTTGGGTTCCTGAGCTTGTTTCTTTATACCGTGGACTCTGCTGTTCATGAATATATTTATAAAGGGAACTTAACATTGTGTTGAAGTTGGCTTAATAATCTGAAAAGAAGTACGGTTTGATATGTTAATAATGTATGAAGTATAATAAAAATATGAGAATTCTGTGACATCGAGGGATGGAAGTGGGTTATGAATTAGTACGCTTTTTATATCTTCATCAATGTATACCGAATTTTTGTTTCAATTTTCAGCAGATTGTTGAACCTTTGAATAAAGTATTATTCAGTTATAAAATACGTAAATAATTTCCATTAACTGAGTCTACGAGCGTAGTGCGATAGGATATTTTGAAATGGATTTACTTGGATGAATATTTACATTGCAACTTCATTTTCAATGCAAATTTCATGAAATGCATCAATATTTACGTCTGCAATATTGTAAATTTTACATGAACGAATTTTCAAGTTATTAATGGTAAGATTTTGGAATTTGCATACGTTCGAAGCATTAGAATTTATTTGTAGACATAAAGTTAGTTAGATATCAGGTATTAAAAATACTTGTGATATTTGTACAGTAACATGCTTATAAAATGAAATTTTTTTTCTGTGCTCTATTTTCTTCTCGCAAGGAAATGTTTTGGATATGAATCTTAAATTACCACCTTAATTTTTATCGGTTGAGATATCTTTGAACGTCTATTTTTTATCTTGAAGCCTTTTAATTTATTTTATTTTAATTTGTTGAGCTCCGGATTACTTTTAAAATCTGTTGTCAGTTTAACATCAAATATTGAAAAATGCTCCAGTTAAATGTACAAAACATTTCTCAGAGTTCACAGTCAATATTATTTTGATAAAAAATTATTTATGATAGAATAACAACAATATCTGGATATAAAAGCGCAAAGAATTTGTTTAAAAATAATAACTAATCCCTTGAGACGTGTAGTTTTTCGTTGTATTTAATCTTCTATTGATTTCATTCTGACTTCGAAATTTCATAAAAACGATGTGTTTTCATTTAAACACCTTTCATTATCTACTGTTACATCCATCATCGAATAAAAATAAGTAACCAGCAGAGGGAAATATTAGGAAATATATATTAATCAACTCGTAAAATGTTGAAAGATTAATTCGAATTACAGAGGTTAATATGTACATTTACATATGAGACAATACAATACTCTATCTATCGAAAATGGATAAAATTTCATTCCGTTCGTGATTGATATGGACTTCCATTGATTTGAAACAAATCAACTTTTCAATCGAAACACAAAAGACGCATATCGATTTCTATTCAGCAGCATAAACGCAACGCTGAAAACCATCGGCCTTCGACGTCCTCGAAAAAGATTAATTAGTCGGTGAATTAAAAGACTCACGAAAGGATTATATTTCGTTTGAATTACCAGCCGTTCGCGTGATAAATCTTTCTCAAACTTTCATTTAAAACTCTGAGAAACTCAATTCCCTTTTGGAAAAAAAAAGAAAATACAAGATGGCGAAAAAATGCAGTAAAACTTTCCTGATGCTAATTCCATCGCCTCTTATCCGACATCACGTTCCGTACATTTACCTTTTAATATCGATTTAAATGTCAGAAGAAGTTTTCCACCTGCACCGGGAAGAAAGGAACGGGATAAAATTAGTAGGTAAACGCAACTCAGCCGCGAAGCTAAACGAGACGGGGTTCTCATATGAGATAATAACAATTGGAAAACGGGGCCACAGGGGAGATCTGTCGAAACATTTAACCCGATAGTAATCCCCAGAACAGATAACGGGAGTGCACTCTTGACCCCAATAAAAAATGATACGTCGACGAAAGAAAGCCGAGGGAGTTATAGGTTCGCCACTGTCGACATTGCTGAAAGTAATTGTGGTATTTGTACGGGTTACTTCGCCCGTGAACACCGAAGATATCTGCTTCCGGAGGCGCAACTTTATTTCATTGTACGCTGACAAGTTATGGCGAAGCTGGTTTTATAGCCTCGGTGGGAACGTGTGATACAGTGTCGTCGACGCGGGAGCTGGAGAAATTCAGTGCATCGAAGACGAATCTTCGTAGGATCTTCGTTTACGGAGCTGCTCGTTTCTATTTTATTCTAACTGTGAATAGGAACATATATTTGAAGGCTTGGGGGAAACCAAATTTTAGAAGCAAAGAAACGTCGGAATATTTTTCTTATTGAATGATAAGGTGTGTTTTTAGTTTTTGTTAGCTGTTTGTTACGCGTGGTAAATAAACTTTTCGCACTTAATGAAGCATGCTTTGTATTTAATTTCGAGTGGAAATATTAGTTTAATATTAAAACAGCCATGATATTCCGAGACTGCCTGTACATACATATTTAATACTAGGTTTACGGAAGCTGTCTAATCGACGGGTTCCTACTTTTTTATAAACAATTCTTAAAGTACAGAAACGGTACAGTAGCGTTTTACCAATGTACTTTTTTTAATATATTTAAGTATAACAGATTTAATAACCGTGGATTTGGTGTTAAAATAAATTTTGTATATATTTTAAAACTTCTTGTTGTTAATATTTTTTAAGAAAAAGTTTATATACGTATAAACTAAAAATACTACCTAAAGACTTCAAGTTACTATTAGCTCATGAATTAAAAAATGCAAGGTTAAATATAATTATCTAATACCTTTAGTAGCGAGGGATTACAATATTTTTGCTATAATAATTCAGAAAATGTTTTTTGCACATCATAAAAACAAAAAGCAAGTTACCGAGTAGTAATGCAAATTACTAATTGATCGTAAAATGTTTCTTGCTTAAGCTTTATTACTTCAGTTTCTGCAAAAAATTTTGTTGTATTAGAATGTCTTTAAGTTTGTATTAGTAGTATTTATTATTTAATGTATCACACTTCATTATACGTACATTTGTATTTACATGCAGAAACTTCTTTCCCCCGTAAAGGTGACAGCACATTCTACGACAAACAGCAAGAAAAAATGTTATATAAGTACATATAGGTAATCGTTTGAGTCCCAAGGAGCGCGACCGCGCTCTTCAGATTTTGTGTCGAAAAGTCCCAGTATGTACTCGGTTGAGACAAGCGCTATCGCGCTGCTCGGGTTTTTTCGACCGTGTTCTTTTAGAAGCCTCTGGGACTCAAACGGTTAAATACTTTATTAGAGAGTTATAGCAAAAATATTATTTAACAACAGACTAATCTGTCGTTTCATCCACCATAAATGCGAAAGATACATATTTAGGTAAGTATAAGCTGTAGGCCGTGTGTACTATTTAAATTAATCAAAATATGTTTAATTCTGGAAATTTCCATCGCCTCTTACACATTTACAATTATTTTTGTCCATCTATGAGACAGAAAAAAAGCTTTGAACTCAATGTATGATGAGCATCGATTGATTGTGGAAGCCACAAATTAATTTGTACACATAAAACATGTGTACTGATCTAATAAGACAGACTTTATGTGAAAAAAGGGTGTCAGTTTAACTAAGATTTTGTCAACAATCATTTATTAATTCAAATATTGACATACCGTCAGAATAGATAACTTCAAACTGCTTATTAATAACGATACACAAAATATAAAGAAATAAACTATTGGAAATATGTCCCGGTGCGCCATTACATAAGATGTATACTTATATTCATATTATATTATTTTAATTAAAACATGACGCAAATATGTATTACGACTCTTGATCACGTGAAATACCATAAGGGTCATCAATGGCTAGCTTTTTTACATTCGATGAAATTTATTTAAAGTCGAGAATTTCTTAATATATTCCGTATAAAAATACGGTATAGCAAGCAAAGCACTTCGTCGGATAGAACTACTTGAAATGGAATTACCATATAGTAGCCACTAGAGGTCTGAAATACGATTGTTTTCTCATTTGAAGGACTTGCAATATACGTGTCGAAGAAGCTAAAGAAATGGACCATCGATTTTTCTCATACCTAAGTTGCTGCATTCTACTCGTTGCCTTGATATCCCTCTCACAAGGACACTCGCTTACTGAAATACATACTCAAGGAAATTCATTCAGAGATCTGAAAATACAAAGTCCCACCACGACGACGGTTAACTTGGTTTCCAAACAATCGGCCAAATTGCGGAGAGGCAAGGCAGATATTTCATAAACGTTCGCCAAAAATGTCCTGCTAACACTGAATTAGTACCGGGAAAATGTCACCCGTCATTCGGATAGGAGATCATCTACGTAATGCACCGACTAAAAAATGCATTGGATTGAGTGGCACATAATTCTTGTAACTCAGAGAGGACGTGTTACTCGTCGTAAATATGTAGCTACTTAAGGGAGCGAAGATAAAGTTTTGTTATTACTGAAAGTTGACGGAATTAAGAACTTTTATCGAGATAAATGCTCTGCTATATCTTTCAGGGAACACGAAGACGGTAGAAATTTTTGTAATATTCATACATACAGGTAACTCTTATATTAATGCAATTTATTATTTATTTATTTTTCTGATTGCTACAACAGTGTGCAGTATTCCATAAATAAATACATCATATTGTTAGTTGCGTTGTATTTGTAGAGTTAAAGAAGTAAACAATAAAAGAAAGATACGTCTGTTGTTTTTATAAATATTATTTTCCTTATTTATAAACTGTATCGACGAAGTACTGCCTATTTACTCTCTGATATAATCATTTCAACTTTGTGAACTATTTAAATTTTAGTCCTAAAAGCCACGCAGTTTTTTCAATGATTAAACACTTTCGAAAGAAATTCTTTTATTGTTTATAATGTTGTTGTCACAGTATTATAATCACACTTGTCAATAAGTATTCCAATTATATAGTTTACTTTTAAATGTAAACAGGAAAATTGATTTTAATAACATTTTTATCCATTTTCTTAGCAGTCTAATTTTGTTTCTATTCAATTCTTACCTGTCTATATGGAATATGGTAAATAAAGTAGTTTCTATCATCCCGTCACGAAATGCATTCTTTGTCAGTGAGCTTGCTGAGTTTGCTATAAAAATTCTATCACGGTGTTCTCACAAATGGCTTAAAAATGGTTTAACTGAAATTAAATTTGACACGTGCTACTATAATATAAATAATTTTACAAAGACCCGTCTAATATAATATTAATCACATTGTTGTGACTGGTAACCCTTTGTAAGCAGCATTACAAAGGTAGATGAATTTAGTAGCAAGTAAAATGCGGCAGAATTATCGAATAACGGTCTCGTGGAGGTGGCTTTATGAGAATCAATGCATCTTGTGTCAAATGAAATGTGAAAAACTTATCGAATAAAGGTTCCCTGTAATTTTATGAGAGCTGCAGACTCTTGTGTCAAATGAAACGTAAAATAATCTTTGAATGAAACTGTCGCAGTTTAAATAAAGTTCGATTTATATCAAACACGTAATTCTGGGAATGTAATGTATTTCTGTGTTAAATGACAAATTGTTGGCTACGGTATGAAAGGAGTACGATGGGATCTTCCTTTTGTATGGCGCATTTAATTTCTGATAATTACATATTTCATAATAGCTGTAAACATGTTCATAATAGAGTAAACATAAATAGCTGCTATCGAGACCTTTAAGTCATTCAGCTCCCTGTTTGGTTTGAACAGTGATTAGTACTTAATAAACAAATTGTACATTAGAACGTATAAAAAATATGTTAAAAAATGGAAGACTATTACTTTTATATGAAGAAATATTTTAATACTATAAAAAAATAATGTTCTGTATTTTATATAGAATTACTGAAAGATATAGCATGTTGCTTATTTTCTATTGAATATTGTTTGCTGAAAGAATGCTAGATGACAGTTTTCTTGTTGAAAAGATGTATCATTTGTGATACGTGAATATTTCTCACGAATGTTTGTACGTTCTTTATTTAAAAATCGCCCTGTTTTTTTTGTCAGCGCATATTTTTGTACGATAGAGAGCACGAATTTGAAGTATAGGTCAAGATAAATAGAATTAACAAATACATTTTGGTGTAACGTTTAATGTATTCCATAAAAGAAACCAATTTCAACATCTTTCAAACACCATTTTCTATATCTTGCTATGTTAACAACAGAGAACTTCACGCATGTAGTTAATTGCATGGAAGATAGATTACTCTTCTACGTAACAAATGTTGCGATCATAATCAATGCGTACAAATATGATATGACATGCGATGTAAACGTTATGTATTATACCAATGTTGATTTTTTAAGATCAAAATCAGTTTGAGGTCACAGGGGTGTGCTTTATACGCGATTCCTCTAATCTTCTTTATGTCTAGGCAGCGTTTAAATACATTTAAAAGTGTAATCTGTGACAACAGAAAATCAAGATAGTATTGTATACCCGTAAAAGATAACAGAACTTTAAAAAACTCATCTATCGCAAGTCATATGTCTATCTGAATCATTAAATCACTGCTATTCGTTTATCTGTCAAATAATTATCGAGTAATTGACTTGTAACAAATTATTCGCATCCCGTTTATGACATGGTTCTATAAAGATAAACATTAAAGGGTAGATTAACAATTTATATCATGACTTTATTTCGAAAAAATGAAAGTCTTTGCTCAATAAAATATAACTAATAATAATTATCAGCTAGAAGTATCGTTTTATTTTTTATTTTACATAAAAAGACAGTATTTTAATACATTTGTGCAATCCTGTATAGATACAATAAATATTTTATATCTTTGTAATCAATAACAGCCTTTAAATATTTTTGAAAAACTAAACTTTGAACTACTATAAAATATTTAAAAATCACTATTTTTAAGTCGAAATATTATTTCACTAGTATCTTTACATATAAACCTTAAAGAATTTTGATTATATTATTCGATTATCTATCTGTCTTCAACGAAAGGACTTTCTTTCAACAAATATAAAAAAATCGTCGGATTTCAGGATACAATGACCATTTAAAGTGATTTTTTATTCAGTAATAATAAATTCTTATCAGTTATTACGTATCTTTTACCCAATATCATTGCAAACTGTCCTCTAAAAGCAAAATCGCACACCAATCCACCGATTTACACGGTATTTTATTTACACGATTTCGCTTTTACATGGTCTTCGAAATTAATTTTGATTAAATTTATTAAGAATCTTATATTCCTCGTTTCTCTATGCGAAATGAATTACATAATATACCTTTATATGTTTGTTTCTTTTATGAAAGGACTGTTAGTTTTATGTTGCACAAGGTATTTTACATTTTATTTTACGTTGAAATAAATGATTGAAGTGTGCAGATTTTAGTTTGTTTTCGATTTATACGGTTACACTTATCAAAATCCACGGTTTCGATTTGCACGGTTGTCCGAGGAACCTACCTTAAGTGTAAATCGGTTGATAGGTATACTTAATCGAGGTTTTAAACGTACTTGTCAGACAATATATTATATCATCGTTATACATTAACCACCCACAAATATGAAGGGAACATATTATGTACTTTAATTTCCCTTAATACCCCTTATTTTGATACAATTATTTATTAAATGGATCCCCATTAACCAATTATCAATTAGGATCTTACAGTTAGTATCGTGATTCATGTTTCTTTCGCGTGACACTTTTGCTCCGCGGTCATGACTTTGAATTAAAACACGGCAACGTCAAACACACCCACACACAGATACACACATATGCATGCATACATAAAGCTATATATGTTTAATGAGAAAGGGAATGCAGAAAGAGTAGAGGAAAACATGGAAGGATAGAGTAAGCAAAAGAGAGATAGATAGATATAAAAAGAGAGTGGGAAAGAGACAGAGTGAGAGAGAGGGGCAAAGTTAAATGTCTGAATGAAAGTACAGCCGAATTTGCGTGATCGCTAATTGTGAGTGTTAGTACTCGTGGCTTTGTGATGAGTCCCCGTACTCCTACTTACTCACGTATTCGAGTCAGCCAGATTTTGTACTCATTGTCAGAAGTAGAGACCCCTCGACACTTGTTGCTTGCCATCGACATTTGTCTGCTGTACTGTTATACCGTATGCATTTCGCTTTCGTGGTTAGTCTTTGTCAAGTTACACACATATCGCGGAATGCTTGCAATTGTCGTAACTTTCATTATATTCTTACTTTACGATAATGTAGGCAATATATGTACATACGTAGCAGAGGGTAGAAACGTTCCGAGCGGTTACAATAGACTCGTTTCTCTGCACGTTAGATTGCAATTGCAATATACGTATCAAATAGGACCGCAGCTGAATTATACATTTTGGGAGTAGTTTCGGTATTATAAAGTGAATTTTTGAACTATACAAGCATTTATGAGTCATTTTGAAAATTGTTTCCTAGCCATGACGTGAAACGACATAATAGAACTTGTGCACAAAGTAACATTTTAAAATAAAAAATTGCCTTCTTTGGATCATTAACGAAGTAATTGGTTTCGACTGATTTAAAATCAGATTTATTTCTTTTTCGGATTATAAATTCTAAATGGTTTATATTATGTGCACTGTAATTAAATATTTAAAATGTTATTGTAGCAGAGTGTACGAAGTATTTTGTCAACATGAAAAGGTAGTTGCAAGTATAAAGCATTGTTTCTTTTAAATCTTTGAAGATAAGAAATTCTATAGTCATATGTTCAAATTAATATGTCTTTAAACACTTTTACTAACAAGGGAACCCCTCAAGGTGCCAATCACCGATTTTGATGAATCTCAAGTACGATGACTTCTTATAAAGGTATTTCATACCTATTTTTTGATCAGCAATCGACCACGTTAAAGGGATGAAGACCGCCCCCAAAGTTAGGGATGTAAAATATATTTCGGCGAATACCTCAGAAACTATGATAGACAGAGTAATTGTATAGTAATATAGTAGAGTAATAAATAAAAAAACTGTTTACATTGACGAAATTAGTACCTTTTTACGACGAATTTATTCTTAAAAGTACTAACCAAATAAATAGAAATGTGTAAGAAGTATAATTTGAAATTTCTCATTAATAAATGTAAATTATAATTTCATGGTTTACTTAGAAAGTAATTATTGAAACTCATCTACTTTAATAAATCCTTGTCGGATAGTAACGTGACTCAAAGCACGAATAATGGTATCTTTCATTTATTTCCATGCGTTCTCTATGGGATGAAATGTACCATTAAGGTAAAAGCACTGCTTCGACGTCTTTGTGTGCACAGCTCTTAAATAATCACTGAAGAAAAAGATTTTTCATAAAAATTTTATTCTATAACGAGATCGTTCTTTCCAAAGACTACAAAGCAGCATCAACAACGTTTATCAAGCAACTTAATTTATTGTAAAAGACCACCGATGCTTCATTATTATTTAAACTTGTAGCACCTGTTTCTTCTGTATGTTACGAAACTTTCCACTGTACAATGATAATAAAGAAAAAACTGATTTATATGCTTAGCTTTGTTCGATTTTATATATTTTGATCGCAGCCTATCGCTTTATATTGCAATTATGCATCGAACAGTATAAAATGCTGAATATGTAAATAAAACGTTCAGAATGGTTGATGTACGTTGACGCAGAAACATATCAAATGTGTAATAAATAAATGTACCGATCTGGCAAAAATATTTATATAATCTGATATCGTAGTACGAAAATAAAAATATTACAAAATCGAATTACCGCAGCATATTTAAAGTTCGGAATATGCCACGAATTTTCAAGCGACTTCGACAGTTCCTAAAATATTTATGCGAAGCTTATATTCGTGGAAAGAAGACACAGTTCTAGCAATTTTTTTATGCCTTAAACATTCTTTTCATTTTTCATCCTGCCAAAAGTGTTAATATATGCGAAAATACAAATTTCCACAACTGTATATGACTTTCTTTTATCATTAACAGGAATAAAATATGACATCGAAATGCCTTCTATTTCGTTGCAACCCTGTATCCATTAGCGTATATGAATGCAAGCGGGTATGCAAGTATATTTACACGAACAAATAATAAACAATACATGTTTCAATTTTTGTTTTTCCAACAAATGTAGGACAGAAGCATTTAAAATATGTAGGATCGTGAAAAAAGCGCAAACCCACCCAAGCAACGGTCCCCGCCTGCCGTTGCTTAACACTAAACCTACCGGCTTTATATCTGTTATATTGAAATATACGAAGTAAGTACTTCAGAAGAAGAGATTTGAAGAGGTGAAAAAGATGATCAGTTAAGTAATTTTTGTTTTATACGATAGACCTAAAATATTTACGGAATGGCTGCCCAATCAATTTGGGGAATTTTTAGAAAAAATCAGAAAGCGGTCATTTGACCGCCATGGTAGGTTTAGTGTTAATACGGAGATCTCCTGAGTCTATCCCTGATGTCATTTCTTCCTCACGTCCTTTTCTCTTAACACTAGAACTACGAAACCAGTCAAAATGACTGGTACACAATTGTTTACAAAAATTCTTCAAATATACAGGAGAGTCATGGAATAGATATTCTTTGTCCATCTCATAAAACATAAATTACAGAATCGATCATATTTTCCACCCCTTAATTCTTCTTGTTTCAAAGCACTTATTTAATATATTTCAATATAGTAGATTTAATGCCGGTAGTTCTAGTGTTAAGGTTCTTTATAGGAGCGCTTCCGCTCGATCCCACAAACAGGAAAGTTATTTTTACGAAGCAATACATGCAATAAAAAATGATTTATCGCAAAATATTTACTTAGCAACAAATAAATGGCAGAAAATAAAAATAACAGAACTCAATTCTTTTATTACATTCACACAAGCATTAGATAGATTTTTAAAAAAAATCTATAACGTGTGGGGACGTATGTTTTACTAGTTCATATTTTCGGCTCTCATTTTTGTGGTTATTTCGTTAGAAAACGTATTTATTTATGTGGGATCTAAGTTTTCATAATCTCAGCAGTTCATATATCCTTTAAGTACTAAATAGAAAAAGGAATATTATTCGTGAAATCACATACGAATCAAACATACGTAAGTTACAAGTAAGTAAAAATAGCAGTCACAAATCAGCCCAGACGCGATTCCTTAAGAAGTGAAATGAGTCGGTTGATCGCACTTTTACAATGACTCTCTTTGTCTTTCAACCCTTTAGCCTACAATAACGAATGACACTCGTGGCTTGGGAAATGGAATCAGAAATTTTAATGTTTTCCAAAACCTACGATATTGGACATATACAGTGACTCCCGCAAATATTCGGACACCAATGTAAGATTAGCTTTATTAATTAATATCTCGGTTCTTTGAAAAGCAATCGCCCAGTCTTTTTTACCTAATAATTAATGCTGCGTTAGTGTTAATAAACGTACAAAATTTATTCACATAGTTTACATACATTGTATAGTAATATTCAACAAAGGAAACTATACCTAATTTTTGGGTCACAAAAATATTCGGACACTATACATATACATATCTTTTAAATAAAATTTAACATTATAAATCTCATTTTAATATTTCGTTGCAAAACCATTTTGTTTTATAACGTGTTTTAAACGATTCGAAATATCAGAATTTTTTTTTAAATAGTTTACTGATATGAATGCCCATTCATTTTCAAGCCTTGTTTTTAGTTCTTCTTTTGAATGAATGGGGGTCCTGCGAATTCTTCGATTCAATTCATCCCATAAGTTTTCTGTGGGGTTAAGGTCTGGCGATTGTGGTGGTAGATGGAGCACTTTGGGGCAATTATACAATAAAAATTCTTGCACAATTCGTGCTTCATGCTTAGGATCGTTATCCTGGTAAAATTTAAAACCTTCGGTATTCCCATTTTTATTGTGCTTTGTTTTAAGTTGTTTTTTAGTAGGTTTAAATAAGCATTTTTCTCCATGATGCCATCGATAAAAACTAAATTGCCAACGCCAAAAGTAGAAATACAGCCCCAAACCATTACGCTGCCTCCTCCGTGTTTTACTGTACCTCGCGTATTAGTATTTTTGAACTCTGTATTCGGCTTTCACCATACCATACATCTCCCATCAAAACCGTAGACGTTTTTGCTCTCATCAGCAAATATAACATTTTCCTACCAGGAATTTTTTGCTTTTCAAATACCTGAGATATTAATTCATAAAGCTAGTCGTACATTGGTGTCCGAATATTTGTGGCAGTCACTGTATGTGTAATATAGCAAATAAAATTATCGCCATGCTATTAATATGACGTTAAAGTATACGATATATGAGAAATCGCTGAACGGTTGTTACTTCAACAATTTAATTGTGTTACTGCACACGCAGCACCAAAGATAGGAGTTAAAAAGAAAAAAACACATTAATCTTGATGTTTCTTAAACTTCTTTATATTTATACAACATATTATTTTTATTCGTAGATACATAGCATAAGTGATACTTGGAACGATTGTCTTAGTAATTATAAAACAGACGTCAGGCAGAGCTGCAGACGGATCTGACCATCAGTGGGTCCGGAAGAAACACTCGCCCCTTAAGCGTAAGGGGTAGGTTTAAGACCTTACCCTTCAAAGGGTAAGAGCTGCATAGCGGTACAACAGGTATATTCCTTTGTTAGTGCGTCCGTATATGTAGTTTGCTAGATGAAACACTTGGAATATTTCAACCTAATGCTACGACGGTTTACTGTAATAAATAGTGAATGTGAGATATGATATAGCAGAATATATAGCAGGGAGTGACGTTACGAATAATTTTAAGTTCAAGTGTGATTAAGGAACTTGCTGAAAGGGGATTGAAATACCGATATTGTTTCGAAGATGACTAAAACATTGTATATGTTTCTTTAATTATTGATGAGTATAAGCCTTTGATAGATCGTTACAAGTTGCTCCGAAATTGTTCCAAAGTAATTTGCCGAAGAAACGAAGATTTTGAAAAAAATATGAGGATTTGTCTGGGCAAAATTGCCATCGGTTCAATTTGTTTCCGTTGGAAGGGTGACAAACTTCTAAACGTGAAAATAGAAAGTTAAAATATTTTAAGTGATGCCTGCTTGCAAATGGTTTTTGTAATTGTATGCACGTACGTCTGTGCAATTCATGCGTTCGCATTCGTGCAGATTGTGTACGAGTTACGCTGTTATAAAATGAAATAAAGTTCAGAAAAATATAACTCTCAGAGAGCTCCTCTTATTTGTACCAATGAAGTTATAGGAATTCGCATTCCCGATAAGAGCAAGGTTTTCATTCGTTTCATACATTCAATATTTATGCACATCAGCATGTCTTATCATTCGAGCAAATTGAGAGGAAATAGACATCTGCGAAGCAACATTATTAGACCAACGAACAATTATTCTAGCAAGCTTAAAATTCGTATCAATATTTGTCACTGTATCACAGAGTTAATAATGAAAGTATAACTTGATAACATTGACTGCGATTTAATTCATCATTCTTTGAACTCCACCCATGAACTGTATAACAATAACTTATGTGTCATAGATCATATTGGAGAATTTTAAAGGGCGAAAAGAATCTTGTATTGTATGTGTTTTACACCAAGTAAAACTATTTATGACAAACTTAATAATGCTACAATCATTAAATACAACTTGAAGCTGTTAAAATTCTTGGATATAACAAAATGTTTAAGTGAAAAGGAATTTTTGAATAAATATTAATAAGTACAACGAAGAAAAAGATTAACGCACGACTACTATCTCTATGACATTATTAAACTTTTATTTGATAAATTCATTTCCTACCTGTTACTTAAAGCTTTCTATGCAACCGCTACTTTCACTTGAACGTTTAAGGGTAACTTCCTTTCCTAAGAAAGAGCAAATCAGATATAAATTTATAAATTGATGGCGTAGACTTACAATGTCAAAAAATTATATTAAAACCGCTAATTTCAAGTTTGCGATATTTTCACACGTAAATGACTTTAAAGCACGAACGTACAGAGTGTTTCAAAATTGTGTCGCGACTTACCAGGCGTTGTTCTACCTTTGGATCGGTGGACATTTGTAAAAGAACCCAACCGCAAAGTCTAGGAAAGGGCAAAAATTAAGGTCAAATTTTTTTACTAGTTCATCGTATTCGTCTTGTTGCGTAGGTGAAATGTCTGAAAGAAATCATGGATCAGAAATGAACCGTTTTCTTGCAAATTAATGTTAAAGTTCCAGTTTCGTCATTTGGATTCCGATCGGAAGGACACAGACACACAAAGAAAATCACACGATTTACCATTATTGGTTGATGTGTCACATCTACTAGTTTAAAACAGTTTTTAACATTAATTTGCAAGAAAATGGTTCATTTCTGACCAATGGTTCCTGTCAGACATTTTACCTACGCAACGAGACGACTGCGATGAGCCAATAAAAATATTTGAACTTAATTTTTAACCCTTTCTCGGATCTTGCAGCTGATTTCTTTTGTAAATGTCCACCGATCCAAAGGTGCAGAAGAACGCCTGGTAGGTCGCGACACATAATTTTGAAACACCCTGTACATATTTCGTTATTGTACAATCTGTAAAAATGAAAGGAGTGTCAATTACTATTTTAGGTGTTACAGCGTTATTAAATTTAAACGCCTTACATTTTCGAATATTCATATTCGGTCTACTATATCGTAAGTGTATGAAATGAAATAATCTCCATGCGTTCTTGTTGAGCTCATTGTATTTATGGTTAAATGAAAAATTAGGCGCGATCTTATTCTCGGTCTTTTAATAAGCAATAACCCTTCTTCAAATAATTAGGATGCATTTATTATCTATCTTGCAATGATATTTACTGAAAAGTGATATCTGAATATTTTGCGTTTATTCAATAGCATAACTTAAGTTAAATTTAACTTGCGTTGAACAGTATAATATCAAAGTACGTTGTTAAATTCCTATTTATTTTATTGATTTCTATATTTTTATCAAAGATAAAACACAGTTTTCTATAATGTTTCAGTAAATGCGGTTATTATATATAATAGTTAAATAAGTTCGTTAATAGAGATAAAAATGATGCTTTCACTGGTTATAGATGTCTTCCCATACATCTTTATTGCAACCTCGTAGACGTAAGACGCTCAATAAATTTTGTTAGATCAACCATAAATTTTCAAATCGGCTTTCACGTACTATCACAAAATTGAGTATTTAAGTATAAGCTCATATCGAGAAACTACCACCAGCTAACAATTATTAACGAAGTTTACAATAGCTGAAAATAGTTGAGGTGTAAATAATTCAAAATGTATTAAACTATTCAAGTAATTATGAAGCATGTTGAATATATTTACCTAGAACTTCATAATAATAAATATTTTTACAATTATCATCTTTTCATATTACAGCAAGATGTGATACATTAAGCAATAATTGAACCGTTATTTTTTAAAGTGGTATGTGTCCGTTTTAGAGAAAAGTGTGTAAGTTAGTTTTAGTTAAACATTAATGTCTTCTTTCGCATCTTAACCCTTAACGAATGAGCGCATTTTTCTACAACAATGACTAGTAGATCGACGGAATAAAAAAAAGTAAAAAAGTAAACAATTACTTATATATTTTTTGAGTGTGGTACTTCTCCCCATAGTCCCTTATGTGAATACCAGGTTTTTTAGTACAAATATCACGTCATGCCGTCTGTATGGCGGCATTCGATTTTCTTGGAATACTTATAATGTCGCGAATATGGCGGCATTCGTTCGCTAAGGGTTAAATAGCAATATAAGTAGAATGAAATATCCTCATGATTTCCAAAAAGCTTCAACTCTACACGTTATAGGATGAAAGCTTTTATACGAATTCTGAAATATCTCAACGTAAGAGAAAGGGACTTGCACCACTGTCAAATATAACGGGTCAAATTAAGAAAAAAAATGCAGTCAAATGTCCATCTTTTTTTAGACAATTTGATTAACCACTTTCAGACTGACAGTGCAAAATGTTTCTACATAAAACCCGCGTAAGAATTCTTCCTTTCTATGTACTTTTCGCATATTGCTATTGTTCATTAGAAGTGCTTCAGATGCTACAATATTTCTATGCCATGACCAAACAAAGCTATTTTTTATTAAAACTCCTTTTCATGAGAATTACCTAAAGTGGTATTCTTGGGTCCTCTCCAGGAACCATTGAACAACTGCTTAAATCGCGAGTCTACTTTTAAATATATTTCTTTCAGAGCAAGCGTCTACAACAATATCCCCCTTGCAAGAGGTCACCCAAATAAAAACTTCTGATTGACTTTCGAATCGTGTAAACGTTGACTTTAAAATTAAATTGTCTACATAATTTCCGTCGAAACAGTTTCAACTATATTTTTCAGTATTCCATATATTGGTGTATTAAATAGTGGCATCGCAGAAAAATGATAATAAGGCGTAACTTCAGATAACATAATATGGAGTAAGTATTCAGATTACAGACATGTATCAAAAATTTTCTTTTGCGGCGAAACAGAGAAAAATGAAAATGTCGCTAACAATTTGACTTTATGTGCGATACTAATACATGCAGTATAAAAGAGCACATATTTTTACTGGCAATCTATAAAGGGCTTCTAACAGCGTGACACCATTGTAATTACGCGATGTCACTTTGTCGATATATCGTGATATATTACCTGTACGGCGCGTTGAAAGAAAATATAGGTCCATTTCAGGGTACGGTATAGTGCAAGCAGATGACAGGATATTGCCTTTAAGGCAATAATCCATTCTTGTTACTTTGTTATTGGATACATTATTGTCATCGAAATACTTAGTCCTTTTATTCTTCTTATACCTTACCAGATAAACATTTACTGAGTTCAACGGTATTTCATTCATTTTATCGCATTAATATACATTTTTGTCATGTATAAATTTCAGACACTGCTCTCCCAAGATAAATAAATATAAATATATGTGCTCATATGTATACAGCAAATTCTTGAGTAGGAAATCTATGCTACTCAATCAATGTTTAGATGAATCAAAAATTAAATATTTCATAAAGAATGAAAATGTACGTACTTATGAGTATTACGGTCCGCCTATAAAGCTTAATGTCGCTTCGACATTACGCCGAGACCATTAGCGTTATGGGATATGTGGCTGTCGTTACTTACACAGCATAAAATAATAGGTCATTCCTTTATTTCGATTAGTCCAACAACTTTTGCCACATTTTGCTCTTTAGTCGAATGTTAAGAAAAAGTGTTCCATTGGTTTCCCAGCCATGAAATATTTACATAATCATAAATTCTTAAAGTGGCCTCACTGTTGTAATAATTTACTGTTTCATACTTATCATCATATCAATTTACTATATCGCGGAAAAACGGCACAATTATTAGGAAAAATGAAAATGCAGGGAATCTTTTATTCAGAAAATACCGACATTTTTAAACCCTGTTTATTACTTGAACCGAACGAAAGCACCTGGAAGCAACGTGTAATACATGAAGTAAACTCAAAAAGCGTTATAAATATTGCGAACCATAAAACCTAATTACCATTGAAATTTAATACAGTGAGCTAATAATAGTTATAATACAAATTCAAACAAACTTCAATTAATTTTCACTTTCATCCGATTTCTTCCGCTACGCAATCGTACGTGAATTATACGTATAAACCGTTACTCTCATTAAAACGTAACGAGCCAGTCCTCGAGCACAACAACGACTCAATTTTTCCCCAAACGATTACAAATGAAAAAAACACAAAAGTTATTCATCTCAATTGGGCTCCAGCTTCGACTCAAGCTACAGAGAAGAAGGTGGTTTGGAAGGGAGGAGGAGGGTTATCGTGACACGAAAACGAATTCATTCTCTCCCGCAGCTCGTCAAACATCGAATTTTTATCCAGCCAATATCTCGTCGGTATTTTTGCATATCCATAAGCCAGGACGTTGGACAGCATCGATAACCCATAATCATTGGTATCCCGCCAGGTGGGTCCACACCGAGTCGGCATGAATAAAACAAACATAAGTTTCACAGCGAATTCAATATCCCCGTCTAGGGGTGATGGAACGAGGCAGCAATCAGTTGCAGGCGCGTGCATAGACATTTGGATGCATAGCGCCGACTACGATCGTCCGACTGCCGGTTGAAGTTCCAGTTTCGGTATCTCTATCTTTCGTACACACATACAAGGCAGGTCGAGAGCGCGCGCACAAATACACACCTTACATACACCCACGAACATACATAGGGCATAGACAGCAGGGAGAGAACGGCGAGGCCTGGAAAGCGGCGTTTGGGGCAATGCTGCTTTGAAAATCGATAAGCGCCTCCGCGTAGTCGACCAGTCAGGAGCTTTTTGGTGTATCCGCGCGAGATCCTGGCTGGTCACGTGGCGCTTCTCGGTGTCCTCGAAATGCCACTATCAAGGATTACAAGCTATAATTTTCCTCGGCGTATCAATCGACCCTTTCGGAGCCTAAGCACGAACTATCGCGATTAGGTTTTCTCTCTTTCGTCACGTACTTTCCGTCGTTGGTATATTCCCATCGAGAGGCACGTCGCGAGGGGGTACCTGCTTCCGATTAAAATGTCCGATTAGAGAAGGTAATTGCATTAACCTACCGGCGGGAAATGATCGATCGAATTAATCACGGAGGCTTCGTAGAAACGAGACGAAGAGGAAATTTGAGGGTTGCACGGATGGGAGGAATCCGATATATTTATCGATGTAGGTGCGTGACCGTATTCGTTATTACGGAAGAGCATCTGGTTACCGTTGATTAGTTGCATTCTAGCAGAGGAAAGGTATTTGGGAAAAGACATCGAAATCTTGAGTAGGTCGATTCATTAGAGCGTAGTCGACGGAGAGATTCCGAGTAAAGGCAGAGGAGGAGAGTATCTCTCCCTGAAGGAGCTTTCTATCGTTCGTTCGTCCTGTCGACGAAGTGCGCAGACGTTCTCAGTCTCGTCGACGACGAGGATAGCCGAGTGGAAGAGAGCGGAGACGCGAAAGAGTCATCCCCCGTGTCCCCCGGCGCATCGATGTGGCTGACGAGGAGGGCTAGCCAGAGAGAAGGAGGAACGAATGCGCAATAGATAGCAAGGTTGTAGGAGAAAGAGAGAGAGAGCGAGAATGGTAGGAGAGAAGAGAGACGAAGCGGGAAAGGATACTCCTGACGCACGCGCGGCACGAATCTCTAACAGGGTGAGAGAGAGCTTCTAGGGGTTGGCATGGGCGGGACAGAGAAAGGGAGAAGGAGAAACGTATACACTCTCGTTTCGTAGGGCAGTCGTTCCTCCTTCGTCGTTCCTTCGGCGCAGCGCGCTTTTAACGAAATTATTCCGCGAGAAAAAAAGTCGGCCCTGGGCCACGAGCCTGCTACGACGCACGTAGAACTCTAGAGGAGCAGGCTCGTCACTTTCGGCTCCTCCACGGATATTTCGACGAATACGCGCCCCTACGATTACCTGTGACTGCTCCCTGGTAGAAGTGGTAGAAGTGGTGTGCCGGTGGAGAAAGAGGAGGAGAAGGAAGAAAGAGACGTCGTCCTTTTCGTCGTCCACGGTCAGTATCGGTCGCAAGAGAAAAAAGGTTACCTTCCGATCGGTACCAACGGTGGCATCCTGTAGAATTACGATTCACAACGCCGAGCGTATCCTCGATTACGCAAGGACGAGACGGAATCGCACTCCGTTCGCGTATACGCGATTGCCACTTATTGATTTCCACAGGAGCCATACCCGTTTACTCGTCACGCGAAATTTTGGCCGCACCATCGCGCGTTTCGTCAATCGATTTGCACGTTGGTCCTCCCACCAATCCTTTTCTTTACGTTCGCTTTTGTCTCTGGGACTTTTTCCGCTTTCGCCCTCGGCCAGTTGGATCTTCGTGCTGCGATCCTTCCCAAGTCGGGGTGAATCCCATCGCGAGAAGGAATTGTGCTTGGAATGCGACGCCTGCTGTAGAATAATTCCCTCGTGGAGGATGTTAACGATCCTTGTAACTTAAGGAGTCATTTTTATCTTAACATAACGGTGAGTGCGAGAAATGTTCGAGTGAGCGTGCGTGTAATATGTGTATGCAAGCATGGAATATATGTGATTCGTAACGGTAGGAGTGTCTATTGAGTCGTTTCACTTGCATACTCCCTGCCCGAGTACTCTTTCACAATTTCATATTTGTGATGTTAACTAAGAAATTATGAGTTTCGAGTGTTTAAGTAATTAAAGTACCTTGCAATTTTGACATATTGTTAAATATTTTAGTGAGCAGCTCCATGTTGGAGTAAAGTGATCTAGAATTGTGAGTCTAATTGTTGCGTTGAGAGAAAGTGAGGGTTTGATCGTTAACTTTGTCCCTTTTCCCAAACTGGTTATGTGGTCGGTTTTACTTGATTTCTAAAGTAAATCCAACGTGGATATGAATACTAGAGACACAACGAAATGCTTGGAAAAAGGTTTTTACAGAAAATAGCGTTGATGTAATATTGATTTGTAGTAACAACTTGTCAATCGATATTAATCCTTATTCTATCTGTGTCGATGAATCGAAAGCACAAAAGAGTCGAATAATAACGGTCGGGTAGTACAACGAGACGCAGAAAAATGATAGCTTCGGTTTAGTTCGCTGATAGTACTAACATTTCGATAAACTTAGAATACATACCAGAAAAAATAAGCAATGCAACGATTCTGTGAATGAGTGTGATCAATGAATTCATTGTTCTCGGCTTCCCATTGTCTTTGGCTAAAGCTTGGCGAAAATTAAATTGACAAAGAAACAAAGGAATAATGATCGAGTACAAGATCAAGAGGTTGCTTCAATTAAATGCCCCGTTACCTTCTTTCGCAGTTTGTTGCTCCTGCGAATAAAACCGAGTAGTAAAATGTATCGAGCGCGTCCGTTTCGAGTGAGGTTTTATCAAGAAAATATCCTTCCACAACGTTAAATAATAGATTTGAGCACGATATATCGAATGACTTTACTTGTCAAAACGCGTCTTTGTGTAAAAATGGAATGAAACGAAAAGCAAAGCCACGAGAACCGAGTCATTGGACTCGGATAGTAGAACGGGACAGCGGAGGGCTCTTATCTCGATTTTGCTAGTGTAGGGTAGATGCTGGCGGTTCCCGCGATTTCGAGAGACGATACGAGATCGGATCGATCGATCGACTTTCAAACGAAGTCTACTTGAGTTTTCCTGACCTAAGAATACATCGGTGGAGAGAGTCGTGGAATGGGGTGGAGTGGACTTCAGAATGGGCCAGAGTGGGGATCGAGTAGGAACCCCGCCCCCTTTTCAAGCGTTCTCCCCGACGACGATGACTGCAGATTTCTCTTTTCTTTCTTGTCCGAGCTCAACTCCTCTTATTACTACCGACACACGTTCTCTCGAGGAGGTCGGTGGAAGTTCAGTAGCCCCTGTTGGCCCAGCCGAACGAGCCGACCCTTAAACTTCAATCGTTTCGTGGCTTGCGTGACACACGACGATTAGAGTTCCCGTGGATATCTTGGCGGAGCTTTGAAAATTCCATTGGTTTTGTAGAATCGATCGGACTGTAATTATCGTTATACATTCGAAGTTTTCTCTCAAGAACTTTGGCTAATCGATCGTTAAACTCTGCATCGGTCGCGGTCGGGATCAGTTTCAATGGCTAGCAAAAGGGGGTGAAAGTTAGGGAATCGTTTATAACCACGTGGAAGGAACATGCAAACACGTGTCGGAGTCACCATCGAATCAACTGGTTTTTCTTTTCTTTCGTAGAACCGAACCGAATGATGTTCAATTGACGAAGACTGCGCAGCGCTAGGAATGGCCCCATTCAGTTCCGTCTTCCTCGGCGTTTGGGGAGTATTTGTTATCGTTTTGATACAAGGTATTACTATTATATCGTGGTTATATTTAAATCGACTTCTTGCCATTGTAATATTTACTTTAGAATGATTTATATCAGCGATATTCTTTATTTGAATCGTTATAGGCAAATGATACTTTGGCCTACTATGTTTCATTACATATATTAGTATCATGCTATTTGATAGAAATACGCGTATGACATCGGTTCATTGTTCTGTAAAACATAACAGTCTTAACCTCGAAGAGTAATTACCTCTAGGTTAAGGACTACTAATCGTTCTATATGACGTTACATAAATTCCGGCTTGTGAACTATTTGCAGAATCTAGACCTGTCAGCTGGGAGGAATGGTGGACTTACGATGGTATTTCCGGTAAGATGGAGTTCTACGGATATGTCGATTAGTCAATCGACGTTCGTAAGATGCCTATCACTCTTTCGATTGTAAATACTATATACAAGGAAGTGGTATATAAAAATTGAAAATTTGTAACAAATTTTTATTAATCTAATTTATTATTTTCTTTGTACGTTTATACATCGTATTATGTACGTAGTTTTAGATAAATATGGGGGACAAGGTTCCGTGGAAAATGTTACAGGAAAATACTAATTTTTTGTTTCTGTCATAAACTTTACCAAGAAACACAAAAAGTATAATATTCAATTTTTAATAACTCTGAAATTGATAAATGGGACACGATTTAACTAATCAATCGTAAATATCAAAATATTAGTTGAAACAAATGTTATCCGTTAGTTGTATCATTCCCGCGACAATAAAAGGTTCGTTCTACGTTATTATTGAAACCCGAGAAATTCGTTAACGGCACAGAATTCTTTGTAATAAATCAAGTTTTATGAAATCCCAATGGCGCTGATAATTTCTCAGCCGACAGTTTTCCTAATACTCAATTAAAAACTTCTTATAAACTTATCTCGAGGGTCTATATTAATCGATCTTTATTATCCTCTTCGAGTATTTAATCGCTTCGATTTGAAGGTCCTGGCTTCTGGGGTCTCATCAATCCAGAATGGTGGCTTTGTCACAAAGGGCGACGACAATCACCGGTCAATCTCGAGCCTTCTAGGCTTCTTTTCGATCCGAATTTACAACCACTTCATCTCGACAAGCACAGAGTCGGTGGTATCCTTGCAAATACTGGCCATAGCGTGGTATTCGTGGTGGACAATGATACGCGCCATCCTGTCAATATCTCTGGAGGACCCCTTAGTTATCGTTACCAACTTCATGAGATTCATCTGCACTTTGGGCTGAACGATCGTTCCGGCAGCGAGCATACTGTCGATGGACATGCCTTTCCAGCAGAGGTATGTTCGTTAATCATGTTATTTACCATCGCAATTCATTGGGCGTAAATGATCCTCGGAATCCGTGAATAATATGCTCAGGCGCACGTGCAAACCAACTTTTCTTCGCTTTGTAACATTCTGCATATATATATTGGGTTGGCAAGAAAGTAATTTCGGTTTTCGTCGATAGCTAATGTTACGTTTGTTTTGAAGGACTTCTGACAATGTTATCATTTTTTGCATCTGGAAATTGAAAGTCGTCACCTTTGGCAGGATTTAGAAACAAATTGTGCTTCATTTTGTTTGCAATTGTTAGTTTAGCGTGAATTTTAATATGGGGTGCAAAAACGAACATTTTCGACATATTTTAATTTGTCATTACTTTTTTATACAAACCACATCGAAAGCTGAATTGTATCAAACATAAGTTATGCTGTCAATTTGGTGGGTGTTGTGTAGTGAGAGCTGCTTCCAAGGAACCAAACGATTAATTCGAATGTTTAGTCTAAAATCGCACCTGGCTCAGTTTTTTGCTGATAAAGACCAGAATTTCTAAAAGAGCGGAATCATAAATTGGTCTAAAAGATGGCAAAAGGTCATCGAACAAAATGGAAAATGTATATTAAAGTTCATTCTTTGTTAAAGAAAAATTAAGTTTCATTTCATATTACAAAACCGAAATTACTTTCTTGCCAACCCAATATATATATATATGAGCCATTTGTGTTGAAAGTGTCATAAGTCACTTGAGTGTAATGAAGAATGGTGATTTTTCAATGATTATACAAAATTATTTAAACTGAGAAAAATAGGAAAAGAATTTTGCTTGTTAACCGTATAAACAACGTGTTCATTTTAAAAGTGGCATAAGTCACTTTACCACAATGCAAAAAGTTGATTTTGCAATGGTTATTCAAAATCATTTATAATAAGAAAACTATCAGTATTCGAGATAACAAGTACAAGTAAATCTCCTCGAAAATTAGCATCAATATTTTTAATCACGTTAACGCAAACCCTTAAATATCTCGCTTTAAAAGAAAATTGACAAATGCCAGTTTCAAAATAAACCGCACTGACGATTTAGTGATGACATCATTGGCTAAATATCGAGCTAAATATCAGTTGACAAATTGAGGGGTTCCTACTTTTTATAAACATTTCTGAAAATAGAGAAACTGCACAATAGATATTTGACGTATATCTCATAATACACAAATTTAATTTTTTAATTTATTGTTGTTGTTTACGGGAAAAATAACCCATACTTAACTGATCAACTTGTTTGCTGCCATCTTTGCTTGATCTTTCTTCTTTCAAAGTACTTATTTAATATACTTAAATATAACAGATTTAACGTCCACCGATCTAGTGTTAAATATCGGTACATTTGAAAAAGATATTGTTTCGTCGTATCATATTTATATTTACTTGTTCTATAAATTGAAAAAATTGAAAAAAACTGATGAACGATTAATGGTAATATATATATTAAAATTAAATATATTTCTTTTTGACAATAAATAACTGTTACTGTTGAAAGAGTTACTTTTCGCGAACAATTGAACGGATTTATTCAAAAACAGTAATATCCGTGGAACTGGAAATTTATTCGATTAATCGTTCATCTGTAACACTCACCTTTTGTCTGTTTGTACAGATTGAAATTTTATTCCGATATATAATATCCACGGTTTTGAAAAATCTTTTGTTTCAAATCTGATGGCTTAATTCGGTCACAGAATTCAATCAAAATGAAATAATAAAAACACTCACAATTGGTATATGTAAGATAGAAAGTATTATTTCATACTATTTTTTTCAAATTATGGAGACAAAAATCTAGAGACAAGTCATGAAATGATACAGAGCTTGTATCCTATTTCACGTAACATTTGTACTATCAGTTTTGTTCATACATCGTTATATTCTTTATCATATTGTAAGACCAACACGAAATTTAAATTTCAGCTCAATTCATACATTTTTATATTTCAGATAGATTCATTTAATATTTACTTTGCATTTCAAATTACTAAATCATGGTGTTAAAATACTATTCTTAAAACAGTAAAATGCAGAAACTACTTCATAGAGATATTGATTAAAATAACAGAAATATTCATACTCTTTACTCCATATTTAAGGAATCGCAGATGAAGAATACAGTTACGTTACTATCCGATGTTTATATTATAAAATTACAATTATCCCAATAATGGATCAATTATTTGATGATATAACCCAATTAACCTTTCATAACCCCTTTTCTGTACGAGACAAACAAGTAGAATGCAATTATAGATTGGAGATATTTGCTCTTCTAAATTGAAACAACTATGATAGTATAACAATGACTTTTAAAATCTTTGCACAATATCTCAATTTTCTGCAGCAAAGAAGTAATAACAATTTTACACTATAATTATTTTATCACCATTTCAATAATTTAGAAATTTTATATTTTTATATATAGTTACAATATATTAAAAATGTCGAATAATTGCATATAACGCTTTTTACTTTGATAATAAGATAACGTAAACAATAATAAGGAAAAAAACATTCTTAAGTGTAGTAATTTCTTAAAAAGGACTATAATCTGCTCAAAGGAAATGACGTCAACACCAAGTACTTTACTAGTTGACTAATATGCTTTTCAAGCAAATGTAATCAAACTTTTGCTGTATTTATAGCGTATCATCGTTAAACAAACGAAAAGGTTTTGTTATTACTACAGGCAGCTTTCATGAATAGCAACACTTTCCGCCGATAGCCACTGATTACTATTAATGAAATATATTTTATGACACAATATTATAATAATTTTGAAATAATTAAACGAACAAATACGATACTGCATCAGTTCATTGTGATGTTATAAGTAGAATATTAAGGATTATTTCACAAACTTGCCAATGATGCATGTTTCGCGAATAACAAAAGAGATTCTTTTGAGAATAGTAACTTAATTATGATTGAAAGTTTCATCAAATCATTATTTGATTATCTACTAACATGTAATCGTAAAATAATGAATACGAATTGTAATTCCTCTTTCTTAACTATTTTTGATCGTATCAACTATTTATATCTGGAAAGTTCATCAGTACCCAGTGAATATTTGAAGTTAATTCCGTGAGGTACTTTCGAGAATTTCGTCTTATGCATTCTGAACGAACTGCACTATTATGTTAAATTGTTCATATCAACCAATATAATTATGAGGCTGCAATGATTGTTTTTTTTAATGTCCGATATTTAAGGTACGTTTAATTTTTACTGCATTTGTCGTGACTTATTCTTTTCTAATTGAAATAAAAATTTGTATTTATTTAGTTGAAAAACGTGTGATACTTAATACATGCTCTTCGTGTTATTTTCTGTAAAGACTTTTAGATTATCTTGTCTTTGTTCTAGACGACTTTTTCTTATTTTAATAGTGGTATTTTAGGTTCCATAGAGTTTCCTCTGTTTTCATTTAATTTAGCAGTACTTGCTGACGTAGAAATTTAGTTGGTTTAAATTGAAAATGTGTGCAAGAGATTAAGTCCTTATTTATTTGAAAGATGATAATAACAGCTATATTAAGCTGTTATAACATATTTATAATTCTTTTTACAAAATTGTCGTACAATGCAGTTTATTTATCAATTATAACGATTTACCAATAAACGTAATTACACCTCCTTTAATCGGAAATAGATATGCTTGAAATAGTTACTATTTAGTACTTCTAAAAACCATTTATTTGCGGTTATATGATATATACAATTTACTTTTACTTCATAAGTGAATAGCATTACATCATTCAAGGTCAATTAATAGATATTGCCATCTGTAATTATTGTTACATATATACAATACGTATAGTAATCGAGTATAATTATTATATTTTCTGATACTAAATGTTAATGAAACAACTGTAACTTTCCGCCTTAAACTTTCAATTGGCCTATTTAAAATGAAAGAAATTTTAATAATGATGCTTTCAAAGTATGCGACTGCAGTGTTCAGGTAGGAATTTGTTAACGTTCCAAAATGTTGACAATTTTGAACATATTTTTACTTTATGTTATGCTTTTGAATAAGCACTAGAAGTGTTTAACCGATGCTGTTTAAACTTTAACAGTATGTGTAATAATTCTTTGAAAAAGCGTATTCTATTTCAACATAAAATACTAGGGGGACATTCGTGTAAAATCAGAATGAAATGATATTCACAGATTCTAAGGGAATTAACATTTGTACTAATTACAGAATAGTGTTTCACTGTTTAGCTTATATGCGTATAAATATTTTTTATAAAAGAAAACTTTTCCATGTGTGAAAACGTGATATTGAATATATCTATTACACTTCAATCAAATTGACTCAAATCAACGCGATATTTAAAAAAAAAATCTGATTACAAAATGAACTCAACAGCTTATACTTGCAATATGTTCCACATCAAATGGAATTTCAAATAATTTCTTTAACTACAAGGCTTGTATTTTTAAATATCATATTACATGTTTTCTATAGTGCGACACAATTATAGGTCTCGAACGGTACTTGGCAGCTGAGACGGAAGGGGAGATTGCTCTCGCATCGCCTATTCCCGCCTTGTCGGTCCCGGAAATCTGAGATCGACGAATGACAACCGAAAATAAAACACTACTTTCGTCGTTCACATGACGACGCAACGAATGTACGGGTCTCTCTCTTGCCAATAGCGCGTCAAAATCGAAAATGCGTGAGGGAGAGGGATGTCCCTATCCGTCGGGCGAATCAGAGCAAATTACCCCTCAGCTGCCGTCTTAGCGTTCCAGCATTATAACTTGGCGTCTGAGCGGTGGAGCCACGCGCTTTCCACCGCCTATTCGCGCCATTCTGTTTCTGGGGTCCCCAGGCTCAGCATCCTAAAGTAAACAGTCCGCATAGTCGTAGCATTGCTGTATTTTTATTTGTCTGGCTGGTGAACGGGACATGGCTATCCCCTCCACAAGGGGGTATCCCCCTTGGCGAAATGCGACGTCGACGAGGGAGCAGTGTAACATGATGCAACCCGGATCAGATAAGAGTGTGTCTAATCCAATTCAAGGATAAAAATTATACCGGGGTTTATACAGCTTTTACTATAGTGATATTCTAAATCTTGAGCATACACCAATGTCCTGATATTCGCCGCCAAAATCGCGTTCTCTCCCTTGCTCCATCTGCAGCTTTCTCTCTCTTCGTCCTTTAGTTCGCATTTTGTCCGCAAGCCAACTTAGCTGTGTCGCACTATATTTACATTTGTGACATGCAAGTGTGAATAAATTTTATGGCTTACATTTTGCATATTGTAAAAATACAGAAACACATATACTGAGGGAACAGAAACAAGGCACTTGAGGGGTAATTTGCTCTGATTCGCCCGACGGATAGGGACATCCCTCTTCCTCAGGCCTTTCCGATTTTGACGCACTATTGGCAAGAGAGACGCGCACATTCGTTGCGTCGTCATGTGAACGACGAAAGGAGTGTTTTATTTTCGGTTGTCATTCGTCGATCTTAGGGTTCCAGGACCGACATGGCGGGGATTGGCGATGCGAGAGCAATCTCCCCTTCCGTCCCAAGTGCCATGTTTCTGGTCCCTCACTTTAACTGTTAATGTGATACTTAAAAGGAACGATTGCTCTTCCCGATAGTCTTAAACACAGTAAGGCAGATTGTTTCCCGCATTAGGACCGCAGATTTGATAAACGATTCGCTGAAAAATTAAGGCAATTCACTATTATTATAAATGAGACTATTATCTAGATTAAATAAACACCTTAGTTACATACAACATTTTGAAACTGAAATAAACTGCTTTCACTGCCTGGTAATCCTCATTGTTTTGAAAATTATATAAACTGCTCGGTAAAGCTCATCGGTCCATAAATTAAACATGTTGCCGGATATCACATGCGGGTTAGAGAGTTAAACAAAGCCGCTTGGTAACACATATCGCTATTGGAACTAATAAACTGCCTGGTCACGAGCATGGATATTCAAAAATCGTCTACAATATTAAATAATATTCTAATGTTGTTAAATATAGGGAGTGATCCAGTCCATTCAGACATAGTAGATAAATATATTGAAGAAAAAGGAATAAAGGGGGAAGAATATTGGACAGTGTAATTATTTATATTTGCAAGATAAATGTAAAAAATCTAATAATATTTATTCTTATGAATTTGAGTAATTTTTTTATAAATATTGTGACCTGTTCACTCTGACTACGTTGCTAGATTTTGTGTTAATGTTGTCAAATTATATATTAACGTGTATGTACAAAACATGCAGCGTAATAACAACTACGAATTTCCAGGGATTTCCACCAGTTTAACAAAAGATCCTAATTTCCAAATTAACTGGAGTTTTAATTAATTTTATCTTGTTTTTCAAATTCGGTTGTATCAGATAAAGCTGTATTCCGGCAATTTTTTTCTAGGGAAAATCACTCTAACAATTAAGATATTAATGTGTTAACAGCATAAGTATATTCCAAATGGTTAAAGTGAATTATAAAGATTCAAAATTCATTTCTAACGTGTAACGTTTTAAGCGTTTATTTAAATCATGTACTTATCAGAAAATTACAAATAATATAAGTCAAAATGAAGATTACAGTTTGCAGCGATCGATTATTGAAAGTTTAACAACAAATTTTGCAAAATTTGCATATGCACTCATTCGTTGTATCAAGCGAACAGTAGCTCCTACATATTTTGCAAATTACATTTCACTATCAAGCTCTTATACAAAGTAGAAACAACAATTATACACTTAAATCTCTATTCTAAAAAATAATACCTATTCTTAATATTGTAGTAAATATAGATTTTTATGTTTAAATAAATAAATTCGAAAATTTCTATGCAGAATGATCTACCTAAAATTTACGTTTACCAATAAAAATGTCTGTTTACCAAACACAGTAAATACTGAAAAATAGCTATGTAAAATTGTCGACAAAGCATTCAAAATAATTCGTTCTTCATGGGAAAATAGAAGTTTAACTTTTCCAAGCATCCCCTTTTCTCTACATCGTCACAAAGTATCGCGAAAGCCAAGCTAATCAAGCGTCAGAACGTAAAAAACAAAGAAAATTCACGATCATCAGCAATAATTAGCTGTTTGTACAACATAGAGGAATATACGAATCTGTGCCCTAACTGGACATCGCACAACAACAGAATTGTTGTCGTATGACCCATTAATAAACTGCAATAAAGTGGAAACAAAGCATATTATACAGTAGCATCCATATTTGCAATGCATTCGGCACGGTGACTTCGTATTTGTCATTCGGATTGTTTGAAATTGAGCTCCGTTTGTTTTTTATGTCAGTAACATGCACGATATTTGTAATAGCTATAAATAATTTCTCGAATTGATTTAAGAATATTGTTTAAGGAATGTGATATCATTCAAGTATGATGATAAAATAGTAATTTTCTCATAGCTAACAAGAATCTTTCGGAAATTCAACCTTTATCATCTCTTTATGTTTTTTGTTATATTGTACGATTCTGTCGTATTTATTAACAATCGAGAATAGCTACTCCAAATGTGACATGTTTGCAATTTGGCGAAAAACATGTCGCAATCCGGTCGTTACTGAGTTACAAAAAGTAATTAATTATTATCCGTCGTAGATGGACACTATCGCATTATCGTACAGACATCAGTAGCTTAATAACAACGATTTCACCGCTATGCCTTTATTACGTGTATCAAAAAGTATTTCCGATTTTTCGATGATATAAGAATGTTATTTATAATAACGTAACAAACACTTAATCGTTAAAATAATCGTCATTGTTATTTATAATCTCTGGCCATTATTCTGATTGCATACAATGCCGATCACGATAGAAATTGGAAGGTTTTAGTCAAATGAATTTATCTCGGCATCTTTTGACATTATCGATTACTTTCAATTTTGTGCCGACTGAATAATGTTGCAGGGAGCGGAATAGGTGAAAATCAGACAGAGCTATATCTAGCGAGTAAGCCGCATGTGAAAAAATTGTCCATCCTAACGAAAAAATCACTTCCTTTGTCCCTTTGAGGTGCATTCGGGCCGTAGTATAAACATGCCAAATATGTTTCTTCGTTGACGTCATTACTTATAATGTAAATTAATCCCTTGCCGTACAATAACCTGACACTCGTGGCGCGATTAACACTAGAACTACCGGCATTAAATCTCTTATATTTAAATATATTAAATAAGTGCTTTAAAACAAGGAGAATTAAGAGTTGGAAAAGATGATCAATTCGGTAATTTATGTTTTATGAGATGGACGAAGAATATGTATTCCATGACTCTTCTATAAACTTGAAGAATTTTTGGAAAAAATTGCGTACCAGTCATTTTGACTGGTTTGGTAGTTCTAGTGTTAATGGAATAGCAAATTTTTAAGTTTTCCAAAAACTGTTAAATTAAAAAGATCTGTCGGTTACGATACGATAAAATTATTTCTATGCTATTAACATTGCGTTAAGTTATGCGTTATATCGGAAATCAGGGATAGATTGTTATTTTAGCAATTAATTCTAAGTTATTGCGGATTCAGTCGTAACAAAAATGGTACGGCAAGGGGTTAAGGTCACGTTGCGAGGTTTTCCGAATATAATACATATTATATTATACTTAATATCTATACGTAATATTGCCAAAAGAGCGGGGAATGCTTGCGGGTCAAATAAATATAACAGAGAAATGAATCTTATCGGAAAGAACGTTCTACTACACCAAATAAGTAGGAGCTTAACCCTTTGCACTCCGAGGAATTTTTACTATGAGCTACCAGCTACTCCAGAACTATTTACACGGTATAAGTACACATCTGTGGAAAATTGAAAATCTTGCTTTGTCATTAAAAAAGAAGCGTATGTATTTTAAATCTATGCTATACAATATAAAAAAATATATAAAAACCCACCGGATTTATCTCAGAATTATCTGATAATTCTATTACAATGTCGCCGCTGCGGCGACAACGGAGTGCAAAGGGTTAAATGTATTTGTTACGCAACACAGCACCCCATGTATTTATGCAACACCCAGTAATATGGATGTTATTGGGTTACGGGACATGTTAGTTGTTTATAGATAAATAAGGGATTATATGGTCAGAGCTCCTCATTGACGGACGTGTGTTTGAGATAAAACGTTGTCATTTTTCTATAAAAGTGTGTTAATCATTTACTATGTCCAAATGGACTTTGCGTGCGCGGTCGACTCGTAACATATTATTCTTATCAAATTTTCAAACATCGCCGTTCCAAATGACAGGTCAATCTAACCGATTTTCTACTTTGCAGCTCCAGATATTCGGATTCAATTCTCAGCTGTACAACAATTTCTCGGATGCCCTACACAGAGCGCAAGGCATCGTCGCGGTATCGCTCCTTCTGCAGGTACATGCTTAATCTCCACCTTCTTGATATTTCGCTTCTAGTACTTGTCGACCACTGATGAGAGACTGGGGCAAACGATACTTCACAGATACCTCTTCGTTGGCTTTCAGGTCGGAGACCTCTCGAATCCGGAGCTGAGAGTGTTCACCGAGCAGCTGGATAAGATCACATACGGAGGTGAGAGCACGAGTAATTTAATATGCAACGCTAAAATATACGTGTTTTAAGTGCAAGGCAGATTCACGGTACTCGTGGGATGATTTTATCCTACGACGAGCTTTAACATCCTCTGCTTTGCACAAAGGTTATTCGCGAAACGAGATTTCCGACGGTGTTCATGGAGAATAGTAATATCGAGCTGGCGCGGAGAATGTAGGAGAATTTATAAGTGAAAGAATTTAGGTATTCAGAAATTGATAGATTTATTGATTCGGTTTAACACGGTACGTTGAAACGTAGTAGATAAATATTTTAAAAAGCTTGAAACGATAGGGGCTGCGAAAAGTTGATTGACTTAATCATTTCTAACTAACGTCTGATTAAATTTGTGAAATATTTCGAAAAAATTAAGGAATAATGATTTTAACTTTCTTGGTAACTGGAATTAATGCATATGTATTGAAATGTTATTTTACCTTTTACTGTAGAAAAGACGAAAGAACTTAATGTATCTTGCGGATAAAATTGCGATAAGATCAGAAATTCTCGTATAATTGCGACACTCAAATCGCAATAAAAAAGGGTACTGTTTTGTTCTGTATTAAAGCAGGATATATCATTTTAATGTTAGCAAGGCGTATTTTACGATGCCCTAGGGGTGGATTGCTTTTATCTGCTTAATTTATGGGGAAAAGTTTCGTTTCGATAGTTTGTATTATCTGACCACTTTGCATGGACATTAATTTTTCTTATAATTTTCGTTATTACGCGCACGTCTTTGCCATGCTTTAAAGGATTTATTTATGTCGTTATCGTAGAACATTTTACGTGACTGAAATATTATCATAATCAACAGCACAGATATTTTTCTAAAAGCTAAGTAATTTTCTTCCCCTTTTAAATTTTTTTATACATTTTTCCAAAATAACTCTTCGGGAAATAGAAATAACAATTATAATTAACGGGGCGCAATTGTATACTTTATGACTCAGGTATATTGTTTGCGTTTAATTATCATTCATCATGGTACTACACAGATACATTAATTAAGAAGATCTTGCACCACAGCACAACATACGAACAAACATTTTTGTTGGGAACTTCTTTTAAAATACAACGACAAAACCGTTCCAAATATTACAAATTCGCCAATTAAATGTTTTATCATTTATAAATCGATTTTAGCAGGTTTTAATGAAAACATCATAGGATACCTAAATACTCAGAGAAGGGTGAAATTGATTGATATTGTTTATTTACTTAGTTTTGTTCTTCATACCACAACAACATGAATTACTTCGTACAATAAAAGCAAACACTTAGTAGACTTAAATTAAAAAATCCTATTGCAATGCAATGCAGATTTCTAAAATTGATAAACGAATTAACAAAAGAAAAAACTTTCGATATAAATTTCTTGAAGTAATGGCAATGAACAAGCAATGTTGATGTGATTTTAAAACTTATCTGAAGAAAGAAAATAGTAATTGTTTATAATGCTATAAATTTGTGATGCACTATTTTTACTTCAATTGTGAATGTATGCAGGTATTTTTTACTTTTAAATATGCCGAGAGTTTGCCTTAGAAATACGTTTTCCATAATAAAGGAAAAGTAAAAGATTAATTACCAAATGAATGCGTTATCTATATTCGCATGCATCTTGCAAATTGCTATATATAATTCACCAAACGATAATAATTACTCATCCAATTCTATCCGTCAGATATTATTCATCGATTTCAAAAGAAAGCTTTTCCCGTGCATTTAATTGGTCATCACTCATTAATAACATATCGTTCCCCCTATCGCGCGATAAAACTAGGTCAAGTCGTTGTCACCGCTCCATTAGCTTTATTCTTTTTACACGTCCCATTTCACATTCCTACGATAATATCGTCAATAACTTACAACTCCAAGTGAATTTCGAATCACTGTAACGATAATTTGCATATCACGTTAGAAGACTACCCAAAGATGTCAATGAGAATATTTGCATTCAAGCCCACTAATTGGTCATCCGAGACTCCATCTCCATAGTCCTAACATAGTCCCAATTAGCTTCGTTCCTCTGATCCACATGATATACAACCGGAATCCAAAATCCACGATATTCTCACTGGAAAGTTATCAATCATCGAAACCATTGTCTAGCAACACGCTAATCCCTCGTCCGAGCGCACTCTTATCTTTCCCCATTCGTAAGCGACTAGGAACGATTATGACGATGTAGCATACAAAGTATACAGTAACGCGTGCATGGGGAACGTCAGTACTAATTGTGGTACGTACTTATATACCTAAATGTATGTGCCAAAGTTGACGTTATCGATCGCACGAATTGCACAGGGCAGGCCATAGAAATTAAGCGTTTCGTGGTGCGCGAACTTCTCCCGGACACGAAATATTACATGACGTACGACGGCTCCACAACGATGCCAGCCTGTCACGAGACCACAACGTGGATCATCCTGAACAAGCCGATATACATCACGAAGCAGCAGGTGAGAATCACCAAAGCTCCGATTTATGACGCGTTTCCACGCTCAAATGTCCGTTATTACGAATCCGTCTCTCTATCGCGACTGTCGTTCATCTTCGTGGATGAAAAACGTCCGCCCAGCCGATTATGGGAGGAACTAGGGGGATAGATGGGGTAGGAACTTTGTTTTGCTTCCCTCGTCCGTTGTTATTGCTATTGCGAGGATTCTACGTTCCGGATTTCTTGAAAAATCGGTCTTACTCACGCACGATAGTCATTTGTGATATTCTTTTCAGGAATTTACGTCTGTACAGATGGAATCCTGTTGTAACAAGTACAAAATAATGAAGTTCTCGGAATGATGAAATTCTTTCTCGTGATAAGATTGAATGTCCGTAATGAACAGCCGAAAATAGATTTTGTACAAATGTGGAGGAGGCAGTGAAATCTTTGTAATGTTAAATCTTGGTATCGATCAACCTATTTTTAGGAGAATTTAAAATATAAAATTTATAAATACTTCTTTTTCGATAACAGTACTCCACTTTTCAAAAGGATAAATAACAGAAATTTCGCATTAAAATCGCAATACGTGACAGAATGACGAAATGTATATTAACATTAGAACTACCAAACCAGTCAAAATGACTGGTACACAATTTTTTCCAAAAATTCTCCAAGAATATAGGAGAGTTCTAAAATAGATATTCTACGTCCATCTTATAAAACATAAATTACCGAATCGATCATCTTTTCCACCTCTCAATTCCCATTTTTTCAAGACACTTGTTTCATATTTTTAAATATGACAGGTTTAACGCCGGTAGTTCTAGTGTTAACGGTTAACAATGCTTTTGCAGTATTTTTTAGTTCTCATTAATAAAAACAATTTTTCATAAATTATTTCCTTGTATTGGTATATTAATTTGACGAATTTTTTAACTGATAGGAAGTAATAGAAATAATACTTAATACTGTATATTGTTTATCAGTTTTCAAAGAGTTTGTGTCTGTTTAATGGCCAGTTAAAGATTTATGAAAACTTTATATTTACGGTGTTATAGATAAAAGGGGAGATCAAAAGATTATGTTGGATAATATTCAGCAGCTATAACTACGAAGCTTTATGTCGCACTGAAAAACTTTGAAGAATGTATCCACATTGAAACAAAACATTTCCGAACATTTTAATAGTTTTATGCAAATTCTATTACGGTATTAACATAATGTAAAATAATAACTGATTTTAATATGACAGTAAGTTTTGTTCAGCTGAAGCTTGCATATAAAATATACCTTTTACTGAAAGTTGTTAAATGCGCGGAAATATGAAGAAGCAAGTTATCTAATTTGCATAATATTTACACTACGAGAGATGTTACATCAAAGTTGATTATTGTATATCAAACAAATTCTTCATTTTATTTATTATTGTTACACAACAATAGATTTCCGAAATCAATCGATATTTTAGTGCGTAAACTGGTGGATTATTAAAAATTCATTTATTCTTTTGAAATATTCTAATGCATATCTTTTTTATTACACTAGTTTTATATAAATAACACAAAATACAGAAAGTAATTTATATTGTTACATAAATTTATAATGTTAATGGTAATCGAAAAAAAGTCTTCCTTTCGACAGAACTTACTATCAAATGTCAATTATTATAGATAGCAACATTCAGTTAATGGAAAAAACATATACGATACAGCTAGAATTTTGGATCTAATGTCACTTATTTCCTCAACATCTGTTCTATTCTTCCAGCTTCTAGCTTTACGGCAATTAATGCAAGGAGACAAACAACAACCGATTGCGCGGCTGGCGAATAATTTTAGACCGCCGCAACCACTTCATCATCGCCCTGTTCGAACAAATATCGATTTTAACGTTCAGGTACGAGCTATATGATCACCCTATCCAAACAAAGACAATAGCACCTAACGGCAATCATTCGAATTTTCTTTAGGGGGCGAAAAATTGTCCGACAATGAATAGGGATATATACTACAGAGGTATGGAAATAAATAACTGGGCTCGAGGTAAAATGGTAAAAAAGTTCACCGAATACGTACATAACGTAAATTAGGTTGCGCTGCATCTAATTTGATCAACGTCTGCTTATACATATTTGTGAGCGTAATATATCACGATGAAGGAAAAATATGCATATACGTATATTTTGAGAACACGATCGTATAAGAGCGTGAATATAGCCCATTCGCGGCTTTGGTATTCCGTGGACTTGACCCAGTCTATCGCGAGTCCTTAAATAACGAAAGTGGAAATAACTGACGAAGTCGGGTTATCGTTATTTTCGTATTCGCTTTCAGCCAACAGCTGGAAATAACCCCGAGGAATGAAGAGTGGCGGTAAAGGCCCCACCGTTCGCAGTTACTACGCTTTCCCTGGGACGAGCTGGAATTTCGCTGTAAGAAAATAAACCCATTGACATATCAATTACACGCGCGACGCGCGGTCACGCGAATTCGAATCAGCAAGGTGGAAGTGACCGGCCGCGCATATCGTTGAGGCCGTGGAGAAAAAAAAATGCTTCGTTGTACTTATTAGACGTGAATTGCCAAGTATGTTTCCAGTAAAAAGATATACCTATAGATTACAATTTAGAGGAGATAAGATAAATGTAAGATTACAAGATATATTATTATACATATATCGGTAAACTATCGAAAGCTATTGACTATCGTGGCCTGCGTGAAGGGTGGGGTGAGAGAGATGCGATTATATGTATAAAAATTCATGCGTGACGAAGCACACTATCGAACGAAAGTTTATACTATATTCTTGTAATAAAACGCTGAAAACGTGGAAGGAATGCTTTCGGATGCCTTGTTTTACAGTTACATAATTCATCCTAGTCCACCTTCTTACCTCTTCATTTGCATTACGCCCCCTTAAATTCCCATATCTACTTCAACTTCGGAAATTTAATCCAATGGCTTATATTCCGCAAGGTGTAACGACTTTAAATTTGAAACTTGAAATAAGACCAACCGGAGGTCTCGTATCGAAGGAGTAATTCCGAGTGATCTTTCCTCTTTCAATAGCCAAACTTGGTCGATAAACTAGAAATCTCTCTGTAAAGGATAATCACGATTTCTTTACCTCGTTACGAGCATCAAGCCATTTAATCGATTTTCAACATTAAACTCCCCTTATTACATCTATTAATTTCTCTACATTTCTCCGAAACCCTTCATAACGGAGATTCACTGAGCAGTATACTCGAACAATGGAATCTCTCGTCGTATTTCACCGGTAAGTATCCGGCTGGAATTTTGAAAATATCAAAATCTATGCTACGCTGACAGAGACTCGTTGGTATGAGAGCGAATGCACGTATGATAGGACACGCGTCTCAAGAAGAAGGCACTCGGTCTAAGAATGCGAAACGACGGGAAAAAAACGCGAAGAGGGGTTGAAAGGTTGAGGACGATGGTGTGGGCGATGGTGGGAGCGTAGTGGCAAGGGGGGTGGATTTCATTGAACCGCTACCCAGAATTCGACGGTGCTGCCCGCGGACGGCTATGCGGCAAGGGAGCCGAAAAGGGATAGCGATGTCTAACGAGTGAGGGAGAAGGAGGTCGTGCGAGAAAGGGAGAGAGATCAGTGTCATGGGAGAGGGGTGAAAGAGAGAAGGAAGGAGAAACGCGAGAGGAACAGATACGGGAATACAGGTCTGTCGTGTCGGTGGCCTCTGCGGCAAATGTGCAGATTTCCGTGGTGTACGTCGGACGATCGTAATAATCAGTGAAAGCGGAAGTCGGGACTCTTCGGGCCGGCGTGTTTCTCGTTGCTGTTAGATATCTTTGACTTATTCGCTACGATCCCAGAAACTGAGGAACGGACGTCTGATGAGAAAGTTCAATGGAGCCGCGCGATCGCAGCATCCACTCGCGCTCGGTTCAAACGTCATGCTTTCTTCGGTCTCCGGTGACAGTTTGTGTGACGGCTCGTCGACGGTTTGTCTTGTGCGATGAAATCGATTGATCGGAGAAGAGAATAAACGAAACAGAACGTCGATGTCAGTCGACGACCTCGTGTCCCAGGTGGGGGATATCCTCTCGTGAGAACGAGTGAATACATGTACACGGTGAGAGACTACGCGTGGATAGAGGAAACTGACAAGTGCGTGCCGTGGCGTCGGGGCGTCTATTCTCTCTTTCTTTCCCTCTCGTTCTTCCCTTCGTTTTCTAACTTTCTCTCTCTGTCTCTCTTGTTCCGGCGGTTGCTGCGGCTTCAACGCGGTGCAAACGTTTACTATCGCGATGCTCTTTCCTCGGCAGACTGATCGTGAGGCTTTCGTACTTCGCTGCTCGTCGATTACGGCGATTGATTTGCTCACTGACGTAACGCTGCAATATTTTCTCTCGTTATTTCTCCAGTCTTAACTTCATTCCCATAGAATACGAGATTCGACGCGACGGTACTTTCGGTGGGACAAAATGAAAAACAGGAGAGTGTCCGAGATCGAAAACAGGCAGGAAAATAGAAAGGAAAAGGGTAGCAAGAGAAAAGGAGAAATAAAGAAACGTGAAAAAAAGAGAGCTTGAGAAGGGAAGGAAAACAGGGAGGATACGAGCAACGTTTCCCTCGGGAGTGAAAGAGTGTACGCTCGTCTTTAATTTTTAAACGAGGCCGTAAGCGCTGCCGTGATTGGTCAAACGCGATCGTATGAAATTTTTCTTGCGACCGCAGATTAATACGAGTACGTGCACAGTGTAAGCGAATTTGCTGCGGTCGATGGCCGAACGGTGATGCACTTACCAGCTCACTGGCAGCCGTGTGACATAAACACGACGGAATAAGGTGTAAATAGTAAAGTTAGACGGTGTACTCGGTACGACTAATTTGAGTAATAGAGTGTCAAATCAAGCAAGAAGCGGGAGAAACTAACGAACTGAAACTGCTACCGTTAGTTTGGTATTAAAGTTTGATAGGATTTAATTACGTCCAACATCTATCTTGTTCCGTACTACCGAGTACAACTCGAGCCCTTTGAAAATACGGCAATACGGGGAGTGAAAATTATTGGTCGCTTCTCCTAACGCCATGAAATTTATCGCTAATTTATGATCGATATAATTTCGTTCGGCATTACGCCGGCATACCATTAGCAGATTCAGCAATTAATATGCCGTAGTAAGCACCGGAAAATATGAGAGTACTATAAGAGGAATTACAGAGAGGCGTTTGAAATTCACGTTTCCCCTGTAATCTACACTTAATGAAAGCATTCCCTTTATAAGTTTCAGTTCGCCATGCTCCTGTGGCGTATTATGTTCCTTCGTAGTTGATCAAATATTAAAGTAAAGCTGCATAAGTAATATCGTACTAAAGCGTACTCCCATCGGATCGATTCGCTTTTTCATCGTTCATTAATTACTTAAGAGATACCACGGCGCACTGTGATCTCTGTATGTCTTTTCTCGCCCGATAAACGGAAAGAAAGTAATGGATTACGATTGTTTTGTTACAGATCGCGTCACGTAAGGACGGGGGCTCGTAACAGGGGAAAATAGGACAGGTTGCGGTTCGCGCGCGTACACGGAGTATACTTAATCAGAATGAAATCTAAGAACTTGCCAACAATAGACTCGTGATGCCCGAAGGACCGGTCGGCAAAATGAAAGCACCTGAGAAACAATGGAAGCGTCCACGCAAGCATGACGGCCCCATTCAGATTCGTAGACGGCATGCTTAGTGGTGCCCAAAGGAGACGCTCAAGTAAGAATAAGTAGCATCGTTAGAAGCTTTACTTTTTCTCAGATAATGTCAAATAACGAAACAATGCCCATTGAGATTCTACGGTATTCTCCGGATCTTTCGAGGAGTCGCATTTACAAATAAATTTCCCTTCTACCCTCTTTTCTTATTCACCCTCCTTCGTGCAGATCTTCTAATGGATTCGTAAAACCAATTACGGATTAGTTCCCGTAATAAATCGTGTTTTAGCACGTTGAAAGAAATAGGCGACGATGCAAATATTTTCACATATTTTATTTACCATAATTTCACTGTAATCCCGTCCAATAATAAATTGAAATATTTTTACTGTTAGAGCAAAAGCTTTCATCGGTGTAAAATCATATTTTCGGTATACCGTTTGCAGAGGATTTACCGAACTTGACCGCAGCACGGAAACCCGCAATAATGTTACTGTCGATTGGAAATTAAAAATCAATAATTGCCGTTACTTGTCAAACTTTCATTTGTCATATTTTTCTGGGGAGCTATTGGAAGAGATAAATTATTAGCACGAAATAATAATTCGGATTATTTGAGAGGCAAACAAACAAGGACGTGAATTTTTCATGATCGTATTATATTATATTTTACGATGCAATTAGATTTGAAAAGAATTCCACCCGATATGAGATAAAAAAATTATTTTATTTTTGTTACGTCCATTTTGGTTCATTAATAACATGCACAGTCTGAATCTTTCCGTAACACTTTCCGTCTACTTTCGTGAACATATGTTTTGATTAATTTTTTTCTGTCAGACTATAAAGTTAGAATCATAAAATGAACATATTTCGAAGTAAAGAACAAAAGTGAGCGTCATTTCTTACAATGCAACTGCAACAAAAAAGTCAAGAAATATTCTAATAACAATAACTCCATTGTTCTCCTTATAATGTTCACGTATTATATTAAACTTTTAATAACTGCTTTACATATATCGTTACAGCATCGAATGTAACTTTATTCGCGGCGTCCGCTGAGTATTTGACTTATACTACTTCTCAGTAGTATCCGGTCACAAGTACTGAATTTCATTTGGAAATAAAAAAAGTAGCGTCCCCAAGGTCGGTTAGCCGACCGTATGTCCGGGCCCCGAAGACTCGTAAGGCCCCGTACCGAGCCACCTGACTTTAATCAACAACATAATAAACATCTTACGCATTAATTCAGAGCGGGATATAATTATAAAGCAAACTTATATTGATGATAAAGTGTTCATATTGAAAGTTGATATCGTGGTATGCATAACATATAAATATGTAATAAAAAATGTTGTGGCTAGGTTTTATCATTTTATTAAAAATTTATTTTAATTAAAAAATGTAAAAAAATGAGTTTAAGTGTGGGATATAATTATAAAGTCGCCTTTTTAATTTATTGGGGTTTCACTCCATATTTATGCCCAGGGCCTAAAAATATAAAGAGCGGTGCGGAATGTTTGAAATGAATTGATCATTTGTTATTAATATTGTTATGATGTAGCATACAATATTGTGATGTAGAAAAATTAATTTTTATTTAAAAATCATTAAGGGAAAAGTATTACAATGATACGTGCATCCGTAAATGTAAAATGGTGCAATCACGTCGGCCGAGAAAATCCTGATTTTCAGTTTGTTTAACACGTTAACTACGGTACGAATTCTCTGGAACTTTCTCGTTCAATGCATTCGATGAAAAGAGGCATTATGAAATTGCATTACGCAAAGTCATTAATTTCTAGGCAATTTTAAGGTCACTTCGCTTCTGTTAGTCACCGATTTCATAAAGTAGACTGCAATACTGGTATCTTTGATTCAACATAATTTAATACCAAGAATATAGCATCGTCTATCACAAAATGGTAAATAATCAGCAAATCGATGGAGAATGGCGCGATTAATTTAAGCTATAAAATTTAACCTCTATTTTGTTACAATGTTGGAATATTTTAAAATAAGTACGTGTAATTTCTTATTTAAAACGTGTTTTACGTAGAAAAAGTCGTTATTTTATTCAAGGTAAACGTTTATTTTATTTGCTTACTAAATACTTCATCCCTTGCATTGGTCTTCTTTTGAACCTACATTTGCTACAGTTAAGCATTGAATTGGTAAAAATAAAAATTTACTAATTTAATATAATAAGCAGTCACATTGGATTTTTAATATTAAATTGGCTAACAATGTTCTCTTTCATATGGGCAATTCCTGGACACCCAAATCGTTTTCTTTTATTTTCTGCGATGCCGGTATATCCCAAAATTTGAATACCAGCGGATAAGTAACATTTTGGTTCTATTATTATTTTTTGTTATATATTCCGCCTTTAAACTGCCATAGTCATTTCGTGTAGGACCTGATGAACTATGATATACATATCACGTAAGAAAAATTTCCCAGGGGTGATGGCGATTTGAACTTTGACCCACCAGCTGACAGCGTAAGCCTTTAATACCGTAACCATTATAGTCATGTACCCTTATTTTACATCCCACATGGGTCCAAATACTTTTGGGTGTTAGTGTATATAACTTTATATTAAAAAAAAGCAACATAAAAGCTCATTTTTCTACAAGAAGAAAAGAGATCACTTTCAACTCAAAGAAATTGATAACTTAATAACTATTGTTATAATGTCCATGAGTAAGTTGTTATAACTTATTAAATCGTTAAAAAGTCCAGCAAACTTAATCGAAACAAGCATTATTTTTAATCACTGCAATCATATTTATTCAATGAAGTAGGCTGGTGATTCTTTATATATTTGACGTCGATGACGTAACAATAGTACTTTTCTATTTTATCTATTAACCGCCGGTACATTTTCTTCTATACTTTGATTAAATATTGTTATAATATTATTGTGAATATTTTTAATTCACAATGCATTATTATAACGAAAGATCTATGAACTGTTTATTGCATTTAGTAAATTACACAACTATCGTACAAGTAGAAAATGCATTCTCTTAAATATTTGAAAGTATCTCCATATCGGACGAGTCGGAAAAGTGTTGATAATTTCGTGCCGTAAAAATCGAAAACAATATTGGCATTATGACTAATAATACATAAACACAATAAGACACATTGACACAGTGTGTGATTGGATAAAAAAATATATATAGTTTCAAAATAGTATCAGCAATCCAGTAAAGAAAACCGGTTTTCTAATGTGGATCAAGTGCACCTTAAATTGGACCATATAATTTTTTTTATATTAGATAAGAATTTAGTTTGTATTTCATTGAAATATATACTAAAATTGTATAAAAATGAAATACATCTGAGGAACATTTTGCTTTACGCAGGAAAAAGGTGAATATGCATTTGATAAAGTAATCAGTCAAAGTGGCGGTTTGTGCACTCTTAATAATTGACATTATGATCTCTGCTGCAACTGCAATAAGTCGATCTCTAGCAAGACAGATATTGAAAACACTCTTCTTTCATCATTGGTGTCGGAAGTACAGATAAAGAATTAAGTTTAACAGTAAAGATAAATAATACAATTTTGTTTTTCGTAGTACGTTAACATACACTACCGGCCAAAAGTTTGGAATCACTTGCTGGTTTCCGTTATAATCGATTACATCGATAAACTTTGAAATGATCCTTCATTATTATATCAGATATTAACATGGTGCATTGTGATTTTAGAGATTTCGGCATGTTCTTATGTCCATAATACTCTTGTACAGGTTATACACCCAGTTTAATACAATGCGCGGATGAAACTTCATACTATCGGGAAAGATGTTCAATTGTCGGCTTATATTCTTTTGTTGTTCAAGGAGCGTTGAATATTACAATAGTAGATTCCTATTGGCTGACTTTAGGACCGAAAAATATATAAATAGAGTATAAGATATAAAATTACAAGCACTCGAAAAACTAATTTCCAGGATACCTAGAATATGTTAGGCGGTCATTAACCCTTTGCACTCCGAATTATTTTACTACATTTTCGTTAAATACGCAAATATAGTCTCGGAAAATTGTTTACCGTTAATTATTCATTTTTACTTGACACTAGGAACATTTGTTGGTACTGCGGAATATTTGTGTTAAGATGCAAAATGATCGTTGATTTCGAAAAGTTGATAATTAATAGATGAAACAAAAGTTGTCATAGAAAACTGTGTCGAGTGTAGCTCGACATAGGAGTGCAAAGGGTTAAAAGTAAGGGCGGCATTTCTGACGAAAAGCCAGTTTAGAGAAAAATGCTCGATAGATAAAATGTCTTCAGTTACTCTAAGGTCATTCATTTTTTATCATAAATGTCCTGTTTCTCTAAATTTACGTATTGATTCCAAATTTTTGGCCGGTAGTGTATATCTTGTATATAAGCTTAAAGTTATGATCCCTTTTAAAAATTTGCGCCCTTTAAAAATTCAAAATTTATCTAGGTGATGAGATTTACAGATTGCATAAATTAGAGATAAAATGGCGTCAGGTGATGACAAAGCAAATTATTCATTGCTATTGTTGTTAAACATTCCACTGTGCGTTATTTCCACATTACAAAATACAAATTTATGAACCACAATCTCATGCAAAGAAAGTCTTACCTAAGTCAATTTCTGCGTGAATGAAGACTATGGTTTAATTTCGGATCTGGTCCAAATTGGGAAACTTTTCTCTATTCTACTTTATTTCATTTCCGGCTGAATCAATAAAGGTACATAGTTCTCACAAAAATTTAAAGTAACACACTAATTTGTTCTACCTTTAAACTGCAATACATACTCGCAATCATTTTATTATTATTATTAATTTATTTATTTATTGTCACAACAGCCATTGGCCTTAAGCGACAACGCTATTGTTCATTTGTCTAAATGTACATATATCAATATTGGTATAAATATAGCATGTATAGTTTAGTAAAGTATTCTAATAGATTAATATATTAAAGTACTGTATTATAGAGTATTGGTAAAGTATCGATAGTAACATTGTTAGACTATATGGCTATTTAGTAAGTATTAGTAATTTACCAAGTATTAGTATTAGTAGTTTACCAAGTTTTTCCTCAATTTAGTTATAATCTACATTTTTTATATTTCGTGTAGAATCCCTGTTTGTTCTAAAAATGTTAGTATTTTTTCTATGGATTTATCGTCGTTAAGACAATCTTTGATGTTCTTGGGTATATTGGCTCTTTCTCCGAGAGATTTGTTTGACCTCGCAATAATGTTTAAAAAGAAATAACCAGGAAATTTGATATTTCACGAAGTTATGACTTATCATGTTACCTGTTAAAATTTTCTACCAAGAAATAGAATATTCCTACAGTTATAAGAATCCATCTAAAATCTAGTGGTAAATGAAAATACTTTTCGGAACATTGTAACGTAGGATATATGTAAAAGTCTTTTTTAATATAAGAAATAACAGTCTATATTTAAAGATAACATAATTCAACACAATAAAATTCTACCATTTTTGTGTATACACTAATAACTCAGGTAAAACTAAGATCAAATCATTGTCAGAATCACTCAAAGTTATTCCCCATTATTATCGCTCTCTTGGTGCAGGTCTTTATACTTTATCCGATAATGTGTCTCATTGCATCATTCTCTCGAAAAAATATCACTTTAATCGTTATTTCCCAAATTTCCCACGATTTCAAAAATATGAAGCTAACCGGCTCTGCAATCTTCTTTTAAAGGCAACGAGGTGATTCGCATAATACGAAAGCAGCAGCGCAAATTTCAGCTCGCGTTACAGAAGTGCCGCGTTACGTTGAGTACTACAGCATAAGAGTTTTTGCAGGCGGTTAAGCAAGTTTCGTAGATGGCAGTTGCGGCGCGAAATGTATTAAATTACTACTGTAGACTCATCGTCTACGAGTTAGTAGATAAGGGATACATTTCAAAAAATTGTCGTTGACGAAATCCGTCGGATAATTCATTATAGATTGATGTCGAGTGTATCGTAGAAACTTTCCAGAGTGTATAACAGAAATCTGAAGACGAGAGTACTTAGTAAACACGCCTGCATTTCCGGTTACAGGGCAAATGAATTTTGCATCTGCTCAGGCTAATCTGTACAGACTTGCCACCGTAATTCGGTCCGTTATAGAGACTGTTAATGGACGTTTAAGGCAACGATTCAAACATTTCATAGAACGATAAACAATGTCCTATTTCCTATTTTATTTGACGATTACAGAATTGCTTGTTCATTGTTAAGCCATATTTATGATTAATGTTTATGTGCATGTGGAACATATCAATTAAAGCGGATTCCTGGGTATTATGCCAATCACATAAACGGACACGGTGATTTTGATTTTCAATTATCAACAGTACTTTACTGCATTATTTATTGGAATTACCAAGCAAACTATGATTACCCTAATTCAATACTAATGAAAACACAGGCACATTTACGTTCGTGTAAATGTAATCAAATATTTTGCTTATGTTTTACTAGATTAAACTGAATTCGGAGTGTGCATTGTTATTGCTCTTATGAGACGATTGTTGCTCGCGCATAAAAATGATATGATTTTTTGAATATACTTAACATCAATCTATGAAGGATTGTCTGACTAACTTCTTGAATGGTCATATTTTTTACGTTTTGCTCCTGGAGATTAGTTTCACATTTCTTTTTACCCTTTCGGTAATGATACATATTACGTATCATGAAAATTTTTAGATACCTTTATCTACATACTTATATTATCGCTCCATGTTATTTTTGTCTTACCCTCCATTTTACTTTCTGCATAACAATTATCCTTTCATTCCTAGCCGACGGATTAAATATTCTTCCCGGCTATGTTCGCATTCCGAGTAAATAGGGTTAACGGATTATGATCAACAATACTCACAGGCGATTAATGAGTTCCACTATTGACGAAATTGCGAGTGTGTAGCTTCGTTTGTCAATTTTTTAATCTGTAGGGTGAATGTTGCATTTTGAATTCTTTAAAACATTTAGAATAGAATTACTAGAAGTCATTTTTCGCTCTGGCCAGCTTCAAAATTAGTCAGCTTCTGCAATCGTCCGTTCAATGGGTCAGCCACATTGTACTTTTCTATTTGGTCAGAATTAATGCAACCCCACATAAATTGTGAAGGATGTACCATATCGCGCTTTTATATTTGGCGGGACAAACAAAGCTTATCTTAGTTTTTAAAGACATTTATGAAAAATATTATAATATAACATAGTATATGTTGATTTTTATCCAACGGTAAATAACAAACGATATCAAAAATATAAAAAAAAAACAAATAAACAAAATATAAAACATTCTATTTTGTTTTACAGTTGGAACAGTAAGTCTCGTACAGTTTTTCGTCACATTACATTACCTTATCCTACAATGATTTAGTTAGTGCCTACTGCGGCAAAATTAATGAAAAGATAATGAAAACCTCAGTTTCGTACGAAACAAAGCTTCAATGAAGAACCAGCTGAATGAAACTCAGATACGTTATGGCGCCTATATTTATCGCACTGTGGCGAATATATTTATAATCAAGACATCGCAAACTTGTAATTAACGTAGTGCATTTACGAAATGTTTCACATGATAATCAGCTTTAGTTTGTATACGTGAAAATATTGTCTACTCTTGTACTCAGCAGAAGTATAATGTTTACGGATGCGGCAAGATGCACATCGTAAGAAAGAGGTCTTTGAACTCATAAAGTTTAAGAACCGCTGCGCCAGACTTTTAACTATGATTATATTTTAGATGTATGGTGCACATTACGGCAGCAATTCAGTTGCGTAAATTGAAACAATTAATTAAAAGCTACTGTTGTGCAATAAAAAAAGAGAACAATAACGTGAAAGGGATCTGGGATTGTGTATGAGGGTTTACGTGAAAACATGCCGCAGCCCGTATTGAACTAAACGGTGGATACATTGACCGTGTTTTGTACTCAAATACCATTGATGAAAATGTTCAATGCATGCGATACGAATGCTCCTTGACCTATGCCCACTCTGAGTTTTATTTGTTCCATTGATTATTATTTAGAGTAATATTAGGCAAAGCGAAAAGAAATTTCGTTTATTTTATGTGTTCGGTGGAACGTTTTGGGTGCGTTTCATTATGAAATATTAAAACCTATCAGGCTATCAGAGCCGAGGTCTGCTGTGCGCAATTAAAAAGAATAAATTTCATATATTTTTAGGTAAATAAATTTTCACGAAATTGTACCTATGGGTCAGTGTAAGCTGTTAATTCCTATTTAACGGTATCAAATGATCGTTCCGCGAATCTATCAAATTAATTGTAATCCCTCGTAGATCATAAAGATCCACTACATCTGTTTTGACATCTTAGATAATTGTTTTAATTTGTTTCCTTAGATAATTGTGTAATTTAGAATCACTGTTACAGTAGGCAGACATATGCTTGTTTGCCTTGTAAATCAGCAGTTTAGTGATTGTGAAGTGTCTAATCTTGTAGAATATTTTGGAGTACTCGGGAATCGTTATAAACAGAATTAGTTGGTCGGATTAATTTTTTTATATTCTTAGTATCGTTGGGATTTTTATTTAAAAATTCTAAGACTCTTTAGACACAATAACGATAATGGAACCTTATCTATTTTAAAATCATCGTGTCCAAATCTTAAGCAAGAGGTGTTAAAATTAAATGCTTTTTGCCAGACATTTTAATATGTTCTTCAACATGGAAAAATTTTCCCCGGAACATTCACAGCTTATCATTTAATTATTGAATCTTGGGTTTTCTTTTCGCAAGTGCTTTATAGGATATAACATTATTTTAATACAGAAATACATACGTACATAATGGGTAGAGACGTATAATCACTTATAGTTTAATATAACTTGTTGAATTTTTTACTTGATCTCGGGGGAGATGGGAAAGTGCTCCATTTACCGTCTGCGAACACCTATCGTATTCCATTATAGATGATATAATAGCGTATTAATCACTGACTCGACACCGTGCAACAGAGTATAAGGAAATGGAATATTCGGAAACATTTAGCATCAGCACACGAAATACAAAATAAAACGGGACTCGGTTTGCAATAGTTAAAATAAAGAACTTTTTAAAACGTTAATGATGATAATGTATAAATATCGTTTATAAATAAACGATTAAGTGATCATAATGTATAAATATTTTCGACGTTTTTCGGATCTAAAGTGTATGACTACCTTAAATTTCGTTATTCCGATAACACTTCACGCTTTTTTAATGGTCTTTCAGTCTTCTAGTAATTAACACTGCAAGCCATTTAAATTCCTCAAGTTCAACAGTTTTCAAAAATTGCTAAAATTGTTGGAAATTTCGGAGCTTTTAAGGATATTCCAGGCAATTCGAAACTTCTATCGCAAGTTCAAAGCAATTCAACGTGACTGAATGGAGTTTGGAAGAAAAGATGTCAGCTCGCGCCGAAAGTCCAAAAGCTTCGTGCTATATACCAGCAGAGGATGTTCCCCGTGTAAACAATCTCAAAAACTTGTCCACTACTTTGCAGCTCACGCCCTGTGTAAACTTGGCATTAAAGTTTAGCGATAAGTTTTTCTAAGTCTTTGTACTCCGTTTACATTTTGAGGCGCGAAATCGCAAAGCGCTTCAAATAAATCGAGTGAAACGCAGAACTTTTTTCGGCCGGCAATATTTGTCTTTTTTTAACCCATTCGATGGAAGATAAATTACGCAAGATTTGCCTTAGGTTCCAATTTGTAATCTGACCTAACTCTAGCAAATTCTCACCCCTGTTCAAATAAACCCTTTGCGGACGGAGGCATTTTTTAATTTTGTGAGATAATCACTTATTTGGCGATCCAAAACCAGTTTTTTTCAGAGAGTCAGAGTGTTAATATATAGAAATTATAAATTACTATTTGTATAATCATATTTCAATGGTGATATTTCAAATTTGCAACTCTAACCGTGTATACATGCGGTGATAAACTATAATTAAATTTTTTCTCAGACCACATATGACCCGTTCACAGGCCAAATCGATTAACTCCACTTTTTGCATTTTTAAAATTTAAATCTCAAAGCACTCGATTGAACCCTACCTTTTCATGTTTAGAATAAATAGCCGTAATAACAACGTTTGACACCGTTAAATGACGAAGTTTCTTTGGCCATCGAATAATAAATAATTGAATTTCGAAGTCAATCTAATTAATTCCAATATAATATAATATATATTTTTTATCGAATCATTACCGATACAGTACAAAAAATAACCGCACCAACTATCACGTCAAAATCCAGACTGCACTCCTATCCCTACCTGATTCCTATTTGCAGATACCCCAACAGCAGTTTTATCTCTAAAAATTCTTTCCCCAAAACGCATTTCCTTCTTGATGCAAGCCCTGAAAAATCTGCAAGCAGAACAAAATGACAGTATACCTAAAAATATTGTCTATCCCCACAGATCAACAATAGCGCATCAAAGCCATAGTTTCATTTGTTTGAAGAGAATAGCAAAACTTCTTACAATTACAATTACATACTGACGAATTGCAAATACAATTTTGATGTTTACAATGTTACGAAGAACATTTTTTCGTTAAATTATTTATTGTTCTCCCTTGGTGACTGTTGCCCACTTATCGATTCAAACTAACAGTGCAAACTATGGGATGCAGACAATCCTTCTTTAATACGATACACCTGTGCACTTTGTTTCAATATAACACGGTACAAAGATTACGACAGTTTTCTTATAACAGGGTATTTTTAAAGCAGTTTCCATAGAACACGACTTAATAGATTTTTACAACCATCACGATGGGGCGGATTTTTTCACGATTTCACCATTACTCAACACGATTTCGATATAATACGGAAATAATTATGGAGTTATTCTAGTTTAGAAATTCGTTTTTAACACTAAAACTACCGGCGTTAAATCTGTTAGATTTTAATATATTAAATAAGTACTTTGAAAAAAGGGGAATCACGAGGCGGAAAAGATGATAAATTCGGTCATTTATGTTTTTTGAGTCGGACGTAGAATATTTCTCCTATGACTCTCCTATAAACTTTGCGAATTTTTGGAAAAAATTGTGCACCAGTCATTTTGACTGGTTTGGTAGTTCTAGTGTTAACCTCCTTTGGAATATCGTTGTAAATAAATCAAAGAGCTGTTTTACATTAATTTCTTACACACATACTGACTGGTACTTGGTGTATATAATACACTAATAACTGTACACATTAATAAGGACTTTCTTTTTCAAACATCTATAGTTTTATTATTTTCCAGAATGTAAATAAATCCCCTTGCTGGTATGTTTTCAAACCCGCGCCCTTTTTAACCCTTTCGATACCACCGGTGACTGTAGTCACACGTCAAAATTTCACAAGAAGAATTATTTATTAGATCATATTTTTTAACTGGATATTATTTTTTATTTTTTATGTATCATATGCACTGTAACTTCAATAAAGTATTAATTATTTATATTACGTCACTAACCATTACAACGTGTCCGTCCACACCGGGATTGTTTCCTACCGTGTTAGCACATTCGCGGAAAAGCACTCGGTAGCGAAAGGGTTAAAAATGACAAGATACCTCTTAGACTGTATCAAAGAAGGGTTGGCTGCATCTCAAATCCGGAAATGAATACGTCCAGCTGCCAAAACACTCCCCATAATCGACTATATTCTTTTAATTGCAGTTTATTAATAAGTGGAAGTGATCAACATCGTTGGGAAAGGTACAGAAAGCAGGTGGAGAAGGTAACGGACTGTGGTATGTTAGGAACAAAGCATCACCCTCTACGAGGGCGCATACTACTCGCCCTCTTTTTCCTCATTGGGAGTTTCGCTTTGCTCTCACGAGCTGCCGCCTTTCCGGACTGGACCGACTGTCCGGCAGTCTGCCGCTGCAAATGGACTTCCGGGAAGAAGTCAGCCCTCTGTCCCGATGCCGGCCTAACGTCGCTTCCTGCATCACTCGATCCTGACATGCAAGTGCTAGATCTTTCCGGCAATAAGATTCTGGCCCTTCACTCGGAGATCTTCAAACGTGCCGGGTTACTGAATCTTCAGAGAGTCTTCCTACGAAATGCTGGTATTTCCGAGATTCACGTCGATTCATTTCGAGACATGAGGATACTCGTCGAAATCGATCTCTCGGACAATCACGTGATGAATCTCGAGCCGGGTACGTTTCTTGGGAACGAAAGACTGAGGATTTTAATCTTAAGCGGTAATCCTCTGGGTACGCTGAGAAGCCATCAGTTTCCGGTACTCCAATATCTTCGGAACTTAGAGTTACAACGGTGCTCGTTAGTTGAAATTCATGGTGAAGCTTTTGCTCATCTTACGGGACTGGAGACCCTCAGACTCGACAGAAATGAGCTAGAATATCTGGAAGTATCGGTTATTTCGAATCTTCCACGTCTAAAGACTCTAACACTGGATAGTAATCGGTGGAGTTGTGACTGCAGACTTCGAGATTTTCGAAGCTGGTTGATCCCTAACGTGTCCAGCAAACTGTATTCCGTGCCACAAATATGCTCGTCTCCCGTGAGGTTAAAAGGTCGTAGATGGGAGGATGTCAAGCCGGTGGAGTTTGCCTGTGAACCGGAAGTGTTTGTCTTAGCGAGCAGTATTCAGGAAGAAACGAACGGCAACCTCAGTTTGGCCTGTTTAGCAACGGGTGACCCGGAGCCTGAGGTTTGGTGGCAGCTCAACGGAGGTCCAGTTAATGCCACGAGATTATCCGATCAAACTTACTCCGGCACGTTTGTCGCCTATGCAACGGCGGATGCAGGGATGACCTACAATGAGAAAATTACCTCCGTCAAAATCTCCGATAGATGGAGTAACCTGACCGTCTACAATGCCAGCGATGGTGATGCCGGTGAATACGCTTGCTTCGCTAAGAATATCGCCGGACTGGCGAGAGATACAGTGAGTGTCGCCATACCACGTGTTTATACTGCACCAACGCTCTCTCAGAGTGATAATTGGGTACTCTGGGTGAGTTTGGCCGGTGGTGGAGCTGCTGCTCTCTGTGCCTCCATTTCCGCTGTTCTTCTCGCATTGTGTCTATGCAGCGGTACTCGACGAAGCAGCAAACGCGAGAAGGTGAAACTCCAGAGTAGCTCGAGTTTCGGCGATCAGGAAAAAAAGCTGCTCGATCTATCAGTAACGACGACAACACCTGGGAACAGTAACGATCGCGGTAGTTGCCATGGAAGTTTAATGGAGGCCTGCAGTACAGGGGACCTAGAGTTAGCTGAACGTGCTTCGATCTGCGACCCCATAAATGCTGCCGCTGTGACCGTCGAAAGACTCAGACCGGAAATCGGTAATTCGGTGAACGCGATTCGGGCTGTACCTTGCACTGCCATGTTTCCCCCACCACCTCCCGAATTTACAACCGGAGTTTTACCGGCTGGAATATTCGGAAATATTTTCATCTCCGTGGCAATACCCCCGGATTCTTCGGAACGCTGTTATCCGGATCTCCTCGACATTCCCGTTCACGGCGTCAGTGGAGTGGTGAGTAAGACGAGTTCGGCTCTATCGGCAGCAACGAGCGTTTCCAATTTTGCGACCTTACCGCGTCGTGCTCTACGATCCACCGATCTCTGTTCGCCTTACGACAATATGGGGCCCCGTGTCACAGCCAATGGAAGTTCCGCGTTTTCGTTGACGGATATAGACTTACGATTATCGCCACCACCGCCACCGCGAATCATTCAGCCGCCGCACGAATTCGTCTCTCTTTAAAGATTCGTGGAGCGTCAGCATTCTTGAGCGAATAATCCGTACACTAGTTCGGAGCACATCGACTACCATACCAATTTTAGCTATCTTCCGATCTTCAGTCTGACAATGAGTATATCCTGCATTTTATACGAGAGTCATAGGCTTACCAAGTAAGTATGCACAAAATGCTGACATAGTTTTATATGGGAATCACGATTAGAGTTGGGAATTTTATATGGGAATTTTCGTTTCAATAACTTGTACTGCTTCCGTACATTTTTATATCTTTCTTCCGGATTCCATTTTCCGTTCTTTGGATGTACCGCTGAGTGCATTGTCAGAGTAACGTTTTAGTGGTTTATTTATTTAAAGTTTACAAGGTATGGGAAATATAAATCCAACGAAATTTTTATACCAGTCTTTTTCAAACGTAAACTGCTTGATGAACTCTATTACAGCACCGCAATTAACTCAGCCCATTATCCTTCGTACATGATTTGTTTAATATTGCATTCACTGTTTGTTATTCGAGCGGCGCGATATAACGAAAAAATAATTACCCATTTAAATGAACGTATACAGAAATGAAAAGTTGTTGCGCAAATAAAAACTTTGCTCGTACTTGTAGAATAATATTCACTGAAACATTCTCCCATCGTTTATTAACCGAACAATATCTCATTGTATCTGAAATATTTAATATACAATTACAAACTATTAAAAAACATCAATATATAAATACAATATTTTTAAATAAAAATTTTCGGTGATTAAATACAGGAGTGTCTACCTTTATTACAATGTATTTTTTTTGAGAATACTGTCAATACCAGTATTCTGAGCTACTTTTTCTTTACATATATAAACTGCAATACGGTTTTAACCCTTTGCACTCGGACTTTTTCTCGCTTAAAGCTTTCAGCAGCTCGGACTTTTTTTTACTGTATCTGGCTATGTAATGTGTGATTTATTTTAAGGCAAAAATAAAATTTAAAAGGCAAGATATTTGTCTATTAAATCACTTGTAAAAAATAAACTAAAGTACTCAAAGGGTTCATTCAAATTATTTATCTGTGGGCCACATGTTTTGCATCCAGTTGACAAATCAAATCGTTCAGGAGTAGTGTCTTCTTCACTATGTTGCCAATTACTAGATTTTTTGACACGTTTTCATCACTTTCGCTAGAATCACTATATCGCAATACTTTTCTTTTTTTTCTTCACTGGTGGAAGAATGTCGCTGTCATCAGAATCACTTTCATATTCATCCACACTAAATAAATTCATCACCATTGCTATCTTGAAACAACGCTTCTTCCATCACATTTATCGCCCTGGAGAATGATATTTGTTTATTTTTATCGGCCAAACAAATGACTAAATACTGAAATCAACGAAACATTAAATCACGTGCAACTAAAATTTAACTTTAAATTACAATCGCTTGATGTTCAGTGCAGTATATTGTTGGTGTGCCTGACAGGCACACGTCGAGTACAACGCCAAACTTTGGCAGTGCCTGTGAGGAGTACTTTGAGTGCAAAGGGTTAAGTTTCCGAGATGTTCGAGTAAACTTTTCGTAATTTTTTTGTTAAATGATTAATTTTGTGTAACACAAATCTCCATCAAATCAGCATTTAATGGAGGGCAACGCAACAAGTCTGATGGCGCGTGGCAAATATTCGAGTTTGATTCGTCAAACGGATAGAGGCATCCCTCGTTCACACGTATTTTCGATTCTAACGCGCAATTGCTCGAAAAAGTCGCACATTCAAGTCCGAATGCATGACGAGGAGAATGAATCAAAGCAAGCGGGAGAACGCTATGTGAAGGACGAAAGAATCGTTTTATTTTTTATTGTTACTGGTCGAGCTGGATGTGTTCAGGAGCGATTTAACGGAAATCGGAGATACGAGCGACAAGCCCTTTTGCCTCTGCCCTACCGCGCGCCAACTCGCTTGTTGCCGTCTGTAGTGATGCTAATTGTAAGTAAAGTCAGAAATAGAGGACAAGAAAGTTCAACTCGAATCTAAACGGTACCTAAGCTATTTCAGAGAAGATACGTCACATGTTTTTTTACTATTATTTCGAAAATTCAAGCCATATATGTATGTAGATGAAAAAGTTACTCGGAATGGTGATCCCGACAGCGTAAAAAAAGATCATTAAAATCGGTAAGGTAGATCCTCAAGTATACAGGGTGGTCCGCACAACGTGTGCACCTCGAATAACTTTTAAAGTATGCGTTGCACGAAAGAATGTTATATACAGAAGTTACATGGTTTAATAGGGTACACTATGTAGTGTGTTAATTTTTTTTATAGGTGGAGCCGTTTCGGAGATTTGAAGGTCAACTTTGTTTTTTTAAATGGAATGATAGGTTTTTTTATTAACCATGAAATAGCACGTTTTCAGACGAGTTCAATGACCTATGGCTCAAGGTCATTCAAGGTCAAACTTTCTTGAATATTAAGTAACTATAATTCAAAGTATGTCGTGTTTGGTATCATTTTAATCAGAAAAATCGGGAGGATCGGCCGTTTTCATTTTCGATTTTTTTTTAAACCTTTGCTAACGTATTTGTGAGAATTTTCTGATTAAAATGATACCAAACACGACATACTTTGAATTATAGTTACTTAATATTCAAGCAAGTTTGACCTTGAATGAACTTGAGTCACAGGTCATTGAACTCGTCTTGAATCGTACTATTTCATAATGAATAAAAACACATATCATTCCATTTAAAAAAACAAAGTTGACCTTCAAATCTCCGAAACGCCTCCACCTATAAAAAAATTAACACACTACATAGTGCACCCTTTTAAACCATGTAACTTTTGTATATAACATTCTTTCGTGCAACGCATACTTATTCGTAACGCATAAGTTATTCGAGGTGCACAAGTTACGTGGACCACCCTGTATAGCATGCTTCTTAAATAAATGTCCATATTTCAGGTGATGAATCTAGGCGCTAAGATAAGTAAAAAATACGATATGGACTTAGGTCTTACATACTTTATTTTTGTTTTTACAATTGATTAAAGAAAGTGTTCGATGTGTGTGTTTCATACTCTTTGGGATTTTATAACAGTTCTGAACTCTGGAATATAAGATGTTGGCTACTTTAAGTTTTGTCACATTCATATCAACCGATAATATTTATAGACGTTAGCGAAAGTTTTGACGTATTTCTGGGAGATGAAATGTTGATGCTTTACCTACTTACTGGAAAAACACAAACGAAAAGGGAATCCCGTCCGTCGCGTAACAAGGAAAGCTGAGAACTTTAAACCATGATTTCTTAGAGGAAATCAAGGGAACAAGCGAAAAATTCCCCTTTTCCTTGTACCATTTCAATTTGTAGGTACTCTGACATCATTTCAGCTCTCTGCTACAGTGCATATACAGTGGCGCATGTTGTACCACTCGGACACATCCAATGATTTCTTTAGTTGCTTATATCTCGAAAAGTAAGGTATGGAAAAGATACCTTTGCATAACGTTTCGAATATTATTCAAGTGTGTATATAAACAATCTAAAATATGGACATATTTTGAAAAATCACCCAATATAGTAACCAAACTTTCTTCCACAATTTATTTCTCATCCTCAATTCTAATGGTAAGCATACATTAATCCTAGCTCTAATCATGCAGGAGAATCATTGTTCAAATTTTGGTATCTCACGTTCCTAGATACCCGCTTACTCTCGCCACTTGGTAAGCGAATGGCTCATATTTTTATCATCCAAGATCCATCCCTCTCGCGAGCGTACTTCGAGTAAAAATGTATCTATGTATACAGGGACCTAGAAAGTTTATATCTCTTGAGTATGCTACATCCGCCGTGTTATCAAAAACTAGTATACAGAATATTTCATCGAATCCAATCCAGTTACGTCTGCCCAAGTTATCTGATTATCTGTCTGTTCGCTTGTCTGCTTGTCTTGCATGCTTGGTCTCCGCCTATAATGACTGCTTGCAGAAGAGTGTACGTGAGTGCGCGTGTGAGATTAGAATTAAGTCTCTCCTAGTTGCCAATATCTCTGAGGAGTATAAAGAAGTTTGTACATAAATCCACTATTTCTTCCGACGATACGATCGATGCCATGATGGAGGGACATTTAGTATGGCGTGTGCCGATTACCTTCCCTATTCATTCTCGAATTGTATCACTAGTTTGTTACGTATTCTACGTGTGTACATATTTGTTATTACACTACACGTATAGCGTGCTCCTGGCGTGTAACGCGTGTGCATTATCCGCCGCGGTCTCGCTCGAGCGGAATACAATGGTATTCGTTATGAACACTTTGTCAATTAATAAAACGATTGAATTTTACATATATCGAGTTATCGGTGTAATTTATTCCGACGAATTTCAGCAGGTAAAGAAGCCAATGATTATCGAGCGTTTGTTCAAAATGATTGAGAGTATGAGAACAGATTTCATCCATAAGGAAGGGGATTCTTATTCGTAATGTTGCTCGTGCGGAGGAACAAGAAGCCTGACTGTGCACTACGTGCCAATGATTGTTTTCGGTACTCAAGTGACCGTTTTTTGGTCCGTTTAATAACATAAAGAATTTCTTTACACTAAAGGCAATATTGAATAATTGTCAGAATAGTAGAAATGCTCGAACTTAGCCGATGTAATCTCGAGCAAAGGAACAATTACGTGGGTAAAGGTGAGCAGTACCCCCGCACAACCGTTTAAAGTTTAATCGATAAGATTCGTTATACAAGAATACAGGAATGAACTATTATATCACGATTGTTCATCGTGCTTTTTATGGCTAGCTGATATAAAGGGTGTCACCTGCCAGTGGCGGAATAAATTTTCGGCCTCATCGCAAAACCTAATTTTGGTTCCCCAAGAGCCACTTTGTAAGAGGTGCCCCATGCAAAATGTAAACGAAAATTATGTTCATTTTTCAGTTTATTGTTAATCTAATTTAAATTTGAGAAGATTTTAATAAAATTAAAAAAAATAAATAAATAAACGAATTTTGGGGATTTTCCGGCATTGACCCCCGGGTTATGGGTTCATGCGATGTTGCAGCTCCGCCACTGTCACCTGCAGACGAATTTTGTAACTGTGGATAGTAATTTGGACACTAGAGAGGAATTATCCGGAGTTCTAATACAATTGCTTTATTAACGATTATGAAGAAAAAAACAAAAAAGCTATCGGGATTCCTTGTTTTGTTTTTCTGAACGGAAACTCCAATATGAACCGTGCTGTAGTTGCAAAAGAAGCAGAATGTGCTGCAGCAAAGGAAAAGTTACAGTCCATTGGCTGTAGAGCATTAAGACATCCTTAGGACGGATACAAAAAGAACAAAAGAAAAATACAAATTTTTCTTATTGACCAACGATTATATACATTTATCTAAATTGTGCATATTAAAAACTAAGTTCCCCTTTGCGTTTTGTAACGTTCAAACAGCAAAGTTTTTAGCTCGCAATAATACAGTGCAGAGATAGGAAGAAAGGATTGCGGATTTAAGTGGTCGGAATGAAATGGGCAGATTTTTTCATACATATATTTTCCATTCTAACGTTCTATTTGCAAAAACGCTCAACTATACGAATCAGTTCACGTGATAAAGTGTGTTAAAGGGGAATCAGGTTAAGTCTGTTCAGTTCGGATTCGATCCTCATTCATTACGTTGTTTTCCTTACACGTTAGATTTACTTATCAAATTGCTATCTGCAAACATGTTGTGTAATATTTTCAAGAATGTTCAACGTGAATTTGACTTATATTCAGGATTATATTCAGTATCGACACATAACGTTCCCTGCAACATATAAATTATCACAGATCACTTATTTTATAACAGGAAATCTACTTGGCAGTTGCATGTTTATGAACTTATTAATATATTTGACGAAACGCTACAGATATACTAAAAATGTAAAATAATGCACACTACGAACTTCTAAAAAGTATAGAATAATAAGAAAAGGAACGTGGAGAAAATATCCGACAGAATACAAATTTAGTCTGCGGTAACATCAGCGCAAATCTCTGTATTTTGACTGTTTACACGAAATAATGAAATTGCAGTAAAACAATCGTGGGATAATAGTTTCTTTCTGATAAAAGTGGGCCTAAATATTAATGTGAGCAAATAGCATAGTGAGCGATTTGACTGATCTGAGCGCTGAACAACGTTTCGGTCCAGATTTTGGTATTTGGTATTTGAATTTTAGTTTTTCAATTACAGCGAAATTCCGTCGCGAAAGCTTTCTATCTGATTGACGAGGTCATCAACTGATTTTTTTTTTCGTGAAGATTCCATTGTTATAGTTGGAAGACAAAATGTGTATTAACCCATCCGTTTAAGAATTAAACGAAATTTTTTAAAAGTATAATAAATCTCTTACATCAATTGTTCATTAACCCGCTCCCGCAACTTGTAGAATGAAACCAACCGCAATTAATGATCCACGGCATTGGAAATAATAATTGGTAAGTATTCATCGTTCATATATACGATATGTGAACACGTGAGCTTATTTAATTAATTATGCTGACTTGATGTCAATGGAGCCAAGAGTCACTCTCATTTCAATCAAATATTAATTCTTTGCTCCGTCGGAGTTAACAACCATCAATCAAATAGATGAATAAGCTGCATAAATTATGTGGACGGATGCTTAATATAATGATACTTTATTAAACTCTTTATTAATAATTCTGCATACCTGAAATGGAATCAAACGACGCGATCTAGATTTCTCTCTACATTACAAATAGAAAATTCAATTTTTAGTGGATCCTAGCAAATCAAATAATTGAAAAAAGTTCTTGAAAATCAATTATAACAAAAAATTTGGCTTCATTGAATATCGCGTTATTCAATATTTATTCCAACTGCACCTGTTAAGTTCCAGCTGCACTTTTATAAGTTCATTTCAGAATAACATACAGGATAACAGAATTACAGTTTAAAAAATTTCATGCGTATTCTTTAATCCTGTCATCCAATCCTATCAAAGCGAAGATTCACATTACATATACTCAATATTCCATTTACGGCTAAAAAGTTGTTAAAAACCCATTAAAATTAAAATCATGTGGAGAAGAATAAAATACACCTGAACAAACAGAAATATGATTTTAATTGTGAAAAGTCGATAAACAATAAGTCACTTTAAAATAAAGTTGGTGAAAATATGTACATACTTGAGTAAATTATTATTGATGATTTATTATTGATGAAATATTTTTTGCTTTAAATATTTACTTGAAATATGTAAATGTATGTTCCCTTTAAAGAAATTTAATTACTAATAAAATAAATGTTGCAAAGAGTTTGTTTTGTCGCTGATTGTGAGAGTTTGTCCTTTCGGCGTTAATGGACTGTTGTGCTGAACTGAAAATTAATTTGATTGAACAGCTTTAAGAATAAAATGACTGGAGGAGTTAAATGAGTCACGTTATTTGCATTCTGACTTTACTTAACACTAGAACTACCAAACCAGTCAAAATGACTGGTACACAATTTTTTCCAAAAATTTTCCAAGATTATAGGGGGGTCATAGAACAGATATTCTACGTCCATCTCATAAAACATAAATTACCGAATCGATCATATTTTCCACCTCTGAATTCCCCTTTTTTCAAAGTACTTATTTAATATATTTAAATATAACAGATTTAACGCCGGTAGTTCTAGTGTTAAAGTTTGGACTCGGTAAACGGAGACTTCGGATGTTCGACTATACACATGTTCTTCTTGTACGTGATTTTCTCTTGTGTGCCTTGTTTGCGATCTGACGAGAGAAGTTTTCGCCTCCCGGTACTTTGCAAATTATCCTCCTTCATCGTTCATCCTTCAAAAGGGCATGGCTGAGGGATGAGTGAAGGTCAAATTGAGTCTAGTCCTTTTCATTGATTTTGCTGCATCTCTGACTGATCTTACCTACGTTTTGAATAATTTTTGCATCGATGAATCAATGTTTGTAAAAAAAAGAACTTCGCGCAAAGTATTTCCTAGTCATACAAACAGCAGCCTTGGTACAGAAATTAAGGTAGTTGTCGTGCGATGGGCATAGTGTCAGAAAATTCTAAATTTTAGAATACTCATTGAGGACATTATAATACAATTATCCTTAAAATTTTAAATCGATTGACCGCCTCTAATTCGAGATAAACTTAATTAAAGTTCGGGTCATTAGCATGGAGAGTATATGCGCTATGTAGTAGTTCTACCACTTTATTAATTCTAATAAAAAAACTAACAGTCAGAAACTTTCAAAAAACTAACAATTCACAAATGTTTTTGTTCTGAATTAGACAAAAAAAAACAAATATATTGACCGTCCCGTTATTGAGTTATAATAATGCAAAAATTAAAAATTGTGGAAAAAAGCACACGCGGGAAAATCGAACAGAAACAACTTGGCAACGCTATACTGTACATACATTGAGTCTGTATACACTGAAGCGCTGTATCCAGTATACAAGCCCAGTATGTCCAACTGTGCGGCATAAGCGACGTTGCCAAATTGCGAGACGTGAATATGTTTCATAGTGTTTGTGTATACATATATATGAGATTTGTATGTGTATGTTGTCACGGGTACAGTATTGAAACAAAGGTGATCGTTCATATCGCTACTCGCTCCTATACTCTTACCACGCACATGATCCAAAAACTATTGACGATATTGTACCACGACAACGTCCTTAAGGACTTTTGCTTTATCCAAAAATCCAAAAATTAAAGTACGCAGCGGCAGAGTTAAATTAAAATGCATTTCGATAAAATACCATTGCTTCTGGTTTCTAAACCTATAATCTTAAAGTCGTATAAAAGAAATTATGTAAACGGAGAATTATTTAGGTATATATGTATAATGTCAGTTTCAACGAGGATCAAAAAGTCCATAATTTATAATGAAATTATTCATTTTATTTATCAATTATTCATGTTGCTTAGTGAAGGATATAAAGTGAATGATTAAATACGAAACGATTAGTACTGTGCAGTAAATTAAATTGGATATAATACCGTAACCACTAACACATAAGAAGAAAGTTTCCTTCACCAAGCTCACAATCAGTTACGCGAACAATACATCTTTTATAGTATGACAAATGGCATAGGTACCACATAACTGAGTTAAATGAAAGAGACCATCTCTTCAACTACTGCTCCTTAAAATGTCATCTGCTGTTTAGTCGAGTTATTACGAAATGTCATAAAGAACACAATACTAAAGATCACCAAAAATATAACTCTTTGATCATATTTTACTCATTTTAATAAAATAGCTACATATATATAAGTCAACGATCTGCAATTTGCTTTACCAAAATTATTAACGGTTACGAAAAAAGCTAAACGTATTTTTTTGCTATAAGTGGTACTTTACTCGTATATGAAACTTATCTCATCGTCAGATAAGGTACTTGGGGTGGTTTGAAGCTGTAGTATCTTCAAGACTACTTATTAAAGAAGCAATTTATTTCCTGAGAGTTTTTTTTTATAAAGCATAATCGGCCGCATTAGAAAAATAAATAATATCGGCTACGCTGTTACGATACCCCAAATATTAACATTTCAATATGAGGCACTTTTTCTTCTCCTTTAGCACTTTGTAACGTTAATAGGGCTTGCCGAGCTTAAGTGAAAAAGTAATCCACTTAGCGGATACTAATTATTCTATTTATGCTGTTCGCTATCAATAATGTAGGGTCTCAGATGCTTCTTCAGCATTATCTAATATTTTTATTCTATTTATGCTTCTCCTTGATGGCATTGTTGAAGCAGTTCTTCCACGATAATTCAACGAAAATGGCGCAGCCCAATTCAAATTGTTAGCACGTGTATTTTATTTATTCAGCGCGATTTAACAGTGGGTCATAAATTTTCTTTATTTTACAGATAAAATGTTGACTAGTGATTTCTGACATTCATCAAAACATATTTCTTGTAAACGAAATACGTTTCAATTTTTAATAAATGTTCACAGTACAAGGAAGCGATTTTCAATAATTTTTGAATATGTTGTAAAGGTTTTCTATCTAATTCTGAGTAGAGTTGTAAAGGCTTCAAGATTCTTAGTGATCTATGTTATGTCTGAATTAAATAAAGCACTATTCCATAAATGAAAATTCAAAAGGAACAAAATTAAAGACACACAGTGTCTGTTAAAAGTCCTACTTTCCACTTTGATACCATGTACAGTGGGTGTAGAAAGTATTCGTACACCGGCTAATTTCGAATTATATATTGTGAAATTGTAGTTTATTAACTACTTTTTTATAAACTACGAGATTGACCAGCGGGTTTATATTGACGTTTTGAATCTGAATCTTTCTGCCAGTGCAGAAAAAATGGGCATCAAAGATAATTTTATCTTTATGCACGATAACGATCCAAAGCATATGGCGTACAATGCGAGAATATGGATATTATATCATAAGCCAGCATATATAGAAGCTCCACCACAATCTCCTGATATGAACCCCATCGAACACCTATGGGACTACTTGGAGCGTCACATTAAAAAACATCACATATCCTCTAAAGAAGGCTTAAAAAATGCTCTTATGGAAGAATGGAATAAGATCCCGTCCAACGTAACAGCAAAATTAGTAACTTCAATCCCAAGAAGAGTCGCAGCAATTATAAAATCAAAAGGAAATCCTACTAAACATTAATTAACTGTTTATTTTACTTTTTCATTGTCAAATAAATTTAATTTTCAGGCTTTCCTCATGAATTTCTAATGACTTTTAAACAATGCAGTAGCTGTACGAATACTTATTGCCCTTATATTTCGGACAATATTTCTGTTTTTTCTTAATAACCTTGCAAACTATTCAACTAATTAATTTTTTTTGCACTGTGTCTGTTATAGAGACTTCCGAGAATATGTACATACTCGTTGTTTACAAAAAATTAGTTAATAAACTACAATTTCACAATATATTATTCGAAATTAGTTGGTGCACGAATACTTTCTACACCCACTGTACATAAATATTATGAAGTAAAAATGGAGGTAACTGTTTGTATGTTGAACACAATCTCAAATAAATTGAGCTTTACCAAAATGTACCATCGATTTCATACTTTAATCAGCATTGTGCTTGAATTAGTTCATTAATTTCTAATTCAATTTTATTCAATCATTTTTAAATGAACATTTCTTTGATAGTTCTTTTTAATACACACCAACTTCGAATTGAAACAATCAGAATATTATTTGAACCTATAATATCACAATACGTAGTTACTATTTATAAACGTTCATCAAATTTTCAATCAACAATTTGCCAAAAATCTGTCAACGTATATAATATCAATGACATCAAATTAATTGAACGTACCGCTTGGTTTGTTTTATGTTTTCGGATCGAATTTTTAAGCTATGGATCAGCATTATTTATTTGCAAGCGTTTGCACGGCCCTACTTTATTTAATGAAACTGAACTTTTAAACTACAACAATTTGTGTTAATTCACTCTATTATTTCTAACAATATTCCGTAAAATCTGAAACACCTTTTTACAGTGAAGTTTTGTTTGTATTAAAATATCAAAGTTTGTCGAAAGGAGCGGCACTTTTATTGTTAAACAAAATCCTTACAATTCTCGCAACGCAAACACTTTGTTACATATAATAATACGAATAGCAGTTAATAAGGGTGGTAATCAAGATGTCTAAAACAAAGGCAAGGAGATTAGGAGTGGTAGAATCTCCATTATCCGAATTCCCTCTTTGTGAGCGTTTCATTTAGTGTTCACGTTTGTTACGCAATTTATTTAATTTTGCAGCATTGAAAACGAGACCTATTAACAGGTAAGTTAACAGTATGTAGCAGTCTATTAACAAGCTAATAATTTTTCCAGGCAAACGAGAAATAAACAATTATAAAGCGATGAGTGTTTGATAATTTAACTTGAAAATATGGCAGAAAAGTAATAATCATCATTGCTATGAAAAAATAACGCGTTTAATAGAAAGAATTTCAGACATAACTCATTGGACGTCGTTGCTGTGACAGCAGTGAAAAATAAAAATTGAAAAATTGCCCCGTTCTACGTGGTCCTGTAAGGTCAGAATGCTTTTGTAACAGATGAATTACAGTACCGGAAAATTTATTGTTTTAATATTCCAAAATTCCTTTGCTGAAATAACTTCATGTTACGTTTCTCTATTAATTCGCATAACGGAGATTCTATTGTACTGTATTCTTGCAATATCAGATTCCTCGTAGGATCATTATTCTTAGTGTTTACTCCGCATATAAAGTTTATAATAACATGATACATGATTTATGTAGATTAGCAATAGATCATCCAATTGGCACAAGAAAGACAATTTGACCAAAAGTACGATATTGCATTTTTGGTGTCAATTTAACGCTGCCTGCTTCCCTTGAAATATGCTAATGCAGATTGTAGATTTGAAAAATAGTTTATAGAAAGCTCATCATAACCTTGTGATCCGTGCCGCGTCCTAATCTCGGCGTATAGCCGTTTATTGTTAGTTGTCCCTGGTTAGGTCGAGACCCTGGAAGGAGAAATGGAATAATTTTAATATTTGTAAATGATGTTAATACTAGAATTACCAAGGCAGTCAAAATAACAGGATACTCATTTTTTATAAAAGTCATCAAGTTTATAGGGGAGCCATAGAGTCAATAGTCTACGTCAATCTTGTTAAACATAAATTACTGAATTAATCATCTTTCCCACCTTCTCATTACCTCATTTCTAAATGACTTATATAATATATTTAAATGTGATAAATTTAACGCCGGTAGTTCTAGTGTTGATATTACAAGAACAGGCTAATTATGTTTATGATACCTAAACGCGAATTTTAATTAATCTGTCAATAAAACATAGTAAACGAATTTAAGGAAGTTGTTCTGCGTTTGCCATTTCATTAAGACATCATCGATTAACTCCTGTATAAATACAATTATTTACAGTACTTTTCAAACCTAATGTTGAATATTTTCTGTAACCGTTAATCTCCTATAAATATCCTTCATAACAAATGAAAGAGGTAAGTAAATAAATTGTCCATATTGCGTTTACCATTTTTATAAAATGTAATTGATTGTTATATAAGTGCTTTCGCTAATTTTTATTAGCATTGTTTGTTGTACGTGGAAAAACGATACGGTTTTACATTATTTTTAAAATACATCGATCGAATAATTTCTGTTATAATTAATATCCTGCAAATATCCTTCATTTTCTACAGGGCTGGTACCATTTACATAATTGCAATTAAAATGACATTGTACATTAACGCATTTATTTCGAGACGCAACAAATATTACTGTATGAAACTGCATATTTATGAATAATATAGGGATTGCAAATATATTAACAATAAGTAAAATTATAATTTCCGGGTATCATGAAGTAATAAATATTGCATCGAAAAATGTTCCAGAATTTGTTTCGTTTTTTTTAATTTTTAAATAACGATTTTCAATAGAAGTATGTATATAGAATTAATTACACGGACAATCTTTATGAATTGACAATTGCTTATCTAAGATCACTATTTTCTTTAGCAATTGAATTTGAAAAATATTGCGTCTTATTTGAAATAAGGTCTCTAAGTTCTTCTGTATTTATTTAAAATTACTTTTCTAGCTTTAAATCTCAATTTTTTATTTGCTTTATGAACTTCAAGTATTTTTGCACTACACTCGAAACCAGCATGAAACACATTTTAATACCGAAATTTATGTTCCTTCTGTTAGCATTAAAAGTATAAATACATACGTATGATTATTCTTGCTTTTAATAGAAAATTAGAGAACATTATTATCCATTTTAATCTCTTCAACCCCTTGGCCACATATGTGGAGAGTCAGTTTACGTCCTATAAAAAGCTATTTCCATTCTCAAAATCGTTAGAAAAACAAATGTGCAATCTTTGTTACATTGGTAAACCAAAATATAAATTGTCCAATTGCCATGAAAGAAGTAAAAGCGTCATTTATATATATTTTTGTAAAGGACAGTTCAAGTAGCAGCACTGTTTTTTTTCTTTACGGAATTAAGCAGTCAGTTACCGGAAGTATTACGACTCCTAGGTAGCGAAAGTTAGCTATTACGTTTAAAAATATATTTACAACACTATCTTGCGGTGTTTATTGACTTATCAAAAAATTGTATAGTCTTTTTTGCCACGTTTGTGTAGTTTATGTGTTGCTATTTTATGAAAATCTAAAATGTAAATTTTAATACTTATGTTTTGTTTTCTTTTGCTTATCAAATTATTGCTCGATTTAACAATACAATTGAAATGTTTATATATTTTTAATTAAAATGGTAAAATAAGCAATATTTCATTATCTTTACGTAAATAATACTGTATACCTTGACAAAGAACGAGTCATTGTATTGTCGGATTTAAAACATGAACTCTGGAATCTAATTAGTAGTTTAATTAAAGATCGCGTACAAGAGCAGTAAACTTAAATTACATGTTGATGTTCCACTGCAATTACGATTCAGCTTTAACTATACAAACAATATATTCACAAGAGAATATGATCAAAACATTTGAGTATACATACCTCTGTTTTCGGATTGTGTATCTACGAAATACATTTAATGACAGCTTTGCAAGCAATTTAAACAGTTTCATCACATTTACCTCTCTAATGAATACGACTAAAATTAACATTCTTGCAAAAGCGCTTGAAACAAAAGTATCGCTCAACTGAAATTAATTACTAAATAAATGCTTACAATCGTTATTAACCTTTCAACATTTCATAATACACCCCGTTATATATATAATATTGAATACAAGACTCACAGTTATTCTAGTTAGGTGTCCTTTACACAGAGAGTAAGTAATTTAAATCTGCCACCGTAGATTATTTCGAAACAAACCGCTTCAAACAGGATTGGAAATATATCAGTTCTGATTTAACACTAAACCTACCGGCTTTAAATCTGTTGTATTGAAATATACGCAATAAGTACTTTGAAGAAAGAAATTTGAAGAGGTGAAAGAGATGATCAGTTAAGTAATTTTTGTTTTATACAATAGACCTAAAATATTTACTGAATGGCTGGCCAATCAATTTGGGGAATTTTTAGAAAAAATGAGAAAGCGGTCATTTGACTGCCGTGGTAGGTTTAGTGTTAATATAATTACTTCTAAAATTATTACATCGGACTTGTAATCGATATATCTCGGTCCTACCTAATGTGGGATCGGGCGGTACCCCTCCTATTAAGAATTTACGAGAAATGGACGTGAAAAAGAATTGTCATCAGAGAGAGGACGATGGTGTAGTGGATACGCGGTGTTAAGCTACTCAGGCCGTGTACTGCTACTTGAATGGGTTACCGCGCCTCCTCCTCCTCCCCCCCCCCCCCAGGGGCCAGTCCGTACTGGGCGGACAGGTACGGGTCTGACGCACCCGGGGCATCCCGAGTCCGTGTGCCGACCAAGATATATTGATAGTAGCATTGGGTAAGCCAAGCTATGCCCGCACCAAGGGTAAAATTGGTACCACGGGGACTGGGCAAAGCCCCAGGGCAATTCTTCGCCCTGGCCCGGTCATCAGAGTTGAATTCGTGGAGGCAGTAACGGGGCCTGAATCGTAAGGTGAGAGATGGCTACCTCGACGGGTAAGCTGTGCTTGAATCAGCTCGGGCACTGACACTGTATAGCCAGGAGAGTTTTAGAAGGGCCTCCACCCACCAGTGGGTCAACTGGTATACCTCGCAAAAATAGAGAAGTCCTCTGGCCTGTGGTTTGCTCTGATTCGCCTGACGGATAGAGACATTCCCCGTTCTGACGTCATTTTCCATTCTAACACGATATTGGCCGAAAGAACCGTGCATTCGTTGCGTCGTCATGTGAACGACGAACGGAGTGTTTTGTTTTCGGTTGTCATTCGTCGATCTTAGGTTTCCAGGACCGACAGGGTGGGGATAGGCGGTGCGAGCGACAGTCTCCCTTTACCCTGTACGTCATACCGTGAGACTTCTCTACTTTTGTGAGATATAGCACGTGCTCTTTTGCGTATATGTGCTGATTGGGCGTATCTCAGCTTCTCGCCCAAATGGGGACCGTGTTGTGGAGCATCTTCATGCGGTACCACACGTAAATCAATGCAGAATAGAACTTTCTTTTTGACGATCCTATACTAATATTGTAGAGCCGGGAAAATATCGGTAGTTCCGTTTTAAGAATGACGAAGGGCTGCGAAGGCGAAAGCGGGGGTTGGGTCCTGCTCAGGTCAGCAGGCCGACCGTTCTCTCCCCCAAGGCCCGAATATTGTAGACTTAGTAAGTACGAATGCGAGTGCGAGAGAGTGAATAGTTGTGTGAGAAAGATGAACGAGTAGAATATAAGAAAGCGTAGGTTAAGGGACAAGCAGTGTTTTCAGAAGTGTTGTCCAGAGAGTTGTCGAGTGTTGTAAGAGTTGTCCAGAGTTATTAGTTGAGAGTTGTCAGGAGTTGTGTTGAGTTGTAGTAGTCGAGTTGTATTAGTTGCGTTGTAGTTAAGAGGAGTTTTGAGTTGTCGTATTATTTTGTTGGTTAATTAGTTATAACCTTTTAATATAATGTTATTTGGTTATTGAGTTGTGTCCAAAGTTTTACCAATCCCTCTCCTTGGAAAAATCCTCCCCTCTACAATATGTAATACACAAATAATTTCTGCGAGTAGTGAAATCCTTGTGCCTGAAGCTGTTAATGACTGCCATACTGACACTGAATAATTTTAGGATTGTACACACTGTATTACATGTACTAGGTCATATATTAAGTAGGACTGATTTATGAACGGAGTACAGTACCGAAATAAACAACAGAACAATAGCAATTACAGAACCGATGTAATATGAATATAACCGATATAAATGTATGTAATAACCGACATAAATGTACATAAGGGTATTTCGTTTAATTGGAAGCGGTAAAATATCTCACAAATGATTAAGGTCGTGCGTAACTATCTTAACACTTTATCTATCGTAAGCACTTTAATAGTTTTTTTATTATAGTCGTAGCATATTAGTCGGTAGTTGCAAATAAGAATAAAATAGAATGATACTGTCTTCAATTATCCGAAAAACAGTATAGTGACTATTTTTACACATTTTAATCATAAGTTATAGAGCTTTACAAATAGGTACGTTCACTTTCATATATTCTTAAACATTTTGAAAGCTTGAACAATGGCGACCCTGGAGAAATGAGAATCAGCAGAGATTCAGCACTTTTTTGACCAGCGATAGCTCAGATTGTCAGTATCCATGAATAATTGATAAAATGTGAAATTGTAGGCGCAGAGATTTTAGCACATTTTAAAAAATTCGAATTGGTAATAAAGCATTCAAAGTGATTGAGTCGATGTGGTACTTTAGCTATATTAAAGCTTTTAACGAAGAGAATAGGAAAAAAACGTACATCATATTGCTTCGTGGCGAACTTTTTGTTACATAAATGATGAGTTTTTATTACATATCTGCGATAGCTATCTATACGTTATTACTGCAGTAGAATATATATCGTTTTAATTTTTTTGACGACACATTTCATTCGCTCATATGCGAAACACATGGGAAAGAAATGAAGAATTAATTTTCAAGAAAAAAGAGGTGTAACGGTTTCTCTCTCACTTTCCGCGATATAAATGATATTTTTTAGAATGAATAATAACACGTCTAAAACATGGAATTGTTATGTGCACGTAGTGTCGAAACTTAATTTGCACGTTTCGCCGTAGGTAAGTGGTTCATCAAATGAGTTACACGGCTAGTCGTTGGTACTTTGTTCTTGCTCTTCGACCTTATACAAGCACGAGGTAAAAAATCTCATTCTTGTAAAAACTGTTCGTTCTGAAGAAATATTAGATAGGTGGTACTTAATTACTCTCCTCGTAACTCTACACTTTAATGTCGACTCAACGACTTTGAAGCATTCACCTTTGACAATAATTTCTTTGTTTCTCTGTATTTTTCGGCTCTGGCTGCTACAGTAATATGCATAGGACTTGTTTCAGGTGGTTTACGATCCACCAAGCTTGCAATGTGCATATCGTATAAGAAAAATTTCCCATAGGTCACGGGAGATTTCAACTTGGGCCAACTGACTGCGAGTCCGAACCTTCACCCCCAAATTCACCGTGGCCCTTCGGATAATAATTTTTGGAAAAATATTTCATGCACCTATAACATACAATTTCGTAAATTATTTACTGACACTTGCAATTTGAGCTATCACTCGTCAGAATAACGTGAAATTACATTTCTTTCAACATTCTTGAGACGATTAACCCTTTGAGTACTACGGTCGCATATATGTGGTAGAGAAACAATCTGATCATAGTTTACAGTATAACCGTTGAAATATTATTACGTAAATAGTAATTTTTTAATTTTTATACATTTACACTCTAATTTTCTGATAAAAAGATGGCTTTTCATCGCTAAATAAATCATTGGTTCTCAATATTCAGAAAAGTCTCCGTCCGCAAAGGGTTAAAGAAAAAGTCAAAAAAGTAGAAAGTGTACAAAGCAGCAGAAATATAAACTTCTACAAATACAAAAGTAACGGATAATAATACAATGGATTTATACCTCGCGTGTTGGAATAAAGTGATCTGGGGTCATCCATCTTTTGAATTGGCCGAAAATCTTTGAACACATGCACGTGGTCGGGTATTAGCCATACGCCATCCTTTACAAGTTTGTCGACATTTCTTAAACTGATTGGTCTTCCTGAGTATCCTACTGTATGTGAAATCATTCGTGTTTATAAATATTAATTAATAATAGATACATACTATGTCTAAAGTAAAAAAAACATCGGATGTACATCAGCGAAGTATTGCAGTGTAAAAATAATCTTTGTATAGTGGTGACATTTCAGAAAATAAGTATCAGAGCACCTAATCGCTGTAGATACAATGAATGAGATTTACATAATTCATGGATATATTCATTCGAAAATATTACAGTCATTTAATTCTAAAAAATCTGATAAAATAACCTGATTAAGATTTTCTGTTAGAATCTTATTGTCCTCGTACTCCATAACCACGATTATTAATTCCAAGAGATACACTAGAAATGCAAAACGGGAAAATGAAATTTCGAAATGAATTTATTCAATTATTCATTTATTTAATTAAATCTTTTGCTGCCGAACATAATCTTCTATGATTCGCAGATTATAATTACATGTGATTTTCCCTTGAAACGGTAATCTTGATTATGAACTAGAAGGATACCAATTTATTTTAACTTTATTTATACTCATGAAAGGGTGCATATTATTGGGTTGGTAACTAAGTGATTGCGGATTTTGACGGTAGATGGTTTTAGCACTTTTTTTTGTTTCGTCAACATGTTTAAAGCACCTAATCTATAGTTTTCTTGTTGTTTGGACTTCCACCTTTCATTAGTAAAGAAAAATCGTTTCGATGAGTTATTTAGTTTCGCTTTTATCCCAATTTGAAAATGGAAGAACAAATCGCGCATTTCAGACATATTTTACTATATTTCCGAAAAGGCAGGAACGCATCCCAAGCAAACAAGAAGTTATGTGCCGTATATGGGAATGAAGCTTTGAAAGATAGGCAGTGTCAAAATTGGTTTACCAAATTTCTTTCGTTTGATTTTTCACTCCAAAATACGCAACGATCTGGCCGTCCAGTTACAGACGATGAGAGTCATATCAAGGCCATTGTCGATTCAGATCGTCGTAGCACAACACGTGAGATTGCAGAGAAGCTCAATGTACCGCATACATGCATTAAAAAAAATTAAAACAGCTTCACTATGTTAAAAAACTCATTTTATGGGTCCGTCATGAGCTTAAGGAAATTCCTTCTTATATAAAATCCGCAATTACTTAGTTCCCAACCCAATATTTTGCCGTTCATAAATACTTGCCACTGTGCACTTCATGATTACTAATTTGTAATGATAATGAAATACTCTTACGCCCAAAGATTTGTAATCCAGTACAATAATATACATGTCGTGCGAGTTCTAAGTACCCAACTACTTTCTACTCGGCAGAAAGTATTACAAAAAAGATTAAACAAAAAATGTTTCACTCTCCATTTTGAAAAATTCAACAGTTTAAAATTAGTTTTTTGAAGTTATAATAGACTTTGGTATAATGTAAAAAAAAGAAAAAGACAGCAACAATATATTGCTGATATTAAAAAATTCCAAATAAATCCCTATTCACACAAAGTTTAGAAATACGAGGAAAAATGATATTTATAATTCTACTAACGCAAATACGTAATTAAGGTATACAATGAGCAAAATGTGTTTTAACCATTTCCTTCTAATAAAATAATTATAGAAAAACATTTTTCTAAACATGTACATTTTGAAAAGCCATTTAATTTATGCTTAAAAGTGTTAATATAGAATAGAGAGTTAGTATAAGTATTTTTAAGTACTTTTCAGTGCAGCAGCTCAACGAGAACTATAATAGAAAAGTGACAAAGAAAAATCTAAAATATTTAAAAGAACATAACTTGGACGACGCTCATAGCACTGTAACCAGGATATTTAACAAAGGACGCAGTCCGAGACGATTGTAACGTTCCCAGCCACTTAATGCAATTTTTGTGCGATTGTAGAATGTATGTATTCAGTATCTTTTTTTTACGATGCATAATTTGTTGATTTACGGCTTCGATTCGCACTCGCGTTACAGACAATGGAATAGCAGAATTAAAAACTCCAAAAATCGCCAAATTGAGTTGGAACGGCACTACATGATTTCGATATTACCAGATTTGTAGTCAAGTTTATGTTATATTTAATGTTAATTACCACATATTTATTTCAAAATATAAACCAAATGAAAGATGAAAGCAATGACACTGACTGAAACGATTTGAGACATGAAGCATGAACCAAAGAAAAAGTTTTTATGTTTGTTGCGATTGTGATAGTGATTAATTTGCTCCTTTCACTTATTTTTACAATGTAAATCGGTAGTGTTATACGTTGGAATTTATGTATATTACCGCGAAATCAAAGTTAAAGGAAACCTTTTTAGAGCAGAACTTCAACACTAGATCTACCGGCGTTCGTTTCATGAAGTTTAAATATATTCAATAAGTACGTTGGAACAACAGGAATTAAGTGGTAAAAAAGATTATCAATGCAGTAATTTATATTTTATCAGATAGACATGCAATATTTACTGCGTGGTTTCCCTGTAAATTTAGAAAATTTTTATAAAAAATTAGAAATCAGTCATTTTGACAGCCTTCGTAGTTCTAGTGTCAAATTCATTTCCACACTTACTTTCATGTAATAACAGAAAGATCGAGGTGATTTATTTTTAAAAACTAAGTGGTATATATCAACATCTGCTGCAAAACTGCAAAACTCTCTTATACCGTTATATTTTTCGTGATAATGATCGTTGATAAGATAAGTGCTGGCGAGTAATAACGTGAATAATTTAAGATGATCCAGTCATATTTAAAAGTATGTTGAAAAAAAGTTGAAAGTATGTGTTATATAACCGGTATCTGTACTGGTTTCTGTAAGCCCATACACCCTATTTCATTAAAAATATAAAAAGGTGATACAGAAGGGACTCGAATAATATGAAAATGTTCGGTCTCTAGCGAATATACTTTTTCTGTAAACGCTCCAGAAAAGTGTGGTTGCTGTTCTATTAAATGAAGCTCTATATCTTTTTTTATATACGTCAGTCCTCCAAATGGTTTGTATATGAAGATGATGGTTGCAGTTCCGACGTCTGTACGAAGCAGGAGACACAATTTGTTCTCATTGAGCGACTCATTGCGTGCACAAAATACGAATGTTTCATTTACGAAAATAAAAATTTGCCGGATTTACGATAAGTGCTTGTGATGAAAATTAATCGACTGTATTTAGGAACATTTCACATTATGTGTATATTGTATAAATGTATCAAACAAAAATCAAACTATAGATGATGTATTTATAATACTCGAAATTAGGAATAGGTAAATTTCTAAATAAAACATAATTAATAATTATTATACGCAATGAAATATGTTTTTCAGTATACGGTATTTTATTAAGAAATAAGTTTCTTTTTAAATCTAAGCGTGCTGCAAAATTAACGAAATGCAAAAACCGTGAGATTGCCTACTTTGCTGAAAGCAAAAAAATTGAAATACACCCAAGCAAGTGTAATTTTTAAAGTGATACTATTTCTTTAAAAATAACTTTTACGTACACTGATTCTTTCGCGCTACTAATGCTGCGGATGCACTTGGTTACACATATTATCACTTTGTATCGAAATGAAAAATTTCGTTGTTGTAAAACAGAAATTGATGAATCTTGAATGATTATACAATCAACATTGGAGAGAAGTAATAACATAAATTTATATATTCGATTACCTCTCATCTTATAAATCCAGAAGATTTGCACATGCACACATCCCTAATAAATAAAAAAATTAACTTCAAGGAAGCTTCATTATGTTTCATGTCATCCACTTAAAAATGCAAGACTCCGAACAAGTAAATAGTTTATTATGAAATCGAGGAAACTTCATTTTCAGAACACGTGATTTCATATCATTCTAACTTTTATTGGACATAAAATCTTAATTCACAATTAATTTATTGGATTGTGTAATATGAAATAACCGATTATTCAAATATAATGAATAATTAATGAAGCAATCTGTTATCTGCTTTATTGAGTATTGTATAAACTATAATTGCAGACGAAAAAAACTACAACTTCAAAACATATGACCAATCAGTTGAACGGTCAATTCGCGACTGATAAGAAAACCTACATTTCATATTGCACGATTTAACGTCAGTCTGAAAGAAAATGAAGTTCATCCTGTTTTATGATAAACGGCTTAAACACTGGTACAACTTCCTCCAAATCTTATGAATTCCCTGAGACAATGCAGTTCAGCACTACTTCACATCAATGTAAGTTTTCTTCGCTTTTATCTTATGACAAACACAGTACGAATCCAATTCGAAAGAAAGAAAATCTTGAATTAGCCATAAAACATGTAGCAGGAAAGAATACAATCATTTACCTTCGTAATCCTGATCTATTGTAGAATCCAAATTCACCTCATGGGGGCTATAAACTTCGAAATCCATTTCGCCTGCTATATCATTGTACGGACTGAAGTTAATATTCGAAACTGGTAAATCGGATCGACCAACTCTGGGATAATGAACTAACCCAGCGGCACGATCAGATCTGGGAAAATTTACCAATTCCGAGTTTCGCCCAATCCTAGGATATGGCACGAGACCGCTTGCACGTCTTTCGTTTGCATTTACTTTTTGTCCATCTAGAATACCAGAAAACCGTAAGGTAAATTTAAGACATTCTTTATTAGATACTTCAACAGAAAGCGGGAGGTAATTGAATTTTTGAATCTCTTTGCTACGATGGGAACTAATCTGAGAGCTTCGTAATCGCGTGGGGATTATAAGATTTAACAATCACTGAGATTTTGGACACGGTTTGCCGGAACTACAGTACTCAAGGTATTGTTAATTCATTTGTTCCATTAGAAAATAGTGCTCTCTTCGATATAGGAGATATGAGCCTTTTTAATATTACAAAATATGTAAGATTTCATATTTATCCAACGAATCCAAATTGTTATTGTGGATTTATCAATGACTCTAGATTAAAGATTAACACTATTTCTATCGTGGTTTTGTGTATACCTATTTCGACCGAAAGGTGTCTTTAGACACCTTTGCGCTTGAACGCAAACATCTTGGGAGTAATTGTCAAAAACTAATTTCTAGCTTATATTTTTTCTTTTATCAGTTAATTAATTCAATATTGTAACATTATCAACTAAAAAACAGCGTTATAAATGAAATATATGTACACATGCACAACGTATATAATGCAAATATCATTGGAGTAATTGTTATAACTAATTTCAATCGAATATTTTTTCTTTTATCAGTTAATTAATTCAATATTGTAACACTATTAACTAAAAAACAGCGTTATAAATGAAAAATATGTACACATGCACAACGTATATAATGCAAATATCATTGGAGTAATTGTTATAACTAATTTCTGTCGAATATTTTTTCTTTTATCAGTTAATTAATTCAATATTGTAACATTATTAACTAAAAAACAGCGTTATAAATTTAATATATGTACACATGCACAACGTATGTAATGCAAATATCATTGGAGTAATTGTTATAACTAATTTCTGTCGAATATTTTTTCTTTTATCAGTTAATTAATTCAATATTGTAACATTATTAACCAAAAGACAGCGTTATAAATTAAATATATGTACATATATGTATATACACAGCGTGTTCGCTCTAATGCGACGCACTATTTGTCGCCCACTTCCAAATATCTGATAAAAAACAAGTTTGGAACAAGAATTGTAGGATGTGGAGTGTATTATAGATACCAGAAAAAAAATCAAGAACAGTTTGGCTTAGGGCGGAATTGAGGTTTTATATATGGGAACACATATTTTTTTCTTTTACTCTCATTTTTACCCTGAAAACAAGCTGTTTTTGAAATGTTGCTACTGATATCTATTGTATACTTCATACCCTACAATTCTGGTTCTAAACTTTTTTTTATGAGATATCTGGGACTGGGTGAAAAATAGTGCGTTGCATTAGAGTGAACACGCTGTGTATATTTACATGCATTTCCTTTATAACGCTGTTTTTTAGTTAATAGTGTTACAATGTTGAATTAATTTTAACCGATAAAAGAAAAAATATTGGACAGAAATTAGTTTTTAACAATTATTCCCAAGATATTTGCGTTCAAGTGCACAAGTGTCAAAAGATACCTCATGGTAGAAATAGGTATACTACGTACGTATTTCAGATCTAAAAAGAGATTGGAGAATCAGATACCGCATAATTAATTTATCAGCCATTATATGAAAAGTGAAAATTTCATTTGAGGAAAAACGGTTAAACTAGTGACAGTAATTTTAAGCGAAAATTTCAAAGGTGTCTTTTGACACCTTTTGGTAGAAATAGTGTTAACATATGGACATCGTTTCATTCATTTGCTTTAAGACGTTGAATGCCATGGCGGTCCCCGGTGACCGGCGTTATTAAATTCAATTTTCGTATGACTTTTAAATTGTAATATTTATGAATTTTCTAATGCATTCAATATTGAAATATCGGCATTAAAAGGGTAAAGTTCTGCTGACTATATAGCTGCTTGTGTCTTTAAGATATCTGCTGTGTAAAGATTTTAATAAAAAAAGTTTCACTTTTGTAAAAATGATGATACTAGCGCAATATCGGTGGCATTCAACGTGTTAATCCTCGTTCTTCCATAACGCATAAGAAAAGATAAGAAAATCATATTCACACTGTTTATCCGAAATACCCTGTTCTACCTATTCTTCTGTTTTTTAATTTTTCTTAATGTACTCTCTACCATTCATAACCACTTGACCACTTCCTCCCCATTCATTTAATGCATCCTCTAATTTACATTTCCCTCTTTCCACTTCATATCAACTTCTTAACAGATGTTTTAGCATCCCCTTGTCTTCACTGCGTATTTCGCACTTGTTCTCATTGTCTCTCAACAAATACTCGTTGCACACTTGTAAACTTCCACTTTTTGTCCGAATAATTAGCACCTGGGTATTTTATCTCTTCTCGCAAGCGTATTACTTGTGCTAATAAGTATTGTAAGTTGTGTAGAACTCTATTCAACTTCAAACAACAAAAGTTTAGCTAAATACTGTATAAATCCTGTAATTTCAGGATCTTTTTTGCTTCAAAAGTTCACCCAGGCACCAAACAATTCTTATATCACGAAATGTTTAACGTTATCAAATCATAATTCCATTTGAGATTTATAATTATTTAGCTGAACATTTTCCCACCTGTGCACGCAATATTGAATAAAAGATTAATGAAATATTCTAATGAATTAAATATTATTGAAATATAAAAATATTTTTAAACACAATTGATAAATATCAGACGACGATGGGAATACTAATTAGCGTGAAACGAGATCAATCAGGATGAAAAACAGTGAACCTTATCTGTTTACAGTAAAACAAAATGAATATTCCTATCCTCGAGAGATAATAAATCTGAAGGAAGTTGCTCGCAACAGGTATTTGGAAAATACGGATACTGTTGCACATTTAACAGTCTATGGCGAAATAACAATCCCGTATCAAGTGAAAAACTTGAAAACTTAGAAGAAGTATCCTTATTATATATTATTTACAACAGACTTCACTTTATCAGACATTTAAAATTTTTATGACAATTTAAACAGTGACAATTTAATCATTGAAAACGTATAGCAGACGACGTCAACGTAGAATTTTCTTAATTTGTCTTAGCAGTGTCTTAATTTTTATGTATTTAGATCAAACTGAAACCGATATTGTTAAAAATCCAACTGTATAACTATAGAAAATTTAAAATAATGTTAATTATTCTACTCGTAAGCAAATAACCGATCAAAAAGCATTATAAAATAAAAGCCAGAGATAACATATAATGAATAGAGATGAAGCTACATTCTTAAATATCAAAATCTTCAAACGAATTTTACACAATTTCTGTTTATCAATTACTGCTATGTATTCTTGTACCTTATAACCACTTTGTAACATATCGTTTATTATCGAACATAGAAGAAAATTTCTATAGGAATACACACAATGTCCATTTATATCATCGCGCTCACAATAATCTTGAAACCGTTTATTATATTAATAATAAGAAATGTATTAGATAAAGGTTTAACGGTTTCAAAGAACAAATTGTCCAATGCAAGTTTTTTCAATGTCGGCGAACAGGAGATGCGTGAAGACCACCTTGTTTTTTTTTAAAATGGAATCACATATTTCTTGAATCTAGTAATTAACACAGGTCGTCATCCGTGCATAAAAGTACTAACGAATACTTAAGGCGAAAAAATTGTTGGTTTAATTGCTATATTAAACAGTGTCATTAGTACTAGGTTGCACATATTCGCACACTGTCACATAAGATGCACAAAATTAGCGTATTATTTTCCAATAGCACAATTAAAATACCTTGCGCCCAAATTAATAATTTTTCACTGCAAGTAGTCAGGTACATAATTCCATTTGCGGAAAAAATAAGATTGTAACATGAAATGTCATTTAAATTTTTCTCGATGGAATTGTTGGCATCATTTAACACGTTAATTTTCACGTAACTATCACCGATAATTGAAACTGTGCTCTGGTCTTTAACTGTGTTTCACAAGAGATTAATGTATTCTATTCTCCTTTGTTGCAACCGTTGAGGGAAAAAATTTGTTTAAAATTAACAGCTTCTCTGTATATTTTCAGCACTGATGGTATATCCACTAGTTTATCATTTTCTTTACCACTACTCATTTTTTGTCATTCTCATTATAATATTGTAAGAATGGTATCAACTGCATTCATTATTGGTCGCTAATTCTGTTTTGACGTTGTAATAAGAATGATTCGATGATACTTTCTTCCCGAAATAAAAGTAAAGAAGTTGTCGATTCGTAAATATCTAAATGTAACAAACTTTGTTAGCACAATAGGAAGTAACTGGAAGCAAAAATACTTAATTCGCAAAGACTGAAATAACGCTTACAAGGTTTCCAACGCGGATTAAAAATTTAAGCAACAGAAAATATCGTAGAACTGAAAAACGATTGCAATATTTATTCGAAGCTCTCCATTTTAAGAAGATTCAAAGTGAACTGCGGAACCAGCGGTGACTCTGACATTTTTCTAGAAAACCAGCCATTAATTATTCACCGCTTAACATCCAGTACGAGTGAAAAAAATAATCCTTCTGTTTTTTGCAAAATCAGGTGATCTAACGCTTAAATGGATGAATGAAACGAATTTTTGTTGTTTGTTAACGAATTCTATTAACCGCGGAGTAGGTATATTCTAAAACAAATTGAAATATGAGCAAAGGTTTACATTGATTAACTCCATGATATAAGACGTAGAAGAAATTGATAATATTATATATATTGCTTTGTAAGATATCTTTAAAATATTAATTTAGATAGACTAATTAATTCTATCTCTTTGTTTAAAATATACTTGATATCGTCCCTTTTTCGTTACACCTAATTTTCAGTCGACTCACTTTCCGACTTCGAAATATAACAATGGCTTTGTATCTTCTCTTAAATTTTCTTCAGTGTCAGTAATTACTGCGATGGTCGAATAAAAATAAAACTGAGTCTCAAACTGTAGAGAATTTTTATGAAATTAAATTTATTCGTTTGACGAAAGGTTGGAGAAATAATTCGGACCTCAAACGGTCAAAAAATGAAATAAATCGTTTTACCTTGCGAGTGGCTCAATTATTTTTTTACATATATGTGCATACTCAACACTTTTACTGCTGCACAACTTCCGGGATATTTGTTCGTGCGATATATTTGAAAAATCGGCGTAAAAAAGTTTTGTTACGCGAAATTACCAATTTCTCTATAATTTTAAGATCGCCTTAACACTAGAACTACCACGGCAGTCAAAATGACTGGTTCCCCATTTTTTCTAAAAATTCTTCAATTTTTTATGGAAGTCACGGAGTAAATACTCTACGCCCATCGTATAGAACATAAATTATTGTATTAACCATCTTTGTCACCTTTTGATTCACTGTATTTCGAAGGTGCTTATTTAACATTTTTAAATAAAATTATTTAGTGTTAATCGTCTGTAACAACGATTGAATAAAAAACTTGGCGTCAGAAAAATTTGGTGAATAATAACTTCAAGTAAAAATATAGTCTGGGTGGGAAGTAACCGACGTGGCAATCAACGTGTTAAACACCGCAGTTATGTAAAAAACGTTTTTATAAATACGAAAAAATGCGGATATCGCTTTCCCGCGTTGTACCGACTGTTTGTATACGTTGAAAATAAACACTGACTGGAATATTGAATAAACCTCGGGAAAAAGCTGCACTACAAACTAAATATTGCAGGTAACAAGTTAAATATTTTTCGCATATCGTCAATAACTTTAAGGTATAATGGTAAAAAGTATTATCGCTCGATTTTATTAAATTCCTGATTAGAATATATTAGCACACTGAGCATTAATATCACTATACAAAAGTTCAGCTGTCCCTCGAACTATCACCAAAAAAATGATAAAAACCAAGAAAACAATATTACTCCTTTCTACGCGCTCTTTCATTGTAATGTAAAAATACATTATTATAAATATACTTTGATTTTTATACAGAAGAAATAATACTATACCAAGTACTTCACACTAATTCCACGAAAGTCTAAAGGAAAATCAGCTTTTCTAACCAGCTGTTATACCCTGTACCAAACGTTAACTTTGAAATCGCCCGGAAGGAACGGTACCGGAGCAAAAAGGCGAATTTCCTAGCTTGTATCAATGATAAGATGAAAAAAAAGAAAAGAAATCTTGTTTGGTCTTAGTCAAGACCATTAAGAGCCGATTCGAACGGGAGTGAACTTACGATTGAACGAGGTAGAACATATCAAAATGAGCAGAAACGCCGATAGCTGGTGTTTTCTCATTGTAATAACGGCACTCGCTCTCGGAGATCGAAATTCAATGAAGCGATGCTACGGAGCACGGAATCGGACCGACACTGAATACGTCCAGGTATCCGTCGTCTGATTTTATACCTTGCGCCTCGACCGGCTACGGGGGTTTCCACCCCGCAGTTCAACCCTCTCGTTTCGCATTCCCCATTTCACGTTCTTCCCCCGTGCTTCTTTGCTCTATCACTTGCCATAAGACCAGCATGGTTCCCTGTTCAATCTATCCATCACCCTCGCGTTACCTCGACTTTAAATCAATTACCGTGTAATCGTTCACTACAGATCAATCATTATGGATCTTAATTTGAAACAAATATGAAATTCGGGAGTTTTCGATGTTCTCCTATTTGTTAAGCGGTGCAAATGAAAATTCTTCTTTTTATGTTGTTTGTTTTTTCGGCTTTAATTCGTGTGGGCAGCTCATATACTGTTCCAACTATATAGGGTGAATATATAGATAGGGTGAAGCGCTATCTCTGGCCGCCTTGAATATTTCCGGTATTTGTAAAAATGTGAAAAAATGTTATATACAAAAGTTGCACAGTACAGAGGGGGACATTTTGTGATTCATACATTTTTTGCGTTGGTGAAGCCATAGGAGAGATTTCAAGGTCAACTCTATTTTTTTAAATGGAATACTGTTTTTTTATCGCTGTGTGATAGCCGATGTTGGGACGATTTCAACAAACTATTGTGGAAGGTCATGCGAGATCGAATGTGGTAGTGAAATTGAAATTTCTCATATTGGTACTAATTCAGGTTAATGTTACAAACCGCTGGGCTGTTTACATTTCCAGCTACATGCGATGTACTGCTACAACATAAACAATGATACAAGGCGATTAGTTGACACAAAATTATAGAAGCAGACAGTTTTTTCCGGAAACAATGCATGGCCGTTCCGATTCGACATCGGTCCAGGCTTCTGAGAGAGGCTATCGCTCCGATATGACATTGCGTAGCAACGACTTCCTTTTCTACAAACTTGAGGGTCTATGAAATATAGCATGCGGTAGAATAATAACTTCAGAGACGCTAAGACATGTATGTGATGCAGTGATACGAAAATTGCAACTTTGTACTGACGCAAACAGTCAGCCTTCGAATATTTTTTATAATTTAGGAAAGTTCATTTTCCTACCACATTTGACATCGCATGACCTACCATGATAGCTCGTTAAAATCGCCTCAACATTGGATGAAAAAAACATAGCATTCCATTTAAAAAAATAGAGACGAGCTTCAAATCTCCTCTACGCCTCTACCCGCGCAAAAAATGTTTGTATCACATGTCCCCCCTCTATATCTTGCAAGTTTTGTACATAACATTTTCTCACATTATTACAAATAACGGAAATATTTAAGGTGGAATTAACATGAAAAATTGAGTAAGTTTTATTAAGCTACAGTTATAGGCATACAAATCCATGAAAAGCAAAAATCAAATTACAATGTATTAAGCAATAAAGAAACAAAGTTTCAAACCGAATGAAAATTCATCTTAAACTAAACTCGGACAAGGGACAACGTTGTAAATATATATACACAGAAACGAACGATACAAATGAAATATCAGTCACTTTGTCATATAGTTAATCTTACAAATCTTAGAAATTCATTTTCTTTTGTGAATTTTCGTTTTAAAATCTGAATATGGGCAGACAATCTGGTCAAACGTCGTTAGAACTTGAGAGCTGATTATAAACCATTTCAAAGGCGGTTTATCAATCCGAAATATTGCAAAAACAGTGAAACGAAACCAGTCTACAGTTCACGCCATAATAAAATGATGCAGGATGAGAAATAGTGTAGAAAACCAGCCAAAACCAAGCCAACGAAAGATATTCACAGAATCCGAAGATCGTTGGATCGTAAGACAAGTAAAGGAAACCCCAAAATTGAGCGCTCCAAAATTAGCTGTAGAAGCAAAGAGACACTTTGGAAAAGCAGCGAATCCCGAAACAGTGAGAATTATATTGAGGAAGAATAATTTTAAGGGCAGAGATGCCCGAAGGAAACCGTTTGTGAGCCAGAAGAATCGTTCGGAAAGATTGCACTTCGCGAAACTCTACGAAAATAAAGATTTTTCATTTTGGAAGACTATATTATTCACAGATGAGAGTAAATTTGCTATTTTTCGTTCTGATCGGCAAAATTACGTGCGGAGAAAGCCAAATGAAAAATTCCGACAAGACAAGTTAAGACCGACTGTTAACACTACAACTGCCAAACCAGTCAAAATGACTGGTACACAACTTTTTTCAAAAATTCTCCATGTTTATAGAAGAGTCATAGAATAAATATTCTACGACCATCTCAAAAAACATAAATCGCCGAATCGATCATCTTTTCCGGTTCTGGATTCCTCCTTTTTCAAAGTACTTATTTAATATATTGAAATATGATAGATTTAACGCCGATAGTTCTAGTGTTAAACATGGTAGTGGCTCTATTATGGTTTGGAGATCCATGTCAGCAGCAGGGCCAGGAAACCTTCACATCATTGACGGAATAATAGACTACAAACAGTATTTGTAGATTCTAGACGAAAATTTAAAGGATAGTGCCCAAATATTGGGTATTGCCGACTGTTTCAGTTTTTATCAAGATAACGACCCTAAACATCAAGCTCATAATGTTCGTTTATGGTTGCTTTATCATTGTCCACACGTTATCGGAACACCTCCTCAGTCACTCAGTCATTTATGGGCATATTTTAAACAAAAACTGAAAAACCATATCATAAAAAATGCGAAAGACTTGAAGAAGGCGCTGCGAGGAATGGGCAAAAATTTATCCTTCATATTGTGAAAAATTAGTGCGATCAATGCCGAATAGATTAAAAGCTGTCAGAACAAATAAAGGGCTGCAAACTAAATATTAAACATGATGTAAAACTTACGTACAGATAAAAATGTTCTATTGTCGGAGCTCTAGTTTGAGATAAACCGTTCAGTTTGAAAGTCTGTTCCTTTTTGCTCAGTACATTGTAATTCTATGTTCCTTTCTCATGGATTTGTATGTCTATAACTGTAACCTAATAAAACTTACTCAATCGTTCATGTCAATTCGTTCTCTACATTATTTATCGCTTCCTAAACCAAAGATATAAAAGTGTCCAAGTTTTACTTGGAGCTACTGTACACTTAATTCTGTTTTTATACGATAGATATGTTCCCGAAGAATACGTGTAAAAAAATATACTGCATCTATGGAAAAATAGAAGATTGGTTCCAGTCCTAAGAAATCAGCAAAAATAATTTAATAAATCCTGAGTTTTCACGCTACGATTTGAAACATTTTATTTCCTAAAAATTGCATATGTATCATACAATGTAAATTATCATTTGAAAAGGAAAAAATCATATCCCTAATTCATGAACACAAAAATTAGGCAAAATAATATGAGTTACACGTAGATAGGTTTATTCGTTGTCACTTTCTAACAATAAACGCATACATTTTCGTAAGACAGCAATATTACTGCTATCACTAGAAACGTCTTGGTAATCGTCTTCGTGCTCCATTGGGGAAATTCTTTCTGTAATCTCTTGAACAAAATTAGGACTAGCCTCCACTGGTGCCGGTGTTTCAGTGGATTTAAGAACGAATTCAGCAATTAATCGTTGTATTTGTGTTTTTGCTAGGCCACAGTAAAACAAAATTTTTTTCTTAGTATTTAGGTCGATCGAGTTAAATCAAAATAAGTCGTGTAAAAAGGGAATGAAATTATTTGTCTAATTCGTGTTAAATCAAAATCGTGTAAAAGAAGTTCGTGCAAAAACAGAATTGGGTGTATATATAATTTTGAAGGATAGAAATACATGTCAATCCGATGGCCAATGAAGTATACGAACAATATATACCGCAGAGGGGTCAAAAACACTTCCTGCTGACATGATAAAACTGTAACTCCCATAAGTTAGGAATAAAGACGTTATCACAATGGAGACACCGTATTTTGCAGTATTAAAACAATTTTCCAAATGTCTAACAGCAAATTGCAAAATACACATATATAACAGATATAAAGAAAGGGATATATAAATTCGAATGCAAGTTAATTTGAAATGATTTTAAAATATTTCTATTAACTTGGTCAATATTCATTGTTTTAAATATGTTATAGTAATATTTCAAATAAATTGTTAGTGCGCGGGATGCGCAGTGAGTATTGAACTGATTATTATAGGATCTAGCAGTACTTTGAATGAATGATCAGCATTTAGTATAAAATATCAATGTGAAATATAATAATATGGGCTGCCGATAAATGCTGGTACCGCCAAAGAGTTGGTTCAACGTATTGAATATTTACCGTAATTGGTCATTTATATATCGATTTTACTAAAATTTATTATTATTATTATTATCATTGCTATTGGACAATCCAGCCTAAAAATTATAAAGTGTGCTACGTCGCTTTAATTCCTTATATTACATATTACTAATTAACACTGTAAATATAAACTATTTATTGAAAATATTGACCGAGCATGATTCAGTCATCCAATAAATAAATTAGGAATCCAATAAATAGCAGTCTCTGAGAAATACCGTTAATTCTAAACAACAAAATATAATATTAAATGTAATCATTTGTAATTCAACGTAGTGACTAAAAATAAGAATGAAGAAATAACAACGTGCGAAAATTTTTAATTACGATCAGAATTATCATTGACACTACTAATGATTTATTGAAAAGTTTGAGTAAAAATATTAAAAAACACTTAATCAAGAAATAATAGTCGTTTTAAAGTGCAGTTATTCTTAGAAAGTTAGTTGCGCTGTTTCAAGTGGATATTGACCTTGTGCCTTATGATTTATTTTTGTGTCATAGTTAGGAATTATCTTGTCAAAACAAACATTTCGAATTCGGTTTGAGCTATATTGGAATTTTTAATATAAAACCGATGACGTGGAAATGATTGAATAGCGTTTCATTGGTTTTAACTTTTGAACTTGATAGTTTCTGGTATTTCAAGTTTGTTCGCCCCTGTTTCCTACTTCACGAGTGGGACTCGATATTGTAAGACAAAGGGTTAATATGACCCAGAATCATTCTGATGAATTTTGGAGGACAATTAAATTTATGTTCCCGAGAAAAACTGTGCAAAGCTCTGCTAACAAAACGGTTAGCAGATAATCCATACACCGGTCGCTAATAAATAAATACTAACTGTAAGTTACTTCAGAAGGAACTTGTTCCTTACCAGCTTTACATATTCGATCGGAAGACAGTTGTTTAGTAAGTGCAATAACATCTTTGAATGACACTTTAATCGTAAGATGTCTTTCTTCTTCCGTAAATTAGATTTCTCCACCTGATAACGCTCAAAAGACGGAAGGGACCCTATTGTGTATTATATTTGATGAATCCAATTTCATTGAAATCGTTCAAGTTCCGTGAACACACTTGTCGTACACTTGTTGTACAAGCATACTTTTAAATAAGAAGTTCACCTTTCATTGTAACTTTTAATAACAAACGGATTTTTTAGTTTTCAATGAAGCATAGAATGTAGTTATATGTAATATGAAAAATATTATCTGTAATTTTCATTCCGGTTTCTAGTGACAGTAAATCAATCATTTCTGTGATGTAACAATATTACGATATTTGTACAATTAAATTTTATTAAATGCATAGTAAAAATAACGCAGGAATTAATCGGATGTACAGAGTGATACGCTTAACTGAAAGCAGCCGAGTATTTAACGAGTGATTAAAGTTATCAAAAACCTGTTTCAACAAAATTTAAAGTACATATTGTGCTGGAGGTGATTGTAATTTTTAGTTTCGATCCACTTCATCGTTTTAAATGGAACTATATAATTTTGAATGCACTGACAGATCTATCTAGACATTTCCTGTAAAAAAAATATTTGTTATACCTGCCAATGTAGAACAACCATTATGTGAGGAAATATTTTAATGCAAATTTTGAAAAGCTGGAATCATAATAATCACCTGCAATTGGTTTTAACTGTACGGTGCATCCTTAACGGACAGAAATTTAAAACGAAAACACATGCATTTTCCGTTCAGACGAATCGTTACGCACTGTTGCTTAACGCATAATTAATACATGTGTTACATTCCCACTTGAGAGAAAATGATGGAAGCTGTTCTGTCCAAGAGATAAATGTGTACACAATTTTCTTGCATACTTATACATTTTGAATATTTAAATTAAATATTAAATATTTAAACTGAAGTGTAACATAAACAAGTAGTTTTTCGACACAAGAATATTAATGCTGTTTCACAGAGAATATCTAGGCAAATTGATTAATGAATCTTTTTGGCTTCTTTAAAATTAGAAAACGTGATTTTGATCTCGAAAAATCTCTTACTACTGAACTTATAAAAAAGTAATTCCCGCCAAGTAACATCTTTATACGTTAAGTAACTTTTATCCGCCATTATTTGCAGTTAAAGGAAATACCCTGCATATGTTTATTTATATGTCAGGTATACACAGAAAAATGTGTAATTAGTGTTTTTAATTCTCGTGAAATTGTACGAAGAATCGTCCTATCCTCTATTTTCTGAAAATGTTTTTCTACGTAGTTAATAATTTGTACCGACATCCAAATAAATATTTTTACCTTGGAGCAGGAAAAACGCGTTAAAGACTTTCGCACGATAGACTGTATCTATCAGATAATCATAAGGATTATTAAACACAATTAGTATCGAGAGTCATGTGTAGGTATAAAATGAGGACGTGTTATGTGAATACAGGATTATACATAGATTTATAAATGCGTGATATGATCATAATATCATAGATTACACAGCATTATTGTACTGGTCCTGATATATACGTGATCGTATAATGCTGAGTTAATAAAGATGCTTTAATCTCTCCGCCATCTGGTTGTACTTTTTTTAAAAGTGTTTTCGAAGTTGCCCAATTAATTTAGTTAGAAACCATTAAAAAGTATTTGTTGAGTTCTAGTGAAAAAAGTGCACGTATCTATGTGTTCTTAAGTCATTATTTTATCTGTGTTGATGTTGTTTTACAAAGTGCAAAGGTAGAAAATAAACAATTGAAGGAGCAAAAAAGTATACAATCTATAATTTCAAAGCGAGTAAGAGCATACAGAAGATTAAATTAGTTAAAATGTTAGTGATTAGGAATTTAAAATTCCTTTTCATCTCCCTTTCGCTCATCTAGCGCGCTTTCTCTCTTGTTCTCTCTTTAAACGCATACACCTGCGGAAAGAGGAAGAAAGAGAAATTTAAATTTCAGATTTTCACTGGTACTTTATTGGTATTAATATTAATTAATAAAGTGCCTTATACTTGCTTATCCGGTAATGAAGACGAAATAATTTAACAATATATTATAAAATAAACAAAAGGAGGTATTTGATCTGCCCAAAATTCATTTAATTTTCGGCACTCTGTTAAACTGATCATCCTCGTTTTTTAATCAATATTTTATCTCATTTCTATTTAAATTATATATTATAAAAATTACTATAATATTAATTACTATAACATAGTTAATATAACATTAACTGTAACATTATGTCCCTAATTACTTAGCGACATTTAAGAGAAATTTTGAGCCTTCGTACTAAAATTACATTTCATATATTCGTTAATAGTAACCATTAACAAAAATATAGAATATACGTGAGACTACAATCACTGGAGACTTAATTAAATTACCAAAACTTGGACTCCTGCATAGTAATAGCCATTTTCTTAATTACACGTATCTTCATATTTCATGCTGTCGCACTTTTCATGAATTATGCCTTTATGTATTAAATGAATTCGGTAAAAGAAAGGATTAAAATTGTTGAAAACCCGTGATAAAGCCATGCTGAGTGTTGAGATAATTTTTAACAGAATTTGATAATTTTTTAATTAAAAGACGCATTAGCCATTATTCACCAATATACAACGACATAATAAATTAACAAAATCTATTATTTCTTAACTTAAAAACATTATTTTTCTTCTTACAGGGTACAAATGTTCTTTCCTTGATCTTTAAGGAAACGTGGTAATTTCAAAAGAGAAATAGAACGCATGGACAAATAATAATATCTTTTAAGTTATAGTAACAATATAACAAACAATAATATCCGATCTTCTCATCAATAATTTTTAATGAAGATTCTCGGGTAATTTATTTTCAAAACTACCTTACATATATTTAATTATTAATCTTCATGCCATATTCATACCTACTCAAACCTTTTGTTATTTCTCTTAGTATAATTCCGATTGAGTTGTGAATTTAAAAATATTGATTCAAGATGATATTATGCTCTTAAAATTGAATTCCTTTTTTAACAAATCTTCACCATTTATACAATGACTTACTACTATTGATTAATAAGTGACAGAAAATTTGTTTATGGACTATTTTTCCCACTCTAATGAAATTTTACATCTTTCAAACACATTTATTTTATTTTCATAATTACTATAGGTATCCCTAAACGTTACATCAAGAACACTGAAAGAATGGTATCATATTGGTCTATCCGTGAAGAAAATAGTTTCTCCCTTTCGAAGGAAGGAACTTTGTACCCTGTCAAAAACGAAAATGACAATTTTAAGTTAATACATGATACATTTTGTTAATTCACTATGTCATTCTTATTTGTCATGTTATAGCAAGGAGTTTAACGGCGTCAAGCCACTCATTTCCTATTTACTATTCATAGTAAATTACCTATTACCTATTTACTATTCATTTACTATATCTGTCTACTATTCTGTCTACTATGTCTGTTTACTATTCAATTACCTATTTACTATTCATTTACTATGTCTGTAGCATTAAATCTCTGTAAAGTCAAAAGGTATTTGATAATGATATTTATAAACAGTTGATTAATTTCCTGATGAATTGCATGCGAGTATTAGAAAATTCTTAATGAACTGTATCATTGGTATCGATTCATCTGTGAATTATCGATTTTTATTCTGGACATTCAAAGAGATTGCGATGAATTGATGTGTATACGAAACCTAAAAATTTTAAGATTATCATTCCACCAGACGAAGTTGTATGAATCTAGTAAAACGTGATGGAACTTTCAGAATAAAGCAGTTCGTGCCATTGCTCGCCTAACTGTAAATGCAATTTAACCGACTCTAATTTGATAAAACATCGATGTGAACTAGTTTAAATCTTTCTAGACTGCGAGACACGACAGAAACATTGACATTACTATCGCATGAAAGAGTTGTTCATAGAGTTATTACGCATTTAACGCGGTTTTTATCCAAAAGTTACAATAAAATCAAGAAACATGATGGTATTGCGTAAATGTGTACCCTTACAGTTAGTGATGTAGAAATACTGCTCATATTTCTATATTACTTGTTTGTTTTGTATTATTTTGTTCGGTTCCAACCGCTATAGTCATTTTGCCTAGGACCCACTGCTACAAGTAAGTTCTAAACCACAGAGGCTGTGATATATTAAATTATAATCAAGGAAAAAGTTCCCACAAGTGACGGAGGATTGAATTTGGACCCACTGATTGCGAGTCTAGGCATTTACCTTCTCCATAATTTAACCCAATGACGTCGTATTCAAATATCAACACAGCTAGCTGAGAAATGAGATTTAAATCACCTAACACTGTATTAGGGAGTATAGTAACACCTAAAAAATATTATAAAATCAACAAATAGAGATTATTTTCCAACAACTTTTTTTTATATATATTCTATAAAATTCTTCAAATCTTCCTTGTTATCATTGTGAAATCTTTTTGCCGCCATGATGGCTACTGAGATCATCAAAATAGCACGAAGAGAGAAATTATTTTTCCTCGGTCAAGATAGAATGGATGGGAATAAACAGGGGGAATTACAAACATAACATGTTAGCACTTCACTTTACATTGAATAGAAACGAAATCTATGAGCTAGATATTGAATTACATGGATTTATATGGAATAATGCAGCATTGCGAGCTGGCCTCGTCATATGACTCATAAGCCAAAAAATCATATGCGACAACAGCTCGGCAAATGACGCGAATGGGTTAAAGTTAACTGAAGTGAGGCAAGAACAGCACATCCATCATATTGCGATTTAAAAATAACGGCATAAAATTGACAAGAACTGAATGCAAAACCATGGAATCACTCAGTGCATTTACTTAATGTTAAACCAGCGAATAATAACACTGTCCAACAAATTTTCCAATACTTTTCAAAGCTTATAAATATTTAAATAAACTAATCCAGACCTAACCTAGACCGTTTAAAATTCATCCAAACTAGTTGAAAATATATCATTTATTAATAAAATAAAAGTACTACATTAAAAATCAAACATTTATAAGCTTTAGAAAGTAAATCGTCAATTATATACAGATGTTACGTCACTTTTATAACTTCTATTCGCTGTAAAATTGATTAAAAATAAGCAGAAACACGTTATTAAACAATAATGATTTCATTTGCAATAAAAAATTATTCGCGAAAATTGTTATGGCTAAAATTTTCAAAATTAACTGTGGAGTTGTACTGCGCATGTGCCACGTTCAGCGCTAGACTATATAAGGAGCTTGTTCGGCGCGCCGCGCCACTATACACCTGCCAACGAGCCGTATATGGTCGAGTCACAGGATGACATTTACGTCTTCGATTCGACTTGACTATCGATACGTGGTCCGTCCTGACTGAAATTAACGACGATTACTGCATGTATCCCATAATATTAATATGTTTAAACAATGAACTACAAGCGATTCAAAATAATTTTAACAATTAAATTCAATGTTTTTTTGGAAGTGTCAGTGACCATAACTGACAGTCTTATCGAAGTGATTTTAAATAATTTTAATAATTAAATACAACGTTTTGTGGATGTGTCAGTGACGTCAAGTGACAGTTATCTGCATGTGTTTTTAAATCATTTCGACAATTAAATACAACGTTTTGTGGACGTGTTAGTGACGACAAGTGACTATTGCTTGCAAGTGTTTTTAAATCATTTCGACAATTAAATACAACGTTTTGTGGATGTGTCAGTGACGTCAAGTGACAGTTAACTGCATGTGTTTTTAAATCATTTCGACAATTAAATACAACTTTTTGTGGATGTGTCAGTGACCTCAACTGGCAGTTATCAGTAAGTGTTTTTAAATCATTTCGACAATTAAATACAATGCTTTGTGGACGTATCAGTGACATAAAGTAACAGTTTTGTGGAAGTGTCCGTGACCTCAAGAGTTGAGTGTTTGTAAATAATTGTGAAAAATTATTTATATATCGTCTGCATATGCACAAACGAGGGAAAACAGTAATCCCAACTGGATGGGCCTCGCCCCGAGAATTTCCGGGGCTGTCAGCCACGCGCACTTTCCGTTATGTACCGTTTGCCCTCAAGCAATCGCAAGCAAGTGCAATCGCGTCTTCAGAAAGACGGATCCTTCCAAAGACAGTTCCACACTATCCGCAAAATAACACATTTGCGGGTTTGCGTAAAGAATCTCCACGATATAAAAACAGAAAAATGTTTTTTCCGCCACCTCGTTAGTAAAGGGCTTCAGAATGCCATCTCAACGGGATCCATCGACCTTCAAGGCCCGTGAAAGTATTACGCGTAGGTACGGCACTGACGAGCCCGGTTCAGCCAGCAATGGCTTCGTAGCGGGAAAACGGTCGGCACACGTTACTGACGGATATTCTCTTAAATTGTGCCAAAACGAAAATAGTTCTGACATTTCTCGCTGATAGTTTTTTCTTCAGAAATGTCCGCAGAATCCAATAATGTGTAGTAAATTTGTGCTAGCGATAGTACTCTACGTGAAAATGCAAAGTTAATGACTAGAAAATTCGCGCATCCGCTCGTTTTTAAAATTTGGCAGGAATTTACTACCATTAAAAAGTATGGAATATTATAACTGCTGACATACATACTCGGGAAACACTCCTCTATTTTTTCAGACCACGAAGTATTGTTGAGGCTTACACCCTCATTATGCCGGGTTTTATTATACGCACGAAAGGCCACTATTTCCGAAATATTAACGTCTTAACCTACGATTTACGTTCAAGAATTTTGGGCCGAAAACGTAAACAAGCTCGCGCAGCCTTCGAGCAATCGCACGTTTCGAATTGTATCACACCATTGCAGATTATTAATTTTGTATTACTGATTTTCGTATAAATAAACTTTTTGTAGTACTTGCATCTACCACAATTATTACATCAGGTTGTAATTACTTATCACATATTCCACAAATATTTATAACTTTAGGAGGGCGCCGCCGCTAATATTTATGTTTGGCTCGATCATCTACTACGGGCTATGCCCGTAGTTGTAGGTTAAGGGGTTAATTAATTTCGGGGCACACTGAAGGCTGCTTCGGGCCTCCGGTGGGCCTAATCCACGAACGATTCTCGCTAGCGAGTTTGTGTTAATTTGTTTCTTTGTTCGTGGATTTGAATAGTGATTGTCTTATAATGGGCCCGGGGGCATCGGCAAGGCGACCCTGGTGTCATTGTTTCGAGCACACCGCGACCGTTAGACCGGAAAGACGCTGGACCCAGGGCATCCCGACCACCCCTTCTTTACCGTTACTTGGTCGAAGGAGGAGGAGTCGTATTCGGGAAATTTGTGATGTTGCCGATGTTCTCTCACCCCCTTGAACGGAGACGTCAGTGCACCCACGAAATATCAGGCCCTCCTGATTGGTCAGGAAGGGAAGAGTGCGAAAGTGCAATGACGTCTCTCAACACATAAAAGGATAAGTGTTCGCCCATAACATCACACGTTAATGTACACTACGCTACATTTACACTTCATTCACTTCACTTTACACTAACATAACATAACATAACACTTTGATATTCACAAGCGGGTGGTGTGGCACTGCTTGGTGGTAGCCATAGTTTGCTGACCAAGTGCCACACCCTCACAGTACACACTTAAACATCACTTTATAATTAAATCATTTGTACAATTGCCATAATCAATAAATAAATACATAATAACTAATAGGGTCAGTGCAATCTCTAACTATTTTCCTCCTTTATGGGAGGTCGTCCTTCGAGGAATAATTGCAATCATAAAATGAAAATAAAAGACCAACAAGCTCGAACGCCGGAAGTCGACCACGAACCCAACCAAGTACTGTCTACCTTTTTAGTTTTCACGCAATACCAGCTTCTTTGCCGAAATCCACCGTTTTTACAAAAACTGATGTTTTTCGAAAACAGAGGGGGATAGAGGAATTTCGTTGGTGGATTTGTGTTCACGACGACGATCCCTATAAGAATCATCCAGTGGCTGTTGGCAAGCAGAAAAAAGTTTTAAATTTGTTGGACAGTGTTATTATTCGCTGGTTTAACATTAAGTAAATGCACTGAGTGATTCGATGGTTTTGCATTCAGTTCTTGTCAATTTTATGCAGTTATTTTTAAATCGTAATATGACGGATGTGCTGTTCTTGCCTCACTTCAGTTAACTTTAACCCATTCGCGTCATTTGCCAAGCTGTTGTCGCATATGATTTTTTGGCTTATGAATCATATGACGAGACCAGCTCGCAATGCTGCATTATTCCATTTAAATCCATGTAATTCAATAACTAGCTCATAGATTTCGTTTCTATTCAATGTAAAGTGAAGTGCTAACATGTTATCTTTGTAATTCCCCCCGTTTATTCCCATCCATTCTATCTTGACCGAGGAAAAATAATTTCTCTCATCGTGTTATTTTGATGATCTCAGTAGCCATTATGGCGGCAAAAAGATTTCACAATGATAACAAGGAAGATTTGAAGAATTTTATAGAATATATATAAAAAAAAGTTGTTGGAAAATAATCTCTATTAGTTGATTTTATAATATTTTTTAGGTGTTACTATACTCCCTAATACAATGTTAGGTGATTTAAATCTCATTTCTCAGTTAGCTGTGTTGATATTTGAATGGCTATTGGATCGCAAAAATATTGTAGAACAGTGTAATGTATCTCGGAACGTACAGAACCTTTTAAATTCAAAACTAAAAATTCTTTTTTATATATAGAAAATTTAGTAGACAGGGAAAGTGCCTCTGTAGAAAAAATGTATTTGAAAGTAATACGTATCTGAAAAACGATCTAATTCTATTTGTAACGTACGCAAGGAAAACTTCAATTAGCTATTTATCGGACACAATACAAATACTTAATGTACAGTTGACGAAGTTATTTCTGTGCTACTTACGAAAGTGTGATTTTTACAGGAATATCCCCATTTCCCGTGCTACTTTCTAGACCTTCTTCTGGAATTAGTTTATAAAATTAGAACACTGCACTATATTAATAGTTTCAGCATATGTTTACTAATATATTAACTACATTATATATATTTTTTTAAGTCAAAATATACAAAATTTTAACAGGCGCGCCTCATTGAAGAAGGCAACCTTCTAAGAACATGTCGTGATGTTTCACATAGTTCCAGCCGTTGTAGTAGATTGAAATAAAAAAACGGGGTGTCATTTTCTTCAGAATGTATGTGGTTATAGCCCGAACCAAAATATTGATGTAATGTTCCGTTGCTTAAAAAAATGGCGACCGTTTAAACTTAATATTGGCTATTTCGGTTCATTTTTTGAGTTTTAACGTAATAAAAAATTGGGAAAAATTATGTTAACTTATAGATTTTGGTCCCGACTATACCGAAAAATCTGGCAAAGAACATATTCAAAGTCAATCTGGACAGCTAAACCTTCGGATGTGAGCCATGACCGAAAACATCATTTTGAGAAATACGTGGTTAAACCTAACGATGCAGCTGTAGAAAAGGTCATAACCGTGCTCCTTAAATATCTATATCTTCGTTATTGTTACGAACTCCGGCATGTCCTTTGACAAAGATATTGTTGAAGACATTCACTTTAAAAAAGTGCAAAAAGAAATCGATTTTTTCATAGTTCCAAATGGGAATACCCCCTTAACACTAGAACAACCAAACTAGTCAAAATGACTGGTATACTATTTTTTCCAAAAATTCTCAAAGTTTATAGGAGAGTCATAGAGTAGATATTCTACGTTCATCGCATAAAATATAAACTACTGAATAAATCATATTTTCCACCGCTTAATTCCACTTTTTCAAACTACTTATTTAATATATTTAAATATAATAGATTTAACGCCGGTAGTTCTAGTGTTAATATACACGATAATAATCCTATTATAAAATCACGAGATGTAGTATTCGCTTTGCTCATTTTTACACAATAACATTAGTATAACTAATATAACTGCTATCTTGCGATCAGTCCAAACTGGAGAAAAAATCACTGAAAACCGTGTTTCTCCATTCTCTCCTGACAGCGTCCCGGCTACGAGCATGAAAAAATTTATTGAAAACTTTCTACCGCGCTGGTTTGCCGATTGTGATCGTGTGTCCACACATGAGAGGTACTCGTTCTCCACTGCAATCACTTGAACGACTATTGGTCTGCAGGACATAAAAAAAGTCGGCAGTTCCTAGTTTCACCCTTGAAAGAAAAACTGGAAAACATCGTCGAGTGAGACGTTCCAGATCTCCAGTAACTCTATTTCCTGTTGATGTTTCATGTTTTACAGATTTAGTAATATATTGGGTCGGTCACAAAGTTCGTGCGGTTTTTAGGCTTATAATTGTAGCCAATATTTTTCGAAAACAATGTTACTTTAATCTGTGATATACTGACCCCCTTGTTCTAGCACTTTTTGCCACCTTTCGCGCAGTTTCATTATTCCGTTCGTACAAGTCTTGGGACTTATCCGCGGAAAACTTATTGAGGTGTAATTTTATAGAGTCCTCGCCCTTGAAAGATTTCCCATTAAAGGTGCTAATTGCTGAGAGCTAGTCCCGGGGAATTTTCAGGATAGGGCAGAACATCTCAGTTAATACTCAATAATTTTTTGCTCGTCTGCATAGATGAATGCGGCTCTACATTATCATATGGAAAAGAACGCTTATACGATTAACACTAGAACTACCAAACCAGTCAAAATGACTGGTACACAATTTTTTCCAAAAATTCTCCAAGTTTATAGAACAGTCTTAGAATAAATATCCTACGACCATCTTAAAAAACATAAATCACCGAATCGATTATCTTTTCCGCCTCTTGATTCCTCCTTTTTCAAAGTACTTATTTAATATTTTGAAATATGATAAATTTAACGCCGGTAGTTCTAGTGTTAATGAGTTCTGATTGTAAATTTCTGAATGCCTGCTTTAATGTTGTTAGTTGGTCACAGTGAACATCTAAATTCATTGTTTGTCCACGCGGTATGAGCCTTTAAAACATTATTCCTCTGAAATCCCACCATACAGGGGGCATAACTTTCTTTTGGATGCCTTTGATGTGAATTGTATCTGTTGATCCTTGTGACTTCAAGATCGTTTCTTCTCGATGTTATCATAAATGATCCATTTCTTATCTCCCGCTACGATTCGCTTAAAAAATGGATCGTTTTTCTCACGCTCTGAATGGAAAATTCTTTAAAAACGAGGACACTATAAAATGTCACCACATCGAGTTTTTTGCGGATAAGTCCCAAGACTTCTACGGGCGGAGAATAATGGACCTACGCGAAAAATGGAAAAACTGGCTGGATCAATTGGGTAAATATATCACAGGTTAAAATTTCAATGATTTCGAAAAATATAAGGTGCAATTACATGTCCAAAAGCCCATCGAACTTTTCGATCAACTCAATAATTCAATGTACTTTGAACCGTGGGTAATTTGAAGCATTGTAGTCCGATGAATTATTGTGTTGTTGTGTTATATTGCTACGAGTTATTGTCTTCCACTTTTTAGAATTTTAATCTATAAAGTATCTAATAATATTGTTTTCTTGTTAAAGGCGGCCATATTGATACGTTGCTGAATGCGAGCTTTGTTACAAGATGATCGATATTCTACGTACACAATTACCTTTCAAATTTTATAAATTAATAGAACCTTTAGCTTCACAAATTGCTACTTTATTCTAAATACGTTTCGTATATTATATTTTAATTGTTTACATACGTAAATAATAGAACGGAATATGAGATCATTAAAAAGGTGATAAGAAACAAGGATAATAAGTGATAACTGATAAAGCCTCATTATTAATACAGCAAGCGGGACTTATTAATGGTCATTGGACATTCATTATTACCTTTAAAAGACGAAGATGCTGTGCATTGCAAAAAAAGGCCTTAAAATGTACAAATACTGTTAAATATCCGACCATGCATTGACACCCTAGAAAATAAAGTGAGCAACTTACGGCCTTAAGGCTGCATGCGGCTTTCTGGGTCGTCAACAGCGTCCTTGTACGGCTTATCGAGAGGTAAACTTAATTTATATCGAGCAATATAATATCAACGAATAATAGGTAGGTGCAATAAAAACAGCCGGACTTATCGAGTACGGCTTTATTGAAAGGGGCAAATTTCAATACCGCCTCCAAATATGAAAAGGTTTGCCATTTCTATCTTAGACGGTGTCGATTCAAACAGTACGTTTCAAACCAGTAAGATCAGTATTCAGATTGTTGGCCGATATTGCTAGTCTTATACCAGAAATAATAGTATTTTTAACAACTGTTTCCAAGTCTAATTACATCTTCAGTCTTTGTTATCTTTAAATTCTTATTATCGTCTTCTTATTTGCTCGATGGGTAAACACAGGCTCATCTGATAGAATCAAAGTTAGAATAACGAAATGATGGTACTGTCAGTTTAAAAAGGGATAAAAATCAATCGTAAAAATTACTTGTTGCGTAAGTAATAATATAACTAAATATTATTGATGGATATAATAAAGAAAGCCCTGTTGCGCAGGATAAATGAGTTTCAAACGATGAACAGAGCATCGACGTTCAAACGATATTAAAAACTTTCTTATAATTTTTGAAAAAAATTCAGAATTCTGCATGTATTTATGTTACATTTATTTTCTTTTCTTTCACGAGATAGGAGGGGAACATGTGGTTTTAGCGTAATGGTGTCGAAGTACAGTTTACTAGTAATACACGTATGATATTAAAAACTGAATTGAAAAAGAAAGAAACGAAAAATAATCCTGTTTTGCGTTCATTTCGCTCACCAGATTTAACGCTGTTAAAATTCTTTTTATGAGATTACATGAAACGTAATGCGATGGCTCTTGCATGCCCAACAAAAGGAGATATGAAAAAAAGAATATGCACAAATTAATTGTGCATCGGATATTCTATTAATGTTATTTGATATTTGAAATAATATTCCTTAAAGGCGTAATATGTGTTTAGAAGTCGAAGGATATTTTTTGTTAAAAGTAAAATGAATTTCCATTGTATGTACATCTCTTTACATTCTTCCAAATGTTAACTTTCAATGAAAATATTTTTCGTTATAATTCCATACTTATACAAAATGAGAAACAACATTTTAGATAAACGTCATTCAATATGATAAGAGTAATCAAAATTTAAAAAATTGCTATGTTATTGCAATTAAAACGAAGAAGCGAAGATACCCTCCGTTATTCTAAAACGACAATAATAAAATCAAGTCACAAAAATTTGTTGCACACAAAATACTCGGCCCATGTGTCCCATTTCTCTCTCAAAAAAAAGAAACGAATGTAGTCGACATCTGCCGTCGTTTGGGAAAATACAGCGCCCAACATTTTATTTAGTGCACCGTGTACGCGGCCACATGTCTTCTTCAACATTTCAGAGTACAATGTTACGAAATCAATGAAAATATGTCATACATCTAAAAAAAGATTTAATTGTAAAGACAGGATATTAATTCCAGACCAATTACCGTATTTCCTCCTCTATAAGATGCACTCTTTTTCGAAAAATTTGGGGTTTAAAAATTGGATGCGCCTTATATAGTGGTTGTGGGTTTTTTTGCTTTAATAAAATTTTTTGTTCGATAACTTAATATTAACTACTTTTTATATGAAATTTATTTTAAAATTTTATCCATTTTTTTCAAGATTTCCAAATTTCGGGCGCCAAAATTAAGGTGCGTTTTATAATGCGAAAATGCGGTATATAACTACTACAACTTAAAAATATATTTCCCAAAGACCCAATTGACATTACAAAACCATTTAAAACAGGTCAACTGTTATTAATGCACGTTAAAAAGGATTCAATTGTTTGGGCATTCAAAATTTTGAAAACGTTGGAACTCATTCGCCCTTCGGATAGTTATTATACGCGAATAGTTTTCTAACAATAGGAAATAAAGCTCGGATGCATTCAGGTTTGCGTAATAAAAACGTAAATCAAATGATTGATGAATTGACATTCGTTTCCGATGAAATGGAAAAATTCCTCTGAGCTGCCTAGCCATTGATTTTTTAGGGGCGTAAAATTTACATGTAAAGCCTTTTTTTATCCTTTAATTTAATTCCATATTACCGTAATTAATTTACGTCCGATGTATGATACACTTTATTTGTAAATGTTCCATTTATATGCGGGTGCGAACTGCAATTACGCCTCATTTAAATACAAAAGAGATAAAAGACGCTACTGATACGTGCAATATTTAACGTTTAAGATGCACCGTTTCGTCTTATGGTCTAAATAAATTGATGTTAATCTGTTGCAAGTAGTGCAAATGTATTCAATGTCACAGTTATTTTGCAAAGGAAAGAAAATCGTATGATACATAAAGAAGGAATGTTTTTTCCTATATTGTTGACTTTCTGTTTCCAATATATAATACAAACTTGTATAAACCATTTTTTTGCAAAAGTATACATATTATTTTCGCGAATAATTTATGAGAAATAATATTTATTAAGCGTTCCATTTGTACATCGCAGGAATCAATATCTTTGAAAATTAATATGTAATATTTTTACTTGCAACTACAAATAGAATCAAATAACTGGGAGATGCAATTACATCTGATAATAATAAAATGCATAATTGAAAATGTAATTTTAAAGGGTTCGACATTTACGTGCATGGTACAATTCATTATGTATGTTATATGGTATCTATTTTTAAATTATAATATAGGGAAAACATTCTTAACAAATTACAATCGTAACTGCACCTGATCGTCTCGCTTTTACAACATATTTTTCATAAACAATGGATAATAATGTTCTTAACTTTAACCAGCTACGAAGCAAGCAAGCAAGTTTAATTAACATATTATATATATATTGTAGAGTTTCTTCTATATAAAAAGTAGATATATATATAATTAAAACTAAAAAGATGTGGTACAATTTGTCAGGTTGCTGACTCAATACTCTTCTAAAGACTGCTAAGGACTGACTCTCTAGCCACGACGCGATCGTAGAAGGCCTCTGCCGACTTTGTTTTCTTTAAGATAACGCAGGGCCTCTGTACGACGACGAAGGAACGAGCGTGGCGTCAAGTTAGTTCCTTCAATATATACAGTGGGTGTAGAAAGTATTCGTACACCGACCAATTTCGAATTATATATTGTGAAATTGTAGTTTATTAACTAATTTTTTATAAATAACGAGTTTGTACATATTCTCGGGAGTCTCTATAACAGACACAGTGCAAAACGAATTAATTAGTTTAATAATTTGCAAAGTTATCAAGAAAAAAAAGAAATATTGTCCGAAATATATTTTTTATTTTTTAAGCCTTCTTTAGAGGATATGTGATGTTTTTTAATGTGACGTTCCAAGTAGTCCCATAGGTTTTCGAAGGGGTTAATATCAGGAGATTGTGGTGGAGCTTATTGGTTACTTATTGCTCTTATATTTCTTATATTTCGTTTTTTTCTTGACAATTTTGCAAATTATTCAACTAAATAATTTTGTTTGCACTTGTATCTGTTCTAGGCATTTCCGCGAATATGTACAAACTCGTTATTTATAAAAAATTAGTTAATAAACTACAATTTCACAATATATAATTCGAAATTGGTCGGTGTACGAATACTTTCTACACCCACTGTATATAATGGATGAAGTAAAAAGTTCTGAGCGTTTTTTCTCTTTATTTTGATGATAAAATTAACAAACTTAGAATTTTCGGAATTAGATCAAATAAGCGCCGTTTTGTTCAATAACTTTTGCCCATTTTGAAGGCAATTTCATAATTCCGCGATTGAAGAAGTCTTCGTCCCTATTGTTAAAAAACTCGACCAGCTCACTTTCACAAGCCTCTCTTGAGGCCAGTTTTTTGCCATCAAGAAAATTTTGTAAATGTTTAAAAAGGTGATAATCGCTTGGTGCGAGATCTGGGCTATACGGCGGGTGCGATATAACCTCCCATCCAAGCTCTCGGAGCTTCTGGCGTGCCGTTGAAGATGTGTGCGGCCTGGCGTTGTCTTGATGGAAGACAACACCCTTCCGATTGGACAATTCTGGTCGCTTCTCGTCGACCGCCTGCTTCAATCTGGTCAGTTTTTCACAATATAGGCCCGAATTAAGTGACTGCCCCGATGGGAGCAGCTCATAGTGCAGGATTCCCTTCCAATCCCACCAAACACATAGCAAAACCTTCTTGGTCGTTAATCCGGGCTTGGCGATCGTTTGGGCCGTCTCACCGCGCTTGGACCACGATCTTTTTCGCCTGTTATTCTCGTATGTGACCCATTTTTCATCGCCAGTCACGATCCGCTTCTAAAATGGGCCCATTTCGTGACGCCTCAGCAAAGAATCGCGGGCATCAACTCGCTCCAAAAGGTTCTTTTGCGTCAGTTCGTGTGGCACCCATATATCGAGCTTCTTTTTGAGACCAGCCTTATGCAAATGGTTCCAAACGGTTTTCTGGTTAATCTTCAGTTCCTGGGCAATGGAATAAGTGCTCGCATGCCGGTCTGACTCGACGATTTCCATGATTTTATTGACATTTTCAAAACGCTCAAAACTTTTTACTTCACCCATTATTTCACAAATCCTTGCTGTTAGGCACCCGCTATTGTATTCGTGTTATAATAATACTTCTCTATGTATGGAGGAATTATCTCATATTACGTTTTAAAAAGTTAATTGTTATTACAGATATGAAAAATATAATTAAAAGATATATAGTTACAAGAGAAATGAGACTTAAAGATTGTTACTGTAGCGAGAGTGCATTTAAAGAGCAAAGGATTCAATCGGATGAACATGGGATAAATCCTCGCAAACCAAATGGACCTGATACAGTGATTACCGGAGACGGACTTCTGTATAATATATGGTCGATATTTTTCACAAAAATGTGTCGTGATCTACCTACTAAAATCCTGACATTTAACGCATTCAAACTTGTGACTTCTGTACTAGAAAGCGACAATGGGGTAGAGGGTTTGAAATCGACCAAACATCGCTTTGCGATCATCCACTCGATCGTAATCGATTTGCTGACCACCACTGGTACCATTTGGCAGATTTCTCAACAAAACACTTTTTGCAGTAGTTAGAGGATGAAACGCATTTTACAGTGTAAGTCTAAACTCTCCTCTCCCGCTTCCCAGACAATTATGAAAAATTCACAGGTGCTATATTCAGTGGACTGCATATTTGCAAAGTTTTTCGGATTTTTTGGTTGTTAAATTGGTGTTAAAAGATTCAAAGAGTTTACAAATATTAAATTTTTATTGAAATTATTAAATGATCACTTTCATATTTTTACAGTATTTATTTTTTGATATAAATATCAATCTGCACATTTTCCAGAACGGTTAGCTATGGAATAACACTTTATTATTATTCGATAAATAAAATATAACTCAAATTGATTTACATGAAATATTTCGTTCTAGAAAAAATCAGAACATATAGAATTCTATACTTTCAAAAGGACCACAAAAAACTAAAATTAACGTTTCAAAAATTTTAAGCACACTAATAATTTTAACAGAAAATTTTTTATTTTTGGACGCGTTGTTGCAATTTGTGAAAAAACGCAAACAGCGACTTAATTAATATCATTCAAATAAAGATGACGATATTATATATAATATAATATTATGTGTAAAAGGCAAATGTATTGACCCTTTAAATTCCTAGAGTTTCTACTTGAAAATCTTTTTCTTGTGTGTATAATAGGTTCGTAAATATACCATTTGTTCAACTTAACGGAGATAGCCTGAGCATCTACAATACATATACATATATAATGTAAGTAAGGGTGCGATAAAATACAGTTAATCAGTTTCGTTTGTTGTGTATTTTCTATTCTTTTTCACATTCAAATACAAACACATACAAATTGCATTACTTTTTATAACGAACTTAGTGCTTAATGATTTTAAATAAATTTTATTACCATCTCCATTAATTTTTTCACATATAAAAATGAAATTTTCATCGATATTTGAATTCCTAGTTTGCGGGATAAAGTTATATATTAATAGTAAGTATCAACAATTACTTTATGGAAGGATGTTGCTACAGTTAAGTTTGATTATTTATTTTCTTGTTAAAGGGATTGTTGTATATTATATTTATCTAGTTTTGATGGGAATTTCGTTGAAAACAAGGTAACAAATACCGTATTATGAAGAAAGAAAATAGAAAAGAGATAATATTACTTAGAAAATAAATGAAATATGTATTAACAGAGGGAATTTATTATCTCCATCTGCATGGAAGTGCAGATTGTCAAAGAAGGAACGGATAAGGGAGAGGTGAAATATAATTAGGAGAAAATTCGTAATATTATTGTGAATTTAAAAAACGGGTGGTACATTTGATCAGTGCCAGTAATGTAGCATTATTTTGCAATGGAGAAATAAACGGGACAACATTAAACGAGGTAAAAAAAACATTTAAAAGCGATCGTATATCCGAATATCAATTTCCGAATTTCCGACTGCGTTTCAAATTTGCTATATTTAACAAAGAAAATCTGGATATTTGAAAATAGGCAAATGCGGAACATCCACATGAATCCATGACATTTGCATACAACGTAAAACTTATGTATAAATTACTTGCGAGAAGAATTTCATTCGTAACGCGGGAGTATCTGAACTCAAGAGGATTTAATGACTTTCATCATATTTTCTTTATAATTCCACGACTTCGGCTTTACTAATTTAATACCATCTGTGAAGACTATGCGAATAATTATTTACTGACTTGTGGGAGGATGGTGAAAAATAGAATGAATATTCCGCGTTGGCAATGTAAAATTACATTGCGTAGAAGTTATGATTATGACTAATGCTCCACGAATAATTAGAACCGTTCTTCCCTGACGCTGACCGAAATAATATCACTGAGTTTTGTAATATCAACTGGCAACCGTGCCTTCGAAAGCTTTTAATATTAATGTGAAACAAGGAATTTCGATAATAATTTAATAAACGATATTACGAAAAAAAGATACTATAATTGACAATATATACGTAGATATATTGTTACAGCGAAGTATTTATTTATAGATCCATATCACAGCATCTTTCGATAAATTATATGTAATATTTTTTCTTATCTTCGTCCGTATATTAACACGTTCAACCGAGCGTGGACCACGGTTGGTTCACAAGCTGTGCTTTGTGAAATATGAAAAAGTGCACCGGGTTGAACATGTTAACCTTTTCCAGTTCTGCCGTTTGAGTTTGAGATTCTCTGTATATAGAGTGACACTGAAATAAGTGATCAAACTCTGCTAAAATATTTCATTATTTTCAAAGGATTCAAAAGAAGTCTATGGAGATTTATCTGCAAAGTCATGTGTTTCTATTATAATAAAGTTTGTAGAAGTATTAAAACCATAAAGAAATTGCTTAAAATAGATTCTTTCCACGACGATATCTATGTATGTGGTTCCATTCGACTTTTTAAAGGTTGTCGGAAAACCAAAAAGTTTCGAGTTCGTTTAGAAATTTGTTATATGCTATAAGAATGTGATTTTTAAATATTTTTAAGCTATTGATAGCATCATTGTCATAAACCAGAATTTTTCAACTAATTTAATGAATTTTTGACGAGGAGACTTTAATTAAATAAAAAAATATTTGAGGAAATGTGACAATGTTCGGCCGTTTATTTCGGTGTCACCCTGTATGCGCATTGTGTTTCACTTAATTTCTCAGCTGAAATATTTCTGTTACAATTAAAAATTCACAGTAATGCTTCCTCGAAAAACTGTGCAGTTTTGTAATAGCTAGCATGCTACAACGATGATTTTATTCTGTCTTTTAGATAGCATTAAACATATAAGAAACTCGTTTTTTTTTAAATAATTACTGTGTTTTATGTGCATATTTATATATTATAATCATTCTTACTCATTTCTAAAGGAATAAGACTAGTGATACCACGACAATAAAATCAGGTATTAAAGTTAGATGAAACATAGTACATGCACATTTACTGATGTTTCGTTTACTCGGACACTATTTAAAAAAAAAATTTTGTTAAAATTAAGAAAAATTATTTGTCGTCAAGGAAGATATTCATGATACAAATTATCTGTTTGATACGTAGAAAGTGGAGGAGACGGTAACTGTTATGTAAAGCCTACTATTTTTTTTAAATTAAAGCCATATGGCTTTTTATTTATTAGTCAATTCATCTGGGCATCTTTTGTGAAAATGTATTAATCTACTTATGTTTGGAAAACCATTGATTTAAGAGATGTTTCAGTTAAAATTTTCGGAGAATGGAACGATAACAATCAACGGTGATTAGCCTTAATTTATTAGTACAATAGTTGCAGATAGATATATAGAAAAACAGCACATACATTTCCATTCCTGACCGAAGAGTTCTATCTACCATTTCTTTTATGTAAGCGTAGTAAAACATAATACATGTATTACGTAATGTTAACGTTACGGACATGTTTCGTTTTTATGTTGAAAATTGATATAACAATATCCCCTAAACTAAAAGCTCCTTGGTATTAGTAAATCTAAATTTTGTTATAGACAATGTTGGGATGAATCACATTATGAATTGAAAATCATATGATTCCATCTATAGAAATGAAGTTGATGTTAAAAATTATTTGCACCATATGATGCCTTCCTTAAAGCAAACGAATTATTTCAAAACAATTTCTTGACCACTTTAATCTCTCATGAAATATTCGACGAAATTAAATTAGCCCCTTGCTGTACAATAACGAGTGACAGTCGTATCGCAATAAATGGAATAGGAACTGTTGAAGTTTTCTACTAACTATTAAATTAAAAATATCAGTGGGTCACGATACCATCGAATTATTTCTATGGTATTAATATTGCGTTAAGTTGTATGCTATGTAAGAAATCAGGGATAGATTGTTATTTCAGCAATTATTTCTGAGTTATTGCGCATTCAGCCATAAAAGAAATCTGAGGAATAACCCTGTATGCATATTAGTGCAAAACATTGCAATACTTGTACGCACTTTTTTATTCACAAGAATAAGATTAGAAATCATTGTAATTATTTTTTCAAATTAGCATCACTTCGTATCGAAGAAAGGCGAAAATAATAGAATATTCATTTGTGTGACTAAATATTTATATTTGCTAAAGCAATCATTCCACTCCTTTTACCAACGCAAAAATGCTTCGTTTTATCGGAGAAAACGGTAATTCATTATTTCTAATTAATCCTACATTTAAGAAGTTTAATCTGTAACTGTATATATTAAACTTTGTAAAAGCTTCAAAAGCGTGAGTGCATAAATATTTGAAAGTTAACTCCTTCATATTCACCCAAAAACAGTCTGTTTACAACAATAGCCATTATTTTTAACATCGCGGATCCGATCAAAACAATGGAATGGAATCTTACAATTAGCAACAGGGTGAGCATGTTCCATTGTTCGGTGCAAATACGGAGAGACGAGGAGTATGTTGATATTCTGAAATACATAAAAGAATAAACCCAAGCAGTATGTTTATATTGTGTATAAAAGAATAAATGGGAATTTTTAGTAGATAAAAAAATTATTCTACTTTTAAACGATGTAGTGGCTTTTGGGTCAACCTGCATTATAATAAAATATTTCCCTTTATAATTAAAAATTAAATATTCATTTGACATAATTTTGAATTCGAATAGTACGTATCTATATCATATGTGTTCGATTTACTGGTCAAGAAAAGACTCTCTTCTGTAATCTACAATATTTATATTTAAGAAAAAACTTATGTTTATAAATATATAATCGTGATGCTTAGTCTTTGCGACAGATTTGCTGATTTCAATAATATATAATGAAATAACAATTCATTTTATTTTATAGTTTAAAGACAACACAGGTATCAGGAGTTCTCTGTCCTTGATTCACGCATTAATGTGTTTTTTGGTTAATTCAATTTTAACTACTTTCTTTTTATACAGTACATGTAAATCTGTGGCAATTAACAGTATTTCATGTTTAGCGTGATGTTCTTTAGAAAGATAATTCTTTCCTTTCTTATTTGGTATACAAAAATAGTAACTTTTAGTTAATCAAACAATTACAAACTTACATTATTCAATAGTTTGCTGAATTAAATTACTTTAATTTACCAGAAGTTCCATTTCTTGCCACTTCCTGAAAAAAATGTCGTTAAGTTTGATTCGTTAATTTTTAACTAATTGAAGTATTGACACAAGAACCACATACGATTACTTAAGTATATTTGCACATATTAGATAAACATTATGGGAGAAGGGCATGAGAGGTTGCGGAAGAAAATTAATAAACTCAATTGTTCACATTTAACAGGATGAAAAATTAAAGAAGTCAACCCCGTACTTTCAATTTTTATTTTAAAAATAGCCATTTAAACCGATTTTGTAGATTTATTGTTAATCATAAGTTAATAACCATTCATAGAATATTGGTTATCACGCTAAGGTACAATTCTTGTTTAAAGTTCGTTTAGAAATAACATTAGTAACTTATTTTCTAATTAATAGTAATGCAGCGAGGTCAATGATATTTAAGCAGAACTGTATTCCCTCCCCTTAGCAAAGTTAATCAACCAGTTTTCGATAAAACGAGAGTTACAGGATTAGTTTAAGGGTAACATAGCCGTAAATGAAGCCACGTATCCTATATCAAAGCTACCTCAGAGTTAAACTTATTTACAGACCCGAGTAGTTTTACATTGATGTTGTTTTTAGATCCTCATAATGAGTTCCTAAAAAGGAGGATTCAAGAACAATGGCATAAAAGGTAGTAGAAGTACAATACCGCACAGTTATGTAACAATTATGTAACGCTGCCGATTAGTCGGTATTCCGCCATACGATGGTTTTCAGAAGAACCTCTGCAAATAGTAAGGTAATTAGGTATTACAAAATATAACAATGAGACCCAGTATGTATTCCCATTTGTGCGTGATCTGGATTCGCTCATCAATATCTGCTGCTGAATATTTCTTTCCTTAAGAAAAATAAGCATCGCTGATGTATAATTCATGCGGTATTTTCCAATGATTTAACAAGACTATTCTGACGTACGTAGTGACATAGACGAAATTTTCAAACATAATTCTTTGTTTAATGTAGCGTTAATCTCATGAAGTAATTCATAAACAATACATATACTTATAAAGCAAGCTACATATGAGCCGTTTTCTTTGACAGTGGTGTAAATCCATTTTATATTAAATGGAGATATTTAAGGATTTGTATTTGAATGGTTTGAAAAATATTGGAATATGTAATACGTTCATTTTTTTTTTTTAAATATTTTTATTTAAGTTTATAATGTGATCGTTTTTAAAGTATTAGTTAAAAGTGAAGTAGAGAAATTATGTAGTATAATTTTTGAACCAAATATGATGTCTTTGCGTAAAGTGGATTTACACCACTTTCAAAATAATTATATTTGTAATTTCATTAAGTACGTAAATTTATATTGGCAAAATGATGAAAATTTTAAAGGAATTTTTTTGGAATCTGTTTATAGATAAAAAGCTTATAGCAGATTGCATTCATTGTTATCATTAACTAACTTTTTGTCAAAAATGCACTTACACCACTTTCAAAGAAAACGGCTCATATCATAATAGTAACGTGGGTGAAGCGACTGCACTGACAATGAGAATCACTGGCATTACCTCGTGTCTTGTGAAGCTACTTTAATTTCTCAGCCGAAAACAAAACTTGTGGTGCAACTTTCAATTATGGTTTCCTCGACCAAAATGTCTGCTCTATCGCCTCCTGCTATTAGAATTCCTCCTGGGTGTGCAGTTTTTAAGATAAATAAGAAAATATTCACAAATTTGGGGCATTTTGCGCATCGTTTTCCCTTTAAGCATTGCTTAAACATGTTTACATATTTATAATAGTAAAGTAATATGCATCGTTATATTTGGGAGGGTTTCTAAAATCATTTTATGCAAAAAATTAAATAACTTTTACGGTTGAAATACAAAGAATTCTGATAATTGAAAATTTGCATTTTTTTCAAAACTGATTTTCTGAATAATGGAGTCTGATAGAGAGAAATAGACTTCATATTCGTGTTCAGCACCAGAAAATTTATAAGAACTAGCATATTCTTTGCGCAAACAAAAATGTTCAATTTTGTAGACCCGTGTAATTAGAATAATTAAGATGTATAATATTATTGTCATGGTTTAAACGAGCAATCGTGGGAATCGTTATATTAATGTGTATTGCGCTTCAAGAATCAAGATCTCCATGAAAATCCGCCATTCGTTTATATTTCTCGAGTCTCACAATTCCATTTGTAAACACAGAAAGTCAATAAAGGAATTCGTCTTGTTGTTAGTTATTTCATAGTGTATACCTGAGTAACTGACAGTGTTTTATTTTGTTTTAATTATTAGTTTTATGATAAAGTAATACACTATTAAGATAAGAATTTCCATATTCCAAACATATTTATTTTAAAGAATCTAATCGTATATAAAGCATTCAAAAAAATAACACATTATAATTTTTGCAAACCGAATTATTCTTTCGATTGTTCGACAAATAAAATGAATTTCATATAAATTGTCTGCCATTAATTTCTGGGTTTTATTCGATAATTATAATAACTGTCGATATTAAAGGATATTTAAATGGAAATACAAAGTCGCCTTTGAATCCTTAACTTGAAATTACGCCGATGGAAAATCAATTCCGGCCATATACTATTTTAATTACATTTGGACATCGAAGTGAAAGGGGATTAATAGTAACAATGTGTAAGATGAAGTTTCATCATGCCAAAAGCTGAAGCAATTATTTACGGAAAACATGAATTCAGAAACAGATGTAAAATTTAGTTAGTGTATTCAGATATGCCACTCAATTGCTAACATTGTCGGAGTATACCGTCAACACGTTTATTACGACTTCTCAGAGAAAAATCATGAAAAAGGTGTTTCTAGGAGTTACGAACCCACTCAGGATCGTGTAATCACAACAGTGATAGATCAGAGTACACGTCATCAGGCTCGAGTTCCTGGAACAGCAGCACCAAAGCCATGTACGAAATGAAAGACGCGTGGAGTTGTATTGTTGTTAGGGGTGAAATTCCGATACTCTGTACGTATTGGTGTAAAATTGTATCGCCGATAAATTGTATAATTACTGTAATTTTTCTTGTCTGGCTTTGCTCTCTCGCCCTCTCGTTATATTACATGAAGTTTAGGCCGTTATAAATATGATCGGTATGCAATATCAGTGTGAGGGTGATGCGTTTGGCGATAACAACTCATGTGTAATTTCGGTGTCGGTATTACATAACCTTGCCGCAATTACTTAGCTATTTTTGGCTCGACTGTATCCCAAAGATTTATTAAGATATAGACGCACATTTTTGCAAGCAAAGTAGTGATTGAAAAAGGAGTAATTAATTTGTTATCGTCAAACACATAGCAATAGATTTACAAATTTATTAAATTAAATAGTCGTCTAGGCAATGTTTGAACAATATTTTAACTACATTGTTATTTTAATAACTGTCTGAGTGTCAATGACTTATTTAAATAATGTAAACACTATAAAACTATATTGTGTTAAACATATGTTAGCTAACAAGCGATATTCACTGTGAATTATTGAAACGTAACGAAACAATTATTGCAACTCTATATTCTGAACAGTTTCGGAAGTTACAGCAAAAATTACTTGCAGCCTATTCTAAATAATATAGAAATAGTTAAATACCGTGCACCTTTTTTTTGTTTCTAAATATACTTATTGTACATCATCGTAAATATTTAATTTCCCAAAACGGAGATCCCATATGAAACATTTTTTCTCTGACAGAACCAGAACAGGTATTTTTCATGGCTATCATTAAGTGAAACACCCGCATACATACATGTTTCATGATTTTTTAATTTATTCACTTAAAGTCACGTGCATCCGAGAGTGTTATTAGCGACATCAGTATAACACAGTTAAATTACATAAAGTTGTGTAGTATGATAATATGTACAATAACATTTACATGACTATGATGCATACATTCAGTCTGTACAACAGGTGTTAGTTGCGGTGCATAGTGCTATTTAAATTAACTGCATTAATTAACGAAGTCTTGGGTCTTTTGAAAACTTTAAAAGTCGGTCAACTATTTAAGATTCTTATTTAGTATTTTTTTCTATTTTTTAGAATTCTTTCAAAAACCTTGAAGATATTATATTATTCTCTCTATACTCTGTCGTACACTATATTTCCATTCCTATATATGAAAACGGCTTATACGATCAATATCGTACACGTTGAAACTAAAAAAGCATTCGATCCAATTCGTGCTCCGTCGCTGTAAATGCTAACGCGATCCAAAGCTTACGCATGCCGCGAAATTATTCCGACCCTTTAACCCTTCCGCTGCGGTACGCCTGTATGCAAAGTAGAAGTTGCAAGCGGAATACACACCTCAGCGATCGAATCACTTTTGCGCTGCTCCCTGTTTTTTCAAGTATTTGGAACTCATTGAAATACTCACTTCTCTTACGAATAAAACGAAGAATAAATTGTTATACTTCTAAATGAGTTGAGGGGCGCGCAGATAAAAATTAATGAGCAGCGAGAGGCGCCAGCGGTCCATTGTAACTCTTACGTCACCACTCTCTGCTCCAATTATTATTATTATTATTATTATTATTATTAATATTCATATTTTTCCCTTCCCCAGATTACTTGGATCTCTGCTGAAATCAGACGGAACGTTGCCAAGTTTGATTCATTTATTGCTACGTATTAAGAATATTCGCATGATACTGCATGTGTTCAATAGCTTCAGTTCCTATATAACGACTTTCAGCAAAGCTTCCGGTTTGCATTGTGATGCTACTGTTTCGAGTTTCGAGGCAGTGTAATAGCAGCGCATGATGGTTTTGCTCATACCATTAGTCCGTTTCATGCGCTGTCTCTGTTTGCCAGCTTTGTTGGTTGCAGATTATACCTGCAGAATGTCCTTGGTTGGGTTTGTGATGTTGTTTTGTTACGCTCCATATTGTGCGTTGTCTTATGTTCTACTGTCTGTATTGTGTTCAGGTTCCCCGACAGCGTCCCGCTTGCTCAGATCACTGTCACCGATGGTTCGCAGGCTGACGTGTCCACCATCGACTCCAGACATATACTGATGGAATATTTACTTGGCAGCTGAGGGGTAATTTGCTCTGATTCGCCCGACGGATAGAGACGTCCCTCTCCCTCACGCATTTTCGATTTTGACGCGCTATTGGCAAGAGAGACCGGCACATTCGTTGCGTCGTCATGTGAACAACGAAAGTAGTGTTTTATTTTCGGTTGTCATTCGTCGATCTGAGGTTTTCAGGGCCGACATGGCGGGGATAGGCGGTGCGAAAGCAATCTCCCCTTCCGTCTCAGCTGCCAAGAACGGTTCCCCAGCTCTACCTTGACAGTCTTCAGGTAGCACCACTATTTCAGAGCATTTCGCTCTATTTCCTATCTTCATCCTTTTATGGTTTTCCCTTTTAGTCGCCTTTTACGATGAGCACAGAATATCTTGGGCTTTTTCTTCCCCGGAATCCAAACAGGGGTTATTACTGTTATTATTGTGAGCATCATGATCGTTACATTTTATCTATTATTACTGTAAGCATACATATCGACTATAAGACACGCAGACAGTCAGAGAATCACATTTAAAGACGTCTAAGAACTAACTCCTTCCCCAACATGAACAACTCCCACTAACCTACATTCCCACCCCCTACTTCTAACTTTTCATATTTTCCCAAATCTTCCTCTCCTTAAAAATGTATCAAAGTTGCGTCATTTCGCAAACACGATTCTTCTAATAGGGGGAACTCACAACTCGGACTAATGTTTGGACAGAAGTCGGATTAAATCATTAGAATCATGTAAAGTGCCTGCAGAATATCAAGTGTTTGTATTAGACATTAAAAAAGAATTTATTCGAATGTGAAAATTTTGAAACCGTCAAATATATAGAGTCAATGTTTTCGGGAAATGTAACAATAATTGATACTAAGATTATCTTTTTATGATAAATTACTCTCGCGTCGATGACTTTGCAAACAAATAATACTTAACTCGTTGAATGGCATGGAGGTTGCCAATGACCGACACTATAGAATGTTTTATATGAGTTTTAAATTGTAACATTTACAAATTTGCTATTACATTTAATATTTAAATATCGGTGTACAAAAGGTAAAACCCCGTTGAATATATATCTATTTGTGTCTTCAAAGTTAAAGCTTTATAAAGATATTATTTTAATGAAAAAAGTTTCACTTCAGTAGAAATGATGAAACTAGCAAAATACCGGTAGCGTTCAATCTGTTAAATAGAAATATTATTTTCTTAGTTTATCTACTTATTATCGCTTGCACCTTCGCAACTATCTTTTATTGTAGTTCTAAATTTAACGTTGCATCCATTGCATGTAATTATTAATACTAACTATTGGTGACAGAGTACATAAAACGATGGGTTCGGAACAGTTATACGCCCGCTGTCGTTATAAACTTCAAGGTTCGACGCAATTTTTTGAAGTTATTTAACACTAAACCTACCGGCTTTATATCTGTTATATTGAAATATACGAAAAAAGTACTTTGGAAAAAGAGATTTGAAGAGGTGAAAAAGACGATCAATTAAGTAATTGTTGTTTTAGACGATAGACCTAAAATATTTACTGAATGGCTGCCCAATCAATTTGGGGAATTTTTCGAAAATATCAGAAAGCGGTCATTTGACCGCCATGGTAAGTTTAGTGTTAAAAATGTTTTCTAACGATAAATGCAGACGTCATTTAGTTGTATACGCTGAAAACTTGAAACGCTGTAGTATGTTTAATGATTACCCATAAAGTATAAAGATCAGATATTGCCGCAGTTATCTTGACAATAATATAAGAATAAATGATTCTACAGTAACCTGCCTCCATATGTTAATCACGCGTTGTTCCTTTCTGCATAATTATAAGAATTGTAACTGATAACTTAAATATATTATTATTATTATTGTATACATAAGGACAATTACGTTATGTAAGAAATTAAAGAGACGGAGATCAGTAAGAGTCATTTGTATAAAATCTAACGTAGTACGAAGAAGTTTTTTTATAAGACCACTAATCTCAGGCTATCTCTCTGCACGATTTAATTCTTAATATCAATGAAATTGACATCTAAAGAAAGTTCACTCTGGCGACGCCGAAATTTTAAGGTTTAGATCAATTATGTTTTTAAAAAATTAGCTAAAAACAGTTAATGGTTACAGTGCCTCTGTGCCTGTCGGCTTCTGCTACTAAATCAACGGTTTATCCGAAAGGATGTGAACGATTTTGATCTCCTTCTGAAAAAATTTTAATCAGATCTTATGAACACAGTTTATTCATATCAGATAAATTTAAATAAATAATTTGACAATAAAATCAGCAAAATGAACACGCGAATGTAAAGCATTTTGATTCTGCGTATATTTTATATACGTAACTGAACAATTGCCTTTCATTAATATTGATCCAATATTTATAAGTACTAATAACTTTCGATACTTCGATGCCGAAATAAAGAAGAAACAGTTAATTATTTGCGAAAGGAAATTAGAGAAAAAAAATTGTGAAATAATCAAACGAATAACCTTTTCGCTGATAAGAATAATCAGAATCACCCATTGGAAGTTTTCGCTCAGAACCACAGTTGGTTTACCTTTTCGCGAAATAATCAAATACTTCTTATTGCGAGCACATAAAATATTGAAGATTCCATAAATTATATCCAGGAGGTCTTTTCTAATCAGTGACTTTGAATAGTACTCTTAAATAAGGAATAAACATTCCTTTTCCCATATTAATGATGAATTATTTGTTAGCCTCTGGATGAAATTAAACATAAATTGCATCCATATAAATAAAGAAACATGCAATTTTATAAAACTAAAAGAAAGTCATGATGTCATCAATTTACTGATTTCCTTTGTTTGTGTAGAAGCATAATAGATAATAATAAATCTTCATAATTATTTGTTAAAAATGACTGAATTTGGCCGTAAGTATTATAAGTTTTGTCTTAAATCATTGCAAATATCGCCGGATAAGTAGTAAGTTGAGTAAAGATCTGTAGCTTTACCAATAATCGGTAATAATTTTTAATACAAATTGAGAATGAAATTAAAAATTTAATGCGATAATTGAAATCTAAATATTTATAGTAAAGTTTTACATTATTAATAACTACAGTAAAGGAGTTTATTACGGGTGTTTTACCTGAAGCATTTACTACATTATCGGTTACCCGTAAATTCCATTTTTAAATGTTGGCAACTGGAATATGTAGGAAGGTATGGTTCAGGGAAAAAATAAATTTTCAGTTTTTTTATTGAACACATGACCATCGGCGGTTTTACAGAATGCGGTGAATATGTATAAACAGAATTGAAAATATGTTATAAGCTGAAATATTCGGTACTTCGGATCAATTTATCTATTTGAACGCATAAAATCAGTTCTGATGCATCTTTTTTCATCGGTTATCATTCAAGTTACTGAAGATATTTTTAACACTATACTGATACATCGCAGTATTGATTCTTTTGAGTCTCTCGACCTCTTCTTTCATTTCAATCAATTTCCGTGAAGATTGTTCATCCATTCCGCCTAAATTGGCGCTGTCTTCTACGTAAGATTCGAAATTCAAGATGTCGGCTGTATTTCGATCTCGAGATATTATTTCGATAAAATTCTCTTTACCGACATCATCCGATATCCTTTGTAAGTTGCATATTTGTAAACTCGGTTTAAGGTCGGCGATACGAAAATTTTCGTAGTATTTTGTGAAAAACGCTGCTGTAATTGAACCCTTATGATCGAGGGTTCGTAGAACTTGACGACTAGCAATATCCCAAATGAAGACCTCTCCGGTCGAAGAACCAGAAAGAAGGTAATGACAATCGATAGATATCGATAAGGACACAATGCTCGATTTATGCCCGCGAAAAAGTACAGTGTCTTCGGTGCCTTTTTTTATTTGAATATGATGCTCAACACCTCGCGGCGGTTCATGCAGATTGAATTGATATATATTACCATCGGTACAGCCGACAAATAAATCGCTTTCACGTATATTCATGCGAACCGAAGTAAGCGGTACGTCGAACACGAGGGTGAGTAACAATGTTCCGCTAGTCGGATCGTAAATATTACACGTACGATCGAGCGATATCGAGCACAATCTTCCACGAGGACCTGCATGTCCGAATTGCAAATCCTTCACCGGCAATGAGTGGTGAGAAAAAGCGTGTAAAGGTGCAGGCCTCTCCTCATTTATCACCCGATATAACGACCAAATGAATACCAGTCCATCCTCTGCTCCACTTGCGAAAGTTGATCCATCTTTGGTGAACGATAAACAGGTTATCGTTTGATAATGTTGAGATAAATTTGCTAGTAGTCTTCCATTGCACACTTGCCAAAGAAACAATTTTTCCGAAACTGCAGCAACGATGTAAGAACCGCTTGGTGTTACAGTAAGCGCGGTCACTTTCCCGGGTGTTGTTAATCTGAGGTTAGGTGCTGGACACTGACTATTTAATGGCCAAATATGTATTCTAGGCTTCGTTAAATCAGCTCCTAACACATAACTATCTCTCAAAACATGAAGAGTACGGTGTGCGAGTGCACCAGCACTTTTGTACGTTGATAAAATTGAACCTGTCCGAGGATCCCATAAAGCTGCACTCCAATGTTCTCCAGTATTATCACTCGTTAATATCACTTCTCTTATACCTGCGATTTTCGACATTCTACTTAACTATATTAATAAACTATTGCAACTATTTTACATGGCTGCTTGTATGGTTTATTTATATCCAACTCTTTCTACAGTCGGCGTGTATTTCAAATCTGACGTAAACACGTGTTTTACGATAGGTTAGGTTTATTCCATGGAATACCACCGTAACAGAGCGGCTACTAATGTACGATATTAGAAACTTGAGTATGTGAAATTTGTGAAACGTGCTTCTAAACCTGCAGTCATTACTATATGTTCAATAAGTTATTGAGGATGTATAATAATTTTAATTTCTTTCTGTTGCATGGAATATTATAAAAAGAGTCATTAAAAATACAATTTTAGAAGATATTTATCCATTGTACAGTTGATATGTATATATGTATGTGTACCAACGAGTTTTAAACGCTTAAAAAATATCCGTCGATGGTCCATAATATTGTGGTTTTCATTTATAAAATTATGAAAAAAACGAACATTATGAATACCTTGCAAAATGTGTACAGACTTTTACAACCAATGATTTTCGTTTGCGCGTTTTCATTCCTAAACATTATATATGCTTTTTGATTGGTGGGAAATTTAATGAACTTCGTGGCTGTCAGTTTGTTTTTTGCGAACGCAGAAAAGTGTAGGAAGTTTGTTTTCATCCAAATGACCTTGATTATTAGTATCCTAATTTCCCAAAATAAAACTGTTGATACGTGTTAACGTAATAACCTCTGCACGTTTCTTCATTTTTGCGATTATGTTATGATAATTAGTGAGACAGTAATCGTAGTTTATTGAAACTTTTCGATAAGTGACTGAAGTTCTGAAAAATTAGTTTAAATTTTCTCATGGGCTTTATTCACGATGAATTGCAAGAAGTATCAAAATGTTGTCAAAATGTTGTTGATGGAAGTCGACTTATCTCGTGCGTGTGCACAATGGTGCGAGTGGAAATAACGTTAGTATATTATAAAATAACACTTTACTCGACTCATCTATTTATCTGTCATGTTAATCATGATTTTGTACTATTTATTTAAATGTGCGAACTTTCAGTTGTCAACTTTCCGTTCCTTTTATTTTCAGAAAAACAACGTTCAAAAGGATTACCGTTTGCATTCAATTCCCTGAAGATTATCCGCAAACACCACTTCTCATTGAATTAAAAAGTAAAACACTGTCAACAAAATTACTTGATGGTTTAACCGAGGTTTGTGAGAAAGAGTGTCAAAGGTTTTTGGGTAAAGCACAAGTACGAATTCTTAAACGCCCTATTAATTGTTCATCAGAAATCTACATATTGTAATGCAATGTTTCTGTTGTTAGGTGTTGCCAATCTTAAAATTTATTCGTAATTTTATTGATGAAAATCCCTTAATATGTTGTTACGATGAGATTTCATCGACAAAGAGGATTTTGGAAGACGAAGACGAATTAAAGTTGAAACAAAAAAATTCAACTATAGGCCTAAAGGTTCAACAAGGCTTGTATTATTTTAAGGCTAAAATTGAAGTTCCAGACAATTACCCTAGTAATTGCGTAAAGTATGTAGAGCTGTAACTGTTAAATAATTTGCAGAATTAGTATTACGATTATATTATGAAAATATTTTATTTAGCTTGGGGGATGCAGATACAAATTTTCCTCCGCTATTTACTAGGTATCTGTTAGCTCAAGCAAAAACATTAGCTATACGTTGTATCGAACCACCATTCAAGAAACATTCACAGCAAAATTTTATACCATCTCCGTCTCTGAATGTTGTTACTTCCTTTATTATAAGGTATAGAGGGTGTGGTTGTCTATTCAATATTTTTTTGTAATGGTATATTAATCTGTGTCGCTTCGTCTAGTTCCGTAAAAACTTTTCCACGAGAGCCCTGTCAACTCTGTAGGAAAATATGTCTACCAACGAATCCAGAAAAAGCAATAATCGACGAAAATGCAGAGTTACATGTAGAACGACTTTATTGTGGTCATTTATTTCACTTACAGTGTCTCATGACATTTATGAAGACTCCTCCATTCCATGGTAAATAAAGATTTTTTAGATTACTTTCTTAATTGAATGTCCACGAAAAATTGTTTTCTATAAAATTCATTATAATATTACCGTTAATATCTACTTTAATTGTTGTTTAACACTATTTTTGCTTTCGCTGCAGGGGGTAAAAAGTGCCCAACCTGTGGGCAAAACGTTTATCATGAAAAATGGGGATTAAGTGAAAAGCTTGCAGAGGATCGTTGGGCACATCAGCAAGCGCGTACAAGGGAATTAGCAGAAGTAGCCGATTTTTTTAATTGATAATAGTGACGGTTCGTGCAAATTAAAAATATTTCAAAATTTGCTAAATGTCGTATGAAATTTTAATGAAAATATTGTTACGCTTATCTATTATATAATGTTGATATTTACATCTGTATATGTACAAGATCTGAAGGATCAACCAAATATAAATGATCGATCGATCATAAGAAATTGGTATAACGAAATAAGGTTAGATTAATGTAATTTCTGTGAAATATATTACATTTAATGTGTATAGATAATATAATGTAGAAACTGTTTGTTTTTCGTTATATAAGTATTTTCTTATGGTAAAGGTCTTCTTTTACGATTAAGATAATAAAATTGTCACCTTTATCAAGAGAGTCAAGTGTACTCCATAAAATCGATATAGGACGTATATATTGTAAGTTCGTACATAAATCGCAAGAAATTTTTACTGGTCACATAATAAAATTTATATGTAAGTAATATATGCTGCAATGTTTTAAAATTAATAATCTGTTATAATTTATTCATCTGTATCTATATACACATGTGAAATTCATCAAATTCATATATACCAGATGGTGTTTGAAATGTATGAACTTCAGGGATATTTCCGTCAATTCGCAAATTCTTCGTAGAATAATTGACAAAGTGTATCATAGCCGAATGAAAATATACAAGACAGAAGTATTTGACATACGTGGTAGATGCAGTTATGAGCACGTAGTGCCGTGTGTAGTTGTGACATATTGATCCTCAGTACCGACTATGGTGATCCTCTACCTATCTGGCTCTCTTACTATCTTACACGGCGCCGTTCGAGCAGAGACATATTTTCCATTTGTTCTTCAGTTTACCTTTCCGAGACCTGGTATTCTTTCCATGCATGTATATTTACGGCGAAGAACAAGTGATGCTGGTGTATTTAGGTGGGCAGAAAAGAAGACTGGAATGCATCGACACCAAACTGGTAACGATAACCTAATTTCGAAATCATTAATTTGCCTTAACTCGGGTGTTTCATCTTCGCAGCGTGTTAGAAAAGTTTCGATCGAAATTCGATAAATTTTACGTGATGGTCTTTGCGATACATTAAAGTTTAAATCATGTAGATACGTATTAAACGTAAACATAATCTCTGCTAATCATGATATTGTTAGTATTCCATGGTAACAGTGCGCAATCTCTTTTTTTTAAATAAGGATCAAGTTTTAATCTTTATTAAATATGAATTAAAATGAACGTTATTAGTAGCAGAAATTTTGTTAAAAATAAGCAAATTCGAACTAATGTTTTTATGATCTGAACTTACGATTAGAAATATTTCCGAAATATATCAAATTTCTTTTAATGGTATGCATGATAAATCGTTAGCAAACAACGAATACCCTTTCGATTATCAATACCCATAGAAATTATAGTAACTATCCTAACATTCTTAAGAATTCATCTATATAAATTGTTAAATGAACATCTTACGGATATCGATGTAAAGGAAGTATTACATTCCCGTTTAAATTAAGGATTCATTGTGATCTACTGATTTTAACGTAATAATTAGTTTTAAGTACAGCAAGTGAATAAATAGCATCAACAATAAGTATTAGGGCAGAGCGGTGAGGAATAAGTTCGGAAAATTTGTTTCATACATTCATTTCAAAGATATTCATGGTAAAGGAAAGAAATGGGAAATGATATTGATCTAATTCTTGCTGTTGTAGGCGTGCGCATGAGATATTTAACAGGAATAGTCAGTGTATGTTGTTATTCAAACGCGATCAGCGTGGTTTTTCGCATAAATGTACATACATACTTCTACGGGCAGACAGCTTGTCAGACTAATTCCTGGTTATCGATTCCACGCATACGTGGAAACGCATGTTGTGTTATATTCGTTGGGTGGGGGGCATCGTACAATTCTTACATACCATTTTACCAAAATATTTTATGAAGAAGAATCACATTTCAAAATTTTGATTCATGTTACTATAGTTAGTACAGAGGGTACTAATAGCCGATTATGTAGGGCGTTATAATTCGTTTTGCTTCGTATCCTTGAATTATTCGTGAACAGTTTTATGTATAAAAAAATTTTTCAAACGGAAGTTACATGGTTCCAAAACGAGCAGGCAATATAGGAACCAGTTTTTTACTCTTTGTTATTCATTTTCGGATCGATTTATTAACTGATTTGATCGATTTATTAACAAGGACTACGAATTATCATAATTTTTACAAGTCTATCAATTCCGATACATATATATCAAGTTTGAAATAATAAATGAGGTATTTTTTAACAATTTTTTTTTATTTTCAACAATTTTATAAGGTACGACTTTGAGATCACTTTAATCAGCCATATATTAGATGCAAACTAGACTTTCACTTACAAGTAGATTAAAATTTTTCATCCTCCGTACAAATTTTATAGATGAAAATGAGCTGAGATGTAATTTTATCGTTCATTCTGAATGTAACTTTTATAAGTTTCTATATGTTGATTATTGGTGATTTTATCTGTAAATCTTTTCTGATTTTTCTCTACCGAAGATAAGAATATCGTGATACGGCATTTTCTGTTTATATCGCAAAGAATTATTTTGTCAAACAATGGGAATTTGTAAAATTAAAAAAGTGCCGCTAATAATTCTTATTAGGCTTGATCGTGCATTGTTTACGTATTAAATTTTTAATATTATAAAGTACCGGTCGTTTGCATTTATGATATACCCTGCATCGTCTCTGCAAAACCATGTTTTACATCTGAACGATAAAAGATTACAGGGGAAGAATATATGACTTAATTGTTTATCATTTAAATAATGTTCGTTTGCATTATTTACTTTCTATTTTATAGTGTGTCTGATCGGAAACTGTAAAATGAATTTCTCCACGATCCTCTGAATCTGTTAACGTTTTTCGTCAAAAGATGTTGCTGTCATGTAATAATTTTTAAGAGTAAAGTTTTCGTTAAAAAATGCTTGAAATTTTAATAAAATCGTAAACTATAGATAATAAACCAATCTTCATATTTGTTTATATTTGTTGAAATAAATAAAGGAAGCTAACTTAAGAACATGGAATACGAAACAGAGAGTTCAGTGTGTAATTGTATAAAATTACGTCAGTTAAATTATTCTAGAGAACTTTAAAAATTTCGGGTCTTAATAAATTAGCTTACCGTAACGCAGGAAGTCCTTTTTTATTCGGTTAGTATCCTGAACAATTTATTTCATATCATTAGTTTATGATGAAAAAGGAAATTATTTAGACGGCTTATAAACATCCCTTCTCTTTGGCATTTTGTATTTCTGCATTTTGAAGTTTTTGCATTGTGTCCATTTTTTAATAATTATAACGGGAATATAATAGTTCGGTACCAAAAAGCATTGGCCGACTTGGAACGAAAAAAGTTGTATTTCTGTATTATCAATTTCTGAAATCGTTCTCTATGTGACTCACGGTTGCCAATTTTTAAATTAATAGCTTGTGACCTTAATTTTATGTGGCGTCTGAAAATTAACTTCGCGAAAGGACACTGGAAATTGCTGATGTGACATTTACAGCACGAAATAATTTTTACATATAATCATTTCATTATAAAAACAATTGCAAAGTTTAAGAGTGAAATTATAACAATTTACGAAATTCACAAACTTATTCATTAACTCATTAGAGACTGAAGACAAAGACATACGATGCAGTTAATTAATTTAGCAGGCATAGAATAAAACTTTTTTAGATTATATTCTAATTAGAGTTTAAACTGAAAATAGCGGCAATTAGATTGATTATCTTCGGAATCAAGAGACATTTCGTTATTATGGAAACAATGAAAAAATCATGCGTACACACGAAAACTTGCAATCTCGTTTCCGGTCGCCGACGCGTCATATGAAAACAAGAATTCTCTTTCGGCCGTCAACAGTTACCTGAAAATGAGAATTCTCGTTACCAGTCGCTAATGTGTTAAAGTCACAAAGAGTTATAAACGATTAAGGTATCTACTTTACACTCTTATGCTCTATAAAAATCCTTTTAGTACAGCGTGTATCATTACACTGTTACGACATGCATGTTCAGGATGTATTATATATAATATAAAGACTGTTAAAAGGATTTTTAGCGACTTAAAGCCATCTGACAAAACAAAGTTTACAACAAGAATTGCAAGGTATGAAGTGTTCAATAGATATCAGTAAAATAATTTCGAGAACAGTTTGTTTTCATGGCGAAATTGAGGTCACCTTGGGCTTTACAAATTTCGAACCTATATTCGTTTTTTTACCATATCTTAGAGGACATCAAAACAAATTCAAAACACACATTACATGATGTCTTTACTAATACATTACTTGATTTACAGATTTACAGTCACTAATAGAAATGTGAAATATTTTTCTTCCGCTTTAATTACGTGTGTTACATTCAATAATCTCTTTGGTGCCAAATAATGTTTAAAGCCTCTTAAACTCAAACACAACAAAAGGCTAAGTATTTCACATTTCTACTACTATAAAACATTTAATATGACTTTCGAATTCGTCTCGATGTCCTCTACAATATGGTAAAAAAGGAAACCGAAGGTGAACCCGATTTCGCCATAACAATAAACTGTTTTCGAAATTGTTTTTACTGATATCTATTGTACACTCCATACCCTGCAATTCTTGTACTAAACTTATTTTTGTCAGGTGGCTGCAAGTGGGCGAAGAATCGTGCGTCGCGTTAGAGGTAGCTCCCTGTATATATAAAAAAAATATATATATATATATAATATAAGGACTATTAGAAGGATTTTTACAGGGTCTAAGAGTACATATATCCTGGATATATGTTGTACGCACGTATGCATATATGTATATATAGATCCATTGAAAAACTCGTGATCCCGTTCAGACGCCAAATTTTGGAGGCCGTCCTTCTGGGTCGACGATAATCTACCTCGGGGCAGTGCAAGAAGCAGGGTCGTATTATACACACGATACACCTATAATTGCACGTAGGGCAGCTTCGTCGTAACGCTTCGTGGATCGATAGCTGGGAAATGGCCGGAAGCCAAGTCCGACGACGTCGTTTCGAGTTTTGCTGTTGTCACTGTATGGGACCTAACCCCTTTCTTGAATGTCCCACTTATATCGGTAACCTCCAACGAGCTCCTTCTTTCTACTTTAATCCTCTCCTCTAGTAATGAGTTCCGTTTCCTTCGTTCCCTCGATTGATTCTTGCAAACTGAATGAAACGGTCAATCTTTAATGAGATGAGTATTCTGTGAAGTCCACGTCACGAATGTTGCGATGGCACAGCAGCAAGTGCTTAAAGTAATGGGTGGATATCACAAACATTTACTGTTAGTTCTGTTGGACGGTACTGATTAATGTTTTTCTAATTTAAATTGGCTATTAAATTCTTTTACGTTTAATGCATTGTATAATTCTTTGATTTTTGTCAACACGTTAGGTGGATATCACAAGCAGGTACAGTTCTGCTGGACGGTACAGATTAGAGTTTTCCAATTTAAGTTGGCTATTAAATTCTTTTATGTTTGATGTATTGTGTAGTTCTTCAATTCTTGTCAGCATGGAGCTTAAAAACTTTTCGGTTTAAAGCTGAAGAATTCTCAAGTTGAAATTAAGATTTTTGCGTTAAACTTTTTCATTCCTAAAAATACTGTTATTTTTTATACTTTTTAAATCTTTGCTTGACGTTGCGAAATATTGATGGTCCCATATACAGAATATTCCAGAAAATGACGCTTAACAACGTAGCATAGTTTTATGTAAACCAGAGAATAATTAATACATAAATAAATTGCTTTAAATTTTGAAGGTGATGAAGTTAGATGGTACACCCTGTGCATATGTCCTTCCGACTGATGGTCCTATTGATAGTCCTATTGATAGTCTTATCGAGCCATAGTCGACATAACTTTTTGTCATCGTTAATTTTCTATTAAGTTACTTCCGGCTTTGCGAATTTGATAAATATTTTGTGTATTTAACCAGAAATTTAATTTGACCATCTATCACTAATGCATTCATCCACCAATCCAATTTAACCACCTAACCCCGAAGAAAAATAAATACTTAATAATAAGTTATTACCAAATTGATTCCAGTTAATTAACGACAGATTGCAATAATTATTCAGACTGTACATAATTAAAAATTATAAATGAACATTACATATCTTGTCCCGCAATCATTTCGAAAGCTGTTTATATATCTATACCTCATATTAATTGGTATAAGCGAGTGTAAACAGAAGAACAGTATTTTTTCCACGTTCACCCTCAGAAGTTCATTGTTTATCTTCTTTTATGCGCTCAATCATCTTCGAAGCAATCATGTTTGAATCATGGTCCGGTTTGCACAGCGGGCGCAACGCGGGGTGCCATTTATTCCGGCTTCTTTAAATCCTCAAGGGCAACTTGAGAAAACACCCCCCAGCGTATAAAGCGATATTGAAATATGTTATTCTATCTAACTAGCAGGGAGGAGATTAAAAAATGCTACATTTGTTTCTTATTATTTCGATGTATTTCCCGTAAACTTATATCTAGTTCCTTGCAGAAGTGTTTGTTTCTCTTTGCTTCTGTTTCAAGTGTCGGAACATATATTAATAACTTTTCTTGAGTTCATTATTTCTGATACTACCTTTATTCGTTCAATGTGATTCTGCGGTATTTGTAACTATGAAGAAAATTTTCTTTCGAAAAGCTTTCTGCATTTTTTTAAAACATTTATGGTAAAGTGTTATTTCGGAAATTGTACTTTATTTTGTATTTATGATGGTACGACTTGATTTCTGATAGGCTTATATTAGAATTTGTTTTGTTGTCAGAAGAAATTAGAGGCTGCAATAATTGATATTACTGATGCCTTTGAAAAATATTACGATGTAACTGTTTTTACGTATTTTATGAAAATTAACATGTCACGTAATTATGTTTTTAGCACATCTGCGACTGGTCAAGTTGTCTTATGTTTTTTTTTTTATAATCTTAAGACGTTTACAATTAGTTTTTATTACATTAATTGCTCGCATGTTAAAATAGTTTTTTAAATTACAGAAGTACAGGAAACATAGTCTTCCCCCCTATTTCAATTACTTTAGTATTTATCAGCTGTTTTTTTACTATGTAAATATTAAGTTGGTAAAAAATTAATGTCGGTTTTCAAACTTTATCTTTAAATACACATGTTGAGAATGGGAATAACTTTTTTTTAATCAAAATAAAGTTCCATTACAATTTACACATTTTTCCCAACGAGAAACAGGTTTTTTAATAAAAATTTTTTTTTCTAAAATGATATAAGCAGACAAACCGATTAAAATGAACGGCTATCTTAAGAATAAGCGCCAAAGTTTGAAAGCTCGAAAACCGACATTAATTTCTTACCAACCTAATATTATTCTATTTGTTGACATTATTCTTATTTCGTTTAGTCAGACCTGAGAATTATACTTATAAATGTTTATATCATACATATATTTTTTATTTATTGTTATTTTATTATATATTTATTATTTTTGTCCTGCGGAACTGTAGTTCCGCCACTGCATATGTTATATGCATGTAACATGTGCGCATAATAATTGAATACGCAGAATAAAATTGTGTGTGCAACAACATGAATGATATTTTGAGTACATATTATATTAACACTACCGTACCATGTGTAGTGAAATGCAGTCAATAATACACAACCGTACCATGTGCTCTCAAATGACCGGTTCAACCAGATGAAATTTTGTAATTTTTTCTATTGGTAAATAAAGGCTGCTTTCTGCTTTCTTTTTAATATTAAATTAATATCTTTCGGAAAAATATTATCGTTATTTTATAACCAGTCAAATGATTGACCTTAGTAAGATTAGCTACACTTAAAGTTCCGGTACGGTTAGGGTTAAATAAAATGGATTTTACAAAGTCATAATATTTTTGAATTAATGTAATAGAAAAATAACAAGTAACAATACAGACTGATTTGATAAATCAACAGGGAGAATGATGGAAAGCGAGTAGTGACATTCACTGTATTTATGAACAGAAACAGAAGCCATATTCGACATATTAACAGTAACAATTAGCATACGTGCACTTGACGGAATTACAAATTCATTTTTTTCGAAAAGAAAGTCGTAAATGAAAAAATGTTATCCCTTTTTTAGAATTACTTTTGAATGCAGAATCAGTAACTGGCTGTTGTTGACTGGGTGTTGTATCACGATCACGGGGACAACCTGTATATACCTCAAAAATAGCTTTCAATAGCTTCATAATAAGTATTAAAGAAAACTGTTTCTTGAAAATTACTACTTCAACCAAGGAGTCATTTCTTGTTCACAAATAATACGTGCATGTTGCGTACATGAATATATTGTAAAATAAGTGTGTCGCATTAATTTTTCGGTGAATACCAAATCTACAAATGATATCAGTGCGCTTATAATTTTGAATAAATTTTCCATGGATGAAGATTTGTTAGAAAAAATTGAATTATGTATTAGTACAAGGACAAGGTTACTTCAAAGTTATCATTATCTTTATTTTCTTGCATGATGAAGTAATTACAGATATTGTAGAACACTTTTGTTAAGTATACGAAATAATCATTGCATCCCAAAATCCCAATCACTCATAGGAAGAATAAACGTTTAAAATGTTTAATTCTGAAAAAATTTTGAAAAAGTTGATGTCCAAAGATGTTTTGTATCCATATATTGAACAAAGATTTTGGGATTATTTCAGTGCTAATAAATAACTGCGAAAATTAATATGCATCGCGAGTGATTTTACTGTACACGATTCAGCAATAAAATTTTATGATTCTGCGGTTCTGATATTTTTTATACTGACATGCAATTACTTCCGGAGAATAGTAAAGAATATATATATCTATACGTGCATACGTAGGTTTCGTAAGAATTCGTAAGAGCTTGCATCACCCAAGCTTTTGTAAGTCGCCCATCCTCTCAATTTAAAATTCTAACTGAAACATTTTCTCTGAAAGCTCGATATTTTACAACGTGATGGTGCGCATCTGCAGCAGAAGATAACAATTCTTGTAAAACTCAATAACGGCTTTAATGGAACCTTCTTCCGTTTCGCATCATTAACAGTTATTCTTATTTTTAAGATCTGCTGTACAGTACAACTTTTAGAAGGAAATTTTTAAAATTCCGCTGCTGAGATTATTAAAGTCGTTTTAAGGAATGACACTATCGCTGTGCACAGCATTTTTCGGTCAGTTAAAAGTTCGTTTCAATTTTTTACATAAATTCATTTAAATCCATTATTATTTGTGAATAATGAATTAGATTTGAATCTTGTACGTCGGTTAAAGGTATAATTAACTGTAATACCTTTTCTCACATTTGTACCTCAAGTTAATTTTGCGCTTTGTAAATTGCGCTTGATGTCCAGAAGTTAATCTTTATTTTATTTTCGGAATTAAATAACATAATTAATTAATGCATACTTGAGAGTGTGAATAAATTTAAAAAATGTTAATAACAATGAGAGTATTACTGATAGAGAACGTTAGAGAATTAATAATTCATAATTACTTAATAAATTCTTATAAGTTTAAACATAAAAGTTCTTTAAAATTTAGTTATATACATATATAAGTTAATTATTACACACACACACACAATAATTAACTTATGTATATATATAGTTATATAAATAATAAATAGATTTAAGAAATTTATAATGTTATTTAAATAAAGTCTAGAATATCAGAAAATTTTTTAAATAAAAGAATTATCTTAATATAAATGTTATAATATCGATTCATTGAACACGGAAATTTAAACACTGAAAAATAACGCTCGAAAAAAAGCTTGTTTCATGACTTACGGAAATACATTATAAATTGTTAATGACCATAATATGTTGTTAATGTGTCAAACATGCTCGATAAGGTGTGAATATCTTTCAACTCAGAAAGTTTTTCATTTTCTGCCTTAAGAAATGTATGTGGATGTACTTAGATATTAAGAATTATATAAAATGTGAAAATGTAAAAAATGTTGTATTTGTAATAACCAAAAACAACTATACATTATTATCTAAGTAGAAATAAAAAAAATATTTCAGAAGTGGTTCCATTTTGAAGAAAATAAATGAATTTTTATACTTGTATTATTGCAGTTTTGAAAAATAAAATCGAATGCAAAGACGTTGGTTACTAGTGAAACACTTTAAATTATGATTTAGTTAAGTATGCTCCGATTTGAATGAATATTTGTAGAATTGCAGGTAACCGTTGTTTCTGCACTCGACTTTATATTTGAAGGCTGCAGTAATATAAAATCCGTTCAATTAATTCCTATCCGTCCTTTAATCGTTATAATATCTTTATTCACTCGATTGCCAAAACCAATGATGTCCGCGATACAACCGAGAAAGTGTTGTTAATTTATTTTAAGGCATTAGTTCTATTTCAGTTCCTCATAACTTTTTTTAATATTAGTGAAAATTCTTTAATTATTATCCTGTTATGATATGTTCAGTATCAGTGACCCAGATTTACAATTTTACGTTCGCACAATGGGGAATGTTAAAGAAAGACAATTTCGAACAACGAAGACTTAAGAAGTGAAAACAGGACGACAATTCAGATACCACATCTTCAATTGGGATTCAAAACCGAAGAATAAAAAACGGAACAGTAACGCTAGATAATCTAAAAGAATAAGCCATTTTTGACGAGTGCATATATCAACTAGAGAGTAAAACATTCTTTCACAAAATCTGCATATTATCATTGCATGAAATGTGCACTCCTTGTCCGAATATTCAGCGGCATTCGTACTCACAAAGTCAAAAGCATTGAGATCGATTGAAATCATCAAAGCATCGAACGGTCCGCCGATCTATTATGTTACGAAGAAAGTAACCGTAGCTTTGTAAGGAGTTCCCTATTTTGTAGGGAATCCGGTAGATCTGAAAGACGTCGGCTAGCTGGACGTGGTAAAGAAAAGTAGATCGTGGCGCGTGCCACGCGAAGGGTGACCGTGCCAAGGGTCCCTTATTTTGTGGATGATCCTCCGCGTGACGCGAGAGTCCACGTATTCCTTTCACTTTGGACAACGGGGTCGTGCTCGAAAGACGTATCTCCTCATGACCAAGGGTAACGGGCATTTTAAATGATCCATGAACGCAGCTGCGTATGTCTTTATGCCAAATATACTTCCTTCAATATGAAAAGTCTTTTTTAAAGCAATCAAACTTTGGCATAGATTACCCATCCTTGTCCTCGAAGTGATCATGTTTTTGAAGGTATTGTAAAGTGGTTGTGGTTTCCTTTTATTTAATACAACATGTTGTGTTATTTTGTATATTTTGGAATATTTAACTTCTATGCTTACTTTATGCGAATGTTATTCTGTATTTTGTTTTATACATGTGTTCTCTTGCACTTTCTTCCTGTCGTTTATGCTGACTTTTCTACACTTTTATATTGTTTCACATACTTTTACAATCTGCTACACGCCAGATTTTTCTGTTGCTTTTTCCCACTTTTTGTGCCTAAATTAATTAAAATATCGTGTGTTGAATATTCTTGATTTCTTTACGACTTTGTTTCCCTTCGATGCCAGGTTAAGCTGTATTCTGCATTCATCTTCTCGCAAATTCTTTATTTTTCTTTTGCTTCCTCGTTCAAAATTGAACTACTTTGGATAACTCCCATTTTTCTGAGTGAAATCTCAAGTAATAAAGTATTATGAAGAAATTTTTCAGTATACAAAACCTTGGAGATTACTGTATTTAGAATTTCCAGAAGAAACTAACAATAAGATATATTGATTACTTTTAAAAGTAGCATGATCGTCTGGCCTTTAGAATTAATGTATAACATGGATATGCAATCAAAGATTTTCTTATTATTTCAAAGACTGGTACTATCTTTGGCTATGTCTGGTCAAAAGAACAGTTAGATTCGTAACATTATTAGCTTAGTAATATTATTGTTACTTGCAACGTCCATTGAGAGCTTAGGTCCAATTTTCCAATCATATCGAAAACCTTTACGTAAGATCTTTCAAATTTCTATAGACACTATTCATTTAACTATAATATTTATGATGTTCTGGATTACCTATCGCATTAAACCCCCATTACTTATTCAGGGTATACATCGGAACCATAATTACATAATCGTAAAACTGATAGTTGCAAAGTACTATTTTAATAAATTATATTCAATTCAAGTATACAGTACACCCTCCGACGTATTCCCAAAACAATTATTACTTATTATCACAACTGCCAACTCTTTCGCCCATTAGTAAAGTCCGGAACACGAAACAGTGACCAAGAAAGTACGATCTTAGAAGGATAAACGACCGCGTGCAAGAGTAGGCGTGAGGGACGTTTGTTGAGTAAACTATAAGTGTGCGGCGTTTGAAAGTAAAGAGAATGTAAAGGAGAAAGTAAATGAGACAGAGAGAGGGGTGGAAGTGAGAGAGATTGCCAGAAGGGAGGAGGTGAAAGACGGCTCGAGCGGATCGCGGAGACCCGCAACAACAAGTTGCAACCACCTGGCGAGGGTAGTGCCGGCCACCCAGTGGTCTCCAGGTGCTCTCGGAACCCCCTGTCTCGTCCCGCATGCCTGCTGGCAACGCCAACGCTGTAGCTAGCTGCCAGGATGCTATAATACTCGAACTAGTGTCCTGCTAGCGACGAAAAACCGGCGACAGGGCACGGGAGTGGACCTTTAAGAGACGTCCGTCGCCGGCGTTGGTCTCTGCACGGAGGGCAACGGTATCGTTCTGGAACACGCGCGAATCAACGTTCCAAAATCGATACGTACATCTGCCGCAACCTAGAGTCTATTGACTTCTCTCTGCTCCGAGCATCTCCAAGGCGACTCGAAAGAAGAACCGCTCGTCCTGCATTCCTCCTCTGTGCGAAATTTGATAGGAAAAGTGGCGATAGAATTGGTGAAATTGGCTCTCCCTTGTTAGACCTTCTTACATTTTTATGGAAAGTTGAGAATATGTACTTGTACACTTGTTTCTCTGATGTTTCTGTAATATATTGTGATTTGTATGCCCTGTGGCACCCCCTGTGAGCGTTGTGCATGATTATACGGAAGTCCGTAAGGGAAGTGAATTTCTTTGTGATATGGTAATTGTAGCTTATGTAGAAATCTTTGAGTGTAACTGATTTTGGAAATGTTCGATAAATGTAAGGTTTTGGGATAAGTTGTTAGTGAATGTTTTTTCATTGATTTCAAAAGGAGTTTTGGTGAATTTTTATTTTCAATGATTATGAAGTGAATGGAAAAAGTTTCTTCTTCACTTTGACTTTTGAACATTGAAGTTGAATTGTGATTTTTATTTTGTTCCAAAAAGAGAATGTTTCTTTATGAAATTTTCTTTTATTCGAATTATCGTGAATATTCAATCCTTGTATATCTATAAAACGTTATTCTTCGTAATCTCAATTGCCATTGGTACAATGACAGTGTAAATTTTGATTTTTATGAAAAATGCTTTCATAAACTAGATTTGTAAGGTAGTTCTCAAAAGTTTCATTGGTGTTTCTTTCAACTCCTATGCTTTGAAATTATTGTCAATGCTGTACATATATATTTCTAGCAATTCGCTGAATTAAACATTAATTAATTTTACGTAGGAAAGAAGAACCAAAAGGCGCAGTCGATTTACGAGCAATGCCGTATTTAATCACAGTACTTTGCGAACAATTCACAAAGAATTTTGCAATAAAGTTTAGTAGTACAACAAAAAAGTTATAAACACTGCATATTTAGAGAATTAATAATGTGTGTAAATGATTATTAATTTTAAATATATTTTCTCAACTGTAGAATTTAAAATGTATAGAAGTAGTTAGATCAAAATATTTTGTACATCGTGATATTTTTACAATAATAACACAGATATGGAATTTTATATCATTGGTACTGTATGCAGGCTATATTGAATGCGAATGTATGCTCATGTGTTTCCATTGATGCATATTCTGTGTTATATATTGCTGTTAACTTATTTTATAGGCTACGATCATTAAATTAATTCTCGTCATTATTAAATATGTGGACGTCATAATTAATAAGTTCTTCATAAAACGCAGAAGACCAGTTTATTCATGATCGTTAAGATTTTACTGTTATTCTTGAACATCAGATTTATAATGTCACATTAAAAATATGTTACACGTAATTAATTATTTTTACTTATCGTCCTAGTTGATTCAAATTCGTTATCGTTCGATGTCTTTAATTTTTTAATACAAATATAAGTTGAAACCGGGTAATATTTTATAACATGAAATTGTTCGTTCACAGAAGAATCAATATAAATGTAGAGTTATAATTTAAAATTAACAGAACTTTCAGTCGCGTTATTATTATTTCAATCAACAAGATTGTTAATAATAATTCGTGAATAATGTAAGCGGCTTAGTTTAATAATGCATCAATTCTGTATGCATACAGTGTGATGTTTAACAGATTGTTGTGTAACTTATTTATGAAAATTAAATTGAATGAATTTTCTCATATTTAAACTCTTTTATTTGCTATTAGAATGTATGAAATTCTTGAGCACTTTTTGTAGAAGTGTGTACTATAAATTTGAGTGTATGTGTGCATCGCTTATGAATGACGTATTACGAGATTACGAAACTAAGGCTGCGGTACTACAACTTGACAAATACTGTTCGCCGAAATGGAAACAATAACTATACGGAAGTCATTGAATTGTTTCCGCTCAACTACATATACTGATTAGAAGAAGGTAACTAATCGTAAGTGTACATAAACGTGCAATATTAATGAGATCCTTAAGATCCCGCGATTATTTTATGTTGTATGGAATTTTTGTATAATGGAAGGCATTACAAGTAAAAATAATTTTCTTTTATAATGAAAATAAATTCTATCATATATTGGACCCTTTCAAAAAGATGACCCTGCAAATAACAATAAATTGTATGAATGATAACGTAACATTTGCGTTTCAGATACCATATGATAAGCTAACAAATTTTATCCTTTTGCCTTTTATACAAATAATCAATGTTACAAATCGAAAAGGAATGACAACTAATCTAATGATTTAAATAACCAATGATTCTTATATATTCCATTTACTTTTATCCTTTACCCTACAAATAAGTACGATCACATTGATTCCAACATAATTTTCCATCAATGTACACGTACTATCAGTTTTCGCGATCGAATCCGTGTCATTCGATACCATCCTTCATGGGACACCATTCAGGGATAATACCTGAAAGAAGGATACATGTACGCTTGTCGATGAAGGAAATTGCATTCGTTTGTGTAAAAACAGGCGATTTGATAGGTAGGGTCTAGCAAGAAAGAGAAAGAAAAAGTAAGGGCAAAAGAGAAAAAGGGAGTAGAGAGAGAGAGAGAGAGATAGAGAGAGGGTGAGAGAGAGAGAGAGAGGGAGGGAGGGAGAGAGAGAGAATGTGAGACGAAGGAGAGAAGGAGGGAAAGCGGGCTAGCTAGCGGTCTTCGTTTATGGCACAGGTCGCGGGGGTGGTTTCAAGACGTCGCGTTGCGGGGCATCGATTTCGGGCCAGGCCGATGGCATTGGAGGGGCATCGCGGGGTGTCTCGACATCGTGGCGAGAGTGCGTCGCGGCGCTGCTGCTGCCACTGGCGGCAGGCTGATACCCGAAAGCGTTCGCTTATAACTTAGCTGACAGAGCCGCTTCTAGCTCTGCCTCTGTTCGCAGCACTGCCGCCGAACGTCCTCCTGTAGAAGGCTCGTATACAATAGGAGGCTCGAAGCACGCGAAAGCCGCCTGCGCGAGGCAGACGTGTGGAGAGACCTACGGACCGCACGAACCCGTCACGGAGGTAACCGAAGAAGCAGTCGTGCGAGAAGTTGCTTGTCGCGGTGCTACTAGGTTTGGACTACTTGCTACTACCGCTCGCTCTGTCTCTGCTGCTAGCTGCCTGGCTGACTGGCTGCCGTTACACGGCGCCGAGTACGAGCGTGTTACCCCCAGTCAGTTGGAGAGCCGCGGCAGTGTACGGCGAAGAGCTCACGGTGACGGATCAACCGGCATTGCGAGCCTCGACTCACGCGGTTTGTGTACTTCGGGCGGAAAGGAAGGGAGGAAAGAGAGGAGGGACGGAACGAGGAAGGGGTAAGAGAGCGTTGGAAAAAGAGTGAGAGAGAGAAGGAGGAACATGAGGATGGCAAAAAAAAAATTTGCAAAGATTTCTCGAGTGGTTAGACGTTTAAACGGTGTCTCTTGAATAGTACGAGCGCGAAGTGCAGCTCGATGCGCCGGTGCACCACCAGCTGCAGCTGCCACCGCCGCTACTATCGCCACTGCTACCACCTCCGCCGGTGCTGCTAATGCCGCTGCTGCTGCCGCCGCCGCCGCCGCTGGTGCTGCTGCCGCTGGCAGAGCCTCGCAGAGGTGTCCACCTCGTGGCAGTCGACACTTCCTAGCGGACGGTGGTAGTGTCCAGGCGCGCTGGACGCACAAGCCGCAGCCGGTTGCTGCTGCTGCTGTCGCTGTTCTTCGAGCGTAAGGATTAAGAGGAGAACTAGCAGGAGGAAAAAGAGAAGAAGGAAAAAGAAGGTGCTTGGTGACGGTGGTAGTTGTTGGTGGTTATTTGTTCGCTCGGGAATCAAAGGACGCGGAAAAAGGGATTGAGAGGGAGAGAGTGCGCCGAACCCTTCCTCCCTTGGACGGCACACTCTCCCACACGTAGACGTGCACTTATGCGCGGCGTGTCGGCGGTAATATAGCATGTACGCTTTCGTTTAGAGGGTTTCTTCCCTCCGACGTCGACGTTCTCACTCTCTCGCTCTCTTTTCTCTCTCTCTCTCTCTGTCTCTCTCTCTTTCTCCCTCTCTCTATCTATCTATTTCTCTATCTCTGTCCCTCTATCGTAGGAGTGCCGGAATACACGCGGTGGCTCCTTCACAAAGTCATCCACCGTCGGGGTGGTTTCGTTGCTTACTCTCGCTCCGCGATTACGCGACGCGAGCTTTCTTCGTGTATTTCGCGACAACTCGACTGCCATGGGATAGGATTTCGCTTTTTAGGATTGCCGTCATGCATATTTTACGTTTAGTGTATTATGCCAGTAACGATTATACACCGATCAAAGTCTGACGGAAATTTAAAAGGAAACATTCACGGCGGATCGATTCTGAGAACAATATCAATTTTGCAGTCGTGTAATTTCACGTGAATTGGACATTTTGTAATAACAAGAAAAGGACAGTAGATGCTCGAAAGAAATAGTCGATCTGTGTGAAGAAATCGTGTATCGATCGCCTGAAAAACATTGTCACATTGCATACATTGGAAAATCTTTCGCTTGACGCATTGCGTTGTGAGAAGGAAGGAGCGTGAACGGCGAATAACGACGTAAGCCATTAAAGGGCTGGTTAATCGTCCAGCAGAGAGACAATCGGGGAACAATAATCAGAAAAGAAGCTATCGGTGTTTGGTGCTGGGTGTGCTGGTGGTAGTGGTGGCTCGACCCAGGTCGTGGTGATGCCTCGCAGCAGCGGATTTGCCAGATCGCAGGGTGTCGCAGGCAAGGACGCCGTTGGTACTCGCGGAAGTGCAGTCCCGATTGTATACGGAGGTGCTGCGAGAAGGATACGCTGACGAGTGCAGCCCCCGGTGGCACGGCAGTCGTCGTCGCTCCTGCAGGCCATGTATTACGGGCCGGTAATCGACCGTACCGGCAGCAGCTGCAGTGCCAGCGACCTTCAGCAGGCGCGATCACCACATCGACGCGGTGCTACGACGTCCTCCGGCGTCGTGGAGGACACCGCAGCAACGGCCGACTCCGAGGACGAACTCCTCTTTGATGAGAAGGAACCAGCGTACGTCGTCTTAGACGTTCAACGACGATCATCCTCGAGCGGCTGCTGCGGCGCCTCCTGTCACGCGGGTCAAAGGCCAGGTAGAAGACGATTAGGTGGAAATGCGATTAGGATATTTCTTCTCGCCACCACTGCTGCCTTCTTTGCACTCGCTGTCTCTCCGGGTAAGTTCAACGAATCTTACGACACTTTTTTTTCTCTTTATCTCCGCTATTACAATGTCTTTTCTATACAAACGGTGTATGTTGATGGTACGATAATTCGATTTGTACCTCGAATCGATGAAATGCCTGCGTTGAGGATTGGGTGTGTCGTAGTCAACGATCTAATTCTCATCGAGGAGGTCACATGCCGTAACGAAATATTTTCCGACTGTCTCGTCGAACAATGCGGCGCTATTGTTCGCGTAGGATTTTCGAGTGTTTCTTTTTCATTTTCTTTCTATGGACTCATTCGAAACGGGATCAATCGCATCGATATAACGGCGCATTTTCTCGTTGGCTTACACAAAGGATCGAAGTATGCTTAGCCTGTCCGAAATGCGAAAGGTAAACAGCGATCTCTTCATCGGGAATATAAGAAAAATATTCGCAGCATGTTGGCATTGGGGCGCCTGCAACGTGTCCATTTAAGCACACAGATACGCGTATTATTAAGATTCTGCCGCGTTGCTTCAGAATTCCTAATACGTAGCTGTTAAGCTAAATGGTAGACATTTTTCTCATCCAAGACAGAAGCGGATTATGTTTTTTATATCGTTTATGTTGCTTATGGAAATAAAATTTATAGTTGCGGATAACGATTATGGGAAAGAGCGCGGGGAATTAACTACAAATTGTGACGAAAAGGTTGCCGTAAACGTTGACAATTTTGAATGCACGAACGGTTCTCGGTGTTTTTAGGTCGACTTTTTTGAAAGAACGTTCAGGCAGGAAGACTGACAGTAACCACATGACGCATTGCGTCAAAATCCAGTGTTGAGGAAACTGTAACGCGAGATTCATTTTGTTTCTTCGCTGATTAACGTAGCACTCGATCAATTTTTACGCGCAATTAAAATGTATGCTTTCTAGGATATTTTTAAAACATTTCACATTAGAAATTCACCGTTGCGTGCATCGTTTTAACGAAATATTATTACGCAGATATCGCATCTGGATATTTTAAATTACATAACAGAAAGAATTAATGAACTCAAATAATACGTTCAGGCTGTATGAGAAGTAGTATTTAAATAGTACTCATTTATGAAATTCTCTTTAATGAATTAATCGCTTGATCGTTGATGCATTTCCAGGTTCAGTAGCCTCTGATCAGATATACATTTTCACCCGATAATTTCCACTCTATGCTTTCACACGCAGAGAGGATATTTATAAATTCAGAAATTCTAATAGAAAACAGAAACCTATTCGTAATACGATTTCTTACTCGAAGCAAAATGCTTTATTTCCAACATCCCCGGCCCGACAGATCCACCGTAAGAATATGATACAACTTCAGAGCTAATTACTTTAAATAACGACAAATATACGATCGGTACGACGAAGAATACATCGAATAACTTTCACTTACTCCCATTATTACTGACTTCCTAGAAAAATCAAAGCATCGTCGGTGCATCAATGGAGTAAAAAAAAGGTATATCCCTGTGGAAACACCTTTGTCCTTTCTCCCTTGTGTTTTCCTTTCCTCCCTCTCTCTTTTCCACGATTCGTGGCACATTCGTTCCATCCGAAACGTGGCGTGTGGCCCGTAGACATCGCCGAGCCGCACCCACGCGCGCTATTTATCTCGTCGTCTGCCGAAGCCAAGTGCCAAGAGAATATTTTTTCGCATGCCTCTCCCCTTTCTCTCTTTCCTTCTTTTCCGCCCTCGGTCTCTCCCTCTTTCTCGATGCCTCTCTGTCACCGCTCTATCTCTATCGTTCCATTCTATCTATCTATTTATTTCTATTCCTATTTCTCACCATTCCGTATCTTCGTCTTGGTTTCACGCCTCTCATCCGATGCCACGGCACTCTCTTTTTCTATTTCCCTACCTCGCGCTCCTCATCCTCGACGATTTACAAGGAAACAGGCAAGAGGGGCCACGCGACGGAATCGTATCGAAGGAAACGATGGTGCCACTTCTTAAATTTAGATATTTTCGTAGAGGTCTCCCTCTTGTCTTCACGACGAGACCGAGTATTATAGACCATGGCGAGACTCGACAATTGCAAGAACAACGGATTCCGTTGCGGCTCGTTACGTAGTTTAGATGGTAGCAATGGCGAAATTACGAATCACTTTTACCGTGCTCCGACAAACGATGGGAAATAATGTCATTCGATTTTTCTTTCACGTATAACTCGTGCAATTAAATTAGGCGATTTTGGATGATCATTTATGTAATTATAATCGGCACGGTGTGCGCGTGAATTTCCACGTTTTGCAAGATGTTAGTAATTGGGAATTGTTCCGTGGAATAATATAGCTATTAACATTAAAGCTTAACGATATGATAGTTTCGGGGTCCTTTAAAATACCACGTGGTACCGGATGTTGGATTTTGTATGTTTCGTATTGATAATATCGTTATGAATTGTTAAAATATTTCTATATTGGGATAGTTGAGTTGTGTTACAATTATGATTATATGTCGCATTTTCTATATCGCTTTTAAAACGAATTTAAATTATCTTGGTATTTAATGGAGAATATCGCGAAATTATTATTCTGTCCCTTTCTCTTCAAACACTTCTTCCGTATTCTTATGCCTTATGATGTGTTACGTAACGTATAAATTTAACCGTAACATTATGGTCTTGAACACTTTCCGCGGTATTTGAACAAGCTCAACGTTGAGCTTGAAATGAAACATTCTGTAGCTATATTATATTTATCGGGTTGGCTAAATTTAGGGAGATTTAGTTCACCCACATTAAATGTTTGCAAAAATTGATACCCCTTTCTTTCAATTGCACGTTTCATATATTTTATAATGAAATTCTGTGACACTATTCATAATTGTTTTTATTTATAAATGAATTCTCCGTGTCTTTTCGTGACTTTAAGGTAATGCACCATAGGTATATCTATGTTTCTATCTTTAGGCATAACTTTTTAAAATATACCAACTGTTATTCCTTCCATCCCGTAACTCAGAAACTTTCTTTGTAATAAATTGCTATTAAATATAATAGAACGTTTCTGTTACTTAAAATGCTCAAAGTAACATTTCTCAATACATTTTCGTGTAGATAATTCTCCAATGCAACAACATATTTGGACTATACGGTGTTAAATGTTTACTTAAGTATTTCTCTTAAGTATTTTTGGAATTTTATTTCAGTACGTCAATTTAGTGAGATTATGTTAATAATATTTTCCGCTTTCAAAAGAAATTTAGTTTTATTCTAGTTCCTCGTTAGTTTTTTCCGAACGAACAAAAGGGGATATTAGCTTCAGGAGCAGACATTTTTATAATCTTCCTAAGTCTAACTTCTAACGCATGTAAGTGCTGCTTTTCATTGATATTGCATAATCCGACTATTCGCCCGTCTCAAAGCCCCTGCTTGCAGGAACTTAAGATCTAAGCCCGAGTAAATGTGTCTTTCTAAGAAAAACTAGAGATTTCTATGAGAAACCGAACATTCGACGGCCATAATTCTTCTCACGGAGGGTGAGTCAGAAGCCATCGCCATTCCCCTGTCCCTATCTCCCGAAACACAAGCCGATTTCCCGATTTTACTTTATCATAAATTAGATCGCACTCTTGACGTGAGATCGATACCTATTTGTCTTTTCCTTCGTCATGCTGTTATCTGCTATCACATATTTCTCTGCGCGGTAATAATTGGACGGTATGTAATATATTCGTTGTTTTTTAAATACGAGATCACTGAACTATTGCAATTTTGTTTTGCACCTTCTTTCATCAGAAAATGAATATCTGAATACTATGTAGTTAGAAAGCATAATGCTTATGTAAATAATAAGTATTTACGAAGCTCAAAAGTTTCGAATAATATCTTGAATTGGATGTGCGAACTTATCATTAATTTCTATTCCGATTGTTGAGACAATCTGAGATATACAGGATGCACGGAATTTTGCGCAGTTTACTTTTGCATAGTTTATTTACTCACTTTCTTACGGTTTTTATAGGTTTTAGTCATATTTGCATAATTTATTTCTTTTTTTTATATTTTTCTTAACATATTTGTTTCAGTTAAACGCAAGCTTTGTACTTTGTTACGCATATACACCGCGTAAAATGGGCCTTAAGTATTATGAAATATCGTTTACAATAATACTGATACTTACTAAAATTTTTCTTCGAAAATATCTTTTTTGCGATATTCAATTTACGTTAATGAGCGCCACATTTTACATGACACTGAAAATGATAAGTTGCAAATTTGAAATTTAATTTCAGCGTAATCCAATTGACTACATCGTAAATATTATAATATTACATATAAATTCTTGTTTCCCATCCTATGTGAATGTTCGTGAACTGTGAAGACACGAAATATGTAATTTGAACAAATGTTCCTTGTTCTTGAAGTTTTAGTGACGTATAAGGACTTTCTTTGTACATATCTAGGCGCCAGACTAGTTGGGGTGTTGTATTATTATAACGACTGGGACATTTACAATATGATCATTGTAGCCCTTGCTCGTTTGCGCTTCAGTTGTGCTTGAGATATAAGTAATTAAAAAATATGACTATAGGCGATGAGGCATATGTAGAATTAAAATGTAACGTGGAAACAGGAGAGCCAAAAATAATTTAACACTAGAACTGCCAAACCAGTCAAAATGACTGATGCACCATTTCTTCCAAAAATTCTCCAAGATTATAGGAGAGTCATAGAATAGATATTCTACGTTCATCTCATAAAACAGGAATTACCGAATCGATCATGTTTTTCCACCTCCGTATTCCCCTTTTTTTAAAGTACTTATTTAATATATTTAAATATAACAGATTTAACGCCGGTAGTTCTAGTGTTAAATGGTGAAAGGATAAAGAAATAAAACTGAATTGATACATTTTTCCAAATAGGTATTTACGTAGAAAAGAAAGTTCTTCATTATCTGTTCATATTATAATTATCTTAGTTGTCTTCTTGAAGATAGACAAATCGGGGATTTAACTATTTATTGTCATATAGTAAAGAATTAACCTCTTGCAATTTTACACCGAGGTATAGACAACATCAATTTCACTTAAAATTAATTTGAGTCTTAGGATTTAACTTTCTATACAATTAGCCGAAGTTTTTTGTAATAGGTACTTGTAGCTACTTCTATCATCAGAACAAAATATCCATTATCCAAATTAATCTTTTTTGAAGGGCGATAAATTGGAAAAATTATTTGGACTACCAACGGTTAACTGACTTGTACTGAAGTAAGTTCAATTATGTTTAATAATTAACGAAGAACTATCTTTGTTGATTAAAAAACTATAGAATTATATACACTATGGTATGTTTAGAAATAAAGAAAGACAAGCTATCTTGGTTTATAAGTATTAGTTTTCTTATTCATAATCTCGATTAACAAAATAATGCCGCTTTGTGACACTTTTTCTCTGCCGCGGAGAGATATATTTTTGGATTTGTGACTGTTTCTTTGTAAGTATGTGATATATTTTTAAATCAATATTGAAAAGAATAGATGCAGAATAATGCCTTCACAAATTAAAGTTGACAAACGATAAGAAAGTCGATTCTACAATTCAAATTCGTCCTCAAAACATTATAATTACATTATATGGTCTTTGTAAATTTGATATTTTATGGTTTACACTATGCCACGTTATTATAGTAGTGTACTTTACAAGTACATACAATAATTGCAAGTAACTTCCCTCCAGTTGAATATAAAAATGTAGAAAAAAATAAAAGCTATTGTGGACTGCTTGTAAGTTAAGTAGTAAATTTATTATATATAGTAAATTTTGTCTACATGGTATATATGAGCCGTTGTCGTCGAAAGTGCTACAAGTTCCTTTCTTCTTATGTTAAAATATTTGAGACTTCGTACAAAAACTTTCCTGCCCCCAACGTGTAACATTTGAATCTTTTTGGACGAAATTATGAGGATATTTCATTCCATTTACTTTACCGTTTGAAATGCGAAAAGAGGATACCTATGTTCAGCTAAAACTAATTTAAACATACTTTTTTAACAAATAGACCTATACCACTTCCAAAATAACTGCTCATACGCACACAATAAGTGCTAATAGATCGAAATCCATACAAATTATATTTCCTAGGCGGAATGACGATATAATAGTTAACATAAAAACATAGAACAAAAGGAAGGATAAAGTATTATCATGTTGTAAGAATTCCGATCGTGCGCATATTCCACGTGACTTTTAATTGTGAAACAAATAGTCGGATGTAACAAATGGGGATTATTTTTGTCAGTATGCGAGATAGGGAGAGGATTGCTATTGTAAGTCCATTCACAAGAAATTCGCAGTACCCGAGGCGTTTCGGGGTGGCATGACGCGTGCTGTTCCACCCTCTTTCGTTCCCTTAGGCGCACTCTTCACGCACACGAACCCACCCGGAAACAACGTGGCACGCACACTTCCCGTGACACGATATTACTATATTTTTCTGACCTTCAAGTACGCTTTGTTTATTGTAGCCGTATTCGAAAAATTGTTACTGTCGTTTACGTTAAATCATTAATTTTTTAGGATTTTTTGGAAGAGCGATATCCTTCTCGATCTAAATGAAACTCTGCTCCTATTAGAATATAATAATTACACTGCGGATATTTATGCAAATTTCGGTTTTATATAACGCAGCTAACAACGAAGAATCCAAGTAGAGGACTACTTTGACTCGCTAAATGTTAAAACGAATGCCGTGTCTTGGATATCTGCGATATCTTTTTTATATTATATTTTTTTTCGTGTATTTTAGCAGTATTAAATTTGTCATAAATTCATAAAATCCGCAGTCTAATAAACGATTAACTAATGATACAACCGGATAATGGCTGATTCTATGTCAAAAAATAAGTCGTTCAGATTATTCACTTCTGTTAAATGCACACCAGAGTTAAAGGGCCCGGCAGATAAAAATCTATCGGGTTAAGAGTTTTAGATCATGATAGCTCAATCTCACCTCGTCATTGTTGGGGTATCAGATGTCAATTAAAATTAATTAAAAGTTAAACAATTTTGCCGTATTCTCATCGAAGAATTATGGTTGTAAACATTAGGTATGGTTTAAATGTACTACAGCGCGCAGCATCATGTGTTAACTGATGATTTTAACGATAATTTTGTGTCTGTATTTGAATATCTCTCGGTACCTATAATCATTTTTATTATTTAGTAAAGATAATTAGGTATCTTTATTCGCGAAGTATCTTTGTAGGTTAAAAAGGTGCAATGTTTCAGAAAATTAATTTCCCTTGATTGATAAGAAATTGGAAAAATTATTCGGATCGTGAACGGATAAATTAAATCTGAGAGTTTATCAGGGAATGTCAGAGACTTAATTTCTTCGGAAACAATAGTTGAAGACTCTTCAGAAGGCGTTGCTGGCTGCCGCCGCATTGTTATCGGGACTTGATTCCTCAGAAGGAGGATGTTTTCATTTAGATTTATCAACTTCGTTATCCTGGTGAGGAAATCTAATCCTAGAATACAATCATCCGTAATATTTGTCAGAAGGACTTCGTGATGAACAGACATATTTCCAATTCTAAAAAGACATTTCTTCCTTCCGACGGTCGAGCAAAGTAGTGGTGCCCCCGCGACGGTGCGAAGATTGCTGGTAGTATCTAAAACAGAAATATCGTTTCCCACACCCCCCGGGCCACCCCTAACATCATCTGCTCGTACAAGAGTAACGACAGAACCAGTATCAACCAGATGTTAACTAATTTTCCGTTAACACTTTACCGACCGCTATTGTTTGAGCATTCTACCCACTTTAAAGGATTTGTTTCAGCTTAGATTGCCTAAAAAAAATTACAATCGCTTTGAAAATTACAAATGCTTCTCATCGACTCCTTAACACAGTTCCACTACAATAATAAATACCAGATTAGTGATTGCCGTGGGAACCGATTAATAAATTAAAGTCTAAGCGTTGGTGACAAAAAGCCTATTAACACTAGAACTACCGGCGTTAAATCTATCATATTTCAAAATATAAAATAAGTACTTTGAAAAAGGAGGAATCAAAAGGCGGCAAAGATAATCGATTCGGTGATTTACGTTTTTTAAGATGGTCGTAGAATATTTATTCTAAGACTCTTCTATAAACTTGGCGAATTTTTGGAAAAAACTGTGTACCAGTCATTTTGACTGGTTTGGTAGTTCTAGTGTTAATAGGCTACCGGTCGGTAAAGTGTTAATAGAACCTTCAATATAAAGACCTTCATCATGATTTTCATTTTTAACGGACCTGACAACTATCTTTTCGGTATCCTTTAACTTTAGTAAATAAAACAAAGGTTTAATCAATGTTTTCCAAAAATTAAAACATGCAAACATGAAAAAAATAATAAACATGACAAAAGATGCAAATAAATCAGTTGCCGATAAAACAGGATTATTTCGAACACGTCGAACTGAACCGTGAACGTTATACTTGGAGGAATTTTTGATTCGGACTAAATTTTCCTCCCTCAATTTAACCCCTTTTCTTTTCCCGCCTGAATCTCCTTGCAATGATATTGATTATGACCAAATTTCCCACATTTCCAACATTTCAAAGATTTTAGTGATTGGTTAATTGGGATGGATCGGCCGGCTTTATTAAATTGATCTGTATTGTTCAATCTGTCAAATGTAATACGATTCGATTTTGGCACAAACTTCGCATTAAATGTCTGATAGCTGTCATTAGTAAAAGTTTTATTGTGAAGTTCACGGCGGTGACTGCTGAGGTTATTGATAACCTGAATTTCTAACGCTTTTGAAACGGTCTCGTGCAAAGTAGCAGTACTCGCCAAACGTAATTGTTTTTGTAATTCTATATCTTTTAACGCGTTGATGAACTGGGAGGAAGCTAAACGATTTTTAATTGATGACGGGCAATCGGGAAAGGCTAGATTTGCTAATCTTTCAATTTCGTTTGCTAAAGCTGGTAAATCCTGATCTTGTTTATGAAAATAATTTTGGAATTGTACATAATGCAAATTAATGTCTCGTTTGTCCCCGAATCGTAACTCTAATGCTGCATATAGCTTTTCAAAATCTAATCTTTGCGACTCTTCCAAACTAGATAAAACGGACAAAGCTGAGCCTTCTAAAGAATTAATCAAAGCTACCGCTTTTGCCTTTTCATCCCAATTATTGATTTTAGCAATAACATCAAATTGAGCAACAAATTCACACCAGTTTGTCCCACCTAATTTTCCAGGTTTTAACTTATATCCCAACACAGAAACCGAGGAATTTTGAGGGGGCAAAGTCGTAATCATTACATTCGGATTGCTCAAAGTTTGAGAATTTTCAGCATTAATCGAATCCTGCTGTACAGGCAATCCATTATCACTGTTAACAAATCTACTTTGTGAGATGGAAAGTTGCGATTCTAAAAGGGAAAATCTAGCCTGATTTCGGCGCTCCATTTCCTGCATTTCCTCAGAAAGTTCTCGATTCCGACGACCGTTCTCCTCAAATCTCCTCATCAACTCTGTTTGAAAATTATTCTGTTGAACTATCATTCTTTCCTCCATCCTAAGGAACATTCCCTCGATGGCCATGAAAGAGTCACTTTGTCCAGGTTCACCTCGCGCGGGTCGCCCCCGATTTACACTATTTCCCGACGCGGGTGAAGTGGAAGAAGTGTGAAGAAGTGGACATCCCACTTCTGACATCATTGTTACGGGTCGACCGCGCAACGCAAAGTCCTTTTGGGCATAGTAAATGATTAACACACTTTTATAGAAAAAAGACAACGTTTTATTTCAAACACACGTCCGTCAACGAGGAGCTCTGACCATAGAATCCCTTCTTTATTTTCAAACAACTGACATGTCCCGTAACCCAGTAACATTAATGCTACTGGGTGTTGCGTAAATACACGGGGTGTTGCGTAACAATATAAACACTAGAACTACCAAACCAGTCAAAATGACTGGTACACAATTTTTTCCAAAAATTCTCCAAGCTTATAGAAGAGTCTTAGAATAAACATTCTACGTCCATCTTAAAAAACATAAATCACCGATTCGGTTATCGTTTTCGCCTCTTGATTCCTCCTTTTTCAAAGTACTTATTTAATATTTTGAAATATGATAGATTTAACGCTCGTAGTTCTAGTGTTAATAAACGTAAGGTAATTACCAATAATAATACAACGCTTGACCTGTATAGAAGTTCAAGGACTACTGTGCCTCTCAATCAATACTTCTTAACAATAACATGTCGTTGCTAGACATTAGCAATCGATATGATTTAAGGGGTAGACCAACGATTTGTAACAATATGTTAATTCTACAATAACTTACTAATTCTTCAATTGAAACTAACGCTTCTAATTCTGTATAAAATACAAAATTATTTTTCTCCAGTTGAATCAAAAAACATAAAAAGGGTAATTTCAGTAACTTTGAAAATGGGAACTGATTAGCTTCGTAATTTTAGATGAAAAAGTTAGTCTAGTGCCGTTGGCGCCTTCCGTATTTTCGCATTGAAAGTAGAGGAGCAGTATATTGTTCTCTGGAGCACAATCGGATATTACAGCATCTCATTAAACATAACTGCAGCTTCGTGGAAAAAGAAATGAATTGATGAGATGGCACTGTTCGTAAAATTATAGGTCACTAATTCCTAATTGAGATTAGAAATTAAATAATATTCTTGTAGTCTTAGCATTGAAAATGGTTGGAAATTATATTACGTTTTTCTTAAAGAACGATTTTCTTAATAATATAAATAACAACGATTGACATTATAACTATAGTTAAATAGTTATAAAAATCTTATGAATTATGTTTTAAGGGAAACAGCATCGTGGTTGTAATAAGAAGTTTATATCAAGTAAATTCTATTGCAAAACCATTTTTGTAATGATAAATCATTGCAAAAACTAATTTGGAATAATTTGTAACGCTAAAAATAACATAGATGTTAAAAATACATCATTAGCTTGTGTTCTGAATGGGCTTAAGATACATCGTCGTTTTATAGTAGAATTTTATCACGAGTAAATCGCGGAAGTTTATGATTTATTTTATTTCTTAATTACCATAGAGCTATTCGTTGGATTTTTCAGTAATTTTAATTTTCTCACAAATGCAACAGAATTCTCAGGGCAATAATGGAAATTCTTTTCTATGATTTTTAGAACTGATTTATTTCCGATATTGTGCCCTATACTGCGATGAATAAATTTCTATTATTATTTCATGCTAGATCTGTAAATCTGTGTTATTTGTTCATTTTAATATTATGAAAAAGGAATTATTCCAATTAATATTATTTCATTAATTATTTACAAATATAGATCATTATAAGCAAATCAGATTAATTTACAGATTTTGAAAGTTGCTTCTGACGGTTGATATTATATAATGTATAATGTGTAGTGTAAATTATGTATTCTACATTGCATCGTTGTTACTCGACGCTGCTCGTTTAACTGAAATTACTGTCGACTTAGCGCGAATTTTAAAAAAGCATTTCCTGCGATTCGTCAGCAATGTCGGAACTTCCTAACGTCTGTAGAAATAACTTTCTGTGCCATCGCAGTAATTATAATATTTCAATGGACTGTAATTCGTATGAACATAATCCTTTGTTGTTTTATTCAAATATTATCTACATGAATTATATAATAATATGTAAATATTCCAGATGTCAGGTTTTAATGTTTAAACATTTTTAACTCTATCCATTATTTATTTTTTATTGTTTTATTTTAAACAGGGCTTAGTGAAAATAACTTATTGCAGTGCTAACAATATATAGAGTAATACAGTGTTGAAAGAAATTTGTCTGTTATTTCATTGGGTAGTATTTTTTTACATTTTTTATCAGAATTTTTAATAAATAATCAGTAATTTCAATAAACTATCGACATGTAAAATAATATATTAGAATGACGTATCGCATTCCATTATTTTTACATTAAATTGTCCCGCTTTTGGTTGAATAAACAATTTTAAGAAAATTTTAATAACTCCAACCATTCCCTTGACAGCAACAGGATTTATTAATTGATTATGTTATCATATACTGATATTTTATTATACATATTGATTATTTATTTGAGACACTGACAGATTATTGTATTTACCGATATTTTAAATAAAGCCCTGCCGATTTGGGTATACTAACGATTCCATTCCTTACCGATAATTTATTAACAGGTCCGATTAAAAATGTTAACAGACACTGATTCAATTAATACTGCCAGTGTATTCGCAATACAGACAAATAATTTGTGCAAAATAATAACCAAATAAGTAAAAGTCTATAAAAATCAGAGTCCTAATCGCATAAAACATTGTCTCACTTAAGAAGCAAGCCTTCCTTATCGAAATATTTGTACATTAATTTTTGTTTCACCTACACAAAAAATTGATGTGTCGAGCAACATGATGTGCATTTTATCTTCAGAGAGTTTCGATAATGCTGGGAATCCAAATTAATAATGGGCCTGAGTTTAAATTCTCAACATGTCCATCATCTCTCGGTATTTTGAAATCCACTTGAAATTATAGATACTAAGGAAAATAACGATAGTAATTAAAAGTGAAATATAAAATAAATTTCCTTCGTAATGCGTGTAAATGGGCACAATAAACGTAAAAATTATGCTTCGTTGAAGTTTTACATTTAAATACCGTATAATGCAATTGCTTTTACTTAACGTTTGTCAAAACGGTCATGACCTTCTGCATTTTTCTGTTGTAAATCTTCTGAGAACTGTGTAAAACAATTTCAGACGTTACTAGAGAGCTGCTGACAATGCATTTTGTCAAAACTGACGTAAACGGTACTAAATGCACAATGGATGTATGTATGTATCTCATAATCGTTTAACCCTTTCAAGCTGACTTGTATCGCTGTTATATCAGGTTTCACGATGTAATTATTGTTGCAACGTTATCGTATTTTTATCGTTTTACAAAACGATATTATTCGATTATAATTTCAAACTAAAACTTCTGCCCTAAAAGGGTTAAGGCAGTTTTATTAGGATTTATATATATGGGTAATCATATCTGGAACACTAACGTAAAAATTACTGTTAACATTTTAGTCAATTATCAATTACTTGTATGTTACTTTGAATGGTATATCGTTTATTAACAGCCTGTGCGCATATCAGATATTATAATTTCAAACTATAATTCGATTATAATTTCAAACTAAAACTTCTGCCCTAAAAGGGTTAAGGCAGTTTTATTAGGATTTATATATATGGGTAATCATATCTGGAACACTAACGTAAAAATTACTGTTAACATTTTAGTCAATTATCAATTACTTATATGTTACTTTGAATGGTATATCGTTTATTAACAGCCTGTGCGCATATCAGATATTATTACCAACAATTTATTAACGGTCAGTCTGAATCTTAAACTGTTTATGATTGGTCATAAACAAATTTATACGAAGTATGTAACGCTGTTTTCTTCATGATTAGAAATTTTTGTGCATCCAATGTACTGCCAAGGTAAACGTGTACAATCCATATCCAACCTTTTCCCATTTTGTGACTACACTTCGATGTTTGCATTCAAGATGTCAATTTTAAATGAATACAGTTCTAACATACTTTTATAGCAAAATTTACTGAATTTAGGTACACCTATTCAATCATTTATAAAGTTATTCAACGTTCCTTTCTAAAAACCTAAGTCCTTTCTAAGTCACCCTCTGATTCCACACTTTAAAAATGGTCATCTTAATATCATTAAAAAATATCGACTTGAAACCCGTATGGTCAAATACCATGATTCGTTGTAGAGAAATTGTACAATATAAGGGTCACTCTCATAATATCGTAGATCATCGCGCAAAACTGCTATGCATTTTTTACAATTATTATGGTTAAACATTAGTGTAGATTAAGTAAATGCATAAATAAACGTTGCTGCGGAGCGTACCTCACGACGGTACTTCCAGAAGACTGTACTTTTAGAGAAACATTATCGTACCTGTCACGCGAAGTTTTTATTCTACTCGAAAGGATCCGTTTTTTCCATTGTCGCATTCTACAGGCCTGCTGCGAACTGGTTTGAAAAAAATAAGGGGCAACCCTTTTCGTCTATACAAAAAGAGTGACCTACATTCATGGCGTGAAATGTATGTTAAGACGGCCTGGAATAGAAATTCCTCGTATGAGCATATAAAAGCAATAAAATCTATTTACTTTCTGATATCAACATCGTATTTATCTCTTATCTCTGAAGTTAATTGTATGCCAACTGCAATTTTAAAACTTTTAAATTCACTGTCATTAAACGTTAAATATGCATGAAATCAATGTAATCGGTATTTTCTGACATTTTATAAAGGTTTCACTACCTATTATTGATTATTATACCGTTATAATTTAATTGATATGAAATATTAAAGTATGCATAATATACCTATACCTATATCTACCCCTATACCTTTGTGATAAATTGCAGTATCTAACTATCCATCAAAATTCTCATGTAAACAAAATAACAATTGTATCTCGTATTAAAAAATTGTTCAACTTCTACATAATGACATCCATAGTTGAAGCCATGTTTCTCGATTCTTTACAGTCGGTCATTCACATCAAACGACCTTGAATCTCTCGTTCTACGATTCCATTAATTAAAGAGTACGAAATGCAGAGACGGACTTTGGTACAGGGCGTTAGGTAAATATGGAACTACCCCGGGAAGGGTGCAAACACCTGCGAATACGTGTTGGATTCGGAAATGAAAGTTAGGAAAACGCCTAGAGTATCGTGGTGGTATTAGTGGCGGTGATATTAACGCGACCGGTGTATGACAGCTGCTGTCACGGGTGGTGCTTCGGCCATGTGTTTGGTGCACGTTCGGTATTTTCTGAACCTTTATTTGGCGCGTCGCGGTATTCACCTCAGTGAGCTTAGATAATTCTGAATTTTTTAAAGTTTCTTATTTCTTGATTGATTAGCTGGCGCACATAGGTCACGATAATGTAATCTTGGGTGGTTGTTAAAGATGCTTTATTATATCCTTCATATAGTTACATAGACGTTTTGACTTACAATTAGTCTAATATCATTGTCTGTTTGTCTAAAGAATAACAAAATATTAAGTGGGATTCTTTGTGTTGTTAGTAACTTTTGTAATGGTAGAAACACGGGTTACAAATATGATAAAAGTTGCCAAAAGTAGAAATTTAACACTAGAACTACCAAACCAGTCAAAATGACTGGTACACAATTTTTTCCAAAAATTCTCCGATTTTCTAGGAGAGTCACAGAATAGATATTCTACGTCCATCTTGTAAAACATAAATTACCGAATGGATCATCTTTTCCACCTCTTAATTCCCCTTTTTTCAAAATGCTTATTTAATATTTTTAAATATGATAGATTTAACACCGGTAGTTCTAGTGTTAATTGCTTCTAGTTCTTCTACCGGGGAGAACTATAATTCTGTACTTAGGAGATTGCTTAAATCAAAATAAGTACGATACGATACTGAATATTCTTCTATTGACCCTTTCTATATATTTCGTGGTGTTCTCCCCAATAACAGAAAATCGAAATATCAAGAAAATCTTTTCCCCTAATTAAAGTAACTGAGAAGATAAGTCGAGTTTAAACAACGATTGAGAAATAGTCCAATTTCAACAATAAAATATAATGATGCGGATGACAATTCCGTAATTGCTAAGGTCTCTTCAGCCCAATGTTATGCGCATAGATATCGGAAGCCTCTTTTTCCTAATAGTTCCCCTGAGCCATGACTTCTATGTGCAAAGTGGTGCCCATGCAATCCAAACTGTACATACAGTTCCGTTCAAAAGTAGCGTATTACGAGATGCTACGTTATCGATAGTAACTGCGAATATTTATCTCTTTAACCACTTGCAGTGGAATAAAGCAAGTGTGCACATGGTGCTTGTTGAAAGCATGGATAATAACACATTATGCATATCTTTAGTTTCTTACTTCCTGTTAGGTCAAGATAATGAAACATTTATGTTAGAATATGGGATCTGTTTGTCACTTGTTTTCCACGAGACGAATTTGAATTGATCTATATCGCTGAATGGATGAAGAAATTATAATTACTGTTGTTAACGTTGTAATTAATGATTGCTACTTGCATTTAGACTTGTTGTCTCTGCAGTGCTATTTTGAATAATGAAACGATTTTTCAATACTATTTGCATGACGGGGCGACAGTGTTTTTGTCGGTATTTCGATACAAAACTACATTTTAAAACATCAATCTCACCCAGAAGTATTCTCTTAAAAGCCTGACGTGTCTGCAAGTAATTATCTCTCACTGCACATCTCACTAAAACTACCTCTATTTGCACCAACTTTTTCCCTGCATTCAAGCATGTACCTTGCGCACATATGAATAGTAGTGTACTAAAAACAATATAACAATACAAATTCATTATTTGCGATAAAAAAAGGCATACTAAATCATATGTATCCTGCGGGACAATTTATTTTCGACAACATACTTTATGATCTAACATGGACGTTGTACACCGCATAACAGACACACTATTTCAACCATGAAAAGTGCTATACTACCGATTTGGAGGTGGTCGCAATTCTAGATGGCCATGCAATCGTGGCGTAGTTGAAGTTGTCCGTGTTAGTGATGTTGGCGATCCTTCGTGGTGGTGGAGGGCACTTCGACTGGTCGCTCTGGGAGGGTTGCATAATATAGCGAGCATCGAGCCACCAGGGCGTTGACTTTGCGCGGCATTACGTTTCTTATGTTTGCTTCTCCGCCATTGGTAATACTGGCATCGTTGTTCGCATTTCCATTTTACCCTCGGATTACCAACGTGGGCGTAAAATCTACCGAAGTACGCTTTCCCTTCGATTACTTTAATAAGAATATGATGGTTAAAGGGTTGTACGCTCATTCTTGGATTTCAAGATTGTAGAAACTGCTAGTCCTCTATGGACGTATTAAGGATTTTCATTCTCTACGTTTCGTGTATTTTTATGAAAGATTATATCAGGAAGGGAAATCACTGGAAAAAGTAATATTTTATTCATGAGAAGAGTACCGATAAGAGAAACAATGTCGAAGGATGTTGTGATATTTGCGTTTCAGCTTTGTGTTGGATTTTGTATTTGTACGTTTTATGTTTTTTTGTGGAGGTTATAAGTTCTACCCTATTATTAACACTACAAGTGCCAAGATAGTGAAAATGAGTGGTTCCCAATTTTTTCCAAAAGTCTCCAAGTTTATAGGAGAGCCATAGAGTAGATTCTACGTTTATCTTATAAAACATGAATTACCGAATCGATCATCTTTTCCACCTCTGAATTCCCCTTTTTTCAAAGTACTTATTTAATATATTTAAATATAACAGATTTAACGCCGGTAGTTCTAGTGTTAAAAAGCTTTTTTAAATATTAATTTACTGTGTTTTATGCTGTATTATATATTTCAAAATAAAACTAACTGCATGAGGATGACTTTATAGCATCATGTACCACTGATTTGTTCAACTTGGCAGCTTTTAGAAAATTTCAAGTCTCTTCATTTCATTTTGGTGCACCATCAGTATCAATCCCTTGTTTTGACGCAAGGGGTTAAATATGTGCATTATGCACTGTATTTTTACACAGCTTTTACTGTTTATCTACGATTCCAAGTTTTATTAATATGCTATTTGAAACACAGTTTATATCATCAATTATTTATTTCATAATATTTGCTGTTTTATCGTATGAACTGTCAAATCTTATGTTTTTATATGTACTATTTTAAATCTAGAATATGCTTTAAGCTTTAAACGGTGTTGTAACATATCGTATCAAAGAGTAGTGGTTCTGTTTGTCGATTAAGGGTAGTATACCGTCAGCATTAAATTTTTGGTGGCGCTAAATATTTGCAGTTTTATATTTCTTTCGTTTATGTTTCTTCTATTCCTCCTTTCCAGCACTCTTCCAGTCTGTAGTCTTTAATTGTAGTTTGCGAATGCAAACACAAACAATTCTTTTAAAAGTCATTCATAAAATTACACGAAAAATGGATTAAAATTACGTCATTGAAAAGTTATTTCTGATACGGTCTAATGAAAATTTTGAAATATTTTGATGCATTTCAAATTAGATAAAATTTCTTGAAAAATTTCAATATGTTCTTTGAAGTAGTGTGTGAGTTTTATTGGACATTTATTGTATTTATGTAGAATTAAATTTCGTTATCAGGAAGATTTGCAAAATTAAAAACTAGACATTATTAGACTATATGGCTATTTAGTAAGTAGTAGTAGTAGTATTTTAACAAGATTTTTCTTAAACTTAGTTGTAATCTGGATATTTTTATATTTTGTGTAGAATTCCTATTTCTTCTAAAAATTGTAGTATTTTTTCTATGGATCCATCGTCGTTAAAACAATCTTTGATGTTCTTGGGTATGTTGGCGCTTTCTCTTAGGGTCTTGTCTGCTAGGCATTCTTGCAATTAATTTTTTCTAAGTAATGTTATCTTCATTTAAATGCGTGTACAGGTAATTTATGAAATCTCATAAGCACATCTATTTTAACAGAAAGTTAGCTAAAGCAAACGGTTATGTCTATTATAGCTATTATAGACATAAAATGATTTCCATTACATCGATTAAGGCAATGCAATTCATCAATCTTTATATTTCATTATGAAATGTTTCTACATATATCTTACAATAAACAAATAATTAGTAATTTGTACTCATATAATTAATTTTCATTCTTACTTCATTTCTAACATATGCATTTAGAATGTTAAAGTATTTTACATCAAGTACTGCTACTTCTACTTTTAATATGATGCTAAACAATAAAAACCTATTTTATATTTACACCCATATTGCATGTCATTTATCGCATGGTCTTTAAAGTGCATTATCTAATTTTATCGATGAAATTGATTGGGACGACTGTCTGCCGACTGTTATTACGAAGATTACTGTATAATTTAATGAAAATTGATTTTATCTTCTTCCCATCATTTTCAAATCCATATTTTACGGTGATTATTGGAATCCAATCAAGGACCATTAATTTTTACTGACGCAGTAGAAGGTGCGGCACTAACAATAAGGTGATTGCTCTTTATTCGTTCTTTGTCAGTTATAACTGTCGATTCGCTCAAACTGTAAACTTCCCCTTTTTCACTTTGCAATTTGTTTTTTCTAGTAATTCCCATATAATGTGCTCGTGTCAAAATGTTATTTCTTTCAATTTCAAAAAATATAAATATGTTTAAAGATATTTTAGCTTTAACTATGGCCATATTGCCTACAATAGCTTTAGGTGAGTTCTAAGCTACTGACTAGATATTTCTCATCACTTTAATAATAAATTAGTATATGCCATACTATTTACATTTAATAAATTATACTGAAAATCAAATCTATTTGCAAAGCAGATACTTGAGATAAAATATCCTTTAATATTATATTGATTACCGATTTAATTTGTGAATAGTCATTATTAAACATTATATCCTTACGTGTAACATAATCAATGAAATGAATTACCGTCAAATTTTCATACTAAGAATGAAATTTGAGCAGTCTGTGAATAATTGAATTCCGACTAAGCTCCTATTATCTGAACTACATCAAAGTGGTCGTATGCGTGGAATTACACACCCCGCAACTTTCTCCAAGCGGTTTAACAATTTATAAGTACCATTTCCATAAAACTATTTAATTTTCCCATGGAAATATTATCACATTTGAACAATGGTTTCGAATTTCCAGGTTTAAGCTGTATTGAGTGTGGTAAAACATCCGACGTTTCGCCAGCATCGTAGCTAGCTTCATCAGAGTGATCTGATACTCATGAAGCTAGCTGCAATACTCGTGAAACTTCGGATGTTTTGTTTGCAACACTCAATGCAGCTTAACCCACTGCATCCGTAAGCGGAATATTCCGCGGATGACAATTGTTTTAAACCACCAACAGCGGAATATTCCGCCCTGTACAATATTGAACTGCTGCGCGCGGAAATGCACGGTACTGCGAGTCTTCTGCCGTATTTAGAGCTGTGATGAAAATGCGTTGAACTCGAAAATTTAAAACCATTGTTCAGTTAACGATGGCCACGAAAGCCTCAAAATCTCAATTGTCACATTTCTTCTAAAGTGTTTTCGTTACCAAACTACTTGTTCATGATATAATTTCTCAGAGTTGGAAACAATCTTGTTAGTGATAAATCTCAGGTGGAACTATGGTGGGTATGGTCGTAAAAGCTTGGACCCGCTATTACAGGGCCCGTGTTCAAATCTTCTGTCACCATGGGAAATGTTTTTATCTGATATGTATATCATAGTCTCGGTAGATCAGAACCGTTAAATAGTGGGTTTTAGGTGAAATGACCATAGCAATTAACCGTTTTAGTGCCAGGGTTTTTTAAGAATCCGTGTCGGATTGTGCCATGCAGCGCGATAGCGCTTCGTTCATTTATTTGCAAGAAATATCGATCGACGCGATCGCGCTGCTCTTTCTTTTCGTATAGAAGTAAATTCAATAAAAGCAGCTTATTTATGCAGGTGGTTTACGACTATTTTTAAAAAAAATAGTAATTAGGAACCAAGCGCATTGCGAATTGACGGTCGTGACCAAATATCGCGACACAGTTCACCACAGTACGCGAACAGCGCGATCGCGCTGCGTGGCACTAAAACGGTTAAAGTCGAAAATAAAAAAATAAATCTGGCAAATATGAAGGATAGGACATAATCCTCCATTTACGTTCTGCTCCTGTCTCGAGTGGAATTACCACATGACGTCGTCTTTTACTAATGGTTATATTGATGATATAAAAAACGTTCAGACTAACGGTTATAACTTCAAGTGTGACAATTGGATAATAAACAGGATGTGTTCTTATATTTCCACTCACGTATGGTGTACAAAAATTAATTATTATTAGGAAAAGATTTTAGAATTGTGATTAATAAAAATTTACAAGAACTTTTCTTGGTACGTAATACATGTGAGCCAATTGGTTTCCGGAGAGGTTCGTATTAACGAAGCTCTGTTATATTGACCCTTTGCAATCATTTGTTGAGATACGCTTGACATGGATTTTGTTAAAAATAATTTTTCTTCATCGCCTAAATAATAAGGGGGTTAAAGACTTAGGATTTGACAGTAACTTTGTTCCTTTACTTCAGTATCCCTCAGCACGTACAGCTGTTGCTATTGTTGATCGCAATTTTTTATATTCTTCGCTATCTTGATATTAATGAATAGCCAGCAATCAAGAATATCACGAAATTAATTTCATTTTACTGACTGAAAATTTAAAGAATAATTCTGCCTGCAGAGGGTCACGAACAAACATTAATTCTATTTAACGTACTTTCATGTTTATTGTACCGCAATTTAAACAAATAACGGTACTCTATATCTTAGTTTTTTTTACTAATATAATTTTGAATTCAATTCAGGACTTCAGTATCATGTGATATTGAAAAATTGTATATATATGTATGAGAATGACAAAGAGTATTGCAGTATGATAATGTATTCGGATTACCACTCTTCCGGTATATGGTTACATTATCTTCCCCTACGAAATATCAAAGGAAATCAAAATTCAGGCTTATTGATTATCAGTGACGTTGTAGTTTCTTTTATGGTATCATGCTCCATACGAATGTAAAATTCTCATCGTTGAAAGGCGCAACACGAATGTCTCGTGTGACCAGTCATTTTTTCTCACTGTGCTCTTATTGTTAGAGAAATGCAAGCTAAGTCTTAGTGTAATTGCAACTCGGATCGACAGCAACATCTGAAAGGCGGAACAAATGCAACGAAAGTAAAGATAATGAAAAACCCGAAATTGAACTATATTCGAATATTTAAGGAAATACACTCAGTCAATAATATTGCTAATAATATAGTATAGATTGAAATTACCGTATTTACGATTAATTATTATTAATTGATGTAGCAATATCCGTTTTATTCTTTGTCCTGTAAATGAATCTTTTATTGGGGCTCATTAATACTTTTGGGAGGAGAGAGCTGATATTCTTGTAAATTTTAAATGATTTCATCTCTCCTTCATCTTTTATATCTCTTTACTATCATAATACGTTCCTTCAAAACAATATGCACTATCGGTCAATAAAATTGCATATAGACGAAATCGTACAAGTTTGAAATTCATACGTTTTGCTTGGTGTATTAAGAGGAAAGAAATTGTTCACATTTACGTTTTATTATCTTTTAACCAAATTGAATCATTTTTTTCTTCATTCGGCTAAAATTACCTACGTAATTATATGATTTCTACGATCTCAATTTCAAGGTATTGCAATTCTTTTTTAGCGAGCAACACAAGTTATACCGTTACCATACAACAATTTTCTTGATTAATTACTGCAGCTAATTTTTAATGTACACTACCTTTCTTCGATAGCGAACTTGCATTTGGTGAGAAATTGATTTGCAAAGATCAAACGGTCGATTTCAACTGATTGACTTATTCCGTCGCTTTCAGTTTCCTGTTTCTGAAGCAGCAACCTCATTCTCTGCGTGAGGCCATGTCACAAGTAGCGAAACGTAATATCACACGGTCGATTCGCGAATCAAAGGCGATTTGTAAGCTTGCCTGTCGAAGTCAACGCCCTACCTATGTTATGTTGATTACGTTATACAACCCCTTTCGCTAGTGGTGGTCCACTTCGATTGTAACCCCCGTGTACCTATATTTTGAATGCGTTTAGTCGTCGTTGCCTTCCGAATTTAATATATAATTTTATAAAACAATTTCTAACTCTCTTCGAGGTAGCATTGTGGCACACTTACGTTGTAAATACTTTAATTCAAAAAATTAAAGAGAACAGTTTTACTCGAGCGATTAGAAGCAGAGTTCTTAAATATTGAATGATACGATTTTTTGATAACTTGTTGTAATTTGTTACTGTATATATGGGTTTTGATAGAAAATTTCTCAGAGGGCGACAGAAATATCTTGCTGACATATAAATACATCAATAAATACTTATTTGATTATTTAACACATTGAACGCCACCGGTGTTTCGCTTGTTTTATAATTTCTACTGAAGTGCAACTTTTCTATTAAAATCACATCTTTATAAAGCTGAAACTTTAAAGACACAGATGGATATATGGACCGTTTATTTTGAAAGTGGTGTAAGTCGATTTTCCAAAAAAATCGAGTTAGCTACATTAATAGTTACAATTTTTACATGATCTTTTCATTCTAAAGCAACTTGTTATTAATATATTTAAAATCATTAAGATTTTGCAACACGAAAATTTGTTGATTAATGAAGTGATGTGGAAGTTTATTTTGAAAGTGGTGTAAGTCCATTCATAGCCATCATAAACATATTATTTCTTAAATAGTGTTAATTATACTAATTGGGATGATAATTATTATTCAACATTGTTACATTTTCGCGGTCCTCCCTTGTTTTGTCTATTCTAAAATAAGTGTCATATTTTTATTTTAATATTGATAGTTTCAGAAAAGAGTAACGTTCAGATGAGGTGAAATTAGGCATTTTTTGTATAAGTATTTCTTCCTATATTTGATATTTTATTCAATATTGAAACAAATGTAAAATAGTGGATTATTTATATTCAGAACTATTTTTCAATTATATACCCACACTTAAAATAATTACTTTGAATATAAGAATTGAGATTGCAAATCGACAATCCATGGGAAGAATTATAAAGTTTAAAACATATATGTAAATAAGTAATTTGTAAAGCCAAACAATGTACCAACTGTTTCGGAAATATTGGGTTTTCCAACCAAGTACTACTCCAAATTTTTTTATGTAGAGACTTCAGACTTTTCTTGAGAGTAATTTTTCGTTTGTATGTTAAAGGGCGATATCTCAAATTTAAATCTGTGAAAAAACTTCTTTTCTCATTCGTAATCCTCTTTGAGGACAATTAAGAGAGAGAGAGAGAGAAGAAGGCTTTATGGCATTATAAAGCAGTTCACAGTTTTCATTGTGAAAGAGTTATTATATCTTTTATTACTGCTCCTTTTATGCTTGCAGCAATATTTTCTACAGTAGTGTAAATTGAAAATTGAAGTCCTATCCCAGATTTTATTTTTGTCTTTAATCCTTTATCTTATAACCCAAATATTTGCATATTTGCAATTAATAACAGCTTTACGTACGAATGAAAATTACTCTTTCTACATTAATACAAGGGAACTAAGTATTATGATTCAAATTACCTTCAAATTCCAGGGTGTATTATAATACACGTAAATAACACAAATAGTCGATATTAACAAATTATAGGAATCATTATTATTTCAATTCCACAGTTTAAAACTATTTGTATCAAGATAAAGTGATTAACCTTGTGTCTAAGTTTTTATCAAATATTCTGCTACGCAGTGATCACTTTGCAAATCAAACAATTTTTTCCGCCGGTTATCGATTAATCAGCAATAATTTGATAATATTCTCTTCGCTTCAGTATTTCTTTTTTCTCATGATAAAAATAACTACAGATATCGTAGAACAGAACAACTTCGGTTGAATATACAAAATAATTATTGCTAAATAAATCCTAAGTAAATGCAAATAGGGACTTACAAATAAGTTTTCACAGAAATATTGCGAAATGTTGAAATTGAAATATGATTGAGTAGAACCCCAAAGAATGTATTTATATTTTTTAAATATTATCATATAATCTATACTGTATCATATGGATACGGCCTGTTCGAGACTAGATGTTTCATTTCACTATTCTCTGTTATCTATTTAGATTATTTTGTAAAGGCCTCTTGAAAGTGCACTTTTCGAAGATCAGCGTTCCGTTATAAGATTTTCGGTGTCTAAGGATGTTAAGTCAGCTAAAACTACTGCAGAATCCTTAAGAAGAATGGTAGAAGCTGCCAGCATCGTGCAAATTTTTGCTAGCGAGTAGATCAGTTCAAAAGTGGTCGAGCAAACTTTATCAATATTCGACATGCAAAACGATCATTTGAATTTTCAAATTCCGTTCTGAAAACTCTTATTAACGAATTTATTTCAGCTGATAAGTGAATCACCATAAAAATCGCTCGAAGATTGTAAAGTATCCATTAGTACTGTTTATTTTGCAATTTGCAATAAATTAAACTTCCACTTACATTCGATACAAATTTGAAGACAATTTACCGACAGTTACAAGCAAGCAGGACTTCAACTACTTCAGAGAACTTAAAGAATTGTATCCGATCAAAGGAGATGTTTGAAAAGGAAGAATTTGTTGCAACCGATATGAAACAGTTGATAAAATAATGGGTTAAGCGTTTAATTGTAGTAGGGGACTGTATCGAAAGATCGGAAAATTTTGACACATCGATTGACATTGATTGACAATAAGCAATATGAAAGCAGCACAAGATAAAATCAGAAAATCATTTTTTTATCCATCGAATGACCACCTTAATAAAAGGTAACATTTTTCCAGTTTCATAATTAATGCTAATAAATTCACGAAAAAAATATGACAATCCGCAAATCTGCAAAGCCATCGCCGAGTCGTCGATCGCGAAAGCATTAATTCAATGCGCCGCACAGAAAGGGTCTCTAACGGGCGGGCCGATTTCGAATTCCTTAAGATCACGAAGAGACGTGATCTCGCGGCTCTTTGGGTGTTCTCACGGTTACGAAATTGCCAATACAAATCATGACATCATCAGCTGAGAATTCGAATTCGAAGTATGCTACGAGCGTACCAATATAAAGAGAGCTTGATTCACCGCCAACGTGGTTTGATCTACCGCCAAATCAGCCGGCCAATATTACTTCCATTTAAGAACGTCGGCAGCGAGTCGGCGCATTGTACACGCATAAAATTCCGTTGATATCAATAAGTAATATGACATCCGCCGAGGACATATATATACGGAGGTCACCGAGGCATATAAAGGTCGATTGTCTCTTTGAGAGTTTATCCTTTTTGAGTCGCCCGAAGCTCGGTTGATTCGGCCTCCTGCTCGGAGTCTATTCTGACGAGCAATAGTATCCTGCCTGCGGAATGTCACGAATTTCTGTCAAAAAAAAACAGTTAGTGCATTTATGTTCCGATAAAGATTTCTAAATAAAAGCTTAATATCTATTATTTGAATAAAATTACATTTTACATGACAGTCATCTTCGTATGTTAGGATTGTATTGTTATAAATTGGAATAAAGTGTAATGCAGAAATATAACATTAATACTTAGGTAAACAAAAAACTATTCAATGTTTTATAGTTAGGTACAACTATCGTACATACCAGTGATTAAAATATCGATTTTCAACAAATATGATTATCCCGTGACATGAAAAGACATGTTACTCGTTTTCTCTAATACAGCGGAATATCAATGCATTGCTCACTATTAATCGGTAATTTTAGATTCGTACCTGATATATGGGTCATCTTGCAGACTGGTTCCCCTCTATTACTATTGTTCTGTTAGCATTAGTTCAAAAGGTTTTATTTTGTAAATAGTTGCTGATAAATTGTAACGAAGCGCAAGTTTTTGCAGGTACTCTAAATCAAGTATACCTTATAGCAATTGAAAGATTCTGGAAAGGTTACCGCCGAACATTTTTTAGCTTTTTAAATCAATCATCTCCTAGTAACGCAATTCGTTCTATCGATTTCTTGTCGCAACTGCAATTTATCACGACCTCACCTCGAGACTATTTTTACTCGATGCCTGTAAAATTTATTCGCTGTTTCTGTAGAACAGTGAATATTTATTATTCCGAAATAGATTCCATTTGATAAAAATTTATGTATGTACAGTCCTGATACGACTGGGGAATTAAATTTTTCATTCTTTTAACGTTGAAGGGACATTCACTCGCCGTATTTGGACGTAGATAGCCGGCTGTAAGAAAGAACTGTAGTTGTTAAAAGTTTTGAAATCTAATTTAATTTTTTATCTGCAAAATGGCAGGAAATGTTGTTTCATTGTTTAAACATAAGGATTTAATTGAAACTCTATTTAAACGTATCATTCCCGAAATCTTAACAAATGTAATTGGGTGATTTCATTCGTTAGATCTGAAATCCATTGATTTTGAAATATTGCGGAAGGAACAAAGGAAATAGATATTTTGATGCCAGCAAGTTATTGATAACAAATGCAATCTTTTGCTTATGAATTAACTCTTTCGGTCAAAATAAAGCTGAAGAGAATTGATGTTCGAATAAAATGTTACGTATCAAGTAATAAGATAGTTCTATAAATATATAAAAGAATGGAGTTAATGAAATATCCAACTAATTTTGTAATAAATTTAAGAAATTAGATTCAGGTGTAGCTAAACTATGATACAAATTGATAAGTTTAAATTTATTATTTGTTTATTTACAGTATTTGTGGACATGCTGGCCGACCACAATGTTTCATTTGGTATTATGTGTAATTGATTTGTCTTGCAACTAATCAACATCAAGTATAAATTGTATTTGCTGCTTCACTTGTAACCATTTGCATTTTTATGCAGACACAAAATTTCATAAAGTAATATTTGATCTGCCTGTTAATTTTTTAATCACTTTCGCCGGACATGTTTGATTACTTTACAGTTTATGTATTTAGCAAACTTAAAGTAAAGTTTGGAGAACGTTAGTCGCTCAATAATGTGTTATGTCTTGTTAAATGACGTATTGTGTACTTCATATTGAAAGGAAGGTGATTTAACACTAAACCTACCGGCTTTATATTTGTTATATTGAAATATACGAAATATGTACTTTGGAAAAAGAGATTTGAAGAGGTGAAAAAGATTTTCAATTAAGTAATTGTTGTTTTATACGATAGACCTAAAATATTTACTGAATGGCAGCCCAATCAATTTGGGGAATTTTTAGAAAAAATCAGAAAGTGGTCATTTGACCGCCATGGTAGGTTTAGTGTTAAAAGGTCATACAATAATTGTTTATTTGCAAGATATATTCTAGCTCCTCAATATGTTATTTCCTCCAAAGTAATCCTCGTTAACTATATGTATTTTTTCAACCCTTAAAAACGTTTCCAAAATCCACTTGAAATATACGAGTGTGTTCTGCACGCATCGTTTATTAATGCTTTGCACTGCTTTGTCGCTGCAACGGCGACATTGCAAGTTTTCTTTTATATTATAAAACATAATTTTAAGGTGTATACGCTTCGTTTTAATGACAAAGCAAGATTTTCAATATTTCACCAATGTGCACTCGCACTATTGTAAATAGTTTTGGAGTAACTGGTAGATCATAGTAAAAATGACTCGGAGTGCAAAGGGTTAACCCCTTAACCTACGATTTATTTTACAACTGCCTCTGCAATAATTCAGAATTAAATTGCTAAAATAAAAATTGATCGATGATTCTTCGTATATCGAATAATTTAACATAATATTAATATTATAGAAATAATTTTATCGTGTCGCGTCTCACTGCTGTTTTCAATTTCATGGGTTCTACCAAACTTGCAAATTTCCTATCCAATTCACCGCATCACGAGTGCAACTCGTTATTGTAGCGCAAGGGGTTAAATATACTTTGTCGTCTTGCTCATAGTTGGAGACAAAAGATAATCGCAATGTACAACATTCTGCGAATATAGTGGGCGTGGTATTATTACAGTATTATTTCTAGTTAAGCAATTACAGTATTTTATAGTCTCACATTATGACGAACAATTGTTCGAAGTTTTTTCTGTATGACATTTCATTCATAAATATATCAAAATAATTTCTATTTATTTTCATAATCGCGGATAAAATGCTTCTAAAATTGCCACGCAAATTGCTACTCGTGGTGTTTCAAGTTACAACAAATGACTCCATCCTTGAATTCTCGATGTTGCTTATAGTTTGCATTTGATACCTGACCGCTATTGTCTTATCAGAAGGGTGCGATTCTCGTCTTCGTTCAAAGATGTGTTCAATGCAAGTCACGAATAAATTAGAATGTTCAGAATATTACACTACACGGTTCGTTCTTCAGGAATAAGGTCCTGACCGACATTAAATGCCCACTGTCTAAAATCTGGAAAGCTCTAATTCGACAATTTCTTGTTTGGACATGAATCATGGTCTTCAAAAGCTCGTGAATGATACAATCGAAATAAATGTCCAATTCCTTTCAGTAACGACTTTCGGTCAGATAGGAAGCTCATACGCAAGACAGGTAGACTCTAGTCACCTTCTTCCCCGACCTGTCACCCCCTACATCCACCGTTCTCTCTGTGGCACCCGCCCCCTCTATAGCCATCCTAGTACTTCCACTAACCCCCGCTGCAGCCCTAGCTTTTTCTCGGGGGTTCATCGATCGCCCCCAATCATCCACACCTGCCATCTTGCCCCTCTGCCCCTTAGTACTCCCAAAGCTTCGTCTACCTCTCTTCCATTTCTTTCTTTCTTTCTTCAGTTTACCTTCTTTTTTCTTTCTCTTTACTTCCTTTCTAGTCCCATCGCCATAACTTCAAATTTCGCAATTATTTTTGCCTGACTTGCAGTCTCTCTGTAGCACGTTTCGGCATTTTGTTTGATTTTTCGCACTTATTGTCTTAAAAGTGTATGGTGCTACGTTGCTGACGAATTTCTGCCACGAAATTTAATATTTAGAAAAGTTTCGAAAATGTTTCTGTTATTCTTATTTTCCTTGATGCGTTATCATTTCGGTGTAGTTTGAGTATTTCATGTTAAATAATGCAGAGATTGTTGTTGTCTGTTATACGTGTTTTGTAAAATTAATATTCAGTTTGCGAAGATAAGGGGAGAGTATTGTGAATGTATTAAAAGCGGGAAAGTTAGGTAATTCTTTTACATTTTGAAATATGTAGGTGTAATGTAAACAAACGCGGCACTACTCTATATAAAGGCAAACGTGAGAAACGAGAAACGGAAGAAGCTGATAACAGAAATTGTAGCTTTGTCTAAAATTAAATATCATTTTTGTTGATATAAAGATATATACTCTGCGTGAATCCGTGCATAAACCATTACGTATCATTAATGAAATATTAATATTTTCAGTAAAATTATAATTAATTACTGTGGGATGATTTTTGCACTTTATAAAATCGCATGAGTCCGAGAAGAATTTTTTGTAAATACAAAAATTGACCACAGAATAAAAGTTTTCCGCGCAATAAACCAAGCTGCAAATTTTGAAAATGAAAATAGGACAAAGTCGTTTATTTTATTCTTTGAACCCTACAAAAAATTGCGTCTTTCTGTAAAATAAACAGGTTACATTAGAGTTTTAAATGGTTATGAGAGGTTCAAACGAAAGGAGTAGCAAGCAGGCAAAAAATGCTTTATCTTCATCGCCTTACAGTATCAATTTCTGTTCCTTATTACGCTCAATTTAATTCTTTGTATTTTATTTGACGTGGCAATTATTTGATACATTTTATACTTAAATTCCTTTGTCGTCTGTATCATAAATGGGCTTACTCTCCATTTGAATCCCTATTTTTTCAAAATCTTTCTCTAAATTATTTACAAGAATTTCTTTTTTTAAAATATATATAATTTTAGTATTATTTTCCTATTTTCAATAATTCTTTTGAGAAGTGCAAGCCATAAACAATTACAACTCAATATGCTATTTTAAGGGATAATTTAAGGAATAAACTTCACTCGTCCTTTTTCGGGCGATATTGCCCTTGTCGCTTTATCTTCCGCAAATACTGAACTTTCATTTCACGGCTTCTATTTCCCGCGTCTTACATTCAATTTCCGCATCGACTTCTCCGAATCTCTTTGACTTGCTATTGAAATCAATTTTCTTTACGGATTGTTCACATTTCACTTCACTTCTCTCTCTCTTTCTCTCTCTCTGCGCAGAGTGGAAAAAGCAAAATCGTGTTCTTGGTCTCTTTGTTTTACTTCCGGGTCAGTTGAAAATTCATCGTTATTCTGCTGCACCTTCAAGGAGAACTTTTGCATATTAATCTCAAATGTTCCATTGTCCATACTGGCACGCTTCAAAATTCTGCTTTTTTCTTTATATTAATTAAGATTGCAGTCAAATCTAAAAGAAATGCACAAGCGGCATTTTCTTTTCTCACGAGATGGATTTTTTTGTATTTCACGTAATATATCTACTACTTGCAAGTAGAACGGCAACATGAAAAATTTCAACTTTTTAATCGAACTATCAGAAAAGCGAAGTTAAAATTCAGATTAACTTGCTGACAACTATTATAAAGTTTTTTTTTACTCACAGCCTAATTACTGAATTTTCCGGTTAGCACAAAGAACACGTGTGATTTTGAAACTTTTGTAATTCCAATTTCTGGTTGCTGCAACTTACTTGTTGATCGATTTGTATATATTGCACCTAAAATTGCTTATGCATTTATAATATAAATAATTTGTGAGCAATAGCACTCAAGTTCAGTGAGCAAAAACGTCGGTATCAAATCATCTTCTGTCACATATAGAATCATTTTTCTATGTGATAAGTGTACCATCGCCTCGGTGGTTCACTACCCACTTAACACTAGAACTACCGGCGTTAAATCTGTTATATTTAAATACATTAAATAAGTACTTTGAAAAAAGGGGAATTCAGAGGTGGAAAAGATGATCGATTCGGTAATTTATGTTTTATGAGATGGACGTAGAATATTTATTCTATGACTCTCCTATAATCGTGGAGAATTTTTGGAAAAAATTGTGTACCAGTCATTTTGACTGGTTTGGTAGTTCTAGTATTAACACAGTAGGTCTTAATTAGGCGAAGCAGGCATACGAGTTAAAACCGAAATAAGAAGACAAAAAAAACCAAAGTTAAGTATTGTTCCTTTAATAACTGTCGAAATATTAGTAGAAACATTTTAAATACAGTACAATTGTGATAACAGTATGCAGTAACTATTTATTTCATTACAGTAATTTCGTTTCTCCTTTTTCTTCCTAGTTCTTTTATTATATTATACAAGAATTTACTATTTAAATATAAGTCAGGCGCTCAATACATTTTAATAATTGTATACTCACTTCTATTTCAGACTGACATTTGTTATGTACATTTTAAATTGTATAACGGATAGTATTATTGCTTTATGCAATTAACTGTATCATGAAGAACCACACGGTATCTTTTTGTTTATTAAGGTTATCTAATTTCGTGAATCGACTCTTAAAATATCTGATTGTATTGAAACTTGACATAATTTTTTATATATAGTTTAAAATAAAAATTGCGCTTCCCCCTGCGAACTGACACTAGAAAACATTCGATATTATATTTGCGTAATATTCTCTTGCATGCACACTCGTTTTGGAACTTAACACATTCAACGAGCTCACTGATGAAACAGTTTATTTTTCAGGTTTCCAGTAATCAAAAACTTGTTTCCATACACTATAACATTTACTTATTTACATATTCTTCAATCAAAAATGATAATTCTGGTTAATTGCCATTCGACCGTGCATTAAGCCCCTTTTTACACCCCAATTACTTTCAACTATTCATAATGATACGTCCTACCATTGAAACTTAAATCTTTTCAGTCCACCTTGTATCACTGATCACAATAAAAGACGTTTTGCCAATTCTTATATTGTACTACCATTTTGAAGTTAGTAGTAGTATAGAATGCTTCCTTCTTCTATATATTCTTGATTTTTTCGGTGTCCCCATCGAGATCTATTCGCGTACACCCTGAAAGCGATTCCCTCTCTGCCGGCTAGAAGTCGCTCGTAGCGTGAATTGCGTGAAAGAAAAGGAATTGGGTTGGAATGGAGTACACGGTACTCTCCAAGGACTATAACGAATATGACTATTTAGAGTCGAGCAACCGAGCAAGAAGGAGGCTGAAATTTGTGAAGCTCGCTGCGACCGTGACCTTACCAAATGCGTGTAGGTTTAAGTGTGTTAGGTACGTGGCAAAGGGTGCCGCAGAAACGAGTTTCAATTGAGGGATATGTGTGCTGGTAATTAATAACAATTGACGTTACGGTCGACGGACGAATTAACATTCGATTTATCAATATCTTAACAGCCTCGTTGAGCCTTTAAACCTCCGACGATGATCTCGATTATCGGTCTAAGGCGAATTGCAAATAGCCGTTTCGTAGAATTTGCGTAATACCTTTCGCGGAAAAGCGCTCGCTCGTTACTGCTGTTATGCGGATTTGTTAGTGGGAGCATCGTGAGTAGAATACCTTGGTTGCAAAGAATTTTCCGCGGTGAAGTTCGGTTCTTTGCATTACGTCGAATAAAAAGTTCTGAGTGTGTTTTCTCTGTGATAGCATTAATTTGGATTCGACGAAAGTTAAAATACGGAATGAATCTTAGAATAAATTTAAGAAGGTCAAAGGGATTATGCAGATTTTTTCAATCCGTATTTTATTACACGTAGAATTCATCCTATTGTACTTCAGGTATCAAGGAAATAAGTTCTTTAAATGAGAAATCGATTTATTGGATTTGTATTTTTTATTATTTTTGAACGATATTTAGAACAAATAGTCAGTATTTACAGTAAAATATCAGTACGTCATGTAACATATCAGAATAATACACTTTATTATTTTTATGTTAAATCGTTACGCATGTTATTATATGCTGAAATTTTATTGTTAATATTTGACATTTATTTTACAAAGTGACAGATTATTAGGCATACAGATACTTTATTTGAAGTAATAACATTTATTATATTACGCAGTGTAACACCGGCAATTAAATTCTATATTCATGTTATTACATATTGATGACTTACTGAAGATACTGATAAAATATGTTTAAGAATATTTGCTAAATAAACAGAGATCTACCCTGATTTTGTAAAATCTCTAATTATTTCGGTGTTGTTATTTTGCATTTCGGCTTCGACAGCTATGGTTATTTCGCCTATGACCCATTATTTTACGTGAATCCTGTACCACCAGAAATTCCATACGCTCCTGAAAATTTGTAACAACATTCATTTCAACTAAAGTTTTCTCGAGTAAGTCTTACGTATTTCAGAAGTGTTTTCCTAGAAGTACACTAAACCTAACGTCTCGGCGCAAATCACACGAATGTAAATGACAGCGTTTCACTATGCAGGCGTCCAAGAGTGGAGCAGTTTACCTAATAAATATGTAACAAGGCGCTTGGCACAGAAGCACCAGTCGATTCGATAACAGAAATTTTAATATTGCTCTTTGTTTTCTATTTCACGCGCGGGACATCTTCCATGGCAGCAATAATTACGTGGAATAGACGAATAAACATTTTCATTTTTACATATAACAATATTTTTCTTAATGATTGCTTATTAAACCGAAAAGATTTCGATTTGACTTTAACGAATTCGGAATTTACTAATACAAGATTTTAATTTTTGATTAGGATTATCGCGTTAGAATTTATACCTAAAACCCGTTTATTGATTAGTTTAATAGATAAATTATTAGCGCAGAAAATTTCTCTGTGATAATATTAATTAAGCTTCCGTTTAGATTTTGATAAAATAGAATATATCAGATTGGTCTTACAAATAGCCGCTGGTTTTTATGCTTTTATGGGAAATTTAAAATGTGCATAGAATTTATATAATATGACAACACACCGATTTTGACGAACCGTAGTAAATAGTTCTAGAAAAGATATTTGACACGTGGTTTTTTATATCGACAGTCGTTAAGATTGGAGGAGTGTTAATACCCCTCAACTTTGGGGTTGAAAATGTCTTTTGAAAATGCCTGAAAGTATCTCCGTGATTAGAAGTCGTGAGGAAAAAATTGTTTTATTCAATTGTGCGTCTGGAGATGTAAAAGACAGCAATACAAAAATTGTTTATTTAAACAATGTATTAAAATTTCGTAATTTTTCTTATTAACCCTTGGAGGACGACGGACGCATATATGCGGCCGGAGAAAAAATCTGATTATAGTTTATTGGTGTATGTATACACGGTTAGAGTTGAAAAATCGAAATATAATTGTCGAAATATGATTACCCAAATAGTGATTTATAATTTCTATACATCAACACTCTGACTTTCTGATAAAAAGGTAGTTTTTTAACGCCAAAAAAATAATTATTTCTCAATATTCAAAAAAGCCTCCGTCCGGAAAGGGTTAAATGTAATCTTATTTTCGTGTTAATTTACATTGACAAAATTAGTGAATATGTGATATAAGAATTTCTTTTTGCTAATATTTAACGATAATCGTGTAATAATTAGTTTTGCTTGCTTCGTACAGAGCATATGAAAATTATTTGTCATGGCCTAGCAGGCGTTATTCTATATATTTGGATCCGTGGAGATTTGCAAAAAAAATGTCGCAAAATTCGCAAAAGCTTTGCAAATTAGGGGCAAAATTTGGTATTAGTTCATTGGAGTATACTACTACATATACTATTTCGAAAACCTAAACACGGTGATACGTTGCGCGGGCTCCGAATATGGATGACGAGGTCATCTAGCTAGTAAGATTGTTTATGTTCTTCTCACTTCGGGGGTCCTTGAGAGGATCCAAAACCGATCGCTGGTCATTGCTATTTTCCTAGCCTGCGAAAATTTTCATCGAAATAACTCGTTCTATAAGAAGTCAGTGAAGAAATTGCAACCATATGGATTTCAAAAATCCTAGGCCGGTCGATTACCGGAATCTTTTCTTAGTGTCGCGGTTTATGACTCTACTGTTCCATGTACATTTTCGCGAGAAGCGAAATGGTCCGCGTTATTTTTTAATCAAAAACTACCTTGCAATGCAACCCATTTTACAATATTTTACCTAGTCCCTCCAATGTTGCAGATAGCTTGAATTTTATAATAAAAACAAGTTTTTGTCAGAAACGAATCCTTTCATTGGGTTACCACAGTACGAAGCGAGCGAAAATTGACCATTGCATAATTATCATTAAGTGTTTGTTGCGAGTACAATAAACGTCTACTTAATTTTTATTCTCCTTGGTAAAGTTCATAGCATTTGTATGCAGTCTGTTTGCAATAAATTGAAGAAACTGCATTGAGAAATTGTTGAATTACGGAAATAATACATATTTGAATGTTACTGATTTAATATTTTGTTGCAATACAAATACAGACTATGACAATAATTTTTTTTTGCTAGTTTCTTAATTTTTGATCAATTTGTCAGAAATGATGGAATTTTGTTTAATATGGTTTTATTAATTTAGATACAATTATATTAAGCTGTTTTGAAATATAAAGAAAAGAATAAAAAATAGTGAAAAATAACGTTTAATCTGCTCTCTGCGGCTTTGACTTTGGAACTGAACTTGAAACGGTTTTACAGCACGAAGACGGCTGTGCTTTGGTGTCAAACAATGTTTTGAAAGTTGTACTCCAACAAGAAATGTATGGACATTGAAAGTATTTGGAATTAAATGTTATGTGTTAAAAAGAAAATATATAATATTATTCAGAAAAATGAAGCCATTTACTGTTTTTCTCCATTTATAAGACGCGCTTTAATTTTGGGGCCTGAAACTTTAGAAAGGAAAAAAATTTATTACATTAAATTATTAAACTCAAGTTTTATTCAAGCAAAAAACTTACAGCCGTGTATTACATGTACCCAGTTTTTAGACCACGATTTTTTCGAAAAAGAGTGCTTCTTATCGGGAAGTACTATATTTACGCCTATATTATGGGACTTCATGTGGCAATACTATAACTATATGTATGTATGTATTAGATATGGTAGATAAGCTTATGGATTTTTTTTTACCCGTTAGATATGTCCTTTAATACGTATGGAATTATTTTTCAACTAATCCTCATTACCTACAACGCTGTTATGTCATCATTTGTTCTAATCTTTAAAACATTTCTGAAATGCATATGGAATGCATGAATGTATTTTGTATCAAACGGTTTTAAACTGTTGTATTCTTGAATGTATATAAAAGCTAGAAAACTTAAATTGCATTATGTTTAGTGAAAAACCATGTTTTCCTTATTGAAACAATACTCGAAAGAAGAAGTAGATAAGTTTCCCTTTGGTTCGGGTTGCGCACATTACTCGCACATAACACATGAGCGTCTGATATTTTTTCCTTGGCCGACATCATGTGGTTTGACATTCGGGCAAAAAAGTTCCAAATGTCGATATTGTACAGTTTCATCATTTTGTAAATGAACCTTGCACAATATTGTTTCGAAAGAATAAGTTTTCTTCCGGAAGACAGTCCTGATGAAGCTCCCGCCAGAACAAAAATAATTGTGTTTTTAATATGGACTATTATTGTTGCTGACTCATACATTTGTAATGTTTCGGAAAAGTTAGTACTATTTTTCGGCAATTTAAAGACTGCACTATACGAAGAACTTTATCGGTCAATATATAGTCCGACAACTGAAAAATGGATAGGGAGCGACGGAACCTCTCGTTTTCAAACGCCTATTCCCGCCATATCGTTTTTGGAATTCCCAAACCTAGTCTCCTAAAGTAAACATTCCACATAGTCGTTTACTATAGGAGGATGGGTTTGGGGATTCTAAAAACGAAATGACGGGAATAGGCGGTTGAAAACGAGAGGCTCTGCCGTTCCCTAGCCATTTTTCGGTTGTCGGACTGTACCGATATAACCGTATTTTTGATAGATTTTCTTGTACAATTTCTGGATTGCAGGATGATCAATCTCTTGTCGTTTTGCTTTTTGGGTAAGATTTGAACAGTAGAACTATCAATGATTAATTTGTAGTCTTTTGATTTATTGGATAACCGTAGTAGAAAAAGAGATTGAAGGGGGATGAAAATCGACTGCCAGACTCATCTGCATTTTCAAAACAAAGATAGCACAGCGTTAAAAATGTACCTAGGATTTTGAAAAGAATAAGAACTGGTTATTTTGATAAATTCGGTAGATGTAGGGTTGAATTCCTTTGTATATATGGGATTACTTGGTTGTAATATTGAACGAATCAAGGCTAACTGTAAAATAGATATCGTTTATGCTAATTATGTACCATAATAATAACGGTAAGGCTATCATTAACCCTTTGAGGACTACTGACGCATATATGCGGTCTGAGACAAAATCTGATTATAGCTTATCGAAACATGTATACAGGATTAGAATTGAAAAATTGAAATATAACCGTTGAAATATGATTCTGCAAATAGTAACGTATAATTCGAATACATCAACACTCAAACTTTCTGACAAAAAAATAGTTTTTGATCGTCAAATGAATGATTATCTCTCAACACTCAAAAAATTCTCCGTCCCCAAAGGGTTAAATATTATTCTTTATAGGTTATTATCGCAGGAATTTCTATTGAAGTGAACTTCGCATTTTTAAATCATATTTATTTAAACTTATAACAAAATATATAGAGTAATTATGAAATACTCTTCACTACCAACACTAATCGTCACTTCATCTGGACTCTAATGTTTCCTCTTTTACTGTTCGTTACAGTTCTTCTCCACTCTCCCTTCCTTTTCTCATTCGCTCTCCTTTCATCCATATATTATCACACACCACTTTCTCATTCACTCGTTTCACATTCCTCTCATATTATCGCTCACACACATACAAAAATCCTACATTATTTAAGTATTATCCCAAACGTCCACTTTATGATTCTTTATTCAAGTATTTAAATCACCTGAAAAATGCAATTTTACTCTGAAAGCCATTGCAAAAATTAATTTTCTACGACAGATAAGGAAACTACGCATTCGGCATTAACACTAGAACTACCGAACCAGTCAAAATGACTGGTACACAATTTTTTCCAAAAATTCTCCAAGTTTATAGAAGAGTCTTAGAATAAATATCCTACGACCATCTTAAAAAACATAAATCACCGAATCGCTTATCTTTTCCGCCTCTTGATTCCTCCTTTTTCAAAGTACTTATTTAATATTTTGAAATATGATAGATTTAACGCCGGTAGTTCTAGTGTTAATTATCCCGAAATGCAATAGATATTATCTTCAGGGATGGGCATGTAAAATTATGAATATTTCGGAGCCGAAAAATATTGTGAGAATTGTAAAATAGTAATGACTCAAGTTCCAGAGTGTTTGAAGTGTTAAGTAGAAACTACCATAATGGAACTGCCATCCTCATTCGGAGAAACTGAATCAAAGCTATTAGGCATCTATTGATGCAAAGCGCATGTCGGGGTCATGGACAATCAACTTATGCTCCCATTCGTTGTTTGTGTTGAAAATACTTTTGAATACGCAGAAATAATTATTCCACCGAATATGGAGAAGTCTAACGTATGAAAGAAGGCTAAATGCATCATGTGGGATGATCAATCACGACATTATAAAGTATAAATAAAATTTATCCTTCTATTGCATACAATGCCGAAGTGGCTTGCAAATAACAGAATTTTTATAAAACACATGGAATAAAATAGTTTGCAATTGGCACATACATCTTTGTAGTGAGTAGAATATAAATTAAAATAATAAATAAAAATTTTTGAACTATACAATTACAGTATTCTAGATCTATGCGCGTTCATGCAACTGAATAATAGCTTTCTGTAATAAACGAAATGCGAAATGTCTGGAACAGAGGGCTTCAGGAAAGGTTTACTATGTTTCAGCTTGTGTGATAATTAACACTAGATTTACGGAAGCCGTCAAATTGACGGGTTCCTACTTGTTTTATAAATATTTCTCAAATTTACAGAGATGCTGTACAGTAGTTATTTCACGTGTATTTTATAATTCAATAATAACTTAACAAATTACCATCTTTGCCGCTTGATTCCTCTTTTTCCAGAGTCCTTATTTAATATATTGCAATGTAATAGATTTCACGCCCGTAAATCTAGTGTTAAAAACGAAATATCTAGGTTTTATTTGATATATCTCAAGGTTTTATTTGATAACGGAAGTCATTCTTTCATAATACTTTCAGTAGGCGCTATGTTTAGGTAGATTTGGCCTTATTCTGATAAGAAATTAACGCAATAGAGTTAAAATTGTCGTGACCCGAGATCTAAGTAATTTAAACGTAGGTTGCGTTACGAGTTTTAACAAATTCGAATGCGTTTCCGCAGCCATTCATATTTCATTTTCAGGGTGAATAAAACCTGTTGCAAATTGTAATGGTTGTAAGTTTGTTGCGTTGATGATCTGATTGAGAAGGAGAGGTAGTAAAAAGAGGGATTAATATTTGGATCAATTTGCACAGCCACCAAACTGTAACGTTGATGTTGTACCCTCAAAGAACAAAGTACTTTCCAAATCAAGATTTAACAACAACCTATCTTACGCGTGCTGCTTCTACTTTTGTGAAGGTGGAAGGCGGAATAACTCATTGAAGAAAGTACCGAAATAGTGCTATAATACTTTTGACGATGGTTCGCTTGGCGTTTAATTTAGGATTGAACAGATTGCGTAAGAAAAAGTATAACTCATGCAAGAGATTCCCTTCCCATCCAATCCGACCAGAAATCTGCGGGTAGAACAATATCACGAGTTTAGCATGATCTGTGTGCCATTTTCATCCCATGGTGAAAACGTAAAAAGAAGATCACCATAGTAGAGTTAACGGCCTCCGTTTATATAGTTACTGTCTGCTATTTCCATATATTTCATATCTATTATTAGTTCGAAACTACATAAAAATGAAATATGACCACTCGTCGCATGAATGCAATTTATACATTTTCATAACCCCCATGCATTATTCTTCTATTTTTCACCACTTGCCTCCATCCATTTTAACACTAAACCTACCGGCTTTATATCTGTTATATTGAAATATACGAAATAAATACTTTGGAAAAAGAGATTTGAAGAGGTGAAAAAGATGATCAGTTAAGTAATTTTTGTTTTATACGATAGACCTAAAATATTTACTGAATGACTGCCCAATCAATTTGGGGAGTTTTTAGAAAAAATCAGAAAGCGGTCATTTGACCACCCATGGTAGGTTTAGTGTTAACACGGTCACTTAATGCAGATCTGTTGTATTCCATAATACAGTATCAAGAATTTTATTAAAAGGGAAAGGCTCTGGACTTTAGGATACGAAACGCAGACCGTCAGAACGGTTTCGTGAAGATAGCAACTGTGCAGCTTGAGCCCTAGTTCGTCCTTTCATGAACTCCAACGTAATGTGCTGGGAGTTTGGATAACTCTGACCCTCGTAACTTCATTCCAAAAGGCGAGTGTTTTTGGTATGACATCCTTTGGCATGTCTAAAGTATTTAGAGTAGCGATAACAGAATGAAAAGTAAACAATATGTCCTGTTTGGAATCTGAGTCACTTTGGGGTGGGTTTGACATAATATTTAAACGAGCCGGTATCCAACACCATTGCGACATCTCCCAATCCTATCTTGATTTTTCAATTCCTTTCTCCCCATGTTACAGATACCATTACTATAATTCCCAACTACCCCTTCGTTTCCTCCTTATTCACTAAGTAGAGCATTAACCCTGCCGTTCTCCTCATTTGTACCTCGCATACGTGTTCCTTCGGCTCATAGTGATCCGATGAACAAAGGTTCAGATTTAAAAAAAATGTAAAATATACAAATAAACAGACGTAAACTTGAAATACGTTGAATATCAAGAACAAATACTCAAAAACATAGTACCTGTAAAAACAATCTTCATTTCGGGTCATTCAGACCCGAGGCAGGACGGCTCGGCGGGGTTAAAAAAGAAAGTTATATTTTCTATATTTCCATTGGCATCGTTTCTCGGAGGGAATCTAAGCATTTGATAAAATCGCAGAAAACTCGATATAATCGTCTTGTTCGTTAACACTATTCCTACCGACACTTCACGTATACCTTTTCCTACCGCAATCGGTGAATTTGTCAAATGATAATTTTTCCCCAGAAAATGAACAGTAAAAAAAAGAAGTGAATATTGAAAAATGTATTATAATGTGAATGTTTTTTTTTAAAATTAGTTTATTTAATGTCGCATCAGCCATTGGCCATTAGCGACAACGCTATCATACATTGGTATAAATGTGCTTATAATAATATTAATATAGATGAAACATGAGTGCTATTTTACAGAGTATTATACTAATAGAATAAACTTATAGCATAAGACTAACAATAGAAGCTTAAGGTATCACTAGTTACATTATTTGATAACAGGGTTATTAACAAGTAATGGTAGGAATTTAACTTATTGTAGGTTATTACCTAAATTTTTCATATATCATGTAGGATCCCGATTTGTTCTAAGAATGTTAATATTTTTCCTATAGGTTTATTATCTTTTAGACAATCTTTAATGTTCTTGGGCAGTTTCGCTTTTTCTCTAAGTGTTTTGTTTCCGAGGCATTCCTGAATTATATGTTTAATGTGAATGTATTATACGTATATTTGAGGAAAAATCGTGAAGTTTAAAGGCGATTTAATTACGTTGTATGTAGGAAATTCTAGTCGAAATTTTAAAAACGGTCATTTGACCGGTCGTGGTAGGAATAGTGTTAAAAGAAAAAGGCATGGAAAATGAGGAAGAAATGAAAAACATGAGGAGAGGCTGTCGGACACTTCCGGCCGCAATATTCGGCGAGACGCGGTACTATATACGGCTCGCGTCCGTCACGGTGCGACGGATACGACGCACGCAATTTTCTAGGTCGACACGACGCAGCAGGGAAGGTCAGGATTGGTTCAAGTCCAAGCGAGTGGTCGTCGTGCCCGTCGGCGTCGTCGGCAACGCGCTCGCCTCGGTCGTCGGTAGTCGATCTATAATTAGCGAATTTCCGCGGAGCGGTGCACCGTACATCGGAAGAAGACAGACGACGGCAGCTTCTTCCTCCTTTTCTTCTTCATGTATAATGAATATTTTTTTATTATAATTTCCATCGCTCTGACGTTTCAATCAAAACCGTATCGAAGTATATTTATTAGGTTGGTAGGAAATTAATACGGGTTTTCAAACTTTATCTGTAAATACACATGTTGGGAATGGGAATAACTTTTTTTAATCAAAATAAATTCCATTAAAATTTACACATTTTTCCCAACCAGAAACAAGTTGTTCAATAACATTTTTTTTCTCTAAAATGATATAAGAAGACAAACAGATTAAAATGAACGGCTATCTCAAAATTAAGCGCCGCAGTTTGAAAACTCGAAAACCGACATTAATTTCTTACCAACCTAATATTATTATTTCGTAAGGAATCTTTTTTTTTCAATTTGTAGGCAAATTCCTTGCTACTACGATGTAGAACTTAAAGATTAATGCAACCGTTAATTCATATTTCTTTTGTGCATCGTACGATATTGATCTTTTGCATTACACGGTATTGGAACATTTCCAAAACTGTAATGATATGAAAAGTTCAGATTTCTTTGTTGGGCGTTTTCACCCTTTGGATTGCTCTTTTCCGCGCGAAAAAATTGCCCTGTTGTAAGCGTGACGAGAAATATATTTGAAGCAAGTGAATATAAAATGCTGCTGTGCGAAGTACAAATTAGAAATATTGTCTAAATTATAAATTAGACTAAATAAATTTTGCCTACTTTTAGGAATTTGCGACATGTACTAAAAGATTGCAAGGTTTACAAAGGATAAATTATTGATTGAATTTAAAATAATGCTAAGACAATCACAAAGATTTCCTGGAAACAGTTTAAATATTGTTTTCTTAATTTTTGTCTAACAATCTGATGTGTTTTTCTAATTAATTTTTATTGTCTGCAGGTGATTGCACTGACAATGAGAAGTGTTAACTCAGAACATAAGGGAGAATAGTTTTTTCGTGTTTCTGAATCTATAACATAAGGCATTAAAAATGTGATTCAATGTTCTTAAAGTCTTTAAAAGTTACAAATTCTACATAAGTTTTGTCTTATTGATTACATTGGACGACAAATACTTTCTCTCGTAATAATTACTTAAAGAAATACTTAAATATTACATTAAAAGACTTTACAGCTATCCCTAATTCAACGTCGAGTAAAAAATATGAATAATTTATTAAAGCATTAATGCCTAATGTAATATTTTCTTCCAAGTTTTTTGTTAGAAAGAATGAGTACATTATCTTCACATCAGAAACAATGCAAACAGCAATCTTTTCGGAGGGATAAAATATTTCAATTCTATAATGAAATTTGAAACCGGGAAGACAGGCAGTTCTGTCAATCATTTTCTTCGTTGTTGAAGAATTTGGAATGTAATACGTGCTATCATATTATATCAATTGTCCCTTTTCAAAGGGATTTGTGGAGATGAAGATAATAATCTCTTCATGCTCCACATAAAATTTAACAGCGTGCACAATGAAACTTTGAAATATACTCCTTCTGTCCCAAAATAAGTGTTATATTAAATTTGCATCTTTGGGTTTTTAATGGCAATAGTTTTTTTCAATTTTGAAGTAAACCGTACACGATATTGTGGATGGATGTAAGATAATCTACAAAAGCTACTGAACTTTATTTTATTGTGAGCAACGGCTGATGAAAAATCGAAAAAAGGGATTGTTATCTCCGCGTCCAAAACTTTTTGTAATGAACAGGAAAATTTCAATTCATTGGTGAAATGAAACTAATGGTGCCTTAATTCTCCTTATAATACTTGGAAGTCTTTATATTTTTTTCTAAGATCTTGTTAAACCTACTAATCCCATTATTCATTAATTTATATAACTTTCCCCTTTGGTTACCCCATTTTTTTTATAAAATTGAGTTATTTATTACTTTCAAGAATGCTTGACATACAGTCATAGCGAAGAATTAACAGTGTTAGCTGAAACTAAATCATCACTTTATATAATAATTACGCATTCAATACCTACGTCAACATAAGTCTTTACCATCCTAATATTGGTTTTCATTCGTGCGGTCGAAAATGAGAAGCAGACGTGGAATTCCAAAAATTGCAAAGCTAGAAGATTCCGTACGTTGCATCATTTTAATGCGATCACTTTTCCGTTTTCAAATTCATAATTTAACCGTTTAAATGCCGGGATTCTTAAGAAAGATCTGATCGAAAGCCCCAAGTAGCGCTTTGAAGTTCGTGCTTCTTCCGCTTCGCATCGATGAATGCAAGAAAGCACGATTTTTATGTTTTTCTGCTATAAACGATAAATACTGTTTTTTTCTATGTCGATTAACTCTAAATGTACCGGCACGATATGCATACGTATTCTTACAGTCACAGGTCTTTTGACCAGTTATGAAATAACGACAATATTTTCCCAAAAGAAATGCAGGAAATTGTCAACTTACTATAAGAAACAATGCAGAAAATAGCCTTTCATTAATAATACAAAGAATTGCATATCTTTATGCTACTGAATCGGTCATTGGACAGCGCATGGTACGATCAGCATTAAAGAATACTCCATATTATACCTATACTATCGGAATTAGGAGAAAGTGGCATAATCCATTTTAGTTTCAAATTGAGATATTTAAGAGTTTGCGTTTTAACCAGTTAACTGCGGAATCTATTTTAAAATCTCTTACAGAATGCGGAGTTAAAATCAAGCAGCGGCGTGTATACAAGTCGAACGTAAGGCAAATGCTCCTATTATCAATTTTACGTTAAAAGGAAAACAAAAGGTGGAAAGATTATATTTTTATTCGATAAGAAATTTACAATTTACTGTTAAAAAGTTCAACGCAGTAGAGCTCTGGATCGACGTGTATACACGTCGAACGCAGTTAACTGGTTAACATGTTTAAAAATATTGATGCTAATATTCGAGAAGATTTACTTGTTCTTGTTATCTTGGATACTTATAGTTATGGTAGTATAAATGATTTTGAATAATCATTGTAAATCAACTTTTTACATTATGGTAAAGTGCCTTATGCCACTTTCAAAATGAACATGTTTTGTTCTACTTCTACCGTTAACTAGTAGAATTTCTCTGTAACAGATTTTATATTATATTAATCATATTATAGCGCCGGGGAGTTTTGCCACACGACATTTTACAAAAGAAACGGGATATTTATTATACAATAACAATAGTTCACAGCAGAGAGACACTAGTCTCTCGTCTCCAGTACGGTTCCTTTCAGACTCTCTTTTTTCTAGTTGTTCGTCGTCGTTGATATGATCGATGTTCGATCATCGCAAGAGTAGACTCAATCACCAATTTCAATTCGAACGGCAATTTTACTTCGTCATAACAATATTGATTATTTTCATCTTTTATAAAAATAACGAGATACTGAGAAACTGTAATAGATGTTATCAATAACACGACTTTTTTTGAAAAAGTGACTTATGCCACGTTCAAAATAAACTGCTCTGGTTACTAAACTATGTTGTTGCCGACTCGACAGGTCGACGAGATTGGCACTTTTGGGTACCGAACAGAATAAGCGCAATCTTGCTGGTTGGAACTCAAACGGTTAAATAAAACTGATTACTTAATTTTTATTTCACCAATTTAAAGCATAGCTATGGCACGTGCAGGCACTAAAGAAGCCGTAGCATAGAGGGGTAAACTAGCAGGTGTACGTCAGTACCACGCCGACTTAAAGTGGCGTTAAGAAGAAATCAAATGTACACACGGTAATCCAATTTTCTCGGGAACCGTTTACCTCACATTAATTAAACGTCCTTAAAAGTAAGAATCTGCTCAATACTAATAACTTTCGAAAAGTACAGTAATATACCGGAAAGGCACAATTGATTCTTTCGCCCTGAAGAGCGTATAATTGTTCAAGAAATTAATGTAACTCGTTTTCAAAGTGTTAGGTGCAAATTATAAAACATGAGTGTTCACCGATAATTTCTTTAACACTAGAACTACCAAACCAGTCAAAATGACTGGTGCACAATTTTTTCCAAAAATTCTCTAAGTTTATAGGAGAGTCATAGAATAGATATTCTACGTCCATCTTATAAAACGTAAATTACAGAACCGACCATCTTTTCCACCTCTTAATTCCCCTTTTTTCAAAATGCTTATTTAATATTTTTAATGGTAGATTTAACGCCGGTAGTTCTAGTGTTAGACAATTTTATAGATATAAAAGAACTTTTATAGTTTCTTTCAACGTCTTTAACTTTCCTGGTTAACTAACGCGACTTTGTTTCATACGGTCTTCGAAAGAATTAATATTGTATCAGAAGCTCAGATTATAATATGGAGGTGAATGAAACAGTTATGTAACGACAGGACTCAAAGAAAAATCTGCAGCGTTTACGCTTTAACTTCCTATTTCTCCTAGATCTTCCGCGTTGAAATCGATGGGGTAGAATTCGTAAATATTTGTCTAACAGTTCGATCTCTTCCACGTGCATATCACAAACATTGCACACCTTCTAGGAAAGGAGCAGCTTACAGTTTATTGACATTACCTGAGCTCCATGTGCATTGACGTGCTTTTCGCTTTGCTTTTTCGCTCAGCTTCTTTCGCGCTCTGTCATTTGTGTCTTTTCTTTCGTTTCGTTTTCATTTGCAGACCGCGTTCGCAATAGACTGTTCTGTTACTTAACGACGATAAAATAGAAGAGCGAGTATTGCTTATTCGCTTATTGTTATCGTTTTTCGTTAATAAAAGAGTCGAAAAGCTGAGGGTGAAATTGTTTTACCTTTAGCTGTTTTTGCAATACTGACCAGTATTGTAACAGTAACATCTTTAGTCATAAGTATATATAAAAAAGTGGTACAGTATTTGTCCGTATAATACTGTATTTTCGTAAATAGAATAATCAAATACACTATCACAAATACACTCACAATCAGATATGAGACTGCTTCACATAGAATGTTCATATGTTTTTATGTGACGTTTTGGAGCGGAATTAAATGCTTCGACCGTTAATATGCTTCAATTTCAATCCCTATTAATTCTGGAAATTATATTGTACGTCATGTAATACCTCAAAATCTCAGTGGTTTGGAATCTACTGTACTTAAATTGAAACTATAATTTTGAGGGAAGTACTTATTTGTCGTTATTAAAATCGGAAAAATAATAATAACAGTGCCAACTGCTTTGAATAGAATATTCTGCTGATAGCGGTGTTACGAATTGTTCGTTTCCCCCGCATGTTATATTAATTTATAAATGTCTGATACCGACATGCTGTTATAAATACGCCAGATATTGCAGAGTTAACTGAAAGCTTCCTTATAGACTGGGAGGTCTCGCTAATTATTTTGAAAAAACAGTTTCTTCGTTTCCATATCATCTGCTGTCTCGTTGTCCCGCGCAGTAAATATTTAACACGTCAGAATAAGATCCTGCTGCAAGATTTTTTAATTTTTTCCATGTGAAAATAGTTTGCCGTAAATGTTTAATGAAAACTGTGCATTTGGGTTTCATAGTAGCTAGATAATGGATTATTATGTCCATTATGAAGAGAAAAGCCACTAATGCGTATATAATTCCGGTGCATTGTTACATATTTTGATATATTTTTATCATTAGAAATATTATTACTTAACCGTTTGAGTGCGGCGAAGTGCTATCGCGCTTCTCTTGTGTTGATATTCAATTCTTCAGCACTCAACCGGTTAATATCGTTCAGGTGAAATTGTTCTTGAGATCGTTCGATTAGCCAATAAATTCCAGCACATGATGGAAACCTCGATTGAACTTGAAGCTTAATTTTAATGCCGGTAAAACTTAACGAGCAACGGTACTTTTGAAAAATTATGATCGATTGTCTCTAGTCTGCACTACTTCAATTGTAAGATATTCGACCTCGATCGATGAAAAAACCGTTCCCTATAAAAAATCAGGTCGTTTTGCTGCGTATGACGGATTGCATGTATGGAAAAAAGCGTTAAAGAGACTGCGGAGAAAATATCTGACAGAAACGCGAACAAGAGGGTTAAAGAGGAAAGGTATTAAAGATGCAGGCTAGAGGATGAAGAACAAGGTATGAAAATAAGCCGAGGCCTGCCTACTCTTCGTTTGAGTTCCGTTTCCCTCTGTTTTTCCGCTTTTCTCGCCGTTAGAGACGCGGAACAACCTAACAACTAGAACAGTTTTCTATGGACTGATTTTACCATTGAACAGAAGATAAGTTTCGAGCTATGGTGGGTAAAGAGCTAAAAACGCGGACGCGGAATCAGTGGATGTGGGTTCAAATCCTGCCTAATCTATGGGAAAGATTTCCTAAATTATCATTTAAAATATCAAAGCCTCCGTTCCTTAGATCCCATATAAAACAGTATTTTCCAAACGAAATGACCGTAGAAGTTGAAGCCAAAAAACGAGATACAGTCACAAGAGAAGATTGAAGGAGTTCATTAGTGTGATAATACACTTTAAGATTTAACGCTATAAATATTGCGATGTGTACAAATTTTTCTGTGATTATATCACTTATTCCCGCTATGCACTGACTTTGATTACTGCGTACATAGGCATACGATAATCACTCGAGGGTTAATCGATGCTCATTCAATTTTTAACTTTCTGATGTTTTCTAATACATTGTTTCTCAGATAGACGTTAATGTAATATTTATTGTACAATACTATTATATTTAAAATAATTTTGGATTTGTAAAACCTAATAATTACTAGTTGTGGTACAGAAATCAATATTTCAATATTACTGTAAATAAGTAACAAACATGTCTATAGGACGTTTAATACTTTTAACCCTTTAAGGATTACCGGCGCATATATGCGGCCTGTGAAAAAATCTGAATATAGTTTATCGAGGCATGTATACACGATTAGAGTTGAAAAATTTAAATATAACCGTTGAAATATAATTCTTTAAATACTAATGTATACTTCGGATACATTAACACTCAAACTTTCTGATAAAAAAAATAGTTTTTGATCGCCAAATAAATAATTATCTCTCAACACTCAAAAATGTCTCCGTCCGCAAAGGGTTAAGGTTTAATGCTTTTTAAAAATGTCTTGAATTTCCCATTACAAAATGATATCTTATACTGAAGTTACACTAATTCGTACCTAGTGAGCTGATATTATACGAATTGCTAAATATATATAATATAACAATCGTAACGAATTGATTTAGTTCTTAGTTGAAAGAAATGTAATTGATATTTAAATAGATTATGTTAAATGTAGTAATCAATTAAGTATCACTATGACAAGTTAACCCTTTGCGGTCAAATGTTGGCACATACAAGACAGTCGTACTACTACGCAAGTTGAATGTCGTCGCTGAACTAACAAAAAATAGTTTCCCTACTTGAAATCATCGGTGCATATATTTATGAAGATCTATAACTAGAAAAAAATACGAGTACTTAAAAAAACACTAGAGAAGTACAATCGTGGAAGTTCTCGACCGCAAAGGTTAATATTTTTGAATCTATTTTGTATTTTAATGGTAAAAGATATTTTTTTATTTGAATCTATTTTATAAATTAAATATTTTTAATATTTATAGAATCTTTTACCATAAAAACTTGAACAGAAGCGTATTCGAAAATATTATAACGCAGGAATTAGCGCCTAACTAATTACTACCATAAATGCTTCAGCTTGTAAGCAAACCTCATTTAAATCTGGCTTAAATTGGTCCAAAAAATAAGAACAATATTTTTCAACATGTTCCACGTATAGGAAAAAAAAAATTATAGAGAATGATACCCTTGATTATTTATTTCAAGGTTAATAATATGTGCGAGAAAGCCAAACTTTGAAATAATTACTAACTTTCATTGTAGTCGCTTACTAACGATTGTCACGTTATTGCTTATTACTTTCTTTGATTCCGTCTTTTTCTTCGAAATTCCTCCCCTTGCGTGATACATGCAAACTATTCCCGCGGTCTCTTTAAATGCCATTTGTACGTAATCTGCCACTGAAGTTTCAGAATTTGCATTGTTCAGTGCGAAGTCTTATACATATTTCAGTAAAATAAAAACTTACCTGAAATCAACCATACTCTGCAATCCCTTCGTCTCTCAACTTCCATACATTCATCGTGAAGAATCTATTTTTAACCGGAATGCCAACTAAGAAGACCGTATTTTAAACGCAACACCGTTTAAAATAAATCGTATTATTTCCTCCTCGCGATGAAACTTCGCCGTACGTGCACATGTGCATTTCCTCGTGGAAACGATAACGAACGACGCGAAACGTAGAAAAATAATCGACTCATCAAGCTACGTATATCCTCATTTTAGAACTGAACGTCAAGTAAACCATATCACCGTCTGTGCTCTACGCGAACCACTCGAATATATCTGTTTGATTCTACGCGAAAGCCGATGTCAACGTTAAAATGTGAGATATTGAATCGTCATTTCACCGGAAATTTTGATCGTGAGCCAGGAAACGTTATGCCGTTTCGTTCGACAGTGCTATAATGTACACGTGTGACGCAAGTAATAACAATCTCTACTGTCGTTGTCGTGTATGGAATATTTGAAGAAAGGAAAAACTACAGCTGGTACTTCAGCCCACGCTTTTCTGCGGTGTCAGTAAACTAAACTCGTAAATATATTTTGAACTATGCAATATTTCACACGGTGACTTTTCATAGCTCATTGCCGGGGATAGTTTTGCAGGGGTCTCATGCAGGAAGTATATTTGTTCTCCGTTGATGTCTGTGTTCGAGTGCATTTTCGAAGGTAGTGATAGAAGCTGACAATGATTTAAAAATTTGAAATTATGTGTGCTGTAGTATCAGTTGCTTTGGTATTTGACACTTTGAGAAATATGTTCTTTAAAGTTACCAGGGTAAAAGACGAGAAATACCATCTCTTCCAAGATATGTTTCTACTTCTTGGAATATGAATGGTACTTTGGAGAATACCGTCACTGGAAGACATTTTTTGGAGAAACTGGAAACGAAAATATATCCGTAGAGGATTATGTATCGTTTCAGTGGCGAGCTTGGAAATGTTTTATTTATGTTCAATGTGAAGGACTGATGTCACACATCTCAAAGTTAAAAGGATTGAAAAAAATTAAGACTATTCTGTTGTCGAGTTTCAATTTATTCGCATATCTGACGAAAATGTCACGTCGTTTAAAATGGGTGAAAAGTAAATAGAATGTTCTAATACAATTCTAAATAAAGTTCTCGCAGTCAGTGGTATATAAATATATATTCACATACTCCAAATGCCTTTTTGCAGGATGAGAAAATCGAAATTGCACATTTTCAAAAACATAATTAAACGCATTATAAAATATGAGAGAAAATGAGAAATAAATTACATAGCTTTAGCGATGCAAGATTTATAGCATATTTCTGTATTTTAGTACAAATTACTACGCAGATTACATTCGCACAAACGGGTAAAGAATAATTATCTATAAAATAACTGCCGAAGAATATATATTTTTTGACTTTATTTATTTCTTGTCGCATCAGCTATTGGCTATTAGCAACAACGCTATTGTTCATTGGTATAAACGTACATATATTAACACTAGGTTTACGGAAGCCGTCAAATTGACGGGTTCATAATTTTTTTATAAGCATTTCTCAGATATATAGAGAAACAGTACAGTAGATATTTCACGTGTATTTTACAATACAAAAATTACTTAACAAATTATCAGCTTTGCAGATTGATCCCTCTTTTTCCAAAGTCTTTATTTAATGTATTGCAGTGTGACAGATTTCAGTCCCGTAAATCTAGTGTTAATATTGGTATAAATATAACATGTATAGTATTAATAATGTATTTTAGTAGGTTAATACATTGAAGTACTGTATCATAGAATATTAGTAAATTATCGATAGTAACATTATTTGACTATATGGCTCCGCAGAGTATTGTTTTGTCTCTTTATCGATCATCATTTTTCGCCAACGATAAAGTTTGTTGCTCGTAGAAAAACATGTATTCCTACGTCTGTAGAATTCTTATAATTTTCCCCAAAGTAGCAGGGATTGGTCCAACTTGCAATTTTCGAGTGTTTACACACCTCCAGATATCGCAACGCGGTGGAGAACAGTCGAACACCTGGTGCACAGAAGGGGGCTTCGGTCTGCTAAGAATAACCCTCGTGGAATGAACCTTCTGTCGCTTGTTGCCTGTCTCAGGTTGACACTTTGAATTCCTCTTGTCTTTCTCCTTTCACCGCTCTTGTGGCCCTTTACTGAAAGAGTATGTTTACAGTGCCGCGCGAACGCACAGATACGAAATTACTTGTACGTTTTGCATTTGAGTGACAAAACTCGAGGGCAACACATCTCCATTGTATATGTTTTCATTATGGTTGTACAACTGCAGTGTTTCTTATCGCACTAATCATCAGTCATCGGGCAGAAAGATACGGAACTGTTTAATGCATTTGAATGTATACATTTTGGTCGTTTGAAGAAGAAATTTTGGTCATTGTTTATAAAATGAAACTGTGTCCTTTCTTTTTTATTATTTTTAATATGTTTCCACGGTCGTCAGTCTAAATAATCTTTCTATGATTTTAGATCAGAGTGGTTATTTCTTACATAAGTATTAACAAATAAGTTTACCCAGAAGTACATTATTTCGGAACATCAATTGCATTTAACAATACAACTGACGACGATAATTGCAGCATATTTAAAGATAATAATAAAAATGTTAAAAGGAAAGGAATAACGGGGGAAAAGTTGTTGAACGGCAGAATTGCTTGTATTTAGCAAAATAGGCATAGAAAAGTGAAAAAGTTGCAGCGTTAAGAACTTTACGAATATTTCGAAGAAATTAAGAACCAGTCATTTTACGGCTTTGGTAGATCTACCGTTAATAGCAAGTACTTTTTAGTTATCTGTAGCGTTTGTTTACTTTTTCTTGTATTAAAATTCATGGTTTCTTGGAGATAACGACAGGTACATATAATGTAACTCAAAATATAAATAAAAAAACAGAGCAGCAGAAATAAAATTGTAAGGTATAAGTTATTACACTGCATTGTCATACCAAATACAAGTGTGTTATACAGTAAAAACTTAGACATCTCTAAAAAAATTAACTTTAATCTAACTTTAATTTAATAACAACTTAGTCAGAAATTTGTTTGTGTTAGTTTTATGCAATTCTGTTTAAATTCTGGTACAGTAATTTTGACTATACTTTTTGATAATAAATTTTCATAATAGGGGTCATCGTTCAAAATCTTCGCAACCCTACTGAAATTGATGACCGTGGCAACACATTCAAAACTGAGGGCGTTGATCTCTTTTTATAAATGGTCCACGAAATTGTGTTTACAAAACTAAAACTTTTTTCCAATTCCAAAAAAATTAAAAATTAAAAATTCTCGCGACTCCGTATAGCCGCACAATTGCTTACAAGGAAGTAAACAGTAGTTTACTAGCATTCTTACATGTTGATGAAAGACTTTCTAAAAACTCTTCGTTTTTGTTTCATTTTAGGATCAGTATTAAGTTTTGTTCAAAAAAAGTTTATGAGCTCAATGAATTACTTTCAAGACGTTGAAAGTATCAAGTATTAAATGTGAAACATGCACAAATAACAAGATTTGCACGTTTCATCAGTGTATTATCGAAGTTAATATGAAGTATGTGAGAATGTTTTCACGATTTCTTATTATGTTCACTTTTACTTTATTTAATGTTTCAATAAAGTTGTGCGCCGTAAAATACAGAAATGACATTGGGACGCGAACGTGCGAATTGTCTCTAAATAGTGACAATCTGCAAATGGAAAAGGTCGACGTAGAAATACGAGGAAATTATACAATTTCTCTATCTCCCTTCCAAGCTGAAAATTCAATTGGCAGAAAGACACTAGAAAATATTATCTCAGTAGAAACGGAGACGCAAGCACTAGGTAACAAAATGGTATAAAATATAGTATGCTGGAAAACAGAAAGCGCAATAGCTATTTTTCTACTCGTGGCCGGCGATCGTCGATCGAGTTAACGAAACCTTTGGTCTGTGTATTTAATTTATTGCAATTATTGCTCGAAGGACCACCTCCCATAAGGGAGGAAATATTTAGAGATGTACTGACTCTATTGGTTACTATTTATTTAATGCTTATGGCAATTTACAAATGATTGAATTACAAACTGATGTGTAACTGTGTATTGTGAGGGTGTGGCAGTTGGGCAGCAAACTATGGCTACCACCAAGCAGTGCCACTGCTACACCACCGCTAGATTAAATGTTGAGTCGTAACCGAATGTCGCACTTATAACAGCCGAGGTTAGGGATTCAACTGAGCGCGAACTTAGAAAAGGACAGACAGTAGAAGAGACAGAGAGGTCCAAGCAAACGAAGCTAGCGGCCCCAAAGCATCAATGAATCATCAGCAGGCAATGAAACTTTTTTATTTATTAATTTTTCTGAATGCAACTTTTCCCAATGTATTTTTGAGACTTTTCTGATTAACCTGATACCAAACACGATATGTCTGAATTATGTTAAATGGTAAGTAAATATATATTAAATAGTAAGTGAATATATTAAATAGTAAGTAAATATAATTCAAACTATATCGTGTTTGATATCATTTTAATCAGAAAAATCTCACAAATACGTTGGTAAAGCTTTCAAGAAAAAAAGGTCAAAAATGAAAAAGCTTTATCCTTGAATTGGATTAGTCACACTCATATGATCCGGGTTGCATCATGCTACGCTGCTCCCTCATCGAGCGTCGCGTTCTGCCAAGGATCCCTCCATGTGAAGGGGGTAGTTATGCCAGAGTTTATCCAACTTTTACTGTAGTGATATTCTAAATCTTGTGCATACGCCAATATCCTCACATTCGCCGCCCAAATTGCGTTCTCTCCCTTGCTCCATCCGCAGCTTTCTCTCTCTTCGTCCTTTAGTTCGATTTGAATGTGTTAGCTCTTTCAGCGAATTGCGACGTAGAACGTGAAGTGCCCCCGTATACATGTGATCAGAGAAATGCCTCTTGACGTTTGACGAATCAGACCCGCATTCTTTCCGCAAGCCAAGTTAAAGTTGTCGGACTATACCATGCGCGGTTAAATGGCCGGTTCAATAAAATGGAAATATGTAATTTCTTGTATTCTTAACACTATTCCTACCGACACTTCACGTATACCTTTTCCTACCGCAACCGGTGAATTTGTCAAATGATAATTTTTTCCCAGAAAATGAACAGTAAAAAAAGAAGTGAATATTGAAAAATGTATTATAATGTGAATGTATTATACGTATATTTGAGGAAAAGTCGTGAAGTTTAAAGGCGATTCAATCACTTTGTATATAGGAAATTCTAATCGAAATTTTAAAAACGGTCATTTGACCGGTCGTGGTAGGAATAGTGTTAAGTAAAGACTGTTTGATACCTTGTTTTTTGTTTTAAGTTGACAGGCTACTGTATTTCTTTCAGAAAGGTATCGCCGTTATTTCATAACCGGTCAAAGGATCTGCTATAATAAGAATTGGTTTCGATAAAGTGTCGGTATGGTTAGTATGAATTATGTAAAAAAGCCGTAAGAGTACATTAGGAAAAAGCGACAATTGCAAGGACCTTTTCAGGGTGCATGATAAGTGTTTGTACGGCTAAAAGCGCAGAGGTTATGCACAGAGGACGATCGAGGAACCTCGACTTACGTAAAGCCTTTCGCACTCGATCGAATTCCCTGGCCACCCGGCGGCGGTCTGCGCCTCTCTATGCGCCTATTACGTCGACTTTACGATCTACTCGTAAATGTCGGGACCCTTGAAATTAATAGACCACTACGTTACACGTTCCCACACAGAAGTGTTGGACCTATCACCGTGCAATATCGATGATTTCTTTATTGCCGTAGTCAGTAATAATCCCCCTGCGTTGGTCCGTTTTTGATTTCTATCATAAAACGCGATGCAAGTTGGGGCGCAAGTAAAATCGAATTCTCTTTTGGGTTATTCAATCCACCTACCTCTTTGAGGGAGCTGTATTATTATAATATATATTTGAAAATAATTTAGTACGTACGGCGTCGTTAAATTACAGTTTAGGGTCCTCGTCGTAACCTCTGGGAATTCTTTTTGTGTGACGTGTTTATCGTAAGTTCGGTTGTTATGGAAGCTACCTAAAACTATTGATCCTGAGCGAAATTAGTGCGGTAGTTTGAAGCAGAAATTGTGGAAGAGAAACTGAAGTTGTTAATATATAGCGTGACACGTTGAGTTTAATTAATTCGATACTGAATATGAAAACACGTCCGAGTTCTGCTTTGAATCGTTTTTGACGGATCTCACAATCAACTGACATCCAGTTACATTAACTTTTTGCGGGATTGTTTTTCTACTTTATTATCAATTAATCGAAATTAATTTAATATCCAGAATATAACGATGCGTATTACTTTAACATTATAAACATTTAAACATGTTTAAACAATGGTCAAAGGGAAAACGACGCCCAAAATGCTCCAACTTTTGTGGATATATTCCTATCTATCTTAGAAACTACATGCCGAGGACGAATTCTAATAGAAGGAGACGATAGAGTAGATATTTTTCTTCAGGAAATCATAATTGAAAGTTGTAATACAAGTGTTGTTTTCGGCTGAGAAATTAAAGTAACTCCGCAAGACATAAGGTCCTGCCAGTGATTCTCAGTGTAACCGTTTCACCCGCGCTAGTATTATAGTCTGCTTTCCAAGTATACGTTTATTCTTTATGAGTTATTTTATGATTTTATGAGTTATTATATGTAGCTTGCTTTACAAATACATTTTATGTTTATGACTTACTTTTGGACAATTATTACAATATTTACAATTGTAAGTTGAATTCTACGAGCAACGGGAGCAATTATTTCCACTTCACTCACCGACGAGTACGACGTTCGCCGCGTGTTATCAAAACAAACCAGGCGGTCCTCGGCGATTGCACCTTCCAGATATTCGTCTCCTTGATCCACTAACAATAACAAGTATGCTTCGATGTTTGCCTCGCTATCAGTTTGCCCTCGACCGCCGACGAGTAATCAGTGTTCCGTGATCGGGTTCAAGCATTTTCACCTATTAGTGCGTGTATAATACTTTCGAAGACGAGATTCAGAATCACAAAGGACCTCTGTTTTTGTGAGCTACTTGATAATTCACCCTTACGGTGGTATCAACCCTTAGTTAGCGGTCATACATTCGCAAGAAAACACTTTCACCGTTGCAATCGTATATCTGCTCTCAGCCACGAAAGCAAAGAATCAACACGTTTCTGAGGTATAACTCTTACTAAGATTTTAGTAGTTTTGTTTTAAGTGGGATTACACATTTTGTATCTAATGAAATACGCCCGCAAAGGGTTAATGAAAAGTACTCTAGAAGAGAAATAAAGTATTTCTTCTGGCACAAAAGCTTTAATATGTAATTTTAATAGCATTTTTTGTGCCGAACTCAGATATATAATTTGTCTGTCTGCATTATGTGGGGTCTTTTTGTGATAAGCACTTTTATTTTTAATAAGTCGTAGAATCTTAAACTTGAGAATGCAACTGCACAATATTGCTTATTTATATGATAAAATTTTGCAAATATACTTCTCTGTTTAATGTAGCATTATTGTCGTGAAATAACTCATAAACAATAAATGTACTTGTAAAGCAAGCTACATATCGTAACACTAGCGCGGGTGAAACGGTTGCGCTGAGAATCACTGGCAGTACTTATGTCTTGCGCACATTAATTTCTTAGCCGAAAAAAAACTTATGTTTCAAATTTCAATTATGGTTTCCTCAAGAAAGATGGCTGCTCTATCGCCTTCTTGTATTAGAATTCCTTTTCGGTGTTTAGTTTTTAAGATAGATAGGTAAATATCCACAAAAGTTGAGGCATTTTGGGCGTTGTTTTACGTTTGAGCATTGTTTAAACATGTTTAAATGTTTATAACATTAAAGTGATATGCATCATTATATTCGGGAGGATCTTTGGAATCATTTTATGTAAAAAAAATTAAATAATTGTCACGGTTAACTCGCAAAAAATTCTGAATGTTGAAAATTTGCATTTTTTCCCAAACTAATTTTCTCAGAAATGGGGTCTGATGGAGACAAACAGACTTCGTATTCGTGTTCAGCATCACAAAATCTGTAAGAAGCAGCATATGTATTCTTTGGGCACAAAATCGTGTTGGCCAGTGTTATATAATCGCTGTAAATATTAAAACATAAAGTTGTTACATGTATAAGATTATTATTCAATTTCAAAGTTGCAAATAGTATATTATATGCAATACAAAAGCACGGAATTACATAAGAAATGTTAAAAATATTTTTTTAACATCTACTTCTTGTAGAAAAAATGGTTTGTGGATAACATGGATGAAGTTCAGCATTAGAGAAGTTTACACCATTAATTTCCCTGTGTTAAATTCTTAACATTAAATCAGCAACATCTTGATTAATTATGTTATACAATTATACGGAATAGTTGCAAACATATTTTGTCCACGAATCTATTAAATATATTCAGTATCATTTAGAAGGTCAAATTACATCGGGCAACGTTTGTATCTTATATGTCAATTATACTTAATTTAATTTGATTAAAAAATCGAATTTTTCCATAAGATCTAGATTAACCTGAAGTACCTGATAACGCGCTTTTGAATTTTCTTTAAAGTTCAATATTGACTACATACCAGATATTTTAGCTATCTATTTTTAGATATTTTAACATATATTTCGCAGTGTAAACAATTAACTTTGGGTATTGTACTTCAGTAAGAAATTGAATACCCAATATCCAAATTACTCTTATTCCAAAATTAGCGTCATTCCACACAACCTTCACGAGTTTCCCTACAATGAAGAATTTCCAATCTAGTGAAAAATACGATTGCTTTAGAATTACTCGGAGTAAAGAGGATCAGTTAATTAAATAAACGTACAAGTCTAAGAGTACTCGTTGAAGTCTACGGACATCTTGATTATTTTCTGGCGACTTTACGAGCAGAACGCAGCTCCAGACGCCGTCCAGACGCGAGTTGTTAAGCGCGAATAAATCTGCGTCACCCACGCTCGCTGAAACGGCGCCGGTGTCGGTCGACGGTAAAAATTATTAAGTACTAGTAGAACTTCGGGGATGACTACCTTTTTTATTTAAAAATATGGCTCTCAGTTTAAAACGTTCTGCCTGCGACCACCCAGGCTTGAGGCAGAAAGAGTGTTAAACTTAACGCCTTTTGGATTGCACTATATACTTTGGAATTTTGTAGACTTTCATGGCGCATGTTGCTAATGCTTGCTAGTTATCTCTTTTAACTTAAAATACTCAGAGAAATCAAAAATAATAGAATAGTTGCTAACATAAGTAAATATAATTGCTACTTTTGCGGAAAATGTTTTTTTTTCGAAAAAGTCCTCTGCTGCCCTTTCTTCTCTTTCCAAAATTACTTTGCAAAACTGAAATAATTATATCTGCTTGATCCCTTTTTCTTCTTTTCTTTTAGCTCATTTATTTAGTGTGGCTAACCATACCGAATTAATCGTTGAACATCTTAGAGTTAATTTTAAGCATGTATATAAATACGGTAAAGTCATCAGTGGTTAACACGTTGAACGCCGTCAGTATTTCGTTAGTTTCATCATTTCTATCAAAGTGAAACTATTTCTAATAAAATCACATTTTTATAAAGTGGAAACTTCAAAGACACAGCCGGATATATATTCAGCGGAAATTAATCTTTTTAACGTCAATATTTCAATATTGAATATATTACAAAATTCGTAAAGATTGCCATGTAAAAGTCGCATGAAATTTCATTGAATTTAATAGCGCCGGTCACCGGTGACCCCCATGGCAGTCAACGTGTTAACCAGTTAAGAAAATTTCTCTGCATAGATGGTAGCCAAAGGTTGTTCCTCTATTAAATTGAGAGACTCTAATACGTGAAAATGCTGTCTGAACTTCTTATATTATGTAACAAAACTAACTGTTTAGAAGTATGTAGCTATATTATCCAAGTTTTATAGACATTTTTAAAATTTTAATAATATCGTCTTAAGGTGACCATCCCTGACATCCAGAAAGCTATAAATTGACCATATGTTAGTTAGTAGTTAACCACTTACATTATAATATCTCAGTACTAGATGACATACAAAATACACACACATATAATTTTAAATTGTGTATTCTTTAACAGAGAATTTAGCTGCATAAGTAAAGTTGCAAAAAATTATTTATTAAAATAATGTATTAAAAATATGCATTTTTTTTCATCAATTTCTTTCGATAAACATTAATCCGCTATCGAATAAATGTGCATACGTAAACTATGATCCTAAAGCCTAAATGAACGTTTGCATTCTCATTAAATGTCTCATCAGTATCGATACATTTTTGAGTTTGTATTCGAACATTTATTTACGACATCGTGGAAGGAGTTTTTTAATTCTTATTTTGAAATAAATTTCATAAATTCTGGGACTTTGTCATATTTGTTATATAAGCTTATTCCTCGTATATTCAGGTATGAAATATATTATATTTACAATAGACTTTTTGTGGACTTGGAAGGATATGAAATATATATTCGAATACGAAAAATAGTTTCTTCCATACTTTTCATAGATTTCGAAGGAAGAAACGTAAACGGGCAGGCCAGGTCGCAACTCTTTTACCGTGTAGAAAACGTGGGTGGTGAGACAACCGCATCCGATATGTCTTAGCTGAGACCAGTTCGCTTGGTGGTCTACCGGTCGCTAGGAACAATTTCAACGAATGCGTTTTCTCTTGGATTTAGTCGTCGATTTGTCGCTAGGACAACTAGATGTCGTTTTTCGAAGGAACGTTGTCTATTGTCTGTCAGTCGAACAGGCAGGCTCAGCTGGTACAACTGAAATTGAGAGGATTCTACCCGAAGTAATGAAACAGAACTTGTGTCAAATTCCTTTCTTTGCGCCTTGGTTTTCCTAAATATCGAATTTGGAAATTCACAAAATTGATATATTTGCGTGCATTCTCGGTTATCAGTTCATTTTGTTATAGCTTTTTATCATACGTATCAGTGCACATAAATAGTGATGATGCTGTCGCTGAAAATATTTGTAATAAGGTAACTGTCTTTGTGTTTTATTTAAGTTTTCTATGAGCCATCTCGCTGACAAAATATATTTTTCAAACTCTCCTTGGGAGCTTGCGATGTTAATGCATTTGCTTTTAATCGGTGGTTTGTGCAAAGAAGGATTTACTATTCTTTATCCTGATAGATAGGTTGTATAGAGAGTAGAGCTACAATTAACCGAACGTAGTAACTTTTTTACGTTGGATGAAGGTGACATTGGTGAACGTAGCTGTATAGGTGGCTTATACATTTTGAATGCTGATTTCTTCACAAACGGAATCTCGCATGAAGATATCGTATGACATGCTTCATGTTTAATTTTTCACATGGAACCAATTTTATCCCAGATTTATTATTATTTGCGGCCTAATTTGCGATCTTGCTGTTGAGTACTATGGGAAGTTGAGAGGTTGACCATAGATGACGATTGGTGCTTCGTCATTAGGACGATATTTCTGTATAGATATGCACAAATAAAACACGCGTATTTCTTTTATTGGTCAATTATATTTATTTATCTAACTTGTCTAGGCAACTAGTGCCAGATGAACTTAACTTAGTGCGTTGTTTCTTGTCTCCGGTGATGTTCCGACTGTTATATTTTCTCTTCGTAATAATACTTGTGAGTGTCATTGATAAGTACTTACAATTAGAGTACTTGCGAGTACAATTAACAAGGACGTCGCACTAAACCGATAATAATGCTACTGATAAAGGCAAAGGCGGTCGAAACATCAGTGCCAGTATTAAATCGTACTTTTGGGAAATAAAAAAAAAATTATATAGCTTTTTTATGTGATTAACGTTGAGATGGATTCATAACTAATAGGTCTTACACAGAAAGTTTTTCACTGATTTTAATACTTAACATTAATTTACTATTCTGCTAAAAAGTTACAGAAGATCATTTAATCACAAGCAATTTTAATTGCAATCTACGTAGTCATAACTAAAAGCATTTTAATATTTACAATTTTAGTCGAAAAGATATGAAAAAGAGCTGAAGAACCTTTCTTTTTTCAAAGTACAGAAGCAAATTTGTAAACGATAGTATCTCATATGTATTTACGAGATTGAAATCTTCATTAACTGGAAATGTGTCTGCTAACTGGTAACTGTAAGTGTTATATCGGTGTCCAATTAAAGTTACCGGGAAATAATTATACCTTGTAGACGATGACGGAGTTACTGGAAAGTAATTAAGGTATTTAGGAACATGTCAGGTACAGTTATTTGGAAAGTTAATTTTGTGTCTGGAAGTTTAAAGAGATCAATTTAAAGCGAAATAATTTGATAAAAACATTAATGCCTAATTGTGTATTTTTAAAATTACGTTTGTTCGAAGTAGTTTTCTGTATAACACGTAGTATTTTATAATCTGTATTGTTATAATTTTCTTTATTTAAATATCATCATTTCAATTCAACGACTTTGTTTAATAACTATTCAAGCTAATATAATATATTTAACCATCCCAATGACTACAGTGGTTATGATTATTAAAAAGTGATGGTCTGCCAATTTGCAGAAAAATCCGCAAATAATATCCTAATATCTAGATATAAAAATAGACTTTTATTGTATTCATTGATTTTATAAAAATAAAAATATATACATCGTCGTTAAATATTACACCACACAAATTCGATTTTTTGTGTTGGATGTCCTTATACGCCTTCGACTGCAGACTGGAAAAATATTGTTTGAAAAAGAGATTGAATTTCGTTTAGAAAAGATGCTTTCAAATACAACTTGTAGAATTTGAGGAAAACACAGCACGTTGGACTGCGCAAAGGTGCCGAAAATGTTAAACGTTTAGTCGAGAAACTCAGAACCAAAAGAAGGGGTGGCAAGCAATTATAGAAAATGAAATCAAATTATACAGAATCACAAAGAACGCAATAACGACAAAAAAACAAGCACAGATGTTCAGAATTACAACCGATATCTGCAAACGTTCATCAATAATTGTCCCTAAATGACATTCACTGCCGGATGCTAAATTCGGAGATCCAATAGCAGTTGCTACTAAGATTTAAATTCTAACATCAACAATCAGAAAACAAAACAGAGTTAGTCAAAAGGAGAAGATGGAGAGGCAGAGAGAGAAAGACAAACAATGACTCTAAAGAGGACGACGTATCGGATGAAAGCGAGCTGCATAAGAAGACAATTATGAAGTCGTGATAATTTATCGCGTGTGTCCCAAGTAGGATGAAAAAGTTTGAAGTGGTGACCGAAGCAAAAGAGACGAGAGGCTCTTCGGTCGATGCGAGAGGAAACGGTTTCGTCTACATTATGAATCTCCTCTTCGCTCTTTGCTCTCCGTTCGTCGTGAAGCGGCGCCAGAGCAACGACGGCAATTTTTATTCCGCTTGGCGATAAACAGATCCATCCAGCGATTCTACGTTTTCGTTCCTCTCTGTGCCTCTGCGTCTTTTCACCCCATTGATAGTCATCGTCCTCGGCATGGGTGATCCTGTCGAGACGGAGCATGACGATCGATGGTAGGTGCCGTTTTTCTCTTACTTTCGAACGTGCGAATGTCCTCCGTCGCGACGCATCAAGGACGGATCGTCTCGTTGTCACTCGAAGTGCCTTCGTGAGACGAATTTTGCCAGGATCGAAGTGCAAGGGAAGTTGAGTGCAGTTTCGCTGTGGGATTTCACCTCCGGTTCGCGAAAGAGATCGTTATACGGATGAAATGACGTGAAAGTTGGTTGAAAATACATTTGACAATGGCAGAAGGAAACTTTGTTTCATGTTGGAGTTGCGCGGATATGAGAATCTTTGTGAAGCTGTGTCAGTATTTATTTATAATTTTATTCACTTTTTATGCCGATTTAATTATTCTAGTATTTATCAGTTTGGTTTAAAAGGATTCGGTTATCGTATAAATGAATTTCAACTGAAAATTTACTCCAGCATAGGAATCTGTTATAAAATATATTGATATTTAGCGAAAAAGTATAGAAATTTCCAATGTGAGTATTTGGAAAAAAATTATTTGGGGGATGGTGTTCCCTTTTTTACGTATGCAACATTTTTCATTCAAATTCAAATAATATAATAATATTATTAATTCTAGGATATTCCTTAAGATTCAATAACTGCAAGTTTGAACTTTCGTAGTTCTATTTTGAACAGATACAAGTTAAACAAAAGTAAAGTAAATATTTTTCAAAATAATTAACATCACATTTTTCATATTTTTAAACATGTTAAATATTTCAAACATTGCAAAGCAGTAGAAGCCTTCAGGAATTAAAAGTCATTACCATATTGTGCAGCGTTTCAATATCAATTCATCCTCGTGCAAAATATTAATAATTTATATTTCCGAGACGTTAATGTAAAGTTACATAAAATAACATAAATATAGCTCTATAAAAGGATCATTTTTTTCATCATCCATATGAACAGCATCGCCGTGTTTCCGATATTTTGAATTTAATTCGTAAAATGTATTATGAAGACATCATATTTATTGGAACACTATTGTACCGCAGTACGTTAACACGTTGAACGCCACCGGTATTTCGCTAGTTTCATCATTTCTACAGAAGTGAAACTTTTTCTATTAAAATCACATCTTTATAAAGTAGAAACTTCAAAGGCACAGATGGATATATATTCAGCAGAACTTTATCTTTTTAACGCCAATATTCATATATTCAATCTATTACGCAATTCGTAAATATTGCAATTTAAATGTCATATGAAATTTCATTGAATTCAATAGCACCGGTCACCGGTGACCCCCATGGCAGTCAACGTGTCAATGATTATATCGACAAACATAATTTTAATTATATCTCCATAAATACTCTCTGTAGGAATAATTTGTTGAGCAATGAAACGTCGATATCAAACAATTAATTTCAATAGTTTAGGTTTCGAAAATCCATTACATCCACTCTGTCCAACTGACAAACTCTGCTCATCGATATCGGTAAGCTATTCGGCTGACATTAATTCACTTTTCTCCCCTTCTTCTTTCCTCGTTTATTACAATCGTTAAAAGGATTCGTCAGAATTCATTCCGTCTCCATTTCTACGGAGAGTTCTTCGAGAAGACGATGTGATTGATGTCAACATCTAACTCCCCGGGGGACCGACGATGTTGTTTCAAAGCGCACGTACGATCTCGTAGCTCATCAAGGACGATCTCTATCGCGGTAATGGCCACGAAGAATTTTCGCGAGTGTCCCAGGAACGGATAACAATTCGAGGGTAATACGCAGAAACGCGATGGATTGGCAGGGTCGTTCATAGCTGAAATAACCTGAAATCCCTCTGCCACTCGTCAACGACAATTTCCTACCGACTGTCCTTTTTATTTTCAAGGTTACCAAGGTTGTTCTCTCGAATGGAATGATTGCTACGCATTGCGATCAAGATCTCGACTACTGCGAAAATTTCTCTTTCTGTGTCTCGATTTCAAGGCAGAAGGAGGGATTATTGCAAATTTCATTTAATGACTACTTTCGAGGAATATAGCAATTCAATGTCAACTGTACAATAGTAGTAGCATTAAACATGTCGGGCGGAATTTTTCTACGAAGAAAGTAATTGGTAGGACTAGTTTTCTTTTTAAAGAGTCTATATGATGGGAATTTAACGTCGATTCATCTTGATATGCATTTGTCCGTCGGCTAAAATTCTATGTGGGTAATGTCGTTTTTTCTCCGAGCATATGAAAACGTTGTCGTTTGAATCGTTTGTATAAATTAGAAAATTTCATGCAGCATAAACACAATTAAAACCGTGACAAAGTATTGTTCGATTCATCGACTTCGAGTTATGATCGTAATTTTATAATATAAATTTGATAATGATAGTAAATCAAATTCTTAGCAGTATTTCCTGGCAATTGATTAATTTATTTTTCTTTGAAGATAAAGTTGTTTCATTGAATTTTACTGAAAATATCAATCGTTATTAGTTATTGTGATTGTTTCAATTATTTGTGAAATTCTTGAGTAATATTTTTGAATACTGTTTTAGAAGAACTATTTTAGGAATTTCTCGGCACGAAAGTCACAATTTTTATTAATTGAACAGAAGACTTTTTATATTTGTGAACTATTCTTTCATATTCGTATGTTACTCAATATAATAACCCATAAATCTTAAATTGTGAAGCTATGAGCTATTTAATTGGTACAATTAGAACAAAAATTGTTTGACATTATTTAATATTAGCGTCCGGATTTCAATAACTCATAGCGTCTCCCTTAATTAACAGATGTAATTACTTCAATTTTATTTGTATAGTTGTCCAATAATTACATTTTTACGAAAGATAAGAAATTATGTAAATGATGTTACGGAAATACTCAATACTATTTACAATAATATATCGGTGCTGAACTTATTTACATAATTGTCATATTTAATTGTTATCAAGCGTACGATGGCATTTTTCTCGTGTTTCACAAATGAAGCCTTTTCAGTAGTATGCGATGATATATCCCAGATATTTTACTTTTGTCATTACTTGTTTCCATAGTAAATCTGAATTTGAGGCTCAATAACCATTTTATACATTTAACACAAGGATTCTATAATACATCTACTTGCTATTGTCGTTAGATCAAAGAAATTATCCGATACTAAAGAATATTACGAAATAGGGTTCAATGAACTCACAACGAAGTTAAAGATTTATTTTTAGCCTAACAAATCTTTTGTTGAGGATTAAATCCTGATGTAATCCAAAGTCTTCTTGTATTATTTTCTGTATTGTTTTATTAAAGTAAACCAAATTGTGAAGTGACAAAAGTCCACGATTATTGTGAAGTTTATTGTATGTAATTAATAAATTATTTTTCACGTGTTTTAGTTAATTAGTGAAAGGTATCAAAGAGTGTCATGAACTTCATTTCCGACTCTTTCCACATTTCTAACAGAATATGTGTTTGCAAAAAATGTTTTAACTGCTACTGTTAAAAGATCAATACAGGAAGGAAGGTAGAAGAAGACTGCAGCATGAAATTACTTTCGATCGAAAGAAGGCTAATGCAATCACCGAGCGGAGACGAAGTGGGAAATATTGAATTCACGTCCCGTTTCTATCGTGCCTTCGATCCCTAGGGATAGAGCGTCTCTTTCTGCTCCTTTTCTCTCTGTTTACCTATCTATCTATATTTCGGTCCGGAGAAAGGGAAGGTGAGACTATTCTGGGCTTAAAAGTAAAAAATATCTGGAAGCTATGACCTACTTCAATTTAGTCATGTTCATTAGTATGTCCACTTCGCTCTTAACTTCTGCCGTCTCTTGAGACTCCGATTGGCAGCGTTGCTCATTCAACACTTTTGCTGCCTCAATTTTAATGACATTTGATTCAGAAACTAACGAGGGACCACAAGCTATTTTCATTACACCTTCTGTAGCTGATGATTCAACAATTTTTATTCTTTCGTATACGTTGTTGCATATTAAAATATTAAATTTCGCGCCTTAATTTCTGTAGGTCTCCCTTGATCAATTAAGTAATTATTTATGTTGGGATATACATCACTGATATCAATGACCTCGAAATATGTTATAGAGGATAGTAACTTAAATAACTTTTGCTGTACATATGATAAACGCTTAGCTTCTTAGCTTTGGGCAATCTTTAGATTAGATTTCTATACGGATTTGATCACTACGGTTATATTTACATAGCTACTAATTTCCATACTTTAATATTTTTTTACATGTTTCTAGATTAGGAATGTGGTAAATGATAACGAAAGTTCTTTTGGAGATAATTCTAAAATAGGGTGATGGGTATATGAACATATTTTGTTGAAATGTTATTGGTTTTATTTGAAAACGGTGGGATGTATCGTAAAGTAAATAATAATCATCACATACAACACTGTAAAATGTTTAGTTTTTATATTAAATATTGAAGATACGCGTATGTAAAATATGTAGGTATAACAATGAAGCATTTGAACCCATTAAAAGGGCAGAAAAAGTTCTCATGGCGACACTTTTAACCTTAAATAATATTCCAGGTTGTACGTATTCTCTAAACTTTAGAGACCTCAAGCTTTCGTATACAGGAAAAGTAGGGATGATTAATTAATTGAAAAAACGGACATATGTCAAAGTTCTACGTAGCATTTTTAGAATTATACATAAATATTAACACTAGATCTACGGGCGCTAAATCTGGTATATTTAAATATATTAAATAAGTACTTTAAAAAAGGATGGATCAAGCGGTAAAAAATACGATCAGTTAAGTAATTTGTGTATTACAAGATACACGTGAAATATTTACTGTACTGCTTCTCTGTCAACTTGAGAAAATTTTTTAAAAAAGTCGGAACCCGTCAATTTGACGGCGGCCGTAGATCTAGTGTTAATATAAGTCTTGTAAATTATTAGAAAATAATGTTATTATATTTAGTAAATATTGAAAGGTTGATATGTATGTTGCAAAGCAATCAGTCAATCACTAGTCAGTAAATATAATATTTTCTTGCTGATCTCTAATTTACGTGAATTCCATGGGTATACCTCCCGCAAGGCAGGTGTTAGGCAGGTACATTCGATGGTAGCACCTGGCACCTTATATACTCCCCATATGACAGTACAAGCTTCTTCCTGTCCCTGCGGAAAAGAGTGGGAATGATAATAATTTGCCCCTCGTTAACGGCACTAATTATAACGAAAACTTAGCAGTTCAGAGAATCGTCAAAATGAACATGCAATTTGACACCTCCGATATGTTTCAATTGATCCCTCTTAATTATGATGTAAACGTCACTAATGTGCTCAACGTTAATTGCAAGTCGTTAGTGTTGGCACTATACAAAATTATGATGAACAATTTTTATTTTGTTATATAGTAGTCGAATTTCAAATATCGGTTACAATGTCTTAATTATTTGCTTTTCTCTTAACACTAGATTTACGGGCGTGAAATCTGTTACATTGCAATATATTAAATAAGGGCGTTGGAAAAAGAGGAATCAAACGGCAAAGATGGTAATTCGTTGAATCATTATTGTATTATAAAATACACGTGAAATATCTACTGTACAGCGTCTCTGTAAAGTTGAGAAATGTTTATAAAACAAGTAGGAACCAGTCAATTTGGCGGCTTCCGTAAATCTAATGTTAAAGGTATATTGCATTATTCCGATATTTAACAACATCTGTACATAGAATACTGCATAAAATTATACTGGTACAAACTTCGTGCTCAATTTTTATTTTACGGAATTGATATTTCTCAATTTCTTTTTCCAACATTCTTATTATGGGCGACAAATGTAGTATAAATGCGATAGAAATTTTCTCAAGTACGAGAGTGCATAACGATCATGAGCAAAGTAAAAACCCTTGAAAAGGTATTTTCACATTCCCGGCGATGTGAAAGAAGGAAAATTAAAGAACTGAAGGGGGAAAGAGGCGGAAAAGAGGAACGAAGAATGGGAACGGGAATCCGAGTGAAGTTGCTCTCTTTAGTCTCCCGCCTGTGGCTATTGACTGAAAAACACTGATGGAACGTCGTCAGAATTTCTATAGCTCTTCTTGAACACCGTCACCACTCCCTTCATCAAAGCCTTTCGCTGCGCAGCTATTTACAAACAGCTAATATCGGTCTTTTTACAATGAGTCGTCTTACCCTCATCGAGAAATTGTTTTTTTTTATAGGAAATCGAAATGACAAAATGGAGGAGTAAATTGAGGGCTTGTTTAACAAAACGAAAGAATTGGTTTAGTTCCTTCCGTGTCGCCCATTTATCACTTTCTAGTACTGTAAGTCAATGATAATCTGGAATGAGAGTTTACGACTACTCTGGATAGCACCATCTGCAAATACTCTCTATTAGAGAATATTTAGCACATTCCGTGGTTTGAAGTTATCGTTTCTAAGAGCCAAAGTGGTCATTCCTTTTATTTTACATTGAGTTCAGACGGAATACTTGCAAGCTATTAGCACTAAAACTCTGGAGCCTGTAGAAACACTTTATACTATTAACCTTACTTCGACGGAAATATATTGCAGACCCTTGTTTCACTCAATTCTTGATTTTTGAAGAATGTTTAAAAAGTGTTCTTGCAAGAGTGTAGTTGATCGTTGGGATTTTATACACCTATTTGTTATTAGAGGTAAATTACATTAAATAAAAGAATAATTCTAGTAGATTTATTGATAAGCATTTTCTAAAAATTTGATCAAATTGCTTAAAGCTTGTCTTATTTATTTAAAGCAACAATCTTTCAAACATTGTAAATAATGTTAAAGGAATGCTAAACAAAAACGGGATGTATTTTCGTGGAATACTCTTGTAGGAAATTATTAAAGCTGTTTATATTTCTTATAACCGTAGATTTATCGCAGTATATTTTGCATTAATTTATGCACACATTAATAATTGTGATAGTTACAACGGTATAATTTCAAAAAATTCCATATACTTATTCTTATCTGAACTTGCCTAGTGTCAAGAAATATATATTGAAGCATCTAGAAGCGCAAAATATATATTTGGTTGTTGATAAAGTACTTAGCAAAGTGTATGTAATATATATTGATTTTTATCTTCTTTCTTTTTTTCAGAAATTAACACGCTAGGACTTTTTTTTGAACTTTGAAAATTGAGAATTAAACTTTTTTTGCACAAATAATATTTACCCTAATTCTTATGGATTTTGTTGCGCTGAACACAAACGTGTAATCCGTTTTCCTTCATCACACTTCATTTTTGAGAAAATCAATTTAAAAAAACATGCAAAACTTTAATTTTGAGAACTTATGTATTTTAATCGTTATAGTTATTACAATTTGCTTTGCACAAAAAGATTTAAAAAGATTAAGATTAAGATTACTTTAATGTTATATACATTTAAACATGTTTAAACAATGCTTAAGGCAAAAACGACGTCCAACATATCCCAATATTTGTGGATATTTTCTGATGTTCAAAAATATACGTCGAAGAGAAAATCTAATGGCAGGAAGCGATACAGCAGATTTTTTTCTTGGGGATACCATAACTCAAATTTACAACACAAGTTTTCTTTTCAGCTGAGAAATTAAAATAGCTCCGTAAAACCGAAAGTACTACCAGTGATTTTCAGCGCAGCCGTTTTAGCCGCGCTAGTATTACAGCTTGCTTTACAAGTACATGTATTATTTATGAGCTATTTTATTACAATAACACTACATTAAACAAAGTATTATATCTGTAAAATTTAATTCTATGAATAAACAATATTGTTTAATTGTATTCACGATTTCATGATTAATTATACGTGGAGTGGCGGCAATTTCTGCTTCTCTGGCCGAGGAGTACGACGTCCGCCAGGTGTTGTCAAAACATACTCTGCTTAAACGGATTTCGGCGACCGCAACCTACAAGTGTCCGTCTCGAGAGCCCACTAACAATAAGTCATTTCGATGTTGGCCTTGCTATCAATTTGCTCTCGACCGCCGACGAGTAATCAGTGCTTCTGTGATCGGGTTCAAGCATTTTCACCTATTAGTGCGCGTATAATACTTTCAAAGAGGAGATTCTGGACCACGAAATAACTCTCTTTTTACGGGCGACTTGGTTATTCTCAAGGTATCCTTGTAGTCGTATTTAATGTACAAGTACTAGAAGAGAAATAACGTCTTGATTTAATATGTGACACGCAGTTAAATATTTAATAGCTCGTATCATTTTAATGTAATTTATCGGACTCTAGAATTTCATTCTTTTTCGGCAGACATGGTTTAATGTGTAATTCTAACAGTATTTTTTCCGCTGAATTTAGGTATGCAATTCGTTTGTCTCCACCATCTAAGGTTTTTTTGGGACAAGCATTTTTATATTTAATAAGTCGTGTAATCTTGAAATTAAGGATGCATTTGAGCAATATTGTTTATTTTTATGATCAAATTTTGCAAATATAATACTTTATTTGGTGTAGTTTTATTGTCATAAAATATCTTATAAACAATAATTGTACATGCTTGTAAAGCAAGCTATGACACTAGCGCGGTAAAACGGCTGCGCTGAAAATCACTGACATTATGTTGTGTCTTCCAGAACTATTTTAATTTCTCAGCCGAAAACAAAACTTGTGTTGCAAATGTCAATTATGTTTTCCCCAAGAAAAATGTCTGCTCTATTGTCTACTGGTATTAGATTTTCTCCTGAACGGATATTTTTAAAGATATGAAAATATCCGTAAATATTGGGACATGTTGGGCGTTGATTTCGCTTGAAGCATTGTTTAAATATGTTTAAATGTTTATAGCATGAAAGTTCATATGCATCGCTACATTCTGAAAGGCTTACGGAATCTTTTTGTGCAAAAAAATTAAATAACTTTGACGATTAATGTACAACTAATTCTGAAATTTGAAAAGTCACACATTTTTCCAAGATTGATTTTCTCGAAAATTGTGTCTGATGGAGAAAATTAGTTTTCAGATTAGTATTCGGCGCCATAAAATCCATAAGACTTATTGTTAGTATATATGTTCTTTGTACGTACAAAACATCGTGTGGAACAGTGTAATTAATAACGTATTATTACATGTTAGGTTGCTAAAATTATATTCCTTTCCGTGCGTTATTAATAAAACAGTCAGTATTAAGTAATTCCGTTTTATTTTTTGTTATCCATGTGAACTCTATTTACAAAATGTTTTAAATTTTTGAGAAAATGCGGCTGTGGAAAACAATGGGTTTATAAGATAATTTTCCGAATTCAGACTTATAATATTATATTGTAAAATATTTTAAACATATTAACTTGTCTTTTGGATACGTTAAATATATAACGGCCTAAATATTAACCCTCTCTTGCATGAATTTCACTGTGGGAATATTACAAAAACCATTGTTATTTAATTATATGAACGCACATGAATATATAGCACTACAAAATGATGTAATTTTTAAAATCTGTATTTTAATCCCCCCAGAAAACATGCTCCAATCGCAAACTATCTTTTGTCAAATATTTAATACGAATTCCGTTATTTATTGCACCGACCGGTTAGTTTATGCAATAGAAGCCCAACCATCACTTTTCAATATCAACCCGCACAAAAGTTAGTGCACCGTTTAGAAAATACAACATAACAAACATTAATTATTAAAATTCTGACCAATCTCCATGCCTTATAAACACGACTATCTTCGCATAACAGCAACACCCAATAATCTCTAATAGCTTCATCACCCCTTAACAATATAAGTGCCAAAGGATACAAAACTTGTCAAACACAAATAAATGCAGTTCACCATAAAATACCAACGTAGAGCGTGACCTATTATCCTCATTATCGACTAAAAGTACGGACAAAGACACTGCAGAATCCATCTGTGAGATTCATCGGTCTGTTCGCGACCCACTCCCGTAAAATTGTTCAGTCCGGCAGCATTGCTGGAACGGTTGCAATCGTGGCGCGCAGTCTGCCAAAATTGATTTCGACTCCGTGCATCCGGAATCTTGCGGGGACCTCGATATAAAGCCTCTTTAATTCGATAACAATTCGTTCGATCGTTGTGAATTCGAGGTTGAGCCAGAAAGAGGCAGAATCGAGGGCAAAACAACACAAAGGAATACTCTCCCCTGGGAAATTGAATCTTGGAAGGTGATTGAAGAGAAATCTTGGAGGGACCCGAAGGACAAGAGGTAAAAGAAACGATTTTGAAAAAGAACGCGATTTCACGCGGAGTTTACTGACGCAATGCGGGGTGGTCAGACAACATGGCGCACCCTTCTTCCGTTTGTCAAGATATAACCCACTCGCGCAGACACAGTACACCCTGCACTTAAAAGTTCAGTACTGATTGCTATAATGCTGGAACGGTAAGAAGGCAGCTGAGGGGTAATTGGCTCTGATTCGCCCGACGGATAGGGACATCCCTCTACCTCACGCATTTTCGATTTTGTCGCGCTATTGGCAAAAGAGACTCACACATTCGTTGCGTTGTCATGTGAACGACGAAAGTAGTGTTTTATTTTCGGTTGTCATTCGTCAATCTTAGGTTTAAAGGACCGACATGGCGGGGATAGGCGGTGCGAGAACAATCTCCCCTTCCGTCTCAGTTGCCTTCTTACCGTTCCACCACTTTATAAGGAGTAGATATGCTTAATGTTTCTTCTGTGTGACTTCTTTTCGTTGTCTTCGCTACAATGTTCCTTTCGAGTGAACAGTGAATGAACTTCCGTGCACGAAATGACAGTCGTTTTCCTTCCTTTTCTTCCAACCTTGGATATAGTTCGCATGGGTGGGGGTGAGAGTTACTTTGGGAAATGATAAATAGCTGGAAGAAGTTACTACGTAATATTATTTTTGTGTATAATTATTTAGGTATTTACTAACGTGATTACTATGTGTTGATGCAATTTAACACTAGAACAACCGGCGTTCAATCTATCTTATTTCAAAATATTAAATAAGTACTTTGAAAAAGGAGGGACCAAGAGGCGAAAAAGCTAATCGATTCGATGATTTATGTTTTTTAAGATTGACACAGAATATTTATTCTAAGACTCTTCTATAAACTTGGAGAATTTTTGGAAAAAATTGTGTACCAGTCATTTTGACTGGTTTGGTAGTTCTAGTGTTAACGGGATGGCTTTATTTGAATATGAAAATATTGATTAGGAGATATGACGATCGTTACTTTACATCATGTCAGTTATTGACTTAATATTGAGTTATTAATCTAGTAGGAAGATTCGTTTAACATTATAAATAAAGAATTGATCCTTAACAGTCATAAATGAAAAGAAAACTTTAGTTGATAAACAACGATGAAATGAAATTGATGAAATTAATGTAACATTTGAATTAATAGGCAAAAGCTGATTAATTCATTGCTAGACTTGTTAATTTAAAGTGAACGGTTGTTATTAACTTCAATGCTGATGCAATGGGAATTAATTATTTTAAGGAAATGTTAAAAATAGATGTTGCTACATATATCGTATTTACTTTAATACAATGTCATTTCTTTCAAATACTATGATATACATTCTCTAGTATGACTTTCTAAAGTACCTACGTGTTGTATACTTACACAATATTGTTTAGGAAACGTTAAGTATTTCTATAAACGTTTAGATTATTTACTGGCGTGTAAAATGTCTCAAAAGTGCCCCAGTTTTTGTGGACATTTTCCGGTTTATTTTTAAAACTAGACGCCCAAAAGGAATATCAATAGTAGGAGGCGATAAAAGAGTCATTTTTCTTGGGGAAACCACAACTGAAATTTGCAACACCAGTTTTGTTTTGGGCTAAGAAATTCAAATATCTCAGCAAGACACAAGGCAGCGCAGCCGTTTCACCCGCGTTAGTATTATATGTAGCTTGCAATACTTACAAATACATTTATTGTTTATGAGCTTCTTTCTGACAATAACGCTACATTAAATAAAGTATTATATTTTTAACATTTGGTCATAAATAAAAAATATTGTTCAATTGTACTTACAATTGTAAGATTAATTCTAGTTCAGTATTAATTCTAGTAAGTATTATATTTTTAACGTTTGGTTATATAAATGAACAATATTGTTCAATTGCATTTAAAATATCAATATTAATAATACGAGCAGCGGGAGCAATTATTTCCGTTTCACTGACATACGAGTCCGACGACCGCCGCGTGTTGTCAAAGCATACTCGCGGTCCGCAGCGATCGCACCTTCCAGGTATTCGTATCGTTGATCCTCTAACAATAACAAGTCCTTTCGATGTTCGCCAGGCTATCAGTTTGCCCTCGACTGCCGACGAGTAATCAGTGCTCCGTGTTCGCGTTCAAGCATTTTCACCTATTAGTGCGTGTATAATACTATCGAAGACGAGATTCAGGATCACAAAAAACCTCTCTTTTTGTGGGCTACTTGATAATTCATCCTTACGGTGGTATTAATCCTTAGTTAGCGATCGTACATTTTCATCAAAACACTTTCACCGTTGCCATCGTATGTCTGCTCTCAGCCACCAAAGCAAAGAATCAACACGTTTCTGAGGTATAATTCTTACTAAGATTTTAGTAATTTTTTTTAAAGTGCGATTACAGATTTTGTATTTAATGAAATACGCCCGCAAAGGGTTAATGAAAAGTACTAGAAGAGAAATAAAGTATTTCTTCTGGCACAAAAGCTTCAATATGTAATTTTAATAGCATTTTTTGCGCCGAATTCAGATATATAATTCGTCTGTCTCCATTATGCGTGTCGTTTTGTGCCAAGCACTTTTATTTTTAATAAGTCGTATAATCTTAAACCTGAGAATACAATTGCACAATTTCGCTTATTTATATGATGAAATTTTACAAATATACTTCTCTGTTTAATGTAGCATTATTGTTGTGAAATAATTCATAAACAATAAATGTACTTGTAAAGCAAGCTATATATCATAATACTAGCGCCGGTAAAACGGTTGCGCTGAGAATCACTGGCAGGACCTTGTGCCTTACAGAGAAATTTTAATTTCTCAGCCGAAAACAAAACTTGTATTGCAACTTTCAAGTACGGTTTCTTTAAGAAAAATGTCTGCTCTATTGCCTACTGCTGTTAGATTTTCTCCTGGACGTCTAGTTTTTTAGTTACATAGGAATATATCCACAAAAATTGGGGCAATCTGGGCGTCGTTTTCCCTTTAACCATTGTTTAAACATGTTCCAATGTTAAATTAATACACGTCGTTATATTTGGAAGGTCTTGTGGAATCATTTTATTAAAAAAAAATGAAATTACTTTTACTCTTAATGTTTTAACACGTTGCATTCCACTCTAGTTTCATCAAAAACAATGAAAGTTAACATCATTTTACGTTCTGTAGAACTTTACTTGTTAACTGCAATGTTTAAATATTGAATATAGTAGCTAATTCGTGAATAGTATCATATAATCGTTATAAGAAATTTCATAACATTCAATAGCATTTTTTCAAATATTGCGAACTCCTCATTGAACTTTATTATAATTATTCTAAAAATGTAATAACTTCTACCAAAGTTAGTGCGGTATGATAATGAAAACAAGTCATTTTATATAATCCGGCCAGCAGTATCACCCGGCAATAATGCCAGTTACCGTCGACCTCCTTGACATTCAGCATGTTACGATTGTAACAAACTACAGTACACTACAGTAACTACAGTACAAAGCACAAGCTGACAAGATTTTATCGTACTACCGTGAATTAGTCGTATCATAGATTTTGAACTTTTCATCGACACGCGTTTCAAGTGAAAGGACCTCACATGGATCTCCTGGGGATCGAGTTCACTCGTGTCGACACCTTTGAGCTATTTTTTTTCTTGGCACGTGCCTGCTGGTCTCTTTGCTTCCTGTCACGAGCACACCTTCTGCTTTGGGATGCACTCTGCCCCGCTATTGCGACAGGTGTTAATTTTCTACAAAACGAGTTATTCACGTGTATTAATTGGATTTCCGTTAAAAGTCAAGTGAGTGGAATGAGCGAGAACGATTATCTTTTCATGTTTAATTTTTATATAATAGCTGTGAATAAATGACATGCTGAATTCTTTTATAACATCTGAACAATTAGATGTAAGAGACATTTCGTAATATTTTACGTTCTCTATTGTTCCGAGGTATGAAGTATTAATTGGGAAAGATTAATTGGGATTATTAATTTTTGCGCTTTATTTGTATCAACTCATTTTTTTAACGACGTTATTACCACATTGGATTTTGTATCGTTATTTGCAAAACAGATGAGAATTTTCTTTCCTTTTGCATTTATAGTTGAAGAATGGAAATGTGATTAATGGGAAACAGAATTTTTATTAGCTTGGAAAAGCAAATAACATCTGAATTACTTTAGGCTCGACCTAATTTGACAGTACATGACATATTTGATGTACAAGGACACTTTTTGAAGACTTTAGTTTATTGCCATTGTTGATAGCATTGCTGAGTGATTCTGCAGGCCTCATTAATAAAAATCCGTTTTTCACTGTCATATTAAATCACTAATTATCCTAAAAGTTATTAAATTATTAGAATAATCATTGTAAAACTCTATAACGAGTTATAAAGTAAGCACTTAAAAATATGCTCTACTAATTGTGAGAACTGTACTTTTTACAACCAAAATAAGAATATTCCTCGTTTTTGATATCCGAAATGTTATTTAATTTTTATATTTATATTCAGAGAATTACAGCATTTGACATGAATAATAATTAAAATAATTGAAGCGTAACATGAAGCTATTATTTCATTATGCTATCATTCTGTTTTACAGGGTAAAATCACATTTTGAAGGAAGCCCGACAATTTTGACGGAGAAATGTCTATTTCACGAATGATGAAAGATTTTGATAATTTTTTGTATTATTTTGTATTATACATGCATACGTTTCAAATATATCTCGCAAATTCTACATCTTTAAAACTATTGTGCTTATAAAGCGCTAATGAATTTTTGCATTTCTATCAAGGAGTGATTTATTTCCCTAAAACTGAATCATAGCACAAATAAAATATTGATCTGTGCCTAAATTACCCGAATTCTACAGTTTTACAATCTTTGAATTTCCGAGTCTTCAACTATCCTGCTTATCTCCATACTATTATCATATAACGAGCATATAATAATTTTTTAATAATATTCAAAACTATTATTATGATTTCTGAAAAGTAAAAGAAAAACCATACCGCGACGGTGAAACAAATATTATCCGTTTTAGTTCTGACGGTTTATCGACAGATCCGATTAACTGTCATCGTTGATATCCCGCACGCCGCCAGACTGATTGAGGACGATCGACGAGTTTTTCCGAGGACGAAGGAACTATTCGCCCTTTAAATAATCGACGAGGCTGTTTCTTCCATAATTAATGCTTCCCGCATGAGATATAAGCACGGAATGATTTTAACGAAAGTGAATTACTCCACAAACAAAGTAGTCGCGTTCTGAAGGCAGCCTCGTAAATTCTTAATGCAAGGTTTCATTAGTCAAGTGGGGAAAGCAATTTCAGGAAAGACTGCTAAATAGATGATCGTTTTGTGCTTTTTCCTACTTCACGTGTTACACTCGGCGTCGCTAATGTTGTAGAAAATCCATTTCTATGATTAGGGTTAGTATCATTAACAAAACTTGCTACTAAAATAAAGACCGATTCCAGTAAATGAGCCGTTCAGTGCACAAATCGATTAACTCCATAAAACCTAAAGTGGAGAAACATGATGAAATAGTATACACTTCTTTTCAAAATTCCCTTCAAAATATAAATACAAATAAGTATTGTATAATATATAATCGCACTTAGCTTTCCTCTAACGAAGTACAACATGAATAAGGTGGAATAGCCTTGGAATTAATTATATTGACTTCTGAATTCAATTATTTATTATTTGATGGCCAAACAAACTTCGTCATTTAATGGTGTTAATCGTTATTATTATGAAAATTTGTTCTAAGCGTAAAAAGTTAGGATTCAATCGAGTGCTTTGAGACTTAAATTTAAAAAAATTCAAAAAGTGGAGTTAATCGATTTGTGCATTGAACGGCTCAAATATTTATTACATATCTATCTTATTCTTTTAATATCGCACTAACAAGCATCAAGATTACTAATTATTTTAGATACTAATACGAAGCTGCTATGTGAAGAAAATTTTTAGGATTTTTTGCTTAAAAATGTAAAACATTCGAAGAATAATCTTCAAAAAATTATTATCTATATTTGTCGTACATTACGCATTGATTTCCTGAAAGAGAAAATACAAGATGTAATTGTATTATGTGATTCAACGAAGAGAAATAGCTTCAACGTAGTCGTATAACGTAACTGGTACCATTAATTATAATGAATAAGCGATACGTATAATTTTCTTGAAAAATTACGATGTCGTTTGTCCAATAAAAGGAGAAATTTGAAACAAATAATTCTTCTTTACAACTCATTATTGTAAAATCCTTCGATACGTAGCATAGGGTGACATCACATAAAAAGTTTTCAATCTGTTTCCTCCAAAACTGCGAGAAACTGTCGTAACTTTTTCACATTAAATTCAATTAGCAATAAATTCAGCAAAGCGATTGGTTGTATCCTATTTAATGTATTCTTGGACAGACTTAAGACTGCCTTTATTAACCCCTTAGCCTACCCCGTGGCGCAGTAAATGGAATAGGAAATTTTCAACTTTCGTAAAACCTAGAAAGGTGCAAATGTCAATAAGACGCGACACGATAAAAATATTTCTATAATATTAATATCACGTTAAATTAGACGATGTTTCAAGAATCATCGATCAATTTTTATTTTCAAAGAAAAGAAGTCGTAGGGCAAGGGGTTAATCCTTTATTTTCGATAGGGTGGTACGTTCATCTCTATGCTTCATTATAGATTTCAGTTAGTTCGACAATATTTTAGATGATACGTATAAAAAGCTATGAAGCAAATGTTTTCTTCCATTAATTATTACTTATTACTTATTAATTATTACTTATTACACTACAAAAAAGTTTAACATGAATGAAATATGTTCTAAGGAAGAGTGTGATTTCTTGCACACGATGAATCTAACGTTCTTAACACTAGAACTACCGGCGTTAAATCATATTTCAAAATATTAAATAAGTACTTTGAAAAAGGAGGGATCAAGAGGCGGAAAAGATAATCGATTCGATGATTTATGTTTTTAAAGATTGACACAGAATATTTATTCTAAGACTATTCTATAAACTTGGAGAATTTTTGGAAAAAATTCTATACCAGACATTTTGACTGGTTTGGTAGTTCTAGTGTTAAAGTTACCACAATGAAAGCAAAATTAAAAACATTTCAGTGCAAACAGTATTCTTACAATAACGACATTAAATAAAAAATATCCGTATTCTGGTAACTCAATTGAAGTCGATCTCAAAAACCTCCCATAATATAACGCCATCATAATTTCCTCCTATACTACAAATGATCCATTCAGTGCACAAATCGATTAACTCCACTTTTTGAATTTTTTTAAATTTAAGTCTCCAAGGACTTGGTTGAATCCTAACTTTTTATGTTTAGAATAAATTTTCGCAATAATAACGATTAACACCATTAAATGAAGAAGTTTGTTTGACAATCGGATAATAAATAATTGAATTCAGAAGTCAATCTAATTAATTCCAAGGCTATTCCACCTTATTCATTTTGTACATCGTTAGAGGAAAGCTAAATGCGCTTATATATTCTACAATACTTATTTGTATTTATATTTTGAAGGGAATTTTGAAAAGAAGTGTATACTATTTCATCACGTTTCTCCACTTCAGGTTTTATGGAGTTAACACTAGGTTTACGGATGCCGTCAAATTGCCGCGTTCTTACTTTTTTGATAAATATTTCTCAAATATATAGAGAAGAGGTACAGTAGATATTTCACGTGTATTTTACAATACAAAAATTACTTAACGAATTATCAGCTTTGCCGATTGATCCCTCTTTTTCCAAAGTCTTTATTTAATATATTGCAGTGTAACAGATTTCAGTCCCGTAAACCTAGTGTTAATCGATTTGTGCACTGAACGGCTCAAATAGTAGTTTCCAAAAGTCGTTAACTTTTTCATCTCTACTTCTATCCCCAAAAGTTCCCATTCACTCATTACTTTTATTCACACTGCAACGAATCAATAACGAGGATCAACATCTGCCGTGTCAATAGAAACAGTGAATTGACACTACCGACATTGAAAATAACCATCGATTCTCTAATTCAAACCTAACGTGAGTCGAGTCACAAACCCAAACGCCGCTCGCAGCACTCCGTACATCATTCTCCTTGCTAATTCCCCGAAATTCACTTCCCTGCTGAAAAACCAAGTTAACGAACATACGGTGTCCCGAAGGAGTCCGTCGAGCGAGAAAAACGAAGTAAGAGAGAAGGAAAGAGAGGGAGCAGCGGGTGGAATGTATGCTCAGCACGCGTCGACAAAGGGACGCACAAAAGGCAGGGAAATGGAGAGCGAATTGCTCATTATCGAGTGGTCAGGACGCAGAAGGGTCTCGAGGGGCGCCGCACCCGTCGGGATTTCACGGTCGCTCCTAGGGGAAGGAAGGATTTCGGTGGGTTTGGATAGCTGCGAGGGGAAGGGGAGAGAATCTGCTCCGCAGAGGGGTCCGATCTTTGGATTCGGCAAGGGAGAGAATGAATCGCGCGAAAATTGTTTCTTCCCTTCCTCCTTCCAGTTTCACTGTTCCGGCGATCTTGGAATTTCTTATAGGCCTTTAACTGCCAATGGTCGTTTAGCCCCGTTTCGTGCCTAGACTCACGCGTCCTTTGTTTGCCCCACGTCGAAGCAATTCAGTCGGCTGCCGCTACGCCATCCCTGTTACTTCGGCGTTTGTCTCTTCGCCGATGATTATGAGGAGGGTGGTGACAACGCCGAACGGAAGTGATTCGTACGAATTTACGAAAGTGCGGCTCTCGATCGTTCACCCTCCGAACTTTACTATTCTTCGCTAAACTCTCGTTTCATCTTACTTTATTGATCGACGGTACGCAGACTTATACCAGACGATGCACGGTACAATGAGGAGGAAGGTAGAAATGTCATTTTACGCTGATGTTTATTTAGGTGTGCAATTATTGTTTAGCATATTGAATGCCATGTGGCTCATCGGTGACCGGCGCTGTTGAATTCGATGAAATTTCTTACGACTACACTGCGGATGTTTATGCAAATTTCAAGTTTGATAAACGCAGAATAAAAAAGAGTCCAAGTAGAGGACTCTTTCAGTCGCTGAATATTACAGCGAGTGCCGTATCTTGGATATTTTAGATATTTTTTTTTATATTACATACTTTTTGTGCATTTTAGCATCGTTAAATTTGCCATAAATGCATAAACATCCGCAGGCTACTTATGACTTTTCAATTGCAATATTCACGGATTTGCTAATATTTTCAATATTTAAATATCACGGTTAAAAAAGTATAGTGTCGCTTATTGTATAACTATTTTTACCTTTAACGTTTGTATCCTAAATAGATATGATTTTAATGGAAAAGTTTGAGTTCGGTAGAAATGATGAAACAAGCGAAATACTCGTGGCATTAAATATATTAGTGCAATTAGGTGTCTTTATCATGATTTTGTTGTTTTATTTTTTTATTGGTAGCATTAAAATGGATGCACTTTTCTTTATATTAACGATTAGTGTAGAAAATTATATGCGAGGTTAGCGTATTTATTATATATTTTTAAACGAGAAATCTAATTGAGAAATACGTAATAATGATTTAGCCGGTTGATTAGCGTTTTGTCTATATCTAAGTACTACAAACTTAATGGTATATTAGATTTGCATTTATTGAGATTCGAAATTTTATTATTATTACATGATTGTTGGTAATTTGTATTATTACAGAATCTGTGGATTATTTGACACAGTTGAAACGATTTTGTTCCAAAACAATAAAATACAAAATGTTTTTAGCGGTTTATTGTATGTATCTTATTATTACTATCATACAACTTTATTAAATTTATTAAAGTATATTAAAGAGATAATGTTACACCGGTTTTCATAATTTTGTCGTTACAGCATTAGAATTTGATTAGCAAATTATAATTTTCTTTCCGTAAAGCAGCGTAGAATTTCAATAGTCTTTGCGTTTTTTATGCACATTATTAACCCCTTAGCTTACAATGACGTGTGCCACAAATGGAAGTGATGCGATAAATGGAATACAAAATTTTGTTTTTTTCCAATAACTATTGAATTGAAAATATCAGTCGGTTCAGAGACGGTGAAATTATATCTATAAGATTGTTATTGCAGTCGATTTCACAAAATGTTAAAAATCAGAGAGAGACTTCTATTTCTGGAATTAATTTTGAGTTATTACGCATGCCGTCAAAATAGAAATTATAAGGCAAGGGGTTAATATGATCTATACTATACACTCTTCTTGAACAAAGGTATTTGACGAAATTCGTATTAAAAAATGTTCACTAAATTTTTTTATTAAACGAAAGTAGTCGTATAATATGGAGAAAATTCGTTGTAACTTCAAGTTTTCGCTTTAACGTCATCTTTAGGAGAAATTTCAACGCAATCGTATGCTTCAATTTCAATTCAAGAAGGCTTTTAGCTCACTTCGGGATTGACTCCTTCCACGGAAGTGCTTTACTTTTAAGTACAGGCCAGTGCCAAATGGCTGTACTTTATAATAGTACTATAAAGCAAGCCTCTTGGAGTGAATATGAATAAATGCACCTTAAAAGTGCATAAGTTGACATAAATGCTTGTTCATGCCTTCTGCTTTCATTTCATATTGAAATTTATCGATTCATAAAAATGTTTACAATTTTTACATTGATTACTTTGAAGTTACTGTAATAAAAGAAAATTAATTTTTTTAATTTTTGAGGGCATGAAATATTTAACTTTTAAGTACATGTAACATTTGTAGATAGCGTTAAAACATTTTGGATCTAAAGGACTCAGAAATTGATTACTGATTCCAATAATCGTAAAGAAAAGTAAATGTGCAAATATGCGGGTAAGATAATATCCTGGAACAAGTATTTATTTGCATATGCAAGTTATGTAAGGCACTTTGTGTGTACACACTGATAATTATGTTAATAGTAATTTGAATAATAATGAAATAGTTATTTATTGTACGAGTTACAAATTTTGTCATTTTTTATGATTATGCGTTCTCCGTTATTAATTACATATTGACAAACATTTTTGTATTTTAACGTTTCTTAATTTCTGTTTGTATTGTACCTTCAAAAAGCACAAAATAGAATCAAACTTGGGCAAAGTGAAAAATGAAAACAAGTGTAAGCAATATACGATAAATAATTATAATATAAAGGTAGACCAAATATAATATAATGTATAGTATATTTTAAAACATATATAAATCATTATATAATATTTTTGTCTCATAGAGCATTAAATGATTTATTTTTATACTACATTTTCTTTTTTCTAATGTTCTATATTTAAACAAATTGGCATAATGAAAGTTTCTTACTTCTCGGTATTTTCATATAAATTCGTATATTGAAGCACTTTAAAACGAATATAATTTTACATTCATTAACTCTACTGTTTGTGATCATTTCAGTGATTCTCATTGTAAATTCCGAATTAAAAAATTCAGATTGAATAGTAGAAATCACTGTTTTTGTTGCTAACTATAAAATTTCTCCATCCGAAAAGACTTAAAGATAAATAACAATAACTGGTTCTCATAATATTATTTTCGCCGACACACAAAAGATAATTTCCTTCGTCGAATATGTTTGTCAAATGAAAGTGTAAGAATGGGTCATTATAACATAATAGCAATTACTTTATAATTTTAACCACATATTCATTTTCTCTATCCGAAACTCAAAAAGAACAATTAAAATATTGGCATCTTTAATAAATAGAAAGCAAAGGGTTAAATAACTCTTTATTGTAATGTTACTTACTGCTGCGTGAGCGTTAATGTTGTAAAAAAATGAAGGTAAAGAATACGAAACAAGGAAATGCCGGAAATTGCGAGAATATGTAAAGAGCATATATAGCTAAACTGTCGTTTCGTTGTTTCGTGCGAACACCTCGTTTTATGCGGGAGACACATTTAGATTCATCCATTAATCAGACCCTTCTTCGTAGGCCATCAGTAGAATTTTATCTGAAGGTATACTATATGCTATCAGGAGGTAAACTTGTATTATATTTTCCAGTTTCGTGGAAGACACAGGATAAAATCAACTCGATTCAAGTATCGAATTCGTGTTTCATCGATACTAATCACGTATTCCTTGCGATTAACATTTAAAATACATTAAAAAATGAACTCTTTGGCATCGATCACCGTCAGACTTTGGACGCTCGATTACCGCTATGAAATTATTTATGTTTCTACGAATATATTACTTTATATTGCAACGGACATGAAATGAAAAAAAAAAAAATTTCTCCGTCAAACATTTCTGCGTCAAACCTTTCACGTTCTAACATTTCAAAGTGACGTATATTTTTATTCTAATTTGAATGAAAAGTTTGTTAGAAATTTGGTACTTCTATGTCATAATACATATCGTCATTCAGTACTCGTAGACAGAATTTCCATGATTACAAAAACTGTTTAGAACGAATTTTTTTCCTGTTGCTCATCAGAATTATTACATCAGTTCGTATACTTTATATTGTTACGCGTGGAGATAAACATAATCGTTTTCCGTCAAACCCAGAGATTCAAAGAATTATAAAATTTCGTGCAGAAACAGAACAATCCAAGCATAACACGAACGACACTTTCGTATGTTTCATAATTTTAGTTTGTGGGGTGAAATTATTTCTTGAATAAAACGAAAAGCTTTATTGACGGTAAAATATCTAGAGAATGGTGAGAGATGTAAGAAAACCTTTTTAACAAAAAATATATCGTCTTTTTATATTTACAAAACTGCTAATAAATCCTTTTCGAATTCATACCTTTTTAGTTATTTCATCTACTAATCCGTGCAATTATATTTCTGCATTTTTTTCAAAGGATTAGTTTGCTCCACAAAGTTATATAACGGTATCTACAAAAAATAAGTTTGCGTTACGCATGAATGACTCTTGCTGTATATGAAATTTCATAATTTTTTGATGTTCCGCTTCACGTCATTTTTGTGTTTACATAAAAGCTGCGACATTTTTTACAGACAGAATAAAAGAAAACGTTTTCCCGACTGATATTCTACGAATCGGATGTATCATACGTTTTTAAATATTAAATATTGAATATATTTATAAACTTTTAGAATTCTTACGCTTAAATTGTGCCTCAAATACGACTACAAAATCACATCAATATTTTGTCGATTACTCATTGTCAGCTGTTCACGAAGCACTTCAGTTTCATTAATAGTTCCTTTAATGAGAGTTAAATAGATTTTTGATTCAAGATCTCTTAAGATGTTATCAATCACTGATTGACGCGCGTTTCCCTCGACGATGGCCACGCTACTCCATGATTATCTGCACGGCTGCTATCGACCGAATGACCTCTTCTGAGTTCTCAGTTCCGGATATACTGGGTCGGAAGTATTGCAATTTCCTAGTGTTTTGTTTAAGAGTAAATTAACTTGGATAAAATAAGTATAAAAATTTTGGAGGAATACATTGCCGCACAAAAAGATGGGATACGGCGGGAAAGATATACTCTATTATTTTAACAATGAATGTTTTGATGTACTAGTACATAGCTTTGAATTGAAGATAAGTATTTAATTCTGCAAAAATGCAAAGACGGTAAGAATTCAGTCGGACAAAATGAAAGGACATACTGTGAAGAATTTGTAAATTTATTTACATTCATTAGAGGTATTGACATGTTAATATTTCGTACAGTCTCCTTAATTCTTTACAATCATGATTATTCCTTTTAGTGGAGATTTAAATAATTTTCAAATTTTTTCCTTGTCTTATTTTTCGCTATTCTTCCATAATACACTTTTCTATGCCATTAATGCCGCCAAACTTTCGACCATTTCCACAAACTGCCCTCGCAAGCTCAACCTAAATGTTTCAGATTTTGCAAACCCTGTTGTTATCCTCAGGTCTGTATGACCCGAAATAAAGATTATGTTTTAACAGATACTATGTTTTTGACTACTTGTTTTTGATATTCAGTATATTTAAAGTCTACTTTTTCAATGAATGTGCAAGGTAGACTTCGGCGTACATGTTTTTTTGTGCAAAAGTAAGTTCAATTTTGCAAAACAGCTTGGTCCGAAAGTAGCATTGAACGAAAAGTTTCTACATTTTGGAAAGGAAAGGAGAAGGGATGACAGACATATATTTTCTTTTCGTCCTTAAGAATAGTAGATTACCAAAGTTTGGTTTCTACTTTTGTGTTATTCTCTATAAAAGGCGTATCGAAGAAGTATATTTGAAACATATCCGAATGTACTTGTGCTGTTAATAAATAATAAACGTTATAAATTTTATGTCAAATTATATTTAGACATTATCAAATATTTAAAGGAACATCCTTTTTATAGTAATCTGATTTTCTGGACAATCGAGGTATAATCTGAAATACAACAGCGAGGTATTCTGAGGTTTATATAACATTGTAATTAAATATCCATACAATTGAACCAGTAATTACAGCATTATGTAATACTAGCATATCGAACGTTTAATTGGCGCTAGTACATTAATATCGGCTTTCTGTCGTTGCGTGTGAAATTTTCAACAGAATCGTTCTATTCTCTTCAGCAGGCTCAAAATGACAAATATTATTGTACTTTAGTGGAAAAATGAAAATTTCTTCTTATGAATATAAGAACTCAAATTTTTGGTTCATTTTTACATCGCATTAAAATGTTATTCTTGTTATTCTTAATTTTAAAATATATTTCTATTATACGTCACTGCTAGAAATGCGTAAAGGAATATTCAGAGTACATTTGAATTAGAACTGATAAAACACATCTATTTGGATTTTGCCAGGAAAATACACATATCCATTACAAAAAATATTAAGTTGTGTTTCAAATAACCTCCAGGGGACGTAAACAATGAAAAATGAAAGCAGTGGTTGCATTTCCTTTCTAAAGTAGTGAAGCATTTACTTTAAAAAATTTTCCTAAAAATTGTAGCCTTAAAGTGCTCACTTTTCTAAAGCCGTTTAAAAGTTTGAAAATACGTATTAATGCAATTAATGCTCTTTGCATGTAAATTATAGCTGTACGTGTATTTCTTTAATTATTTTCTTAAATATTAATCTTAATGTTGTTGCAGACATGGTTAATAAACTGAGGTTTAAACAAATCGATAAAACTATAAGATAACAATCACAATCGTGCGATTACTTTAGAAAAGCATTTTTAATTTTCCAAAAACTCGATATTTCTAAAAATTTGTTTCATTAACACTTGTATATCTATTCAACAAATAAACAGCGTTAGATATACAATAAGTACGGTAGAAACATATCATGAATTTAAATATATCTGTAAATCAAATATCTTACACAACTTAAGCACTATATTTATGAATTTATACAAAGGATGATTTTTCGTGACGTAGAAAAAAATATTCAGTGTAATATTTTTAAAAATAATTGTAAGTCTGATTATCGAGTAATATTTTTGAAGATCTTTTAAGAATTTCATATTTACACATTTATAGTTGAATGCTGGAAAATGTCATGAACCTTTATGGACTTTAGAATACACGTGAAATATACAAATATAAAATGGCTATAAATGCATTGTTAAATTGAAACATTGACGCTGCAGTAAAGTATAATATAAATGTCTGACAGCAAGTGATACAAATAACATCACACAAATGCACCTATAAATTTAACATCAGACTCGTACTTTGCATCCAGCACAGAAGTTATGAATTTTATGGTACATCGTGTTATACAATCAGATATTAACGTCTCCTTACGATCAGGATAACACGGATGCTTCGTTTTGAAGTGTTGTTACACCTTATACTTATTGTAAAAAAACTTCAACGACTAAGAAATTATGTAAACTGTTCTAAGGAAAGTTTATCAAGTGAGCTATTTATTTTTCTATCGTTTTTCAATGTATTGGACTACTCCTCGACTCGACCTGATTCTGTTAACATTACGATTTACATGTAATCTCATTTTCTATATTAGACGTAAAAATACGTCAGTTCGGGATGATATGCACCGTCAGTCTATCATTCGGTCTCGTCGGAGACGTCTTATGAGCACTAACAGTTGAGTAATTATACAATTACAATACGGTCCATTTATTTAACACTAGATTTACGGAAGCCGTCAAATTTACGGGTTCCTACTTGTCTTATAAATATTTCTTAAATTTACAGAGACGCTGTACAGTAGATATTTCACGTGTATTTTATAATACAATAATGACTTAACGAATTACCATCTTCGCCGCTTGATCCCTCTTTTTCCAAAGTCCTTTAATTTAACAGATTTCACGCCCGTAAATCTAGTGTTAATATAAGTATTACCTCACCGAGCAATTACTTGGTTTAATCGAAGATAATCACTAAAAATTAATTTGGTAAACTCTCGTGTCATCATCCAAAAAATTAATAGGACCAAGTCACTTTTTAAATTAATTTCACACAACATAGTCTTAAGCGGTTTTGTTATTAACAATACCTAATCATCGAATATATAGCGACAATTTTCATACAGAAGAAAATAATAAAATTCCTAAAGTTATATTTTTGAACATTGTGTAACATTTTTCTCTTATTGCGCAAGGTATGCACTTTTCTTCTGTTTATGCTGGTGCGACGTCGGGGAGGTTTGTCGTAAGATCACAAAGGAAAATAACTTCCATCCCTTTATCCGTGTTTTCGCGTTCCTTCACGATTACAACCCTTCCATTGTACATTATTCTCCCCCTTTTGCTTCTTTCTTCTAGCTGTAATTTTCAACTTTCCTCGCGAGGCCTTTCACTGGCGGACAATTTCATTCGAGTAGAGCTATTTGCCATTCATCTTCCGAGATGTTCTTTGCCATCTCTTAGCTTACCATAAGTGGTTCTTACTTTGTTCAGACAAGAGGCCGGTAATTAATATAGGACACTACTTAGTTCTCGAGATGCATTATGCAGTTATAACAACGGCATTTTTCACGCTTGCCTTATACACATATGAAAAAACGAACCCTTCCTTTGTACTTTTGGTCATTAAAAAACGTATTTCGTTCGTATAAATCGTTTAATATCATTAACAAAATGTCACGAATACTTTATTTTTTTGTATATATTTTGAAATAAATTATTGTTAACATCATTACAGGTTCTAAATATTAGTTACCGAGGTACAAGTCTTCCATTTTACATCGATATTCCATTAATTGTATACTAAAAATAGTGGAAATTTTCAAAATTCCTTGCGACTTCTTGAGTCAAACATATATTGTGTAAATTGTAGTGAATATCTTTTTTTACCTAGACATCCGAACGTTTAGATTGGTAATATTAAAATGTACGAGTATAAATGACATTTGTGGCTCAAATATAATATGTTGGAAGTTAAAAAAATACTGAAAGTTTAAAACTTACAACTTTTCAAAATTGATTTTCTCAAAAATTGAAAGTGATGGAGAAAAACGGATATCATTTTTATCCTTCTAAAATACATAAGAGTCGGTGTAAATGTTCTTTGTCTCAAAAATCGTGTTGACCACTATAATGTACTGAAAACTATTGAAGACTCGAGGCGTCAGATACTATTCTCGCGTCTGCTGTTTTATGTATTCAAAGTATTCAAACTTAGCCTTTAACACACACATTAATTAGAAATCATCCATTACGTCTGAGGACACTTTAAAGTTTTCTTCAAATATGAGTGGAATAACATTCCTCAGCGAACAATACCACGATCAATTTACAGTATTTTTTACTGCTATTTCTATGACTTCGGTTTTTGTAATCTAGTTCTTTTTTGTAGTAAAACGTAGAAAAGTAACTTTCTGTAGATTGTCTTGTGAGTAGCTTATGACTGTTTGCAATATATGCTATTTTATTTACTTATTTCTTCATTAAATTCCTGAAAAGAGTGGCCCATTAATTATTCTGACCATTATATTTGCCATTCCTTATTGTCATTTTGTCTTTATTGGCGTTTTTAAAATGGTCAGGAAAGAGTGAAAACTATGTGATACAATCATTCTCACATAGGATTAAGATGGTGCAATTTTTCTTCTCAATCTTTCTTTCACCATGCTTCGTTATCATTTTTGTTAGGTTGTTAAAGAAAAGAAAATTTAACGCAGTGAAATACGTAATGGAATGGTAACTGCAATTTTTTATTTTTGATGTTATTGATAAACTGATTTCAACTGGAACTGTTCGTAACAAGTCATATATTTACACTAAATTCAGATATATTCGTAGAATCAGAAAAGTTTATTAAAAACGTAAACAAGATTATTATATCTGTAGACTATAACATCATCTATATGTTCAGATTATATAACATCAGACTATACATCATAAAAAATTGAAAAGTTAATTACGAAGTAATCTGAACATCGCCTCCAAGTATACTATAAATAATTCGTAACAACATTACAGAAACGACAAATTTTTCTCAAAGCTGATATCACACTTTATAAAACAGATACCTTATGTCCGTAAAACCGCTTATTCGTTAATTCGAAAAAACATTATTTGTTTATTTTCGTTCCACTTTACATCATACTTTCGAAAAAGTTATTTGCAACGATTGATTTCAAACGATAGATGAATATAAATATTCTTTATATAAATTTCTCTTTAGATCAATTTCTTAATACTAAATGCGCCGACAGTTGAAATCACTGTTTTGATGTTTTTGGAAGAGAACGACAAAATAAATGAACTCAAATCAGCGCAAAAGTTTCTACGTCTCTCTTGTAAAATCGAAATGATTATACCGGCCAGCTTTCTTCCCTTCTTCGTTCTTTTCCTTTCAAGTATTTATCTAGGATGTCTAAATATACCAGATTTATCTTCGATATCTTTTGCGTTAAAAATGATTAATATCACTCGGAAAGATGAAGATATTTTAGCCACTAAAAGGTCCAACCATAAAGATTTCCCTTGTCAACTGAGAGTTAATTGGCACATGGTTAAGAACGCGATAACAGAAAGAGTAAAGATCTTCCGACGGCGCGGAGTCACCAACCGATCAGCCGTAGAGCGTCTCGACGCGTTGGCGCCGCGTAAAATCACGTGCGAACATGCACATATAAATGCGAAGGAACGCGCTCTTCCTCATTTAAACAGAAAACACGCGTAACTTGAAACAAAGTAACACGCGTGTTCCTGTGAGGTCCTACACAGGCGCCTGTTAAATTACGTGGGTGTCCGAATATACAGCGTGTATCACCACATATTTTAGAAACGTGCGTATGTAAATTATTGTTGGAACTTGGTAATCAAATTGAAATACTTTTCATTCATTAAGTAAAGCGCATATAACACATTAACACATTGTTGACCGGCAATTTTACGTAGAAGTTAACTCATGTCACCGGCTATTTTTTCCGTAATTGAAAAGAACCGAAATAAACTTCAGTATTCTTTGCTTATACATAATGAATTTAAATGCAACTTTGTACATATCTGCTGTGTATTATATTATAGTTTGTACATATTATATATTTTAGCAATTTTTTTGGTGTGGCAAAATTCAAATAGCTGATGCAAGTGCAAACACGAGTTAACTCGTGACCGGTCAACAATGTGTTAAATAATAAATTAAATATTGTACAAACGTGATATAATTGATTAAGTAATTACAATACACCATTATAATCGCGGTTTTCTGTCGTTCTACAACTATTTAGACTTATCCATCAATAATACAAGAACTGAACTATATGTATATCAAAGTACATAGATTACACTAAAGCTGTATCCTCAAAAATGAATACTTAGAATGGATCGGTTATTTGGCATCCACCTAAAACAGTTGGTCCTAGGCGAAATAACTATAGCAGTTGAAGCCGAAGAAATACAGGACAAACAAACGATAACAGTATGGGGAACTTTTATTCATTTTTCTGTATAACATTTTAATGTTCTACCGCCTGTTACGGTCTATATTCTTACAGTAAGCAATTTTCCGAAAACCATTAATGACAATTCTTTGCATGGAATACAAGTAGGACGAAAATTTTTAATGTGGCATAAAACAATATGTTGAGTACATAAAAGTTAATAACAACCAATTAAAATCTGAGAGCTGTTTAAATCTTTCGAAAAACTGCCGTGATGTTTAATCATCTGCAAATTTAATATCCAAAGGAAATATATCAGGCTCTGCGAAAAATAAAAACGCTGTTTCCTATCAATATTCTGGTCGCGATAACGATCTGCACATAAGTACGAGGTAAATAAGTAGGATGGACATCTGTACAGCTTTTGTATCAAGAATTTTATCGAAGCTCACCTTTCACGCATACTACATTTATTTGCATCAGCAATTGAATACGAATGGCACTATTTAAAGGGTCAATATTTGTAACTGAATATAAGAAAAGTTGAAATTGATGCGTTTGTGAAAAAAATCTGTTCTGCAACGAAGCTTTATTAAAGAGACAGTTAACAATTCCAGATCGGGGACAATTCGGAAAAGGTGATCAAATTAGAATTACTTATGTAATGGTAATACACGAAGTACTTTTACCATAATAACATTGTTTTTTTTTACTTGGTGATAAGAGATCCATTTTGTCTTTCATATATTCAGATTCTATTTAAAATAAAATTTCTAATGTCAGAGGGAAAAGTAATTCCGAAGGTTTCAATTTTTTATAATATAAATTTTTTCATTTTGTTCCATTTTCATGGCAATATATTAATAAGTATAGTAACCTTTATTATTTCACATATCGCAAATCTAACGCGACCCTTTGAAAGGCCAGATTTTACTGTCTCCGCGTTTTAAATACTTTAGCATTTTCGCTCGATAAATGTTAAACTTATCTTGTCATGATCAACACACATTGGAACTTATTATTGTTCTTAACATGATAACTGCCATGCGAATTCCGTGGAATTATCTTATCAAATATATCGCACGAAAAAACGAGGTAGAATGTCCGATTACGACACAAACCAGTTTCTTGGTAATTTCAGCTCTGTTTTGATTTTTTATGTTAGAAGCTGCATATCAAAGTTTCGGAAGTGCTATTTTTGGTTAAACGTATAATAATTAACTGTCATACTACAGCGGTGATCACCGGTGACACAATATGTTAATCTTTCATGTCTTTTATTACACATGGTGATAAAAATCTCTACTTTTTGCATCAATATATGAAATATACTTCATCCAAATTAACATTTCTGACGTTAGTGATATACGTTTCTTTAATCACATTTTTCTGTTTATTATTTACATATTAGATGAAGCAGTGAAATGAATTACTTTAGCGATGGAAAACATAAAAATCGTTTGTATGCTAATTAGCAATTATGACAAAAAGTCTCTAATAGTATCAAAGGGACGCTCTTTAATCCCTTGCCGTACCATTTCTTTTGTGACTGAATGCGCTATAACTCTGAATCAATTGCTGCAATAACAATCTATTCCTGATTTCTGATATAGCGTATGACTTAACGCAATATTAAATAGCATAGAATTAATTATATTTTATCCGGACTTACTGATATTTTTAATTTAATAACTTTTGGAACACTTCAAAATTGACTTTTCCATTTATCGCTTCACGAGTGTCACTCGTTATTGTACGGCAAGGGGTTAATGGTATCACAACTTATTGGTTACCAAGCTGGGCAATTGATTCCTGTAGGTACTTCTATACGCAAAACTTTTATCCAAAGCACGCTCTTAAATTTTTTATTCTTTGAATAAATTTTCCAACTTCTCGTTGCCTAAGCGGTCAGTTTCGTAAAATTCTGTCGCGTTTATCAGGAATTTCTAACTGACGTTACTAATAACTGTGGATATCGAGACCTACGTAGTCTGCAGCTATGGTAAGATGCCGAACCGCCATAAACTGAACAATACAGGGGCAAAGGGACCGGGCCTAGCCCTACACCTTATCCCCTCCAGCTCGAACACAATGCATAGGGATAAAGCTTTTGTATCCGCGGAGATATATGAAAGGGCAATACAAATTTAATTCCAGATGTACATACATGTTTTCAAGTTCCAAATATTTTCTTAAATATTTTATTATTCGTTTTTAATTTTAATGCTCTTAAATCATTAAAGCATATTTTTATCCTGTTAATAAATATTAATCCTTATTATCCTGAGCTGATCACTTCGCTAATGCGTTTGAGCTGTTGCTCTTTATCGCTCTATCTCATTCTATTTAGATGCTTCACCTTGGTGGCTTCTGTCGCCCGATAAACTTGCGAATGTGACTGACTCAGTCAATAGAGACGAAAAGTAACAAATATGTGTGATTGCGGCCGGAAAACTAATTTAATTGGACGACAACGTACCATCTCTTTATAGGATTACGGTGTCCCATCGCCCCACGCTAGGAATAACTTTAACTGGCTATTTTATATAAACATGCAGGCTTATCTATTAGCCGTCTATGGCATCAGTTTCAATCGTCCCAGAGCTCTTCTGAAGTATGTTTGGTTGGTGACACAGTCTCTTTTAAGACTTATTTTCTACATCGTTCAATATGGATAGCCAAAGGAAGCATTCGCGGCATGTTATGCTTCATTGCGTTAACACTAAACCTACCGGCTTTATATCTGCTACATTGAAATATACGAAATAAGTACTTCGAAAAAAGAAATTAGAAGAGGTGAAAAAGATGATCAGTTAAGTAATTTTTGTTTTATACGATAGACCTAAAATACAATATTTATTGAATGGCTGCTCAATCAATTTGGGGAATTTTTAGAAAAAATCAGGAAGCGGTCATTTGACCACCATGGTAGGTTTAGTGTTAAAAAAAGGTAAAAATGCAAAGAATACTGCAGAAGAGATTTGTACCAATTACGGGAGCGGTGCTACGACTAATACAAGGGTTCGCAATTGGTTTACGAGATTTAGAGCTGGCAATTTTCAAAGATGGAGACCGCAGCGGCTGACCAGCGACAACGGATATGGACCTTATCAAGGCCATGCTCGCTGAAAATCCGCGATATAATGTGTGCGAGATAGTGCATGCCACTAAATTCCCAGAACAACGGTACATAATCACCTGATCAGTATGGGATATGTCAATCGATGTGAAGTTTGGATTCCGCACCTAATGACGGAGATCGGCCTTATGAACCGTGTCTCTACGTGCGATTCGCTTCTCCAGGGTTATGAAAGAGATCCTTTCTTAACACTGGAACTACCAGATTTTTTTAAAAAACCTGTTTCTCGTTGGGAAAAATGTGTAAATTGTAATGGAACTTTATTTTGATTAAAAAAAGTTATTCCGATTCCCAACATGTGGATTTACAAATAAAGTTTGAAAACCGACATTAATTTTCTACCAACCTAATATTACTATCATTAAAAAATTCTCTACGTGCTAAACGGTTCCAATCGGTAAGCTAAATAAAAACGCACCTCGCGGAATATTTTGCAAATAAGCCCCAACAATTTTGGAAAGAGGGAATAATGAGGTTTCCTGAGAGATGGAATAAGGCGATAGAGCAGAACAGTTGATATATAACGCGATAAAGCATTTGTTTAACGCCTTAAACAACAAATATCGTGTATTCATTTCGTATAAAAAAAAGGAAAGGAACTTATAGGATACCCTAATATATGGATCTACAAAAACCTTGTCAAATTACAGTGTCGAATTTAATTCCATATATAATTAACTACGACAGAAAGCTACGTCGAATGTAGTTAGGCATAGTAGTATAAAGAACATAAACACTAGATTTACGGGCGTGAAATCTGTTACGCTGCAATATATTAAATAAGGTCTTTGGAAAAAGAGAGATCAAGCGGCAAGGATGATCATTCGTTAAGTAATTTATGTATTATAAAACACACGTGAAATATCTACTGTATCTCTTCTCTGAGAAATGTTTATCAAAAAAGTACGAACCCGTCAATTTGACGGCTTCCGTAAATCTAGTGTTAAATATATCAAGTTATGGGTTATTATTGCGCATTTTTAAATTAAATGTTGAAGCTAGTTAACACTAGAACAACCAAACCAGTAAAAATGACTGATACGCAATTCTTTCCAAAAATTCTCCAAGTTTTTAGAAGTGTCTTAGAATAAATATTCTATGTCCATCTTAAAAAACATAAATCACCGAATCGAGTATCTTTTCCGCCTCTTGATTCCTCCATTTTCAAAGTACTTATTTAATATTTTGAAATATGATAGATTTAACGTCGGTAGTTCTAGTGTTAATAATCAGTGATTGTAGATAACTAAGAACGTTATTGTTCATATCCTAATAGAACGAATTAAACTTATCCCACACATTGTCAATGATTAGTTAAATTTATTGAGAAATTCCGAGTTAAGAAGAATATGTACTTATGCTTAATAAAATCTATAAAATAACATTGCGTAGTGTTTCAAGTTTTATTAAAATATGTGGGATATTGAGATGTAGCTGATGAGAAGAAAACTATCAAAGGAGATACTACAGAATAAGATCGCTTTATCAAAAATGAAAAAGGAGAGAATGATGAACTGTACAGGATGGGTCGTGTTCATTGTCGGTGACACAACAGAATTTACGATATCGTTACGGCATTCGCGGTAGAGCAAATTCAGAAACCGCCATAACAAGCAGACATCAATTACAACTGCACGTGTATCTGACACGAGTTATGAATCGTGTGTTTATAGATCGCTGCGATTCATTTACAGAGAAGTCTGATCACGATGGATCGTAATTCACCTACTTTCTCAGGAATATATTCATGTGCAACGATTTTCAGGTCGAAACCTCGACATTACCTACTGGTTGCAACGTCTCATGATTACAAGAAAATAGTAATAATAAAATTCGCATGACATCTTTTATTCCTTTAGAATTGTACTTCTGTTATGCAACAAGCGGAAAATTGTTCAAATTGCTCGAATTCTTTGAAAAGGAAAATTATAAAAAGTTATGTTGTTTTTGCTTTCCTGAGCGATTCAGGACTTGATAAGGGACTTTGTAATATAATATAATGCACTTTGTGTTCTGCGCACTATTATCTGGAACGTATTACTGGTGTATAAATATTTTTGGGATACATTGGATGATAATTTACAGGGTGTTCGTTATTCTCGAATTGTAGAAGACAGTAATTCTATACAGAAACAAAAAAGATTAATGCGCTGAACCCCAAAACCATTTCACTTACCTTATCATAGATGGATACTGGAGTGAAAGTTTATTTTATTTGTTAAGAACGTATTATTACAGAATTGAAATATTAGAAGTGAAAGTAATTATACATAGTATTTTACTTTAATGTAGTGTACTGAAGAAGACAGGGGATCTGTAAATATCATTGTTTAACAAGTATAAGAAATATAAAATGTAGTTTGTCAGTTTGACATGCTTTTTGTTGCTAAAACATCAATGTTGCTGACAATAAGTTGAATTCAATACTTCACGTATATAATCAATCACTCATTCAAATATTTATGATTAATTTAAAAGATTAAATGTATATTACTGTATATTATTATTATACAATAATAGTTACTGTATAGAATGATTGAATCAGGATTAGCACCTTGAATATCTTTAGAACTATCAGGTTAACAAAAGTCACACATGGATTTCTCGAATAGATTATACTTGGAAAAAAAATGAGTACGATCATACAATGATCCTTTTCATAAGTAAACAATATTTAGTAGAAAAGTTTTCCTCTTATTCTAATAGAATAAAGGATATTTAAGATTGCAGTTCTTATTCCATTGCTCTTTAAAACTTCTACATCATATTTCTAGACCAAAACTTTTTAATTTCATGCAGCATAAACAATAGTCATCCGTTACCTGGCAGAGAACATCTTGACGCGGTTAATATAAAAGCTCACGTCCTTGGACTTGAAGCAGCCGCGCCAGAAAAAGCGAAACACCATTTTCGCCATATCCAATAATTTAAACTTGTGTCGAAGCACTTTGCGGCTGGCCGACTATTCGCTTAGAAATAAATATACGGGTGCAAGATTAAAAAAGCTTCATGTATTTCGTAACTGCTTGACCTACTATTCCAGTCTCGCCTCGTTAAGAGAGCAGCAATGAAACTGGAACGAAACTGGAACCAGACGTCAAAAAGCTAAAAGTAGGCGCAGGGAAAAGTGCGAGATCTTCTATTAGTATATTTGCTTCAATCTCGAGTACGAATTTCTCATTTTAATGTAAAATTAATATTCATCTCTCTTATTGAACATTCGTGTTTCATTTGAAATGCACTTTCTCTGATAATGGTTTAGTACTTGTTTAGTTTACTTAACTTCTAAGTACTTATTTCTAGTATTAACACTAGAACTACCGGCGTTAAATCGATGATATTTAAATATATTAAATAACTCCGTTAGAAAAAAAGGGCCTTCAAACGGTGGAACAGACGGTTACTTCGGTAATTTTGGTTTTATAAAATAGACGTAGAATATCTGTTCTATGATTCTACTGTGGACTTAGAGGATTTTTGTAAAAAATGAGGAACCAGTCATTTTGACTGCCTTGGTAGTTCTAGTGTTAAATCGCACGCAAACACGTATTCGCCCTTTCGATCCTATTCTTGCGATCAACATCAACCTTCATCGAAAATAAATAGAATACGGTAGCTTAAAAATGTTAAACTAATTTACAAAAATATATAAATTTTGTTTTTCTCACTAATTGAAGGAAGACCACCGAATATGGTACTGCCAAGACCTAGATAAACGCCGATAACCATACACTTTTATTTTTCTTGTCAGTTTGCTTGCACACCTATTCATAATCCTGCACCAGTTTTAAAAACTGATATAAAATCACAACTTGCTATTTAATTATATACTCGTTGGAATGCTACTTCTTAACACTAGAACTATCGGCGTTAAATCTATCATATTTCAAAATATTAAATACGTACTTTGAAAAAGGAGGAACCAAGAGGCGGAAAAGATAATCGATTCAGTGATTTACGTTTTTTAAGATGGTCGTAGGATATTTATTCTAAGACTCTTCTATAAACTTGGAGAATTTTTGGGAAAAATTGTGTACCAGTCATTTTGACTGGTTTGGTAGTTCTAGTGTTAATCGTCCTACTATAGTAGTTATGGAATTAAGGACTAGGACTTCCTTTATCAGGTTTGAGTGCAGATCCCCATTATCTATTGGACAGTTTTCTGGTATCATCTGTGCGAATTTGTTTTTGTTGTGAATGTTTCGTAACATGTGGGTGAGTGAGAAAGAGTAATAGAGAGGATGTTGAGAATGACACCTAGAAATACAAGCTGAAAGTGTGCATAAAGATCAATTGACAAAAATAGCAGATGAGTGATTGTTACGTTACGGCCGCGGCGTATGTGAGAAAATTGTAAACATGTGTGTGGTCAAGTTAGAGAAACCTATTTATGATAATATTTATTAACATTAATAACTAATTTCAACAATATATACGTATAACATATGATAGCCTCGGTGATTTAGAACTCATATAAAACTTGTAGATCCTAGGCGAAATGACTATGACAGGTAAACCCAAAGTACAGAATACCAATGATAACATTTAATTAATTCTGAATCACACATTATATTATACGAACCTTGAAAAGGATAAATATATTCGGTGTGTGCTTAAAACTTGCTCGGGTAATGTCTTGTACGTCCATTTTTCTGTGTATCCATTGCGTAATATATTGAAACTTTTTAAATGTTGTAAACCTCGTATTTTATTACAAAAATGGGAGTTATTTATTACATCTTTTTTAGCTATTTCGCATTTAAATTGCTCAACTACCAGCAACATTGTATAAGCGATTAATACCATTCATATAAATTGCTGATACTCTTACAATTAGTTACGCATACCACAGTAAATAAAGCAAAAACAACTTTGCAATCGTTCTCGTTCCTTTCGGAGTCTCCTCGACGAGCGTTGATGGAAGTAAACTTACTCAAGACAATTTTACCGAGTAAAATTACGAACCGCAGTACGTCAGTACAATATCACCGATTGTATTAAATTAACCGAGCAGCGAAAGGAAGGGGGCGATGGTTCGTACGCGCAGCGCGACAAAATCTTCATTTTGGAAATACGTCCTAAAGTCTGTGCACGTCCTATCCTTGTGTCTCGTAAAATGGGCGTCGTTGCAGTCGACTTACGAATGCCGCAAAAATAGTAGTCGTCTCGTAAAGTCTTTTGTTGCCGTGAAACGCATTCTCTGCCTTCCAGGTTTCTTCTTTTCTTTTCTGTCTGTCCGTTATTTCCTCGCTGGTTTGGCGCCTCGACGCCTCGCTATGTGCGTTAACGTCGGATCGTGTGATAGGATTTAAAAATTTGGCATGAAACGATAAGTGTTATATAACAATGCAAGGGTGTTCCTTCGTGGAAGAGTTTCTTCGTGTACGAAAACGTTTGAGTTAATAATGTGGATATGCAATTCTTTGAATAATAACTGATTTCTTCTTATTGCATATTGTTTATCCACCGGCTCTAGAAGCAGAGTAATAATTATGAAAAATAATGTAAGTGTACGTAAAAATTCTCTGTGTAAAAATACGTTTGAGTTAATAATGTGGATATGCAATTGTTTGAATAATAACTAATTTCTTCTCATTGCATATTGTTTATCCACCGGCTCTAGAAGCAGAGTAATAATGATGAAAAATAATGTAAGTGTACGTAAAAATTCTCTGTGTAAAAATACGTTTGAGTTAATAATGTGGATATGCAATTCTTTGAATAATAACTGATTTCTTCTCATTGCATATTGTTTATCCACCGGCTCTAGAAACAGAGTAATAATGATGAAAAATGCCGTTTTTAAGAGTCTATGTAAGTGTGCAAAATAATAGAAAATTGTTAACAATCAAGTAATAGTAAAGAATATAGTAATAAATAAAAGTGCAGCACGTTGGGTCGTGCTATTATGTCTGGTACAGATTCATTGTCATATAGCTTAATCGATTCTGTCATTTCTTTCATATATGCAAAACTGCTGAAAAAATTTAGTTTGAAACATGTATTGAGAAGTTCTGTACATGTGAAAAAATAATACAATTCTTGTAGAAACTTCTTTTTAGCAGCACATCTTATCCTTGAGATATCTCTTCGCAAAGACAGCGTTGCATTTTTTTCGAGGGGTGATTTTTCCGTCTAAAATCTAATTATGGGATAAATAAAAGTAGATCTGTTTTATGCACGAGTAACTTCACTTGCATACAAAGTTTTAGCACTTTTCGAACTTCGGGTTTCCCCAACGTTAATTGGAAAATGCATCCAATAGACCTTCGTTTGTTGCATAAACCGCAAATTATTGATTTTGGTTTTGCGACGACAATGGAACGTGTTACGATAGTCTAATCTCCCCTTAATCTGGTTACAATTAGTTCGTCTTTCGATTTATACGATCCCCGAAAAAAGTTCTTTCTCAAATACAATTATATGAAGTTATCGAGACGAACCATAAGCCTTTACGTTGGAAATGCTGCAGTATGAGTATAGAACTCATACCCATATTCAATTGGTTAAATATGGAACAAATTCTCTATAATTAATCGAGTTCTTCGTTTACAGTATAGTAAAATGTAGTAAAAGGACAAATTATGACGCGGAAGAATCTTTTGCTTTACTCAAGTTTGCGAAAAAAGAATTGGACGTTATGAGATAAGAAATACATGCATAGTAATTTAAATAATACTGTAATTTTCTAATTCACTATTATGTACAATGTTCTTAACACTAGAACTACCGGCGTTAAATCTATGATATTTTGGTATATTAAATAAGAACTTTGAAAAAAGAGAAATCCAACAGGCGGAAAAATGATCCATTCGGTGATTTATGTTTTTTGATATGGACGTAAAATATTTATTCTATGACTTTCATATGAACTTAGAGAATTTTTGGAAAAAATTGTGTACCAGTCATTTTGACTGGTTCGGTCGTTCTAGTGTTAAGTACAGGTACACTAAACAACTAAGAAAAGTTAGATATTAATACGTTACCGTAACAATATAGTGTAGAATTACTTGAACATTGATGGCATGATAACAATAAAATAGCCCGTTAATTGTCCCAACTTCAGCTCGATAAAAAACTGAACATTATGCAAAAATTAAGTTTTAATAAAAAACCTTAACACGAGAATTAGCTAAAAGAATCAAATAAAATTTCGCGGGTTGTGAATCTAAATGTGGAAATTTCCTAAATAGGTATTCTACGGTCCATAAGTATTCTATACAAAATTAGTCCTGATTCGGATTTCATGATATACAGGGGAGTTTAACGCGAACAAAGGAGACAATGCAGATAAGTTTTGCACATTTTCAAAATCGTATGAATAATTTTCTAATTTGCATCGATTAGTAAGTAACTAAGATCACAATAATTGAAAGTACTATAATAATTGTATAATTGACATCATCCTGATTCTCTGGCTGATAAAACATAGATATGTAACATAAATGAAAGTACAGCAAAGATAAGAATAGTGCTGTGAACCTGCAAAAATATTTCGTGCTTGATTGCACATTACTGCAGAAAGAATGAAAACACCAGATAATATCGCTACGGCTATGCAGGTAAAAATAGCGTTAATTTAATCGTCGTAGCTCCGCGAATCTCGTGCAATTTTTATATCATGTAGTAAGTATAGACACATGCAACGAGAGACTAAATTGCACGATTTTATGATAACTGCCGAAGATAAAGAGTCGAAAGTATTTCATTTGATATTTCGCCGTTTAATAAGAATGTGTACGATGCTCATTTGCATAGTTTCGTTACAGTTTGTTAATTGTTCTCAAATGAAAGTTACATACCAATTCGGAGATAAACCATAACGACAGTCGTAGATTCGATTTTTTTTCACCTTATCTATTTTTCCAGAGAAATGTAAATGCGGTGATACGATGAATAATTCAAGTGCTCGTTTAGGTAACCTTTTATCGGTAGAAACGATTTAATGCATTTGTTGGTCATTACATTTCCAAGTATTTTCACTACGATCTCTTGATTTGATAACACCATCATGTTCAAGTAGATATTCAGGGGTCTTGGCAAGAGTGGAAAATGCATTTTCTTCTACGAGATTCTTTCTTCTAAGCTTTGAATATGAAGCTACTCTTTAGCATTTATTTCTACTTATTTGATCAATATTTTGAAATATTATCAAATAGTATTTTTAATAAATGTACATAATAAAATAGCCACAGGTAAAATAAAATATTCGAATGACATGGCAAAATTCATTAATTTTGGAGTACATTACAGCACTCCTGGATAAATAGTCCATTTTAATTTGTAGTGTGATTGAAACATTTTCAGTACGTTTAACAAATCCCCTTGCCGCAGAAGCAGTTACAGACATCTTATGTTATTGTATACCAATATCTTATTATAAATCCTGATATTTAAAACACCAATAAATTGCAATATTTATAGATATTTCCATAAATATCTTGATAGCTTAATTTATCATTGCAATACGCAAAGCATTGAATACTTATGGCACATACTGATATTTCATTACAAATACGGATCAAAATCATTAAAGGATACTTCCCTAAAAAATGGAAGTGTAAACTTATTAAATATTTCCGATTGTGAAGTGACTTAGGTCGAATTTTATCTAACCAATCAGCACTTCCCTTTTATTATTATTCTTGGACAGATTCTTCCATATCTTACGTCGAGGCTTTCGCGCCATTAAATTTCATATTATTTATTTAATTATTCCAAAGGCCATGCGACATCGAAATAATCGATTTTTTATCTTGACTCGAAGAATTTCATTAGTTATACTTCATGTTATACTTTCTTGCCGAAACTCTCTGAAGAAATGCCTTCTCAATACTGATCCAAGTAACATGCTCAAAAGTATAGCAGAATTAGGAATACTGAAACATGAGACCCTCCTGATGTATCTTCTAAGACGATTAATGTAACACGTGAGATGTGGAAATTAAGAAAAGGTAAATATGGGGTTGGCAAGAAAGTAATTTCGGTTTTCGTCGATAGCTAACATCACGTTTGTTTTGAAGGATTTCTGACAATGTTATAATTTTTTGCTTCTGAAAATTGAAAGTTGTCACTTTTGGCAGGATTTAGAAACAAATTGTGCTTCATTTTGTGTTGAGGATACAGCCCTGTAATCCGAGATATATTCACATGTTAACATTGTATTGTTTTTTGTTATAACTATAGAAATGTACTATGGCAAATGTTATACATTAAATATTGAATTGTATTATGTTGAATTAATAAATTGCCTCTGTTCCAAGTTTATATAAAGTTTGAGTTTCAACATTTTGTTTACAATTGTTAGTTTAGCGTGAATTTTAATATGGATTGCAAAAACGAACATTTTCGACATATTTTACTTTGTCATTACTTTTTTATACAAACCACATCGAAAGCTGAATTGTATCAAAAATAAGTTATACTGTCATTTTGGTGGGATTACAAAGGTGTTGTGTACTTCGAGCTGCTTCCGGGGATCCAAACGATTAATTCAAACGTTTAGCCTAAAATAGCACCTGGTTCAGTTTTTTGCTGATAAAGACCAGAATTTCTATGAGCGCGAAATCATAAATTGGTCTAAAAGATGGCAAAAGGTCATCGAACAAAATGGAAAATGTATAATTGACTAAAGTTCATACTTTGTTAAAAAAAATTGAGTTTCATTTCATATTACAAAACCGAAATTACTTTCTTGCCAATCCAATAACTAAAGCCAAAGTAAAACTTTACATCGTCTAAATTAAGCCCTGAAAAGCCAGCTATCAAGTCGGAGTGTATTGAAGCAGACTGCACCGACAAGGACTTGCAAAAGTTTCATTTCAACTTATCCGATAGTGATCAACGATGAATAAGGATAGACAGATATGCAATGCAGCGCAATGTTTAAAGGAGCGACTTACAATTCTCTGTTGACTGGCCAATCGAGCGGCATCTCCATTAAGAATAGAACAAGGTGGATTTAAATATCCGTGGGGCCTTCATCGCAGCACCTGACTGAGGCCTGTATAACCGACGAGGAAGAAAATAGCCTAATCTCTTTGGGTAAACGAATATATATGAGGAATACAAGTCAGCTGGAGTATTGCCAAATATTGACGCACTGCGTTAACGCCATTGTCTTCACCGGGAAATATCGCGGGAAGGACGTGGTTTCCGCGCACGTTTTCCGCTTTCACTTTTATCTCGGTCCTCTTTCCGTGTCCGATAGCATCGCTATCGGGACGATCTTAGATCAAGATTCTTGTCGTTATCACGATTCTCACGGGTGGCTCTTGGGACTTATCTTGTTCTCCAGATTGCGAATGCACGTTTTTTTGTTTCTGTTTACTTTACGTATTGACAAACGGAAAATAATTGTCGAAGTGAAGTATTCGACTTTCTCGCCTTTTCAGTGATGAATTGTTAGAGGATTTATTTTCAGCCTCTTCTGCTCCTTTGCGTATTGTAGTGTCTTGATAGAATCTGTTGGAGATAATTCGTCCGATTAGAAAATTTAAAGTTTGTTAAAAAGATTTTGCAGTTGTAGTTCATACCTTGGGGAATGGCTTTATTAGAGAAAATTTGAGATTTTTTCTCACAAGACAGGTGAGAAAATTTGTATAATAACAGATTTAAAAAAACTATTGCTAATTAACACAGGATTTTCTAGTAGTTGGTCAAAGTATTCTTCAAGCTTCGGTCTTTTTATAATAGCAGTCATTGTAATTAATGACATATACAAATTTTGATATAAATAAATTAAACTTTCTGAATTATATTATTTTCTGTAGTATAGAAAACAGAAACGGTATGCGAGATATTTCTTTACGTAAATAATGAAAATTGTGTAAGAATGAAGTAATCAATCTGATTCAAGAGAAAAACATTTCAATTAGTCGTGCAATTAATTTACCAGTGGTCAAAGACATTTACTAAATACTTTATTCCTTATAATTTTGAAACGTTATTCTGTACATGTATTATTAACTCTTATTTATAATCCTGGCATCCGATTTTAAGCAATATAAATCTTTCTTTTTCCAATTTATCATCAATCTGTAATAGATGATACCTAATAATTTAAAGGTAATTTATTGTTACCTTGTCGAGGTTTATTTTTCTCGATTTTTTTTTCCTCGAGACAAAACTGGCCCAAATGAGTTGTTTACCTTAAGTATATGTTAAAGCGGCACTACTATGTTATATAATCATTGTGATTGAAAACATGTATGTATACTCTCGTGCATAAGGGCATTTGTATTTATGTGAATAAAGTTATTATTATTATTGTTACCTAGTACAACAGACGTTGACGGAAGACATGCAGTGGACATTTGTAGTTTAGCTGAAAGTTATTTACTCATTGTAAGTGTTCAAATATACTATTACAGATAGAACACTCACAATTAGTATTTGAAGGAGTTTCTGAAACTGTTCAAATAAATTCCAAGGCGATTAAGTACGACTAATCTGCAAAAAAAATTACCTTTAACCAAAAACCCTAAGAAAGAATAAATTCCAAAAAGATACCACGATGCCGGAAGATTCGTCTGGATTTGGCGTCAGGGAAATCGTCTTTTCACGATAGTAACGATCGATCGAGCCGCACGATACAAAAGCGTCGTGATTGAGGAAGGAATTAGCTTTAAGGCGACTCCGTGTGGCTTTTATGAGGCTGCAAAGGCGATTAACAGGGGTGTTCTCGTTAGAAGCGGCCTTGTCGACGGTGCCCCAGCCACAACTCTGAGCCCTGCGCGACAAAGCGGTATAAAGAAATTTAACACAACAAAATCAGGCATTACGTAATGAAAAGTCGAATTACGGTACAATCGATAGACTTTCTTTTAATTCAATGTGCACTTGATGTATTTCGTGTTTTCGTAACTTTTTAATGATTGAGAAGTAATATCACTGATAAATGTATTCTTCCGCTCGAGCGATAAGTATTAATTGCATAAGATTTGACTTTTTTAATTGTGAATATTATCTTGGTGAATATGATTTCTATTTGGAATCTGTTTCAATTTTAATGATTATTTTACTCGCAAAGGTGGAGAAAAATTCGAATGTTAATTGATACGTCCTATGCAAATGGACATTGTACGTGAATTAACACTAGATTTACGGAAGCCGTCAAATTGACGGGTTCCTACTTGTCTTATAAATATTTCTTAAATTTACAGAGACGCTGTACAGTAGATATTTCACGTGTATTTCGTAATACAATAATAACTTAACGAATTACCATCTTTGCCGCTTGATCCCTCTTTTTTTAAAGTCCTTATTTAATATATTGCAATTTAAGAGATTTCACGCCCGTAAATCTAGTGTTAATGAAGATATCTATTGGAAGTAATTTTTATAGGACATTACGTTCATTCAAATTATAATGTGTACAAAAACTATGTCCTGAATTCAGAAACAACGTTACCTTAGAAAAGACACACAACTGTATAACGAAGTCATTGAGCTTATACTACGTTAAAATGTGCTTAAAACTGCCTGCTAGTGAAAAAGATTGTTATATTTGGGTCCTTTCTAAGCATATAAAGGACACAAATTTAGAAAGTGCATTTTAGTGTAATCAGTAATGTATTCCGTATGCAGTAATTTATTTCTCGATTACTCTATGTTCTTATTAGTTGTGTTGATAACGCGGGTCTACAAAATTGAACTTTTCTCGTCACGCAAGGATTGATATGGGATTCAAATAATACCATTTATATTAAATTTTCATATATTGGAATAACTGAAATTGAATTACGGTATAAACAAAACGGAAAGTGTTCTATGACGCATGCATATTTACGGATTACTCTGCTAGTTCATGAATGTTCATAATTTTTTATATTTTTGTGTTTCTTTAACCTCTACGTTAAAGTGCTGCCGTGACTGGACTTTTACCTCTTGCTTCTCCAATTTATTTTGATCTTCGACCCTTGTAAGTATTTCAGTCATATTGGTCTCTACAACCATGCCACCCATTGCCAATTCGTTAATTATATAATAAAAATTGTCTACGTGAAAGATAAGATCCAGTTTACATACATTTTCAAAACATTTATCTAATGTCCCGACAAAAACTTGTGCCAAATCTGAAGTTCTCAATTTGGATTCCGCACTGTCGATACAAAATGCAGTATAGTGTCGCATAAGGTCGATAAATTAATTTATAATCAGATCCACCTATCAAACTTCCTCCCTCCAAAAATTACAAACATTATATTCTCTCTTTGAGACAAGATAATGTATCATCGATTAACCGGAACTTTGAGTTTAATGATAAACTTTTAAAAAATGCAACACAACACAATACGGCCTGTAGTTTATTGGTATGAATTACCTCAAATGTTAACACCATAAACTACAAACATATGAAAGAAACTCTTAAAGTGTAAAACCTCGATATAATAATTTAGCAGTTATTCTTGAAAGTGGTTAAAGTTCATTTTAACTAAACATAGGTGTCTTCTTTTCCCATTTCAAATGTTAACGTAAATGAAATGAAATATCCTCGTAATTTCGTTCGTAAAGGTTCAACTGTTACGTGTTACAGCTTAAAAGCTTTTGTACAAACACTTGAATATCTAACTGTAAGAAGAAAGGGACTTGTACCACTTTCAAATAAAACGGCACAATTTATTGATTAACACTAGATCTACGGCCTCCGTCAAATTGACGGATTCCTACTTTTTTAGAAGCGGTTTCCAAATTTATAGAAACGCGGTACGGCAGATATTTCACATGTATCTTATAATATACAAATTACTTAACTGATCATCTTCTTTGCCGGTTGATCCCTATTTTTTCAAAGTACTTATTTAATATATTGCAATGTAACAGATTTCACGCCCGTAAATCTAGTGTTAAAGTCAAATGTGAGTTCGTAAAAATATTTGACGAAGAAACATGCAAAAGCAAACGAAGGGCTTAGTTCGAAATAGAATTTATTCCAAAACCAACGAAGTTATCGACCAAGTTCAGGAAGTACAACCTTGACCCCCCGGCAGCAATGACTGAAGCAAAGCTTGCACGAGGAATCTGTTTTTGCCGACCAGGCGGAATTTCGTGATTCGAAGAGAGAAATTCAGTCGACCGGAGACATCCGGTGCCGCTGTCGCACGATTCTCACGTGTCTCAGATCCGAATTTTCATGATAATGCGAAATTCGGCGCGATCAATCACGCCATCGTTGTCACGCGTAGAAATATGATCTTCGAGTCGCGCGTTGACGCAAATCAGTACGAGTCAGTTGGTCGCGGATAGTTCGAATGAAACGGGTCATTGAATTTCCATTCGCGTTGGAAACCGTTTGTGTTCTGTGTGGTCGGATTAGGGAGATTTTGTTATGTCGATATGCTTCGCTTCGGTGATTACTATAACGGTTTGCTGTCTCTTTTTGCTGTCGGTGTCTTTTACGGGCGGCGTGAAGTTTAAGAATTATCAGCGCAGTGAAGGAATTAAAAGTGAGTACTGAAGCAATGATTTTGTGTATCAGACGATAGAAAGGTATGGTTATGCGGTGAGGAATGACTTCTCGAAGATTTACTAAGTAGGGTCTTTGTTAAAAGTGAGTATTGAGCTAATGATATTGTATATGAGACAATAGAAATGTATGATTGTGCTACGAAAATTCTCCTTGAAGATTTTTTAATTAAGGATGTTATTGAAAGCGGGTACTGAGGTAATAGTATAGTGCAAGAGACGATAGAAATGTATGGTTTCGTGATAAGGAATGTCTTGAATTTTTACTAATTAAGGTTTTTGTAAGGTAGGGTTTATAATGTCATTCTTTAGATCCATGATGGGTAAGGTTCTTTAGGTGCCGCCCAAAAAAGAAGAAGAAATTTTGGCGTGCTAATATAATTTATTGTAAAACTTAATGAGGTCTCAAAAAAACATTATTTTCAAAATACTGTAATACTAATGCGATGAATGAATCTGTGACTGCATTTCTAAGAGTTTCTCGTCACCTGGTTATTATTATTTTAAAACCTGCGGAGGGCCAGATAGAACCTCTAAGCGAGTCGTAGTTTGTCCTTCACTGCTGTAAATATTTGAAATTGCTTTGATTGTGAGCCACTTAATAAAGGTGTGCTTTACAATTAGGTTCTATGAAAAAATCGAAACTATCTTTTACTAATCTGGGTTAGAATTATATATCTTTATAATATGTATATCACAAATATGTATATTGGATAATCAATGTCATATTCAGAAAGACTTACGATCTATACGTTTCTGTAAGCCAAAGTTAGTTTTCAAAGTCTGCATCTTACTATTGTTTATACTTCAGTATCACAATAATATTTAACAACTGTATTGTGATATTTCTGAGTCAATCTTTAAGTAATATATACATATGAAAGATATTGCATTATGTGTCAATGGAATATATCGTGCGATGTTCAAAGCAGGAAGTCGAAGAATTGATAAAATAGTCGGCATCCTCAAACGGAAATATTTCTAAAATCGTGCCAGAGGAAGTAAGGGCTTTTAATGATATTGCGTGGAATATAATAAATCGATACCTGACGATGACAATAATTTGGGTGGCTAATGTTTACTTCCTGGTTCCGAGAAGTTGCGTGTTGCTCGAACATCTAAGAAATACATAATTATATTTTGATTGATTAATTCGACGATTATGATGCACGTACATACGATTAATAATACTTTGAAGGGGAAAAGAAGCTATAGATAACGTACCAACCTTTGAAAAAAAAAAATTCTGTTTGACTCAAGGATTTTAATAATAAAATGTTTTCATATGATTTCTTAAAGCTTCTCGGCTATTCACTTACATATCATAAATTACAATTAAAAGTACAATACATAAGAATAATATTCGTTTTTAATTCAAATTTTTTTGAATATGTAAGACGTTATGGAATCATGTGATTTTTAGTATCACTTACATAATTTTTCCTTCATGTGCTAAGTTTTATGCAATTGTTGTGTGCATAACGATATTGATGTACAGTAATAAACATAAATTCTCCGAAATATGTTGCGAACAATCGCAACAATAAATGTAGAAAGTAAAATGAACTATATATATTTGAACGATAAATAACTTACAACATTGTAAGTATTTGAAATACAACATAATTCGCACTTATATAAGCTTTTGTGGATAGGAGACATTGATATAAAAAAGGATGGATGTAATTATTCAATGCCTAACTATGATTGCGCTGTATGATATTACAGGTGTATTATACGTACGTAGAAAACTCTTCATACGTATTATCTATACATTACTTTGAATTTCTGCAAAAAATTAAAAGTATTTTTGGGGTAAACAGTACACTGTGTTAAAACTTAAATAACTTTCCCAAAACGGAACCGAAATGTCGAGGCGCGCGGAATAAAATAATGAAAAAAAGATAGATGTCGTCATTTGTCTGCAATGGCTCTTCGCATTTTCTATTGTTTATACATTTAGCTTTGCACACAAAATTGCAAAAGTGCAATAAGCAGTTCACTGTGTTAAAACTTAAATAACTTTCCCCAAACGGAACCGAAATGCCGAGCCGCGCGGAATAAAATAATAAAAAAAAGATGGATGTCGTCATTTGTCTGCAATGGCTCTTCGCATTTTCAATTGTTTATACCTTTAGCTTTGCACACAAAATTGCAAAAGTGCAATAAACAGTGCACTGTGTTAAAACTTAAATAACTTTCCCAAAACGGAACCGAAATGTCGAAGCGCGCGGAATAAAATAATAAAAAAAAGATAGATGTCGCGGCGTTTGGAACCCACCTGTAATAGCAGGTCCTTGGCGAACTAATCATAGTAATCAAAGCCAAAAAGATACGAAACTACACAGAAAACCGTTTCTATAAGGATAATATTCTATATGTAATACATCTAGTTCTCAATAAAATGTTCAACCTGCTGGCTAACACAAAAGTAAAACTAATACTTGATTTGATTCTACGTCCTCAGAGGCTTTATCAATTTGCGGGGGTCGCGATCCCCAGGAAAGGCCGAACTGATCGCGCAAACATAGAACGATGCCTTTTATCGATGGCATCGTACACCACGAGGACGGCTTTCCTAGTTGAACACGCCGTTTGACCGTCGCGTGTTATCGATTTCAACCGTCCCTGGCATTCGCTGGTGTGGCTTTCCATTTCTTCTTCGGTGAATGAAAAATGCGCCATGTTGCATGACGTTTTCCTCCCCTTGATGAATCTTTTTTATCACTTCGAACTAAACACTCTTAGAGCAGCGGTACGCGGGTCGTGACCGTTGCAGTCGGTATCGTTTCGTGTTTGCCGTTTTTGCAGTTAGTTCATGCATTCGGTGGATTGTACGGGGAATTTGCAAGTTTGCTACAGCAAAAGTTCTTAGTAATTATGGAAATCACTTTTAATTTTGTAAATAAGTTGTTGACATGTAACGTAATTTTTCTTCTTTCATAATTGTTGAAGGTCATGTACTGTTTTTGCTCTCTGCAAGACTTTGTGATATTAAATGCACAGATAAGTTCTTTCTCTGTTTAGGTGATCTTAGAGCTTCCTTTAAAAAGTAATTATATAAAAGTATGAATCAAAATATTCTCCATCATTTCCTTTATCTGGCTATGTATGACTTTTCTGTCATTCTTTCGTTAAATTGTAAATACACCAAACACTCTCAGCCCGCTGCTTGAGGTTCGCAAGGACAATTTTCCAAAATCGCGAATTTAGTGTATGACAATTTCTGTTCCGAATAAGTTAAGGGAGTGAAATCAAATGGGATCAAACTTAAAAAGAATGATCAGGCTCGTTAAAGGTCGGAAAGTGAGATTACAATGACAGACTCCTACGAATAGCTGTCCCCCGCCCGTACAATAAACATTGCAATATTGAGGTTGCAAATCCTAATAGAAAAAGGTTGGCACTTTGTAATGCCGTAAACCCAGTGCAAATATTCAATTCAAACCGAAGTTATCGTCGATGAAACGTAGGTACACCGATCTTATTTGCATATTTACAATGAAATAAGATGCATCTGCATTTCTATTCTTAAGAATCTTTTTTTTTACTCTGCGAAACAATTTGAATTTATATACACTAAATAAGTACATTGGGAAAAGGATAATCAAGAGATGAGAAAGATGATCAGTTAAGTAATTTTTATTTTATACGATAGACGTGGAATATTTATGTGGCTCTCATATCAATTTCGAGAATTTTTAGAAATAATCCGGGACCGGTCATTTTGACCGGCTTGGTAATTTTACTGTTAAGCGATGAATTATGTATTGACATGTACCGATGTGTACCATGACATAGATTTGTAAATGTCAGTGAATTTATGTCGTGATCAAACGTAAACCACATGTTCTTAATAACATAAGACGGACAGCATGTATCGCGAAATCGACTAAATACATTTGTATTATACACGTACGATCGATCGAATGCTGAGACTACGATTTGACATTCGTTTTTCATTGGTATTAGTTGTTTCAATATAAGAGATAATGAACGGGCATTTTGTTCCTTATATAATCTATTTATTTATGAAATCAAAAAAGTTGTTTGGAATTACGATTCTAAGAATATATGATAAAATCATTGAAATTTGTGAAGTACATTCTAATGTATATAATTACGATAATTCTGACTCATGTATACAATTTGTTTATATTTAAAGAATTTTAAATTGAGAAGAATTTTGTATTAAACGTGAAAGTATAAAATGCGCGAAATTAAAAGTCAAAATACTAAAAATTTTTCGCATTCAATATAATCGTGACCTGCTTTTTCTAACTTCGTAATAATACATATTCTCAATTAAGAATCTGTCATCTTATTATTGCCAAAAAGGACTGCAAGTAAATTTAAAAAATATCGATCAGTGTAACATTTGGAACCGGTCACAGAAATCTAACTGATGTTCATTTAATCACAAAAAGACTGGAACTTAAGCCTATTGATTTGATATGTGAAATGTAGAATTAAGTTTAGAAAACCTGTTATTGTCTGCAAAAAATGGTATAGAACGTACTAAAACAGTAAAACATCTCAAATAATTTAAAAGCTATTCTAAACGCGATAAAGTTATTGAGCGGTTATTACAGTTTTTAAAAGGTAACCTGATTTGAATAAATTTAATTGCAATTAAGATGCGGAATATACTTTAACTAATACCTGTTTTGGACAGTGTATTACATTAATGTAAATATTGCACATATCACCATTTTATGTAATTTTATGTCATTCAACACTTCTCTTCTACTGTAATCGCTAATAACCCTCGGTACGAGGATTACGGTGGGTATCGAGTTAAAGATCAGATTCCCAATTAGCGCGCCCGAGTTCAACTACCCTGTCACCTCTCAGAAATTTTTACTATGTTATATAATATATCCTATCTGTGTATTGTAACCACGGGGGTTCTGACTCTGTCTAAAACAGTATATCCTAGGAGAAGTAATTATATCAATTAAAACCAAAACAAAATACAAAAAACAAACATTATAATCCTTATATACGTGTCGGTGAATATAATAGTGGGCTAAGTAAAAAATTGCTTAAATTCAACTTGTCACTGTTGCATCTTATGTACTTTAACACTAAACCTACCGGCTTTATATCTGTTATATTGAAATACACACAATAAGTACTCTGAAAAAAGAGATTTGAAGAGGTGAAAAATGTGATCAGTTAAGTAACTTTTGTTTTATACGATAGACCTAAAATATTTAATGAATGGCTGCCCAAGCAATTTGGGGAATTTTTAAAAAAAATCAGAAAGCGGTCATTTGACCGCCATGGTAGGTTTAGTGTTAAAATATGGCGGAATTATTCAATAGTAATAATAAAACATTAACCCGTTTGGCAGAGCTGATAGTTGTTCCATTTCACAGAACTTACCGCGCAATCCCCAGGAAAAAGAGGAAAATTAGTATGATTGCACTGCAAGGTGTGAAAGTGTTCCAACATAAAATTAAACTGCGACAATGGCTATGAACGACGGCGAATGCAGCGATGACAGCGGTGCCAGAAGAGGTGCCACGTGTTAGGAGCGTGCCTACCCCTTCCAACCCTTCCTACAACCCCCTTCTCTCCCCTTTCTTTGGCTCTTACGCATTTTCTCATTCCCTCTAGCTCGCCTCTCTCTCTCTCTCTCTCTCTCTTTCTCTCAAAGTCCACGATAATGCCACGTACGGTTCGATACCGGGCGTCGCGACGCCCGGCAGTCTGCCACCGTTTCATTCCATCCCGTTTCGTCGAACGTATAGGGCTACACACACTGGCACTGGTTTTCGGGCATGAGAAACGGAGATAGAGCCATCCGAGAAAAAGGAAGATAGCGAGAGATAGAGAAAGAAAGAATAGAAGAGAGAGATAGAGCAAGAGAAGAACGTAGGGAAAAGGGGTGAGATGAGAGAAAAGGGAGAAAGAGCCGAAGAAAGTGTCTGTACTTGTGAATGTGTGTACATAAGCAAGCGCGAGACTTAAAAGACATAGGCGTCACCGTTTGAGAATTCGTTAGGTCCGTTGTCGGTTTGTGAGCCGACATACCAGGAATTCGACAGGAACTTAAAATTAGTATAATTTTATTTATTATACGCATTGTCGAATTGATGACTGAAATGGTTTTGAAATTATTTGGATTTTATATGTAAGTAGTCCTGCGTTGAACGGTTTCGACAAAAAATGGATGGGGAATTCTTGAAATGAGAGAAAGTTTGCGTTATATGTAGCTTTATCTGAATTTGAATTATTTATTGCGTGAAATAATCGACAACGTTTGTTGAAAGTGACACTTGGTTTAATTTATTGCATCCGATTTTTTTAACACAGTTATATTTCTAGCTAGAAATATGCGAGGGAGGCGGATACAACGGCACACCTTGCTTTTTAGAAAATTGAAGTTTGAAAGTATTATCGAGATTAAATTTTTGCAATTTCGTTTCAACCGTTCTCTTTTACAATAACAAATAGCCTATTTTCTGGGTCACTTTGTTTCACTGACATTATTTTTATTTTTAGAAGATTACATTTTTTGTAGTATTAAAGAAGGACTGTAAATGTACCCGATAATTCATATTCGTAAAACTAGTTACATAAATTGCAGATATTCTAATACTTCAAAATAATACTATAATTCATATATTTATATTTGTATTATGTAGAAACACGTTGTAATCTAAATGGCAAAGTGAAGTTTATTTAATTAAATGAATTTTGTGTTTTTGGATGTTAATCTTCTACCGGTTATGCTTTTACTGCGCGGATCTTTACATCAAAATAAGTTAAAACATTTAATGTAAACAGAAACAGACCTTAGAAGCATTTTTACATCTTACCTCAATTTCTGCTTCGCGTTAAAACACATTTGCAACGATTCTAGATCCTTTTCTGTCTATTTTGTTTTATCTATCAAATATAATAATGTTGAAAATTCTAATAAATAAAATTGTAGTAAACAGGTTCGAATTTTCGGGTAAAATTATAAAAAGTTAACAACTTACATTATTTCAAGTAATGAAAATTCAAAGAACAAAATTTCAATAATCAAAGTAGATAAAAAGGATCACAATGCATTCTGAAATATTTCCATCGTTGTGTTCCTGCAATACGCAAATTATTAAATTCGTTTTACTTGTCTTTTGTATTGTTTCGTCTATACAAGTGTACTTTACAAACATCGTTAGATTAATTGTCTATAATTCTACATTTAAAGATCTTTGTAAATACGTTTTCGCGAGAGTTCGGCGCCAATGAACATAAAATACGATGCAGCAGGTATGCGTTGGCACTGGCAGTTTCATTTGGCAACATGAGCAAACGTACGACGCTATTAATTTGCCGGTCTCTTTGCGCTGATTAATGTCCACAGAGATTTAAGATGGAAAATTCTGCGGTGCCTTTTGCGGGTAAAAGAAGAAAAGATTTTCTTCTCTGGATCAACGCTCTGTGTACTTCTTACGCAATTGAAAGGTACTCGCAAAGCTTACTTCGCACAGAAACTGATTCAGAGACTGTTTTAGAATTGCGCTTCTGTTTACACTTTGTACTGGATTTAGTTTTCGCGGAATCTTGAGTGATATTAATTCTCTAACGTTCGGTCGAGTTTCCATTGCCTACAGCCGGCTATAGTGTTGACGTTAATTAATACTTCTGCTATTGTGCCATTTGTACATTTAATTGTCTACAATGAACAAAATGAAACGGATGAAATATAGTATTCGGTTTGCATTAGTATTAAATGCCGGTCGTATCGCATTAGATGTGCATAGGAATAAGTCTTGGGTTTTTAAAAAAATATATTTTGAAATATTTTCTTCAGTTTCCACATCTGTTTTTATTTCGGACAATATCGCGAAAAAATGTTTGCAATAGTGTAAATTGATTTACACTGAAGAATTTGTTAAATTGTATAACATATTTTGTTTTGGGAATATATTGCAATTATTACGGTTCTGAAAGTGTGCAATGAAATGGTTATTATTTAAACATTTATGAAAACGTGAAAAATCTAGTGTACTTTGTGTATTTCAAGTTTTTCTTCTTTATTGTGAAATAACAAGACATAGTAAGTTATTCTTGAATAAAACAAATTTAATAATGTAAAATTATAATTAATTTGAAGGTTGTTTATATATAAAAGTTTAATATTGGAAAAAGTAAAAGATCTTCAATATAGCATTATGTAAGGGACTCAGTGAACACGACCGAAAATTTCGTTTAAACATCGACGTTTCTTTGACATGAAAAATGCTTATTCAACTTTTTGTTCAAAGCGCTTATACCTTTTAAGACAATTAAAAAATTGGTATCGTAGTTATATTATTACAAAAAGTAAAAAATCTTTAGATTTATATTTTTCACCTTTTAATTAGCACTTTTTCATTTTTACACAACGCAAACATAATTTTGACTACTACACACAGGTGCCCAAGATTTAAAGTACCGAACATATCCAGTATATTCTGTGGGGCTAAATATGGAAGAAATATTTGCGAACATATGTTATTTAACGCTTTATTAAATGTTCCAACCGAAAATACAACATCCAAAGCGAACAGCAACAAATATACGTGTAAATGTTGCTTAATTATTGCCCTGAAATTCCACAGCCTTTAAATCCCTAGAATTGGTTGAACAAAATTTGACACCATAAACTTCAAACACTCTGTAAATATACAAATAAAAGTTCATGCAATAAAGAATTGATTAAGCTGCGTTAGAGTTATTTATAAAATGTGGTTGCCTTCTATGAAATACCACTAAATAAACGATTAAAACGCGATCCTCTAGAGGCATAGAGGTTACACATGTCAAAGACTATTTCTTTGAATGACAGCGTCGTGCACTGACAACGCACGAATGAAAGTAAGTAATACGATCAGAAAAACGGAAAGACAGAGACAAAGGAAGCTTTCCCGTGGTGGTTCAATCATTGTTACGTGATCTGACTGTGGTCGAGCCGAAATGGATTTTTCGTATATCGGAGCAACGATCCGATAAAGTAGAGAGCGGTGTTTACGGGGGTGAACTAGTTCGAGGAAGGGATTGAAGGCTTCACGGAAACGAGGAAAAGCGCAGAAAGGCCGATAACGACCGTCGACTATAAAGACCGATCGATACTACCTTCTCGAGAGGTCTACCTTACAGCCCTTTCTTTCTTTGTTGTTGTTTTTCCCGTTATACAATATCAACTACTTTGGCCAATCATTGCTTTTCCTACCCTTCTTCTGTTATAGATACTTTCTATACAATAATTTTTGCTTAAATGTGTCCATGCTTAATCTTAAATCTTTTTTGGAGGTATTCCATTTATCAAAGTATTCCAGCATTATTAAAGTACTCCATTAATACTAGTTAGAGACGTGAGCATCTATTCCAAATGTAACATTAACACTAGATTTACGGAAGCCGTCAAATAGACGAGTTCCTACTTGGTTTTAGAAACATTTCTCAAAACAGAGTAGCTGCACAGGAGAAATTTCACGTTTATTTTATAATACAATAATGACTTAACGAATTACCATCTTTGCCGCTTGATCCCTCTTTTTCCAAAGTCCTTATTTAATATATTGCAATATAACAGATTTCACGCCCGTAAGTCTAGTGTTAAATAAATGAATTGATGGATATTCAGAAGTGGACGTTGAGGTAAACTGGAAATTTTATAAATGAATATATGAAGAGTACTTATACTATCAAGCAGATTAGAAATACTTTTGTATTCAACTTAATATTGATCGTAACCTTCTAAAAAAAAAATTTGAGTGGCATATTACTTATGTAGCATGTATAAACATCTTAAGAATATTGATCATAATTTATTACGGGGCACACGGATCATCCGAAGTGCAAGGGGGGGGAGGGGGTTAGACTCACATATATTGTAATTATGTATGGTACACTTATGCAGTACACTGCACTAATTTTTATTACACATATCTGTCTCTTTGCAGAATTTTATACTTTCTGCTATATTTTTTTTTATTTCTATATAATGCTTGGGCTAAGTTTCTTGGATTTTCTTTGTTTGTTCTTGTATCTTTATACTTACAATTAGAGCATTGTCCTACTGTAAATATCACCGTCAAAATTATTTTACATTGATCAAATAATATTTATTTTTTTATTACAATAGTTCATTAAATTCTAATTGGGAAAGTTGCCAGCACTTTCTATTTACATTTGCCATTACCCAAAGAAGATTTATACAAGACAATCTTTCAAAATTTGTGTCATATACTATATACAATTTTTCATATCTTAGTTTATTAATTATCTGTATCCCTTTCGTAATATTTCAATATCTCAGTTTATACTCCAGCATTAATGTTCCTATATAAAGAGGTAAGCACATGACACATGATACTTACTGTCAGTAGCTTGTACGTTTCTTCAATCAATGTGTTTAATTTTTAATTTATTGCTTTAACCTTGTAAAACGTAATAAGTCTGCCTAGGACCTACATATCTATAGAATCTCTCTGCTATTGAAAGCTCAGTTACAATTTGTTGTTATACCTTCCTATTTTCATACATCTCTTACAATTCTAATTTTCTATCAAATCTTCTTAAATTAATTTTTAAATTGCATAACAACATATACAGTGTTACGTTATTCGGTAAGAAATCTTTGCCATGAAATTGCATTTCTGTAGTGTATTAATAAAATTCAAATTAGTTTATAATAATGTTCATTATACTTATAATGTTACAGTTTTCCTGAAATGATTAATGTGCAATGAGATATTGTTACTCATACATTTTGGAAAATTAATTTAGACTACAGAGTGTCATTTACACTGACGATATGTGTGTAATCATTATATGTAACCTTTATTCATTTGACATTCATAATACAAATTTTTCATTCTTATTTAACACTATTCCTACCACGACCGGTCAAATGACCGTTTTTAAAATTTCGATTAGAATTTCCTATATACAACGTGATGGAATCGCCTTTCCACTTCACGACTTTTCCTCAAATATACGTATAATACATTCACATTATAATACATTTTTCAATATTCACTTCTTTTTTTACTCTTCATTTTCTGGGAAAAAATTATCATTTGACAAATTCACCGGCTGCGGTAGGAAAAGGTATACGTGAAGTGTCGGTAGGAATAGTGTTAAATATACAAGGTGAAACACTATCTCTGTCCATTTGGAATATATCCGTTATTTGTCATAATATGAAAAAATGTTACATACAAAACTTACACAGTATAGAGGGGACATATTGCGATAAACGTCTTTTGCGTAGGTGGAGGCATAGAGTAGATTTCAAGGTCAGCTCTATTTTTTTTAATGGAATGCTATGTTTTCTTATCGCTATGCAATAGTCAATGTTGAGACGATTTCAACGAGCTATCGTGGAAGGTCATGCGAGGTCAAATGTGGTAGTAAAACGAAATCTCTTATATTACTAACAATTGATGTTAATGTTACCAACTGCTGGGATGTTTACAATTTTGACTAAATTCCATGTACTGTTACAACATAAACAATGATACAAGACAATTGCATAAAATAATAGAAGCAGACAGTTTTTTTCAGAAACAATGTGTCTCGGGTGAACCTAGCGCGCCGATATGTCATTGCGTAGCGACGACTTCATTTTCTACAAACTTGAGGAACTATGAAATACAGCATATGCTAGAATAATAAGGTTAGAGACACTAAGCATGAATGTGATGCAGCGATACGAAGATTGCAACTTTGTATTGATTCAAACGGTCACCACTTCGAACATTTCCTGTAATGTAAGAAAGTTCATTTTACTACCACATTTGACCTCGCATGACCTTCCACGATAGCTCGTTGACATCGTCTCAACATTGGCTATCACATAGCGATAAAAACAATTATAACACTTCGTTTCAAAAATTGAGCACACCTTAAAATATCCTCTATGCCTTCATCTATGCAAAAAATGTTTCTGTTGCAATATGTCCCCCTCTATACAGTGCAAGTTTTGTATGCAACGTTTTTTTGTATTATTACAAACAACGGAAATATTCAAGGTGAAAAAAGGTAGTCCTCCACTCTGTGTGTGAGCCGTTTATTTTGAAAGTGGGATAAGTCACTTTATCGTAATGAAAAATGGTGATTTTCCAATACTATACGAAACTATTTGTACTGACAAAAATATAAGTATCCAAGATAACAAGGGCAAGTAAATCTTCTTGAAAATTGGCATAAATATTTTTTAAACACGTGAAAACGCAAACCTTAAACATCTCGACTTAAAAAGAGACTGACTTATGCCACTTTCAAGATAAATGGCTCATATAAATTATGCACTTTGCATTTCTGTAAGACAAAAAGACAAAGCACACGCAATTAGAACTTTACAAGAAGTCTATAAAATGAATTACTATTAGGAGTTACTTGCTCTCCTTTCATATAATATTGATTTTCAAAAGGTTTAGCAACGATATGTGGTTGTTATAAATATGACTAGAGGGATGTGAGAGTTATCCTTGAATTGCATTGCGGGTGGATCGACTCTTGTAATGAATTATTCAGATCATATACTTTGTTTTTAAAAATTTCGTTTAAAACAATTCTTAAGATAAATCAACGTGACGTCTTCAAAAACGAGTTTAAAATTACAGCAAGTTTTTCTACTCAATGAACAATATGGTTTTTAATTAATAAAACATATGTGTCGTCATATTAGGTAATTCGATACTTTTGTAAATTAAAGTTTTACGAGTATTCGTTCATAACTTTACCGCTTACTTCCCCATTCAAATATTTATTAATACTTTACAATGTAAACGTCCATTTATGTGCCGGCATACTTGAAAATGTAAATATACAGTTAGTAACAATTTCAATTATTGCAAGAAATTTTGCTACACAAAGAACTAATATTCAGTACACTTTCTTCATATTTTTGTTTATAGTTACGTCAATTACAAATATATAATATTGTTATCAACAACAATAAGGATCGGAAGTAATATGAAAATCACATTTTGCTACATAACGCCGTATTTATAAAAAATGAGCAAACATTTACAACTTCTGTTTGTCACTAAAATTTCCATTTGCTTATATTTTTATATCCCGTTTCGGGATGTCGCTTGCAACATTCGTTTTCCGTTATTTGAGTAAATCATTGACGGTATTCTGTCAGGAAATGTGCATCGGGGGAATGGAATCTCAATGTTAGTACTCCACAAATGACTATATAAATTTTATCACCCTCCGACGAAGCAGGAGTGCCTGCTCCCCCAAGGGTAATTATTAACGCTATTTTAAAACGCAGCAGCAGACCGATCGTGTATTTCGACACGCTCTCTAGGGTATTGTTCCTTAGTTAGACACGGTGAATAACGAATATTTATAGCACATCGTATACCATTACGAACAGATTCAAATAATCATCGGGCGGATATGCTTCCACTGCACTCCCAAGTGTACGTAATTATAATGCAAAAACTTTGTGTAACATAGTTGCATGGCGAAGTGAAGAAAAACGATGCGAACGAGTGAATGTCTGATTTAGTACTAGATTTATGGAAGCCGTCAAATTGACGGGTCCCTACTTGTCTTATAAACATTTCTCAAATTTATAGGGACGCTGCACAGTAAATATTTCACGTGTATTTTATAATACAATAATGACTTAACGAATTACCATCTTTGCCGCTTGATCCCTCCTTTTTCAAAGACCTTATCTCATATATTGCAATTTAAAAGATTTCACGCCCGTAAATCTGGTGTTAGTTACGATGCGCTTTTTACTTTGAAAGTAGACCTTTACTTTCATCATTTTTTAAAGATTGTTACAAATTTGACAGGAGAGGAAATGAATAGAGAACGTATTATTATACGTAAAAAAGATGATATAATAAACGAAATGTAATTTGCGTACTATTATTAACAGAATGTTAAGAAGTATGGGTATTCTGCAAAGTGTGTATTATTTTTAAGAAATACAGATCCGTTTCTTAAATATCATTCAAGATCTATTCAAGACTTTCACCAAAGCCTGGATAAACACTTTACAAATACCGTGTACCGAGAATTTGTGCAGTTTTTCTTGCTTCTTTTCCATTTAGTCAGCAAGTTATTAACCAAATGGCAATTGCCATTTATATAATTGTTTCAACATTCTCTCAAACAACACAGCTATCCTCGGAAAATGATAATGAACATTTCGATGCAAAATTATAATCATTTTGATAAAGCAATAGCTCGTTCATGAAAGTTTCTGTTAACTCTTTGCACTCCTTAACTTTTTGTTACCTACCAACAACTCCTTAATTAAATTGTAAAATCAAGAATAAATACAAAAAATTGTATCAAGAAACGAGGCTTCAGTATAAAGTTGTAATGCAACAGAAATTATTATTATTATTATTTTAGGAATTGCATTATATAAAGTCGAGTCTAGCACCACATTAACCCTTTGCGGTCCGAGTTATTTTGTCAGTTTTGTAGTGAGCTAAATGAAATTAATTTCACAACATTTTCTATCGTTGGTTATTTTTTTTTTAATGGTGGCAATAACTATAGGTACTGGCGGATATTTAGGTGATATTACAAAATCATTAAGAAATTGGAAAATCGATATTAAATCGTTGGAATATAGAATGCAGTGAAAAGCTATGTCGAGTACAGCTCGACATAGGACTGCAAAGGGTTAAAGTTGCTGTAAAAAATATAATGTCGAGCCACACTCGACATAGGAGTGCTAAGGGTTAACATCGAAATGCTTGAAAATATTCTCCCTACTTTATTTATTCTTATCGGCGATAAAAAAGATGTACTTTTTATAAATCGTGCTTATCGTATTTGGAAAATGTCGAATGATTGGCTTGTTTGTTTTCCAGTGTCTGGCACGACAAACAAAAAGGAGGAAGAGACCGCGGTAGCCACTGTTGGCGTTGCAGAGGAGACCACCAGTGTCCTGGGTACGAAATCCAGAACGGGGAGCGACCCGGGTGGAGGTATAGATCTCTTGGCAGCGTTACAGTTGCACAACACTACGCGACAGGGTGTTACACAGGTGCCAGGATTGGTGAGGTTGAAACCAGCCTATTATCTTCAGGGTAAGTTTCATTACGACTTTCCGCATATTACGTGTCCAGGTTTGAATCGTGTACAATTAGCATTCGTTAAATTTATATGACAAAAGGAAAGATAATGTGTTTATCAAATAAAATAAACAAAATAAAATGTTTATCAAAGAAATATTCACGAATGCAAAAAGTGTGAAAAGTGGGAATTATGATAAGATATACAGACAAATACAGAAAGGACCGTTTTACGTTACATTCTCTGACTCGCTTTTTGCTTTTGGCCCTTGAAGCTGCTACATGATTGGACGTAGAGAAATAAATGTGTTCAAGTTTTAAATAATGTGTATTTGATAAGAAGTTTATTCAAGAAGATAATTAACAAGGGGGCTATGATGTCTGTGGTGAGTAAGGAGATTGAGGCTTAGAGTTGCCAGATTCTCCATCAGTGGACCTGAGGTTAAATCCCGCGTCACCTCTGGGAATTTTTACAATTTTCTATGTGATTTGTTTAACATACGGTGGTTGGAACCCACCTAAAATCGTAGGTCCAAGGTGAAGTGACCATAGGCCGGAGCTCAAGTCCCCCGTCCCCCCGAACGATTTCTGCTATAGTGATAAAGTGGGTAAAAATTTACTTGGCACCTCAGAGATAATGTGCTCTGATTCGCCCGACGAATAGGGACATCCCTCTCCCTCACGCATTTTCGATTTTGACGCGCTATTGGCAAGAGAGACCCGCCATTCGTTGCGTCGTAATCACTATATTTAATTATGTGATAAATATGCGTATACTATACCCTCGATGGCGCGGAAATCATTCAAAACAGTGAAACTTCGACTATACAATCGAGACAGTTGAAGATGAAAGAAAATACAAAGGATATAGTAGGATAAGGGGGTCCTTGAACCGATTTCAATGGGGGAGGTGTCGTTCGATAGGCAATGCTCTGCGACCATTATGTACCACATTTTAACCTTGACCGGAAGGGTAGTTTTGGGGTAAATTAAAAAAACAGGTTTTTGGCCTTTTTAACCTATTTATTGACGTGCAAAAAATTCGAAAAAAATCTGTCATGTTCTAAACGCACCGATACATGTTTGAGATTTTTTTCAGATTTTTCCATCGGAAGACCTAAGTGCCAAAAATGCGCATACGCAAAAAAACGGGAAAAAGTAGATATCTTATCGAAATCTTCGAGGTACAACGTTTTACTTTTTACAGTAACAATCTGATACCCATGATTGTTATCCTCAATTTTTTCAGATTTTAAAACCGCCTGCGTCAGAGTGAAAAAATCAAAAACTCATTTTTCCGACGCATTTCGATCTGAAACGTAAAGACTAGTTGTTATTTTTGCATAATTTTGATACAGTATATTCATATTGTGATTTTTGTCCCGAGTTTGAGTCCGAGGAGGTTTCTTTTTTTTCTTTTTTTTTCTTTTCTGCAACTGCATAAAAATAATCAATAATCATTCCAAAACGTTTTCAAAATATTCGCAAATGCTTAAAAAATATATATTGTGTACAAATTAATTATGGAGCATGTCTGTTGTTTCGCCGAATCTCTCAAGCCGATCTCTTGCTTTATGGTTACGGGTGTTCTTTAACATTTTGCAACAAATAAATTGAGGAAATATTAGTTTATTATAATATATAAAATTATATATTTGATATTAAGGGAACAGGGTTTTATACCTTGATATGTTGCTGCAGAGGTGATGTCAAATGGAATCAAAAGTAAATTCTATTTACTGCGTCCTACTAGTTCAGTCAGGCAATTTCTTATTTGGCAGAGTTGATCGACGAGGAATTTTTTCGAACTTTTTGCACCTCAATAAATAGGGGAAAAAGGCCAAAAACCTGTTTTTTGAATTTACCCCATAACTACCCCTCCGGTCAAGATACAGGGTTAAAATGTGGTACACAATGGTCGCAGAGCATTCGAATGACACCTCCCCCATTGAAATCGGTTCAAGGGCACTTTTGACCCCCTTATCCAGCTATACCCTTTCTGGATTTCTGCTGCCTATGTTTATGTATACAAAAGGAATTCGATGCATCGAGTGCTTAAAAAAATGGAGCATTATACAGTTTGTTGTTTCATAAGAATTTTTGGCATTGTATGACACGACCAATACAGACTTCCCAGACGATGTTTACGTTGATGCTATTTCATTGGTATACGTTTTCGCCGGTATTCTATTCTCATCGACATATGCTTTCATAGGCATACCATTCTTGCCGACAGATCGTTTGTGTTTTTACGACTCTGAAGTTGCCTTGGACGTTTTCGTCCGTTTGCTTCAGACTGCGCTCACAATTAGTCTTGCGTTAGGTCTAGGTTAGATCTGGGTTATGTCCGTGAAATCATACGGCACACTTGCGAAGATATAGACAGAGCACAGAAATATAATGTTCAAATTATTAACTTTAACCCTTTGAGGACTAGCGACGCATATATACGGCCTGAGAAAAAATATAATTATAGTTTATAGCCGCTTGTATACACAGTTAGCGTTGAAAAATTGAAATACAACCGTTGAAATATGATTAAACAAGTAGTAATTTATATTGTACATGGATTAACAGTATAACTTGCTGATAAAAAGGTACTTTTGCATTGCAAAATGAATGGCTATCTCTCAATATTGAAAAATGTCTCCGTCCGCAAAGGGTTAAACAATGTTACTACTACAAAATGGACACTGAAAACTTACGATCGGTTGGATGATTTTATTGCAGCTTAGTTCATTTTTCCGATAACGTAGTATCGAAAAATATTATAAACAATATCTTCAGTGCACGTATTAGACGGACATTTTAAATCTTCTCATCCTGTTATATAGTATCCCTGTTTATATTAAGGTTACAGTATTTTTTGAATATTACGATTATCCTTTTTGAAAATTATAAATAAATTATGGAAAATTCGAAAGGTATTTGAAATACAACAACCATATAAATTTCTCGAATTTTTTAACAAAGTATGGGTCAATTTTCTGATTTTCCATTTATGTAATTTTCTCACATGTAAGATTTTTCATTATTTCCGAGAAATTGTTACATATTTCGTACTAAATGTAATTCTACAGCTTTAGGGAAATACGTGTATACGTCTTGTAGCCGATACTTTGAAACTGAATTGAGTGCATGTTACATTTAAAGGTATGCATCGTACACGAATACTTTGTTAAACGATTAACGTTGAATCCAATCACGAAGCCTTTTATTTGATACTTGCATAAGCAAGTAATAGAAGCCTATAAACTTCCAAAAACAAAGGTTAATAAGAATTTTCATCAAATCTCATTTGTTTCTTTTCATTTACAACCCCTTTCGATGCAATGTCATTCAGAAATCACGTTAAACTACAATAGTATTATTCAGCAGATTATACATTGTCAATTATAATATATTTGTAACAAATAATGTTCTCCATTTCCTAATATCGGAAGTCAATTATGATGAGAAAATTGAAATCTGGATGCCGTTGACTTTTATCATCGAGGTACGGGTAAAAAGTATCATTATGATAAATTAAGATATAATATTGTTAAGATAACGTATTAAAAAAGAAGTTAAACTGCAAAGAATCAAATTATCACAGACGCAACACTTAACCGATATTACTGTTACAAATTATTTAGGTGTTTCGCTGTACAGAACAAAAGCAAACACGGAATGTGGCGAAATTTTGTTCTTTTCTTTATAGCTAGGAGTAATAATATTTATCTGAAGTTCTCGCTGACATTTGGTGACAACTTGCGTGCGACGGTAGCGAAAACGGCCGGTCATTAACACATTACTGACCGCTAGTGTTTCAGTATTCTACCCATTTTAAAGGATTTGTTTCGGCTTAGATTGCCTAAAGAAAATTACAATCTCTTTGAAAATTACAAATGATTCTCACTGACTCCTTAACACACTTCCACTACAATAATAAATAACAAATTAGTGATTGCCGTGGGAACCGATTAATAAACTAAAAGTCTAAGCGTTGGTGACAAAAAGCCTGTTTATAGGCTACCGGTCGGTAAAGTGTTAAGGAATTGGACAGCCTTCGTATTGAATGTATGCTTTCGTTAACCCTTTGCGGTCCGATTTATTTTGTTAGTTTTGTAGTGAGCTAAATGAAATTAATTTCACAACATTTTCTGTCGTTGGTTATTCATTTTGTTTAATGACAGCAATAACTATAGGTACTAACGGATATTCAAGTGATATTACAAAAGCATTAAGAAATTGGAAAGCCGATATTAAATCGTTGGAATATAAAATGCAGTGAAAAGCTATGTCGCGTACAGCTCGACATCGGACTGCAAAGGGTTAAATCGCCGTGCTCTGTTTGTGGATGATAATAGGGTGCAGAAACAGTGCTTCACACTTTAGAGCAAAAGTGAAATCAGTTTTTCATATTGTACATGAACATTAATAAACGAAATGTGTGCTGTTCTGTTCCACCGCTTTTTGCCATTTTTGATGTGAAGCCATAATTCGTCACTGTAAAATTTCGATGATTTCTGGGCAAAAACTTGCTTCACTTATGTATACTAACGTACGCAGAAACCTTTTTCTGAACCCAATATACGGAAACGTCAAGACGCAAATTCCCATCGACCATCATTGATTCGTGATGAGAAAATGGTCATTAATCGTGCCTTAGACAGAATATTCTGCCAATCTGCCAGATTAGGCTCCACCTGTTTGTATTTTCCTCCACCGTTTCAATGAGGAGACGAGATTCCACCTCAACCCGGCTGATCGACAACAAAGGCCCACGAAAGTGGAAACTCTTCCTGGAAGTAAAAGCAGCCAGCGTCTATTAAAAATTGGAAAAATCTCGTCCGTCAAAAAGCGGCAAGAATTCCGCAAGAAAATGTCCGGTTTCCAATGAGATCAATGGATTACAATGGAAATTATGCGTTTTTCGATCATCGTTTGTTTTTTGTCTCTCGTTTTTTCTCATTCGTTTTCAACTTTCAACCATTTATAGCTTCACTTACCGTTCGAGATAAGACAAATTCGGTTTGCGTTTGCAAACACTTCAAGCAGAACTTCATAGGTCGAGATCCTCGAGCGTAAGAATAGATCGACGCGAAGACTATTCATCATCGCCATCGAATTAGCCATTCAAAGAACATTCGTTCGGTTTTGCGTTTGGTACTGTCTGGTGTTAGAAAAATAACTACAACGGGGGCTTCTAAACAGGCGTCAACGTTGGTCTTTCATAAAAATAAAAGCTAAGCTCTTAATGATAGTTGAAATGCTGGATTTTCAATTTTGCTCAACAATTATTTTGTTTTGTTCGACAATTGGCTGTTCAGTTGAATGAAATCAAACTTTCCTTGAGCTGACCTTACTCTTCAATGACCTTCAAAAATGCCTGGAGGGAAAATTGATGCTTTGGGAAATACTTACAAATGAGCAAATTTCTTTCTTAAACGAGGTGGTGTTATTATTTCAAAACAGGGAAATGACTTATCATCACTAACGTACAGAAATCCAGAAATTTAAGGATTATATATCTGCACCTTTTTTGTACGGGTTTAAGTAACTCAAGCATTTCATAACGACTAGAAAAAGCACAATTTCTAAAAGTGTACCTGAAAGATTAAAGCTTGTTTGCAATGAAATAACGAAAAGTTCAATGACTTTATTCGGTTGTAGGTATCGGTAACTTTCATTGATAAAAAATGTAATTTAACGTTAACTCGATATGCAATATTTGCTAGTACAAAAATGAGGATTTAACTCGCTAATAGAGTCCGTATAAAACAATTAGATGAAGCACATATTAGTTCTGATGAAATATTAATTATTATGCACGAATCCATTCAAAAATAAGATTTTGAACTATATATAAGTGTACTTACATCTAGAAGTCATCGAACGCTTAATGAAATTAACACTAAACCTACCATGGCGGTCAAATGACCGCATTCTGATTTTTTCTAAAAATTCCCCAAATCGATTGGGCAGCCATTCAGCAAATATTTTAAGTCTATCGTATGAAACAAAAATTACTTAACCGATCATCTTTTTCACGTCTTCAAATCTCTTTCTCCAAAGTACTTATTTCGTGTATTTCAATATAACAGATATAAAGCCGGTAGGTTTAGTGTTAAAAGATAAGCGATTCTGTGTTGTCAAGTATTTTACAAGATGGAATGAATTTAGCCGCTTTCTCCTTTACACACTACAAATCACATTTACCACAACGATAATATCGAACATTTTACTACCACAGTATTGAGTATGAAATTATTTTCACTTTTAATATTCTATCTGATTTTAATCCTACCATCAATTAATTGAGATTAATGATATTTTCTATCAATGTATAGTTCTTTTTCATTAATCAAGTTGGCAATTAATATAGAAAGAACACTTAAATTAAAGTTACAAAAAATGATTGTTCAATCCTAAAGTTGAAAATATTACAACGGAAAATTGTCTATAATCGAATGTTATGGCGGCTATACTTCGACATAACATCATAAAGGGTTAATATTTATATTCTACAGCGATATGTTTGTAATAGTGAAACATTCAGTCCAATATAAACGGCAAGACAAGCGAAATGCGTCCAGTTTTCACCCTGTTAATATGATATGTCATGGCATCGAACCGTCATTATACGTTCTCCTTTATGGCAGACTATCTGCAAGGCTATCTGAATCGCTTGTTACTCGATCTTCTCTGCCGTGAAGTGTGCAAACTTTTGAAGACTGAAAACAAATACGGGGAATTGTCTTTCGTTATTACTTTCTCCGAAATGTGTAAAATAGAAATGGCAGCAGACATTTTAATTAAAAGTGATACGTTTCACGGGTAGTATACCGTAAACATACTGACTTTTCTTTGAAAAGGAAAATTTAATTGTTATTAGGCTGAAGAATTTATAAAGTATGATATACTTTTTTTGTGTCGGCAACTGAACTTGAAAATCAATAAAGGCATTTGTGGAATAGATACTTCCTAATTTTTCTGGCGAATAGATTTGATCATAATTTATATAAAGTATTATTGTAGGTATTTATTTTTAAATGTTCGGTGTTAATTCTCATTGATTAATAATAAATACAATAGTGATTTAAGAGAAACATAGAATGGAATTATGCGAAAGCTTCAATATTTGGATAATTTTAAATTCATCTCAGCTTCTGTAGGACAAATTCAATATACACGCTTAAAATAGTGGCACGTTTAGTTAACCCCTTGCTCCACGATTTCTATTTGGACTCCGTCCGCAATAACTCAGAATTAATTCCTGAAATCAAAATTTCTCTCCGATTTCTGATGCTTGGTATAGCTCAACTCAATATTAATAGCATAGAAATAGTTTCATCGTCTCGTGAACGACTGATATTTTAGATTTAATAATTTTTGGGAGTCTTCAAAATTTCTTATTCCATTTACCGCGTCACGAGTGTCACACGTTATTGTAGGCTAAGGGGTTAAATATACTTTATCCTGATAATACTGTATTATAGGAGAACAAAGTACTCAAATGCCCAAAGTGTCAACTTTATAATGCGTCTATATAATAATACTTGTATTTGTTATTTACACTACCACGGTGTACAGTAGTTACAGTTGTTGCAAACATTAGTTTAACTTGTTTGTAAGGGCAATTAAAATATTATTACATTTTTATATTCATTTAAATTTACTTTATCATACGTTATTATACAAGACGTATGGATTTACAGTAGAAATAGTATACGTTTCTAAAAGACAGTTTTTTTATTAAAATATTCTTGTTCGGTAATGTGTGATACACCCTGACATACAATATACAACAACCTTCATAATAAAAGCTTATTTTCGGAGGGTCGAAACACGTATAAATTTCTTTGCACAATTTACACCCATTTGGCATAGCGTGCACTTTATGTTCCGTGTAATAAATTTCACGACGCGCGTGTTGCTGAACAACTGTGAGAGGGCTCTCTTAACCCGAATATAACCCTATTTGCATATCGGCCAGCCATTTCAACCGCGAACAATCTTCCGTGCTGTTCTTAACGGTAATTCTTACGTCCCGTAAGGTTGTCTATCGCTTTACGTAAATTACTTTCGTTAACCTTTGAGCTTAAATTCGGTCTTCGAGGTTTTGGAGAAACTGCTACTTATTTGCAGTTCTACTAGTGGAAGCAACTAGAATCTACGTTTTTCGTAGAATTTTTTTGAACGAAAGCTTGAATAAGGTCGATACCGTAGTTCCATATCGTCTAATTACTTAATTGTTACGTGGATTACATCTTTTGAAAAAAAATCAGTAATACAATGGTTAAATATCTTTTAATTCCTTTCCAAAACAAAGAAGATCTTTGTTGTCTGATTAATTGGGAAATTTCTTCGTGTTATTTTCGATATTACTTTAAATACTTATTAGTGCAATGAACTTTTTCTGATTTTGTTATAAATGCAGAAATAGCATACATATGTCAAGAATAAAAGCGGAACATTTAAGATTCTAGTCCCGTTACATTAAAAATCTAGAATCTGGTTTCAATAAAGAAATTATTTTATCTTTCTTATAACAGAGCGTTGGAAATGATTAGCAATTTGTCTATTTTCCTGAGAATATGCAGTTTCTAATTGCGTCAAACCTGAATTAGTTTGATTTCAGATAAACAGAATGCCATTGCGATACTGCACAAGGTTTCTAGTTTTATTATAATTACGATGGAATATAAAAGTAAACTTTTAATATTAGAATATTTACAATATTTCAATACGTAACGCTGCAGCGGACAGAACAGGAGTGAGCTCTAAATAAACAAAGTGGTCATGGAATAATAACTCGAACAAAAGACAAACAATAATTTGTAACTCGTCTACCTTTCTAAATGCGCGCGAATTGCATATGATGCAATAAGTTGCATTGAAAATTGAGTGTTTTAAATTCTCTAGTGTACCCATTAATTGATGATGACCTTCAAAATCAATTTTATTCTGTCTAAAAAGTGTAAGTAGATACACCCTCTTCGATAGTCCCTACCACTTTGGGTCTTTTAAATCTGAATAGAAAGTTCTTAGCAAAAACAACAAAATTGATTGTTCACTGAATATAATACGGTTACATAACAAGGGATCAATCGATAATACGAAAGGTCAGTTTCATAGTCTATGCCAGCGCATTGTCTCTATTGGTAGACTTCTATACGGCACCCTCCCGTGGCCGAGTATCGATTGTCCTCTCGAACTTCGAGAACTGGTCCGTTTCTCGGAACATTCGGTAGTCGATAAACGTTACACCAGCTATCGAATTGCCTTCATTCACTGATCTCTGGAGTAACATATATCCAATTACAAGTTCCAAAATTAACCGTTTGAGTCCCAGGGGGTACTGAAAAAACACTGTCGAAGAATCCCAAACAGCGCAACCGCGCTTTCTCTAAATGAGTACGAAAAGACCCAAGCAGCGCGATAGCGCTTGTTTTATTTTATGTCGAGAAATACCAAGCGGCGCGATAGCGCTTTGTTTATTTTATATTGACAATGCGTAGTCTGCAACACGAAAAATGCAATAAAAAGATCACATTTAATTTGCGTGTGATGTAAAAACGGAATTCATCCAATATGTTTTGATAAACACCGACGTTACAAATTATAAGTGTTACTCTCCATTTAAATTGTTCGTTCATAACACAAAAATATTGTTAATTTGTAATTCGTTATTTTATAAAATGCATATGTATTATTACATATGCATACTGTAAAATTTATAAATATTCCAAGTTCTGTTCGATAAAAATGATTGAGAAGATAACAATGAAATAAAAATTTTCATTTTGTAATGTATTATTGCATTATTATAGTATTATTCTACCTATTGTAAAATGTACTATTTACATTCAAAGGAGCTGTGTGATGTACTTGCGTCAGTAAATCTGGGCGCGCGACTTCGACAATCGGTATCGCACCGTCAGTTGTCCACAATGCTCGAAATGTGCTGGGTTTTCTCGAACTAAAATCTCAACAGCGCGATCGCGCTGCTTGGGACTCAAGAGGTTAAAGTGTAATTTCAGATTAAGTGAACTTGCTGAACTTGCAGTAGTAGCCACCATGACGGAGTATTCATGTGGTCTTATTAGATGAAAGAATTATATTAAACACAAATAAATCAATTCGAGTGAGAGTAACTTTCATGACTGAAGAAGAAGTATATGATTGTAATCTCTCATGGTTGTAATTATTATCGTCACACAATACATGCATGTGGATAGTTGCAAGAGGAAGAATACGAAGTAGAAATGTGTGTTGCAGGTCGGACATGACGGGCAATTGTTGGTGGTCGAAACAGATATTAATGTTCTAGTTTCTTCTGCATCTTTGTATATTCTATTAAATTGTGTTGCATGATATTGTTTGTTAATTTGCCTTCTTTGAAATAGAATTATCGTAAAGTGTAATATAATACACATTTAAGTTAAAAAACGGAGCCATTCGTTTATGGTTGTTCTTTGATACGGTACAAATCTGATTTTAAAAATCACTTTACAAATAGTATCTGCGAGAAACTACAATTTACATCTATTTTTCGCTGTTATTAATGCTACTTGTTATGTAATTTTTCATCATTGTATTTAAATATTACAACCTTCGTAAAATGTCTAATATAACATCAATATTTATCAACCACTTCTGTATTGCAGATACATGTAAATAAAAGAATGTCACATTTTTAAATTGTTTATTAGACAGGAATTTAGTCATAAATATAACTTATTGTTAGTAAATTATATCAATCAAAATTTAATTCTGATCTCCCCTCTTATCTTAAATTTCTAAAACCGACGCGAATAAATGCTATAAAACCTACGGTAACGAAACTCTGTTATTAATAGTATAATTATAGCAGTATTCGTTCGCTAATAATATTTGTATGCATTAGGCGCATTCGCGGTGCTCTATTACTCGTTATAAATAAACCAATGCTATTTATAAAAATATATAACTTTTATTTCGAGCTAAGAATTTACAACACATCCGCATCTGAGAACGTCAATCTCAGAAATTGTTCTCACATTTATGACAATTGACATGCCTCGTAACTTATTAAGAACAGAAAATGATACCTCCCTGCATTTTTTACTAAATACACAATTCCTCTTAATTATTAACTTTGCACATTGTATTATAATCACGAATTAAAATTTTCATCCCTCATTTTACCATTATTTGCATGTATGTTGCTGTTATTAACGCTACTATTTTCCATCTATTGCAACTCCAAGTATCGCTTTAACACAAAACCTACGGAAGCCGTCAGATTGGCCGGTTCCTGCTTTCGAATAAACATTTCTCAACGGAAGTAAAGTTTACTTTCATTATCGGTTGTTCGAAGTCCACCTAAAACTGTAGGTCCTAGGCAAAATGACCATAGCTATCAAAGCCGAATTACCAAATAACATTTCTTAATTTTCTAGAAAAGGAGTACACTAGATATTTCACGTGCGTCATGTAATACACAAATTACTTAACTAATCGTCTTCTTTGCAGCCTGAATCCTCGTTTTTCAAAATACTTATTTAATGTATATATTAGGTGTAGAAATTAATTCGGTGCCTTTTTAAAAGAAGTTTAGTATTTATTTATAAAGCAATCGTACATCTGTTATTCTTCGCAATATCCTCCATCATTTTCGATGACCTTGGTCCATCTGTCAGGCAACTGCCGAATTCCTTGGGGAAAAAAGATGGCGATTTTGATTCAATGAATTCGTCAATACTTCTTTGCACTTCTTCCAGTGTTTGGAAATTTGTATCAGTTAAATGATGTTAGAGTGATCGGAATAAATGAAAATCCGTTGGAGCCAGGTCAGGAGAGTATGCCGGATGTGGGAGGATTTCCCAGCCCAAAGAACAAATGACATCCTTTGTTGCTTTTGCAACGTGTGGCCGAGCGTTATCTTGTTGCAAGATGACGGGCCGTGTTCCATTACCTGTAAATGGTCTTTTTTTTCGAGTTCGTCACTCATGCATAACTATAAGTGTTGGTACTTAAACGTTATAAAATGGCGGGCGATTATTTACATTCAAACCAGAGTTATAAATAAATTAATATCAAGGCACCGAATTAATTTCTACACCTAACATAAGTATAGCAGATTTAATGTCTGTGGATCTACTGTTGAGCGCGCTTTATGCCACGACATCAATATTTAAGCAACCCCCGGAAATTGGACCTGTGTTTCGCATAATATCGTCTATCCAATTATGAGCTCTTTCACTCTTTGAACCAATCTCCTTCATCCCTCGTGCGCGCAGGCAACTGACATAGCAGGAACGTGCACCCGGCTAAATGCGTGGGCGTCGGTGCAACGTCCGCGGAAAGCGACGCGGCAACTTGATAGAAGAGTGAGGAGGGTAGCAGTTGGCACACGAAACTTTCCCCGAAGGAAATTTCAATTACGGACCGACCCTTGTCTATTTCCACCCTCCTCGATGGTTTTGCGAATGCTCTAGCATTGGTCCTCTGCGGTTTGGAGCGTCGAAACGCTGGGGACATCCTTTTTGTTTTTCTTTCCCTCTTGAGTCCCTTATTCGTATTTTCTGTGCATTCTCATCATTCTGCTAGGTGTTTCTCTTGTATTCTTCTCTTATGGCTATTATGCTCCCTTTGCTAGTGGGTAAAGTCATCGAGCCATTTACTGCGGTTGTTACAAATATTTTCAACTATTTATAAAATTTGTTAGAGGATTAATCAAACTTTTTGTACAAGTTTAACAGTATTATAGTTTGTAGTCAAAATCTTTCATCGGGTCCAATAATATATAATAGAATGTATTGTAAAAATGTATGTGTTATTATTATATATATTATTATTTAACGTGAAAACAGTTTACAAGTTTTCAGACGTAGTTTACTAAAAAGAAAGTATAGTGTGGAAAAGTAACCGCATATCAAAATGAATTGTTCACTTCATCAGGCTTGCTACAAGAAATGACACACAGCCATATCCTCGAAAAGTTTTTTTTTATTACTATTTTTTCGCAGAAAGGTTATGTTTCACAATTTAACATTACAAGTTTTTGGTCATTTGTTTGCAGTAACAATGTGTAAATTTCATGTGCAGTAGCATGCCAATAATTTATGCATATTATTCATATATAATCAACTTTTATCCATATACATCATATCAGTTTTTTTTTATTTACCTTATCTTCTTATATTTCCCGCCCTATTCCATTTCTCGTACTCTTCGTCTTATCATGACGTTCCAATCGTCCATAGAGAAGAAAGGAAACTTTTCCGAAGTTCAGTTTATCCTATATGTATTGGAAACTAAACTGATTATCAGTAAGGGAACCCATTGTGATGTTGGAGAAAGAGCATGAGGGATATACAACGACACGTGTCAGAGTTTTCTGCGAACATGGAAAATGAGATTTCGTGATTCCCTATTGTAACTCACAATCAGTAGAGGACGGTGAAATCTGCTGGTCCTGAAATTGGGTGACCCCACTCTTCCGTAGGGTTTCATTTAATCTTTAGATCTACTTTACTCATTGTCAAGATAAATAACTATTCATTTTCCGGTGCCTGGTTTCCCAAAACGCAGCGATTCTTCTTCATTAACAACGTATCGTTTCATACGGATTAGTTGCAGTGTTTTGTCAAGCATCTGCTTGTATTAAGAATTTTTTAAATGATAGTGTTGTGCGTGGTACACCATGGATGGTTTTTGGTTTCTACTTATTGTTAGATACAAACAGTATTATCTAGTATAAACACAATAGTATAAAGGAATATTCAGGTTGAAAGTGGTGGTTATTGGTGTACATTAAACATTAAGTATTTTTATACAATTTTAATCGCTTTACAACGAAATTATGGATAAACGTTCGCAATAAATGTGTTAAAACAGCGACGGCTAGAAAGAGACTGAAAATCTAAGATTACTTCAGAGCAATGATTTAATCCTTAGAAACATTTAAACTATGAAAAGAAATTATTCTATAAGTGCCATGACTGAAAAACATTTCCGCAATCTTTCAAAATCTTTTTAACACTAAAAGTACCAAAGCAGTCAAAATAACGGGTCCCTAACTCTGTATAAAAATTCTGCGAATTTATATAGGAGTCATACAGTAGATATTCCCCGTCTATACTGTTATAAAGCGTACATTACTAACTTTATTATCTTTTTTTTCTTCATTCCTCTTTTTCGAAAGTACTTATTTAATATAGTAAAACACAATAGATTTGACCCCGGTTGTTCTAGTGTTAAATATCCTAGTCACACGCAGATCTATATAGGTCTGCCCTCTACCGGCGTTCTCTCAAACGACAAACACATTGAACCGGGTGGTGAGTAGCAATTCAAGCGTTAACTCAACCTTTACCACTGCTTACCGGTAAGGGCTTTTAAGCGGTATTATATTATAATGAAGCGTGGATGTAGATAATTACCCAGATCGTGTTATACCCGAAGAAACACGTTCGGTAGGGTTTTGGGCGGTCTTTCAATACGGAAGGCTGGTAAATAGCCGTCCGTTTATCGTTGCACAGGTATCCAGTTACTTTATTATACTGGCGGTGCATCTGAAACACGAGGCGTAATAGTTTCTCTTAGCCTACGAGAAGCCAGTCAGGTACGGAACATACGCATTGCAGTTTATACGCGTACCTAGCCAGAAGAGTTGCGCTTACACCGAAGGGGAAGCAATGAGTGCTCGTACGGGACACGCATTACACGCTTCGCTGCGTGAATGACGGAGCAACGAGATACGCGTAAGGGAAGGTCAGAAATTAATTCTTATGGATGCGTGGTTAATTGAAAGCTAAAGGATCCGTTTTGCGTGAGGGGCAGACGGTATGGTACTTGAATGAAACTTTATCGCGGCTGAAGTGGTTCACGCTAGAGTAGACTTTAGGCAAACTGGATTATAAGTAAATTTTACTTTTAACACTAGAACTACCGGCGTTAAATCTATCATATTTAAAAATATTAAATAAGTATTTTGAAAAAAGAGGAGTTAAGAGGTGGAAAAGATGATCGATTCGGTAATTTATGTTTTGTAAGATGGACGTAGAATATCTATTCTATGACTCTACTATAAACTTGGATAATTTTTGGAAATAATTGTGTACCAGTCATTTTAACTGGTTTGGTAGTTCAAGTGTTAATTCTGCATTTGGCATCATTTTCCTCTCTTTGAACAGGTTTTGGTCGAGTGCAGATGTTCAGTTTGGTAATTTTTATTGCAGTTAGAATTTCTTAAGGATTAGGGGGAGGGAGGTCTTTTTTCTAATATTTTGTATTACTCTTGATATAGATAAAGATCTTTAAGGAGATAATTCTAGAACTTACAGCTTAATTATTAAGAGTTCTGCTGTTGCACATTTAACGGTTTTAAGTCTGAATTATTTCTTATTTCTGTTGTCATTTTGTTAAAAACAATTTGGTGATATTTTCTGCTATTGATTATTAATTTTTATCTGACTATAACAGTAACAATATGAATTTCCGAACGCTTCGGTTAAATGCATAAAATACTTCGTAAACTCTAAAGTCTCGATGACATTAATAAACAATTTGCTTTAACCGGAAGTTAAGCCATTCTATAACAGTAAAAAATACATCGTAAGAAAACCCGCAGCTATTTTAAAAGTAGTATAATAAATTTGGTAAAGAAAATAATAATATTATGATAGTAAAAGTTACTTAAAATCACAGCAGCCTTCCTTTTAATTATTCTCCCTCTCATCTAGTTAATTGTAACGATACCAGTATTAAGGCCAATTGTAATTATCGCCGTTAAACTTCCTTGTACACGAAAGCTAATTGGTACCACGTTACTGAAATTCTTTGCTCAGATGTAAAATTGCGTTATCATCCGAATAAATTGTCAGTTTGTTGCCGATAAATACTAGAAAAAAGTTGACTTGCACTGCATCGAGAAATAACGCATTACTTTGTTCGCATTGAGAACTGAATGTTTTAAAAGGCGATAAACAGTATTCTTCAGAATAAAAGAAGTATTTAATGAAGTACATTTTAAATAATTAAAAATCACTAGACAACTCTACTAAAGATGTGTATTATTAACTTCAATTAGATGTGGAAGCACTTGCTGTGCCTAAAATGGACATAGATATCCGTCATTGAGTAAGTTGAATGCTTGGAAAGAGGTTACAGTAACTGCAGCTTAACATCTTAAATTTAGCAGATGTCCCTTTTTCAATTGCTTAATAAGTACACTGATATCTTAAATTAAAAACCAATAATGTGTACAAATCGGCAAAGTAGCGAATGTTATAATGTTACACAGACAATTTATTTATTAAAATCTTGATTAAAGCTCCTTGCTACTCATATTTAAGAAAATTATAAAATCATTCACCCCAAGTCGGTAATTTGATAAAGTTAATGACATTAATACGCATAGCTGCATATGAACACGAGCTACTCGGTGAACTGTACATAATACGAAGTGCACATGGTGTTTTAAGTGCTCATAAACAGTCGAGTGCATTCTATTTATCAAAAATCCAATTTCTCGATTGTTGCACACTGAACTCAATTATAGCTTTTATTTTTCCGGTGAATCGGTGAAAGTAGGATGACCAGATGGCAGTTTGCCAATCAAACTGGAATTGTCATTGCTATAACCTAATAGTTGAGATGGTTCAATGAATAGATTTATATAATATTATTAAAATGGCATATGAAATGTTCAGATATTAAATTCGGCATGTGAGTCATGCAGTGCCTTGCTAGTTCGAGCAATGACATGCCAGATGCGTTATACGCAGACACTCTTTCTTTGTATGTTACTAAAATTTTGTCGTACCTTAATAAAATTTGTGTTTTTCTCCACGTATCACTTCCTCTCTTAAAAGTCGAACAAAAGGTCCTACGTTCGATTTTGAATTCAATAACAAATCCTCATGACTATCTTTGCTAATCGAAATAGAAATTCTATAGAAAGTAAAGGAAATTAATTTAATTTGTAGTTTAATAAATATCGAAAATGTATTGGGCAAAATATTGAAGATCTATTTTATTCATAATTAATTAAGTCAACAATGAAATATGATTCTGTCCACATCTACATCACTACCTTATTACAGAAGGAATAATAAATTTTGTTACAATAAATGGTACAGTGACTGAATGAATCATTTAAATAAGTAAACATTTCTAAAATAATTGTATTCAATTATTGAATACACAGTAATGACTATTTCTACACAGTAATGACCCGCCTTATATAATGAGGGACCAGAAACAAGGCACTTGGGACGGAAGGGGACATTGCTCTCGCATCGCCTATCCCCGCCATGTCGGTCCTGGAAACCTGAGATCGACGAATGACAACCGAAAATAAAACATTACTTTCGCCGTTCACATGACGACGCAACGAATGTGCGGGTCTCTCTTGCCAATAGCGCGTCAAAATCGAAAATGCGTGAGGGAGAGGGATGTCCCTATCCGTCGGGCGAATCGGAGCAAATTACCCCTCAAGTGCCTTTTTTCTGGTCCCTCACTATACACGCATCTACAAAATCTACGTTCAGGTTATCTTTGTGGCAGGAACATCGTTTACTTTCTGTCGTTTTCTACTCCAGCAGATTTATTTCACGAAGAACATTTAATGTTAAGTAGGATTTTCGAATTGGAACTCACTATTTGAAAGCTTACGTTTTATCCTCACTGTATCGCCACTATAGCCTTGTAGAAATAATATTGAAACTCTGCGTTGATCTACACGGAGTACTGAACTGAATACCATCAAATATTTATGAGGCAAACCTGATCGTAGAATAAAGCAAAGCGATCGATATTCAGGAGCCAAATTTTACAGAAGCAATAAAAACGCTATCGGCATTAATCAACCTCGATAGGAATTTCGTTCGCAAAGTTAAGCAGGAGTATACGTTACAAGCTTAAAGAAGTTATTGAATAGAAAGGGTATTCTATATTCTACCGTTTTAATTAAACATTTCTTTATATCACGGCGATATATTTTTTCACTGGTGTATTTAAAAATATATAATGCATTCTTATTATTTGTTCAGTGTTAAAATTACAAATATAAATTTTTATTAATTTTTGTGATCCATTGCATAAATATAAATTCTAAATATCGTCAGAGCTTATGACATGTCAGTAATGGATAATGTCATGCACGTGGATATCACCCACGTGCATATCAATGCAAATAGATATGTAAATCACCATTTCGATTTTGCAATATATTTTCCTAATCGTTTTTAGCTGCTAAACTTTGAACTCTTTCTGAAGCTAATGATTCTGCTGCATTACCTCTCTTTTTGTGCTTTGCATCATCACATTACAGTTTTCGGTGTTCTCCATGTTTATATTTAATGTAAAATGAGTTGAGGTTAATATGCCGACTTTATTTTAATTTATAGATACCTGAAATATATTAATAGCACATGTCTATGTTTTTATTCTGTGATAAGTGTATTGGATTATCAAGTGTTTGACAATCGGTTAATTACATTGGTTTTATAAACAGTGAATATTTCGCTTAATAATAAAGATGCGTATAATAATTCATTTCTTCTTGAAATGTACCACGTTCCACTTTGCGTTAACTCCTATTGCTCTGCAAATACTTGATTTCTTACAAGGAAACTTCGGGAATTGATACACTCCGATTTTCATGAAACTTGGCACAAATATTTATTAGACATTTCGAAGAAGATAGCTAGAATTCGTTCGTGCCCGTTTTCAATTTTAAGGGAGATATCAAGGCAGGCCCCTCTTTAAGGTAGGTATGTCCTGTCTATCTCCTACCTGCCCTGCCTTTCTCCTGCCTGTCTTGCGTCTCTCCAACCTGTCCTGCTAGTTCCCTGCCTGTCCTACATCTCACCTGCCTGTCCTGCCCGTTGTGGCCAAAATAAGTGTTTTTTCAAAATCAGTTTTCGAGAAAATTAACATCGAGGACGTGAGCATGAAGGTCATTTGAAGTTCAAATTTGTGCTTGCAAGCTCGGCTGTCGGTGCTCAAACTAAAAGAACACTCGGAATTCGACTAAATTCCAAAGTTACTCTGTCAAATATGTGCCCATAATTATGAAAGTGGTCTAAGTTATATATTTCTTGTTTCGAGATGTTTAATGGATTACATTTGAATAAGTTAAAAAATATTTTTATATTATGCAACATTTTAATTTAGAATTTTATTAGTCATGATTAATGAAAATTTATTATGAATGTGAAATTTTGTGTGAATCTCATACGAAAATGTTGTTTTTAAAGTTTAAATTGACTTAGACCATTTTCAAAATTAACTGTATGACCTATAGATGACTTAAAGCAGGCAGCCAGGATAGTTGATCGACTGAGCTGTCCTTCGAAGAGCTCCGCCTGCGTCCCCTTCCCATACGCTCGAGAGCTCGCTGATTGCTTCGCCTTTCACTTGCCAGGTTCGGACCTATTGCCACGCGCGTGGTGACGTATTGGGGCGACATTCGTATCTAACCGCTCGCGCTGGAAAGACATGCCACGCGCGTCGATCGCGGAAAACAAAACGACGCGCGTAGCACGTCGACCAAGGTTATTTGTCGAAGAACAGTTTCAGATAATAACAACTCGCGTGTGCCTCAAAATAGAAGTGTTATTAGTGAAAAAGTATGCTCTGATATGATTTAAATTAAATACAATTAATAGATTTTAATGTTTTTGGACTTCTGGCGATGATTTGGTGGAATTTAACCACTACGTGACGCCTTACGGCGAAATATAATGCTCCGTTCTAGCACGCGCATTTGTAAATTAATTTCTACCGCAAACAGGTAAGAAACTCCGCGACAGCAGAACGCAAGGCGTTCTCGCGTTAATTTGTTGCGGCCGAGCATTATACTTCGCCGTAAGGCGTCACGTAGTGGTTGAATTCCACCAAATCATCGCCAGCTGTCCAAAAACATTAAAATCTATTAATCGTATTTGATTTAAATCATATCAGAGCATACTTTTTCACTAATAATACTTTTGTTTTACCCTGCACGCGACGTGGTGCGATCTGAAACTGTCTTTCGAAAAATAACCTTGGTCGACGTGCCACGCGCGTCGTTTTGTTTTTCGCGATCGACGCACGTGGCATGTCTTTCCAGCGCGAGCGGTTAGATACGAATGTCGCCCCAATACGCCACCACGCTCGTGCCAATAGGTCCGGCCATGACACAGAGAGAGTGTCTGTGAATCAGTGTCATCTCAGCTGTATGCCTGGGTGAAGCAGGCGGAGCTCTCCGAAGGACAGCTCAGTCGATCAACTATCCTGGCTGCCTGACTTAAAGCAATAAAAAAACTACGGGTTTCATTAGAAACAATAATTTAAATGAAATAATTCATGAACATTTATTAATTATGTTTGAAAAGTAATCCATTCTTATCATTTAAGTCTTTTATCATTATGAGTTTTGGGATTCTTAAAATGTTCCTGAAAAACTGGAGGGATGTAGGGTAGTAAACACATAATATCTTTATGTTTTTCTTCCGTTACTGGTCTAGCGGTGGTGTATAATGGAAGTAATTTAATATTTCCGTATATTTCTTTTCTTTATATCCGAATAATTAACATATTCACATAATAAGTACGTTGCCATTAATTTACCTGAACCGCTATCTGTTGACATAATGGTAAAATATATAAATTATTTTTATATATAAATTATAAATTCACAAGAGTGAATTTGCGTTTCTCGTTCAAAGAATGCGTAACCATCGTTATCGTTAACGTCGTCGGCTGATTTCCAATAAGTGATAAAGTCAATTTTTTAAAATTTTTGACTTACTATTAGACCACTTTCATAATTAACACTGAACGAATTCCATATAATGTTGGAATAACAACCACTATCAAATGGTTCATTTTCGAGAATTTCGTGAAAATTTCATTGAATTAATTTATTTTAAAATAATGTTGTGTGAAATAACTGATAAACTCATTTTTTTAAAATGTTGACTTAGACCACTTTCATAATTATGGGCACATATGAGCTTTTGAGGTATGAGTCCGTAAGTGTTGAGCTTTTGAGCCATTTTTCCGAGTTTTCCGCGAAATTTTGTCAAAATCCGAGTGAACTTTTAGTTTGAGCACCGACACCAGAGCTTGTAAGCTCAAATTTGACTTTCAAATGACCTTCAAGACCACGTTCTCGACGTTAATTTTCTCGAAAGTTGTTTTTGGAAAAACACTTTTTTTGTGCACGACGGATAGGACAGGCAGGACGGGTGTGTCAGATGTAGGACAGACGGGAGAGATGCTGGACTGGCAGGAGACAAGCAGAACAGACAGAAGACAGACAGAACAAGCATGAGACAGGCAGGGCAGGTAGGACAGGCAGGTGAGAGGCAGGACATGCAGGAGAGTGGCAGCACAGGTATACTGAGGGACCAGAAACAAGGCACTTAAGGGGTAATTTTCTCTGATCGGCCCGCCGGATAGGGACATCCCTCTCCCGGACGCATTTTCGATTTTGACGCGCTATTGGCAAGAGAGACCCGCACATTCGTTGCGTCGTCATGTGAAAGACGAAAGGAATGTTGTCATTTGTCAATCTCAAATTTCCAGGACCGACATGAGGGGGGGGGGGGGGGGTAGGCATTGCGTGAGCAATCTCCCCTCCCGTCCCAAGCGCCTTGTTTCTGGTCCCTCACTTTAGGAGACAGATAGGACCTGCCTTAAAGAGGGGCCACCCGTGATATTTCCCTTAAAGTTGAAAATCGGCACAAACGAATGAAAGGTATCTTCGTAAATATGACTAATTAAAATTTATGCAAAGTTTTATCAAAATCGGAGTATACCATTTTGTGAATTTCCCTTATCCATGAGTTTCTTTGCCCCGGCGTTCGTCAAAGTACCGTATGATATAGGACACAGTGCTAATGGTCTGGTCTAAGAACATAGTTACAAAAATTGACTTCAACTTAATATTAAATAAGTAATAGAGCAACTTAAACTGTTTCGGGTGCATCATTTGACTTTCCATCCTCTACAGTAGCAGTAGTAAAAGCTTTAGTAGGCTATTTTTTGTTAAATATCTCTTTAAGTCCAACAAGAAAATGACTTACACAAAAGTTTCTTTATTTCTACTGTGGAATGAAAATCTGCAAAGAAAAATGTAGAATCTGGCACAAAAAATGAAGTTGACCTTTAAATAACATTGAAAAAATCTAGCATATAAAAAATAAATATTACACTTATATTCCCTCCACCTAGTTCGTCGATTCGTTCTATTGTGCGATATCTTCAGGATTATCGATGAATCTGCAAAAAAGAAGAATATGTTTGTTCATACATAATGTAGGATAAACGTTACTCAATTTATAATTTGTTTAGAAACTGCACTTTACACTTTATGAATATGATTTTCAGTAACTTTTGAATTATTCCAACAAAAAATCGTGAAAATAGTACGTAACTTTGCACATTTAGCATACCGCGAGAACACATTGGGATTCAATGACACGGCCGCTTTTTCGATACTGCTCCACTTTGTCCAGAATAAGTTCACGAGTGTACCGGATCTTGTAACGGCAGCCAATTGAATTTCTATGTCAACGTGATTACGTAATGTCGAGCGTGAATTCAACGGGAAAATTGGCAAAATCGACAAAATCGGCGTGACCTATTAGAAATTTTGATCGACCTGCGTTAGGGATCTTTAACTCTATTGTTGCTGTAACAATGGTATCATCAAACTCCTACGATTACGTGTTCGTCAGTAACATTGACGAGTATAATGTTTCATTGAAAACTGTTAAAATAGAGCAAATAGTTGAAAGTAATCAAAATAAATCTCTTTGTGATACTAGGCATATTATAATAGTCCAACTTACGAGTATCTACTTTTCTGAGAAGCTCTCTTATTTGTCCTTGAAATTTCTTCTTCCAAAGAGCACAATTTTTTTGATTATGTCTGACCATTTTCTTAAAAAATTTAGTTTCTGTTCTTGCAATATATTCACCAAATATACTTCAACCCTTTGCAATCATATATCGAATCGGCATAATTTGTTGTAGAGATGTTTATTGGTAGAATAATTGGTAAAAAAATATTAAGTATATATTATAATTTTTATATAATATTAATCTACAATATTTATCATCCTGATTAAAATATCTCCTAAACTAATAACTTTTCAACACCCGGACCTAACGCAGACTGATACTTTTTGTAGAGGATACCCAGTACTATCGATTAGTGAATTTAAAGTTATACTATATTATACATAATTCTATTTAAAAAAAATTATATCTCAATTAATGTGAAAAAATACTGGGACAAGAAAAAAACCAGCTTACATTGGCAAAAAATGTTTCTTTTCTGTTCAGCGATGTTACAAAGTACAATGACTGATAAAGTACATCGCTTCTTTCGATTATAAATGCAAAACATCGAAAAATCTATATGATCTGTCTATTACGAAGCTTTACCCTTTTATACATTATTCATTATACATAGTTCAACACTGTTATAGAAAATCCATGTTTCATCGCCAGTGAAAAGTCGATCCAATAGTAGTTCTTCATCTAATCGACCAATCAATGAAATTGCTACAGAAACTTAATTCACTTCATTTTTCCCAGTCACTTAATGAGATACCAGCAGACGTGTACTGGAGCACAGACTTGATAAAGTGAGGGACCAGAAACAAGGCACATGGGACGGAAGGAGAGATTGCTCTCGCACCGCCTATCCCCGCCATGTCGGTCCTGGAAACCTGAGACCGACGAATGACAACCGAAAATAAAACACTCCTTTCGTCGTTCACATGAGGACGCAACGAATGTGCGAGTCTCTCTTGCCAATAGCGTGTCAAAATGGAAAATGCGTGAGGGAGAGGGATGTCCCTATCCGTCGGGCGAATCAGAGCAAATTACCTCTCAAGTGCCTTGTTTCTGGTCCCTCGGTATACACATCCTAAAAGAGGCTACAATGGATAAGGAGATAAAGGCTCTGACTTCCAATCAGTGGGTCCGTGTTCGAATCTTCCCTCACCTGTGTTACGTGCCAAGGGCCAGGAGCGTTGCGAGTGGCCGAGGTAAAAGAATAAGGTGCTGTGTTCGTTGTGGTGTTCGTTGGGTTTTAGAAGTAGTTTGTTAGTCGTGGACGATCCCGTGTATGGCTAACACGGGTTGCCACAGGAGATTGGAACACGCGTGGACGATCCCGTGTATGGATAACACGGGTTGCCACAGGAGGTTGGAACACGCGTGGACGATCCCGTGTATGGCTAACACGGGTTGCCACAGGAGGTTGGAACACGCGTGGACGATCCCGTGTATGGATAACACGGGTTGCCACAGGAGGTTGGAACACGCGTGGACGATCCCGTGTATGGTTAACACGGGTTGCCACAGGAATGTTAGTTAGGCTGACGTAACTTTATAATTATGCAATACACTTCGAGCGGTAAAAGTGTATTGCTGTGGGATCGCAGGCTGACGATTTCTGGAAGGTAATCGTAGAAAGAATTTAAACGCGATAAGACTAAGAACACGATCAAACTATATTTCTTTATGCTGGCGATTAATACAGATTAATGTGTATGTGTTTGGTTACAAAGGTGTTAAGTGGACTTGTGTTTCTGGACGCACGCACCTACTTGTAATTCTCTCGGTTTTCACGCAACGAGGAATGCGGGGGTATTAGATAGTACAAAATGCCTAATAGATATCGCGGACTTGGCGCGTATTCTATACGGTTAACGACGTATCGACGAAAACTAAGTTCGGTCAAACGAAGAAGATCTATCCGCGTGGTTATAACGACCTGCAGCGTGACAGTCTATTACTGAACTAATCCCCCGAGGTGGTTTGTAACCCGTCTTTTATAGTAAGAAAAAGTGGTGGGGTACGATGCACTTTCTGGAATTTTCCTGCGGGATGCAATAGGAATGTGTCTATAAGATATGTGTCTCGTCGTTCGCTCGAGTTCTAGTTTCCGTAGTCTTAATTATTCTGGGCAAACAGAGCGGTTTTCGGTCCTAGCGAGGGGTCCGGCTATGCATGTGGTGAATTTCCGGCCTCGAGCTCGAAGTAGAGAGTCTAATTTTTATTAGGCTCAGGGCCGCATGTAACACCTGCAAGAAATTATTCCTATATGACATGGTGATATATGTTACAGTAAATGTGATTAATCCGGTGATTATACATAATCACCGATTATTATATATAATCACCACTAATTCTCGTAAATGTGATGAATTCTTGAATATTTCTCAAATTAACTGGCGAGTTTATGTAATTCTCAACTCGTAATGGAGAATGTGATAAAAGTCCGTTACTGTCATAATAAAGTGCGACAAATATAATTCCAATGCTTAGTCGGGCCGCCTGACGACGACCCTTTTTTAACACTAGAATTACCAAACCAGTCAAAATGACTGGTACACAATTTTTTCTAAAAATTCTCCAAATTTATATAAGAGTCATAGAATAGATCGTTTACGTCCATCTTATAAAACATAAATTGCCGAATCGATCAACTTTCCCACGTCTTAATTCCCCTATTTTCAAAATACTTATTTAATATTTTTAAATATGATAGATTAACGCCGGTAGTTCTAGTGTTAAAGCTATCTCTACCCAACACTAATTCATCTTTTTGGTGCCACCTAACTTAAGTGTCTTTTGTAAGGTTTCTTTGCAGACACCTAACTTAAACCAGACCCTTAGAGGTACAAGGACCCGGGATGAATTGTGCATAACAGGGTACTTGTCTTCGAAGAGTTTGGTTTAATTTATGTGCTTATAACGAAAAGACAAATTAGTGTTGGTTGGACATAGATTCAAGAGAAGGCCGCCGTTAGCCAACCTGACTAAAAAGTGGAATTATAGTTTTCGCACATTCTTATAAGATTCCTTTTCGGCAAGCATCGTGCTTACACATGCATTTCCACGGACGTGCATGTACATACAGATACTGGCTCCATCGGTCGCGGTATTTGTCACATTCGCCATTACGAGATGGGAATTATATAAACTCGCCGGTTAATTTGATAAATATTCATGAATTCATCACACTTACCAAACTTAGTGGTGATTATGTATCATAAGCGGCGATTATACATAATCACCGGATTAATCACATTTGCCGTAACATACACATCATAGCCCTGATGGTTCTAAACCCGCCAAAGGAGTAGCTTCCATCTGAAAACACCGTAGTAGTTGAAGCCAAAAAGAATACGAAAAGAAAACAAGAAACATCTTAAAAATTTCTTACCGCATTTCTAACTATTAAGCCTTCCTAAACTCATCGAGCGTGGCACGCTGCAAATTCAGTTTCAATATACTTCTTTACAATGTAAACATAACTCACTGCACGTCTCTGCTATTGAAATAACATTTAAATATCGCACTTAACATCCAAAGACGAACTTTAATGTATTCAGAGGCAATTCAATTTAATAAGACCACTGTATCCAAATCCATACGATAAATTTCGACACATTAAGATTGTAGGCCTCAATAATTTGACTAAACAAATGTTTACTTCAAAGAATCAAACGTGTCATACATTACTTCTTATTTCATATTCAAATGAAATGTGTACAGTTTTAATATTATACTTATAGGAAGTCGCAACAATCATTGTGTTTTACTACTTCAGGCGAAGAAAGGGAGCTCCGACTGAACGAGGCGAGCTTTGAACGAGCGGCTACGCTACTCCGGCGGGTTCCGGAATTTACTATAGCTGCCGCTCTGCGACAAGAGGAGGCAAATTCCGGGACGATCGTCGCTTTTTCACATGGGAACAATAGGTATGAAACATGCTGACACAGTTTTGCCGTTAAACACTTTCGAAATAACAATTCCGAAAATTATTCGAAATTGCAAGTTTCGAATGGCGCGGAAAGAATGATTTAGTCACGCATAAAGCACCCAGTAAAATTAATGTTACATGGGTTACGAGACATGCTGATTGTTATATGAATAAGAGACCAAAGAGATTCTACGTTTTGACGTTCTCAGAAACGGATGAGGTTTAAATCCTTGGAATAAACGTTGGATATTTTGTAAAATAGTGTTGATTTATTAACCCCTATCGGTACCATTTCTTTTGTAACTTATTGCGCAATTACTCAAAATTAATTAGTAAAATAACAATCTATCCCTGATTTCTGATATAGCGTATAACTTACCGCAATATTAATAACATAAAAGTAATGTGATCGTATCGTGATCCAATGATATTCTTAATTTAATAGTTTTTGAAAAACTTCAGAATTTCCTATTCCATTTATCGCGTTACGAGTGGCACCTGTTATTATATGGTAAGGGGTTAATAACGTTAAAAAAGGCCTCGCAAACGCGGAAGAAGCATAACAAAATTGTAAAATGATTTTTTTTCACGCAGTGGTATCTTCGACAGCGTATAGTCTGACTTTATGGTTATGACTGTACAAACAGGAAATGTAAACTTTTAAGCACAAATAATTTATTGATACTTTTAACGATTCTTTTTCTGTAAATATATTTTACGTCGTATACACGTCAGTTATCATCATACAGTTATGGTTGCAAATGTACTTCTAATGTTCATTTTATTTCCGTTGCGTGATAAATAACACAATATTTTTCATGATACTTCTGACAGAAAAAGAATGATTCATTTCAATTAATTATCACATTTTCATGCGTTTCGTGTAGGTTCCGAAATCAATCTCATTCGATTAATTATCGCACTATATGACTGCTTCGTTTCTTTTATTCTTCATATAGCCCCAATTTCAATTTTCATTATTGATAATGTCACTCTAGCTTGTTTTTTTGCACATACTTTAGCACAATCTTCATTTCCAAATACCGAATAATAACTATTATTTTACTCTTCAATTATAACTGATTATAAACGATAGTCTTTTCAAATATCTCAGTATCTAAATATGGTTGTGTAACGGGAAGCAAATATGAAACAAAAATGATAACAGCTACTATAAGAACAGCATTAGTATTTCAAATATCAATGGCACCATGAGAATACAAAAAAAACAGCAATTCAAATAAAAATTGTTTGACATTAAAGGCATCATCGTATGGTCTTCTGAATCTTTCTGTTTAAACTGCCTTTACCTAAAAAATTGTTCCCTTATTTTCATTGATCTAGAAGTATTTCAATTGCTAATTGATATTGCATCATCCTGTATATCTGTGGTACTAAAAAAGAAGGGGAAACACTGACAATCGTGGCCATATTAACGTAATTTTGGACAGGCAAATAAAACAGTCACGACATAATACACACAATAATCACTTTAGTAATGATAATTCTCTATGCGTCACTAAAATAATGTCTATATTTTCCTTCAGTTTCTATCAGTCTGAAATGTATTTTTACGTTACGTATCCGGACTTTGTAATATTCATTTTGTAAAACGTGTTACGTTCAAAATAATGGATTTAGTTAACGACATGCGTTTCAATGTTTCCATATCAGTTATGCAGGTATAGACTTCAGAATGTTTAATAATATTCCTAATGTTATTTTAAATAATTCATGTGACAAGGAAATGCGGGTAAACTCTGGGTATTATCCTAAAAATGCACGTGTGACGCACGAAATAATTAAACTTCATAAATCATCGCAGAAAAGTTATAGATAAATGGCATAATCAGTCTCATTTTAACAAATGTCTGTGACGTGTATGCGTTACGAGAACATTTGCGTTACTTCCGGATTTCAAAACTTTCTCATAAAATATTGGTACGTTGGTCTCATTGGTGCCATTGTTACCTTCAAGAATTAAATGCGATTGAGAATTAATATATCATAAAAAAGGGAGAACTAATAACATCTATGTGTTTACTCGATTGTCGTGAGTGCGTTAATTTGCACTAAATATTTCGACAGAATACTTTATAAATCGATAACATAGATCGGTATAATCTTTTTTAAAAAATATAGAGTATATTCTTATTTTGTTATTTTTACTGAATCACGTAGATATAGTGTGTATATTTATTTGATGATCAATCACGATTATGATATTATTATAAAATTGTATTGCATAAAAATGATATAGCCCTATAATATAATTACAGGATACATACGATTATATTATAATTCTATATAACAGTTGAAACAATTTTGTAAGTCACAGCTACTGATTCAACACTTGCACGGAATTTGTAATACATATCTAGATATGTATTTCTCAGATAAAATGATTTACTGAACTTTATCCAGAAATGTTTCCATCAAAGATTCACAATCAATTAAAGCTATACCGATTTACCATATAATTGTGAGAAATCGCACTGATATAAATGAAATAAACTATTCATTTAAATGTTAAGTACCAGATAAACGGTATTTCAAAACATTCGTTCACGGGAGGTATTAAGAGACAAAAGTACATAGATAAAATATAGCATAGGTCCACAATGTCTAAACGATCGCGCACTTTCATACTACGGGTGGTTTTCATATACAGTGACTCCCACAAATATTCGGACACCAATGTAAGATTAGCTTTATTAATTAATATCTCGGTTCTTTGAAAAACAATCGCCCAGTCTTTTTTACCTAATAATTAATGCTGCGTTAGTGTTAATAAACGTACAAAATGTATTCACATAGTTTACATATATTGTATAATAATATTCAATAAAGGAAGCTATACCTAATTTTTGGGTCACAAAAATATTCGGACACTATATATATAAATATCTTTTAAATAAAATTTAACATTATAAATCTCATTTTAATATTTCGTTGCAAAACCATTTTGTTTTATAACGTGTTTTAAACGATTCGGAATATTAGAATTTTTTTTTAAATAGTTTACTGATATGAATGCCCATTCATTTTCAAGCATTGTTTTTAGTTCTTCTTTTGAATGAATCGGGGTCCTGCGAATTCTTCGATTCAATTTATCCCATAAGTTTTCTATGGAGTTAAGGTCTGGCGATTGTGGTGGTGGGTGGAGCACTTTGGGACAATTATACAATAAAAATTCTTGCACAATTCGAGCTTTATGCTTAGGATCGTTATCCTGGTAAAATTTAAAACCTTCGGATATTCCCATTTTTATTGCACTTTGTTTTAAGTTGTTTTTTAGTAGGTTTAAATAAACATTTTTTTCCATGATGCCATCGATAAAAACTAAATTGCCCACGCCAAAAGTAGAAATACAGCCCCAAACCATTACGCTACCTCCTCCGTGTTTTACTGTACCTCGCGTATCAGTATTTTTAAACTCTGTATTCGGCTTTCGCCATACCATACATCTCCCATCCGAACCGTAGACGTTAAATTTGCTCTCATCAGCAAATATAACATTTTCCTACCATGAATTTTCTGCTTTTCAAATACCTGAAATATTAATTCATAAAGCTAGTCGTACATTGGCGTCCGAATATTTGTGGGGGTCACTATATGTATATAGCAAACTAACTCTTCAATAACCAATATATGTTTTGACTCTTTTGAGAAGCAAAGAGTAATACTTATTATAATAATATTATCCGCACCGTTAAAATTTCTTAAATCAGTGTGACCGACGCATTAATCAAACACAGACTTTAAAAGTATTCTTACATTTTTTCTAACTTCATTATCTCCTCGTGATAGCTAACGTTGTAATATCTCAACGAGAACGGACAGGAAGTTAGAAACAATGACGCTTTAATAGATTCGCCTGACTGAAAAAGGTGGGAAAATTAGTATTAAGGAAGTTACTGTGTCAATTGTTGAGCCGAGATGAAAAAGCACTTAACCCCAAAGTAGTCGCACCCTCTTTGCAAGCGCACGAGGAGTGCAGTCTAGTCGTTTTGACCTGGCTGGCACAAATTGGATGTAGATATAGATATGTGTTATGTGAAAATTAACACGCTTCGGATAGTGCCCACGAGTAACAGAAGCAGTAATTCAGAGATAAACGTTAATCCAATTGGATTTTGCTAAATTGTGGCCATAAATTCAACGGTGGATTTGTGCGTCGCCATAAACGCCGCGTGTTTGAGAAACCTACAAAATTTAATTGGGTGGACATAGGAGTACGTAGAGTGTAAAATATTCGTAATATTTTATGCAACTAACATATACAATTAAATATGAAGTGCATATTCATTTTATACTTTTTTTAATCAGACTATCAGTTACATCAAGTTGTCAAAGTAACATTAACGTATGCATCTTCCGTATACCTTTATACTTTTTCGATCAACAATTTGTTAATATCTGGCCAGCGACTGTGCTATTAAACATGCTTTAGTTACTATATTATTACTCTAATTTTAGTTTTGTTATAAGTATTATATGGTCTTATTCTAATTTATCTCGGACGTGCCTCCAAAGAATATATGGTACTCGACTTTTGAATAAAATCGAACAAGTTCCCTTAAATTATATATATATAAATTAACGGAATTGCTCCGTAAAACCTAAACGTATGAAGATAAACAGTAAATAACTTTATTAAAAATATGTAAAACTATGAAATAACAAAACTCACTAAACATTAACTGACTCTGACTAAAAATAATACAAGATTCTCTGTAACTCTCAAAAACGCTATCACTCTCTCAAGGTGTATTCTCAACTCTCGGTATATTCTCCACTCTCGGTATGCATATTCTCAACTCTCGGCTTATTCTCCACTGTCTCTCTCTCAAAAATCACGCTCGCAAACACTCTCGATACTTTTTCTCATCATTCGTTCTTCGTCTATCTCACAGCATGCATTCTCTATTGCACCCACTCATTTTCTCATCATTCTCTATTGCACCCACTCACTCTCCTTATCCACAGACTAAACTCTCCCGCTGGTCCTAGCATTCGTTGTCTTCCAAATCACGTATTTTAAACATCCACTCTCGTTTACACACAATCCATTAACACTCACTAATTCTAAAGTTAAAATTATTTATTAACAGTATGCCATCCGCGCGATAAATCAAGATTCTTTGGTTTGGCACCGGCGCTTTTCGAATTCGTCGAGATATCATAAAACGTCGCGTTTTACTAATCACGATAAGTTATAATTCTGTCCCGCAATTTTCACGAAATTTCGAGAAAATGTAGCGTATTGCAGACTGTACAGGATACAACCGATACTTTGCAACAATTTGTGATAGTGAGATAACTGCGACACCTTTGCGATATAATAGGCAAATGTCTTAAAATTTTAGCGTGACACCAACGTGGTGTCACCGGCATTTGTCCGTATATTTTCGCAGGACACCAGCGTGGTGTCACCAGACGGCATAGTGTTAATTCTAAATAATTTCTACAGTGTTAATTCTAAATATATTCTAAATAATTACTTCTATTTCTTCTAACTTCTAAATAAGTTCTACAGTATAATACATGAGTTCTTCGTATTATAGAATGGGTATATAGCAACTGAAAAGTTCTCCAATCTTACAATCTCCTTCTTTAGAGACAAATACAAGAGATAAAGAGAACTCCTGTTGCCTGAGGAAAATCTGAAGACTATTCATCAATTAAGTTATATTAACTTTGTTTAGGTATTTGGAGCTGCAGAGCAGCGGTCGTAAGGATGAACTTCGTCTTCACTACGTATCACGCCGCGACGGGACGGTCCACGTGGAGGCGTTTCCTTTTCGACTGGCCGACGGCGCCTGGCACAGGGTCGCCTTGAGCGTAAGCGGCTCGCAGGTCGAGCTGCTCGTCGACTGTCATCCCTTGTACAGGCGGCTACTTAGGCCTGGTCCTCCTGACACCAATTTTACCCTCCCGCAGCTTCAGCTCTGGGTAGGGCAGAGAAACGTCAGGCACTTTCTCTTTAAGGTACAATTTATTTACGTTTTTTTCCGTTGATTGAATCGTAAAAACGCACTGATGTTTATCATAGAGTAATTCGTTATGATTGCTATTTATTGGGTCAGTATTTATCATAAAACATCAGCATGTAATGTTAACCTTTTGAGCTCTAAATACTCGCGGCCGAAACGGTCCGTAGGGACGGCGCGCGGCTAGCGCTGACGATCGCTGGGGACGGAATACTTTCTCGCTAGACTGAACTGTGACTATTCTTGGCGCAAACAGTAATAAATTATAGTAATCCTTTTGCACGAGGTTAAGTAATTAAAAAGCGTTATTTTTGTGTAATTGTTTATTATAAACATAAAAATTTCCAATAAACTGAAGAAATAAATATAAAAAATATAACAGAAATTAATAATTTAATTGGGTGTGAAAAACTTTGAAACATTGATCGATGCATAAACCAACATCGCATTTTTTGCATTCGTATCTCGTGTCTCTCCTTCTCTTATTTTTTGTACAAACAACACATTTTCTTCTAGACGGTCCGACGTCCACACGATTATCACATTTTGATATAAAATGTCTATCTATTAGCCGAAACGGTAAATCCTCGCATGTTTGTAACTGCTACAATTTATGCGTTGCCTATGCGACACAATAATCGTTACTAAGGAATGCATCTGTATTAATTTTACACAAAAGTAACTGCAATACTTCTATGTAGATGATCGAAAAAATCGACAGACGCAAATATGAGTCCTTAGTCCACGGCGATGGCTTTCGCCAGACGCATATATGTGTCCTTAGAGCTCAAAAGGTTAAAGGTCAGTATTACACTGATTAATAGTGCAGGATATGGTGAGACAATAAAAAAGATGTGAGTTGTATGAATGAACAACGAAAATTAGATTATTTATTGAACAAAAAGAAAAATGGTAATGCTGATATAATAGTCTTCGCACGGTAACGGATCGAGATGAACTGCGTTTTCGTGGTTTCTGCAGCCGCTCGAAGCTTGCAGAAAACAATCGAAGCTCACACTCACACATGCATGCACATCCATATAAAATCAGGCAGCCATCGCATTTACGCGATACTACAATAGTTTATCGAAATTTGATCTATAAAGTTTATCTGTATGTATAATATTTTAAATCAAATGTCTGAAGACATAATACAGTGGGCGAAAAAAAGTATTGGCACACCTAGTTTTCGAAAGTTTAACTTCAAGAGCGCAGGCTATCTATTGTATTAGGTTGGTAAGAAATTAATGTCGGTTTTCGAGTTTTCAAACTTTAGCGCTTAATTTTGAGATAGCTGTTAATTGTAATAGGTTTGACTTCTTATATTATTTTAGAACAAAGAAATTTATTAAAAAATCTTGTTTCTCGTTGGGAAAAATGTGTAAATTGTAATGGAACCTATTTTGATTAAAAAAAAGTTATTCCCATAAAGATAAAGTTTGAAAACTGACATTAATTTCCTACCAACCTTATAACTCCTTAACTCTAAATGAAACATTTTCAACAAAATGATTACACCTTGTCATAAAAGAATTACGAAGTTTCGCTTTACTATGAACTTGCTTATGTTCCGTACGAAGAAATACCAAGAAGTTGCAGTGGTTACAAAAAGTATTGGAACACCCAGTTTTCTTGAAATATCTTGAAACTATACAGTAATCTATTAATATTAACTATTTTTATTAGTGTCTTTTGTCACACATAAATGGTACGTTGACTGAGAATACTGGGCTATTTGTTCAAAGGAAGTAAAGTAAGAAAACGGAAATTTCATAGTCGGAAACGTATTGGCACACGTACGGTTTTACTAAAAGAATAAATGTTACCTGCTTTCGTCCATGTAAAGTTCGAATCTAAAGACATAAACATAAAGAGAATTTGCTGTTATAAATCGCTTCCCTCAGTTAACATAATCAGTTTGTGTTTACACATTCAACAAGAATCACGGCCAGGAAGAAGAGCGGGTTATGGTTGTGAGTGCGAAATAAAATTATTTCATTATGTAAAAGAGTTTAAAGTTACCGAGCAGTAAGTAATTCATTAAATTTAAATTTCTGGACAGTGAGAAATGTAATAAACAAAAAGGAAACTGATAGTGTAGACAGCAAACCACGGTCAGGTCGTCCGGAAGTACTTTCAACTAGGGAACGAAGAGACATCGTCAAAGAAGCAGTGAAAAATCCTTTTGTAATTGCGAAAAGATTAGCTGTTGACACTGCAACATATTCGGGAAAAGAAGTGAGTGCCCAAACAGTCCGAAAGGTTTTACTGTCTGCGGAGATTTATGGTATGCTATTATAGTAATTTCAGAGATGGTAACGATTAATATATTATTACAGTGAACACATACTATTCATGTGTGCCAAAAGACACAAATAAACATAGTTAATATTAATAGTTTACTGTATAATTTCAAGATATTTCAAGAAAACTGGGCGTTTCAATACTTTTTTTACCCACTGCAACTTGTTTGTATTTATTCGTACGCAACATAAGCAAGTTCGTAGTAAAGCGAAACTTCGTATTTCTTTTATGATAAGGTGCGATAATTTTGTTGAAAATGTTTCATTTTTACGTTTTTTGTCGATAAACTGAATGATTCGACGATCGAACCGCAGATTTTCAATGAGTGTTTACACTTTATTCCTAGTTCAATTTTCATTCGTTTTCTGACACTCGATCCAGATATTCGTTATCTGACTTTTATCGTTCATCCTTAGTTACCAATCGTGCCAGACATTTATTCATTATTTGTTCATCAATCGGAAAAACAATAAAAGCTTCTAGTTGCTAAAGGGCTCGACAATATTTCGGTCGATGTTTTGATCATAACCCGAGTGAAATCTTCAACCGTAGAAAATTTTGAAGTTAATACTTTGAGAATTTAGAAAACAAGTTAATAAAGAAAATGTAAATCTCGATGTACTGGCAGAAAATTTAAATGATTACTAAAGTAGATAGGAGTTACATTAAGGCATCACACATAACTGGTATTTTAACTGGATTATATCGATTATGTACTTCACAAGGTTTGTTGTTTCACTTACTGCTCTCTTGTTCTTACTAAGGACAATTGCACTTATAGTTAGAATATTACAAACCGAACAAAACTCCCTAACAATTTAACAGGTGCAACGCATTGTTAGGCATGAACCACCCAGTAGTAGTTAATGGAACTAATATTTTTTAATAACTATTCATTATTTTGTAAGTTACGAAGCATACTAATTGTCATAAATGTGGGAACAAGAGATTCTATGGTTTGACGTTCTCAGATACGGCTGTGTTCTAAAGCCTCAAGTCGAAACAGAATTTGTATATTTTTATAAACAATGTTGGTTTGTTCATAGTGAGTAATAAAGCTCCGTGAACGTGCCAAACGCGTAACAATATTTTCGTATTTTTAATATTTATTTTTATATTGCAAAAGTCATGCCATTATAATTTAAGACTATAAACATTAAAAATATGTTATGTAACATCTATTTCCGAATTTTTATTCCTACTAATCATTTCTTGATTAAAACAACTCTAAAGAGGTAGTGAGCTCATCATTTTGTCCGGCACTGTATATCAACCAAGCATGTTAACGTTAATACAATTCGCAAATTTTGCACTTGCGATGAGTTATCTCCTAGATACAGATGTTGTGCGCACAATACTAACGGAAGAGCGTTACTGAATATCTGATGAATTATGATGTTCAGGTGTATCTACGTATGCTGGAATTACATTCGTCAGATGCTCGACATTTACCGTAGCATAGAACTTACCTATTGCGAGCGTCAGATGCCAGCAATACGAAAGCCCTCCAATAAATTCTAGGATATAACACACATGATGATAATATCAGAAACTGCTTATGCTAGTAGCTGGGGTTGAATTCGTGCCAACGATGACTTTCGATTACATGGATTTACGGTATTTATCGAGTGCGCAATGTACATCGGCAGTTACGGGAACAATTTAATTCAACTACATTGTTTCGAAAATTGAAACAGAGCTTCCTAGTAATATAGCTTTTTCCTGACTGATTACGAATATTATGTACCGAGTTCCATCGTAAATGTCATTTTTGTTAAATGAATTTTCGATAATATTTTATTAGTAAATTCAGAGGAGTAAAGTTTTGTATTGAAACTTTAAAGCGAACAATATTTAGTTACAGATTGTAGATTCAGAGAAATAAAGATGTATTATGTGTCTTATGAGCTTTTATGAGGTGTTGAGATAACGCGATACACATATTATTAAATATATTTGATTTGTGATAAAAATTCTTGGGAAAAATTAACATTGTAACGAAAAATTTAATAAAATAATATTTATTTTGTAATTCGTGCTATTTTAATAAAAGAAAATGCAGTTTTGCTCTATTATACTTATTTTATTAATATAGTTCGGGTATTTCTGACTAAAATGCTATTAAAATCTTATTTGTAGATCCATAAATTAAGTCTCAATCTAAAATTGTAATTAGATGTAGCCGTTGTAACACCACGAAAGATAATTATTGCACAGATATTTTCTTCAAAACATATTTATAAATATAGTTAGGAATTTATCGGCAGTGCTTTAAATAGTTAATACCAAAAAGCAAGAGAAAACAAAAATAAGTTAAACAGATTATTGTAGACTAATTCATATTATTTTTACATTTCAAAAAGCTATGTTTTCCAACGTTAAGTCTTTACCGTTATTATAAGCTCACATATTTCTTATTCTTTCAAATACACTCATATGTAAGAATTGTTTAATCCTTTCGTTATTTTAAGCAAACATGTATTGAATACGAAAAATCGATTAGAAGTCATCATTTCAGCAATACACCTATTCTCCGATTTACACGCTTTTTAAAATAAGGGATTTTTAAACAAATTTTCTTTTAGTTATATCTATTTAACCGTTTGAGGACTAGTCACGCATATATATGGTCTGAGAGAAAATTTAATTATAGTTTATCACTGTTTGTATACACAGTTAAAGTTGAAAAATTGAAATACAAACGTTGAAATATGATTAAACAAATAGTAATTAATAATGTATATACATTAACACCCTAACTTGCTGATAAAAAGGTGGTTTCGGATCGCAAGATAAATGGTTACCTCTCAATATTCAAAAACGTCTCCGTCCGCAAAGGGTTAACGTTGAAATCGATGACTGAATTATACACGTTTCAGTTTGTTTTCGATTTGCGCAGTTTTACGTATCAAAATTCACGATTTCGATTTACACGATTTTCTAAGAAACCTACCTTCCGTGTAAATCGAGGGATAGGTGTATTTTATAACCAACTATATATTTGAAATACGATACAAATCTTGAATAATAATGATATTTTGGGATTTTCAAATCTTAATGTAATCCGGTCTTTGAGGCAACGAAAGAATTAGGCAGGAAACTTTTGAAAGTCACTGAAATGTCTTACGACTGAAATTCATTTTGTGAAATTTTCGCACCACAGGGTGCTTTACAGGATGTCAAGCTGATACCAGGACCTCATGGCTATCTTTCTCAGTGTCCTCAGCTCGACTCGTCCTGTCCCACATGCGGTCAATTTTCTATACTACAGAATACAGTGGAGCAGCTGATGCACAATCTTAACGAGCTAACACTTAAGGTGGGTAAATAAGTTTATTTGAATACAGTGACACCTCATTCTTTGCTGTAACGTCATGAAATTTTCAATATTAAACAAATTCCTTTCCAGGAGATACATTCGGTACAGAAGTTCTTCAAAGTTCCTCTTTGAATTTAGTTTACGTGAGGTTCTTAGATTGAAAAAATTATTGTCTTTTTTGCTTTTTTATACACATTCACCCAAGTTTTACGCATAAATGAAGGCGTCGATATCCGCTGTGGTTAATTCCAAGATGATTATCCGCGGATTTCCGTATTCGCAAATTTTAGTAGACTCACTTACATAGTGACATAAATACACATGTTTATCATCTTTGATAACATTTTACTTATTATGTAAGGCTTCAGTTAATTTAAGTAGTATTTTTAGTATGATATGACATTGTTAGTTCTGTAGTCTCTTTTTCGAAAAATTATATTTCGAGTATAAGTTATAATTATTGCTAAATTATCGAATAAAGGAATATTAAGAAATTATTGGACATTTTTTCATCATACTATAGGAAATAATTCTTATTACTATGAATTCACATTAACCCTCTATAACTTCTTCCGATATTAAGGTAACATATTGATATCTATATTTATATTCTTTAATAGAATATTTCTATGTTTATGAAGTATAGTAACTTCATCGTAGAAAATTCGCCAAATCTTTTTTCAATAAAATGCGTTTAAATAATATTTACTAACTATTTAAAATACTCTTATCTAATAGTTAATATTATGATACCGTATAACCATTTTTCCAAAAACTTTCTGCTTTAACTTGGGAATAATTGTAACAATTGATCTTACATTAGATCGAGCATAATTTGACTATATAATCACAGAATTGAGAGGTTAATATTTACTGTATAGTAATGCTTGGGTCCCTAAGATGTGTACAGTTACGTTAATAAGACCGAACTTTAGTACTCTTCTACCCATAAGTGCAATGGGGTCTGATCTCACCAGACATAGAAAGCTAATAAACATACTTCGCGGAAAGTTTATGCCTAATCTCTGAGTTTCTGGAATCAATTCTATCGCATGCTCGAGCTAGTTTTCTTTTTTAATTTTTCAAAGAAGAATGTTGCTGTATTCGCAAGAATTAAATCGCTGCCTTTTTAACCCTTTGAATGTACGATTTCTTTTGAGACTACCTCCGCAATAATTCAGAATTAAATTAGTAAAATAACAATTGATCAGTGATTCTTAACACGTCGAATGTCATGGAAGTCACCGATGACCGGCACTGTTAAATTCGATGAAATTTCTTATGATTTTGAAATTGCAATATTCACGGATATGCTAATATATTCAATATTAAAATATCGCTGTTACAAAAGTGAAATATTACTGAGTACCTAATTACTCTTACTTTTAACATTTCTATTCTATAAAGATGTGATTTAAATAGAAACAGTTTCGATCCAGTGGTAATGATGAAACTAGCGAAATACGGTTGGCATTCAACGTATTAATATATCGTGTAATATAATGTAATATTAATATTATAAAAATATTAAATTCTTACTTTTAACATTTCTATTCTCTAAAGATGTGATTTTAATAGAAACAGTTTCGATCCAGTGGTAATGATGAAACTAGCGAAATACGGTTGGCATTCAACGTATTAATATCTCGTGTAATATAATGTAATATTAATATTATAGAAATATTACATTCTTACTTTTAACATTTCTATTCTATAAAGATGTGATTTTAATAGAAACAGTTTCGATCCAATTGTAATGATGAAACTAGCGAAATACGGTTGGCATTCAACGTATTAATATCTCGTGTAATGTAATGTAATATTAATATTATAGAAATAATTATATCCTATTATAGATATTTTCAATTTGATACGTTTTGCAAAACATGAAAATTTGTTGTATTTCATTACATATATGAAGAAATGTTAAACCTGTTATTCTCATCAGATAATCACGAAATTATTAATAATTATTTGCTGCTCATTGACATCCTTCCTTTCAGCTAGCCGCTGCAGAGGGCAGAATAAGCAAAGTGGAGGAGTGCGAGTGCCAAAAGTCATGTAGGGCGAATGGCACCGTCCATGAAGACGGTGCTACCTGGGAAAAAGGTTGTCAACAGTGTTCTTGTGTTCATGGAGAGATAGAGTGCAGACCTACACCCTGTGCCCCAGTCACCTGCAAGAATCCTGTCATTCCTCAAGGACAATGCTGCCCAATTTGCCTAAGTAAGTACTAAACATCTCCGGATTAATTTTCAACTTTTATCTTCATATTCTTCCGAGCTTTGTAGCTTTCAATTCTGTAATTCATGAGTCTTAATAGCACAAATGTATTATTACGTCTGAACAATTCCATTATCATTTGTTATTAAACGATTTTAATGCATTGCGTTTCTGTCTATCGAAGGGTATACACATGTTTGTTTCGAAAATTGTTTAGGGTAGAAGAACTTTTATGAACAAATAAGGAATTTGTGCGTCCTTAATGGTATATAATTATCATACATCACATGTCTATTATTGAACTAAAATCTATAAGAGAAGAACATGACAATATATTGATAATAACCAGATAAGATTTTTCCCCTGTTCGAATCTTTAAAAAGTTAGTAGTAATTATTGTTTTTTTTTAGTAGATATTTATGTTTGACATTGTTCCGATGCCGTATCTGTTAATATGTTTCTCCTAAATGACTATTTTATTAATTTTTATTTTATTTGACACAATGTCAATTTCTATATTACGTGGGATGATTAATAATTTAAGTTATCGTTGTATATTGCGTTCGGATTTAATCTAGTTATTAATTTATAGTACAATTGGATCAATTCTGCCGAATATCGGTTGAGAGCTTTTAGTCTTGCTTAATTACATCATCGCTTGCCTTTAAATGCTATTTGTAAACATGACTTAGAAATAAGAGTTATAGATGTTTAGGAAATTATCTTCATGAACACACAGGAATAAGCAGTATATTTAATTTCAGTTGCAATAACCAATTTGCACTCTGTCCTAAAGATATAAAACATATTTTCATTTTACTATCTATATTTCAAATATTTTCGTTCGGAATTAATTAAAAATTACTTACATGACCTTGCCTAATCCTTACATAAATTATTTGTTAGCTTCTATATTACAAGTTATTCGAACATTTACTTTCATGTGTTATCTGTTATTTGACTGTTATGTACATCTTAGATTTTCTCTTTACTCTGATACTTTTTCGTGTACCATTTTAGTATCACTGTTTTATATTGAAAGAATATCATTTTCTAATTTCTATGTCTCTGTTTCTTCGATTACGATTATAATCAGTTGCAATGTATTTTCTAGATCGTTATATTTTCCAAATATATAAATAGACTATGAACTACTAATTTTCTAGTATAAAATACCCAAACTATATATACATTTATTATCCCAATGCATTCGAGTTTTCCAACCTTCCGACAATTCTCTACCCCAGCTTTTTATTTTCGTGCTACCACCATTGCTCAACTACATCGAAATTTGTACTCATCGATTAAAAAACCGCTGATTACTGACGCCGCAAAATATTCGTCTTCAGAACAATGTTACTTGCATGGCGTAATTTACGATCACGGTGAAAAAGTCTCGCCAAAGCAATGCGTCGAGTGCGACTGCTTCGACGGTAGCTTCACCTGCCAAAGGTTCGACACAGAAACAAGATGTCCCCCACTGCCCTGTCCACCCAGCCAGCAGATAAGCGTTGCTGAGGAATGTTGCAAATTCTGTCCAGGTACGTTTGCTTACAAGATCTATGTACATATATCGTCATTTATTTTTCACGTTTCTATAAAGTAACACGAGACAAACGTGCAAGTTTCATGAATGACTCCTTCGAGCGTTAACCAAAATGGAAATCCTATTCGTACGAGATGAATTTGCGCTTAAGGAAAACGAAAGAGTGCAAAGCAATTATTAATTATGACCCGATGAATATGAATTATGAAAATACGATGGATTTTTTTGTATGAAGCACGAGATACATGAGCCATTCACTTGTCAAATCAATTAACTCCATAAAACCTAAAGCGGAGAAGCATTATCATATAGTATACAGTCCTTTTCAAGATTCCCTTTAAAATATAAAAACAAATAAGTATTGTAGAATATATAATCGCATGTAACTTTCCTCTAATGAAGTATAAAATGAATAAGGTGGAATAGCCTTGGAATTAATTAGATTGTCTTCTGAATTAAATTATTTATTATTCGATGGCCAAACAAACTTCGTCATTTAATGGCGTTAATCGTTATTATTACGAAAATTTATTCTAAACATAAAAAGTTAGGATTCAATCAAGTGCTTTGAGACTTAAATTTAAAAAAATTCAAAAAGTGGAGTTAATCACTTTATGCTGCGAATGGCTCACATATTTTCTAACGAAACAAAAACACTATTTTTGGCGAACAAAAGTTTTTAAAAAAATTCAATAAACTTTGGCATGAAGTAAAATTAATAAATTATATTAAGGAATAGATGAACAAAAAACTAAGAATTTAATTTAAAGAGCATTACTGACGTTAGTGAAATAAGGGCGTATGTTTCGGTGATTATGAAAGTGGTCGTATTATAAGTCAATAATTTAAAAAACTGAGCTTGCTTCTCATTTTCTTTGCGCCAATCTAGGTGTGCTATTGTGATAGGATCACTTTCTTAGAAATAATACAAAAAACACTTTGGCGCAGTTGATAATCGTTGAATTATCGAAACTCAACGCGTACCACAAAATAAATATCGAATCATGAATGTAAATATCGAAGAATAAATGACTTAGATCACAGGCAGAGTTACCGGCACATATGTCTATGTAATTACTTTTCTTCGTGACGAATTATCGTTTGATTTCGTCGTTAACGTTTTACCAGTATTATTTCAAAATTCGATTTCCTTCTATCATCAATTATAACAGAACTTCCAGTCATTTAGGAACTGAAAACATTATTATTACAGACTGTCGTCACTTAACAAACATTTCTAAATCTCGTAATTCGTCTAGTACAAAAACACCAATAAATATTAAGCCACATCAACGTCACAAATTCACAATATGAATGTATTTGTTAAAACAAGCAAAGAAGAAAATGCCCATAAAGAATCAAACTAAAAACTTGCATGAAACGTTGAAATGTCATCCACTAACTTTATCATCTTGTCGATCATCAATTTACTCTCATTCATGCCAAGAATTAACACATTCCGTGCCATGTGGGGCGTATACGACCCACGATGAACTTTCCGTTCAGGCCGCTTACATTTCTCATTGAAAAACGAAGAATTTTATAAAAATGTATTGTAGAGTTAAATATAGGCATCTTAATTTCATGTATAATGCAGTTATTATAGCGTGGGGCGCCCACGCGCCTCGCTGAAGAAACAATTACTGTTGGATTAAAGCTGGTGTTTATTTAACCCTTTGAGGACCAGCGACGCATATATGCGGCCTGAGAAAAAAATTAATTATAGTTTATAGCCGCTTGTATACGCAGTTGGAGTTGAAAATTAAAATACAACCGTTGAAATATGATTAAACAAGTAGTCATTTATAATGTACATGGATTAACAGTATAACTTGCTGATAAGAAGGTGCTTTTGGATCGCAAAATGAATAGCTATCTCTCAATACTGAAATATGTCTCCATCCGCAAAGGGTTAATTCAATCTCTTTCTACAGAAAAATTAGTGCAATATAGAAAGTAAAAACGGCGAATACATAACATACGGTAGATATAAATCTATTTGAGTGCTACAGACAGAATAATTTGAAATCGTTTAATTTAAAATATAATTTTATAAGTTTTATTCCTTATAACGCAGTCTATTTTTATTTATTTAGATTTTACTAAAATGATCATGTAGGAGCTTGCAATTCGCCTAGTAGAATAAATGTTCGACAATGTGTTTGCTAAAATAATTTCTTAAAAAATAAATTTATTGCTTTGATGTCTAATGCATATTGAAATCTGTACCCTTTTCTTGCTGATTACGGTTTTGTACTATTGAAAAATTGCAAGTACATACGTTAAAAACAAATTCATTTAATCGTAAAAGTGTGGGTCGTATACGCCCCATGCGGCCTGAATGGAAAATCGTCAAAAATTGGCGTGGCACGGAACGTGTTAAACCTCAAACTGGAGACAGCAAGCTGGCCAATTAATTAACACTAAACCTACCGTGGCGGTCAAATGACCGCTTTCTGATTTTTCCTAAAAATTCCCCAAATTGATTGGGCAGCCATTCGGTAAATATTTTAGGTCTATCGTGTAAAACAAAAATTACTTAACTGATCATATTTTTCACCTCTTCAAATCTCTTTTTCCAAAGTACTTATTTCGTATATTTCAATATAACAGATATAAAGCCGGTAGGTTTAGTGTTAATAAAAATTCCATCCCCGGCAATTCCAATCCAATCTTCCGTTGCCGTCTGCTCTCTGCTAAACCTACTAAATCGCTAATCAAATTTTCTAACTGTCTCTTCATCTGCCTGCCTAACAAAATTTAACTAGGGGTGGACTACTGCGCGAAGGGCCACAAGTGTCACGCTAATGCATCCTGCCTGAATCTCCAGACGACCTACGCCTGCCACTGCGATATCGGTTTCCAAGGGGATGGTCATAACTGTCACGGTACCTAACGCTTCTCTAACTTACTCGTGCATTAAGTGACGATAAAATTGATGTATCTCATAAACTTTGAGTTTATGCAATTGCGTCGAATCGGCGATTAGGTATAGAGTAACGAACTAATCTGCCGTCGATAATGGAGATAGTTTTATCGAGATAGGATTGTCATTTTAGGGAACAGATGGATTTTGTTATGTAACAGAGTGCTGAAAATATGGTCAATTTTTGACGTAGTCTGTTGAGGATCCATTAAGAATGCAGGGGAAAATATACTGCTATTGGAAAAAATACGAAGTTACTTAACACTTTACCGACCGGTAGCCTATAAATAGGCTTTTTGTCACCAACGCTTAGACTTTTAGTTTATTAATCGGTTCCCACGGCAATCACTAATTTGTTATTTATTATTATAGTGGAAGTGTGTTAAGGAGTCAGTGAGAATCATTTGTATTTTTCAAAGAGACTGTAATTTTCTTTAGGCAATCTAAGCCGAAACAAATCCTTTAAAATGGGTAGAATGCTCAAACAATAACGGTCGGCAATGTTTTAAGAAATAACTTAAACGAATAATAGTTCAATTTCTGGATGCAAAATAATATACACTCGGCCCTCGACTTTCGCACATAATTGATTCTTAAAAATGTGTGCGAATGTTGAATATTCGAAAGCAGAGGCATATAGGAAAAACATTAAAAATTGCATTTTAAAATATTTACTTCGGTGTGCAAATAAGTTCGGTGCCTTTATATACGTTCAACTACAATTATATTTCATAGTAAAAAAATTGTTGAAACCTGGAGAAACGATTACTGCTGAGCGTTATCAGTAATCAATGATACATTTAAGCGACGCAATCGAACAGAAAAGGCCTTTTACCGGTACTGGAACCAGGCAGGTAATTCTGTTGCATGATTACGCACGCCCATATACGGCAAAAACAACATTGGAAGCCAATTCTTCTTTGAGCTGGGAAATTCTCTCTCATGCAGTGCATTTCCCAAATCAAGCCCCCTCAGATTATCATCTTTTTCGGTCACTACCACGTCACTTAGTTGATTCACACTTCAAAACTCTCGAAGATGTCCAAAAAAGCATTAAAGGCTTAATTCAATCGAAACTACCATCTTTTTATAGAAACGGAATTGGCCAACTACCCGAAAAGTGGAAGAAGTGTGTAGAAAGTAATGGTGATTACTTCGAATTGTGAAGTGCATTCCTTCTTTTTGTAAATTAATATCGAATATATGATAAAAAGGCACCGAACTTATTTGTAGACCTAATATTAAAGAACCCCTAATAACAATATCAATCGTTAGAATAGATTTTTGTAAAGAATAATTTTTGCAATATCGAGAAAAATCTTTAAAAAATTGCATTTTTAAAAATGTGCGAAATAGCGAATTGTGCGAAAGTCGAGGGTCGCCTGTACAATGTTTGGATTTTTGAATCCAGAAATTGGGATTTTATTCGCTAGAGTTGCTTGGAAAAGTTGACTTAGTGTCGACTTATTTTTATCGAATTAATTAAGTATGAATAGTGGCAATTTTTCGATCTATTTGAGAATAAATTCAAGTTGTGTTACATCGCATTTTAAAGTAAGTATTTAACGCAACAACGTTATATACTGTCCAATTATTAAGCGCTTCATGGCAATGCAAGTTATTGGTGAAAGAGAAACCTAAATATGCGAACTTTAGCAAATAAAGCTGCGATTAAACAAAGAATATATCAAATACGTGGAATAACACCTGCTCTCCAATTCGAACATTACCGTAAATATTTTGTGATTTTGAAACGCAGTTCATATAGCCTTTATTCAGAGACTAAAAATAAAATGATCAATTTTGTTCTAGAACTAACAGTAGATTTTGAGTAACGTTCAACTTTGTTCTGCGACTGATAATACATTTCGACTGACCTTTAATTTTGATCTGCGAACAATGACATTCTTAACTTATACTAATTAAATAATACTTGTTATATATTATATATTACAATTTTTCTAACGTATATTGCACAATTAGTGCTATTGAAGAAATCACTTAGAAATTTTTTTATTAGAAGTTACAACAGCATTCTGTCCAGAAATTCGCAGGATAGATTGCCAAATGAAAGTAGTATAAGTCATTGTTAGACATTACTCAATATGTGATACAAATTCAATTCGCTTTAATCGATGAATTTACTAATATCAACATCTCGCTTGCTTAAAGCATGACAACTCATTAGATACGCATTTATTGCACTTAGGCATGTGAAAGCCTAGAGCGTTTTATATTAGAGTTTTTTGCAAAAGAGTTTCTTGCATTATGAAAGGAAAGGAACAGACTTTTTTTGTTTGTTAATTTTACTTTTATGTTATTGACATAAAAAAATAAGTTATTTGAGACAAACCTATTAGTGAATAAATTTTATCGAGTAAGATTTAACGTAAAAATTTACATGATTCTTATTACACCTACGTGAACTGATTCATTTTTATTTGTAATAGACACTGCTCTTACATTGTTTCTTTACTTTTTCTAATCGAATCGGAAGTAGCAAAGTGTAAACGTCATTTCAAATTTACATTTTGATTCACTAAACGTGATCATTTTTAGTCTGATAGGAAATTTTATAGCCAATGTGATAAACTATTCTGTACGTTTCCAAAGAATTACTTTAATACACAAGTATGCCACTTGTACTGTCTTTTTTTTTTATTCTCTAATGAATAACTCATTCTGTAATTAAAGGGTTCTTTTTATTTTCTTGTTGACAGTTCATTAACTTCTTTTTACCTACTGTCAAACAGCATCAACAAACATGTTCAGAGAATGCATCGCACAATATAAAAATTTAACAGCATCTTCTATAGTATATTCTGACGATATCCCTGCATCTTTTCATGAAGAATTTAACTCCTTCCCCTTCAATTTCTTTCGTGGCAGTAAATGCGCAGTTAAGTGCTACTGCATAATTTTAAAAATTGACCGATGGCTTCTTCTACGTTATACACTGACTAATACGAAAATAATTTTACGATGCTGTGTGCTAATTTTTGCAACTAGGTAATTTTGAGAACATCTCAAGTGATTTTTAATTCGATTAATGCACCACGAATCTCACTGCTCACTGTATGACAAGGAGTTAAGCAAAACATTGTGATAATCACCGATAATACTAAAAATCAAACGCTAAACTTTCTCTTCACATAGAGAAACTGCAAATTTTTTATTAACACTAGATCTGCGGAAGCCGTCGTTCGAACTATTTTACAAATATTTCTCTTTACAAAGAAACAGTAAAGCAGATACTTTACCTGCCTTATAATATAAATAAATAATACACAAATTCCTTAACTGATCATCGTCTTCGTTCATTGATCCCCCTTTCTTCAAAATACTTACTTAACCCTTTGCACACCGTTGTCACCGCAACGGCGACATTGCAATAGAAGCTGATAATTCCATCGTCAGGTAAATCCGGTTTATTTTTATATTTTCTTATGTCATAAAACATAATTTTCAAATGTATACGCTTCTTTTTTAATGACAAAGCGAGATTCATATTTTTCCGCAGATGTGCACTCGCACTTTGTAAACCGTCCTGGAGTATAATACTGGAACGGTAAGAAGGCAGCTGAGGGGTAATTTGCTCTGATTCGCCCGACCGATAGAGACATCCCTCTCCCTCACGCATTTTCCATTTTGACGCGCTATTGGCAAGAGAGTCCCGCACATTCGTTGCGTCGTCATGTGAACGACGAAAGTAGTATTTTATTTTCGGTTTTCATTCGTTGTTCTCAAGTTTCCAGGACCGTCATGGCGGGGATAGGCTGTGCGAAAGCAATCTCCCCTTCCGTCTCAGCCGCCTTCTTACCGTTCCACCACTTTATCTCATAGTAAAAATGACATGGAGCGCAAAGAGTTAATATATTCAAGTGTAACAGGTTCAGCACCCGTAAATCTAGTGTTAAAAATAACGGTCAGATTATTGCAGACCAACGATACAAAATTTGAAACAATTTAAAGATGGCCGATATTTGCTAGGTTTCCAGTACTCAATCTTTGGCATGGTTTCATTAATTCCTGGACTTTCTATAGACATAGATGAATGCAAGCAGCAAGGTGGTTCGGAGGGTCACCACTGTAACGCCAACACAAAGTGTGTCAACGTAATTGGCTCTTATACGTGCGAGTGTCTTCCGGGTTACCACAGAGTGGACAAGTTCAATTGCGCCGAACTCGACGAATGTGCAACTGGCCATCACGCGTGCGACGAGCACGCGACTTGTGTCAACACCGCGGGAAGCTATTACTGTATTTGCAAGGATGGCTACACGGGGGATGGTTACACCTGTAAACGTACAGTATCTCTTTTTATATTCATAATTTGTTTGTGTCGCGTTACTTCTACTCCTGGTAGTTTCAGTGAAGTAACTTTTGTTTAACACTAGAACTAACAAGGCAGTCAGACCTACCAAGCCCGTCAGGATGACCGGTTCGCAATTTTTTCTAAAAATTTCCTAAATTGATAGAGGAGCCATGAAGTAAATATTCCACTTGTGTCTTATACAACCGAAGTTAGTTAATCAATCATCTTTTTCACCTTTTGATTGCTCTTTTTCCAAAGTATTTATTCAATATATCGAAATTTTAGTAGATATAACGTCGGTAGTTTTAGGGTTAAGCTTCGCCAAGTTTATAGGGGTGCCACAGAGTAGATGTTCTACGTCCATCTTATAAAAGATAAATTACTGAATTAATTATCTGTTCCATCTTTCGATTCCACTTTTGCTGAACTGCTTATTTAATATATTTAACACGTTGAATGCCATGGGGTCACCGGCGACCGGCACTATTAAATTCAATGAAATTTTGTATGACTTTTAAATTGTAATATTTGCGAATTTTCTAATGCCTCTTTTCTAACCATTTCTAATTTTGTAATATTTACATATTGGCATAAAAAGGGTAAAGTCCTGCTGACTATATAACTTCTTGTGTCTTTAAGGTATCTGCTTTGTAAACATGTGATATTAATAGAAGAAGTTTCACTTCTGTAAAAATGATCACTTCTGTTCAAGATCCCTTTGTCGCAGTCCTTTGTTCACTAGCTTCAATGGTAGGCTATTTTAATTGTTCGTTAGGTATATATGTCGTTGGTTATTTTTCTCCGGGCCATTTGCAGTCGAATGCCATCATATGCCCAATATTTTTACTTCAGTTTCGGACGATTATTGATGCTAATGTGATGCAAAATAACTTCGTTCTCTGAAATCATCAGTGTATATATTTATGGAGATTTATAAGTTGGAAAAAAATCGAGAAGTTAAGATGACATCGGAAGCTCCAATATAAAATTCTTCTGTTTACTTTTTTTATGATGGAATACTGAGTAGTTACAGACGCTATCTATAAAACAGCATATTCCATTTAATATTATTGCAAAATTAGGGTAGTCGAAATTTTTTCGTGATTTTATCCATGAAGTTTTTCTCTACATCAGTATTTCTGAAATTTGATGTATGAATTCCTTTGTCGTTACTTACAATTAGAATACTGTATCATTTTCATATTTCATAAAAATCGGCACGATTGGTCAAACTTTGACAAATTTGCAATCGTATAGTCTTTAATTTTCTTACTATCATTAAAAACCTCTTTCCTTGTTCGTATACTAGATAGGGAACTAACAAGTCTACAATTCCGACTTTACGATCAATTTTGTTGCTCATTTAGAAACTCATTTATTAGAATGAATGACAACGGAATAAGTACACTTATAACAATGGCAAAGAAAAGAAATCTCGTAGATACTTTCTTTCGTATATTTTACGGTTCGTTTCTGTTGATACCGCGGTAAATGAACTATTGAAACAAGTGCAGTGTACTGAAGTGACGAACAAAGAGAATCCTTATTGAATTGGTGCTCAGAGAGATCAGTGGAAATAAAATAAACCCTCTCTAGGTTTGTTGTCTGCGATGTATATTGAGGCTGTTGAAATCAAAAGGTAGTTTGATAAGAGGATTAGGAGGATCTTCTTTGTCTTCCCCTAGAACCGATATTTTTAGTTAAAACCAAATCTTTACATGTAAAATATTTTCCTTCTTATAGCCGACATTTCTGGCTTCGTTGTATCAATTTCGTTATATTAACACTAAACCTACCATGACGGTCAAATAACCGCTTTCTGATTTTTTCTAAAAATTCCCCAAATTGATCGGGCAGCCATTCAGCAAATATTTTAGGTCTACCGTATAAAACAAAAATTCCTTAACTGGTCGTCTTTTTCACCTCTTCAGATCACTTTTTCCAAACTACTTATTTCGTATATTTCAATATAACAGATATAAAGCCGGTAGATTTAGTGTTAAGCAGTCCTGTTTGGTCATTACGCCCAGGACTATTGTTTTAGTCGAACTGGCTGTGATGTATATATTATATAGGAAAAATTTCCCAGAACTAATGAGAATAATTGCAAGTTCAGGCCTTAGGCACCTTACCCTACGTAGTCCCTCTTCGTGAATTTTAAGCTCACTTTTCCGTAAATTACAAATCATTTGTATTTCTATAACCATTGTCTTCCTGGTTTAATACTTTAAGGCAGTCATAAATTTGTACAATTTAATCCCAAGAAGATCATCGCCTCTCATTTTCTTCATTTTTCTTTCACAGCTGTATGTAATCAAACTTGTCAAAATGGCGGAGAGTGCGTAGCACCAGGAAGATGTTCCTGTCGGCGTGGTTACATTGGTAACAGCTGCGAGCTTGATCTGGACGAATGTGCGAGTGATCTTCATAGGTGTCATCAGTCCTCGACTTGTTTCAACATGCCGGGCTGGTATTACTGTCGATGTAAGCCCGGATATAGGAGCGCCCTTCACGATAGTACACAAGGGACGCAGTGTCTCGATATCGACGAATGTAACGATCAAACGATCGAGAGGAGGCACACGTGTCATCCTAGCGCCAAATGCGTGAACACCGAAGGTGGATACGAGTGTGTCTGTCCACCACAGAAAGATAATCACTCAGTGGAAGATTGTAGACTTAGTAAGATATTTTTTGATATTATTTTATTTGCAAAAAAGTAGAAGACGAAAAAAAAAACATAGAATATACGAATGCTGTATCACTTTGAATTGTTTCTTTCTTGCGAAATCTTGGAAGTTGTTAGGCAGCTGTTTTCACTCGAAATTCTTTGTTAACAGGTTGCTGGTTTGAAGGCCGAGAAATTGGAAACGGCGAAACGTTGGCGCCAGCTGGAAATCCTTGCAGAAGGTGTACGTGCAAAGACGGTGTGATCTCATGTAGGGATCCTATTTGTGACTGCAGCGCGCCAGGAAGTCATAGGGACAAGTGCTGCCCTCAGTGTGATCCTGCAGCTTCCTGTAGGCATCAGGAGTTGCATCATTTAGTCTTCAGAAGCGGTGAACGATGGATATACCAATGTCAGACATGCGAATGCCTGGTAATAATATTAACGAAATTTTTTAAACGCGAAGTTTTCAGCTGTTTGTACTTCTGCAGTATAATGTATTTCAATTTGGTAATTATTTACTGGTATCGGAAAAGCAGATCTCCTTATTTTCAACAGAGGAAAAAAAGTTTTGTTTATATACTTTATTGCAATTAAAGTTATTATTTAGGATCAGTATTATAATAGTGTTATTTAAGGACTACAAGGTATTCCGGCTCATTATATAGAATTTCGGTTATTTGTTTTATATACCTTTTGTTATATAGGGTGATTAGAAAAAAATGTTCGTAATTTCCAGAGCAGATAGTATTCGCGAAAAAAACACTTTTTCACTATTATGAACAACTTTTTGTTTCGGAGCAACGATTTTCCTCACAGCGAAAGTTATCGTACCGCATATTAGTAGCGGATTAAAATTTCTTCTTTTTCTAGTTGCAGATTTCCTACATGTTCTCTTTCCATTTCCATACCATTTCATTTCCACATTTTCATATTAAAAAATTATGTAGTCTTTGTAAATTTTCCGGATATATCTTAACTTTTTCACACTTTGTGATTTTTTGTGTGATTCGTCTTTGACGTAGATGATTAAAGAAGAGATAATACTTTGAAGATATCTCTATAAGAAGTCTAGCGGGTTAAGGCAGGAGATCAGAAAGTCATTTCACTGGACCATTTCACTTAATCCAGTTTTTACGAGAAGAGCCATTTAAGTATTGTCGAACATTGAAGGCGAAAAGAACCCAGACTTTATCCTATATGAACTAAAGTTCCAATGCTTCAATACGAATTATTGATCATGAATCATCGATGACTAGATGTCTGTTAACAAATCAAAGTAAGATACATCTGTTCATCGGTTTCGTAAAAAATAGGCCAAAAAATCCGTTTACCAATCGTGCCTGGCAATACATTTCAAGAAAATCGCTGTTGATTGTTCGTTTGCAGCAGTGTTTATTAATTTCGTGCGAACTTCCTTCCGCACAAACATGCTTCCTTATTATTTTTTTTGCATTTTTCCGGATTTAACTTCAATGATCGCGAGCCCGAGACTTTACCTCCTTACCCACCATAATCCCCATAACCGTGTTTATTGTAAACATTGACAGATGTCATTCCTTGTAGTAATAGCTTCATCAATACATCAAATACGCGAACGGAGTTATGAACTTTACATTTTGCAAAAGAACAGGAGCCTTACTCGTTACACAGGATACAGATGAAATAATTGTCGCTAATGAATTTTTAGTGCACCAGACTGATCGACTCCGATCATTACCGCAATTATTCTATCACTTATTCGTAGAGTTACTTCAACAGTCCTTAAAATTGCGACTTCCTGAGAAACACTTGTAACAGTAGATCTTCCTGAAACTCGATGTCTTGTTCCGATCGAAACAGGTTAAAAGAGACATTAATGGAGGTTGTGACTTCCTGAGAAACACTTGTAACAGTAGATCTTCCTGAAACTCAATGTCTTGTTCCGAATGAAACAGGGTAAAAGAGGCATTAATGGAGGTTGTGACTTCCTGAGAAACACTTGTAACAGCAGATCTTCCTGAAATTCGATATCTTGTTTCGAATGAAGTAAGTTACCAGAGACATTAATGGAGGTTTTTAAATAATGTGTGATACAATAGCCTTTGAATGCCCCTTCGCATATGTTATCCGTGTCGTTATAATACGATCACTAGCAACACTGTAAGTGGATTACGCTTTTGCCATTTCTCGACTGCAATAGTCTGATGTTATTCTTACGACTTCATTAAGGTTTTGCAACCGTTAATTGGCAACGAAGACGTGTGACTATTGCTTCTCTGATAATTTTGTGGCTCATAACAAGATAATCATACTTTATAGTAATAATAATAATACATGTTGAGAGCAAAGAGATATACAGTCCAATGTTTACTTGCGTTGCGATACGGTACGATAGTTGTTCTTAACTTTGCAACTATTCATTTTTCGCCCTATAATTGTAAATCGGATATTATCTACTCCAGAATTTGTGAACCCTTTTTTCTAATTATTCTGTGTGGTTCAAGATATCTATCAATATAGATCTCGGTTAAATCTTCAGTTTGGTGATTAAGCTCTTCCACGGCTCATAGCTTTTAGCAATAAGCAGTCAAATTATTCCGCAAATGTTTAAATAGGTACTAATTAAACTCTTTTCACTGGAAAAGGAAAGTTATAATGCACACGCACGTTTGCAATTTTTTTCAAAGTGATATAAGCTTCTTCATGTCCAAACATTAAAAACATATTTCGATATTATTAATAGGTTCGAGGATACTGCTTTGTAACAGAGGTAATGAATCATCTCGTATATAAAAATCAAATGTGATAATATAGTATCATGACAAAAGTAATTCTTCATTACATTGTAATACCTATTGCCTACAATTTTTATGTGGAAGAACGTAATAATATACAGTTGTTTTAGTGATTTTTGTTGCAGAATATATAGATATGCCCATATGATATAAATTATAGACTTAAATCTGAGGTCTAAAAATTTTGCACGCCGTAGCCGTCCTTGGAGAAACGCCGCCTACTTCACCCAACGCACAGCCGAGGTGCGATTGATTCACAGACACTCTCTCGGCGTCAAGGCCGGACCTACTGGCCCATGCGTGGTGGCGCTTTGGACGGCATTCGTATTTATATCTTGCAAAAATAGGGGAGCCCTCTGTCCTGTGATTTGTTCTGATTCGCCTGACGGATAGAGATATCCCTCTCTCTCTCTCATGCATTTTCGATTCTGACGCGTTATTGGCCGAAAGACCCGCATATTCGTTTCGTTGTCATGTGAACGACGAAAGGAGTGTTTTGTTTTCGGTCGTCATTCGTCGATCGCAGGTTTCCAGGACCAACATGGTGGAGATACGCGTTGCGTGCGACACTCTCCCCTTATCCCGTACCTCATACTGCGAGACTTCTCTACTTTTGCGAAGTATAATCACTCGCGCTGGAGAGAGCGTCGTTTTGATTTCCGTACCCGACGTGCGAGACACGTTTTTCCAGTGCGAGTAGTTAAATTCGAATGTCGCCCCAATATGCTACCACGCTTATGCCAGTAGGTTCGCACCTGGCAAGTGAAAGGCAAGCCAATCAGCGAGCTTTCGAGTTTACGGGAAGGATTAGCAGGCGGAGCTCTTCCAGGGACGGCTCTGGCGTGCAGAATTTCTGCACCTCTGACTCAAATGGAAGACATACGACATAAATGACAAACTTTGATGTGTCACCGCATTTTTGCGCGAGAATGGCAGTTTACAACGTATCAGTGTTATGATTAAAAAATTAGTTACTTTGGCTCCCACTTTGTTTAAGTAAAGTGCAAGCTAAAGTTTAATGCGTTTAAACGTACTATGTGAGCAAGATTTGATAAAGAGAATGACTTATATTTTTAAAAAGGGCTGTTAATTCAAAATTGGTATTCTGTTCAAATATCAGAAGAACATCAATTTTTTGCAGTAAGAATGTTCTATTTTAAACTAAATTAAAAAGCTGTTAAACAGAAAAGTAATTAAGTAATTATTGAGAAAAGTAATTAAGAGCAGTTTATGCTTTGAAGTGTAACTTAAAGGAGAATGCATGATAAAAGAAAATCAAAATGAACGGACAGTTCATATGCAAAGGTATTTTCCGTACAATTGAAAACTATCTGCCGTATATGCCTACCACCGACCTAGCTTAATCCAAACTTAACATTAGATCTACGGGCGTTAAATATGTTATACTTAAATATATTAAATAAGTACTTTAAGAAAACAGGGATGAAGTGACAAAAGAGATGACCAGTTAAATCATTTGTGTGTTATAAGATACACGTTAAATATCTAGTGTAGTGCTTCTCTATAGATTTGGGAAATGTTTATATAAATATAGGAATCCGTTAATTTGACGGCTTCTGTAGATCTAGTGTTATTGCTAAAACGTCGCCCTCCATATCTTCGAAATTTTCTTTAATGCCACGCCACCGTCCACGTTTCCTTTACATTCAAATACACTTATCTGAATCTTGAGACACATTTTCGAAATAATCAATTCACAGTGCACCACGTAAGCTCTCAAAACAATGACCGTGTAATTATTTTGCATAGCAATATATGTATATGTTGATAAGAATTCTTTAACACGTTGAACGCCATGCGGTTCGCCAGAGACCGTTGCTGCTGTACCGACTGACATTTCTTATAACTTAAATTGTAACATTCACGAATTTCCTATTGTACTGAATATTTAAATATTCGTGTTAAAAAATTACATACTACTGAATATATAACAATAATTATCTTTATTGTTCCTATTCTATAAAGATGTGATTTTACCTCTTTGCCTTACAATTTAAGTTCAGATCAATCGTGTCCTGATCAACAGCAAGATGGATCACACTTCGAGCTATTCACAAGTACAAACAATTCATCAGTGAACAAGAAAGATTTGTTATCTTAAAAAGTTATTAATGCGATCAGAAAAGTTAAGCTAATCGTAATTAAATTAATTAATTATCGTAAAAAATTATGGTAATCTACGTACCACGTCTCTCACAGGACATTGTAAGCGAAAGGGTTAACAGAAAAAGTTTTACTTCAGTAGAAATTGTTCAAGCTAGTGAAATATGTGTGGCATTCAACGTGTTAAAATAAAATTGTCTTCTATAAAATTACAAAGTAAAACTATCTGTCAGTAGTATTTGATCGGCTTGATCTGTTTTAGTACGGCGAAATAGATTGCTGGCAAATGGAATGTCCACCGGTGACGTGTTCCAACCCCGTAACAGAGGATGGCGATTGTTGTCCTCGATGCGAGGACGATCCTTGCGCAAGAGAACTACCTGGTAATGGTACTTCCCTCTCGGTTCCTAGTTATCCACGACCCTGTAGCTATGCCGGAATTATCCACGACAGCGGTAGCTCCTGGCAAGACCCCCACGACAAGTGCACCACATGCGACTGCAAGGTAAGGAGGACGTCTGGGCTCGGTCGCGTCGAAGGACCGAAGAAACGAATTGTCGGTCCTTTTCCCATGCGACTGCCGCAAGATATGGCTAAGATAGGGGGGTTCGCAGGAGAAGGGAAGCACAAAGACTGGAGAAAAACTACCTTCACTTATGATTTAATGCCACGGATATTGCATACATCTGTTTCGTTAGAATAAGATGGGATAATTTACGACCTGCCATTATGTTTTTGTAAGGTTACCGTAACGATATAAAATTAGATTTTTCACGGAGTGTCATTCGTTGTTTTATTGAATTACGTGCTGTCTTAAACTTAATTTCATTTTGATGTGCTTATCGAAATTATACGATTTGAATTTCACAATTGTAATTCGAGAATGCTGTTCTCGAATGAAGCAAGCTTTATATATTTTTCGTGTAATGTTTTGAAGAATTTTCAAAACTAATGATTATTACGTATTAATGTTCCTTCTTATCGTGCTCTCTTTTCGTGCGAATTCAAGAGCTCAAGGTCAGTAATTGAAAGTCAAAAACTATCGCCTCAATTTAGCCGTGGTTCTGTCATGTGCCAAATTAATTGCGTTCGCTACGCAAAGTACGATCATTTGGTGTGCGGCAGGCGTCCATTATAGAACACAAATGTGCACAATGTATGTGGCGGATTGGTATTTTACGAATTTCTACCTGCCGCTATGTTCTTTCATTACAACGAATTCATGCGCTGCAATTGACTCACACACAAGTTACCTACAATGGAATTTTTACTTAAGAATTATTCCGACATACGATACATATGAAATGTCTGCAGATGTACAGAAGACGACATACGAGAGAAAAAAAAATGCATTTTTATTGTATCTCATATGATCTGTATCCAAACCCTAGGCTGTATATTTAAAAGTTCTTATGTATTATAATAGTAAGTGTAAAAAATTATAATAATAATAGTATTATATATTATATATTAGAAGCATGAAAGAGTAATATATAATTATTGAATATATTTTAACTTATAGATATATTAGTGATATATTTTTAACAGTATTTAAAAAGACAGTGCAAAATTCTATTTCTATTCTTATTATATGACGTATTTAATCAAATAAAAACCAGATAATTTGTCACGAATGTGCCGAAATAAATTTTAATTTATTAAATAAAATTTGCATAATTGTCCCAAGAATTGAAAAGAGTTGTCTCATGATTTATCCGGTTATGATTGATCAAAAGTATAGGAAACGTCAACACGTGTACAAAGACTTCATTCTCATACTTTCTACCGTTAAAAGCATTTCGAAAAATCTCTCCGCCACATGTACATGAAGTCACATACACGAGCATATACATATATATGTGTATATATATATGTGTATATATATGTATATATATATATATATATATATATATATTTATATATTTATATAGATATTTATTTATTTATATATACATTTTTATTTTATTGCTCTTTCTCTCTATCTCTTTGTCTTTCTTATTTATTTATCACGTCAGTAGGTAATCCTCGTATAATACAAGGTACATACTGACAATTATTTATTTTCCAGTATGCCATTTCTTTGCGATGTGTATAACGCGAATCGATTTTGCAAAGCTATGCGCTAAAATCTTGATCTCTATACGCAGAGAGAAGAATTCGATCGAATCTCGTAAAGTTACAATTTCCTTAAAACTTTTTACTTACCAATTGTCATTGAAACCAATTAATTAGCCCTTTCTGTGAAACGGAACTCAATGCAACACTAATTTTCAATACGTTTATTAATATACTAATTTACGTATCATTTCAAGCTTTCAAATTTCTATTGATAAGTTATTACGTTTACAAGCATATTCTCCATAAGAACACTCTGCCACAAACATCATTTCTTCATGTCATAAATTCGTTTATGGAAACATCATTTTTCAAACATTGGGATACTGTAAGTTATACGAAAACTCTTAATTATAGTGATCTAACCAGTATTTAAAGCAATGACGCTATAATAAATAAGTATTCGACGATTGAATGAATTAATAAATCAAACTAATGACGTAAAACGAAGACCGATTCGATAAATTGTTCTCTCGGCGGGGGCCACCATTGCGTCGTGCTAGTCTTGTCGTTATGTGATCTCAGCTGCATTATTTACTACTTATCAATTGTTCCAAAATCTTTGGTACAACAGCGTCCAAGGCACGTACAGGGGCGTCCCTAAGCTAGCCTGAAATTAGAATATGTGTATTTTTTTTGTTCGCTGCCTTGCACGCGGCAGTGTTCATTAATATTTCATCTTCGATAACGAAGGCAAGATCCCAATTCGACACCGTATGTTATTCTGCATGTCTTACCAGATTCAGAGTAATTTTATTCTCGTAAAATAGAGACGATTATTATTATTATTATTATTATTATTATTATTATTATTATTATCATTATTATTTTTACTACTACACTACTACTACTACTACTGCTGCTACTACTGCTACTACTACTACTACTACTACTACTACTACTACTACTACTACTACTACTACTACTATTACTACTACTACTACTACTACTACTACTACTACTACTACAACTACTACTACTACTACTACTACTACTACTCCTACTACTACTACTACTATTACTATTACTACTATACTACTATTACTACTACTACTACCACTACTACTACTACTACTTCTACTACTACTGCTACTATTACTACTTCTACTACTACTGCTACTACTACTACTACTACTACTATTATGATTATTATTATTATTATTATTATTATTACTACTATTATTATTATTATATTATTATTATTATGATTATTATTATTAAGTTCGTAAGTAGTAACAGTTGGTTTGTTGATGGCAATACGTTTTCATTTGATCCTCGCACACTTTACGAACCAGTTGTTAGATAATTCGTAGGAAGGCAACCAAACAATGTTTTATATTGCGAGCGTTTATTATATAATAATTTCTTTAACGAACGACGATACTGGATAAATGCTATTTTTGTTTCATTCAAAAAACATTGAATTAACTGAGAGAAAGAAGAAACATGTGATGATAAAATAATAACATTTATAACCTGAATTTATTCACATTAAGGGTCAACCTTCATCAATGTTCTTATTTGCAATAATAAAGTGCTATTTTATGATACAGTTTGCCAAAGTGTGATTTATGTAATGTAATTCATATTACAGTATAGAACAGCTATTTTGTGCTGTTTGTATTGATCATTCGTTATACTTACTTTTCCTTATTTATATTCTAACACGCTGAATGTCACGTAATTCTGCTAAATTCTGTTAAACCTGTTAATTTTTTTTTATAAACGTTAAACAATAATATAGATAAATTTCTAAAAAAATTCTCAAAGTTTTAGTGTGACGTAAATAGGGTTCGATATATAACTACTTTCATTTTCAATATCTCTACACTTTTTAAAGCTACTGCTAATTTGTTGACGTGTACCCTCGCATTTTATCATCGTTATACATTACCTTTACGCGCGTCGTAAATTCATCTTTCCATCAGATTCTGATACGCAATAATAACGCCCATGAATTGAAACAAAGGTTTACGATGCGTTTCTATTAATAAATATGTGACATCGGTGATAATAGGAACTAAGCAAAATATATTGACATTCAACGTGTTACAACGATGTTAAATATTATTGTACATTGAAAACAACGAGAATTAACTGCATAAGGATATAGCAATATATTAACGTTTGTAATTAAATTGTTTAACTACAACAATGAGAAAGGTTAAAGTGATGTCTTCAAAAGATTGTACAAATTCAACAGTATGAATCTAATGCATTTCAATGAAAAAAAAATTGAAACAGAACACTGCCGCGATAATTCGAAGAGGGTGAAGAAATAAACATTTTAAACGAAACACTTTTCAAAAGGACACGCTAAATTGAATCAATACATTAAGCCAAAATAAAGGCTCGAAATTGAGCTGAGATCTCACGATCGCGAGTACTTCGGGTCGGCCCTGCATGGATCATTTTAGACCTTGCTACCTAAACATGACTAATTAACAGTGAGCCCGACCTCATAGCGACCGACTGCATAGCATGACCTCAATTTCGCCAATTCGTTCGCTTTAAAGAGAATCCACCTGACATTATTGTAGCAATTGATAATGGAAATGGGGAGAAAAAACATCGAGAGAAAAAGAATGGCTAAGGGATGAAAATTATAGGAGAGGAAGTTACACGAGTCAAGGCATGGGGCAAATGAGAAAAAGAATGAATAGAATGATCGTGAACGTCATCGAAATGAAATAGAATTTTATCGATGCAAAATATGATACCTTGGATGAACTTTTTCGATCGCGACGTTAAACTGTAGTAAGTGAGAAAGTCACGATGGCAATCTTTGAATTTTCATGAACGAATCGGCGGAGCGAGGTACGCCGAAGGCTGCGTAAAAATAACGAATTAACTAAAATTACCATATCATAAACATGCTGTGAAGTTTTAACCCCATACATCGCCCGTGACGACTAACCTCATAGCCTAACGATGGGTATCCTTGCAGGTGCCGTACTGCGCCCAATTGGTGAGCAATAGCGCGTGTTGTGTGCATCGGTAATCACATCACTTCTACCTCACCTATAATCTACCCGCCTCTTTTTGTTAATGTTTCTAATTTTATTTATTGTTAATTAATTCAGCTCGACTGCTACCGTTACCTCTGCCTGCTTAGATAGCTCACACTTATATCTCTTCCCCGCTTACCTTTAGTCTCTTAATTTCGACTTGGTTCATTTTCTCACAACAACACTGTATTCCTTTTTAGGAATCTTTCATGCGTTAATTATCGCACGCTAATCGCCAATATTCTTTTAACGTTTTCTTGGTCATATGTCGTGGATGTCTGACCAGCGTATTGTCAATGTGATTGTGAACTCTTGTTATTTTCAGTATTGCAGAAGCTGCCTTGAAAGAGATCTTTTTTGTTTCTAAAGTTTCTTAATTTTAGGACTTCGTGTTTTCAAACATGGCGTAAACTCTTCCGTGTTAAAGATAGTATATATTTTTTAATTGAAATTTTCGTCCTTATTGTCGCATAATGATGAATACTTTGATGTTTACACATGTTATAAATAAACTGATATATTGCTATTCTAAAGAACTGAAATAACACTACGCACTATTGGGTTTAATAAAGATGCCAGATATATGAATAGAAGGTTACATTCGAAATTTTCTTAACAAAAAATGAAGATTTTTAATTCTTAACGAGGGAATTTTTAAATAATACATAATAAACAATACACGACAGGGTTCGACACAGTACCATGGCAAGGAAATGTTAATCGAAACGGTGAATCAAGGGCACATTGCATGTTCCATACATTGATTCTCCAGGAAGGTATTCTCGATTACGAAATCGGCAATTCTTTGGAAAATCAACATTATTATTATTATTTACTTATTGTTTATTATTAATTTTGTTTTTTCAAATTACAAATTGTGGCAGCTACGCTATGAAACATAAAAGAATACATCAAGGGGATTAAAACTAAATTGTGAATATAATATTTAGCTTTCTAGTTGTCTGTATAAATTCAAAATACTTGGAAATTTTTTCAGACGTAGTTCTTGGTGCAGTAAATTTTTAAACGTTACTCTAATTTACGTATCACTTTACTCAAAATAAAAGCGAAATAAACTTCTCATAATGAAAAAAGAGGTAAATTAATGCATTCGATTCTTGGAATATTTCAAATCAGAGAATTATAAAAATTTGAAGATATAGATATTTACCAGAAGATTTAGGTATTATGTACTATAAAGTACAAACTCTTGTGTAAGTGAAACCTATAAAACATTCAAGATGCTATAATTTTACAAATTTTCAACACACATTTGATGATATTTTAAGTTCGTCAACGAAGAATTGTCGATACACCTCGATTGAGAAGTATAAAAATGATCGTCCTCGTACAATGGCTGAATGCACGTCTATAAAATTCGCATGCACCAAACTCAACCCACATATCTGACATACAGTTTTTCACTTGAATTCACGCACACTCGGAGACGCACTGTCATTAATGTCAAAGTAAAATGGAAGGAAAAATCTTTATTTTCTGACGGGTCTCTATCTAGTATCAGTTGGGGCGTACGGCGCACGTGGTGACAGACACATACAGACTGCATCTTGGATTCGTTTCTTTACCTTTTCTTAAGATTAAGTTTTTTGTTACACTTGAGCCTCTTTTGCACCCTCCTTTGATCTGCATTCGAGATTCAATAGAAGCACCAAGAATCTCTTTCTCTCTATCCATCAATTTTACTCGGCAACGATTCTGGCAAAAATTTCCACAAAAATAAACGAAATTGACATGCTAACTGTCACGCCCATTCTGTGAAATTTTGTATGCAATAATAAGAGGCATTAGAATATTTAAATATGGGGTATTATCAATTTGTTTACGAATTATAAGGTTACGTTAATTTTCTCGGTTAAAAGCTCAGTCTAAATACCTAATCAACAGTTATTATTAAAGATAATTTAATGACCGAATACAGCGGTAAACAACGTAGCAGTCAATGTGTTAAATTACAAGTTGTTTCTACAATACTGTCAGTTACTAAAATTAATAATTTATATTTTGATTAAGATTCGCAATATACATTATCGTTATTACAAATCGTGAGAGATTTAAATGTAAATTGAAGTATTTTGTTCTGAAATTATAAGATTTAAAGGTAAATTGCCAGAATCGCTATAAAACGTAGCTAAAATCTAGACACGTTGTTGTCGTTGGTATTAAATACATACTATGGAAATTCATTGTTTTGTCCCCCCGAATGTCAGCATGATTGTTGTTACAATTACTTGTAAATGTGGTCGTTCCAACGTTGTCTGAAACATGTAAGATTAACCAGAGAGAAAGACGTCAGACCGGGTGCAAACAGCACGAAAAGCAAAATGCGAAAAATGCATGAGACGGAATTTCACAACGATTTCTATCTCCCACGGCGGAACTATGTATTGTTTTAACGAAACAATGAATTACATATTATGTGGAATATTACCTAACTGTTTTTCTTCCACGATGCGAAAAGTCTTATGTTTACGTAAGTGAATCAATGAAATTATAACTTCAATCATCACGGACAGAAATGCCACTGCATCGGTTCATTGATGTTATCATCTTGATCGTTATTTACATTTCGAATTATCACACTGTATATCGCACACTTGCAAAGAATATGATGCAATTCAAAATATCTAATTCCTGAATTATCACTACAAAAATACTACGGAGACACGTCTCGGGTACAGATGAAAGTCTTATTTGTCTTCATAATTTCATCTGTAGGGAACAGTTATGTTGCTCTTCTTGATTACTTTAAGATTCTGCTGTATTCTGTAAATGCGTTTTACTATTACGTACGCTATATTTATGAAATTAGATTTCGAGATTGAAAAAAGGCACCTCATCTTATAAACATTACTTTTCCTACTAATAAATTTGATTGACATAGTAATGTCTGTTTATACACAAAAAAATAATTTGGTACTCAAGAAAAATATACTTCATTTAATTATGGAATTTGTGTAACCACATTTGGTATTGTAGCAGTTTACTGAGTTATAACAATGGTACATTATTGATACATAAAATGTGAAATACGTCTTTTTTAAAATTTTCTAATTGAGCTTTAGGCCTATTGTAATTGTACAAACTCAAAACTTTGGATATGTTCTATACGTATTTTGTTGTTACCTATGGATCTCTTGAAGAAGCAGTGTGCATTAATCTTGTAACTCTCGGTGGGCATTTTTCGAGGACAGATGTTTTGTCCCCCATAAATCAGGCGGGTCTATACCAGAAATTTTGTGTGTGTTATCATAATTTCATGTAATTAAGAAAAGGTAATAGTTATAGTGTCAGAGGTAGCAATCTTAATACAAAAATAATCAAATTATTAGTTAGTCTTTGATGTATTTCGCTTAATAGCGGATATTGACTGATTTTGGTTTATGAATAAGACTTAATAACTCAGTACTGCACCGAGTTACGAATACGTGTAACCGTAAAATATATCGAGTGATAAAGATTAACATTGGAAATAACTGTACGAGTAACGACGAATCAATAATTTCTCTTCAAGTATTAAAAACTTCTTATTTGATTCTACCATGAAATTTCCAACACATTTCGCACTCACGAAAGCACAATTTTCATCATCAATAACCATGGTGAAAGTGAAGACTTTTCGCATAGAATGGGGAAAAATGAAACAGAATAAAAGATCGTAATTGGATTTCTTCCGCCGTGGCTAATTCAGTGTCGAACAAAACTCTCCGCAGGACGGGCAGCTATGCTGCAGTTACGATTATGGCTGTGCTGGCGATCTGGGCAACAACGAACAACAACATTCTTCAATCGTTGTTCCTGAGCCTATCTTACGCGGTTCACCGAGCATTGCGGAGTCATCGATGGTTGACGGTACACCGGAAGCAGCTTTATCAACGGTTACCTCCACCACCGGCGGTGCGACAGTCACCAGTACCTACCTTCTCTCATCGTCGTCTTCTTCCTCGTCTCTCAGTACCAGCAGTGGTATGGCTGCTTCTAGAAAAACTCACCTGCCTCTACAGAACACGGTCCTATCAAAGTCTCAGCAACAGCAGCAACAGCAGAGAGACAATCGTCGCGTTAAGCAACAGTCTGCATCAGCATCAAGTAGGTATCAAGTGGTACCAACTGGAGGGACGGCCACGTCGTCGACGGTATCTCAACGCGTTGCATCCGTATCGACGTCGTCGACGACGACGGCGAAGACTCCGATCAAGAACGGGGAGGTTCGGTCCGAACGATCGCGTCGTCAACGATCGAAATCGTTGGCGATCATTGCGAATCAGCGAAGCAACGTCTCCTCTTCCTCTTTGTCTTCGTCATCCCCACCTCCTCTTGCCATGTTGGTGTCCTCTTCGGTGGACGTCGTCGAATCGGCCGATATACGATCGACAAGCGATTCATCCGGTAGCACACCCACAGACGATACCGTCGGTAATGGTTATCGTCAGACGTCCGCGTCTTATCATCGGAGAAATGATAAAACCGAGTCTGTCGTGCGTGACAGTGCCACTTGAGAGAAGTAGTTCTAGAAGGAGCTAGAACAAAAAGAAATCAACATTGGGCAAGGCATTCCAGGGAATGTAGAACAGGAATATCCTGGTAGAAGCGAGCGGAGAAACGTTCTCCATGGTCATTCGATCGTCCAATGGGTATCGTCGAGGGAAACGAACGAGGAACAAGGGAAAAGAAAGGGAAAAGGGACAATGAAGGAAATGCAGAATTGCGATGGACAGCATCGAGTCGTCATAACTGCATTCGCGTTGACTACTTTCGCAACTACGACGACTGGCTGCACTCACGCAGGTGACAACGGCAATGACTGCGGTTACGGTACTTGAAGAGTGTCCGTTTCGTCTGGGGCGTTACCACGAAGTGGACGAGCAGCCGTACATCCTTTACTTGATGTTTACGAAGACATCCTCTTGTCACGGTCCTCAATTTCCTCGACGACAAAGCGAAGCCGACATTTGCCACGTTATCTTCCGCGTAAAATCGAATCGATGATTAAACGATTGATCGCTATTAGATCATAATGACGGATCGTTATTAGATCATTTCATTACATGCAACGTTCATCAGAGACACTTTCCGTCGTTTAAGATTGTTCGCTTAAGACCATCCACTATTTAATCGCTTATGTTCACGGTTCTAACGTGATGCGGTTGAGGGAAATTCACAAAACGATCGGTGTAACTTTCAATTTTTTAACTTCAATGTATTTCAGCAAAGGACTTATTTTTAACTATTTCTCAGCAACGAAGACTCAGTTATTTACTTATCGAAGCGTTAAAAAGCTTTCCACCTAAGTTTCGTCAAAAACAGTCGTTCGGAAAAGTATAAAATACTTCGATATATTTTGCGCGAAGAATTCGTATCAGATTGTGCAGTTGACACAAAAGTAGTAGCATTAGGTGCCAAAATGGAGTCGTTGATTTAACGTCACCGGCCTTTTTCATTTATACATGTAAATTTATTGCAAACAAAACGTTCTATTAACATTTAGTATTATCGCCGATCGTTGATTGAAACCTCCGCATAATTATGGGTCAAGCATAAAGCTAGTTAATGAAATGTGAAATCACATTGAAACCGTTCAACGCGCGAATCGAGAAGCTGAGCTTAAAAGAAGCGTATGCGTGTCATAAGTCACACTATGCTTTCATAATTCCTTTGGCATATTTGATTGAACAGGTAGCGCACAATATCTGGGCCTTATAAAGTAAATTGTCAATGTTCCGCTATAAAACTCGTATGGTACTTCTTGCCGGCGGACGAGAGACGATAGAATTATCGTAAGGAATTGAATCCCAACGAGAAGGACAAAGATATACATAGGAGAGTTCCGTATATACTATAATATATACAAATATATATATATTATAAATAAATAAATATATATAAATAAATAAATAAAATATATATATATATATATACATATGTATATTCGACAGTTACTAATACGTGCGAAACTTAACGAATCTATCGATGTTGATATGTCTAATTATAACGTACAACTGTTTATCGAAGCTGAAAATCGGGTGACTTTGCTATAAATATCTATTATGGAAGATCATATCTTGTGACAATATAGGTAACACGCGATTCCGAGGCATATACAATCATTATGTAGCTCGTGTTATTGGCGATATAGTTACGCTTGAGAATAAACTTAAGGATAATAAGGTACGAATCTTATTCACTGAGATATAAAGTAACGAAGGAAGAGATATACTTCGGCTCAGTTTCTCCGATTGAGAAGTGTACTAAGCTAGCTTATGCCTGATCCAATAATCGAATCATTGAACGCGCAACGTGTGCCTCCGAGGAGAACAAGGCATCGGCCCTTGGACTTTTTGCACGGTGGAAATCAGATATGTCTTACGTTTTCGGGATCGTTTTTATCGAATTTTAATGTTCTGTAATTTATCTACACAATGCATCCCTCCGTGTTCAACTTACCAACGCTGTCGTATCCTTTTTCCCTCGCCCCGCCCTGTTAAATCTCTTTGTCAGAATGAAAAATCGTCTCATAGAAAATTCATTGTTACCAGTAATACATAGGAAGCAATAGGGTTTAACGATCGCAAGTAGTCGTACTTATAGTTGAAATAAATCGGTCTGAGACCGTGAGAATGGCCTAGAATAAATTCTTAATGTCATAATGAATTTTATAAAATGTGAGAAACACGTAGAAGAGGAAGCTGGCGGAAGTCGGGATGACACGTCTGATTTTTCACCATGTCAATTAGGCCTCCTTGTTGAATTAGTTAGTCGTTCACCGGACGATGAACGTGCCGGCTCGCTCGAACGATTCTTTATCTCGCTCAACTTAACGCGATCACTACGACTACATTCCTCCTTGATTAACAATAAGTAGGCACTAATGAGAGAAACATATATAAATAAATAAATGAATGAATAAATAATTAAATAAATAAATATATAAACAGAGGACATGTAAGAGCATATAGGTGTATTCATACATGATAAAAAGGGAGAAAAGAAATTGCGTATTCGATCTAATAGAACAAGCGAATCTCCGGACAAACGGTTGTTAACTAGCGTGAAAAAGAAAGAGAATGGGGAATTACACGATGCGCACTCGAAAATTCATCGGTAATCGTTTGTTTAATGTGCAATAATCTTAACGATAAAAAGAAGATTAATTAGTCGGAACGTTACAAAGAGACGTAGTTCTTATCGGTCAAAGAAGTTTCTTAAAGTAATATGTAGCTCAACTTGCGTGGCTGTTTAATCGCGCATCCTTTGTTTCACCGAGTTTCGCTAGTAGGATCGGTCTTTTCTTACAAGCCGTCTCTTTGCTATTACTTTGTATAATACGCCTATGATATGAAAAATGGAAGGCTGCCATAATTGGAAATTATTTATATAGTTTTAAAGTACATCGAGCCTTTGTTCTTAGATATTCAATTGCAACATTATCACGCCATCGATGAAGCGATTAGTCGAATAAATTATTGATACTTTATGTCCCGTTGTACAGTAAAGTTCCGATTACATATCTTTCGTTTCGCGCAAAGAGCACACGTTAATATCGTCGATTACGAATCGACTTTTGGCGGTAAAACGATATTTGAATTATAAAATCTCATAACGAGATTTCTCAGAGGGTTATTATTGTGTTTCTCTATATATAATATGTTTAATACACTGTACAGAAAGCAGTAAACGCCATAGTCGGTATTTCTAAATACGTTATCAAAACCGGAAACAGCCTTGAGAAAACGGCCTTTCAGGCAAAATTACAAGCATGTACGAGAAACCGTCAAAATACTTTGCGTTTTTTCAGCATCATATGTAAATATGTATATGAATATAATTTTTTATTACCGTGTACACTGAACTCATAAAACTAGGAATTAAATTTAACGACTCACCGATACAACGACGTCAGCTTCCGTTTTGTCCTCTTTATTTAAAGCTCCGTACGATGCACGAAGGAACATGAGCGGAGACGACGCAAATTACGATCACGTCACGTTTACAATGAACTGTTGATTCGCAGGAATGAAATTAAAGAGCTGTAATATCGTCAAAAGAGATAATCATTCGTTAGAAGCTCACAATCCCGACCTCTTATTTCCATAGTGCATTACAAAGTAAGTGAATAAACACTTTCGCAACAACCTTTCATATACTCGTGTAATTAATCGAAGATAACACGTGTTCTTTGTGTACGAAGACGCCATCGTGCGTATTAATATTTTCAAGAATGAAGAAACCGTAGTTCCTTAACGAAATTACCCGCTTTATGTGAGACCTGTTACATGGATAGGGAAGCAAGCGATTCCGCGTGGCCGAAGAAAGTATAGAAATGGACAATTGCAATGTGTGTAATATGGTAAAAGAAGAAGTGTAGGAATAACGAAGTACATTAGGAAAACATGGAACGCACGATATACAAATTAAGCTGCTCTGCCATAAGCACTTCGTACATATACATATTATATGTACAACGCAAACGCGACGGTCGATGGAAAATTTGCATTGGCAAGAAATAATAATAATAATAATAATAATATAGTAATAATAATAACAATAACAGTAATACATACATATATATGTATATATAATACATGCATACAGTAATATATATGTGTGTGTGTGTGTGTATATATATATATATATATATGTATACATAAATTATTATTATCGAGACAAACACGCGTGCGTAAAATGGTCGATAACGATTACCGTATGATTTTAACTATCTACAAATAAAACTGAAAACGAATTTACAGACGAGCGATGGGAGGATGAAAGAAGGAAGCGATGGAAGAGAGGAAACACCTTACATCGAAATTATCGTGCTGGCCTTAAAGCCTCACGTTGGTATTTTCAAGTTGTATTGACAGCCTTTTGGATGTAGGCAACTCTGACATATTTTTTTACTTCTTTTTTCTTTCATATTTCTCTCTACTTCTTTTCGTTGTATCTCTCTCTCTCTCTCAATCTCTCCTTTCAATTCTTTTTTTCAATTGTCTACTCCTTTTCCCATTTTATTTCTTCTACATGGATATTCTGCCTCCCAGAATGAGGTGTTTCTCACTTCCATCTCTCCTCCTTGAGAACGAGACGAGCGAGATCGGCGCATCGTATTATAAATAGCATACAATTAAATTATAAATAGATCATAGTACCTATTGTATTATCAATATCGTGTAAGCATTTACGACGACTAATCTCGATGATAGAGATGCGCGCGTGTGTGTATCCAGCTAGATATGCATAAAAAACAATGTCGGGGTGGGGGTGGGGCTGGGATGGGGTTACAAGAGTGAACACAGCGTCGCCGGAATTCATTTATCCCAAAGGGAATTTCACGTAAAGATTCTGCGTGAATCGGTTTATTAATCATCGACTTACCGAATGCATCACAACGCTAATTGAAGAATGTGCGAAATATGAGAACGCACTTCGCACAAAAATGGGAGTCGTCGAAGATTAGCGGGTATCTTAAAGTGTACATTAGATGTAACGTCGTGTACTCAACGAAAAGTGAGGAGTACGAGTAGAATGTTTCGTTGCCAGCTACTTCACATGCATTTTCGTAATAAATGATGAATGTCATTTATTTCTCTTAATTTCGACTTGCGACGTTCCGTTCTTTTAAATTGTACGCTCGAAAGACGAATAGGTTTGGAAAGGTGTTGAACTCACTGACAATTTCTTCAAGTTTTGAGGCTTTCGCGACCATTGTTATGTATACAATGGTTTGCGTTTTCCGGGTTCAAGCCGCGTTGTGAATTGTGAAAATTCCGAGTATCAGTTTTACCCTGATAAAGTTAGCTGAAATGCTGGCGAAACGTCGGAATTTTCACAATTCACAACGCGGCTTGAACCCGGAAAACGCAAACCATTGTATAATTTCTTCAAGTGTTTTGATTTTAGCCAAGAATGCTGCCCTATTTTTCGAAGCTGTGTTAATTCCGATTAATTTTATAAACTCATTTTGTTAATTCCGATTATTTTTTTTTGGTTTTTGAGGTACAATCTCACCATCTTTGTTATCAATTTTCACAACTCCTATCAATGATAAAATATATAATATATTACGATAATTTGCATAAAACAATTTTTCTTATTCCGAATTGAACTCTCAAAGAAAACGGATTTCGGTTTCTTTTTCGGCAGCATGAAAGGGAGTAATTGAACGTTGCATCAATATTTTCCAACTCTGTCTTCTCGAGCCTCACATTCGTTTTTATACTTTAAATACAAGGAATTGACTGTTTATCTGGCAACGAGTCATTCCTTCATTATCGTCCATGCGTTGTTCTTCGTTCGTTTAACCAAGATAGACATGCAGGTTTCGTAATGAGATAGGTAGATAGATAGACGGTAGATAGGTAGGTACCTAAAAACAGGGCGGCGATAGGCAGAGCCAGAGTCGCGTTCTGTAGTGGATCTAATTGCATAGTGTACACTTGTTACTTCGTATTTTGAATATAAAACAATCGAATAGGAAACGGATTACGTGGAAAGTAAGTTAAAAATTGGGCGACGAGGACGAAGAGTAGTGAAAAAAAAGACGTGATACTATAAAGGACTGTAATAACCAAAAACCAGCGAGATCAACCGAAGGATGTCTTTTATAGGGTTACCTAATATTTAATACAGTTTACCATTACTCCTGACTACTATTAGTACGCCTAATAACTATACCGAAGAATAACCGTTACAACGACTACTAGTAAGCGCTTGTTATTGAAATTAACGAAGATCTACTACAGCCAACCTAGATCCAATTTAATCTGTGCTATTCGTAGACCTTTCTAACAATAATATCCGTTACTATCTATCGGCACTAACATCATTGTCATTGTCATTTACGTTATTTCGAACGTCACGTGTAATCGACAGCCATGCATGTGTGGTGTAAAAGAGAAAGCGCTACTGGTATTATCGTTAATATAATTACATTAGTGGCTGGCACTAATGTCACTGCCGGGACTATCATCGTCATCGTTTTTCATTGAGTTATATTCTTGATCAGGGTACAGGCGGCCGACGGTCGTGGACGTCGAGTTTCTAATTGTTAATTCGTACTAATAACATTAATCTTGTATTATACTATACACTTGATACCGTCGCTGATTTGCCGATACAATGTTACTGTCATTTTCGTACTGTCAGTGAGCAGGAAGGAAGTTCGAACGTAGGGAAATAAAAGCCAAAAGAACATTAATATGTATACCGAGTGCTACGTCTGCGCCGCCCTTTGCATAGGTTTATGCTACCTGGTGATGTGATGTCGGTAAATTTGCGATAAAATAAAACAACAAAAAAATAAAACCTCGCTCTTCCAACTGCATTTTACCGGCAAATTTACTGCTCAAATTAATATCACGTGCAAGCCTCTTTGTGACTGCCGAATTTTCCAAATTTCGATGAACCCTCTTCGTAGAATTTAAATCTTGAACGAAGGATACCTGAGGAACGGGAACCGAGTTAAAAACATCACTACTTTTTTCTCGTTACCTTACCGCTATTCAAATTTCGACGAAATTCATATGGCTCTGTCATTTGTTGGTAATTTTGTTTTCGGTCATTAATTTTATTAAAGTTTCATTTCGTACAACCAATAGCAGTTTATGTTTATAGAGTGTTTCACGTGATTGAATTAGGCTAAAGTAAAAAAATGTTCACTGTTCAAAACGATTTCTCATACTACCGTACCATTTTTCTTACAAATGCATCAGTGCAATCGCAAAGTGCAATTGCTTTCTTTCTTTAAACGAATCTTTAGAAATTTCCGACAAATCGATTTCTACCATTACTTTTCTTGCAAGAGATATGAGAGAAGGTCACTGAAAGCTCAATGCCTTACGAGACATTTTATTTGAAAATTCAGTGTGATAAGAATACCATCGTAAATTGTAATAATAACTTTTCAAAAATATTTGCTGAAATAGTATACTCATTTAACGCAAAATTTATAATTTCTGCAGTAATCCATTATCCGCAAAAGTCTGGTAATACTTCATAAAAAGAAAAGTTATAAAGTCATATTAAAACAGGATAAGGGCAATCGTACGTTGCAACTGCAGTGTTGCAAGTGGAAATAAATTAGCACGGTGATGCAATAAAGCATATTAAACGGTGCAGAATTTCTTACACTATGTTTTCTCTAACTTCACGTTAATCAAAGTTATAATTTGTGCCAGTTACTACAAACACTTTGTATATATTTTCAATAAAAGTTGAAAGAATTTTGCATCAAATCCATTTTGAGCACAATAAAAAGCAGTAATAGTAATCCAGAAATACATCGTTCAAAGAGTTACTTACTCCGCGTTATTCAATTACTCATTTCTTATTATTGAATATTAAATGTATGATTATCACCATTTCATTCTTAAACGAAGTTTCATCAGTATTATTTTAATCTTAAGATATATAATTTTACACTGAATGGAAAAAGTAGAATTTAAGATTTCATCACATTCTTTGCAGAAAAAATAGTGAACTTCGCGCAAAATTGATCCATTGAGAAAGCTAATATGGCGTATGAGATTAAACGTGGAAAATACAAAAATATCTATAGGTAAATCTGCTGGTACATTTTTCAGTATACCGACTTTGAGATATCATATCTCTATCATACGCTATCCTTGCTGTTCCTACCTGTCTTGACCTTCATACTTTCTCGATAATCCTGCCCTTCCTTTGGTCATCAAGATCGAATCTCCCTGGTTAAATGAAAGATTCATTAATCGACATTTAGATTTGTTTCCAAGTTACTTGCCATTGTTTAAGAGAAATCTCAAGTCCATCGACTTGCGGACGAAACGATTCGACTTTGCAAGAGATTTTTGCAAGATCTGCGCAAAAATAATCGATTCAGTAGAAAGGATAATGAACGAAATAGTTCCCTCGAACATCCGTTTTCTCGCTAGTCAACGAATTACTTCTCGTTTCGTGCAACAATAATAATGACACGTTAACGTCAGTCACGGATCGAGATAAAACGAGAAGAAGTAACGAAAAATACGTATAAATCTTAGGCTTGTGAGGTATTCAAAATGCTATCGAAAAGAAGTGCTGCGAGCGTCGCCGAATTAGAAAGGAACTATCCTCGATGTAATAATAAAATGATGAAATATCACCGTTTCGAACAATATCAACGAAACTCTTGTCTTTATTTGTTACGTTACCATCGCTTCCTTTTTTTATCTGCATTTCGCGAAATCGACTGTTTCATCGAAAGTTATATGAAATAAATCGAATGACTGCGTGAAAGCACAGGCAAAACACAAGAATTGATAATATGAGGAATCGACGGACGCAGGATAAATTTTCTTGTGGTGTAGAATGAATATCTGAAATTAACTGTACTCGTTACCGACGTGATTGAACATATAAAAGAATTTATCTTCGCGTGAGAAGGAAAAGATTTATGAGTTGCATCGGAAACACAGCGGGAATAGGTGTCGTCTCGTTCGAATAACTAATTTCCTCTCACAGTTTTTCACGGCGACGTTAATCTTGTTCCATGCTTATTGTGCGACGAATGTTTCTATGTACGTGTACAATTTAACTTGATAAACTACGAATTATGTATGGTACCACCGTGAAGGAGTATAAGGAGGTTCATTTTCTAGTCAGGTACAAATGTATAATTTACGTTGGTAGTCAATCATTTTTACATCATTGTGAATACATAAGATTCATTTATTTGAATGAAGTGTGGCTCGTCGTCGATAATACGGGCGACGTAAGAATCCCCGGAGTTTGCGAAAACGATGAATTAGAAAATACAATTTCAATCGATGTATTATTATTAGTTATTATCACTATGGATTATTACGTGGATTATAATTACGATTATTAATTACTGATTATTACCGTCATGGATTATTAGTTATTATCGCTTCAGTCATATTATACCTTTGTAAATGAGAATCAAGGCACTGACGGCTAGGGAAAAAACTTAATAAATTGAAATTCTATTAACTCAAATGCGTAAAATTGTGATTTTCACCTGATTATATCCTTTTCACAGATACTGCATGGAGAATCATATTGATTGCAATGGTTATCGTTGTTTTTAGCATACTGAATAATTAATGATTCTCATCTATTTCTCAACGCTGAATACGACGATGAAACTCGATTTCCTCATCGCCCTACATTGTTAAGAATATCAATTACGTGAAAAAATATGAATTTTAAAATATTTCTTATGTTTTAACAATACAGGTTACATCAACTTTTTTTTACAATGTAGTAAGGGTTATTAAAATATGTAGTAAGGTATTAAATAAATGGAAACACACACTCACAGCAGAAATTAAACAAAACTAGAGTATATATATTTGATGATAATGATATGTAGTAATAAGAGTAATAGTAATAATATTAATAATGGTAATAATAACGGTAATAAGAGTAATAAAGGCACGACACCCGTCTCACGAAGGTGATCGAATCAGACTGCGTAAAAAAGCTACGCATCGGCGTTTGTCGCTAGGCAGACGACACGTGGGTAAAGGCCATTCAGGCCCGTGCCTACGAAATCCCTTCATCTAATACAATCTTTTTTTTTTTTTTTTGAAACGGGGCACTATAACAAAAAATTATGATAGCGACTCCCTCGTGCACGGTAATGTGTATTTCTTTTGATCTTATAAACATTTAAGGGTGTTTGAATTGTACAACCCTCAGTTTTGAGATCAGTTGATTCTTCCCAAGGTCCGTGATGCTCGGAGAATTAACTTAGTAGACTGTTTTTACTTGTTGGTAAATAAATATGTGTAGAATTTCAATTATTGTTTAATAAAAAATGTACAATTAATATATAACAAGAGATAATATCAACGTAACTCACGACATATTACCTTGGAGTGCTCCGAAAAAACTATAAATCACGCATTCCAATCATCCAATGTTCACCTCTTTCCCATTCTATTGCCAACACCTGACAATTCACTTCATGTTTCATTCACACATACTTTGATGCCGTATTACAAACTGACTCACACATGCATCCATATTTAATAATCAGTGTAAGTTGCACAATTCGTAACTCAATATTGTCGTCGGTGTTTTGTGAATCCCTAATCATTAATAATGTAATACTTGAAAGATCGATAAAGATAAAAATCCAGCGCTGTCAAGTTCGTCCTTGTAAGCTATCGGAGCATCACACTTCAGATTTGCGAAATTCCTGGGCTCAAATATGGAAAAAGTCTACACTGTTACAAACAAAATAAGTGCTAAAGATATTTGTGTTCTTAAATTCAAAATCAAAACGATTTCCGATCTGTACCAATTTTCGTGCAAATCTTTTAATTTTTCGCGAAAATAAAGCACCTAACTTCGAATCTAACCCTACTATGAAATAGAGAGACTTTTTATTATTAAATCACCCTAACGAAACCAGCTGCAATGCTGGCGAAACGTTGGAAATTTTGAAACTCTCAACGCAGCTAAAACCCGAAAATTCCAAGCCATTGTTCATTAGAGAGAATATTTCTTTTGCAAAAATTATTTCAATACTTGCAATAGAAATTTTTTGCGATTAAGAAATGTTTCATCTTTGTTATTATCCGGCTTGGAGGAAGTACAATTTCCATACTACAGTTTTTCGAATTTGTATTTCCGCGGTTGCATTAAATCGCTATCAGCGGTAACAATGGCCACTTTTCCAATAACACTTCTTTTGTTAGTCCGCATTTTACAAGGAAGCCGAAGGTATTTACATGTGGTAGTGATTATAAGAATGGTTAAAGTTACAAATTTAAAAACTGGCCTCATAAGTTGGACTCTCAAACGAAATGTTCTCCGAAAAAATATTTCAAAAAGTCAACATATATTATATTTTAGACAATGTAGCATATTGCTACGTATCCCCCTTTTCGGTCATAGTATGGACAGTATTTTGGCGGACGAATGGTCATCCTCTCCATCACAACCATTTTGTTATGCAAAGGAGTGAAACTGAACCTCGGAGTTGTTCCTTGGTATATAATTTAAAATGTATCAGTCGATTTACCTTGATATTCCCTAATAAGAAATGTTAACTTACAATAAGAAATGTTAACTTACTATAGGGTCCTATTCTAATTTAATCCCGGACGAGCCCCCAAAGAATATAGGTACTCGTCTTCGAATAAACTGAATAGATTCCCTTAGAATTAAATAACAATATCGTAACCTAGAAACTAAACTGAACGCGTGTAATTAAAAACAAATGACTGACTTTATTAACTAGATAAAAATACAAAACTCTTAACAATACTAAAATAAGTCTGAAGCTCTCTCCACTCACGCTGTAACTCTCACTCTCTGTATTCTCCACTCAACTCCGTATCCTCAACTCAACTGACTTGTCCACCGGGTGGATGCGAGCGTGAATTTTGGAAGAGTCAGTTCATCCACCGACAAATGCAGATGCCCCTCACAAAGTTCTTAACAGAGACGAAAAATTACATCACGCTCCTCAGGTGTGATATGTTTTGCACGACCCATTTCTATTCGGAAAAAGAAATTCATAACTAATTCTGCAGCTAGTATACCTATTTATACATTAAAATAATAACAAACTTACCGCAATATGATTTTAAAGTAGTAATCAGATATGTATTTCCCTATTTAGCTGCTCTCTACGATCTTACCACTAACGGTCATAGGGCGCAACAGTTTGTAAACAAACAGTCTGCGACTCCGAAGGTCACAACTGAAGCTTGAAATATGCGTCATCGAAAGCCATGATGTAACAAAGTGAAATATTTGTAAATATAAAATACCATGATGCTATGCCATCTACGAAATAACTTCCCTATTTATATGCTCGCCACTGTATATAATATTTATTACAAATCCAGAGCACTTATTACCTAACGTAGTTGTACAGGGTGTTTCAAAATTATTTGTCATGGCTTTCAGGCGTTGTTCTACATCTTCGGTTGGATGCAGATTTGTAAAAAAAAAACCCGCTGCAAAATTCGCGAAAGGGTAGCTGATTTTTGTTTTATTGACTCATCCCATTTGTCTTGTTACGTGGGTAAAATGTCTGAGAGGAACTATGGGCCAGAAACGAACCGTTCTCTCGCAAATTAACTTTTAATTGTGGCCCGCGATTGAATTTTCGCTGAGTAAGTCAAGCTTGTAGGTCTCCCACTCTTGAGAAAGGAACACACGAGATAAATATCCTTGCTGGCTCGAACAGTTAAAGCAGAGGCGTGCGAAACGAAATTAGAAAATGGAAGACTGGGTCACCGAACCTGTAAGAAAAGTGCAAGTGTTTATGTTCTTCTCCCCAGGAGGGTCCTTGAACGAACCCGACACCGGCCGCCACCTTAATACAGATAGAGGGCCATACAAAAAATACGTGTGAAGTATTTCTTCGAGACCTATCTCTCAGGTAAGTTTAATCAAAATCGGCGTTTAGATGGTGAACGAAGACGAAGGTAACATCTAGGAATAAGCGGAATTTGGAAGAAAGCGAAAGTCTGTCCTTCTTTTGTCGACGGGCGCTGCACTTTTGAAACTGTTAAATCATTTGGCAGCCGTATGCACACGGGTGACTAAATCTCACGGGTATAGTGAGGGATCAGAAACAAGGCACTTGAGGGGTAATTTTCTCTGATTCGCCCGACGGATAGGGACGTCCCTCTCCCTCACGCATTTTCGTTTTTGACGCACTATTGGCAAGAGAGACACGCACATTCGTTGCGTCGTCATGTGAACGACGAAAGGAGCGTTTTATTTTCGGTTGTCATTCGTCGATCTCAGGTTTCCAGGACCGACATGGCGGGGATAGGCGGTGGGACAGCAATCTCCCCTTCCGTCCCAAGTGCCTTGTTTCTGGTCCCACACTTTATACGCAGGTTTATGTTGATATGAATGAGACAGATATCACCGAATTAATTAATTACAATCAAGATATTGATGAAACTGAATTAGTAGAGTTAGCAAATTGTTTTCATTGTAGTAATAACATGGAAAACTCACGACAGTCCAAATTTGTAATGCACCAAAGCAACCTTTGTGCTTAGAAGATATGAATAAAGGGTTGCAAACTGCCCAAACGTTAGAAACACATTTTATGAAAATTAATCCGTCGATAGCGCGCTTTACGGAAATTAAAAGAAAATTGAATAATTGTCTACCTTCATATTTTCAATCTAAATATGATCTGGAGAAAAAACTGTTTTCAAATAACGATAACAGTCAAGACGAAACTGTGGGCTATTCAAGCGACGAATCTGCACAACCAATATTAAAAAGAAGGCGTCGTTGCAACTTATTTGTCGATACTTCCGATAGGGAATAAATGTTAAATAGTGAAGTGTATATACATAGAGCTGGGGAACCGTTTCTTGGCAGCTGAGACGGAAGGGGAGATTGCTCTCGCTCCGCCTATCCCCGCCATTTCGGTCTTGGAAACCTCAGGTCGACGAATGACAACTGAAAATAAAACACTACTTTCGTCGTTCACATGACGACGCAACGAATGTGCCGGTCTCTCTCGCCAATAGCGCGTCAAAATCGAAAATGCGTGAGGGAGAGGGACGTCCCTATCCGTCGGGCGAATCAGAGCAAATTACCCCTCAGCTTCCAAGTAAATATTCCACCAGTATACCTATTTTTATTACAAGTTGAACAAAATTATTTTCCTCTTGTCTCTTTAAACGTTCATGTATATGTATTATTATTTTTAACAACAGGTAAGTGTATACATTTGCTTTTCTAAACAAAAAATCAGAAACTCTGTAAAAATACCTGTTTTATCTTGCGCGTTATATGGGACTGTTTATCGCGTTGTAATGAGAACTGGTCGCAATTTTTCCGGAGCGTTATACGGGAGTCCCTGTACCATCGTCTAGCTCCCGCCCAACAGATAATGCTTCCTACGGATAAAGATAAGTTATCTTGTAATAAAAATGAAAAGAATTGCATTCTTTGAGATACGTAGATGAACTGTTATAAGCGATATAAACAGTTACAACAGAAGTGAGTGAACTCAAGAAAGTCAGTTTTCATGTACAAATATAATCTGTAATCACTTTTTCAAGAAACTAAACCGCTAGAACAATTGAGTCAAAATGACCCTGCATCCGCGGTACGAGGGGTAAGAGATATTTCCATGTCAATTTTGGGATGCTAGGAAAGTTTTGATTAACTTGTGATTGGTTTCGAGTCCTTCAGACGACCTCCTCTCCGGAGGGAAAAAGATAAACATCTAGCACATGTCATATGCCATACTGGTTAGATTATTGAAACAATAGACGAGACTATTTTGTCAGCACGGATAATGCGTATGGTCATTTGGTATGTGCCGGTCCACAAAGATTTTTCTACCGATCTCAGCCGGATCACAGATAATTGTAATTTGAACGTTGATTGGCTCGAGAATGCTTCATTTTCGTCCCATTCTTTCCTTGAAACTTTTTAAAAAAGATGTCACTTTGAATTTTAAAGGCAAAGAGAAGGTTACTATTTTCTTTCGCAAATGTCTAGCGGTCCAAATGTAGAGCATCCATATGTTCAAGTACAGAATCTTGCCTCATTTCATGATTATGACATTCATTTTTTAAACACCCTGTATATCTAATGATATGACTCTTGTAATTCAAAATGCACCACACATTGTGCGTGCTAGCCGAAATGACTATAGCAGTTAACACGTCGATGCTGACCGCATTTTGTTTATCTTGCCATTTACATCGATATACAATTTTTTTCATTAAAATTGCGTCAATGCAAAGTAGAACAGCTAAAGTTGAAAATGAGTATTGGAGATAAATATAGTAATATATTCAATGCCATTTTGCTTGTTTTACAGTAGTATTCACGTGTCCAATATATCAGCAAATTCGTGAATATTATTATTTAAAATTCACCGAAAATTCCACTGAACTTATAATTAGTAGCGTCGATAACCGGTGACCCTCACGGCAATCGACATATTAACAGCAAAATATAAAATAAATATTTCTCATTTATATTTCATGAATCTATGAACTACATTGATCTATTACGATTTAAATAGAAACTCTTATAATGAATGAACGTATATAATTTCGTCATTGTCATTCCTTATCACTGTTCAGCAATTAAAGAGTGATAAAGTGAAATCGATTTATCAGAAATATATATGTTGTTAGGTGTAAAAAAAGACAAATACAGTGTTTCGCCAGAAATAAACAGAAAGTGTATATGTGGAATAAAAAGATAATAACGAATTTGATTTTCGAAGAAACATCTGAACAAATAAAGAATTGAAATTGAATAACGAAGGTCGAATGAATCGAAATTGAATAAGAAATACGATTGTATTAAAATTGTATGAACCACATAACAAATACAATTTTATTACGAATTTATTAACGTGCAATTAGTAACACTTACTGATATTCTACTCGCGGACTATTCGTGGAATTCAATGTCAATAATGATCTTCTTCGCGCATAATCTGAAACTAAATTATGGCCCAACGTTAAATTAACAGTATAACATAAGTCTTCAGTATCGTAAGATAATTTGATTGCACATAAGTTTTAAATATTTCATCAGCAGTCGATCTAAAGTAAGAATAATTTTTCCAATTTTCAGTCAGGTAATTGAAATTGAACTAATCGTATTCTCTACTGTTGGGTGCTTTCTTTAACGTTAGCAATAACCATGGCTGTCATATGAGAGTTGGGTAAAATATACAAAATAATTACTACATTCTGATGTCGAAAATTCTTAAAGCAAAGCACCTGTGACGAACAGTTATACCGTCTGTGTTTCTAAATTAAACCGCAAAAGATTAAACTGTTTTATCTTGGAACGTGGTACATAATACCATAGACCAAGTTTGTTGAACCGGCAACTCGCAAGCCGACTACCACCATCAGCCAATTAATAGTTGCCACTATAGACACATTAGCATCGCTGCGATATACATTCATTCATACATGAATTAAATGTCTTAAAAATGAGTAAATATTTTTCCGTGTTTAGTGTTGTCAACTGCGGCGTGTAGTTTGCTCATGGTGAGAGGATCGTTTAACTGGAAGTAGGACTCGTGTGCTTCCCGGAAGATGAAAACAAAAGAAACAAAGTATCCAAAAGCCAAATTCGCGCAGTTTTTCGAAAGCAAGAAGATTGATGGCCTTCCCATAGAACCTTATTCCGGGACATATCATAAGGTGCTTACATATGCACGAAAAGCGTTACATATGTAACATAGGCTTATCTAAAACGTAGAAATCTCAATAGAAGTATATCTACCAATAACGTTGCTGTACAGAATTAATTTTTAATAAGAGCTAATGTTCCAAAGCATGTAATTTATAATGGAATATGATATAAGTAATTTTTCAGAATTTAAAATCAATAGTTTTAGACATTTATCTGTTAATATGAATATATACATTATAAATGTGCATCTTTGCATCCCAGAATTTAATGAGTGCATACGTAAGTGTCTTTCAGCGTGCTATATGTATTCATTGCTAAGATTTTTCGCCCGAAAATATTTTTACATTAATTTTTACAGTTAAAAAACACGAATGCGGACTGACTTACGATCATTTCCATAGATAGAAAAATATGATATATTTGTAGGAAATATGGAAAATATATGTGCATACGTTCTTTAATTTAAATCAGTGATGTTATCAGCTTAAAGCGTTCGACTGCCTTTGAGGCTTCGCGATGATTTAAAACAGCAGTCGAGTAGCATCGAGCAACCAGGCCTGACGTACCTCGTGTACTTTCGTATTAGTGCATCGAGTGTTATACTTCATTGTTACACGAAATCATAGCGTGTTAAATCATTTACTGGATATTTAATTTGGTGTAACGTTAAGCGATGGCGGAAACACAAAATCTATTAGAAAATTCTCCGGCAAAGATAAAAGACTTTTTGAATTCTTTCGATTATGTGTTTTGTGATTGCGATGGCAAGTTCAGTTTTATATTGGCTATTTCTTATTTACGGCTACTTCTCACATTTGTTCCGTTACAACTCGGTACTAGATTTTTCAATTTCTATATTTAGCAATTTTATACTAGGTGTTTTGTGGCACTTTAACGTTCCGATGAGCGGGGCCTTCCAAACGTTGAAGAGACTGCAAGATTTGGGAAAAAAGATATTCTTTGTGACGAACAACTGTATATTCACCTGTGAAGAGTACTGCGTGAAAATAGCTAAAAATGGATTCCAAGCGAAACCGGTAAGTGTTATATTTTTTGTATGTCAGTTGCAAATAGATTGGTAATCGAGAAGTTCCCGCTATTAAACAGAGTATCATTTAAATATAATGGCCAATTGTTTAGGAATGATTCGATGTGAAACCATAAGTCAGAAATATAAAAATAATTTTTATTAAAAAGTGTCGTTTTCGAGAATGTCAACTTTTAATAATTGTTTTCTACTGTCGATCAAGTTTTCAGTAAATAGATTTCACTACAAATTGTGTTTACTTATGTCAGGAAGTAATTCTAATATTTACATAGAATTTCAAATAGGTCGAATGATGATAGTACAGCATAAGGTAAAGTGCTTACTTTGCAGAAAATTTATGTTGGAATGCAATGAGTTAAAGCTTGATCGAATTCACAGAAATTAGGCAAATAATAAAAGTTGATTAACATCTGAAAGATGATCTAATACTTGAAGCAATTAATAAGTTATCCAAGTATATTTTTATTCACGTAAAGCACATTATAAGCAAAGCCATTTTCGTTGGTTTTAAAATCACTCGGTACTTACGCTGCGCAAAACTATTTGTAACTAGGAAACACATTAGAGCCCTCATTTTTGCAATGTTTGTGACTCATTTGAGAGGTTGCCGGAAGCAGTAGAATATTTTACTAGATGCAACATGTGAAAATATATATAGAAACATGTCATTTTTGTTATACGAGAATGTCTTCTTTTCACATTATTTGCAATAAATGATACTACCTGGTCGAAGTTGCAACAAATATTTTTTCCTTTGTGTCATGTGTTGCTTTGTCTCCTCCATTGAAAAGGTGAACGCCTGGACCGTAACCTTTTCTTCTGAAAGACATCTTTCCAAATACATCCGGTAGTCAACAGAAGAATGAGTATCTAAAACCTGAAGTGTCATCTTGATAGAAACGCGAACTATTTTGAAAGGACGAAGATAACACTCTATTTATAGGAGTATTCATTGAGATCCAAAATTTCTATTTTCAACGTTAGTACCTCTAAATTGATACAAGTTTAGCAATTTATTTGCAGAAATAATGCAGTGCATAAATCACACTTAATTTTTTATTACATAACACGATAAATAACATTCGCTCGAACGTGCGCGTGGAATGTGGAATGAAATACTTAAACAGTTGAATGATGATTCTCTTACTAAAATTATTTCTCAAAATGACATAGAAAACAGAAATAAATGCAAAACATTGTGGTCGCCTCATACCATTGTCATTCAACAATACTCTCTCTTCGTTCCAAAGGAAAAAGTAACCCAGACCTAGCCCAGGAAGAAAATACATTTTCATCTTCGCTATTAACATTGGTACCGTTTATTTTGAAAGTAGCATGCGACACTCTCTTTTTAGATCAAGACATTTAAAAAGAACGCCACGTCTCGAAAAGATTTACTTGCACTTGTTATCTTGGTTACTTGTATTTTTCTCTGTATACATAATTTCGCGCAGTGATTCAGAAATTATCGTTTTTTATCGCGGAAAGTGATTTATGCTAGTCTCAAAATATACGGCTCATTTGTTAAACCAATTGAAAGCTATATTGGAGTTTATTTTAATACTTATCTTCATTTCTTTGAATACTTTTTTACATATTCTCTGGCCTTTCTTCCTTTCTCACTCCTCGCAAGAGAATTCCGTGCCATTAGTTCATTTTTTTCGTAAACATCTTCTGTTTCCAAGTTACAATACACGGCACTTGAACTCGATGTTTCTTTTTTTTTATGTATTGCAGTGAAAAAACATGCTTATTAAATATCGTACTTTATGCGGCAGATATAACTGTATTCTCGGAAATTAAAGCCGATTGGTGAATATACAAGAGATGTTCAAAATGTTCTCGGGAAATGTTTAATATTCTTAAGGCGAAGGCTATATTTTCAATTAATTACAACTAGCTGCTTGAGACTTGTTTTGTCAAGTATTCGCGTTAATGGTGTACCATTCTACTATCAATATTTACATTTTCCACAAGTACATACAAGAGAAGCTGATAAGAATGTTCACCTTGACAAGATATTCGAAAATCACTGAAATCGACAAGATGTATTCTGATCCATGTACAATATTATTCTTCCATTATTAAATTTATTATTTCCTACTCTTTATAATAATTTAAGGACGCTTAATTTTATTTATATAAAATAATTGAGTTTTGTGTAATTATATCCCGTATATTAACCTTTTGTTTGAAGTTTTATGGCAGAAGAAGCTTGGAAAGGTTTTTAGTAAAAATATTTGACGTAAGGTGGTGTTACAAAATTTAATTGTGTTAAATTATCAATTTTTGAATAAGCATACAAAATTTTCATTTAATGTTTCGCATATATCAAGTTGCACAAATTTCAATCATTGCCGTCAATCATTCTGCACTGTTATCTCCCGCCAGATATCGTGCAATCACTCAAATAAAATATAATGCTTATCTCATATTTCAGTCCTGTATTATTCATTGCAGCACACCGCAATCTTCCTACAACAAGTTGTTGCGATATCACTAAGCTACCATGATTATTAAAGACGGCTTCTTTTCTAGCAGAAACCCAAAAATCTTGGTTGAAATAAGATTCTGTATTTTCCGAAACGAATTCGTTACAGTAAAATGATATGCTAGTAACATTTTTTTTGTCTTTCACCAAACATTACAGCTTTACACTAATTTCCTTGTTTTGCCTCTATGACTAAACTGGCTTCATAATCTTAACAATATGAACTCTTCACTTGTATTGGGTTGGCAAGGAAGTAATTTCGGTTTTGTAATATGAGATGAAACTTAATCTTTTTTAACAAAGAATGAACTTTAATATACATTTTCCATTTTGTTCGATGACCTTTTGCCATCTTTTAGACCAATTTATGATTCCGCTCTCATAGAAATTCTGGTCTTTATCAGCAAAAAACTGAGCCAGGTGCGATTTTAGACTAAACATTCGAATTAATCATTTGGTTCCTTGGAAGCAGCTCTAACTACACAACACCCACCAAATTGACAGCATAACTTATGTTTGATACAATTCAGCTTTCGATGTGGTTTGTATAAAAAAGTAATGACAAATTAAAATATGTCGAAAATGTTCGTTTTTGCACCCATATTAAAATTCACGCTAAACTAACAATTGCAAACAAAATGAAGCACAATTTGCTTCTAAATCCTGTCAAAGGTGACAACTTTCAATTTTCAGAAGCAAAAAATGATAACATTGTCAGAAATTCTTCAAAACAAACGTAACATTAGCTATCGACGAAAACCGAAATTACTTTCTTGCCAACCCAATAGCATCATCCAGATTGACAAATGGCCAGAGATTTAAAAACAGAGTTCCTTGCTATCTTGTTATCAGTTTCCATTCTGCCAAGTCTCTTTAAAATCAATTCAACCTCTTATTTTGCCTAACTTTATTAGTTTGAAATGTTTTAGGTCTTTCACGAATCGTATATTATAATTAACATTATTTAACAAGGTCTCCCCTCCCTTCCTCACAATGTAACTTTTAAGTGACGCAAACTGCTTTGTAGTATGTATTTCTGTCAAATCTGCAATTTTTACAGTCTACACGTTGATCCCCGTGCTCTAACATTCTTATTGTAGGGTAAACCAAGTAAAATCGGATCACAGGGCGAATCGGATTAATATAAGGATTTAGTGTACCATTGTTACTCCACCATGGAATGAGCATCTCGATTGTTCATATTTCGATGTTCCTCTCTCTCTCACGCATCATTCAATAACTCGTTAATTACTGTCAGACGTTGTTTAACACTAGATTTACGGAAGCCGTCAAATTGACGGGTTCCTACTTGTTTTATAATTATTTCTCAAATTTACAGAGAAGCTGTACAGTAAATATTTCACGTGTATTTTATAATACAATAATTACTTAACGAATTATCATCTTTGGCACCCGACCCTTCTTTTTCCAAACTCCTTATTTAATATATTGCAATGTAACAGATTTCACGCCCGTAAATCTAGTGTTAAAGCTGGCACATAATGTCTTTGAGACGAATTCGTGAATCGTTGTAAACTTTGTACAAATGTAAAATATTTAATTTGCAATTTATATAGTATGAAAATTGAATACATAAGATATTTTAGATTATTATATCATAACTTCTCTATGTATTCAATTTCATTTGACATCCTTATAAATGGAGATAATCGCATCATACATATGTTTTCATTCATATATTTTTAAACAACTGTGAAGAAATTTCGGTTAATAATTAAATTAATTTAAAAGACATCACCTGATAATAAGACAATGGTACTTCCAAAATAGTATACGAAATTAAAAGTGCATGGAATATAGATGATGTTGAAATGAAATTAAAGATGAAAAGTTCCAGAAATTCACAGATAGAGTAGCATTTTATTCACTTTGGTAAAAAATGTGTTCATTCTCCTTTAAAAGATTTGATACACTATAATTTCTGTGAGCAATGGTATCATAAGAATTATACTAATAGTTAACGTCATAAGAAAAGTATCTCTCTTTTGGAACCGTTGTCGCAAAAATACAAAGTCATCCAAACTTCCAACCGCGTTATTTTCGAGTCCTTAAAAAGAACCTACTCGGGTTCGATCTGCAGATTACGTTTAGTTTTGCAATTCTGACGAACTTAATCTGACGGTCAAATCATTTCTCTTGTACATCAAAAAATTAACATTCTGTTCTTTTTAATGAACTTGTTGGAACCGTGTCACGGTGTACAATAATTAAACGAGTACAGATTACGCAATTCTAATAATATATTTACTTCCTAAATCCTGAATATTATTTTTTATCAGTAAACAGAAAATAATCCGATTCGCCACGGTCTGTCCTATAATGTATGTGTTCTTTAGGTGTACAAAGGATGGATCCTTTACCTTGTGAATCTTTCCCTATTATGTACAACGTGGCATTGGTGGTTCGAAATTCACTTAAAACTGTAAGTTCTAGGCGAGGTGACCATAGTAGTTAAAACCGAAACATAAAACAAAACGAACCGAACAACTACCGATATGATATAGTGAGGGACCAGAAAAAGGCACTGGGAACGGAAGGGGAGATTGCTCTCGCACCGCCTATCCCCGCCATGTCAGTCCTTTAACCCTTTGCGGATAGCTGTCTGCGGACAGCAGCCCAAGCATTTTTACCGTTCTGGACGCGTGTTTGCGGACAGCAGCTCAAGCAAATAGCAAATTCTTCATGATGATAATGAAAACTGCAGGGACTGCATTGTGTGCTCAAATATGAAAATAAAAGGAGAAAGGAAACAAACACGTTTCTACTGTGACACATGTCCGAAAAAAAACATTTATGTGCACAGGCAACTGTTTTCAGAAATATCACACTCTAGGAAATTTTACAATATAAAATTGAAATTATCAAGAAAAAGTCTATTAGACTTTGTGACACATGTCCGAAAAAAACATTTATGTGCATAGGCAACTGCCCTCAGAAATATTACACTCTAGAAAATTTTATATTTTAAAATTTGACATGCTGTAAATCATTTAGCAAACATGTGTTTATATAGTACGAAATGTATAATTGTTGCAAACGAATCTTCGTGCATATACTAATTTCCCACGAAATGCTCCCAAGCCTCCCCGTCCAGGCGGACACTCGCGCGTCAGAATGTCCCGTCCGCAAAGGGTTAAACCTGAGATCGACGAATGACAACCGAAAATAACACTCCTTTCGTCGTTCACATGACGACGCAACGAATGTGCGGGTCTCTCTTTCCAATAGCGCGTCAAAATGGAAAATGCGTGAGGGAGAGGGATGTCCCTATCCGTCGGGCGAATAAGAGCAAATTACCCGTCAAGTGCCTTGTTTCTGGTCCCTCGCTATACCGTGCAACTCAATTTCATATGATAGAATAGATTCGGGTTACACAGAGTCAACTAATAATAAATATTCTATTAAATGCTTCATTATCTTGTATCTGTACAATAATATCAGATGTAACCGCTGCTGTTAAATACATATCTCTTTATGAGGTACTAATGCTCTTAAATACTTTTTTGTCATCAATTTTTTTTAATATGGCTGTTATACAAATGGTTAATAATCATTTTAAGACAAATCATACAGTTTCCATTATATTTTTAAACTGTAACTTGTTCGCAGGAACAAATTATAAATCCTTCAAAGGCAGTTTCTTGGCACCTAACCAAAATGAACTTTGATGGAGACATATTGGCAATTGTTCCGGGTGCATTTCAGAAAGCCTTGGTCAACGATGGATTCAAGATAGTAGAACATAGTGTGAGTAAAGTTTGTAAGGTTCATGTTTTCAATATTACGAAATTAAGAGCAGATCATTTTTTAATTGTACATAACATAATTTCATAAGTACATGATTGTACATTTCTCAATAGGCTAAGCACAGTTTTTAACTTGTTTCTGTAATTCCTACTTCTTTCATTCCATTTTCTGTGTTACGCGAGTATTTTAATTTTATGCTGCAAGAAATTAAATACAATTTAATATCAAAACACAGTCAGTCATCAATAACAGAACAACCAAGGTAGTAATATAATATCTTCCTTGACTGCGAAAAAATACGTTTTACTATAAGAAATCGTACGTACTTAGCGTCTTAATTATTAATTTCTGCTGTAATAAATGCCTACTCCGTTTTTAGTCAATCGTTGTAGAGACAGATGTTAGGACAGTGAAAGCCGTTGAGGATCGACCAGCAATTAAAGCAGTGATCGCCGATTTTCAAGTTTCCTTTGGCTGGGAAAAAATGGCTTTAGCGATTTCTTGCCTTCAACGAAAGGACGTCTTGTTTTTTTCCGGCGCTGAAGATATATGGGTCATCTACGAAGAAGGGAAAAAAATTTTAGGTACAGTACTATCACATACCGGCAGTAAAAGATCTGATGGCGCGCCGTAAATCAGTGCGGCAAGAGTGCTCGTCGCTCGCACCTTCTATTTCCGCCATATCGTCCCTGAAAGCCTCAAGCTCGGCTAATAACAACCAAAAGCAAACACTTCTTTCGTCTTTGACATAACGGCATAACGAATGTGCGGCTTTTTGGCCAATAGCATGTTAGAATCGTAAATACCTCTGAACAGGGGATGTCTCTATCCGCCTGGCGAATGAAACCCAAATACTCGCCACGCGCCATCAGACGCGTGATGAATCAGATCACGTGAGCTTTCATTGTTTTTCTGCGAGATACCTGCGGCTGTAAAAAGACGAAGACGCAGTTCGTCTCGATCCGTTATCGCGTAAAATTTGTTGTACCATTCTCTTCTTGTTTTCTTACACTGACCAGCACCTTCATTTCATTTTAATAATGAATACTTTTTTTCCTTGATCCTTCAACTAATTCATCACTTCGTTTTAGTTTCCTATTGTGTACTACAGTACCTGATTTGAATACGACAAATAAGATTTTGCATTTTATCAAATAATCTGAATACTCTTATCATTAAAAAAAAAAACTTAAATAGAAAATCAATGAATAAGTTCACAATCTTATTGAAGGAAGAAAATGATCCTTCGTGTGTAACGACTCAGCAAGTCATAAATTCCGGTCGTTTGATTACTAACTGATTAAAATAATCAGATATGATTAATTTGTAATTAATCTACAATTAATCTAAATAAGATTAATGTATCTCTTTAGGTCCAGGTCCCTTAATTGATGTAATCAGCAAGCTTAGTGAAAGAACGCCAATAAGGTGCGGGAAACCTGGCACAGGTTTGAAATCTTATATTTTGGAAACGTGCAAAATACGGAATCCTCGTCGATGCTTGTTTATTGGAGATTCGTAAGTAAATTCATAGATATCACATTAATTAATATTTAAATATTCTTTAATGAATATTAATTAAAATAAATTACTTCTCTCCTTCGAGTTACGGGGTACTTATTTTACGTGATTCTTCCTTCGGTGCGACGAATTTTTTTCCACGAATTTGTTTCATAATAATTGGAACTCTTGCACTTCTCCGTAAATAAATTAAATGTTTATATCTTTATACTACAAACACGTTTTCCTTTTATGCTTTCGTTTTTCATTTTGTCGTATCGCATGTAGTCCACGTAACGAGAAACGTTTTTAAATTGAAGAATATATTTGTCAAAAATACTGATCGCGCAGAACAAGTGAATTTCAAGCTCAGAATCAGAGTTAGAATTAGAACGTTTAACAAGCAACCTAAAACTTGAATGTTCTGTTAATTTTGCTATCAGAATAGTTATTAGTTGTCATCTTACCAATTTTCCCCAAAAAAACCAAAAATTCGGAATTTGTTATGAAAAATGAAAGTGCCTTTATATCGTCGAGGTAAGGTATGATATTTTTGTAATTAGTAGACAGGGTGTTAAAAACATTTTTTAAAAAAAAAGCAGGCTACAGATCACTGAAAGACGCCAGTTTGACGCGCTGCACACTTTGTAATATTCATATGTGGCGACCACATTATATTCAGTAAGGAATGAATATGCATAATTTATACATACGTGTTAAAATTTCAGAGGGGACACCGACATGACGTTCGCATCCGAATGTGGGTTTTTGAAACTCTTTGTTGGGAGCGGTATCGATGACTTGGAAACTGTGCAAAAGAATAAAATTACATACCCAGATTTCTATGTTAAATCGTTGGGTCTGTTACATCCCATAATTGATTCATTAGACAATAAAAATATTAGTTAACAAAAGGACATTAAGAGAATAATCTGTAATTACAAATCTCTTCTTCTTCGATTAAGAAATAATATTTATAGATAATACCTACTAGTATTTTATTACTTCGGAAATATATACATATGCGTATTAACACGTTCCGTGCGGAGCCATTTTTGCTGGACTTTTCATTCACACCATTTGATGTTATGATTAAAGATTAATATATTATCACGCAGTATTTCATCACATTATCAATCCATAAGTAATTAGCTTGCACAGAGTAGTTATCACATCGTGTTCCATCCGTGGTACATTTTACGCTACAATCAGTTTTAACTTTTTTTTTGAATTTGTTGAGTAAAAAACGAGGGAAATAAAATATTTCACAAAAGGAGGAGTAGGTAAATATACGATGATAGCATTTCTTGTTTTTGTCTTTTTCTTTTCTTTTTGATGGAAAACAAGTTTCGTTTATCAACTTCCTTTAGTATATTATTTCATCTTTGTTTCATATATGTTCTTAGTGGATTAAATAAATATGTCAATGTGTACCACCGCTGGTACATATGGCCTGAATGGAAAGTTTAGTGTGTACCATCGCTGGTACACGTGGGACGGAACGTGTTAATGTTAGGTTGTGAAGTGGTGAGTTAAAAGGAACATTCCTTTTTATGTTTCTGGTGGGTCACTTCGGATGTGATTCATTACGAATTATTAAAACCTGGTCAGTCTATCACTGCCGTGGTCTACTGTGCACAATTAGAAGGAATAAATATTATGTATGTTTTTTGTAAATAAATTTCTCCGCATGATAGCAACACGACATTTCTTTTCGCTTTACCTAATATTATGTAATGTTTTTTGTAAATAAATTTCTCCGCATGATAGAAACACGACATTTCTTTTCGCTTTACCTAATATTATGTATTACTTTTTAACTCTTAGATCTTATAATAACGAAACATATCCATGGTAGAGATTATGCTCTACGTACGACGAACCCTAAACAGTTTATGCTTTCTGTTACGACGCATCGTAATATAATTGCTCCCTTTTAATTTATTTAGTTTCGTATTCTCGGGGATTATATCAGAATCGTATGCCGTTTAAGAACGACTTGCCATATTTCAAAGAAATGACAGCTTCCAAACTATCGACGATTACTTTAATACATTAAAATACACTAAATGAATATGATGTCCGTTGGAAAAAACGGAATGGAGGAGGTGAGAAAATGGATGGAATTAATCGTTTACATTCTTTGCCAAGACCGTGGAAGGCTGTCCAACTAGCGCACACTTGTCCCAACTCGCAAAAACATGGCTAAACCGCATAAAAACTCATAAAAAAGGCCGGAAAGGTAAGGAAGCAGCTAGTGTTTCTAAATACTGTAAATTAACGGTGTAAGTTATAAGCCTAAACAAGTATCATAGGCGAATATTACGGTATATACACCTTTTACCTTACACATTTAACATTTGTGCATGAAACTTGACCTTCTACTTCTTACAGTGTATCTCGCGTTTTCAAAATATAACGATTTTTTAAATGCGACAACATCGCAGGTACAAATAATAAAAGCCTCATCCATCCATATCTTCGCAGACATATTATTAGAGTACTTAAGGAAGTAATAAAAATGTCCTTGACAAAATTTTCATTTTTGAGGTTCACCACATTTTAGCGACTCTGAAGCACTAGCCATTGTGTGATGACCCGCTATACCTCGCAAAAATAGAGAAGGCTCGCGGTATGAGGTACACAGTAAGGGAACAGTGTCGCTCGCATCGCCTATCCCCACCATGTCGGTCCTGGAAACCTGAGGTTAGCGAATGACCACCGAAAACAAAACACTCCATTCGTCATTCACATGACGACGCAACGAATGTGTGGCTCTTTCGGCCAACAACGCGTTAGAATCTAAAATAACGTCAGAACGAGGGATGTCTCTATCCGTCAGGCTAATCGGAACAAACCGCAGGCCAGAGGGCTTCTTTATTTTTGCGAGGTATAATCAACTGTGACTTCATGCCCTCTTTAATTCCTTAGCAGAGCCATAGAAAAACAGCCCCCCCTAAGTCTCTGCAAAACTTCGAATGACACACAAGCCTCACCACTGCAATGCATTGGCAGAATACACGTAACACATGTATCATCCATGAATCGAGTACTACTCGGAGATGGTAAGTTGGCGAACCCTTAGAAATTGAACGACATAAGGGCAAAAAGACTGGGTATTTACCGTTCCACCTTACCCCCTCCAGTTCAGACGCAATTCATAGAGATAAAGCTTTCGTATCCGCGGAAGTATATATACGAAAGAGCAACATAAATTTAATTCTATGTATATATGTGCCCATAATTATGAAAGTGGTCTAAGTCATATATTTCTTGTTTCGAGATATTTAATGGATTACATTTGAATAAGTTAGAAAATATTATGATATTATGCAACAATTTAATTTAGAATTGTATTAGTCATGATTAATGAAAATTTATTATGAATGTGAAATTTTGTGTGAATCTCATACGAAAATGTTGTTTTTAAAGTCTGAATTGACTGAGACCATTTTCAAAATTAACTGAATCACCTATAAAATGACTATAAAATCACCTATAAAATATTTAAGTGTAAGACTCCGCGCCAGCAAGGCGCCGAGCCGTGCTTTCTCATGCCTGGCTTTCGTCAAGAGGAACTACTTTCTCAATAAAACTGTGAAGAAAGAGGAGCTACTTTCTCTAGCGCGGGAGGAAGACGATCCTCGCCCCTACGGGGCCTTTTCAGGGAAAGGAGGTCCTTGAAGGACCTCACCACCGAGGGAGGGAAAGCGTCGCGGAAAGTGTCGACGCCTAGGACCCACCGAGGTCACATTGTCGCAATATCGTTGAAATATACTCTTTCTGAGAGAGAGTGGATATAAGTGGATCCTGACGCTTGTATTACTATATTATATCTGCCCACGTATCGGAAGATTCTATTGTACTATTTTTATATTATAATATATATTGTGAAAAGTATATATGTGTATATATCGACTATCACGCGAAAATTGTATGTACTCTTATATAAGAAAAGAATTGGACCTTAAAAACATATGTGCCCATAATTATGAAAGTGGTCTAAGTCAAAATTTTAAAAAAATGAGTTTATAAGTTATTACAAATCAGCCGACGACGATAATGATAACGATGGTAACATATTCTTTGAACGAGAAGCGCAAATTCACTCTTGTGAATTTATAATTTATATATAAAAATAATTTATATATTTTACCATTATGTCAACAGATAGCGGTTCAGGTAAGTTAACGACAACGTACTTATTATGTGAATATGTTAATTATTCGGATGTAAAGACAAAAAATATACGGAAATATTAAATTACTTCCATTATACACCACCACTAGACCAGTAACGGAAGAAAAACATAAAGATATTATGTGTTTACTACCCTACATTCCTCCAGTTTTTCAGGAACATTTTATGAATCTCAAAACTCATAATGATTAAAGCCTAAAATGATAAAAATGGATTACTTTTCAAAAATAATTAATAAATGTTCATGTATTACTTCATTAAAATTACTGTTTCTAATAAAACTCGTAGTTTTTGATTGCTTTAAGTCATTTATAGGTCATTAAGTTAATTTTGAAAATGGTCTAAGTCAATTCTATCTTTCAAAACAACATTTTCGTATGAGATTTACACAAAAGTTCACATTCATAATAAATTTTCATTAATCAAGACTAATAAAATTCTATATTAAGACGTTGCATAATATAAAAATATTTTTTAACTTATTCAAATGTAATCCATTAAATATCTCGAAACAAGAAATACACGACTTAAACCATTTTCATAATTATGGGTACAATTATAACTCTTTGTGACATATTTGAAGTTAATTAAATAATTACAGAAGTTTTCGCCATATCAACTCAATTTTTATCAATTATAAATAGTTTACCCAATACAACTGTAAAACAAAGCATATTTTCTACAATAAATAATTGAAATCATGAAATGATCACATAAAATTACAAGAAACGAAATAACATCGCAGTAAAATCCTCAAAAAATATACGAAACAGTCAACTCGTCTGAACAGCCATACAAATAACATGCAAATAGCATATAATTTCGCCTCATTCTTTCGATACCTCAATTATTTCCCACGCATAATAAGTATAGTGGGTCAAAATTTACTTGGCACCTGAGACGGAAGGGGAGATGCTTTCGCACCGCCTATCTCCGCCATGTCGGTCTTGGAAAACTGAGATCGACGAATGACAACCGAAAATAAAACACTACTTTCGTCGTTCACATGACAAAGCAACGAATGGCGGATCTCTCTTGCCAATAGCGCGTCAAAATCGGAAATGCGTGAGGGAGAGGGATGTCCCTATCCGTCGAGCGAATCAGAGCACATTATCTCTGAGGTGCCAAGTAAATTTTGACCCACTTTATCTTCCCGCACAATATAGCAATATTTTTAAAGTACATACAACAACACGTTAACACTATTCCTACCACGACCGGTCAAATGACCTCTTTTAAAATTTCGGTTAGAATTTCCTATGTACAACGTAATTGAATCGCCTTTAAACTTCACGACTTTTCCTCAAATATACGTATAATACATTCAAATTATAATACATTTTTCAATATTCACTTCTTTTTTTACTGTTCATTTTCTGAGAAAAAATTATCATTTGACAAATTCACCGATTGCGGTAGGAAAAGGTATACGTGAAGTGTCGGTAGGAATAGTGTTAAAAGAACGTATGAAATCAACCATGGAGGCTATTTCGAAAACATTTCATTGCTGAACGCAAAATTATTAGCAGTCATCAGGAAAGTGTGAAAGATAAAATAGAAGGGAACGATTAAGACGGCCTCCGGCGACGCACTGGCGTTTAGTTACTATCGGACAGCCGGCAAGCGAAGAGCGCAAGAGCGCCAACGACAAAGACTTGCGCCAGATAAACTCACGTAGAGAGAATAAAACAGAGACGACAGATACCAGCTATTGCATAATCTTCGCGGTACTGCCAAACGTGGAATTGGAAATGAGAGAACAGAGTTCACGATTCTGCCACGCTGTGTAGCGAATAGTAGTACGTTTTGCTTTGCTGGAGAATTACTGGAACTTTGGAAATCATGTACGGGCATGGGGTGAGTTAATTTGTATTCTATTCTGGCTATTTCCGACTCGTAGTTTCTTTAACAAGCAGACCGCGCTAATTGACGGTATCACGTTGCAACTACATGATATTTAAACGCGGCCTCTAATATCTCGTGAGAAGATACAATGTTTGTGATAAAGTCATGTCTGCGGTATATCGGATAGAAATTAATTCTGCGGCGTTTCAGCTTAAATTCATGCTTATTTCATAAAGGGACTGCTCACCTTCACTTTTAATATCCTTTGAAAACTATACGGAATTCTCATCTTCTTTATATTAAACTATCTTTTCAATGAAAATTTTAAATGCATTATTCTTTCTTAATTTTAGAATTTTACTTTTTGACTAATTCTTGTACTACCGTAGGAGAATTTAAATAGTACCATGGAATGACTTTCAATATGTTGAATGTTTTTGCCAACATGATCAAATGTATGATAAGATTACAGAGAAATGATTATTTGTAAACATTACAATGATATAATTATTTAAATCGTTACAGAACTGGCGATCAATGATCGCCATAACATGTACAGCCGCGGTAATTCTCGGAGCAATTGTATGGAACATGCGAAAAAGTTCCTCGTCATCGAGGAAAGGAAAACAGTGCAAATCAAAAAGCACGAAAGAGAAGACTCATAAGATCGAAGGTGATAATTGTCAAAATAACGTGAACAATGTTGCAGCAGACAGATCATTCGACAGCGACACGATTCCAGAGTTACCTAACCCAAATTGGGTTAAAGTGGGTCAGGTCCAGGAGTTATATGTTTATCCCATGAAATCAGGACGGGCGAAGGACATTAAACAGTGCTTTTTCACTGAGTTTGGTGTAAGCGTGCCGAGTGAGAATCGGTTAACTCTTTTCGACAGGTTGGTATAATTTTATTTCTATTATTTCTTTCTCGAGTACATTTTGATGCTAGTATAAATGTTGTTGTATTATGCCGAATTATTTAATCTTTCTTAAGAATTTTCTCATTGACGTAGTATAAAAAAGATATAAATATATGTTTATTTCACAAAATGAACTCGTTCAACCTTGTGACGATGATACAAGCATTTCTCAGTATGTTGTCTGTATTTGCACACAGATAACGCCGAAATAAAAAAAAATCGTCGATTAACAGCAATATCAACAGTCTATTATATAAGATTATATTTGAGGAATATTACGTGCCTAACATATTTTATTCAGTCAGATTAAAATTATTATTTATTATAAATAAATGCCAATACTTATGGTCAGTGTTATGCAAATTACATTATTAAATGTTACTACATGAATTTCGTGAGATCAACATTTTTAATTAATTTTCATCACTATAAATTAGTTATATTAAGAAAAGTGAAATTTCGTTAACTTGCAAGTATACTTACGAAACCCCTACATGTATTTCTAAAGAAAAATGAATTATTTTTACATTGCTAAATTTTCACTCGTAAAAAATTAGCAATAGAATATGCAAATATAACGTCACCAATTATTTAATAAAAGTTTCTATCAATAATATCATCGCCTTTACTCGGTATATACCGTATCAGATTTTCATACGAAGCTATTTTGAGAAGAAACCAACTTTAAACAGCTATCAAATAGGTGCAGATTTAATAGGTTGTTGTACAATCAGTCAATCAGTGATATTCGCGGCATACAGCTATTCACTTTTCCGTTTCTCATGATCTGTTACCTCGCTGTCCTACTTTCTGTTTGATAACACCAATTCTGTGCCAAAATGGTGGGATCATTTCACACAATTCTACATCTCTTACTTATTTTTTACCATAGATTGATCTCCTGTCCAGTTCTACCGTAATTATTGCGTCCTCTACATAAATATTACATTTCATACGTATTTCACTAAAAAAATTTAAATATTATTTATCAAAATGTTAAGATGAAGGAATGTATGCGAAATAATGATTTGCTGTATATAATTGCCCTTAACTGTTTTGGTGCCAGGGTTTTTTAAGAATCCGTGTCGGATTGTGCCATGCAGCGCGATGGCGCTTCGTTCATTTATTTACAAGAAATGCCGATCGACGCGATCGCGCTACTCTTTTTTTTCGTATAGAAGTAAATTCAATAAAAACAGCTTATTTATGCAGGTGGTTTACGATTATTTGAAAGAAATAGTAATTAGGAACCAAGCGCATTGCAAATTGACTGTCGTGACCAAATATCGCGACACAGTTCACCACAGTACGCGAACAGCGCGATCGCGCTGCTTGGCACTAAAACGGTTAAAAAATGATAGAGCATTGACGCTCGTAATGACAAGATTATTTGGGTTTAGAATGTTTTTAGTGTACAACGAGGAAACAGGCCGTTTTCAGACTGGCAGGGTTTATCCGACGATGATTCTAGTGAGCTTATCCGCGGTAGATGAATTCAAGGTAAAATTGGAAGCCGTAGGGATGCCCAGTGTCGTTTTTACCGTTCCAAAAGCCCCAGAAAAGGGCACCGAAGCCATCGAGTGCACACTGTGGTGGGGCGAGAAAGTGAGATGTATCGATTGTGGCCCAGAACCCGCAGAATGGATATCGAGGTACACCCTGCATAATTTTGCACCATTATCTATTAACTTTCTTACATTCGATTGACTGTTTAATTATAATTAGAAAGTTGAATTAATAAAAAACGTTTCTTGATAGAGATTAACGTTAAAGTAATTTTATATTCCAATTCATTGTTGCTTACTTATTGTGCTATTATCGGGTTAGTACTTTTAATCGATGTTCAATACTTATTGAATTAATATTTTTCAACATTTTTTATTAATAAATCTAACATTTTTATACGGATATGAAGAAGGTGGTTGACGAACGAACGTAGATGACTAAAAGAAACAATTAATTATATGATAATTGATAATTATTTCTTCGGGGAGTGTTATCAAAACTGTATAAATACAGTACAGTGTACTTAACAGGAAACACGTGATTTGTGTATGTCAGACACGTGCGGCCGTTTAGTCGTAGATCGTGAACACGCGACAAATTTAGCATGTTTAACCACCCTTTCAGAATACTGGTGTTAGTTTTCTACACCATTGTTAGATAGAGCTATATTGGAACTGTCTGATGCGTAGCATAACACTGCTTATAAAGAATATGCATTTTTTAACGTGTTTATAAACAATTTTGGGTATCCTTCAACTTTGTAAGCAGAGTTCCTTACTTTTGAATTGTATTCTTCAAAGGGTTGAGTCATGTCCTACTTCATAACCAGAGATAGTGTTTCTGGAATTAGATTAGAAGTAAAAAAACAATGAAACAAAATTACTAAAAAAAGCATATTTAATAAAATAAGTGATGTCTACTCTAAACTTTGAAATATGAATCCTAACTATAATATAGGAGGGTACCCATTCTTGTGCGTACCAATACTAATATCTTATTAGAATTTTTATTAAACTTTATCCAAAAGCTCCTACAACAGTGCATCAACTAAGAAGTGTTTAGCATTGATGTAAAAGTTTCAGATTCTCTTGGTATATCCAGTAAAAAGAATTCTTTTTTCCTATACTTAATATTTTTATCGATTGTCCCGTCATTGTAAACTTTCTCGTTCAAAAAATTTGTAACAGATAAACGGTTAAAAATTAGAAAAGCTAATGTTCCAGTTACATTTCGAATAAATTGAATTATATTTATTTTCGAGAAACAGTAAGCAATATCAAAAATTGTAGTCAGAAGTTCAAATGGATTAAATAACTACATTTCGAGATGTTTCAAAATTATTTTGGGTCTATTTTTAAAAGTACTCGTTCAAGTAATTACTTCGTAGCAAAACGGTATTTGTGCGATAAGTTTGTCTATTGAGAAGTTGAGATGTAAGATTTTGCACAGATTAACAGTTAGATAAGTGGATTATTATCAGTAAATCTCTAATCTGCCTCGTGCCTTTTGTCTGGAACACTCTATTATGATGAAAGTCTAACAAGTTTATTTTTAGTAGACAACGAGTTTAATCCATAAAAGTAGTCGACTTGCTTATCGAACACTTCCAAGTGGAAAAACACACTACAAGTGCTAATTTCCTAAATATGTGTTTAAATTTAAGAACAGTATTTGTATTATATTAATTGCTAATTTCAAATAATTGGCATTAATACTTTTGCGAATTATTGGTCTTCTTATATTATGTCGATTCTAAATGTCTAGCAACGCCATGTTTGTTGTTAAAAATACATTTTAAGAGTCAATATGTTCAAAACTATTGTATTAATTGTATTTTTTTAGATACTTTTCTTATTATAAAACACCTTGTCCAAGAATGTGGATAACAATCCTTTTAAATTTTAATTTTAAGATAGCAACAAATCTTAAAATTCATTATTGCTTGACATTACAAAGTTTAAGTACCTAGTAAGAAATACAGAAAAATGTTATTATTTACATATTTATCTAACGGTTACTCTAGATTCAAATATGGAGATAATTCGATTTTTTAATCAAATCTCTAACGTTTGAAATTACGTCTCATAACACTTGTCCTTTAACAATGAATTTTACATTAATCCGCTGCAGGATTCATCCCGTAATGTAAATGCTTCAGTAAAGTATATTTTCAATAGAAATTATAGGGATTAACTTGTCTTCTGTTATTATTTAAATATAATTTGTGATTATATCAGAAACAATCCTGTAACAGCATGATTAGTGTCACTACCCTCGAAAGGGTAATTAATGATCTCTACTTTATCTTTATTTATCTGATTCCGACATACTTAATTCTTTTCATTTTCATTTATGCATCACACCAAACACATACATACATCATCAGCTGTTTTCAATCGATATTCCTTGGCAGAGCCAGGGTCATCGAACTCAGCTGAAACATTTGACAGCCACGCTACACGTACAATAACATACAACCATACACATAATCATACAACCATGCATAGAACCTTCCAAACATTTCGATACACATACTAATAAAACAAACATTACACGCATTTTCCACCCCTCCATAGAAAATTCCAAACAGTTCTATGCAATCACATAGTTAAACATTTATACCTACACATCGCACACACTCAACAACGGAACAGATAAATACGAGTAACCGCATCCCGGCGAGACACTTACTCATATCGTCACGACAATTTAACACTTCCTCACTTTATACCCAGTATTTTTTACCTCCAATTTGTGTTATTCTTTAACACTAGAACTACCAAACCAGTCAAAATGACTGGTACACAATTTTTTCCAAAACTTCTCCTTTATAGAAGAGTCTTATAATAAATATTCTCTGTCCATCTTAAAAAACATAAATCACCGAATCTATTATCTTTCCCGCCTCTTAATTCCTCCTTTGACAAAGTACTTATTTAATATTTTGAAATATGATAGATTTAACGCCGGTAGTTCTAGTGTTAATAACAACATCAGAGTCTTCCGATTTCGGAGCCATTTCGGACGAGTCGGCAACGGCAAGAAACCACCAAACAATTAGAGTTTGACTTTTTACAATGCAGGTTGATTTTACTGTCATTTAAAAATATATGTACACACTTTAACAATTGTCATGCAGATATAAAATCTGGTATGTTATTGAACAATTCATTTATTAGACCGCAGTGTTTTCATTAGTAACCATAGTTATATACGTTATGGTTGATATAATGAATTCTGTTTGTATTAATAATAATCGATCATTATTAGTAATATCCGCGACGTTAGGTAAATATAAATAATAAATTGTAATAATTGTACATTTTATCAGATTATAAGAAATTTTTTATTTTTACACGAAAAACTTTTATGGCATTTGGAATTACGAGTGATTTTTTACTTTTTCCATTTGCAGCGATTTGAAGTGCAACCGCCTGTACCATTTCAATATTAAAATCCTTGACAAACAAAATTACAATTCAACCGAGTACGTTGTCTCCAAATTACTTTATTATTCGAATCTTTATTTTTTTCCGCTACTCGAAAAAAAAAGTTTTTTTGCAAATACTAAATTGATTTTATGTAGGTAAAAAGCCATGAAATTTTTCCTTATGACATTTTTTGGTATCTACGATAGTTTACGATTACTGCGTCGTGGCGGATCTGCACGGCCTATATATTGTATAATAAAACAAAAACAATTTTAATTTGCATTTTTTACAAAAACAATAATATTCTACAGGACAAGGGAAGCATTTGTTGCATAATACATTTTTTTCCATTCTCACTCGTTTATCAGATATAGTAACGTAAAGTGTCAAAACCGGCAAAGGAAAAGGATTAATTTCACGACTCCAGTGTAAATTACGGAAAAACAAAAACATGTAACTTTTATTTTTTATTGCTCTATCATTTAAAAAAGTTTGGTTAAAATCGCATCGCAAACTTTAAAGATATAACGAAAAACTTGGCATTTTTTAATAAAAAATTAAGAAAAAATCGTCAAATAAAATTTTAAATTCCATAGGTGTTTAGTACACAAAGAAGCGAATATTTCGTACATTTATCGTAAATCTCTATCATTAACCGTTTTGAAGTTATAAGCAAAAGAAGGAAAAATGTCGAAACTTTAAAAGGTGGTTTCACACCCTAAACGTGCGGCTTAGCCGATATAAAAAAATACGTATCGATTATTTTCACGTGCTTAACAAATTTACGAAGTTTCATTCAAATCGGAGGCGGACACCTCTGGTAGTTCCCTTGTTAGTAAGATGTAACGTTAATGCTCTCATATTTAATTATTACAGATTTTTAACTGGTACAAACTCAGGTTTGCGGCTTGCTTGTACGATGATGGATAGAAGGAACGTATTTCGTGAACCTTGGAAAAAGTTGACCGGAGTGTACAAATCATTCCAAAACGGAGATATGGTAATACTGAATGACCATTGCGTTAATTCTCATTATGCTAATTGGTATAACGTTTGATTGGATTTCAGAAATGCGCGAAGAATACTATTCCTTATACTCGTCATATATTGTTTTCAATTTTCGGGAATTCCGAAATTTTAGTTGACAGTGCTTCAATATTTAATAATAAATGTTTATTCTTTTCTTTCAGGGTTTATTTACCGATGCACTGAGTTACATGATAATGACGACAAAATCCGTGGAAAAGTTGAACGAAAAACTTGAAAGGCCAGTACCTGCCTTACAATTCCGTCCAAATGTCTTAGTCTCTAATAAGGAGGCATTTGAAGAAGATAAATGGGAATGGATAAAGATCGGTGAGCGAGCTGTAATTAGAAACGTGAAACCTTGTAACAGGTAAGAGTATATATTTTTTTTATGAAAATTATGATATTCTTTGAAGCAATCCTTCAGCAGATTTCTTATATGTAATGCTCCTATACATCAGCGGTATAGTGAGGAACCAGAACCAAGGCACTTGAGGGGTAATTTGCTCTGATTCGCCCGACAGATAGGGACATCCCTCTCCCTCACGTATTTTAGATTTTGACGCGCTATTGGCCGAGAGACCCGCTCATTCGTTGCGTCGTCATGTGAACGACAAAAGGAGTGTTTTATTTTCGGTTGTCATTCATCGATCTGAGGTTTCCAGGTCCGGCATGGCGGGGATAGGCGGTGAGAGAGCAATCTCCCCTCCCGTCCCAAGTGCCTTGTTTCTGGTCCCTCACTATAGGCAAACTACACTCGCGAGCCGGATCCGACCCTTCGCAGATTTTAACCCACTACGGCCCGATTTTTTTGCCGTCTCTAAAGATTAGTTACACGATGGCACACTGGCAAATATTAAAAATACAATTACAAATAAAAAATTTAACTTGATTTCTAAGCATTTCATTACAGAGAAGATTTATGATTTTCAAGAATTAAGCTAGAATAATTTGTACAATTAAGAAATGATTTCACAGAATGAAAACAGAACTGTGTCTTGAATTACCTTTAAATCACAAGGACCTATAGAGGGTTGAAATAATAGTATAGAAGTTTTCAATTTTCGTGTTTTAAAACAAATCTTGTAGGGGGGTGCTCTTTTTTAAATATTTAAAACTGTCCGTTGAAATTAAGATGTTTAATGAATTATATTGGCCCATAAAATTTTGTTTATTTTTTTACGGACCGCTCCTAAGAAAGTTTGCCATTCACTGCTATACATTATGCACATCTTCAGAGAGGATGTTTCAAAATTCACACAATCCCTATCTTTCTAAAATACTGGTGTTGTGTATACGTGTTTGCCATGTTCAAGTAAACCTTCACCGTGCCTAATTAAGTACAAATAACAATCATTCTAACAAGTAAACATGGAAGAATTTAACTATAAAACTGGTTGAATTATAATGATTTCTAATTATTATACCTTATTGTGCACATAACTATTTTCACGCGTGATTATAAAGAATTCTATCATTTTAAGAACATTAAAATTTTACGAAAAGTGTTTGAAAAAATTTATCAATAAAATTTGATGTTATACGTTGTGTTAACTCTTCACTTTCTATTCGAATCATATTGTAATGTAAGTACATTATCAAGTTTTCAATTTCTCCTTTTAAACCTTTGGATTGCATAGATCTTTAAATGTTTTTTTCAATAATTTCCAAAACGTCAAACAAAAGGTTTGAATCGTGTGATCTATAATTCTTGTAAGAGATAATAATAATCTACATTGTAATTACTAATTTGTATTCGAAACAAATCGATTACACCAGAAAATTGCAGTCTTCTAGCATCCACTATTAATATCACTAACTCATCAATCTTACTAATAATTATATGAAATATTTCAGCTATTTTTCAAATTAACTTTCCTTAATAAATTTTTTTTAATATTTTGTACTAACTTGGTTACATTTGTTTTAAATAAATACAAATATATTCATTAAACAAAATTAACAGATGCAACTTAGTGCGAATAGATCCGGAAACAGCTACAGTCCATAAGGAGGAGCCAACGAAAACCTTAAACTCGTAAGGAATTTATTTCGCTTTTAACTTTTTTTTGTTATATTATATCCATTTACCAAAGTGAAAATCAGAGACGATACTGACCAATTTTTGTGAAATTTTTAATTCAAATAACTTGTATTTAGCCTAAGAAAATAATTTGGTTGCATTTTTTCATTTATCAACGTGTAATATAGAACTTCGTAACAAAATTCGGTTCTTTCTTTGTTTATCATAAAACAATGTCCAAAAAATATATTAGTGTGAAGTAATGTGAAGAAATTCAAGTACTTTTTGCAAAAATTTCATGGTTTTTTGGAGTGCGAAACATGCTTATATAAGTCCTGTAAAATCTTCATTAGTGCGGACTCATTAAAGTTACGGTCAAAAAAGAAATTAATGAAAGAATGTGCGGCTCTAGCTTCTTTGATTTATTCTAATTCTTTCCTTCCAGCTTTAGAGAGCAAACAGACCCAGAACGCGTGGCCGTCGACGGAAAATCACCGCTCATGGGAATTTACTGCGGATTATACGTGACTGGTCAAGTGAATCTTGGAGATGACGTGTTCGTTCACGTTCCTGACGTGAACTCTGAACTTAATCACCACGAAACTGAAAATGGCAGTCAGTCTGCGTAAACAAGTGCCTTATTCAATGAACTTCTTCCATATAATTGCCTTTATCGAAATAAAGTAAATATAATACGATAGTTTGCGCTTCCGAAATAGGTGTTATGAAAAAATAAATTTAATATTAAGGTAGATTCTATTCGTGTAGAAAAATTGTTAAAAGAGTTACGAGTTAACTGGATACAGTAAGAGTTGAAAATTGTTAAAAGTTAAGTGCATATAATAACATTAGTTTGTGGTATGAATATCGAAATATTTATATACAGAAATAATATAATTTACCATTGTTAATTATGAGGAATATTTGCTTTTTTCTACCTATATATAGCGAATTTTCAAAGATACTCTACTGCCAAGAAAGAGCGGAAGACTTACTAATTGTAAAGCTATATCGTTAGCCAATGTTCTACTTGCAAAATCAGTTGAAAATTTGTAAATATGTAAAGTCGTTTAAGGCGTACTAGAATTTTTGTTATGCATAGCGTGTTCTTCATTCTTTAAAGTTACGAAAATTAGATTAATCGTTGATAATCACTGTTTTAATTTCTTTGCGCACAACAGTTAAACAGAGAGTATAAAACAGGAGAATAACGTAAAAAAAATGTACTGTTCAAAATAAGATCTATACAATTATATCATCAAAGTTTCACAAAATGCTTCTTTGCTAACCCGTTGAATGCCACCGATATTCCGCCATTTTCATCATTTTGACCGAATAGAAACTTTTTTTATTAAAATCACATCTTTACAATGCAGAAACCTTAAAGTCATAAATAGTTAGCAGGACTTTTTAATGCCACTATGTATATATTGAGTGTAGTAGAAAATTCGTAAATATTACAATTTAAAAGTCATATGAAATTTCATTAAATTCAATAGCGGCGGTCACCAGTGACCCCCATGGCGTTCAACGTGTTAAAAGAGAAGTGTCGCATAAACATAGTTCCTACCGTAGACTTTCTTTAATGAGGTGAATGAAGTTAAGAATTATAGCCCTGTAAGAACAATGAAATCATGTTATATGTATATACTTAATTGTTCAACCGTAATACAATATTTTCAAATACAGTGTCGATCGAAATATGTGATTAAAAATATACAAAATGTATGACAATATGTGGGACCCTCTTCAGAAGTGTGCAGAGGGCCCAGAAATAATACAAAAATATTCGTATTTACGTATACTCTGTTCAACCTTACTTGAAAGTTATGGCCGTTTTTGTTTTTCGATAAATCGTAACGGTTTCCTTCATACAAGGCGCTGGGAACGGTTATTCTTAGTCTGTGTTTATAAACACTGTCCTGTATTGTCTACATATTCCCCGATCTTGCTGATTTCCCATGATTCGTCAATTAAACCTTCCCAATCTAGTTTCTTCTTTTCGTAGAAACACTGAATAACGTTCTACTTACGTTTTCGAGTTACAAACGCTTAAATTAACACTAGATTTACGGCCATGAAATCTGTTACATTGCAATATATTAAATAAGGACTTTGGGAAAAGAGGGATGAAACGGCAAAGATGGTAATTTGTTAAGTCATTATTGCATTATAAAATACAGGTCAAATATCTACTATACAGCTTCTCTGTAAATTTGAGAAATGTTTATAAAGCAAGTAGGAGCCCGTCAATTTCACGGCTTCCGTAAATCTAGTGTTAAATGAATGGAATGTATTATTTTGGAGAAACTATAGACATGTACTTGATTCATTACAGCAAAAACTTTTATATAAAAATAAAACGCATACATACGAATCGTTTTCCTAACAGGCGTCGACCAGATAAACAAACATTTCAAAGATTAGATCAACATATGCACGATATGGGTTTCTTTGGACCGAGTTTAGGCGACCACAAACTTGCATGTAGATCGGCGTGGGAGGAGACATTTGTATCACCGTTGACGAAAAAAAAATCCTTTCGGGTTAGTAAAACATAAAAAGCCTTGTAACCTTCGATCAAGGACATATGTTCATGCGAACTTGTTACATTTTTTTCTTTTTGTATCGAGTTACGGTATCGGTCCCAACGGTTGTGTTATACCCTGTATATTTCATATTTGGGCCGTTATATTGGGTAATGGTATAAGTCCCTATCTTCTTATATTGAGATATTTGAGCGTTCGTACAAAAGCTGCCATGCTATAACATGTAACAGTTGAAACTTTTTAAACGAAATCATGAGGATATTTCATTTTATTTACTCTGCCATTTGAAATACGAAAAGAAGACATCTATGTTTAGCTAAAGCTAACTTAATACTAGAACTACCAAACCAGTCAAAATGACTGGTACACAATTTTTTCCAAAGATTCTCCAAGTTTATAGAAGAGTCTTAGAATAAATATCCTACGACTATCTTAAAAAACATAAATCACCGAATCGATTATCTTTTCCGCCTCTTGATTCCTCCTTTTTCAAAGTACTTATTTAATATTTTGAAATATAATATATTTAACGCCGGTAGTTCTAGTGTTAAATACTTTTCTCAAAACTGGCCTTTATCCCGCTTTCAAAAATAACGGCTCATACGTCAAAATGTTGCGGACTTTGTATTTATGTTAGAAACATTCATAAAAAATTGTTTCAAACATAAATACCGTTTGCGATGATTTTCTTACAGTATAATTATTCACTTTGTGCCTGTCAACGGTGAAAGGTAAAGGTGCGCGATAATTATTAAGAAATGTCAACAGTCTCTAATCTTATATTACGTCGTGATGTTGTGATTTTAATTTAATTTATTCCAAGTAAACATAAGCATCTGAAATATATCCACAGCGACGTTTTTTCATTTATGATGGCCTATATATGTAAACTGTTGAAGTAGTACCCTGTATATTCAGGGATAATTCCACTAATAAAGAATTTTGCTTTTATAAAGTTTGGCGAATAAAAAATTGGTTAATATTTTAACAGAAATAGAATTTGAAAAATGAGACAGATAATTATTATGTTCGCAAATAAAAGAAGAAAAGGATAAAAAACGTCTACTTCATGCAACATTAAATAATGAAATGTTAAAAATGAAATTAATATTTTCTTAGTCATATTTATCGCAATAATAATGCTTGAAAAAATGTTGCAAATGAAGCAAATGTTTGAAATTATAAAAGAGCGCATGTGTTATTACAACTTTCTCATTGCTAAACAATTTCTGTTTCCAAATGCAGAAAATATTACAAGATTTTTTCCTAGTAAAACATTTATGCATAGATCTATATACATTTCCTTTGATTCAATTTTGATGTAGGTACAACTTTAAATGATTTATAATTTTTGCGTCCTAATTTTGCGTCCTTTTCTTTTCTTTTACTATCTAAACACTTGCGTCCAGGTCCTCTCTTTTTATTTCACTTTTATTGTTATATACATCTGTCTCTCCTCGTTTCGCTTTACCTTTTCACTCTTCCACGTCATTTCCTCATATGCCGCTTTGATATCTCATCTGCACATTTCACCTCTATATCCTTTTTTCATAATTTCGTGGCTCCTACTTCGGCACGTTATGCATATATATCTTACTATTACTTCCACTCTTTACACTTTGTTCATTTTTACCTACGCTTCATCAAGGTTTTAACAACGCTTTTGCGTAGAAAGAGACTTGCACCACTTTCAAATATAACGGCTTATATTGTATAACAGTCCGTTTTATATCTAGTACTTTTTGCTTGGCCTAAAAACTTACGATAGATTAATAGATGCCTTTGTACTTTCAGATGGGATGTGATATTCAGCAGCAGTTAGTGCATTAAAAAATATAGATATGAATTCTTTTATAACATATGTTGGAATGTAGGAAATAGAAAGTTAAGTTTGTTCTTTTATTTCGTTGTCACATTTATATTATCGCGCGTTTGAGGTGTGGCGACATCACCTCCCATTTTGTTTCTTTGTACTCACGATCATTTTTTCCTACGGGCTTGTTGTAATGACGATAGATCGTCAACAAAATAATAGCGTTCTCCACACCTCCTGTGCGCGTTCATATAAAAGTATTTAGTTAAATCAACTAATGTATTTCCTGACATCGTTTAACCTTTGACACGTTTCTTAATACCATTAATACACTTGAAGATACTTACATAGGAAATTGTCCGTTAATTCTAACGAGTACATTTAAAATCACACAATTTTTGATCGCTTCCTTTAACAGAAATTCATTTCATTCTAAGGTACACATTTTTGCATTCCCTGATTGAAACAGTTTAGTTCGATTAAAGTTAACAACGCATATGAAATGAAATTTGTTCATATGCATTCAAACGTATCGCTTGCAAAGTTTATAAATAACGACTCGTGTTTAATCTACATACAAAAGTAACATATGGGTTATCACCTAAAGAATTTCATGTTTTAAATGTACTGATTGTGAGCAGGAATGTTGAAGTTATGACAGCCTACAGTCTCGCCACAACCGTAATTGTATCTTTGTGAATCAATGATGGTTCAGAAGCGCCCGGTCAGAGGCCTCATTAGATAAGCAGCGTTGAAAGTCGACGAGTGACTCTTACTACATTCACTACTACTACTTTTTCTTCAGTTATTTTCTTTTTCAAGACTTGAATTGTCTTACTGTGAGCAAACATGTCAGTGACAATTATCACATTGTTTAAAGTGAGTGCCATACTTTTGGGATTACTATCAGTTTCATACCAGTATACAAAACAGGATGGTAAGTAAGATTTTATTTCATGTTACTAACTAACATACAGGTAATTTTTATTTATAATTTTTTTTTTGACATTTCACATCGTGTTTGATATAGGCGATTAAATGTAAGTTGAACTACATCTAAGACACCACAATTTTATAAATTCAAATTTTTTCGAACAAATTAATGTCTCTTGTAAGGTTTTGAATGCAAGTATAGTATTTGTAAAAAACTTTCTTACTAAAATAATACATTAAAACGTGTTTAAAAATATTGATGTCAAATTATGACGAGATTTGCTTGCACTTGTTATTTTGGAAACTTACATTTTTGTGAGTGTAAATGATTTCGTATGATCATTGAAAAATCACCACTTTTCATCGCGCTTAAGCGACTTATGCCACTTTCAAAATAAACGACTGTTATATGTGTTAAACTAAAAACGGAGTCAATTGTAACATTTGGCATAAATACTTGCAGAAGAAGCACATGCACTTCTCCCACATTCAACAAGTTTAAATGTCACGGCAACTTTGTTACGATATGAGTCTGGCATCTCTTACAACAAACTGACATATGAACTTTGCGGAAGTTGTACAGATATTTTTACGAGATTTGTTGTTTTATTACGTGACATGTCTGATTGATAAATTTGGTAAATATAGAAAAAAGGTCCCATAACCCTCGCTCGGGTTTAGTTATCGAGATATTGGCAAAAACTTCTGTTACTACTCATTGAATTTTGTCCTATACGTGCAAGTCCGTGCATCTACTGTTTCTACAAACACACTACGCCGACCGGCAGAATCTTTATAACGGGTGCACTCGTCGAAAAATATAATTCTAATATTTATTGTTAGTCAGACCGGCTCACGACGGCTCTCGTTTCAAACTATTCCTAAGCAACACTAATTTATCTTTTTTGTACAGGCACCTAACTTAGATCAGACCTTTCGGGGACAGGTACCCGTGGCGAAGTTTACATAACAGGGTACCTGCGCTCGAAGTGTTTCGTTTAATTTAGCTGCTTATAACGAGAAGGTAAATAAGTGTTCGTTGGACATAGTTTTAAGAGAGGGCTGCCGTGAAGCGGTCTAACTAAGCATTGGAATTGTATTTCTGGAATATTCTTATGAGGTTTCTCTTCAGCGAGTACACCCGTTATTTAGACTCTTCGGAGCGCCGTGGAAACAGTAGATAAGCGGTCGCTTATGCTCACTCATACGGTGTCATGAACATTTATGAATAGTCAAAATCCAATGAAACAATGGGAAAAGTTTTTTGCCAATATCTCAAAAACCAAAGTCGAGCGGGGGTTATATGTATAGGAAAAAATTACTCAGAATAATAATGCTGAGAGTGTATCCAAAAATCATTGAAGTGGGTGGGTGGGACCTTTTCTGTATAATTACCATAGACTTCTTTAACGCTTTATAATTCAAGTTATTGTTCCAATTTTTCATCATTTCGCGAAACTAATTTCGCAACCTGTTTTCGTGCTTATTAATCCGTTTCACTGAATCATAGAAATAACTGTAGGTAGTGAGAGATAATATTGAATAAAGATACAAAATCATTGTCAAACCCGAAAGGTGAAATTAACACACTAGAAAACTAATTGCGGTAACAAGGTGTGTCAAGTGCAGCTTGACGTAGGCCAGGAAAGCATTAAGATTCCTTTAAAAGTAGTTTTTCAAATTATCAGCTTTTCTCTTATAAAATAATGATCAGTCACAAGTTTTGGAATGATGTTAGTTTATGCAAACTAAAATGTGTTTAATTGTTGTCTGATATAATTTTTGATATGGTTAAAAATGTAGTAACACTTTTTACGTACGTAGTTAGATGCACTTTTATTCTTGTGATTACCAAGTTCAGATTAGAATTTGAGCGTGTAAAAGCATACGTTCCACGTGTGTTCTGACGTGAATATTTTTTGTTAGTTTAACTTTATTGACTTGCTACAAAATCTTAAAAATTAAACACGATCTACAAAGTTAGCTATATGAACCGTTCACAGGCCAAAGCGATTACATCACTTTTTGAATATTTTAAAATTTAAGTCTCAAAGCACTTGGTTGAATGCCAACTTTTTATGTTTAGAATAAATTTCCGTAATAATAACGATTAGCATCATTAAATGACGAAGTGTGTTTGGCCATCGTATAATAAATAATTGATTTCAGAAGTTAATCTAATTAATACCAATGCTATACCACATTATTCATTTTATAATTCGTTAGAGGAAAGCTAAATGCGATTATACATTCTACAATATTTAATTGCATTTATATTTTGAAGGGAATTTTGAAAAAGAGTGTGTAGCGACACGCGGTTTACTATTTCTCGCAAGTCCTTATGCCGACTTGAAACTGCCGAGGTTCATACTACGGACCCTCAAAAAGCAATTTCAAGTCGCAGTTTTTCTATACGACAATGGCTAGTAAATAAATAAACTTTTGCGCGCGTACCGGTATTGCAAGGAAGCCAAAAACATCCTCTCTTTCCAGACACACCCTAAAGTGGAGGGAGTTTTTCTCTACCAATCATTTACAAAAACCAATCAAATTGTAATAGAGAAAAACTCCCAAAACTTCGCTCCGCCACTCAAGAGGCTACGTCGGAGGAAACGATCCTCCGACTAGTCACTTGGTCAGAGAGCCGTCGAGCGCGATATAACTAAAAGAAATATAACGTAGAAGCTACCAGTCTTCCGTTCCTAAAAACAAGACTCTATTTTCTCACCCTACACTTCGCATACCACAAGTGTATATAGGTCTGGAACGGTAACTTGGCAGCTGAGACGGAAGGGGAAATTGCTCTCGCACCGCCCATCCCCGCCATGTCGGTCCTGGAAATCTGAGATCGACGAATGACAACTGAAAATAAAACACTACTTTCGTTGTTCACATGACGACGCAACGAATGGCGGCTCTCTCTTGCAAATAGTGCGTCAAAATGGAAAATGCGTGAGGGAGAGGGATGTCCCTATCCGTCGGGCGAATCAGAGCAAATTACCCCTCAGCTGCCTTCTTAGCGTTCCAGCATTATACTATTTCATCACATTTCTCCACTTTTGGTTTTATGGAGTTAATCAATTTGGGAAGTGAGTTGCTCATACACAATATTTGTGTAGTTAATCGAAAAAGCCATAGCAATTGAATTTTGTTAAAATTATTACTGTTACTACCTTCGAAAGGGTAATAATAATCTCGATTTATTCTATTTATCTGTTCCGACAAAATTCAGTAATTTATTTTAGATTTCACATACATAACAGATACATCAAACATACATCAAACATACATCACACATACATCACATCTCATCTGTTTCCAATCGATATCCACGGAAGATCCAGGAGTCATCAAGCTCGCTTTTAACATTTGACAAGAGACACTACACATACAATAACACGTTTTCTTTACATATATTCCACGCAATCACTCATGGAACATTCCAGACAGTTCGATACATACACTAATTAAACAAACATTACACGCATTTTCATGCTCGTCATAGAAATTTCCAAATAATTCTATACATCCACCTGAACAATTCTTATACGTACACACCACACACATCTCACAAGGGAACAGATAAATAGAGGTACCCACTCCCCGCAGCGTCACTTCTGGATTTCTGCTCTTTGCATCAATACATCGCCAATTCATAATTCCTTATATTTACACCCAATATTATTTTATTTCGACAATTTTGTATTAAAACAAATCTTTACTCGTCATTCAAAAATTAGCCTCAGTGCATTAATTCTCACTGCGGCGAGATTGAAAAGTTACGGCTTCGATCTCAACATTTACCCGCGTACGTAAGATCGACCCCTCCGATTAATCCGCAAGGCAGGACAATACCGTCTTCCGATTTCGGAGCGTTCCCGAACGAGCTAACATCGGCACAAACCATCAAAACAATTACAACAATTATTCTTTCAAAAAACCTTAATAAGAGAAGGGCATTTTAAACGATGGAACAGCATAGTTAATTTAACGTAACTTCTATTTAATAACTGTTAGGACACAACATACCTCAATTGAAGTATTAAATAGCATTTCAGAATACTTTGGGCCACATAAGGCCCCGCAGTTCTCCAGAAATTCAAGCCAAGGCGGCTGAAAATCTTACTGAAAGGCTATTGGGAAAAGAACGATCAAAATTATTTATAATGAGCGTTGATCCTAAAATTGGTCCGATTGGGAAAGATACGTTTAAGGTATTTTCTCCGTTTTTCCTAGTGAAACGGACAAAACATTTTGTTGGACGTATTTAAAAGTACTTAGCAGTTAATACATGTACATCCCTACGAAACATTCTGCTCTTCATTATAAAAAATTAATTAGTAATATAGAATAGTGGTTCTACGTCAGCAGAGTCATATAATGTGTTTGCCTTGCAAGTTTCTGTCTCTTATCCACCGTAATTGTTCCGTAAATTGTCCGTTTCATTCTTGTGACTTAAAGCTAATTTCAAGCGAGTATAATGATACATAATGATGCATAAATTTATTACTAGATAACGAAAAATGCACTCGGTAAAATTGAAATACTCGGAACGTCAGGTATAGCAGTTGCATGGGGTTTGCATTATTATCTAAAAAATTACTGCAATTGCCACGTATCATGGGAAGGTTCACAGCTTGAACTTCCAAAAACACTGCCAGAAGTCCGCATTAAAGTAACATCAAATGACAGGTTGTAGCTATATTATGAACAGTAATCATCTTACACTGCTCGCACATATTTATGACGTGTTTCTATTGGTTGCATTAAAATTAACAGATTTAGGTATTATCAAAACGTATGTACGGTGGGCTACACTTCAGCATGGTGGCAGTGGAGTCATTGGGAAAGGAACATTGATTGGATGGCTCTTAATGGAATTAATTTGGCTCTCGCTTTTAATGCCCAAGAGGCCATCTGGAAAAAGGTATACCTCGAACTAAATCTCACTCAGCAAGAGATCGATGAGCATTTTGCGGGAGCGGCATTTTTACCATGGTAAAGTACATTTTTGTAAAGATTATCTTGATAATGAGGACTTCATTCATTTCTCTCTAGCAATCCCGGCTTAGATCAACCAAACGTTTTCGAGAGTTTTATGAAAAAAAAAGAAAAGGAAACGGTCGGTTTTTCCACCGAGCGGCTTTTATGTTTTTCTGACATGTTCTCATTTTAAGTAGTAATTTTATGCAGGGTGTATGGTGCCTGAAGATACATACCTCGCGTATTAGTATTTTTAAACTCTGTATTCGGCTTTCGCCATACCATACATCTCCCATCAGAACCGTAGACGTTAAATTTGCTCTCATCAGCAAATATAACATTTTCCTACCATGAATTTTCTGCTTTTCAAATACCTGAGATATTAATTCATAAAGCTAGTCGTACATTGGTGTCCGAATATTTGTGGGAGTCACTGTATATGTATGAGTTAATGAACAACAAAATTCATAGATATAAAGAGGAAATAACTTCCCACCGTTGAATCTCCTTCGTCGCGAAGCTTCATTTCTACTTAATCATGAAATCTTGGTCACGTTAACTTAAACGCAAAGTCTTAGACATGACTTAAACTGGGAATCTGAACATTCGGTAGTCCTAGCTACTGAATATTCGGATTTCTTGGCCATTCGCTCGATACCATTTATTATTCAATAAAATATCGTGCTAAAATGACATTTAAGATAACTTAAAATGATAATAAATGATATCGACCCGGGTCCCACCGCGAGGAGGTTGCCAAGAGTGAGGACCCATACATGCAAGTGTATTCAGGACGACGAACACTATACGAATCACTTTGTGGTTATTGGAAAAGAGAAAAAAATTTTAAATTTGTTGGACAGTGTAATTAGTAGACGTACATTAGATTTCTGTTGTATTTAAATTTAATTGCAGACCCTGATTGCACAAAGAAAGCCAGTACTATGCAAAATTAATCCACTCTCGATGAAATCTAATGTTAATTCTTCTCATTAAAGCACTCTAATTCTCTCTGTTAGGTTCAGAATGGGTAACATCCGCGGCTTTGGTGGAATATTAAGTTCATCCTGGCATGAAAATTCTATTCATTTACAACATCGCATTCTTCAAAGGATGAGAAACCTTGGAATAATACCTGTTTTGCCAGCATTTGCTGGCCATGTGCCAAGAGCCTTTTCGAGGCTGTTTCCTGATGCAAATATGACTAAAGTTAGTACTTGGAATAAATTCCAAGACAAATATTGTTGGTAAGAAGTAATTTATTTTTAACACTAGAACTAACGGCGTTTAATCTATTATTTTTACATATATTTTAGAAAATTTTTACAAAAAATTAGAAGCCAGTCATTTTGACTGCTTTGGCAGTTCTAGCGTTAATTCTGTGAAGCATTGTTAAATTTCGAAAATCCAAATAATCGATGATTCAATGAGGAATATAATTCAATGTTAGTTTGGAATATTAAGTCGTCTCATAAGTTCGCACTGTTTCTCTTTCTGCAATATAAAATATTTCAATTTTATCTTTGAAGCATACGAAAATATATAATTAACTTGTCTTTCTAGAAGTTCTTCCCACTTTTTAAGCAAAGACCTTACTCCACTCATGTAAAATTGCTACGGGTTATCCGTAATCCGAAATAGATAGAAATCCGATGGTGAATCGTCCAGAGAATTAGATGAATGCGCTTACAAACCGAGAAATATAAGAATTTAAAAATCTGCATTTTAATCAACACCGATTTTTGCAGAAATGGAGACTGATAGACAAAAATACTTTTCATATTCGCGTTCAACGCTATAAAATTCATAAGAATCAGTGTAAATGTTCTTTGTGACGAAAAAAATTTTCAAAATTCTACAAAATTTCGTAGACAAGTGATAATTCACAATGCAAAGGGTCAACTTCTCTTTGAACAACGAATGTTACTCTTCTTAGTGTTTACAAGTACAAATGGAATATGCTATTATTGAAGTTTTGAATTGTGATACAATAGTTCATAAATTTTATTAAACTTAATGATATCCAATTTAAGAACTTGATTTTCATTAATTAGGACGATACATTTCCTGTGTTGAAAATATATTAAATACTTCTTGGATACTCAAGTATCATTACGTACTGATAGATCATTACGAGTTCAACATTATCAATATACGTGAATATTTAATTTCAGTCCCTACCTTATAGAGCCTACGGATCCGCTGTTTCAGAAGGTCGGCCAAAAATTTCTGGAAACGGTAAGATTTCACAGCCTTAAAGAATATACTTTTTGTCATTGCTTGAACCATTTTATAGTAATTTATATTATGCTTTATTCGTTGTAATTTCTGACATTTTTATTTATTGACTACAGTACATTGAAGAGTTTGGAACTGATCATATTTATAACTGCGACACTTTTAATGAGAACGAACCATATAATAGCGAATTAGCTTTCCTGAGAAACGTAGGACATTCAGTCTTTTCAACTATGAACAGCGTTGATCCGAAAGCAGTATGGTAAGCAGTTTTGGATGACAATTATTCTTTCACTTAAAATTCAAGGTCAACATCAATTAACTTCAAAAGCTACTCAAAATAATATGTGATAGCAATGTATACAAAATTCTTTGGATCAAATACTTCTGTCCTTGGTAATATATTCTTGTTTGATCTTTTACTATCAATTAATCAAAAGAACCTTACTGACGTGTAAGGTAATTTATTTTGTTATATTCAAAATTTGCAATTGTTACGAATTTCTTTAAAAGAAAATATACTTTTAAGAAAAATGGAATTTATCTTTCAGATAGAAAGACAGGTATTCTGTAGTGGTCTTGTTTGCACAATGCATTAAGTGAATAAAAATCGCAGGCGAAAAATGAAAAATTCTGTTATTAAGGAAATTGTAATGAAAAGCTGCCAATTATGGCAACTATTTATATGTATATATATTCTGTATTATTACCACGGTTCAATTATTTAAGCTAAACTGGCCTTAGGAACAGAATTTTATCAAAGGAACACTGATAACAAAAATATTGGGTCGCGGAAAAAGTTTCTTCGTATCTTACCGTAAAAGAGATACAAGGTTTTTTCCCAGAAATCACAGAAGTTTCAGGGTGATTGAATTAACGGCATACATTTCGTTTAATAAACTTCATTTAAAATATAAAAAAAAACTTGTTTCACTTTTGCTCTAAAATACGAAAAAACTTTTTCCCCAACCCAGTATTATCCGAAAAGATATTATAATGAGTTAAGTTGTCAATAGAGACAGCCATTATAGCTATTACATTATTCAACATAATCAAAATATAAAATTTATCAAGTTTGTTCTGTTTTTATAACTATCATCCCTCGTAAGATGTTAGAACGTTTCTAGTTAAACAAGACACCCTTCGAATATAAGGAACTTATTGGAAGATGACAATGTAACACATAATGCGAAAATACAGCTTTCGAAATTAAGTTATCAATAGCACAACAAAAGTAATTTGTAGTCAATTGTCAATGCATGCTTTGACAAAAATGCAAGGAAAAATTTTTTGATTCGAAGGCTGATGCAAGGCTGGTTATTCGTACATGAGGTTACTTTCTGGACAGAACCTAGGGTGGAAGCTTTTTTGACTTCGGTGCCTGCAGTAAGATCTACAAAACGCATAATTCTGATATGTATACACCTATCCCTCGATTTACACGGAAGATAGGTTCCTTAGAAAACCGTGTGAATCGAAATCGTGAAATTTGATACGTAAAGCTCCGTAAATCAATAACAAACTAAAACGAGTATAATTCAGTCATCTATTTCAAAGTTTACCCTTTGTGGACGGAGACATTTTTGAATATTGAGAGATAACCATTTATTTTGCGATCCAAAACCATCTTTTTATCAGCAAGTTAGGCTTTTAATGTATATACATTATAAATTACTATTTGTTTAATCATACTTCAACGGTTGTATTTCAATTTTTCAACTCTAACTGTGTATGCAAACAGCGATACACTATAATGAAATATTTTCTCAGATCACATATATGCGTCGCTAGTCCTCGAAGGATTAAATAGAAATAACTAAAAGCAATTTTTTTTAGAAATCTCTTATTCTAAAAACCGTCTAAAAGCGAAACCGTGTAAATAAAGTACCGTGTAAATTGGGAGATAGGTATATTAGTCAATCTGGTGACAAAGTCATTAGTCATAATTTACATTTCAGGGAAGAATGATCATACTGGATCTTCAATCCGAACAGTTTCCACAATATGCCAGATTTAAATCGTATTATGGACAACCTTTTATTTGGTGCATGTTACACAATTTTGGTGGAACACTTGGAATGTTTGGATCTTCTCAAATAATTAATCAGGTGAATTGTCTGCAAGAAATCACAGCGATAAACGTGTAATGAACTATTCATTTAACCAGTTAAGTGTGGCGATCTCTTTGCAAAGCGCGCACCAGTGTATCGCGATAATCACTGCTTACCAGTTAGCTCTCAGGAATTTATGAATCCAACTCAAATTATTTATAATTTTTATTTCTTTGTTTCATTTCTTCTCGACCACTAAACATTTTAAACATATTAAAATTTACGAATATAATTTAGTTTTCGCCAAAATTATAATTTAAATATCAAATTGTAACAAAATTTTACGCATGACGGATATATTCCTCATGACTCAAAATTCTGCCACATCTTCATGCCGGATATAGTCGTCAGACACACTTAACTGGTTAACACTAGAACTAACAAACCAGTCAAAATGACTGGTACACAATTTTTTCAAAAAATTCTCCAAGTTTATAGAAAATTCATAGAATAAATATTCTACGTTCATGTCAAAGAACATAAATCACCGAATAGATCAACATTTCCGCCTCTCGATTCCTCTTTTTTCAAAGTACTTATTTAATATATTAGACTATACTAGATTTAATGTCGGTAGTTTTAGTGTTAAGCGATAAGTACAAGATGAATTGCGGTTCTTTACATCCGTTGACTAAAGATACTGAGGGACAAAAGTACAAAGATAAAAACAACACAATCATACAACGTCCAAATAAATGACGAGCAAATTATGACCCGTTTAGAGGTTTTATTCGGCCTGCTGTAGATTTAAAATAACAGTAATCAGATTATGAGAAACTTTTAGAAATGCGGTCACAGCTTCGTTCATCGCATTCGTATTAAAGAATTTGTTAAATAATATTTTTTTGAGACGTTAGTGACCTTTATAATATATAATTTTTTAAAACTTACTTATTCTTGTACTTATAATTGCATCGACTTTTTCTTGTTCCTTCTTTGAAGCGTATTTGTTGAAGTTAAGTATCGGATACGAGTCAGTAAATATGGACAAGACAAACTATTGCAAATCTATTAATAACTGTTTTTCGAGATCCCTGATGCCATTACTGCCGAGCGTCCTATTATTTAAAAAATCCAGTAATTATAATCGGGTGCAAATATACTTTATATTTAATGTACTATAAATGTAGAAAATGACCAATTCATAGAATGATAACCTGTTCATAGAAAGACTTTTCGTTTCGCAAGAAGCTTGCTTTTGTTGCGTACGACAGAACAATTAATAAATTATAAGTATGCGAAGTACTACTTGCCAATTCCTCCACAAAGTGATTCAAAGTTTAAAACCGTACTTTGAGTGATCTATAAAACTGGTTGAATTCTTCAAACATAATTTCTTTACTATTGACAAATTACGAACAGTAAAACACTGCTATTTCCATAGCGTGTCATCAGTGGCAGAAATATGGAGGGTAGTACGATGGTTGGAACTGGCTTGACACCGGAGGGCATTAACCAAAACTATGTAATTTATGATTTAATGAATGAGATGGCCTATCGTCGAGAGCCTGTTGACCTGGATGCTTGGTGAGATTAAATTTCCCAAAGAGCGCTGTAAATTTCGCATTACTGAGAAGGGAACATATCGAACTCGAACACGCCGATTTCAATGGAATTTACGTGACAGATAGTTCTCAAAAATATTATTGACTTTTTTTTTATCGTCAGCCATCCATTTTGTAGAGGTGGAAATACCCCTCAAAGTTGAGTGTTGAAAGCGCATTTTTTGGAATATCTCGGTAAGCAGTGATCATAAAAATTTTTTTTTTTCTCAAATTGTTTGTTCTTTAACAAAGAATTTAACTGCGTAAGAAAAATTGCTTAAAAATTATTTGTTTAAAAATGTATTAAAAAATTGTTTTTTTTTTGTTAATATTTCCCGGTAAACATTCTTCCGCTATCGAATAAATTTACCTACGTAAACTATGATCCTTAGTAGAGACGTGTTTTTGGAATTTTTTCGTTTTCCAATAAATGCGTTTTCAAGCCCCAACTTTGAGGGTTATTTTTACCCCTTCGGAATCTATGGTTGTCGATAAAAAAATACTTGTCAAATATTTTTTTGAGAACTAGTGTTGTACTACAAGTGAAACATATTCATGCATGAAGATTTCACGTAAATCGAATAATAACCTGACTGACTTTTGTTTATATGTGTACCTGAAAATATGGACATTTCGAAATGTTATGTCTTCTTGTATTAATTACATAATTTGAAGAGTTCAGAATTTTATTAGCTTTATAAATTTCTCGAGAATGGCTTTCACAGGTTGCTAAAATCTCTCACAACTCACCATAAAGCATCCCCTGTATGAAAAGTGTTTGCTTGTTTCGCATCTGCTTATTACTTTCTTTCTTATGTTTAATTATTTCTTAGGTTTACAAGATACGCCAGTAGACGTTATGGTGCTTGGAACGAATATGCTGTCGCTGCATGGAAAAATTTAGGAAGAACAGTTTACAATTTTATTGGTAAAGAGAGAATTAGAGGGAAGTATGTGATAACCGTACGACCGAGTTTAAAGCTGTCTCCATGGGTAAATATTAGTTTAAATAATTATTTTACATTTACTAATGCCAACTGCCGTTGCACAGAAATCATATTATTTGTTAATTTACTTTTATCCCCTTCGTACAGTTATGTTCCATGCGAACTATCTTTAATTTATTCCACAACATTTTAACTTATCAATGTGCTGACGTGATAATGTATTAACCCTTCGTACTCATATGTTAAGCTACATTTGACAAAGCTTTGTATTGGAACTAATATTATACCGCATTAATTTTGACATTGAAACATAATAATTTCATATCTTTACCTAAAATGTTCTTCAAGAACTGATTCGTCAATTAAGAATTGTCAAAAGATTACAAACATAATTCACAGACCAAATTGTTGAACTACTATTTCGTTTCGATAAAGAATTTCTTTAACAATCTTACGAAAAGAAAAATACTTTTGTAGTTACAGGGATTAATTATTACTTATTGAAAAATAATATAATATAATGTACTGTTCTATGGGTACATAAAACAAACGGAAAAACAAGATGAGAGAGTTAGGGTGAGTATGGAGATGGAGGCTCGCACTCCTAGTCAAGAGATCCCAATTAACACTAGATTTACGGGCGTTAAATCGGTCACACTTAAATATATTAAATAAGAGCTTTGAAAAAAGAGGGATCAACGGGTAAAGACGAAGATCGGTTAAGTAATTTGTATATTATAAGATACAAGTGAAATATTGACTGTACCACATCTCTATAAATTTGGAAACCGTTTTTAAAAAAGTAGGAATCCATCAATTTGACGGCTTCCGTAAATCTAGTGTTAAAATTCCCCGAGTTGAAAGATAAATACTCCTTGCAAAGTCCTTAACAAACGCCGACAGAAAGCAACACGCGAGAGAATAAATCTACGTATTTTCAATCTTTTGTAAGGGAAATGAGGGAGAATCACACAAAGGTTTATATATTTTTCTATGGATTATTTTCATGATAAGTTTCACTCAAAACTGCCCTCCTCTGGACTTTTCACTCTGCATATAATAACCTAAACAAACGAATATATTGTTACGCCGGCATGAAGTTGGTGTACCGAACGAGCTGCTCCCTCGAACCTATCAGATTCGAAGATCGAATCGGGATATCGATCGGCCGGTCGCATTGCATAGAGACCGGAAGTGTTGATACCGGAAGTCGCCACTGGACCTTCGAACGTTACGGACGTTCGAACGCAGCTCGTACTTATTTTGTTGTAATCTAAGGATTCTATAATGCCGAGACCAAAACGCTCCTCCGCCAGGCACAACAATATTAATCAATGACTCAATTAATTGATTTAACACTCAAAGTTTTTGAAACCTTCCCCGAAAAATGTCAATCTCTTTCCGTGTAATCCTACGTTTCGAGAGCTGTTTATGCTCCAAATCTCCGTCCTTCGTCCACCCAAATGTCCCGTAAATTATCTGCCCCGTCCTTACCCTCAACAACTATTTCCAGCGAGCACTCGACAGTTCTCGGTACTACAGATATAGTAATTATATTGTGCAATACCAATTAATTTGTCATAGGAATTTTATAGGAGTAGACAGAGTGCGCGTTCAATCAATCGCAGCCAAATTAATTTGTATGGAATATATATTTGAACCTTAGCAGAGAAAGAGTAATTAATGTTTCCGCGTAGAGTTTATAAAGAGAACTGACAGGATGAGCTCAAAAAGAGCTAGGGCGGCGCAACACTTTACCGACCGCTATAGTTTGAGCATTCTACCCACTTTAAAGGATTTGTTTCGGTTTAGATTTCCTAAAGAAAATTACAATCTCTTTGAAAATTACAAATGCTTCTCATCGACTCCTTAACACAGTTTCACTACAATAATAAATAACAAATTAGTGATTGCCGTGGGAACCGATTAATAAATCTCAAGTCTAAGCGTTGGTGGCAAAAGGCCTATTTATAGGCTACCGGTCGGTAAAGTGTTAAGAGTCATAATGTAAATCCAAGTCCTATTCGCAGTGCTGTACGCAGTACAAATGATATGTGGCCACCTCTCGTATAGTTCTAACAGAATTAACTGCTACATTTTTTCGTTCGTGTAAGGCTAAGAAATTTAATTACGCCTCTGAATTAAGTAAATATATACAGTATGGTTGGAGATTTGAAAAAATTTACACCACATCAAAGTGATCTTTAAACTCAGTGAAGTTTGAGATCTATTAATTTAAAGGAGTACAGGGTTAGGCGATTGAACTGTTACTTATTCAAACGACCATATCTTTTTTGGGTGAAATTATTTTTTAATGATTCAAATTACAAAAATGTGTGGAAATAATAAAAGTTTTAGAATCCATTCACTTTAGCTCGATGTGGCCACCTTTTGCCTTGACTATGGCCTTCAAACGGTTCAAAAATGAGTTGCATGCTGCACGAATATGATCATGCGGTATTTTGGCCCATTCCCGTACAATGGCTTTCTTCAGCGCATCCATACTGACATATTTTTTCGTCCTCACCTTGCTCTCCAAAATGGCCCAGATGGAATAGTCCATCGGATTTACATCTGGCGAATTCGAAAGCCATTGTGTGGAAGAAATGAAGTGTGGAACATGGTTACACTATTACGTTTGATTTCCATTTCGAATAACTTTTATTCTATAAAACTTAGACGCAAATGCTTGTGGTAGTTTGTAAATAATATAAATAGCTGTCATTGGTATGAATTTGACATAGTTGCCAATATCGCGTTGCCAGATATACCGGTGTGAAGTTGGTAACACTTCAATCGCCTAACCCTGTACATAATTTTCTTCTATTTTCACACAGATATGGTACAGTCGTGAAACGTTGTACTCGACTTGGAACACGTTCTTGAAAGCACGGCATGGCAGGAGGAACAGTACACTTTATAGACACGATGTTGTTGATCTAACAAGGCAGGCTTTACAATTAAGAGCAGACGATCTTTACACACTGATCATAGATTCTTTCAAAAAGAAGAATATTACTGCCTTCAAGTAAGTATAACTTTGTCAATAACTGAATATTTTATCTCCTTTTCAACTACATATGTATGCTACAACGTTACAATGGAAAGTTCTAACCCAGCCATAGAGATTATTTCCTGTATTACGTTTAATGACATATTTCTTGTACGGGTATTGGGACCATGGAATCCAATGTTACCGTTGTATCGTGATACTTATTTACTTTTTAAATAATTCTAACACTCGAACTACCACAACGAACAAAATAAGGAGATTCGAATTTTTCTATAATTATCCCCAAAATACATAAAAACAGTGCAATAGATATCCCACATGTATCACATAATATATAAATTACTTAATCAAATAAGATGATCATCACTTGATTCCTCATCACTGAAATCACTTACTTAACACGTTGAGCGCAACGTCAGTCCCTGGGGACTGACAGTGAACTTTCCGTTCAGGAGGCCTCAGTTCCCAGGGACTGACTGTGAACTTTTCGTTTGGGTGGCGTTGATCCGTGGGACTTACAAAAAACCTTTTGTTTTGATGACATTGGTGCATGAGACCGGTATGCACCATTATCAATGTTATAAAGTAAATGTTGTAATTTAGCTCAAAAATTGACTAAACAGTTCGGTACCTTTTGTCATATATGTAAATCTAAACCACATATTTGCCTAGAATGTTTTAATGAACTTCATTAAAATTACAACATTTATTTAATAACCTTAACCTGTTAACCGGGTAGGACGTAATATTTCGTCATACCAGGAAGACAACTCTAATGCGTATGACGATGTCTTTCGTCGTGGCAATTTTTAAATATGGTATGTTAAACGCATTACGTTTTACGTTATTCGTTTCCATTAAATTCTACCGTGGTACTTTAGATGTGATAATATTATTTCTTACTGCGAAGAAAAAAGTCTCCAGTTTGAAACGAGTTGAACAAAAGTTAATTCCCCGGTTAACAGATTAATCATGGTGCATCCGCTCCCATCTTCTAATGTCGTCTAAACAAAAAGTTTGCTGTCGGTCCCACGGATCAACGCCGCCCAAACGAAACGTCCACTGTCAGTCCCCCAGGGACTGACGTTGCGCTAGACGTGTCAACATATAAATAAACAGTTTTAACGCCGATAACACTTGGTCTAAATATCTCGTTCGCATTGCATGGTCGGAGACCATTCCAAGTCGCTCGAATACTCGGCGAGCAGGAATAATAACAAAAACGGGTCGACCCGCACATCAACAAAGGCTCGCTCGCGTTGGTATCGTTTGCAAAATTTATGGCACGCAGTGCATACATTTCTATTACTTAACAGCGGATTAGCAATGATCCTGACAGGTCTTACCTTTCATTCGGTGTTGAGGAGGTATCTCATCGCTGCGCTGGCTGCAGTTGAGCCGTTACATCTGAAAGGGTAGAAGTCCATTTCCTCTTATGTTGAGACATGTGAGGAGTCGCACAAAAGCTTTGATGCTATAACATGTAACATTTGAAACTTTTTCGGCAAAATCATGAGGATATTTAATTCCGTTTATTTTGGCATTTGAAACGCAGGGCACCCATGGTTAGCTAATAGTAACTTGAACACACTTTTCTCAGAGCTGGACTTTTACCACTTTCAAAAATAATGACTCAGTTGATGATGACCGATGTCAGCATATCACTGAAGCTGGATCGGTCGGTGTACTTACCAAAGAATTTTGGCAAGGTGACCACCGGAATCACGGCGTCGCTACTTCCTGCGTGGACGACATTCTAGCATAGGATTTCGGAACGCGATTGTTGGGGAAGAATAAAGGAAATACTGAACAAAAAATATGTTTAATAAAAATAACACTTAAAACTAGAGTTAAAAATAAACTGAAAATAACTATTACTACGAATTAAAAATGATCGTCTTAAAACAGGCAAGCCGCTTATTTGATCGCCGCATGTGTCGTTGGAAGAGCTCCGCCTGCTACTCCTTCCCGTGCGGTTGAGAGCTCGCTGATTGCTTTGCCTTTCACTTACCAGGCACGAACCTATTAAAGCTGGGGAACACTTTTTGGCAGCTGAGGGGTAATTTGCTCTGATTCGCCCAACGGATATGGACATCCCTCTCCCTCACGCATTTTTGATTGTGACGCGCTATTGGCAGAATGAGCTTCGCACACAAATCAGATTGCGTGACAAAGAGAGAAAGCGACAGCCGTGAAACTGAGTGCGACAGCACGAAGTCGAGCGTGAAAGTCGAAGCATTGGCGTACGCACGAGATTTGTACAATCAAGATAGGTAGATACCGATGTTATCGACTTGCATAGACTATCATATTTCAGTATCGGTAAAACAGATTTTGGTCCGACAATTTGGAATATTCATATACGTGAAAGTACGGCAATGCTACGACTATGTAAAATGATACGTCACGAGGCTGAGCGCCACAATTCCAGGAAATAAGAGGACGGCACACGCGGACTATAGCGAGGGGGTAACTGGTGCAAGAGCAATCTCGCCTTCCGTCTCAGCTGCCAAGTAAGCGTTCCACAGCTATATAGATCTGGAACGGTAACTTGGGAGCTGAGACGGAAGGGGAGATTGCTCTCGCACCGCATATCCCTGCCATGCCTGGAAATCTGAGATCGACGAATGACAACCGAAAATAAAACACTACTTTCGTCGTTCACATGACGACGCGTCGCGACGCAACGAATGTGCGGATCTCTCTTGCCAATAGCGCGTCAAAATCGAAAATGCGTGAGGGAGAGGGATGTCCCTATCCGTCGGGCGAATGAGAGCAAATTACCCCTCAGCTGCCTTCTTAGCGTTCCAGCATTATACCACGAGCGTGATGATGCATTGGGGCGACATTCGTATCCAACCACTCGCGCTGGAAAGATATGCCACGCGCGTCGGTCACAGAAATCAAAACGATGTGCGTGACACGTGGACTAAGGTTATTTATCGAAGAACAGTTTCAGATTGCAACACGACACGTGTAGGATAAAACAAAAGTATTCTTAGTGAAAAAGTATGGTCAGATACGACTTAAATCAAATGCAATTAATAGATTTTAATGTTTTTGAATTTATAGCAATGGTTTTGGTCAAACATCTCGATGTCAAAATGTAAATTTCGGCAGAAATCGTGCTCCGTCACCGCGCTGCGCGGTCAGCGCCGCAACATTGTTACAAGATTTTTGAAGAATACATGACTTTGAAACAACAAAAGTAAAGATTTATTGTCATAACATTTTAAAGGAACAATTGATAGCCTGCATATGTATTACATTATCTTCTTATCATAAGGAAAATGAAGGAAAACCGCAAAAGTTTTAATATATTTTTGTAAGGATTGTAAAGAGAATTTCGTTGTACGTTGCACTCAAAGGTGTCCTGCTCTCGATCTTTCACTTCTTATACAAGAACTTAAACAAAAAAATAAATTAATTGTAATGCGAACTCGAAATTTCGCAATTTGCTGGAGTCACCGAACAAAAGATCTTTTGCTTTCGATGTATTGTGTATTTCGATGGAGCTACGTACAACACGACGGTATCGAGTAGAGTTTTTGTGATAAATGAATGTTGAATTACACTTATGTTGAATGTTGATCGAATTAGAATTGTATGAATTATGACTTGTGAATAAGAGTCGCTGAAAAGAGACGAAGGGTTTTTAAGGACTTTAGGGAAAGGATAGTGTGCCAGACCGCGCCACTGTATGGATAAATAATCGGAAACTCTCCCCCAGTACAGCAAGGCACAACGACCGCCGCACTTGAGCGGCTAGCAAATGATTTCAAAGTTCTTACATAAACCTACTGATCATTTGCTGACCGACGGATCCATGGAAGGGAGGGGAGGGGTCTGAATAATTCAAATACTTCGTATCTTTTAAGCCGAGCGGTATCTGACTCGACTTTATATTTTCATCACGCGGTATACATTTGTACGTTTTCGACAACGACCGAGCAACGATCGAGCGAAGGCTCCAAGGTCATCTCGCAATTAAATCGATCCTGGGGACCGGGGCACGGACACATGAACATTACCGAACTCGATCAGCAATGAACACGCCGCTAACTTTCGGGCCTGTAATACACCTGGTTAACCCAGCGTGTTCACTGTCGCGGACTGTCCATTCAACAAGATGAAGGACCCACGCCACAGTCAGGCCCGAAAGTTCCAGGACAGCCAGGATCGGACAAAAGCGGGAGCCACCGCGCAAGACCACGATCCTACTCGGTCGCCGTCCCGTTCCCGACTGACCATCACTGGAATGGACGAGCTCGAGCGACCCGTATCAAAACAAAGTGCGAGAAGTCTACACTACGCGGTCGCCTCTCGAGTGATATCTGATCCATTCCAGTTTACAGGTTTCCATGCTGTACATTCACATTTATATTAACAACTTTCGTACTTCGAATGTAATAAACTAAATATCATGAACTTGTAAACTATTGAATTACATTTTTAAGGTTACAACTAAATAGTACTTCTTTATAATGAGAAACTTAATATATATTTTTTTATATATATACATATATGCATTGGCAACAGATAGGGAGAAGGATTACGGAGTTTGGGAGTCGAAGGTCAAGATGGAAAATAGGGATTGTGTACTTGGACCGATGATTCGGAGATGAGTAATGATTAGGGTGGTCCTTATTTTTCGACTTTTGAATTATCCCCGGGGCACTTTCTCATTTGATTATATACCTCTAAATATGAAATAAGTTTTTTTTGTTTTTTTTTTGTTAAGATTTAGAGGTCGCTACCAGCTGTCAAAATTTTTACAAAAAGCGTTGAAGGACAGCTTAAATGATAGTTTCATTAATGTTTCATTTAGGTGTTTATATCACATTTTACGTGCAAGTGAAACTCGCATAGACAATCGCTTCTTATCCCTTTCACCCCTCGACTTCTCTTCTGTACCGACGCGTCGAGATTTAGACCGTTCGCACAATCAAAAACATAAGCCGTAAGACGTACAATTTAAGACGTACGCGTGCGCACTAACATCATAATAAGTTAAAAATTGGTTTGTGCGCATGCATACGTCTTAAATTGTACGTCTTACGGCTTATGTTTTTGATTGTGTGAACACCCTTAGCCCGCCCCGCATTTCAGTTCTTATTTTGAGTTTTTATTTAAAATTCAAACCTTGGTAGCGACCTCTAAATGTTATTTAAAAAATTCAAAAAAAGTACTGAAATACTTTCTTATGGTATATAATCAAATTACGTGGTGCCCCGCGAAATTAAAGAAAATAAATTTTTTTCTTAAGAATAAGGACCACCCTAGTAATGATAGTGGTGACTGATGATCGAGTCATGGCATCGAAGTAAAATATATTTGCAAAGTTATTAGTAATCCTAGTCGAAGGGTCGGTACATTACATAATCAATAAATCAAATCGTTGATTTAGCATTTAAATTTTCTCAATCTCATATCGTGGAGGCCATTAACATACATTCACACACAGGCAAACGTACGCATTTGCAATTATGACATGAGTAGCCGCACGTGCATATTACATTCTTTTTACCTATATCTATTGTATCCTATTAAAATATTACGGGAAGAACTGATGCGGCATATGAAACTTGCGTTTGAATCTCTGATCACGAGAGTTTTAATTTTCTTTACGTTTTAGTTCACAGAAAGAAGAATTTTTGGGACTTTTTGACGACTTGGAGTTGATATTAGCATCTGGAAAGGATTTCCTGTTAGGCGTATGGTTGGAAGAAGCTAAGGATGTATCTACTAATGACGAGGATCGACGTTTGTACGAATACAATGCTAGAAATCAGATTACACTGTGGGGGCCACGTGGAGAGATACGGGATTATGCGAATAAACAATGGTCTGGAGTTGTCGCGGATTATTTTAAGCCTCGATGGACTATTTTCCTGGACGCACTGGAGGATTCCTTGACTCGGAAAACTAAACTAAATATTACGGAGGTCAACGAAAGAATATTTCAGCAAGTGGAAAAACCGTTTACGTTTTCAAGAAAGGTCTACTTGACTGAACCAACAGGTAATTATCAAATTAATAATCTATTCCATAAACACAATTTGTAATTTTAACAATTCTTGCAAAGTCCGTCGATTATTACAGTATGCATTAGGGAATCACGTATTCAAAATATGAATAATTCTCTTAACAAGTGCTCTTTCAAAGAAGGAATCCCTGTGCTAGAGAATAGAACTTCGTTTTGTAGTTTAGATTCCATTACATGGATTTAACATTTTTATCGAAGAAAAAATGTTTCGTATTCTGCACTAATAAAGATTTAATCTTAACTTAAGTACTGCTAGAACAACGTCCTTAGATCTATCGATCTTAAAAAACTGCTTTCAATTGTTGGCTCTCGTCTTAAAAGATTCGAAGATGTTTGATAGAAAGTTCAAATGACTCAGTCTTGCCATGAGCAAGATTCTGAAATGCGACTATTTTTCCTGCTATTTTCGTCATGTTTAAAACTTTAGAATGCACTTTCTGAATGGTAAGGCTTTAGGAAATCATAAATAAGCAGAAGTTTTGAACCTTAAATGATATCAGTTGCGCTTGCAATTACATCATTTGTTTATGATGTCTTTTTTTATTCTCCAGATACATTGTAATGACTAATCTTTTTAAATAATTTGTAACCTTTTGTCAAATACATATTTTTTCATTTCACTGTAATGGAATATTTACTATAATTAGTTTAATTGGTACACTGGTAGATCATAGGAGTAATCTAATTTACTGAACTTCGCGCAAATTTCTTTGGAAGTAAAAACATCAGCCAGAATAATCGTGAGAGCTTTAAATTTTTCCGTCATCATTTTCTTATAAGATTGTGGCAAGATATGTCACTACTTGCTTTTTTAAATTACTCTTGATAAATTTTCAATATCATTAATGATCCCTTTCATTTAATTTATCAATATTCAATCAAGATATTGCTAATGATCAGGATTTTTAAAATTTTTGTTGTATAAGTAATTCATGTTGACGACGTTGTGGTAGAAGGCTCAATTCAGATGTTGTCATAGGTTTAAGAGAAAAGCAAAGATAAAAATCATATATATGATAGAAAAAGGAATTAAAAAATATGTAAAGAGCTGCGGATCGATAGCAACACTTCAGCTACTTGTACAATGTACACTATTAACAAAATTACCGGAAATTATACACAGGAAATACGTTTTTTTCATTATATACATAATTTAGTGTACTTTGAATCCAATTTTGTTTATTTTCACAAATTTTGATTCAAAATAATTTATTTTCCAGGAGACAGCATTGAGATAGCGATGAAAATTGCCGCTAAATACAGTACACTTCTAAGACATCAAATTAGGACGTCCAAAGTAACAGCCACTGTAGAAACAGAGACATGATTTTTATTAATGTGGCTAATAAAAATTAATACAAAATTATTATCAACTACCAATTCTCTTCAAATCATCAGTCAACTACCCTTGTTTCTACTCGTGGCCGGCGATCGTCGATCGAGTTAACGAACCCTTTGATCTTATATATTTTAATCTATTTCTCGAAGGACCACCCTCATGATGAGGGAAAAACTATATGTAACTTTGTAACAATAACACTTTATTTATGCGTATGAGTATACTAACTTCGCGTTTCTTTTGTATGAACACTAATTATGTTCATTAAACACTAATTATGTTATTAAATATTAATTATGTTTAGTTATGATGTACAAATTGGGACTGTATTATCCCCGGAGAGTGCAATATCTCCGTACCGAATATAACCTTTCGAGAATGCAATATCTCGGGAGAATGTAATATCTCCGTTAGACTGTAGTATCTAACTTGATAATTCTGTATCAAAGTGTTATGTTAAAGTGTAGGAATGTATTAAGACTGGCTAAGAATGGCCCGAATGGCTCAAACATGGCACGAATGGCTCAAAAATGGCAATGTTATGGTCGAACGCTTGCCCTTTTATGTGTTGAGAGACGTCACTGCACTCTCCCACTCTTCCCTTCCTGACCAATCAGGAGGGCCTGATATTTCGTCGGTGCACTGACGTCTCCGTTCAAGGGGATGCGAGAACATCGGCAACATCGCAAATTTCCCGAATCCTACTCCTTCACCTTCGACCAAGTAACGATAAAGAAAGGGTCGCGGTCCGCTCGAAACAATGACACCAGGGCCGCTTTGCCGATGCCCCCGGGACCATTATAAGGCAATCACTATTCAAATCCATGAATAAAGAAGCAAATTAATATAAGCTCGCCAGCGAGGATGGTTCATGGATTAGGCCCACCGAAGGCCCGAAGGCAAACTTCAGTGTGCCTCGTAATTAATTAATATTTCGGAAATAGTGGCCTTTGGTGCATATAATAGAACCCGGCATATTGAGGGTGTAGGCCCCAACAACCCAACCACTAACAAGTCGCAAATATATTACTTTGTCTTGCAGCATCAATGCCATTTGCGACTTCATTCTTCAACATTGCTTGGTCGGGTAATGATATAATAATAACGTTTAACACCGTTAAATATATGTATATATATTTCTTTCTTTCTTAACATTAATTAAAGTATAATTCATATTATTATCTATATCGCGAAAAACAGCTGATCTGTATTAACTAAGCATCTTTAATCCTTTGCGGACGGAGCCTTTTTTGAATATTGAGAAATAATCATATATTTGGCGACCAAAAACCACCTAAATATCAGAAAGTCAGAGTGTTAATGTATAGAAGTTATAAATTACTGTTTGCGTAATCATATTTCAACGGTTCTATTTCAATTATTCAACTCTAACCGTGTATACGGGCGCCGATGAACTATAATCAGATTTTTTCTCAGACCACATATATGCATCTTTCGACCTCAAAGGGTTAATGCCAATGGGTTAATCCAAAATAGGAGGCAAGAAAAGAGAATGCATTGGTGGCAGCGCGAGAAACAATGGTATTGTTATAACTGAGTTAATTAAGCACCATTAAAAGTTTATTTAGAGAAATACAATTCATGTGAGCTGGAGTTCCACTATACCTATTTAAATCTGCATCAAAAGTGCTGTTGGAATACCTACATTGTCGAACTGTAATACATGCATATAAACTTGTGCTCTGATAAAATGCGTTCCTGCGAAACTATTGGGAGGATGCAAAGGATAATTAATTATAACTACATACAAATCACTGATAAACATCATTATTATTCATAGAAGTTTACGCTACAACAATTGAATAAAATTACAGAATGAAATAACAACGATAAGTCTAAAATCTGAAGTCCAACTATTGTTGAAAAGTGTACCGAGAATCGTGGATTATCAAAACTTTCTATTATTAGCGATGAGTAATATAACGATAAACTTTTTCTTTATACAGTGTTCAAATACGTGCAGAGGTGTCAGTACGTATTTACTGCTATTTATAAAACGTATTGCAGCCAGCACTCGATTATTCTCACTGGACAACAGTATGGCAGTAAACAAAATTGTGTAACTATCAACTTTATTATAAAACGAAAATAAAGAAGAAAACGGATAATTGATTGTCGTGTAAAATCAAATTAATACCACCTAAAAGCTCTCAGTGCTTCATTTGAGAATCACAATAACATTTGGTCACGATTCAAATTTTATCTTCACATGTGTGTGTCATTCCACCTAATCTTTCTCGTCTAAACAGTCGTCTGAATCCTTATTAATAATAAGCTATTACTTAATATAATTATGCTATATTATATTTAAACATACTTCATCCTACTTCTATAGCTACGTGTACGAATGTTATTAATCATTCGTCTCATTACAATAGATTAAGAAACGTAGTGCGCATCTAGTACAAGGTACAAAATATCTTGTGCATTTTTTATGGATAGATTGTAACGTGTGACAAAAAGTTATAATAGTATAATATACAGAATGTCTCACTAATTTCAAAAGTCATCGGTCGAATCATACTTCTGATCTGATAACGAAGAGATTTACTCTAACATTTTAAGAGATTAACAAGAATATTGAGATTTAACATGGCCTGCTGTATTTAAATTACTCATTTGTTTTTTCTGTAGTGCCTCTAAAATCAGTGAAATGCAGAAACTGTATTTCTATTTCACGTGGCATGGAAGAACTGTAGTTATCGTTGTCGCCTTTGGAAGTTCTTTCCGTGATCAAGTATAATAACATAAACTGATTTGTTGTACGCTATGCGTGGAAACCAGACAACTAAATCCACGCAAATTGTTTAGTACGATTTTAATCGGATGAATCATTACATCCAGGTATTTTAAAAAAATGTCGTATAAATAAGAAGATTTCTCGATTCACTTTATCAGGATTTATTCAAAGCATTTAATATAATGTTATATAGTGAAGTAGTGAGAAAGAGGAAGGAAAGAAATTTTACCGTTGAAAATCGAAATCTATGAAACATTCCTTATTATGCAGAATATAGTTTTACGAATAGTAGTTATACCCGTAACAATTTGACGCAAAATGTCTACCGATGCAATCATGCAATTATTCCTTCGAATTCTATTGTATGAGCGACAAGGTACAGTAGAATTAGTCAACGTAGAAGGAAGACTCTCAATTTCAATATTTCCAGTGTATTTTTAACAAGAAAATGGCTCAGCAACGTATCATATCGGTAGACAATTTAATTTGTGTCTTTCAAGGATACTTTTATAACTATCGCTAATCAATATATCGGAAACCGCGATTATTTTTTTTATGTAATATATAGATTATGCTGCCACGCCTAGCCGCAGAATCGCATACAGGTTTTTTCGTAAGTTCGGGGTCTGATATGATTCGAGAAGGTGTTCAGATGTAAAGTTCGAAAGCTAACAATTAAGTTCATACATTTATGGTCCCCCGGATCTTAATTAAGGTCCAACGAAATCACGAGTCTAACTTTGGTTGCTTTCACTTGGTCGCGTGCATTGCACCATTATTTAACATAAAGTTACTATCTACAATTTGATTGTTAAAATTTTAGTTGTATTATACTGGATCTAAAAAGTTTCGTAATTCAGAAAAGTGATGTTAGAAGAATGTTAATAGGGAGTTTCATATAAAACGTGTGAAAGAAGAAATTTTGAGGAATTCTGCAAAATAAAAAAGCTTTAGGAACCATGCGTATCAATATCTTGATTACTGTTCCTTTAACAGTAATCATTAATTTTCCATTAAATGAATTTCAACCGGAATTTAATAACTAATTTATATATTTTACCAAAGTGGCAAGCGATATTTGTAGTTAAATCTATCTTAAAAAAATATTCAACACTAAATAATATCACAAAATTAATAACCATTAACTGTCAACACATTTGACAAAATTGTTTGGGCTGTAAAGTGATAATAGTTGATTTCTAACAGTCATCTCAGTTCATTATCTTTCTTTGCAGAGCTGCTTAAAACTTTAAACTAATTAGTTGATAAAGATATCGCTTTGTGTTTAAAAAAATGAATTTATTGCTTTACTTTTAAAGCACAACTCTAGCAATAAGATGGAATTATGCAGTTTCCTTTTCAGATCCTGTATCTTAAAAATGGATAATCCTAAAAAATGATTTAACAAATGGATAAATGGTAAAGTACATCGATACAAGTGTTTTAATCTTCCTCGATTAATATGTACCTCATGATAAAGAGACAAAAACATTTGTATTAATATCAGCCAAATTTAATCTACTGTACAAGTAATTATTAGAGATAGCACTATTTCTTATTATTAATAGAAAGCACGACAATTTTAAAATAATCGAAAGTAAATAGCTTTAAATGATAAATCACATATTTTTTTATTTCTGTAGACACTGATGTCGATATACAATGATAAAATAATTTTAATTTTAGTTACAAAGAACAGAAAGTGCAATAATAGATAGCAATAATGTATTAGTTTAATATGTCTGTTTTGCAAATAAAGCAACATTCTTTTCGGGAAATTATTGTATAACGAGTCAGAAGCCCGCGTATTCCAAAATTGTAAATAAAAATATATGCTATGACACACTTTTATTTTACGTCAAAGTGGAATCTCCTTTTTGGGCAAAAACGGTATTGCTGCCAGCTTTTAAATAAATCTTAAAAAGTAATAATAAAAATCAAAACAGTTAACTTTTCAAACGATGTGGAAGTGATTCTTTTTATTTGTAACATACATGAAACGATTTCAAAATTTTTAATAAACAAAGTAGAAAAAAGAGCAATAAGTACAAAAATAATGAAAGAAATATAATATTATAATAAGTGGAAATATTTTCATGGTGACCACCCAATAAATACAATTTTCAAAACTGAACTAATTGTGTTTCCTCCTATGATATTATATGGTGTACATACAACACTTACAATTAGAATAGAAACTTCTCACACGACACTTCCGCTCTCCGCTTTACGATAAAGATAATAAAAGTAAAAATAATAAAACATTAATACAAAAACTGATCATTGATCTTAATAACAGCTAAAAATTGTATTTTTGCACTGAACATTAAAGTACGAAAAAAAGATTTGTTGCATTATAGAACACTAAAAAAACATCAAAAAGATTTGTTCACCGCAGTGATGCAAATATATGAACGTCGTTGTACAGCAAGGTCATTTTCACAAGCTTATTAAGAGTATAACTATCGTGCGTATAAAATACGAATAAGTTGAGAATTACATACAATATTTTACATATATTAGTACTTACATCGCTATGGATTTTATAAGTGATTAAATTGCAAAATTATTCCACGTGCTGTGTAGTTATATTAACCCCTTGATTCTTATATTAGGTTCGAGTCCAATAATTTTAACGTGTAGATCACTTTGTATAACGTAATCGTAATAATATATATATATATATATATATAGTACATCACTAGTGTGTTATTACACTTTCTATATTACGTAATCTAAAAAAAAATACAATTTTGATTTCACTCTTTTAAATACTTCCATGCAATCTGCTTCTTAGACTAAAAATACAAAGATGTTATACCCTGAATATACTTAATTATTTTTCATAATATATCTCTATATTAGGTGAAAAATTGTACACATGATCATATTAAAATGCTACAATTAGATAAGAATCACATGCTACACGTGTAAGTATTTGCATATGATGCTGTAATTTGTACGTCTAATTGTAAATAAAAAATAGAAGCTATTAAAAATAAATTCGCTTAAACGACAGTTCGAGGATCAGGCCAATCCATAATATTATGTATCTTTATACAGAAAAGCCATTAATATCGCAAATCAATGTTTCGATTTGATGAGGCCCACTCCCTCTGTATCAAAATAAATCTCTTATTTTTGCACTTTTGGTTTGAATCTTGGCATTCTTTTCTCAATTTTGAAATGAGCTGTGACAGAGAAGAACATTAATTCGAATATCAATCAACTAAAATTTTGCTACTAGCAATAGAAGCTGGTAAAATGTTGACAAACCAATCCAAGTCATATATATAAACCCTACAATTTGTGGTTAATTTATTTTCTTTCTATGTTGTTTACTAATATAATAACTATTTTAGAATTTTGATATTATATGACGTGTATTTCGAGTCGAAGAAAGCAGCATGATTTGTAAATTATTATCAGCTTAAGAAATGCGTTTCCGATGAAATGTTTAAAGTACAAAATAAATGCTAATGAAAAAAAATATAATACATTTCCGTTGGTAATGTAAGGTCAAGTGTAGAAGATACATTTAATTTGCAGAAATTTATTACCATGCAAGCTCTACGAATTTCGAAAAATGTTCCATAACAAAAGAGTATAGAGAAAAGTATTTAAAAAAATATCACATAAAAATGCTTCTACTTTGCATGTGCATAAACATTCGGGTATCGTAATATGTACTTGACAGATTTATATACATTATCATATTTCATGTTTTGTATAGTAATTACCCGAATGTGTACTGTAGAGTCGTCATGTTATGCATTTTCCTCTTTAAAACATTGCGTAGCACCATTTCGAAATCTAAAGCTACATTTTTTATTTCAATTGTGTTTTTCGAGTTTAATGATTGAATAATTATTTTTTCAGCTGAAATGCAGCAAAGAAAATAGTAATGTTTTGGAACGAATGAGTTTATAGTGGATTTAACTTTAAATTTTCGTATAAAGATTATAAAAAAAATATCACTGATATTACAGGTTGTAAATATAGTTTGTAAATTATGTAAACTATGAAATTTAATACATATTTTGTAAACTATGAAATTTCATTATAGCGGTATTTTCTGAAAATTACGTTTTAGTTGCAAGCGGTGATACTAAAAAAGAAGCGCTTAATATAAATAAACAAAGAAGAATTAATGCAAAGATTTACATACAAAAAACTATGTATTATAGTTACGTGATTAAGTTTTCATGGTGCAAATTCAATCTTTGCTTTCAATCCTTATTTTAAACTGTCAGAATTGTTTTGGATATGATAAACGAATGTAACAACAAACAATCGAGCATGAAACACGTCAAAGTCAGAGGCAACAATAAAAATTAAGTTTAAAAGGATTGATGGAAACAATTGAGAATGTTTGAACTGTCGTTGTATTGACAGTATATGTCGTTATACATTTTTCTACTTTTAAAAATCCTTATTTAAACGTGAAATTTTTATTAGATACTTCTTCTTTATTACTGTTTTCTCTTACAATAACAGTCTGTCGCAAATTGTCTTTCGTGCGATACCGACGAAGAATTAGAAACGTTTTCATTTATTTCATGACATTATTCGGAGGAGGTTGATAGAAAATTACGTTTTTTGTTCTAATTCTTACAATTGGTTAATCTGATACTTTTAATTAAATGCAAAAACAAGAATTTAATATTTTCAGTGCGATTATTAACGTGGAATGAATGTATTAGAATCTATTAGAATCTTTTTAAAGAAATATTAGCATAAAAATTAAAATATATTTCAGATTACAATTTTGCAACAAAATGGAACCACGTGTTTCTTAAATAACTATCGAAAATAAATTTGAAACACATTATAATTAATGTTGAAGAACTTCCCTTCTCTTACTTTAAAGTTCTTACTTCATAAATTACAGAAGAAAATCTAATTGTATTCCTTTAATAATAACGTGTATTATGTTCAATTAGAATTGAAAAACTTACATAACTGTCATTTCATATCAGTATCTACTTTCGCTGACGCAGAGGAAGCGGTTAGTACTCTTATACAAACGTTTTTGTTTAAAATTGTGAAATAAAAATTATTAAATCGTGAAGGAATTCCTACAACTTAAATGACTCGAATTGCATACATTTAAAATTAAAAATTCATTCACATAAAATGATAATGGTTAACTATAATTTAAACCATGCCTAGGGCTGGACAACGTGACTGGACAATTCTATTTAAAATTCCAATATAAGTAATATTTACACGAATCATTAATAAAAAAAAATAAACAACTCTCTAAATCATTCCGTATATCAGCTATAAAAAAATTGCTAAATTAGTCATAGAGTTTTAAAGGCCTCCTAATCGTTGGTCCAATTCGAAATTCAAACATTTTTAAGTTGAATGACTTTTGAATTACAGCGTCAATAATAATTTAAAAATAAATATGGACTCATGTACTTTACTTAAAATAATGTTGCTGATATATTACATCACCGCGTTAATTATACAATTATATAATAATAAATAATTACTTGCAGTTAATAAAATTAGTTTAATTATCCATGGCACCATACAAACTTATACGCCATTATACCAACACCTAATTCAAAACTCGTCATTAGAAAACCAAGCCAGTTACAATAGATAACAATTTCTGATAAAAAGGAGTTTCGTTGATTTTGCTTCACGATTTGCTTAAATAACGTAAATCCATCTTCAAACGGATTTACGTTCATAATTCCGTACTTACTACTTGGTTATTAGTTCTGGTATTATTTACAAGAGACACTTGTATCACCGCTTTTCCACTTCATATTCTTGACTGGATGCTTCAGTCACAGGTGGCAGAGGACTTTCTACGGATATTTGTCTGAAAATAAAACAATAAGAAGAAATTACAGGCATCCATCGAATAGCAGGGTACTTGAATTGCACGAAGTCGCGAATAGCACGGTTAAAAAATGCGACACCCCTCGAATAACACAGAATTCGAATTACACGAAGTCGCGAAAATTACTGTTAAAAATTAAGTCGATCACACAGTACATATTGTATGGATCTCGAGTTTCGAATTGCACGGTTTTGAATAGCACGGAACGTTATCCCCAAAATTGTATGAATTATTAGTATCGAATAACACGAAACCAATTAGCCGTGTTATTCGAGGGATGCCTGTACAAACTTGAATGTATATGAGCAGTAATGAATCCAAAATAACAATGACAAATACAACAATTTTTTTCATATACGTACTTATAATGTTATACATGTGTATAATTAGGCAAACGAAAATGTAATTCTTTATAAAAAAATAAGAATCGGAAATATAAAATGACATTTTTTTACTCGATTTAACACTAGAACTACCGACACTAAGTCTGTTATATTTAAATATTTTAAATAAGTACTTTGGAGAAAGAGATATCAAACGGTGGAGAAGATGATTGATTCAGTAATTTATGTTTTATAAGATGAGCGTAGAATATTTACTCTATGGTTCCCTGGTAAATTTAGAGAATTTTTGTAAAAAATGAGAAACCAGTCATTTTGACTGGCTTGGTAGTTCTAGTGTAAAAAAAAACATGTTTTTACGAAAATCATCTAGTAGTGTTTATTTTAATTGCAGGGAAAATGAGCTGAATGGGTTTTTCGGTTTGCACCTGTAAACATTTTGAATTGGTTTCGCTCGGATTAAGAAAGACAATTTCACTAATCATTTATTTCGATACCTGTGCAATGTAATCTACTTAGCTGATTATCGTAAATCAATTGCAAAACAATAACTGACAATTGAAAACCTCAAATAGAAATTTTTAATTTACCTTACATTAAAAATAACTCAGAACTAGATGTTGATCGAATACAACATATATCTGCATGGAACATTCCATGGTACGATATGAAGAAAAAGAGAGGAATGATCTTCCGCATAGTTTAAACTCAGTCGCAGGCATAAAAATAAAATGGAATTACACCATTATTCAAATTTTTTCTTCCGCGCCGACCAGCTCGATTATCCCAAGTATATATGTATGTATATGTAGGGATTATAGGGATTCCTGAAGAAAGTAGCCAGGTTTAATTTAAAAAATTAAGTGCAATAAGAAATGGTAAAAGAAAGAAATAAAACCATAAAACGGAACAGACTACGGACAATTTTTCGCAACAACGACTGTCGGTCAAATTTATGCCTCGTTTTTTTTTCATGTTTCGACGAGCGTTTGTATATGTCAAGTTAGTTCATGAGTTCATGTGTATTGTATAATATCTAAACATTATATAACATTATACATCATCAATAGCGTAAATAACAATCTGTGACGTCGTCACAATGCGCTGAAGTTATGCTTTGTGTCCGCGCCGACTGTTTTGGCAATTGCACACGTTTGTTAATTTCATATAATTACACTGAAGTTATAAATCCCAAGATTTCTCAAATGATTTCTGCACATGTACAGGATGTTTCAAAATAAGTGTCACGATCTTCCAAGCATGAATCCACGCCCTTGACCGGTGGACAAGTTGGGACAACTTTTTTTGTAAATGTCCAAAGATGTAAAATCACATCTGGGGATCATGCCACATTCGTTATCCTTAAGACATTTGTAGTATAAGCTAAAACGAACTAATCACTTATTATATAGACACATTGATTGTCACGTTGGTTATTAAAGACCGGTGTACTATTTTCATAAGTAACACTTAATCTTATAGTAAAACCGTACATATGCCAATACTTTTTCGACTATGGAATTTTCGCTTTTTTCACGTTACTTCTTTATAACAAGTAACTCAAATTTCTCAGTCTAGATACTATTAGGTTGGTGCATATGAAATGTCGGATTAAGTCTGTACACTACATTTTGGCCATATTTTGTAAATAGGCAGCCGTAAAATTAATAATTTTACAGTTGAAACAGGTTGTTTGGTCTATATGCTCAATATTGAGATGTATTTTATTTGGAAGACACCTAATTTCTATAAAAAAATAAACTTTTTTGTGGAACGCGAATAGTAGTGAAATACGAGTAGTAAACCGATATGAATTTAAACTTAGTAATAATGCTGCAGCTGCAAGTCCTAACATAAACAGAGCATATGGGAGGCAATTCTTAATAAAAAAATCGTACAATGTTGGTTCAAAAAGTTTTGTTCTGGATATAAGTATCTTCAAAATGCGCCTCGTGGTAAACTCACAACCGTATGCCATAATGATGTCCTATCTATACATGGAAAACTGAACTTCCATTTTTCCAAGGCGTCGAGAGCATTACTATTGACAGATACTGTAAAAAAATTGGACAAATGCTCGTAGAATTGAAAATACTGCGTTCGGTTTCAATTAATCGGCGGGGGCCTACTTTATTGCACGACAACGCAAGACCATATCCGTCAAAAGTCAGCTCAAAAAAATTTCGCGAATTGAAATATGAAATTTTACGTACCCACCTTATTCACCTGATCTTCCTGTAACGGATTATCACATTTTTAAACACTTAGGCCACTTCATTATAGAAAAAAAATTCGATAATGAAGGTGACAATAAAAAAGTCGCCTCCAATTTCATCGTTTCTAAAAACTCAGATTTTATTAAAAATGGTATAAAAGCCCTTGTGGATCTTTGGCAGAAGTGTATTGATGTGGATGAAAATTATTTTGATTTATAAACATTCATTTTGCAAAAACTGTGGTCATTTTAATGTCGCCGTATACAATCCGACATTTCATACGCACCAACCTAATATTTATGCATAGATATCTTTATAGTTAAGAGATATGCCAAGAAAACTGGGTGTGCCAATACTTTTTTTAGTCACTATGTGCCTTTGATGGAGCAAAAGAGAGTGCGATTTGGAAATAAAAGGCAGAATGCGTCGCGTTTTGTGATGTCAGCGAGCGAGAAAATGCTTTGCTGTAAAGCGATTTGTGTGTTGTGTTCTATAGCGTTGTATATGATTTTGAAGTTTTGCAATTTTTTTCGTCGAACTTTATTTAAAATATATTCTTTTAACAGGATCCCCACGTAGATTCTGTATCTATCCAGCTGGTTTATGGCATGGAAAAAATGATACTAGAAGTTGTAATGGCTACTGTAATTAGACTATTTAGCACTGGTACTTTCGAAGCCGCGTAAAGCTGTAGATTTTAGTCGAAATAAGTGTAGCAGTTAAAACCGAAATACAGAAACAACGAAAAAAAGAAGGCATACAGCAGCTATCCAACTTTCGAGTTTGAAGAGCTTTAGATAGATGTGAGAGTCTCGTGCAATTACGTAAACTTGGAAATCAACATGCTGCCTCACACTGTTCTCGTGCACCACTGTATTGCGAAGTTTGAGTGAAATTTATCAACAGTCTTTCAAAAAAGTGGAAAAAATTCTGACAAATTGGACATACCAAGCATTTTCACGCCTCCATGGATTGGCTCTTCCCAAGATACCGTTGTGTTACAACTACATGATCGGGATAACATGACACGCACGTTGGAAGAAGCACTACGCTAGGATTAGGATAGATATTCATGAAGCGTCAGATACTTCACGCCTAGCTATAGGATTTATTTCGCGTACTTTGAAACTTTCAAATATTGCATCTCTATATTATACTTGCAAAGAATTATTTGGACGTTGGATAGTGTAAAAGTATTATGCAAGTACTTCGAACATTTTTTTGAACACATCGAATACTTTCAACTTCAGATTTGTATCATAAATACTATGAATTTTACACTTGTATATCGTGTGTAATAAAATATTAAGTAATTTATATTGAAAATTATCCACAAAACTGTTTGGTCTGAAGCCGAACTGTATCTTCTAGTCAACGAAATTGTATATGAGTTGCTAATTACTTCTGTATTTGCATATAATGTTACGATTTAACATGAGATATATTTTGCTTTTCAGGACGTTGGCAAAATTTAAAATTTAGTAGAGAGTATAAACATTTAATATTTCGAATCCTCTTCCTGTCATATCGCTATCAAAAACTCTCATGAATAGGATACTGTTCTGAAGTACTTAAAATATAGCAACGCAGAACTATACCTAAAAAACGCTAGTGTCGTATTTTCTTTCTGCACGCGCCAGATCTTTATATTACATATATTAGTTTAAACAGTTAATACGTCAACCATATTTACCTGCCGTTTGCTTGCCAATCATATGAGTCCGGCGCGGAATTACTTCTGCCTGCTTTTTGAAATCGCTGCGATTTCATATTCCTACCAGTTTCTTTCGGTGGCGAAGTATCATCGGTTCTTTCAGAAGCGGCATATTCTAGACTGCTAATCATCGCTTCAGTACCTGAAGTCTTTCCACCTTTCTTCGGTAAGAATGGATTCTGAAACGATGAGATATGTCGCGTTTAATCTATTATATAATCGAGAATTTATTAATTCCGAAATATATCCAATGAAAAATTTCCTCTTTACAGCAATATAAGTTGTTAATACACCTATCCTCCGATTTACACGATTTCGCTTTTACACGGTTTTTAAAAGTAGGGTTTTTTAAACAAATTTGCTTTTAGTTATTTCTATTTAACCCTTTGAGGATTGGCGACGCATATATGTGGTCTGAGACAAAATTTCATTATAGGTTCTCGCTGCTTGTATGCACAGTTAGAGTTGAAAAATTGAAATACAACCGTTGAAATAAGATTAAACAAACAGTATTTTATAATGTGTATACATTAACATCCTAACTTGCTGATAAAAAGGTAGTTTTGGATCGCAAAAAAAATGGTTATCTCTCAATATTCAAAAATGTCTCCGTTCACAAAAGGTTAACGTTGAAATAGATGACTGAATGATAATAAAACACGTTTTAGTTTGCTTTCGATTTACGCAGTTTTACGTATCAAAATTCACGATTTCGATTTACACGGTTTTTTAAGGAACCTATCTTCCGTGTAAATCGGGGGATAGGTGTATTCCGGAGTTTTTCACTCATTGATGGTAGTACTTAATAGTAGTACTTAATCTAATGAAGTGTCTGTGATTCTCCAAAAAGCATATAACGATAAATCGGTATTGGTCGTGCATTTTAAAGGAAATCAGTTCCAAAAGAAATAATTCGGATTCAGGAAAGAAAGGTGCCTAGAGAACAAACAGCCACAATGTAAAGTTGGAAGTGGCTGTGATCTAAAAATGATCAGAGTATCATTAACGCATTAACCCTTTGCAGTCCTATGTCGAGGTATACTCGACATAGCTTTTCACTTCATTTTATTTTCTAACGAATTAATATCGACTATTGAAATTCATAATGACTTTGTAATATCACCTAAATATCCATGAGTACCTATAGTTATTGCTATCATTAAAAAAAATGAATAAACAACGACAGAAAATGTTGAGCAATTAATTTTCATTTAGCTGGCTACAAACTTGAGAAAATAATTCGGACCGCAAAGGGTTAATATATATGGCTTTGTAATATGAACGGTGAAACAGCTCACAATCCCTCGCGCTGGTTGAGAATGTTTAAGTACAAAACAAAAAATGACGTTGAACATGCTCAGAAACGTAAGAGTAAGGCTCTCCTCTTTCAATTAGCATAATGCGTCGCGATATCAATAGTTCAGCAATATATATACATTGTATTTATTTACGGTTTTTGGGTTGAACGCTCTTAGAATAACAGAGATTTTTACAAAGAGTGTATTTAGAACCGTACATAACGCAAATCTATGTTCAAGTAATGATTCTTCTATAAATGTCTATAATTATCTTCCATAAATTTCTATAAATGTTCTAATATTTATAGAATATTAGAAGCGTCAAAGTCATATAGTTTGACCCAATAAAGGTACTTTGTAGGTATATTCCGTTACCATCACGATGTCGTGCATTTTCAGAGATAATATATTGTTAAGCAACGAAGCGAAACTTCAAGGATATTTGTAATGTGTGCTTCAAGTATCGAACTTTACAGCATTTTTGCCGTGTTTACGGAGTTGACGACCTGCCTTGAACTCAACTGATATTGAACGCCCACTCATCAAGTAATAAGGGCAGAGACGTGGCGCCGAACGAACTGGCAGCTTTTACACGTCAAGAGAGTCCATGACAAATGATAAATCGTAAATACGGAATGAATTCCCGGCCTCCCTCTGTTCACCGGGATGAGATCAAATGACGGCCACAATTGGAATTCAGTGATCGACACTATCGTCATAGAAACGAGGTGCGAAATATATGCGACGAAAGTGTTGCACAAAACGGAAAGATTACGTGTAATTTGCAGTATATTTAACACTAACCGTACCAACACTTTGTGGATACTTATTTTGGCCATAGCAGATCTTGTGACCGGTTATAAAATAACAATAATATATTTCTGCAAAAAATGCAGGAGACTGCCAACTTAATATAGGAACCAACGTAGAAAACAGTCTTTACTTATTAGTATAAAAAATTAGATATTTTCATTTCATTGAATCGGTCATCTGACCGTGTGTGTAACCGTTAGTATTAATAGAAAATCTGTAGAACTACATTTTCAGAAAGTTTGTCAAATGTAGTTTGTGTACTTTTATCAGTTGACGTGGACACACACAGTAACTGTGCGTAAAAAACAGGGTTTTGAACTGCGTATTGATTTGTTGCTTATTGCCATGTCCTATCATGGTCACATATCATCACTTCTTATGCCTGAAGCTTATTTTTGTAAGAGCTACGATGGTTACGAATGTCATCCCTTTGATTACAATTTGTAATCTTTAAAGTACTACTGGCCGTATACATATATAAACATAATATAAGCTTATATATAATGTAAACATGATGTGAACTAATAACATAAACTTTAATGAATTTACTACGGGAGTCATCTTACTGCAGTCATCTTATTGTTACTGCAATAAATTAGATTGTACTTTTACTTCTGGCCTTAAAGTGGCTTCCATTTTAACACTTCATCCACCGGAAGCCTATTAACACGTTAACTGCCATGGGGGTCACCGGTGACCGGCGCTACTGAATTCAATGAAATTTCATATGACTTTAAAATTGCAATATTTACGAATTTTGTAATATATTCAATATTTAAACATTAGCGTTAAAAAGATAAAGTTCTACTGAATATATATCCACCTACGTCTTTGAAGTTTCTCCTTTATAAAGATGTGATTTTAATAGAAAAATTTTCACTTCCGTAGAAATGATGAAACTATATAAATACCTGTGGCGTTCAACGTGTTAATAGGCTTTCTGTTTATCAATACTCATTGGCCGACAGTCTATTAATCTGTTATTACAGATGATAATAAAATAAAGTTACGCTGCGTCGGAACAACTGAAATTAAAACGGCATAATGAGTATTTCTTCACATTTTAATTTTAATGTTATAGAGCTTTGCAAGTAGGTACATACACTCGTGCATAATATTCAGAAGAATGAGCGGTAGAGAAAGTGTTAACATGAAATCACTAACCAAAGCTTCATGTTAAATTGTCCGTAAGGGTATCCGACTGTTCACCCAACAAAGTCATAATGAACCAAAAAAATAAAGAAACAAAACATAATTTCGTTTACTTATGTATCTGCTTCGTTATAGCAGCTTCATTATCCAGCTGTGATGAAAAGTGAATGAAGTTATAGTTAGGTTCTACGATACAGCATTGAATTTTGAGAAATTTGAAAAAAATAGAACTATGGTTCTAATTAAAAATTGTCGCAATACTTTCTTACCTGAAAACTGTGTTGCTTCAGCATAGTTTTGATGAGAATGAGGGTGTCCAATTTTGGTACTCTTGTCACAACACGCTCAACTTCTTCGTCCGTTACGGTGACTGGAAGTCGACAATTTTCGGCCTCCTTTGGAAGTGGTTCAGTGCCATTATTTGTCAGCCAGACATGGTCCTTCATCTCCGGCAACGTTATCCTCTCTTCTGGCTCCTTTTCTAACATTTTCTGGATTAAGTGACGAAGTGTGTCGGATAATACAGGTCTGTCAGGGAATTTTAATGGCTCGGAGCGAACTGCTGCTTGAACGCCGATTATACTTCCAGCTCCATCCCACGGAACGCTTCCGGTGACGAGACAATATAGCGTTACTCCCATCGACCAGACATCACATAACTGGTAAAACAAGATTAAATGATTTTATTAATGTTCTGTACTAGTACATAAAACAGTGGTAATGTTTCATGACGCTTTCCCGTTATCATATTCATTCATCTGTTACTATCATTACGCTCTATCAGGGCAACTAAAATGACTTGTTCTTTATCATTTCGAAATATTCGTCGCATTTCGAATACTGTTTCACTTCTGATTTTTAACGTCTACCTTGTAAAATGTATATGACTGCGTTGATCAAGTTTTTCCCTCTTTTCATTGGTTTATAACGCACGGAATTAATTATCGCTGATTTTAGTATTAATTGTAAGAGAATACTTTTCTTTTGTCAACCTCCATGAATTTTAGCGACAGCACAAATGATATGAAAAGTTCATCAAACTTTTAATGGCGTTATTATGCTTTTATCAAATTAACAGTTAATGTTTTCACGATTGAAGCACCTCACGCAAGGGTTGTTTTCAAAATTTAACTGAAAAAAAGCAAATTTACCGAGCATCCAGTATAGAACTTCATTTAAATATGTAACACAATTGTCCAATTCCAAAAAGAAAATTACTGTATCGGCAAATTTGACATTATAGAAATGGACGATGTCTGTAACGCCAAGTTACACTTCAAACAGTTACAAATTAAGAAAATTGCAGTTAACTGAGCACACGCTGAATGAATAAATGAATGAAAAAATATTACGATGTTTAGGGCAGTAGCTTTCGCTCATTCGCCTGCTTTTGACGTTGCACCGAACCACGGCGTCAGTCATAAAAGTATAATGAGATCGAACTAATTACTCATAATCTCGCGGAATAAAGCACAGCCTCTTCTTCGAGCTGTCGCTTTCGTTTTGGTTTCCCCAATGGATAATCTAGGTCAGACCTTCACCTATTGTCTTGCTGTTGCAAAGAGAAAAGACGGAACCATCCACGGTACAATGTATATCATCAAAACCAACACAAGACGAACAATCGGGTACGGAATACAGAATTGTAGCACTAAAATTTGAAAATGAGTGTTATCACCTTAGATGATGTCAACTCCATTTACTATAATGATACGAAAAATACTAAATGTTAGGTCCATCGAAAGTTCTGACCATTTTTAATTAAAAGGAAATAATACATTTGTAATAATACAGGGTGGAGAAATATCTATACCCACCTTCATTATCCCCCTTATTTGTAATAATATGAAATTATGTTATACACAAAACTTGCACGGTTAGAGGGGAAAATACTGTGATGTAAATACTTTTTCCGCAGGTGGAGACGTAGAAGAGATTTCAAGATCGTCTCTATTTTTTGCAATGGAATGTTATGTTTTTTATCGCGATGTGATACTCAATGTTGAAATGATTCCAACAAACTATCGGGGAAGGTCATGCAAGGTCGAACGCGGTAGTAAAATGAACATTCTTATATTACTACCTAATAATGTTAATGTTACAAACTGCTTGCACAATGTTTACATTTCATGTTTCAATAAACATGATTTAAAATACCGAAATCCACTTCAATAGAAATTCCTAACATATATATGCACTATATATAATAAATATGAATAAATGTATTGAAAATGTACTATTTTCTTTTCATTCAAGAACAGACAGAACATTCCAGTAGATTTAATACCTGTCATAAATTAGTGGACAAAAATTCGTGATGGGAATTGATTAAAAGTTTGTAATACTTTGAAAACAACATTATTGGTGTACATATAGTCTAACTGGCAATCGAAAGATATTGTACCGGAACGATCTCGCACGCCGCAACCGATCTATTGGTTACCATTGCTCTCTATCTTCTAGTTGAAGGATCGCCCACTTGAATTCGTGTCCTTCCAGCGGAAGCACTTATATTCCCGCGAGTATTCCACACGCCACCGGATTCTATATATTATACCGTCTACCAGCAGGTATACCTCGCAAAAATACAGAAGACCTCTGGCCTATGGTTTTTCTGAGTCGCCTAACGGATAGAGACATCCCTCGTTCTGACGTCATTTTCGATTCTAACGCGTTGTTGGCCGAAAGAGCCGCACATTCGTTGCGTCGTCATGTGAACGACGAAAGTAGTGTTTTATTTTCGGTTGTCACTCGTCGATCTCAGGTTTCCAGGACCGACATGGTAGGGATAAGCGGTGCAAGCGACACTCTCCGTTTAGTCCGTACCTCATATAGTGCTGGAACGCTAAGAAGGCAGCTGAGGGGTAATTTGCTCTGATTCGCCCGACGGATAGTATAGGGTCCTATTCTAATTTAGTCTCAGACGAGCAACCAAAGAATATCGGTACTTGAAGAAACCAAACAGGTTCCCTTAGAACAAACTAACAATACCGTAGCCTAGAAACTAAACTAAACGCGCGTAATTAAAACAAATGATTAGCTTTATTAAATATATAAAAATACAAAACTCTTAACAATACTAAGATTACTCTAACTCTCTCCACTCGCGCTATTACTCTCACTCTCTTAATCTCCACTTTGTATAACTCTGTATCCTCAACTCAACTCGACTCCACTAACTGACTCTTCCAAAAATCCACGCTCGCATCCACCCTCGATACTCTTTCTCACAGCATGCATTCTTCGTCTTTCTCACAGCATGCGTTCTCTGTTGCACTCACTCAGTTTCTCTTTATCTACAGACTAAACATTCATGCTAGCCCTGACATCCGTCGCCTTCCAAAATCACGTACTCTAAACATCCACTCTCGCTTATATACAAACCACCCACACTCACTAATTCCAAAATTAATAATATCTACGCGTAGAAAAATTCCGTTCCTACACTAGGGACATCCCTCTCCCTCACGCATTTTCGATTTTGACGCGCTACTGGCAAGAGAGACCCGCAAATTCGTTGCGTCGTCATGTGAACGACAGAAGTAGTGTTTTATTTTCGGTTGTCATTCGTCCATCTCAGATTTCTAGGACCGACATGGCGGGGATAGGCGGTGCGATAGCAATCTCCCCTTCCGTCTCAGCTGCCAACTTACCGTTCCAGACCTATACCACGCGCAATTATTCGTTTTTGCCTATGATATTTTTGCGAGGTATAGTCAACGTCCCATTCGAGACAAAGCGTCTAGGGCAGGGCCTGTTCGGCCATACCTACTGACCAGTGCACAAGCAGACCCTCAAGAAAAACGCGGACATGCTTGTCCAACAGCTTTTTACCCCTTTTTCTAGGAGCAGTGAAGGACCTCGGCCGAGGGGACCGATGTTCTCATAACGATACCAATGGGAGCTGCGACCGGCTTGTGCCCATCATCCTTTAATGGAAATATCAGAATGCGATTATGTGCACATCCTCTCAGAAGATAACGAATTACGTAGAACATTCCATCAAATCTGAGTTATTTCCACTTTCGTAGCGTTCCAGCTTCTCCTCATCTGTTTAATGGAGCTCTCTTAACCACTTTGTACTTTAATATTGCAGTTTTAGTCCTACGGAACTGGAGTTTTGCCAACGGGAATCGCGATAAAGTCAACAGTTTGTTTACTTTTATGCTCTCATTTTCTGTAAACGTAATATTCGGAAACATCTGGAACGTTCCAGAATAGGCGGTTACCTCCAGCGGTAATAAGAAATAAATGCTGAAGTGCTGCAGTGAGGTGATACGCTTATACAGGTGATGCCGATATATCGGCGATAGGCTATTCGATTCTTTTCATTTTTAATTGGAATCCCTACTCACATTTGTGAATCTCTATTCAAGAGGACAAGGAGATTTCGAATGAAGTTATAAATGACAGAGTCTCGTAGAATCAAAGTCTCGTAGATCACCCATTATGACACCTTTGAAAGGCTTAGTCGGTTTCAAGAAAATGTTCACCCTTTAATACTCAAAGCAACTCTTAGCTACTTCTATAACATTTCGTTATTCTAATTTTTTCAAATTACTAAAAATTAACAACTATAATAGATTGTCAGAAACACCATTTAAGGTAAAATGGCACACAGCCACGAGGCCAAACTATCAACAACAGACTTTCTATGATCTCAACCACATCTTTGCAAGGTGAAGCTTTAAAAACTTTTAACACTAGAACTACCACGGCAGTCAAAATGACCGGTAACTGATTTTTTCTAAAAATTCTTTAAGTTTATAAGAGAGTCACATAGTAGATATTCTACGCCCATCTTATAAAACATAAATTATTGTATTAATCATGATTTTTACCATTTGATTCACGCTATTTTTAATCTACTTATTTAACATTTTTAAATATAACAGACTTAACGCCGGTAGTTCTAGTGTTAAAGAAGTTCTCGCATCGCTAAAAGGACGCACATAGACCTGTACGATTGTAGGTCGTTCTCGAGATTGTACTTTCCTTTCAAAAAGTCATCGAGGGAGTCCCAGTTTTAGGTAAAAGGAAAAACACCCTACTAAAGACATCTATTGAAAAACCGTACTAGCTAACCAGCGATCGATAGAGGGTATCAGGGTAGATGATACAGCAAGGGGAAATATGATCCTAAATGAAAGTACGCGATAGCAAAGCGTAGCAAAAGCAATAGTTCAAGTATTCCTTTCCGAGAAAATGAAGTTTAAAAAATTCACCGAGTAGATAAACATACAACTGGTATAACCTACATTTCTTGTTGTGTATACGATGGAAAAATAATGAAATAATGAAAAATCGCTACACCTTCGAATTGAAATACTCAAGAATTTTCTAACACGAATGCGATGCGAATGATTCCGAATACGGTAATAATTTGGAATTCATATTTATCACATTGGAAGGGAGTCACTATTGATTGGCATTACTAAGTACTAGTATGAAATATATAAAATATAATTGAATGTTCAACTGCCATAAGCGTTAAGAACATCACTTTTCATAAATTATTCTATTTTAACGGCATGAATCGAAATAGAAACCAGTTAAAACGAGTTCCTCAAATTGTGCTTATGCTTAATGATGAGACCTTTTCGAAATTTTTGGCAACACGATCTAACGATCGGCGCTACACTTACGACTCATTAGTATATGCAATCATCACCCGTTACGTACCTTCTCTCGTTGCCTACATTCGCGTGCACATTAGAAATGCATGGGTCAAATATACGATCGATTGATAGTCAACGATGTTCTACCAAGAACATCATCGAGGATAGAATCTGTTAGTCCTGCGTGAACGCAGTTTGAAATAAAGTAACTCTTTATCTTTTAACAGTTCAGTATCTTTAAATTAATTGGTCTTTTTGTGTCGCTTTCTTTAAAATTACGCGCAGCAACGTGAATTTTATCGTCGTTGGTCATGGAAGAGTTACTGAATTTCGTCATGACTTCAGCAGATTGCGTGCTATTAGGAAAAGTCGTTCACACGAGAATGCCTTCATTTTAGCGCAACACGATTCCTCCGTTAATGTTCTTTTCTTTCTAACAGTTGGAAGATCATTAATTCATAAGGCTGACGCATCGAAAATTGATGTCTCAACACATAGACACATGGTGAAAACACCTACGACCTGACTTTTTCTCACGTCTGCTCCACAAATAAAAATTATAGTTAAAGCTTTTCTATTAGATTCAAGTCTATACATCATAAGAAGAGTTCAGAGTATAAAGAATATAAATATAACTAACGGGTAGCTAAACCTATAAAGTATACCAGTTGAATAAGTTGAGAGTCCTACAAATGGCAACATTGCATGTTAACACTAAACCTACCGGATTTATATCTGTTATATTGAAATATACGAAATAAGTACTTTGGAAAAAGAGATTTGGAGAAGTTAAAAGATGATCAGTTAAGTAATTTTTGTTTTTGCACGATAGAGCTAAAATATTTACTAAATGGCTGCCCAATAAATTTGGGGAATTTTTAGGAAAAATCAGAAAGCGGTCATTTGACCGCCATGGTAGGTTTAGTGTTAATATTCTTAGATTACTGCTGTTCCAGCAATAGACGCGAGAATTGTATGAAACGCACAATGCAAAAAGATTCACGCAATTGTTTCAGGTTATCTCTTTTAACATCTCAATTTTATAAAAATTTCAGCAGAGTGGGATAAATAATTCAAACAGTATAATATACACAGATCTCCGTTTTGTTTGGATATGCAATGTCGTATTCAATGAGCTAGCGTCTTTTTTTACGAAAAGGCATACTTTTTTACACAAAAAGGAATTACGTTTTCATTGCTGCGTAATATATCGTCAGAATAAAAAATATATACCATGGCTTTCAAGATCAGACAAAGTCAGGAAGAAATGGAATGAATCGAATACAAGCGAAATATGACGAAATTATACATAATGTATTTTTTGTCAATCACTCTTCAAAAAAATTGCAGACCGTTCTCAGTCTTTTAGATTTTGTAAATCTGCAAATTCCGATACTTATTTTTCAATAGGCATTGTAATAAATTCAGGAGCCGGTATGAAATGTTTCTCGCAAACTGAATTGAACATAGGTGTGGGAAAACACATTCCAGAAAAAGGAAACCCAGATGTTTTACGATGTCAGTAATATATGATATCTTTCAAACTATACTGCGGTAAACTTTCTGGTATTATGCGTTGTTATTGATTAGCTTATGCTTATATCCCAACGTTTATGTAAGGCGTGTTAAAAGATACATGATTACAACAACGACAAAACAAGACTCGGTTATACAAATTTGTTCAATGACGAACAAATATATGCGATACTGTCGGCACATAATTTTAAACATCGTAGAAATATTTATTTGAACAATAAAAAATAGTTGTGTGAAAATGAGTGATCAACAGAGCAAGGTCATCATCCTGAAAATGTAAAAAATGCTGTTTACTTTTGAGCAACAAGATAGTCAAAATGACTAGCTCTATACTTTATTGAAAAGTTCCGACTTCAAATTACGACCCTTTTTCCTTGAATTCTCCACATATGCAATATGAAATATAAACAATTAAATCAAGCGGTCATCTGTCCTTTTTCATCCTGTTTGTTCAATATATTTGTTTAATATCTCTAAGCATGCCGGATTTATCGTCCAAAGTCCTATTATATATGCAAAAGTAAATGTAGCGGTTATGTATACTTAATTAGGTTTTCATCTCCATTCACATGTTTCATGTATATTTCCACTTTGTCAACTTCGAACAAGGAGTCAAGTCAGGAATATCAAAGTCTTTGAACGTATTCCGTCATAAAAAGTGAAAAACTATATTTTACTTCCGATATTTTTAGTGCCGAATTATTTTCGTACGTAATAGCCCAGCTTTTCAGAGTTGTTATAAGATATTCCAGGCTGAGTACTAATACAAGCTGATTAAAAGGTGCGGGATAATTAGCAAAGTACCATGATCAAGACTTCTTAACAAATTGAAGAAGGAAGGGCAAAGGAGTGATAGAGCCTCTAATCACAGAAGGATCCTTAGAGATGCTATGCGGAACTCGAAAGAAGACTAACGAGACGACAGAAGGTAAAGAGGAATATCTCATATTCCTTTTATCAAATACTCAACCTGATCTCCATTTCTGACAGTCTATATCATGTCACTTTTCTGGAATACTAAATTTAAAGTTGCGCTTCCGACAACACAAGTGGCGCTCTCATATTTATATTAAAAAGAAACGAGGGCCTCTTATACGTTCTATTATTTAATCCTATAAAGGTAATTGTGAGCAATGTTACATTAATTTATTATAACAGAAAGGGCCCATTCTGGTTATCACAAATATATTTAGTTCATACTTGCGTATCACGTTAATTATGTTGCAAAAATCCATCCCGACCCAAGAATCTTAATTATTGCTGCGCAGTGCTAGGATCATATCCCACTAGGGATTGCAATATCGGACCAAAAGTTCAATACCGGTATTCGGTATTTTTTAGATCTTAATACCGGAATACCGGTTATAATAGCGGTAGTAGGAATTTTAGAAAAAGAAAGAAAACACCGAATTCTTCTGAATATGGATAGGTTTGTGGGTAAAAAATTTTAAGAAAATTTACTATAAACTTGATCAAATTTGAATTGGTTAGTCTCTTTTCTTCTTTTTCATTTTCATTTCTAAAATCATTATAATCATGTAAATACCGTAAGACGTTTTCTATTTCGGTATGCCTTTCTTCTGTGCGATTTTTCAATGTAATATATAATTCTTCAGATAGTGATGTCCGCTGTTCTTTCAGTGACTGCAACATCAAATTTATTGTTGCATTAGCTGTTAATAAATTACAATCTCTCCGACATAATGCCTCCACAGCCAGTTTTATTGGAAGTAGAGCTAATACAGTTCTGGATATTAAGTCGAATTCACTATCGGAAAAATTAATTTGCAGCTTTAAGTCGATTATTGCTTTTTGGATTGGAATTTTCAGTTTCAAAAATCGTTCCATCATTAGGAGTAAACTCTTCCAACGTGTTTTAGAATCTAATATTAAGATATGTTCTGTTTTATTATCAGTTAGTATATATTTTTGTAATAAAGCATTTTTTGTAGGGGAACTTTTAAATATCTTAACAATTTTTCGAACTTTATTAATTACAGGAAGCAATTCTTGATGAGTTAATATTTCATCCTCATTAGCAATATCTTCTTCAACAATTACATTGTCATTATCTTCATTGTCAGTATCACTCTCACTCTCTTCAAAGTCGGAATCAGAAGTTTCTGTATCCACATTATTTGGGTTCTTCTGCTCTTTATTTTTTTGGTATGATACATCTATTACTCCTAATTGAATTCCATGAGCATAGCACAATTGCTGATTTGCACCTGAACATATAGTGGAGGCAATTTAACAAATTTCTAGTAAATACCGAAAAAACGGCATTTACACTTGTGAATACCGGTATTGCAAAATTCTACAAATGGCTCAAAATACCGGTATTCGGTATCCCGGTATACCAGTATTACAATCCCTATATCCCACGAAAGAAATGCAAATCTGATTGATTAAAGTGGAAGAAGTATGTCTTTTCTCACCTACATCGTCAGGCCTAACGTGGTATTTGCTAAACGGTCACGCTCATTAACCGGAACACGTAACGAAGAATATAAATGCAGGAAAGCGAGTCTGAAGCGAATAGGCAAACGCATACGTTTGTTATGAGAGGTCGAAGGGCGCATCGGAAGTGAGAGATCGAGTAAATTAATGAGAGTGAAAGAGGATGGATGAATGGGGATAAAAGAAGCGTGTGTCGTAAAGAGTGAAGAATTAAGAAGTGAAGAGTCTAACAATAATATGAAAGAGCGTGCGTGTGCAAAAGTGGCATTCTTATATTCTTAGTAAGTTTATTGTATAGCCATTAATTTAGTATTCAAAATTAGTTCTGGTAAGTATACTGTTTAATTATTGTAATCTCTGTGCGAACACAGTTTTACATAAATGAGATGTTTCAGGACATTGTGAGATGGTACGAAGAGAGTACCACATCGATGTAAGAATAGAATATTCTCTTTTAACGAGACATAAAGGGGTTAAATGCTTTTATTAGATATATTTTATTAAATATATCTGAATATAATCACTTCTTATTAGTCAAACTTTATTAGAAATCGTACAGGAAGTAGCAGTTATGTGCTTCATTCTGAATCCTATTATTGATTTATGTTCAACAATCGTAACATTATTAAATAGCAATTATTTTTTAACATTATTTTATATATATCTAGATACGCGTTAATGACTGTACATATTGAAATCATGATTTAACACTAAACCTACCATGGCGGTCAAACGACCGCTTTCTGATTTTTTCTAAAAATTACCCAATTTCATTGGGCAACCATTCAGTAAATATTTTAGGTCTATCGTATAAAACAAAAATTACTTAACTGATCATCTTTTTCACCTCTTTAAATCTATTTTTCTAAAGTACTTATTTTGTATATTGCAATATAACAGATATAAAGCCGGTAGGTTTAATGTTAAACCAACATGAAGTGTTAGGGGGATCGGAAAGTAATGTCGTTTTCTTACATTAAATTCAAACAAATAAATTTGTAACAAGTTTTTATTTTTAATGAATGATGTAATCAGCCCCGTTATCGTCAACCTTTTGTCATCTAGTGTGCAAATTGTCAATGCTGTATCGATAAAAATCAGTTGGTTTTTGAGCAAAATATCTTGAGAAACGACATTACTTTCCGGTCCCCCTAATATTTAAACAGTACAAAAACAGCGTCACTAAATTTAAAAACTACCATTGAATTATGCAATTGTGGCGGTGAAAAAGTATTCTAACTGTAAGTGTAATTCTCAGAGCGACGAAGGGGTGCGAAGGTGAAACCGGGTATGCGTCTGATTTGACGAACAGGCCATTCACTTTTTCTCTCAAGGAACACTATACGAATACTACTGGGTGCACAGGGCTCGATGTCCTCTGGCAAGTGTTTTGTTTTGATTTGCTTGAAGGATAGAGATATCCCTCGTTCGCACGTCATTTTCGATTCTAATGCGCTACTGGCCGTAAAATCCGCACATTCGTTATGTCGTCATGTGAACGACGAAAGAAGTGTTTTGTTTTCGGTTGTCATTGACCGAGCTTCAGGTTTCCAGGAAATATATGCATATAACAAGTGCTTTGCGTCCGGTATAGAGACCTATGCGAGTGAGGGTCCAAGCGAGAGAGCGAGTGTCTCTGTGAGAGAGATGCGAGGGTGCGTGTAAATAACCACAGGATTTTGAATTTTAGGTGAATTGTTAACCCCTCAAGAGTTTGTTGAATTTTTAACCACACAAGACGCATTTAAGTTCCTACTCTTCAAAGTCAATCTTTTAATTTTGTCAAACATTGCAATTTAATTCTTAATAATCATGACGTTCTTTACAATTCCATGTTTAAAAATCAACTTAAATTCATTATTAAAAATCTTATTATCATTTTCTAATGTCCTATCGTACAACTGATCTTCAGATACCTGATAAAGATCGGACTATAGAGGGTTGAAAGTCAGTCGTTAGTTGTCTGTTGTAATTTTGTTACCGTAGTTCAATCGTTATAATTGTGTAATGTTACCTCTGTTAATATATTTCTTGATATGTTGAAAAAAGACTTTACACAATTTATGAAGAATTTGCGGTAGAAATTGTTTGTAACATACAAAGTATGTTAAATTATGCACATAAATTACTTTCAATTCCAAATCTATTGACGGTACATTATGAGGGGGTATAACTCTTCCGGAGGAATTGAGAATCGATTAAATGATAACGTAATGCAGCAAATTCACTTACTGTGCCGGAATATTGGGCACCAGGTGTGGTTGTTTCGGGTGCCGCAAAAGCGGGGGTACCGGCTGGCCCCGATAATAATTCTCCGGATGCTCTCAATTCCGCGCTAACACCTAAATCGGCGATCTTGATACGTCCATCGCTATCCACGAGAAGATTACTGGGTTTTATATCACGGTGCACTATTCTCTGGTAATGTACTGAAAAAAGTAGATAGCCCAAATGAGAATTATGACGATTCGAATTCCCTCGACGTTTATTAAATGGATATAAAATATTTTTTTCAGAATGTTGACTTAATAAAGAAACACTCTCGAATTTCCGTTAATGTACAAAAATTCTGCGAAAAATGCTAACAGCGTAATGGAAAGTAATTTTGAGACAGAGTAAGATTGGGGTGAAAAATCATTTAGAAAGTATTTCAAGTGAGCATATTCTACAAATGATAGCAAAATATTATAAGAAAATTGTTTGTAAACATTTTCGCATGATATTATGAGTAAATATTGAAGAAGAGTCAAACGACATCTTCGCACCCTATTACCTCGCAACTTGAATCACCGTATTATCGATTTAGAGAGATCCAAAAGGCATATTATAGCACGAACTTTTATTATTTAATTACAAGTTCATCGAACGCACAATAATTATTTAATAAATTATTAAAAAATACTTACGATACTCCACTCCCATCAAAACATCGCGGAAATTCTTTCTTGCAGTTTCTTCATCGAGCGGCTTATCCGTCGGAATTTGCAGAACTTCGCCGCGCTGAACAAGTTCGAAAACAAGGTAGAGATTGTCCTCATCTGGATCATCAAGCACCTCCACTAGTTTTACGACGTTAGGATGATCTAATTTTTTGAGTAGGGCTATTTCTCTGTAGACCTTTGCCAAGGGATTCACAACACCTTTCTTGCCAGGAGCCATTCTCCCAAAGATCCCGGCCTTCTTCATTAATTTTTTCTTGCTCAAGATCTTCATCGCGTAATGTGTCTCATCTTCTTCGTTGTAAGCTAGCTTTACGATCCCATAAGAACCCTGTGAGGTAAAATCAAATAAACGAAGTGAAAGAATATACTAAAACATTGTAAGAGCTTGTTGTACTATGTTTTAACACTAGAACTACCGGCGTTTTTATTATATTTCGAAATATTAAAGAGGTACTTTGAGAAAGGAGGAATCAAGAGGCGGAAAAGATGATAAATTCGGCCATTTATGTTTTTTGAGTTGGACGTAGAATGTTTCTGCTATGACTCTCCTATAAACTTTGAGAATTTTTGGAAAAAATTGTGCACCAGTCATTTTGACTGGTTTGGTAGTTCTAGTGTTAAGAATATATTAAAACAAAGAAGTTACTGAAGAAAAAAGTTGTTGTTTATTCAGAGAGGCCTGAATGTCACTAGCTCTATGTTAAAAAAATGACTTTTTTGCTATTATCTTTTTGAAATTAAGAAGCAGCTAATGATCTTTTGAAGAACATAACCATTAAAACTAATGAACACGTTAAACGCGAACGGTATTTCGCCAGGTTCATCATTTCTACTGAAATGATATTTTTATATTAAAATCACATCCTTATAAAGCAGAAACTTTAAAGGCACAAATAGATATTTATTCAGCAGGACATTATCTTTTTAACGCCAATATAGAAACACTGAATCTGTTAGAAAATTCATAAATATTACAATTTAAAAGTCATGTGAAATTTCATTGAATAGACAGCTCCGGTCACCGGTGACCCCCATGGCAGTCAACGTGTTAAAAATAATTTCCAAGAAGTACATTTATATTCTTTATAAAGTAATAAATATCAATTTTCAATAGGAAAATATGTTATGTTATTTTTAAACGATCTATTAATGATTCGGATTCCCTGTATGCATTGTAAAATATGTTATATAAATATCAGCGTTTAATTCACTCATTGTAAATTGATATGAATTATTGACTTCTCTCTTGCAAAATAGTGATCTGTAACATGTCCATCCATTTGTAACAAATTCATGTAAGCTAATGGAATTTCTTTGTCTAAAATAATGTCTCAAATGCAATATACACCTTACAGAAGTGTCAGTTTAATAATTTTGGGAATATTTCATGACACAAAAAATTCAACATAACGGTATTAATTGTTGAACAATAACAACGGATGGGACAAAGTTGTTTATTTTTTCATTATAATAGGGCGCGATTAAATTTCGCAAAATGAAATGTATGCATATTTAATAATCTTCTCTTAAATTTTTGCTTTTATTGAAATAAATCCAATTACTAAAGTTTTAAATTAATTATATAAAACTTGTATGATCTATATTAATACACTGGGAAATATTTATGTCTTGGAAAATATTCATCCGATATTGATCCGTCAAAGTCAAACTAGATCATGGTATATAACACGTTTAATTAACATTTTCCTAACCTCTCTGACATATTCTGGCGATCTATATAAAAAAAGTCGTCTTATGATTGAATCGCGAAATCGATTGAGTCACAGATTTGAATGTTAAGTAACTTTTAATATAAGATGAACTGCACAAAACGTGACTTGTTCACTTGATACAAGCGCCAGTCGTATAATCAGTGTGATCGTAATGAATTGGTTGCAGATAGCAGTATTTTCAAGATAATTGAATGAAGATTGCAAGATCATTGAATATAGCGGTGTGGCTGACGAGTAGAGTTTTATTCCCTCGCCATTGAGATATTTTTTCTCTCACTGTTCATATTCCAAAGAGTATGGCAGTGGGAGGATGGAGGGGCATGTTGGGCCTTATTTGATTATTTGCTTGTGATTAGGTTCGCCTAGATTTGAAAGAGTCCCCTTAAGGACGAATCCGAATTCGTGGAAAATAAGAGAAGCTCCACGCAGAAACCTAAACTGCGGCCGTAATCGCACACTCGAGTGGTCTGGGCTTTTCAAAATATATGAGCCGTTTTCTTTGAAAGTGGTGAAGGAACCACGGTGCCTGGGCCGGTGGATGTCCTTCTGTTCTTAGGAAAGGGTAAGTAAAAGGTGTTGATTAGCGCGCTGCGTTTCGTCCTGGGCCTGTTCGTGGACTCGTCAGTAGGGCTGACCGAACAGGCCCTACTCTAGACACTGTGCCCTGGATGGGACGATGGTATAGATCTGGAACGGTAACTTGGCAGCTGAGACGGAAGGGGAGATTGCTCTCGCACCGCCTATCCCCGCCATGTCGGTCCTGGAAATCTGATATCGACGAATGACAACCGAAAATAAAACACTACTTTCGTCGTTCACATGACGACGCAACGAATGTGCGGATCCCTCTTGCCAATAGCGCGTCAAAATGGAAAATGCGTGAGGGAGAGGGATGTCCCTATCGTCGGGCGAATCAGAGCAAATTACTCCTCAGCTGCCAAGTTAGCGTTCCAGCATTATATCTGTTGATCGATCGTATATATAGATACCGATCGTCGCAGGACAACTCCCGAGAGTGATCCATCGGTGGACACGAGGTCTAGCGGACGATCCTGGAACTAGGGGCGTAGGCGAAATGGCGACCGGTAAGTCGGTGGTGGTAGTCGATAAGTCGTGCCGCCACAGTGGTATACGTCCATTTTTGACAAAAAGTTAGTTCATAATAACAATGAACGCAATTTGCTATAAGCTTTTTATCTAGAAACGGTTCCCAAAAAAAATTCTTCAAAATTGTTATCATTTTGTCAATATAAATTTACGTAGTTAATGAAATTACAAATATAATTACTTTGAAAGTGGTGTAGATCCACTTTCCGCAAAGACATAATATTTAGTTCAAAAATTATACCACATAATTTCTCTACTTCACTTTTAACTAATACTTTCAAAACGATCGCATTATAAAATTAAATCAATGTAATATTTAAAAAGCATAAAATGAGCGTATTACATATACCAATATTTTTCAAACCATTCAAATACAAACCCTTAAATATCTCCATATAATTTGAGATGGACTTACATCACTTTCAAAGAAAACAGCTCATATAGCCAGCGGCATAAAAGCAGTGAAACACCACTGGCTTTCGACCGCTCGATCTCAGCCTTCAAAAGGACCAGCGTAATTGTGAGATTTATTAAATAGAATAATCGAACGTCGTCGATATGCGCCTCAACAGTGTCCTTTGTAAGGGTAGCGTCGGCCAGGAAAAATATCCTTGGAGCGGCCGAAAAGCGGAGGCAAGTTGTATTGTATTTTGGCAATCCCAAGGGATATAAAGAGACAGCCATCGAGTCAGGCGCAGAGTCTTTGCCTGGTTATGCTGCCGAAAAGTAATATTGTACTGTCAAGCGAATTGTTATCTCCATTATTCTATACTGTGTTGTTATTAATTGTTTGTTACATAAAGTTCTATTCATTGTATCCATGCGGAATATCCCCTTCACTCTTCATCCTACAATTGATTACTAGTAACGAGCTAATCTTGTTAAAGCGATTGACCCGACTATCTGTTAATGACGAACTAACTGAGTTACTAGTAACGAACTGAACGTGTTAAAAGCTATGTCACGACTAACTTTGATCCAATGTTTTTGGACTCATTAGGAAAATCCTGTAAACATACTCAAAGTTAAATACAGGTAACCCTAGAGTTACACAGTTACAGAGTTACACAGTTTCATGTAAATCAGACCGGTGTTTGTTCAGACTTGGGTTTAGGGCGAATAAAAGTATCGTATACCACGCGAGAGGAATAAAGAGAGTACAGATTGCCTTTCTTTATTTCAACATATTCGCAAATGAGTATATCTTAAATAAAATTCTTTTCTTTTCCAATAGAACGTGGTGGAAACCCGTGCAATTCAAGCGCCATTTTACTCAAGGAATACCACATTCCTTTCATTGTTATGTAGCTCAAGTACCGTCAAACTGTATTTGTTATTGATTTGTGCACCTCTGATCGCGTTGAGAAATTCAGGTTAAAGCGAAATATCAAAAATATAAAAATATCTTCATAGGTTTTTGTATTGTCGAAGTTTTGCAACGTTTTTCTCAATATCCTGATTGTTTATTACACATTTGGGATTAAGATTAAGTTCTACTGATGTGAATTTGCATCACATTACAGCAACTAACAAATATTGATACCTTCGTTGCTTATGACAGAAGTACATCTGTTTGCAGCGTATATAAGCAGATGTTTTCGCGAATATGACTTTGTTAAATTACTCTTTTCTTTCAACGACGAAATTCTAACTACTATTATTAACACAGGAAAGATTAAACACTTTGAAGGTATAAAATCTTATATCATAATGATGAGAGTCGTTATAAAAGACACACTTAATATCAGTTTTCATATTATTACTAATAGAATGGGTTTAAGGATTGAACATTACGTGGATTTCCTTCCATTGTATTCCAAACAAGAGCAAATCTTTAACAGCAAGTATAGCAAAATAATTCCTTGTATGCTTGAGCATGAGTACAGAGTTTTTTTTTAATTACTGTAGTACTTCCTATTTATTTTTATTAGTGAGGATATTTTTATATAAAAGTAATGATTACGTATTACAATACTTCTGAATGTAACTAACTAATAACATTTTCTCTCGTGGTGTATTCTTCGATTTTCTTTGAAAAGCGTACTACGATATACAATTTGTGGTAACAGAACATACGGAAGAATTGGAAAACACACACGTCTCACTCGATGATGACTTATGATCATTTTTTGTCTTTATATCTGCGGTGTTGTACATTTTTCTAAGAAAATTACATACTATTATCATTACTGCCAGGGATATTTTTTGATTCCCCGTACGATCTTTGTCTTAAATATTATAATATTGTCACAATGTTTAAAATAGCTATTTAACAAATAAAATTATTTAATATGTACCTGGTACTATTTTCAGAGCTACTGATATCTGTGTACACTGTGCAATAATTTAGTCCAGATATTTAAGGATCTGTCGTCAATCATTCTTTTATTTGGAAAAAAATTGAAAATTGGAATTCCATTCAGCCTTATAAAATTTGAAATGTTGTGGCGTTTTTTTTAACAATAATGTTGGGGCGTAAAGGAAAGTCAGTACAAAATGGTTAACAACAGCTGTATTTATAATCTCTATTTGCTCGCAATGTCAGTATTTAGGATTAAAGTATAGATGATCGATTAAATTCGAGAAACATGTTATACAGCGTTGACTGTTTAAAACGGACAATAAAGTCTTCCGAAAATGAATAAAAATTCTGAAATATCACGGTCATGTGATACTAAAACCGATGGTTAATAAATCCTACGTTTCTTTTTCCTTTCGTGAATACTTTATTAGCCAAAAGGAAACATGCAAGGATGATCTTCACTGAGATACGAAAAGATATGTTTAAACGATCCCTCGAGGACAGCTTTGAAGAAAATAATCGTTCTTTATCAAGGATTGTTTCTACCACTCTTTCTCTTCGCGTGAGCTTACCCTCGAGAATTTCCGCTATCGAGATATATACGATTACAGAGAGGGTGGCCAAAACGAAGGTCATCACAATTTTATCCATGATCTAGAAGTTTTATTATACTTTTTAAGAACATAATTGTGAAGCGTGACTATACAGAACTATACTGCAAGTGCTCAAGATGCTGCATTGTTCTCCGAAAATAAGACGTGAATTGAAAATAGGCCCTACCATGATTTTTAACCGTTTGAGTGCTGAAGAATTTTCTTGTATATAATCTAAAAGTGCGGAATGAAATGCGTAGTTATTTTTTTTGGAAAATAATAGAAACGGTTATAATTAACTCTAATTATTACATAAAAAGTAATTTTTATCAACAATAATATTTTTTATTCTCACTTATTACAAGAGTGGTTTGCTGCACAAATTCCATGAATTCCTTTTTCATATATAGCGCAAATTAAGTTGGATCGTTTAATTATATTACCATTTTTTTACTGCATACCTTACACTGTCGCAAGTCGTCTTATCCTGCTCTCAATAAATGCGAAAATTATATCATAGTAACATACAGCAGCGCGATCGCGCTTCTACGCATTTTTGGCACAACACAAGAGAAGCGCGATAGCGCTTTGCCGCAGTCAAACGGTTAAGGATGGTTTTAATATAAGCCCTACCCCGAAAATAATACCTAGTGAAAAATGCATACAACAGCAGTGTATCACTAGTCATGCGGTTACTAAAAACATGGAATTTTTACAATTATTTCCTTTTACATGAGAATATAAAACTTTGCTTTATCTGTTTGGATTTTCTCCAACAAACATGTAAACCCTACGCAAAAAATGAGCCCTATTGCGTTTTCTAGGTGCAAAATTAATACAAGACCTTCTCTTATTTCCAGGAAAACATGGTACAAATTATAGGGAAAAAATGGAACAGATAAGATGGATGAACTGGATCTGACGTGAAACTTAACAAACCTTAATATAACAACAAACAATAACGAAGAAATGATGGGCAGTCGAGATAACAAACGCGAGGGAAAACAATACAAAGTGAGTTTGGAAGCGTAACCAGTCAAAGACTCACTTGCCAACGTCCCGAGGGCTGCCTTTTATGTCCAAAAACACAATACGATTTTTCCCCCGCTTCTCTGGCGCTCCAAGGATATTTCGTCGGGATTACGCTACTCTTACAAGGAAACATATCGAACTCGTCCACGCCGATTTTGATGAAACGTACACGCGAGGTAATTACAATGGTAATTTTCTGTTCAAGAAATTCCAATTTTGGGATTTAACAAGTTGAATGCCATGGGGGTCAACGAGGATCGGCGCTATTGTACTCAATGTTTCAAATGACTTTTAAATTGTAATATTTATGAATTTTCTAATACATTGAATATTTAAACATTGGCATTAAAAAGGTAAAGCTCTGCTGATTAAATATCTACATATTTGTGTCTTTTACCTCAACATTGCTTTCCAGTTCATTTGTTAACGATTGAATGTCGACTTTCCAATTTCATAATGATTTCGTAATATCAACTAATTATTCGTGAGTACGTACAGTTATTGCTATCATTAAAGAAATGAATAACCAACATTAGAAAATGTGGTGAAATTAATTTTATTTAGTTCACTATAAAATTAATAAAATAATTCGGATCGCAAAGAGTTAAGGTTGCTGCTTTATAAAGATGTGATTTTAATAGAAACAGTTCCGCATCAGGAAAGATGTTGAAACTAGCGAAATATTGGTGGCGTTTAACATGTTAATCATTATCAGACTAATTCTTTTACGCGACTATCGATCGACACCTCCACCTTGCGATCAGTATGTGTTTGATCGCGGGTTGTGACATGTCATATTTTAAATGCAATAACAAAGTAATAAGTTTCATATCATTTAAAACAATTTTGATTTGTTTCGGAAGTAGTATAATTCTGAGCCTTACTGTAGAACGCCCGGCATTGGCCATATATCGACATATGTGCCCATAATTATGAAAGTGGTCTAAGTCAAAATTTAAAAAAAAATGAGTTTATCAGTTATTTCGCACCACATTATTTTAAACTAAATTAATTCAATGTAATTTTCACGATATTGTCAAAAATGAACTATTAGTTAGTGGTTGTTATTTCAACATTATATGAATTTCATTTAGTGTTAATTATGAAAGTGGTCTGTCAAAAATTTTTAAAAATTGTCTTTATCAGTTATTATAAATCAGCCGACGACGATAATGATAACGATGGTGACACATTCTTTGAACGAGAAACGCAAATTCACTCTTCTAAACTTGTGAAAAACGAACCGTTACACTGTGTTAGCCATTTTGCCATTACATGGAATTCATTCAGTTTTATTTTGAAAGTGTATTAATTCAGTTGGGCTCTTCCGAAGTAATTATCACAGAAAAATAATTTATATATTTTACCACTATGTCAACAGATAGCGGTTCAGGTAAGTTAATGACAACGTACTTATTATGTCAATATGTTAATTATTCGGCTATAAAGAAAAAAAATATACGGAAATATTAAATTACTTCCATTATACACCACCACTAGACCAGTAACGGAAGAAAAACATAAAGATATTATGTGTATACTACCCTACAACCCTCCAGTTTGACAGGGACATTTTAAGAATCCCAAAACTCATAATGATAAAAGCCTAAAATAATAAAAATGGATTACTTTTCAAAAATAATTAATAAATGTTCATGAATTACTCCATTAAAATTACTGTTTCTAATAAAACTCGTAGTTTTTTATTGTTTTAAGTCATTCATAGGTCATTCAGTTAATTTTGAAAATGATCTAAGTCAATTCTAACTTTAAAAACAACATTTCCGTATGAGATTCACACAAAAGTTCACATTCATAATAAATTTTCATTAATCAAGACTAATAAAATTCTATATTAAGACGTTGCATAATATACAAATATTTTTTAACTTATTCAAATGTAATCCATTAAATATCTCGAAACAAGAAATATATGACTTAAATCACTTTCATAATTATGGGCACATATGTCGACTTATACTTTCAAAATAAATATATTCGCTATACTGTTGATTAACAAAACTATTCTGTAACAAAATTATTGCTGGGAAAAAGTGACTTATGCCAGTTTCAAAATAAACGGCTGATATATTAATTCCCGTTCTCCAGTTCTAGGTCAGCCTTACTTCACAAGCTCAAGAGCACGTCCAGAACGAAATTCGCAGTGCCACTAATCAAAAGCTTTCCTAAATACAGAAAGACCTTTCGGTTAAAACCGGCTACCAGCGAGATATTGAGCAACGAATGTTCTCAAAAAGGGATGCAGCGTCAAAGCTGTGACAGATCTGCGCTAATATTCCTTCAACTCTCGTAACTCCTGCGATGAATTCATCGTATAAGCATTTTTTGGCTTCTAGTGCAGATATTTAAAAAACTGTAGGAACCGCTGAGATATGAAATGGAAGGGAATAGAGAGAAGAGAGAATAAAGACGAAAGATATTTTTGGAAAACTCAATCAAGCGGCCTACTGCACGATGGTAAATTTTATAATTCTATTTTTCACTGTGCATTTTGGGTTGTCAGACAAAACGCCATAAACGTCAAACATTCCTACTCATAGGAGCCGTTTATTTTGAAAGTGACACAAGTCACTTTCTGTAATGAATACTGATGATTTTTCAATGATTATACTAAATTATTTATACTGAGAAAACTATGAGTGTCCGGGCTAACAAATACAAGTAAATCTTCACAAAAATTGGCGTCAATATTTTTTAACGCGTTAAAGCGCAATTCGTAAATATCTTAATTGAAAAAGAAAGTGACTTATGTCACTTTCAAAATAAACGACTCAGTCGTAAGACAATAAACCACAAATTCCCTTTTTAATGATAGAAGGACTTAGATGTAAGTTACAAAAATAGGTTTGAAAGCGTTTCTCAGGACGCAATTAGCGTGTACGCATTTGCAAGATTAAATTAACTAATTAGAAAACGCATTGTTTTCCAGGAATTCTGAAAATAGTTCAAAATAAGAATTCTTGCTTTGTTTTTATTTTCACAGTATCATCTGCTCCTAACAACTTACTGCAAAAAAGTCACGAAGGAAGTAAAATTGTTTAACTTTATTTTTTTCTGGAAGTGGAACTTTGTAAGGATATTGACATAAAGCGTTTCCCTATAAAAGGATCTCTGATATATACTAGAAATAAGAGTCGATTTTCTTCAAGGATGAATTCAATCTTATACTTTAACTACAATGCAGAATAAATTCGTAAATATTTTCAAGGTATTATTAATATACTTGAAGTTTGTACATGACAAAATTGACAAGACATTGCCCTATTGTTAAATTTAATTGCTTGATCCATTTCATAAAGGATGTGAGTAGAACTTATCTCAGAAAGGCCATGCGATTTGATGAAAGCTACGAGAAATGCCGGCTTTATCTGTTAAGAGTTATTCCGATAAGAGAAGGGCACGCTCATTGCTTCTCGTTTTCGTCCTCGATGAACAATATCGTGTTACCAGTTATAAGATAACATGCCTGTCAACAATCATTCTTATTTGACTTGCTGCTAATTACTTTTTCACAAGCGGTGTTAAATTACTTGGAAGGGTGACTCGCATTATTGCTTGTCGAAGAAGCACAGAAAATAAAGCTAATAAATAGAAAGACATAAAAGAAACAAAAATACTAGCTGGAGGACTTGTAGTGTAGCACGAAAAGAATTATTTCTTTTCTATCCCTTGCATTATTTCGTACTATAAAACAATAATGCATGGTTTTTGAATATACATAAAATAACTGTATGATTCCTAAAAGTGTGAATATTCGTTGTTCATATAAGTATTAAATAATGTACTCACTAATTTCAACATCACCATTGAATATCTTTGGTATAATAACATCGACTAAATACAGTAAAACTCACTAATGATCTAATTAATAGAAAATAAAAAATGAGTAAGAGCTACATGAATTATTAGGTTGGTAAGAAATTAATGCCGGTTTTCGAGTTTTCAAACTTTGGCGCTTAATTTTAAGATAGCCGTTCATTTTAATCGGTTTGTTTTCTTATATCATTTTAGAAATGAAAAATTATTAAAAAACTTGTTTCTCGTTGGGAAAAATGTGTAAATTGTAATGGAACTTATTTCGATTAAAAAAAAGTTATTCCCATTCTCAACATGTGTATTTAAAGATGAAGTTTGAAAGCCGACATTAATTTTCTACCAACCTAATAAATCTTCATTCGTAACAATAAGATGGATTCGTAACATCAAACTAATACATTATTAATTTGATTTTTTAATGTTCATTTTGAATCGAAGTTTGAAAGCAACAGAAAACCAGGCAGATTAGAAAACACAACAAGCTTTGGAAAATACTGTGCACCGAAATAATATCCAATTACAAACACGGATATCCTAAATTAAATAAAATTTACCTGCCCAATGTTATCCAGCAGCTTGTATTGATTCAACTGCAAAGCTCCTTGTCTATTATCGATGGAAACTCTTCTGCTCTCCCTGAGAGGTCTTCTTCGATTTCTCGGCGATCCCTGGGGGCTACCGTAAGGGGAGTAAGGACAGTAAGGGTAAATCGGTCTCACTGTAACATTAGGAGCATCTCCAAGAAATCTCCGAGTGGTTCCTACTTCGCAGGAAGAAGATAACTTCCTGGCAGCAGAGTCTTCAACGTCTTCACTGGTCCTCTGAGTTTGACTTTTAAACTCACAACATTCACGACTTTCGGATAAACCTTGTGCTACTTTGTGACTGAAAGTGCTTTTAATCTCAGCGGATGGTATAATTGGTAAAACAACGCCATCCTGTTTAGATATTTGCAAGGATATTCGTCGATCCGTCAAATGCGGCTCACCGTCCACTCTGTCTTCCGATTGAACTGATAATAGTTGATAAACTTTTATCGATTTCGGAAGTATCGTACTGGACTCTAGATGGGGGTGAGTTTCGAAGTCAGTAATATCAGCTTTATTGCTTCTCGTTTCCTCATCTCCACAGTTTTTCTCTTCGAAATTCCTGGGTATTTGTCCGACATTCTGGGACGCTTTGACGTCGACTTTTACTGCTGATTGTTTCTCGACATCTTTTCCAAGTGCGGAATGTACGTCGGCATCCAAAGGGGATGAAAGGCTACGCTGATGTATCATTCGATTTAACGTGTTCCGTGTTGATGGCCACGTAGTGACTGAGGAAATGAAATTAATCGGCTCACTGAGAGGTGACATATTGAAGACGTTTCTCGATAGGTCTTGATGTGGAGTCGTAACACAAGTCCCTGGTACGTCGATGATCTGAATTCTGTCGTGGGTTTCGTCGTTTGATGGGACGTCGCGATTAGTTGCTTCCCCGGCAAGACGACACCGAGCTGATAACTCTTCTAACGGTATGCGAAAAAAAGCATTTATTTGTACATTGCGAATGTTATCACATGCCAAATAATGGAGCATTCAATTTATTATTACATTATTTTCACTAGACGTTAGATTTTTCAGAAATTGTATCTACAATTAAATTTAACGTAGCCAAAAGTATAATATAAAATTACATTTTTCTGTGTGATACAAATTATTTCAATTATAGTAATTGAATACTCATTGAGTATGTGCAGAAACATTATTGCAGTATCTGCACTGTTATTCAAGTGTTAGCTCGTTATAAAAGATAGAAAGTGAAAAAATATATATACAGGGTGGAGCATTTAAATGGGAACACCTAAATATCTCGGTTATTATTAGTCGTACAAAAAATCACCACAAAATAAAGTTGTACTGTTTCAAGGGGCGAATTTGATGACGGTAAATAATTTTTTCTCAAGGTCATTTTTTTCGAGATTTCAAGGACATCGTATTTTTTTTTAAATGGGACTGCATATTTTCATTGCAACAGTCTTATAGCTTATAAAAAAGCGAATCCAACCAGGTGCAATATGATGACCTTCACGTGACTTTTAGCGAGAAAATTAAAAAATGTTTGTCAGCAACTTCAGTACGCGATCGGAAACGGTAAATGAATGAATTTCACTTTCATTGAAACAGTCTTACGTTAAATCTTTATTTTAGAAGGTGTTAATAATGATAATAATAATAATAAATAAGATAATAATGTGCAGCAACGTAGCAAAGCCTTTGTAAACGATACATTGTAGCCGCGAGCCGTTGTAACATCTCGATAGAGGATCCGGCGAATAGCAACGACGAACACGCCAAAAATGCTTCTAAACATACTTCAACCGATGAAAGGAGAATACAAATGCCTGTTTACAAGCACCAGGGACAATTACACGGTACACTGTTGCAATGAAATTGAAATTCATTCATTTACCGTCCCCGAACGCGTACTGAAGTTGCTGGCAAACGTTTCATAATTTTCTCGCTAAAGGTCACGTGAAGGTCATCATATTGCACCTAGTTGGATTCGTTTTTTTTAAGCTATAAGACTGTTGCAATGAAAATATGCAGTCCCATTTAAAAAAAAATACGATGTCCTTGAAATCTCGAAAAAAAAAACCTTGAGAAAAAATTATTTACCGTCATCAAATTCGCCCCTTGAAACAGTACAACTTTATTCTGTGGAGATTTTTTGTACGACTAATAATAATCGAGATATTTAGGTGTTCCCATTTAAATGCTCCACCCTGTATTTTCGACATAGATTTTGTTTCAACTCAAACATTAATAAAAAAATCTGAAATGCTTATTTTCCTGTTTTAATGTTTACTATGCGCGCAGATTAATTCTTTTCAACTTCTTCATTATGAGTCATGGATACGAAAAACAACTGAAAATAGGATATGTTATCATCTGCCGTCAAAACACTTTACATTTCCTTTCGGAGTAAACGATCCAGTTCTAAGTATTCGAGACGTTAAATTGATAAGTTTGTTTATCTCGGTGAAAAATAACCAACCTCAATTCTCACATACTATATCGGCACGTGTAGTAATAGCATTTCAGATATTCTGGAATGTATGCTCACCAGTGCTAACGCCTTTCACGAGATTGCAAAGTTTATCCAGGCTCTCCTGTCTGGAGGACGGCTCATCCTTCGTGACTTCCTTAATTTCCTTGATATTCGGCATCTCGAGTCCTGCACTCGAGATCTTTCGGTATATCTCCGTCGTCGGCATTCTATCTACAACGGTATTGACTGTTTCCCCTGTAAAACTATCCTCGGCTTTGCCGATGTGGACCCTTGAATTCAACCGCTTCGTTGAGGATCTTCGCCTCTCCTTCAAAAACGTCGACAGGTCTTGTTGTACGTCCACCGACGAGGAGTTTCTTCGGTCTTCGTCGAAGGTACCAACATTACTCGCATATCCACTGCTCTCTCTCCTTGGTCTGACAATCCTCGGTGCTCTCGATCTCAAGATTTCTCGAAGCTTCGGCACATCTTCTTCCTCGAGGAACAGTGCACTGTCTTTGCGAACTTCTATGATCTCCTGATCGGAAATATCCTCGGGGCTCGAAGCTATTCCGGTGTAATCTTGAAACTCTGATATGGGTGAAGCCGCTGACACCGCTGACAGGTCCTCGACGGACGATAATTTAATCGTTACTTCGCTTTTCAGGTCCGTTAATCTCTTCTTAGTGTGCTCCCTTCGTTTACTCGAAGCTGACGATTTCGCTACGACACTGTCGTTTCTAACGAGTATCGTTTCCTCTGCGATGCGCCAGCATTGCTGTTGTAAGGCGCGAGTGTCTTGGATTTTGCCGGAAGAATGTCGAGATTGTACTTCCTTTCCTGGCAGATACTGGAAATTCTCCGTTTCCACCTTGGATTTTTGACACGTGGAAAACTCCGACGAAGTGGAACTTGGGTCTAATGGGAAAACGATGTTTTTCGAGGAATCCAATTGTATGTTCAATGTGGGCTCTCCTGAATTTGCGGGAAAAATCGTTAACGTCTTCGAAGAAGACCCTGGTGATTCTTCGTCGACAGCGCCATGTCTGAAATTGGAAAAATATCATTTAAATGACTTCATTCAACCTTAAATCGTATTATCTTTTATTATTTTACTGTAACTTCTCTAGCAGTTTTAACATAATTTCTGATATCTGTAAGTCTCATCGATATAATCATATAGAGACAGCGATACGTGTACGTTGTAATATTATAGTGGATGTTCGACGATATTTAAATATCTTATGTGTTACCTTATATCATATCATAAAGAAGCTGAAAAAATTCGTCCACATTCGTTTACGAATTCGAAACGCCCCAGCACATAAAATTTTATTTCATTCCATTTTTAAAAAATGGCACTGCTCATATTACCATGACAAATATAAACTGTATTTGGTGTCCCATACGTGATTAATATCGAAGATATTCCTCAAACCGGATAGAACTTCGACTTTACGACTTAGGCAATATTGGCAATTGAATATCGTAATTAATTTTTGCTGTTTTTTTTTGTTCCTTTTGTAGAAATGGAAGTTTAGGAACGGCAAACAGTCTTTAAAAATTGCCGTCATGCTAAAGCGTGATTTCTCGTGACCTATAGGACTGCGGTCATAAATTTTGACTATTTTGAGCAATTCCAATCTACAAGTCTGTTACAAGCGACTGCGTGGCGTCCAGGATACATCACGCTTTTCGTGTGTTACCACTACAAATGTTTGCGTTTATCAGTCTGATAAGTATAGGCACCTTTTACAAGTTTTTGTCATAATAAGTTAAAGTGCTTTGATATCGTCGAGTATAAAGATTATAACACAGGTATAACCTTAGAACAACTGTGATTTATGAAATGAAAGCTTCTTTGAATTCATCAAATTATTAAACTAATAACATTTTTGCTGTACAAGTTTTTATTGCATGTTTAGTACTCGCAAGGCCATCGGTAAAAAAGTCATAGTTATAGTTATGGTTGCCGACAATCGCAGGTAGTTTCTTTTAACAACTAGGTTTTTCCATGCTGATATTTTCGTGACAGTGCTATTCACTCTTAATTATTAAATAATGAACTTAGTACTATTTTCTAAGCTTAAGAAATTGGTTTGACACATTTTTAGTAGTAGCTAGAGGATAAAAAAGCAATAAAATATGTTGATATGAACATATGTTCTATTTTACCTTACTTGAAAGTTATAGCCTTATACGTCCCATATGTATATACTTTGTAAACAAATTGATTACATCTATCACATTTTTAAAATATTTTACAACTTTGATCCGGCACACATCATTCCTTGTTTTTGCATATATAATGCGAATAATTCAGGTTATTAAAATTGTTGAAAAAAATGAGCGACGAATTTAGCATTTCTGAATTTGAAAAGACTCTTCGGCGTAAAATACCAATAATAAGAGGTGTTTGTTAACTTCACTGAAAACTAACAAAACTGATGTCTATACAGAAAAATATGGTAATTATACAGGTGATGGTCCGTCGCATCGATTTCGATCATTTTTGGATATATTGTCAGAATCATGATTCTAAGCGACTTTTTCCTATACATGTAACCCCCGCTCGGCTTTAGTTTTTGAGATATCGGAAAAAAGTTTTCCTTCTTGTACATTGAATTTTCCCTATACATGCACGTCCGTGGTAAAATGTGCGTCAGCAAGATGCGATAGTTTTTCTACTGTTTCTGCGGGACCGACTCAAAAACTTTATACCGGGTGGACTCGTTGAAAAGCTACCTCATAAGAATGTGCAAAAAATATAATTCCGATGCTTAGTCCAACCGCCTCACGACCCTCTCTAAAAACTACCCCAAACCAACACTAATTTATCTTCTCGTTACAAACACCTTTATTAAACCGAACGATTAAAATCGGTAAGGTGTGCATAACAGGGTACCTCTCCCGAAGAGTTTCGTTTAATAAACGTGTTTGTAACGAGAAGATAAATTAGTGTTGGTTTAGGGTAGTTTTTAGAGAGGGTCGCCGTTAGGCGACCCGACTAATAATAAGCATTGGAATTATATTTGTTGCACATTCTTACGAGGTAGCTTTTCGACGAGTCCACCTGGTATAAAGTTTCTGATTCGGGCGCAGCAGAAACAATAGAAGAGCAATCGCATCGTAAAATTCAATGTAGAGTAGCAAAAGTTTTTTGCCAATATCTCGAAAAATAAAGCTGACCCGGGGTTATATGTATAGGAAAAAGTTGCTTAAAATGATGATTCTGACGACATATTAAAAAATTATTGAAATCGGTGGGACGGACCATCATCTGTATAATTACCAAAAATATTATAAACATACAGCACTAAGCAAGGACTGCTAATAATCACACTTGCAATTAGTAACAAACTTTGCGCAGTAGTAAATCTAACTTTAACATTTGTGAAATTTCGTTTCTCTATAAAGAAGTCTAGTGCAGTTAAACAGTAATTTATTTAGATATACTTTTAGGATTGAAATAAAAACAGAGTTAATTTTTTTATGAAAAAGCAGAATGCGAAACTTATTGTTAGTCGAACGGGCTCAAAAATGTATTATTCTGTAAAGTATTCGTCAAGCTGTTTCTGTAATATATGGATTATTAGATATAGGGTTCCTATCCTCGTGCACCGTCATCGCCGAAGTGTCCAGGACGCGTTGTAATTTACGATAAGGGTGAGGAACCCTCAGGCTGTGTAAAAGCAGCCCTTGACATTTTCGAGGCGGGGGTTTCTATGCCACGCAGGATCGTAACGCCATATATTTACTTCAGTATCTCGTTAAGTATTACATGGAAAATAAACTTTAAGGAATAAACTAAAATAACAAATTATTTAAGAAATACAATGCACCTGCAATTCGTTTTTTTAAGTGTTACAATTTTGTTATGTCGAATATACTTCGACATAAGACGCTAAAGGGTTAATGTTCTTTTTGAAATTATTAACTGAAACAAAAATTTGATACTTAAAGAAATATGAAAGTAACGTAATGAAGTTGATGTCGAACGTTAAGAAAAATCGATATTAAAAAGTAGAGAATATCAATTTAATTCCAATTAATTAGCCACAAAGATATGATATTATTCGGACTTCAAAGGTTTAAAGTTATAACGAAGAATTATCGACTCCACCAGATTATAAATTAACTTCTACTTGTACGATTTGGACTTTGTATCACAATTGAAAAAATTAATGCAGTATATGAAACATGAAAATACTAACTATGGTTAAAATAATGTGTGAAAGAAGAATGTTAAGGATAACATCGAGTTTGCGCTGAATGAATGTTTAGAAATGTTTAGTCTACTCAAGTAAGATAAGCCAATGATTCACCATGTTCAGTATTTAACATTCATAGTAATTATCAATATCTTCCTTTTAATAAATGGTATATTTCAAATGACTTTTTAGTCTTCTGATAATATTTCTGCAACAGTAATTAGTGTACAGTAAAATGCAATAAGTCTTGAAATTTCGTCACTAATTCTAGAATCCCGTAGTTAAACCACATTGAAAGATCCAATTCCAATGTACGCTAATTTCGTAAAGTACTTGTTACTTTTTTGCATTGAATTAAACGTCTTACTAGTAAAAAATTGAAATCACATATTTGAATTTTCGGAAAAATTAGAAGGAGACACAAAGCATCTTAAAATAATAAATGGTTCACAGCGAGCCTTTTCACGGGAATTATATCGCCGTGAGATTTCAACTTACTGGAACATTTGGTCGACAAACTGAGGCAGAAGTTCAATACGTACTTTGAACGAAGATCAATGTGAAACTTAAACGGAGTAATGCAAATCTTTCAACCTGGAGATTGACTTCGGTTTATGAACATACTAATTTCCAAAAACTAAATCCAACTGAAAATTTTTTAATAATGTATAATGAGCTATCTAAAAAGTTCGGGCCTGTTTTCAAATTGTAATTACTCGTTACAAGCGTATTACATATAACGTTTTTTGCTGTTATTATTCTATTTCACTTACTAATATGTAGTAAGCTTTCGATTGTATCAAAAATGAACCTTCAATTGATTATAAATAAGAATGCTAGCCGATATCTTACTTAACAAATTCTGTGAATCCAGAAATCTCAAAAACATTTTCTTTCCACGTCGCGAAATCCAACAACTATTTTAAACAAATATAAATTTCAACTGAGTCGATCCTACGATCAATTGAAGTAGCTATGAAAAATTATATTACGATTAAATGCATTGTTAAAGTTCTTCACAGATTTGTGGATGTCTTAAGTATGATCATTTAACACGAACTATAAAGCCAGTCAAAATGACTGACCCCTAATTGTTTATAAAAATTCTCCAAATCTATGGAAAAACCATACAGTAGATATTTCACGTCAATTTTGTAAAACATAAATTACTGAATTAATAATTTTTTTTACCGCGTGATTGCTCCTTGTTAAAAGTACTTATTCAATACATTTAAATATAAAAGATTTAACGCTGGTGATTCTAGAGTTAAAGCTGTTCACGTCCTTCCGGCGTTAATAAAAACAGGTTGGTGAAACTGAAATCGTTGAAAAATATTTGTTACCGGTATTTTTTCACGTTACAATCCCTTTAAAGGCGATTGTTTCTCTTTAAATATAAATTGACATATTTTTGTAACTGTAAAATGTGAATTATCTACACAATAATGTAGCAATAACCGATTTCATCTCAGTGTCTTAACTCACGATGATTTAATTTAAAAAGATTTCACAGCATGTTTATATTGATTTGTTTATAATTACATATTCCAATGTTTACATTTATAATAAAACAGCTCCCACCCGTTTATTTGCAAAGAAGTTACGACATACTTTTGAGAATTCGAAACGTAGTTTCATGTCAGATTAAATTGAAACATACGCTTTTAAAATACGTTGTAACATATACCGGAAATTTTATCTCTAAACTGCGCGCTTGAAAATTTTCTCTTGAATTGCTAATAGATTCCGCGAAACGAAAACAGCCATCCCAAATTTAAATTTCCAGATGTTTAATCCGCTTTTATCAAGTGCATCGTAAATGCAGTATGTGAATGTAGAGTTAATACGCAATGCGCATATACATGTGCCTTCAAGTACGTATTTACTTCATATTCCACCACGTACAGAACTTGCAAATGCTTGGAAGCTGTATACACACGTGAATTATTCATATTTCTAGAGAATCTTCATACGTCCAGAGCAGCGATCCCCGCAATTTTCCCTCTACAATAAATCTATGACTGACGTTTTACAATATTGAAGAATAATTGTTTCAATTAATGCGTAGTACATACTTATACGTGTATTAATTGTACATATATAGTACTTCCTGTTTCTTGTTTGTGTGCTCTTTCAAACACAAATAAAATTCGTTACATGCGAGGTTTTAATTTGTTCTTACAAGTAGACTGTATAAGCACTAATTTGAGAGAAATGACGGATTCGATATAAAATCTACAGCATCTTTAGAATTAGCTACGAGAAGAAGAAAATCTCAAATAAAAGAAAAGTATTTAAAGAGAGGCATTTTAGAAAAATGAGAGAAAAAACTGACAAAAGTTGTATATCAATTAATGAAATTATATTAATGAAAACTGTATATATGTACCAAATACTAAAAATTCATTTTGTCTGTTACGTTAATAATAATTACAAATCTGCTTTCAGTGTTATAAGTGTGCTAATATTTTTTAATTCATTCTTTTAATCATTACACACCTTCAACATTTTTATATTTTTCTGTTATGTAATATTACTGAGTCTTTTTAAAACATATCTAATTTCCATGTATTGCAAAGTATTACATTATTCAACTCTTACTGATATTCTTGATAAAATAATATCAGTAAGAGTTGTCTTATGAATAAAATTATTACAAGATAGGAAGGTATAGTATCCCAATGGTTTTCTGACCAAATATATCTTGGGTTTGGGTTTCGTTTGTTCAATCGCTACGGTCAATTCGCTGGAGAACTATGGTTTTAGGTAGATTACAAAGTATCGATATGATATTGCTATACGTATATCGCATAGAATAGGTTCCTCGCAATCAGAGATGAAATACGTTCGAGAGGATTCGAACGTGAACTCGATATCTATTTAGTTGAGAGTCTAAAAATCTATGACTGACGGCACTACAGATTTTGATCGTTGTCATGCAGTGGTACAATAGATGGTATTATTTGTCTCTAGTTATAAATAATGAGCGGCTTATTTGTATTAAAACAGACACGCGCACACAAATATGGTGATAACTGCAGAAAATCTTGTATTTTCTTCATTCAATAATAATTGGTAATTTCTACGTTAAAGGATCTCAGCTACTTGATAATAGTGCATCAGTTTTCTTTTGCATGTTCCAAGAAATCGAATTGATGTGATAATGACCGGTATGTATTTATTTTATTACTTAATTTCTCGGAAACGTAATACAAATTTTCTTTGTCCTTTTTGCCAATTTTATTAGTAATACATGAAAGTTAATTAATTGATTGAAAGATTATACAAATATGTTAAAAGCCTAGTGTGTGTTATATACTTTTTTGTTAATTCTCTATACGTTTAAGAGTTATTTTGATGAAGAAAAAATTGAACTGTTTCAGACTCAACTAGTCACCTAAAAGCAGAATTTAAAAACAGCAAATAATGTTTTAAATACTATAGACGACACAATAATGTAATGATAATTACTTAGTCTTAGAGGTTATAGATGTGAATGTATGTGAATATTTTTATATTTCGTTATTGAATGTTTTAAAGAGGTTTAAAGAAAAAACAAAGCATCCATTGATATAATAAAAACACAGCCGTTCGCTCATTTCGCTTCAATACTGATACAATACTATTATGTATGCTTTTAAAATAGCATTTCATTTCCCGTCAAAAAGAAAATATATAAATATTTTCATAAACTCAATACTGTTGTTACGTATAACACGTAGTAACAGCATCTAATATTATTCTTGTTGAAAGAAGGTGTGTAACAATACACAGCTGCGTTAAAAATTCAGCATGTAACAATTGAAACGAGAAAATGTATATTAATCAAACGAAAAATAACTTTTTTTGAATTTGTTAAATTCACTGAGAGTGCGATGATTCTAAATGTCACAGGAAATTTTAACAAAAGTATTGGAATTACAACTGTTCACGATGTACCGGTATTCCAATCAGTCGGAAAGTTATATCGGCAATTCAAACGGAAATTTCAGCCTCGAGCGAGGAAAGCTCATTAAATCATACATATATGCTACAGTGATGGCGGTTAACATATGCTTCTCCCTAGAGATCCGACTAATTTGCAATTGAGATCTTACTAGTCGACTATGACAAAAATATGAAATTTAAATGGCGTGCCGCTGAACCATGTGGAAAGATCTCCATATCTGTGGAGACTTAAAAAGGATTACTAGAAGTAGAATAAACGAAGTGAAACCTTTTTTTGCGCTACTTCCATAGTCGCATAACAACACGTTCGTATATCGAGACAAATCAAAAACTAAAATGAAACAAAAGAGGAAAATATATTGTACAGAAATGATGCAATTGAAAGAAACTAATACAAATAAAAATATTATTCGTATAATAATGTATAAATGAAATACATGTACAAAAACATTGTTACCTTGAAATAAATTCCTTTAACTTTAAATATTTTAAATAATCGCACTTTCTTAATTTGAAACTTGTAAAATAATAAATCGAAGACCTCTCCAATCTCCGAATTTCACTAGTCTAAGATTTTCTAAATTACAAGTACTGTCCTAAAATGGAAAAAAGCTTGGGTTTCTTCTAAAATTGAGAGAATTTTTAGGAAATTTTCATACCGAAAATACCAAGAGATTATAAATAATAAGCATAGTAAACGAAGGGTCTAGCAATTGTTTACCGGGGGTCGTTAAAAAAAGCCTGTAAAGACATTTGTAAGTTTTCAATATATGGAAAACTGCTTAATACAATAATGATAATTTAACACAAAATCTATAATACTGCGGAATATTTCTAAGCAATCTCTGACGCATCCAGATAGACATTGCAAATGCTGAATATTAAGAATGAAGATATGTCAATGATGGAGGATTTTCGACGTAAAGAAGTTAAATAATGGAGTTTATAGAGCACGTAGGATGCATCTTGGCCTGCAGGTATTAAATTGTTAACTCCTCAGTGCGAATGTGCACAGATATGATCCCTAGCTCTTCGTTTCAAGCACGTATTTATAAACTATAGCTGTACTCGCAACGATTAAGTCATACGAAACACGTAACCAAACTGGAGTCTCACTGCCTAGACTTTTAATCAGGTAAGCATTCCATATACAAAATATAATCGCATTTTAATCGTAACACTACAGCTATCAAAGATTACTCTAGATTCTCTGAAAATATAAAATAAATTCACATATTGGAGTAATCGAAATGGGGGAAGGAAGAAAATTAATTGATTTAGTTCTTTATATTTGTCAAGATACAGGTAGACAAAGAAAAAAAGCCGTCAAAAATTTTTGGAATTTATCAAAAAATTGAAGGGCAATCTTTATCATCGGGGTGGGTCTAATGTAAAATGTATCATATGTTAGTTGCATGTAGAAACTGTCGAGCTGTCCCTCTCAGCTCTCTTATCAGAAAAGCTCTTCGACTTCTTTCTTACTTTAAGCCTAGATCCTTCTCGCAAATGTAAGAAAGCTTTCTTCTCGGCAATCAGCGAAAAGTATTTTCAGTACCACGAATCGTGTCCCACTTTTCAAGAATGCACAGCCGATACCGTTAGCCAATATAGATTTAGGTGACAGACTTACAATACTTTGGCTGAATAGCATTTCGAACCCTTGAAAGGGTATTGATGTGTCGAGTTTGATATGTGCCTTATCAAAATACGTAAAACGTGGCTCATGTACATATTTACAAATATGTACAGATATTATATACTATTAGTTATTTTTCTTTTGTAAGTGACGAGTATATAAAAGAACGTGGAGAAGAAGGAGGTTTCATGTTTTATGAGATTATGATTAATGACGTAATAACACACATAGTTCTGTTTAACTGCTAGAAAGTTTCACTTTGAAATCTCAGAAATCCCTGTATCTAAAGAAAATTAGCAGCTATGAGAAAACATCTCTGTTGAAATGGAACAAGTTTCACGTGAAATGCTTTTCTCGAACATTGCATAGTCTACTATATAATTGAGCAAATAGATTCCAATGAAACACTTTGCATATAAAAGATGCTGCTCCTCGTTCTATGATGTTTAATAATTCTTACTTTTATTACGATACAAAAAGTTCCTTCCACAGAAAATAGTTGTACTGTGAGGGACGAAGTGGAGAGATCAGCATGTGACTATAGTGAGGGGCCAGAAAAAAAGCACTTGAGGGGTAAATTGTTCTGATTCGCCCGACGGATAGGGACATCCCTCTCCCTCACGCAGTTTCGATTGTGACGCGCTATTGGTAAGAGAGACCCGCATATTCTTTGCGTCTTCATGCGAACGACGAAAGCAGTGTTTTATTTTCGGTTGTCATTCGTCGATCTCAGGTTTAAAGGACCGACATGGCGGGGATAGGCGGTGAGAGAGCAATCTTCCCTTCCGTCTCAAGTGCATTGTTTCTGGTCCCTCACTATATAAAGATCATCCGAAGGTAATATTTTCCGACTGTGATAGTTTACCAGTGTGTAATTTTTTTAATGTAATCATCTATACTTTTATTTATTAATAAAAAGCTCAAATAAAGAGGTATCCAACTATAGTATATACAGAAGCAAACGAATAATTAATTTTGGGAACAAAGTAAGCATGATACCTAATTATGCGAATAAAGTAAAATTAATTTGTATCGTGCTTTCTACATTGTACCTGAGGACACGTCTGCATAAGTATGAAAAATGCGCGTTTTCACATCAGCAGCATATTGGTTCCTGTATAACGTTGCAAATTAATGCACTTTTGTTTTGTTTCAATCCTGAAAGCGATTCCTAGAATTATGATTTTAGCCATAATCGACTCCCCTCTTGCAAGGGAGGTTACAGAGAGCGGATGAGACACTTTATCTAATTACTTTGGTAACTCACAGGACCACCTCCCGTGAGGGGGTGAGCACGAGAATAACTTTACAGAAACTATTTATTGTCACTGGTAGAACGTGTGCAAAGCTGATCTTAACCCCTTGACCTGTAATAACGAGTGGCACTTGTGATGCGATAGATAGAATAGGAAATTTTGAAGATTCTCAAAAATGGTGAAATTACAAATTTTAGTGGAACACAACACAGGAAAATTATTTCTATGTTATTAATATTGCGTTAAACTGTAAGATATATCAGGAATCACTGATTAATATTCATTTTAGCAATTTAATTGTGAATTATTGCACGCACAGTCGCAAAAGTAATCGTAGTGCAAGGGGTTAATGTAATTGCTCGAGGTGTAATTGTAACACTGCTGATATCTACTTGTTTCGATAATTGGCAGGTTGCAATGGCGACGGCGGAATGTGCATCATGGGCCTGTATATGAGCACCAAAATGAATTAACGTTTCAAAAATAGTGGCCCACCGGTTCGTTTAATAAGCCTCGATACATTGAGGGTGTAAGCCTCAACAAAAATAATTAAAAGTAGTAACTAGAAATTTAAAAAATTGCACGCTGCTAAGAAAAAATGAGTAAAGTTACTCGTACTCGAGGGTGAAAAACTATTTCCCCGTTTCGTTATGTTCAAATTGTTTCGAGACAGTTGAGTCTAAGCTTCCGTGCAAAAGGGTACTAACACTCTCAACCAACCCTATACGTTACACAGCACTCACCTTGCGAACAGGGGCTATAAAGACGCAGCGGTGAGAATTATTGTTAGAGAAGGGAACGGTTCTGGTGGGTCCGATGATTCATTTTTTTTTCCTGGAATCGATTACAGATTTCGCGGTCGTTCAGGAGCAAACGAGCGAACTCCCCCACAATGTGCGAATTACAAGTAAAGCGGAGGAACGGAAAGAAGGCAGCTGAGACGGAAGGGGAGATTGCTCTCACACCGCCTATCCCCGCCATGTCGGTCCTGGAAACCTGAGATCGACGAATGACAAACGAAAATAAAACATTCCTTCCGTCTTTCACATGACGACGCAACGAATGTGCGGGTCTCTCTTGCCAATAGCGCGTCACAATCGAAAATGCGTGAGGGAGAGGGATGTCCCTATCGGTCGGGCGAATCAGAGCAAATTACCCCTCAGCTGCCAAGTTAGCGTTCCAGCATTATACAATGTACAGTGTGCTGAACCGTTCAGTGCACTAGAAACAAATCGTTCGTACAGCTTCCGATGAGTTTCGACCAACAAGATTATGACATATACATACATACAGGGTGGTCCACGTAACTTGTGCACCTCGAATAACTTTTAAAGTATGCGTTGCACGAAAGAATGTTATATACAAAAGTTACATGGTTTAAAAGGGTACACTATGTAGTGTGTTAATCTGTTTTATAGGTGGAGGCGTTTCGGAGATTTGAAGGTCAACTTTGTTTTTTTAAATGGAATGATATGTTTTTTTATTCATCATGAAATAGTACGTTTCAAGACGAGTTCAATGACCTATGACTCAAGTTCATTCAAGGTCAGACTTGCTTGAATATTAAGTAACTATAATTGAAAATATGCCGTGTTTGGTATCATTTTAATCAGAAATAAAAATATAACAACTAATTTTTCTCACACAAAATCTCTCACACTTTCTCTCGTCAAATTTCACTCTTTTCGTTGCTATCGCTCGTTATCAAGTGTTCTTCTTTTTTTCTTCTCCCAAAAAATCAATATTCCTTGTTGTTAAGAAGGAAGCTGGTTTTCGATCGATATCTGCGAGATATCGCATCGCAGAATCGCCGCCGCTACGATTCGCCTAATGCTTCGCGGCTATTGCGCTTTTTTTTAGTTATTGATCGTGTACGCGGGCCCCGTGGCCCTACATATATCATTAATTGTAAGATTATGGCATAATCACTATATCACTAATTGTAACATTATGGCATAATCACTATATCACTAATTGCAAGATTATGGCATAATCACTATATCAGGAACTCCAGTGTTAATGGGGATATGAAGTATGACCTACTGTTTAGTTGGAAGTCCAAGCTGATTCCATCTTTACAACTCACCACATTAAACTCGAATGAGCATTTCTCCTGGCCGTTTAAAAAATGTAACTTCTAAAATTCTTTGATATTGGTAGTAACATCTTTACAACATAAATAGTTTTCAGCATCTTACTCTTTACACACGCTGAACTGGAAATAGAAAAGTCTATTGGAGTTCAATTATCAAAGCAGCTTTGAAGTTGAAGGGTCTGCGGTTTATAGCTCTGCTTATACAGATTCCGAGGTTCAGGCAGGAAATGACTCTCACGAACAGAAAAAATATTCAATTTCTAAAATTAACCAAAGAGCATCCTGGCTAGAAGGTATGTTGCAACGTGGTGTAAACTGTGTATGTACAGTCCCTGGTCATCGAATTAGGACCACCCCAAATTTTCAGTATTTTTCATGTTTTCCGTAAAATTAAAAGGCCTGTTCAAATTGTAATGATATAGTTATTAACTAATAACACAATACACTACTACTGTACATAACACTATGAACGCATGTTAATATCTCGTATTTCCACCCTTTGCCTTGATGACAGCTTGTATCCTTTCCGGCATGCTTTGTATACATTGCTTTATCATATGCTTTATATCTTCGTTATTTTCCCAAATATCTGTAATTTTTGTTCTCAACTCAGATAATGTGGTGCTTGGAGAGTTGTAAACAAGTGTTTTGAGTAGGCTCCAAACATTTTCTATGGCATTCAAGTCGGAAGAATTGTCCACACAATTCTATTATTAACACAACAGTAATAAATCTATAGCTATGTATACTTTGATATCAACGTATTTAGTAATAATTTGAACGACCAAAGACAATTTTCCATATATGATATAACATTATAACCATAAAAGTGAAATTTTTGTGCGTGGTCCTAGTTCGATGACCAGGGACTGTAAAATAACCAGAAATAAGCTCTTTCTGCTGGATTCCTATATAATGCCTATATAGAGGCTTGGGAAGAGGTGATAGGCGTGTTAGTAATTAGGCGTTTTAACTTTCCACCAATGGAAAGTTAAGGTATTCCTCAGCGAAAACCATGGAATTATAATTTATTAGCTTGTTTTCGCTAAAAGCTAAAGACGATCTACTCTGAGCTTGTGTACCAGCTCTTTTATGGTGTATACTTACGCATAGGTGCACTAGAGGCGATACCTTGGCAGGAAGGCAAAGGTGAAAGTAGTAAATTGTCCGCAGTATTGTCAGAAAAATTCGCGTACTTCTAAAACGTGAGATTAACTTTTCTTCCTGTATGTTAACAAAGTTTCCTTGATATCTGAAAGTTCTACCTGATGTTGAAACTCATACTTGTTTCTTAGTTTTGCTCGTGTACGTTAAATTAGATGATGATATTTCATGGACACTGTAGGTTACATCTTATAAGAAAAACCTGAAGCTCTTTAGAAACATCATGAAAGCCTTAAATCATATATATCCGTTGTCATTTTACGTGTAATCAGGAGCGAATTCACCAGCGTGATAACGCAAAATTAAAACGCATAATTACTAACATGCCTATCACCCCTTGACAAGCTTCTGTATATTCTAATGAAAAAGTAGCAAGCAGAGTTAATTCCTACTTATTATGTAGATACAAACATCCAAAATTGTTACATTGAACATATAATCCTTTTCTACATACAAGTAAACGAAACAATGTTGTATATAGTAAACAAAATTACTTATCCTCCAGAGACTATATTCCGGAAGATCTATGAACGAACTTGAGAAGGTCACAGGAAATAAAAACTTGACTGGCTCTGTTACAGACGTCTTTTGTTGGATATATACATACGTATATGTAAATGAGTTCTATGTTTTTACATCGTAACAACCGTGTTGCATATAAAACCGGGAAGAGAAATATGCAAAGTGAGCAAATAAAAAGGTAGCAAGTAACAGAGGATACAGTGATATATTATGCTTTTTTTCAGAAATGACGTTGGACATAACGTTATAACGTAAGATTTATTAAACTGTTCGTCGGACCGTACATTCACTGCTCAAGCTTAAGGAATGTTAACAATTTATCGACGGGGTCATAACCTTGACTTATTGTTAATTTACATTTCATAGATTGCTATAACTTAAACTATATAAACAAGGTAAATGCTCAGCATACTTAGTTAACACTATGTTTACGGAAGCCGTCAAATTGACGGGTTCGTACTTTTTTTATAAGCATTTCTCAGACATATAGAGAAACAGTACAGTAGATATTTCACGTGTATTTTACAATACAAAAATTACTTAACGAATTATCAGATTTGCAGATTGATCCCTCTTTTTCCAAAGTCTTTATTTGATATATTGCAGTGTGACCGATTTCAGTCCCGTAAATCTAGTGTTAAATTAAATGTTTAGTTCTTCTTATCATAAAAACCAGTATGATTTCGGCGCGTGCGTACATCGCACAGTGCATCAAACGTTTTATTCAGAAGACTTAACGGAGAGATTAACAGTTTTGTTTCTTTAAGCAAACAAGGTAGGGTACTATACATTTTTGTCACGATTCGGAAGAATATTAAATTCTGAATAAACATATAAAATGTAACGTTATGATAAGAAACATTTTATTACGATCTGATGGCCCTTCTTAAGGCATCATTTAAACATAAAGTAATCAACTGTTTGTAGAAATGTGTAATCTTTTCTAAATAACGATTAAAAATTTCTAAATGGTAGATCCTCCGCGCAGGTAGTTCTTGTTCCATGCTATTTGCATCAATTAACATTGCTTTCAACCAAGTAACAAAAACTATCAGATCCACTGGATTGTCGCGTAACAACATGTAATTTATTTTTTTTTTGCAAATTTCGCTATTTGCTGTTATTAAAAACATTTGGGCACATGTGCTCAGAGACTCAAACTTGTGCGATTTTGACGTTTAAAATCGGAAAATCAGAGAATGATAATTTTGATCAAAATGCACTTGTTATAAAATTTTAAATATTTTTCGTCAATTCTGTAGCATATGAGTATATATCAAACATGACAGTTCTCATATTTTTTAGACATATAATATATATATATTGTATATATATTAAGAATTAATATATAGCATATTTTCCGTATTGTAAAACGCCAAAAGAACGTTGCCCACGTTTAATACAGATAACGCTAAGAAAGTTTCATTAAAATACTGGGGAGGTTTAAAATTCCAAAGCAAAACAAGATTCATCTACTAAAATATAACGCTGATTATTTAATTACTTTGGGGTGAATTTATCGTTCTCGTTTGTTTTGTTTGAAACAATGAAAAGAATTGATTTTACAAACTCTTTAATAAAATTAAATTCCCAGAACAATTTATACAGTAAACATCTCTGTGTAGTAAGTGCATAGAAGAAAAGATTAATTTTCACTTCCTGTCTTAATGGTCTTTTTTGCCTGTTCCAGCAGTCGATAATCCAATTACTGTCATACTGTCACGATAAAATGTATAGGAGGTTAAAAGGTATTTTATAACCAGCTTTTTCAAAAGAGTATCAAAGGCATATATTAATAGGAATGTTGAAAGCAAATTGTGTGTCATAATTTTTCACTTGACGTTTAACACAATATTATATATTTCTTTTAATATCCTTCTACTGCAAAGAACGATCGGGCTCCAAATGTAAATATCTTTTCATAACGCTGCAATTTGTTTCTGTTTGTTTTATTTCTGATGAGTTTGCTTATCAGAGCTGCGATCCTAATGCGGAAGAAATCTGCGGAACTGTGTAATCTCAGAAAAGAGGAATCACTTCAATATTATAACACGCTCAGAATGCTACACAATAAAATTAATAAATATTTATTCCCTATTATTTATCGTATCAGCATTTATAAAATAACATCAGTATGTACACAATATAAATAATCAATGGCATGAGTATAACATATTTTACCATTAAAATAAAATTTGTTTACCTCATAAAAACGGACAGGTAAAGAGAAATAAAATGCTTACAGAAAAAACATTTAAAATTTTTTCAACAGTATTTAAGTATGAAGGTACTTTTGTCATTTTAACTTTTATTCGCTTAAAATTTTTTCAATTTCTTAACACAGATTTACCGGCGATTCATTTAATATATTATTGAAATGTCAAATCAATAGAAGAAAATGGAGGCTGCAAAAAACTTGATCGATCGAATCGCTTGCAATTGATCAGCGTGAAAAATTTCGAGAGCACTTACAAAAAATATAGGTCAAGCAATTTTGTCTACGTTGGTAGACTTATTGTTAAATTGCAAAAAATTAATATTATAAATAATATTTAAGTTAGACTCGGTAGTAACGGTTAAATATCTACTTACAATACATTTTCAATTCTACGAACCAACCTCTTAACGAAAACAGCATTTATTGATACCTTATAGTATTATATACTTATATTTTACAAAAGACATCCCCCAAAAATGTTAAACTGCCAAAAAATGCTAATGAAACAAGTAAAAGTGATGTTAGGCAAATGTACAGCAGTTCCGAAATCCTTTACTAATACGCGGAACCGATAGTAAAGCATTTCGTGTGTTACATAAATTTTCAAACATTTAAACTTCTATATGTACAAGTAATTAATGGCATTGCAAACATGCAGCACGTTTGTAAATATGTATATGTATATTCTTCATTGTTCAGCTCTTAACATTACGCCCACAACTGCATATTACTTTTAGTAACTCAATACTGCAAGAAACGATTACGCACTAATGAGAAGAACAAATATTTATTCGCAAACACCACGATCACGAAACAGGAAGGTAACGAGTGCTAGAAAAACAGACGTTTAACGTGCCTTTTGCACTTACTTGCGATGAACACGCACTATTGCGGATTGTCCTTCCTCTCCTGTATTTAGTTACGTACCAATTACACCTATTCGATGTACGAATGCCAATCGCAAATAGAATGGCGTAAATCGCAGTGTATTGTTACGAATAAAATATCATTTTTACGTGAATTCGTAATGTATTGTTGCGCGTCGTCCGCCCACGTAACACGGTGTTCAATGCGTAACAGTATTATATTTATATGTTGTAATCATTAATTTTACGCATAGACTTGAATTTGATTTTCCCTGTCATTTTAATCCATGCAGTTTTTTTCAACTGATTCTGTGAAAGAGACATGCGACACGAGGTTACTCTCCTGTTTCCGCTGTAGAAACTTGATCGAGGGATTTCCAACGAGTTATTACCGCGATGTTAAGTAATTAAATTGACCCCGATTGCGAAATAATCAGTTCCCTCGAAATTGAATTACCAAACGAAATATCTGGACGCAGTTTGTTGTATAAATTACAGAAGAGAGTAAATAGGTCAAAGGCATTTCTTTTAATGGGATTCTTAAAATTCTTCGTAGAGGTGAGAAATAAATAAAGGATTCTTGTCGGGTTAAGAATGTGTTTCTCAGGGATCATGGTATTTACGGAAAGAAATGGAAGAAAGATGAAGGCATTATTATGCTCTTTTTATTATTTTTAGTTCTCTTTGTAAAACATTCCAGTTTAAAATGGTTATTGGAACGTTACGGAAATTGCAATTTCTTTCCTTAATAATAATATTTCTTTCATGATAATGTAAAATATCATTACACGTTGCACGTTATATTAATCAGATGCAAGCGGTTAAAATTTTAACAACGATAATTCATCATTAAGAATTTAAGAATAAATTAGATTTACATATTTTTCCTGTTATGAATACGGTAAAGGAAGATGCAAAACAATGGCAGTTTTTGGATTCCCTAACGGAAAAATTCTTACATGATATTTGAAAGATAGCATTCATTTCAATAAAGATGATTTTGTTAAAAATGATGGCTGCTAGCCTTCTTCAGATTTTAAATTTTGAACGGCTGCTGAAATATTTTCCATATTTTAAATGACACTCTAGACAATGTCCCATAATTTTTTTAGCGCTCATTTGTGTAATTCAGGTAATGTTAGGCGATGAATTAAAAGCTGCTGCAATGAATTTTCAAAATAGTTATTTACTCTTCTTACAAGGTGACGATATGTTTTAGTAATTACGGCCAAAACAATTAAACATTTATTTCTGCAATGCAAGCTACACAAAATTTAGGCATTTTTATATGTTCGCATGAAATGAAATAAATAGTTCCATTTTTAATAAAATAAACAAGGAGAACATGAAATCTTTGTTATTTCAATATATTCAACCAGAGTTATTAATAATGCAGTTGCTTTAATATATTCTTACCATGATTTTAATTATATCACTGATATCACGTAATTTAATTATTCTATGTTAATTAATTCCTTGGCAGGAAATTTCCAGGATTCTCTCGCCACTGAAATTGCAGGAGATGATTCAAATTTCCATGCGCAATTAACAAAACATAATTGAGGCAGGAATATTACTTTCAATTTGGCAAAATATTATAAATGGAATAACGCTAAACAGTTGTTGATATTGCGATAAAATTATTGAATATAGAGGGACAACCTCAATCCATATAATAATTTTCATAATACTATTTTTCAAACAGAAATATTTACGTAACTTTCCAGAACATGGCGAGAAACAATGCTGCCAAATGAGTGTTATAATTAATAGCACTGTTCCAATCTATCCAACATCAAATGTTATTTATTAATTAATGAATTTGGTTCCAAACGCAGTGATCAATAATAAGTACCACTACGTTTCGACATTAATGCATTCACTATCGTTGTCACGATTTTCTGTCATTTTTTTAATTGTTTTGGTTGCCGTAAAGTTGGCATATTTAAACATTATTGACCTTTTTTAATTAGATTTAAAAAAACGGTTTGTTACAAGCATTGTATTTTTAAACAACTTTTTTACTTTTTATTTTTATTTTAATGACAAAAGTTTGGAGCGGTTTCTGGATTTCAATGCAGTTTTACTGTAACGTTAGAAAAGTAAACAAATTGCAAACTGCGAATAGTGATAAGCAATAATTAGAGAAAACATTTGACTTTTCAATACTTTGGATTAAAAAACAATAAGATACATTTACGCTAAACGTACTTTCTCCAGCGCAGAAGGAAGACCGATCTCTCATTCATCTTAATGATAAATAATATAATCAGGCCCTGGAAGGACCCAGCTTTCGAAAATTGTTTATATAGGTATTGTAATCACGATATTTTTTAGAACAGCCTTTGTTGGATTATTTTTGGAAGTGCAATTTACTCCGGACTCTTTGAAGCCTGTTTTGCACTCTGCGAGCAAACGCTAACAAACGATCTTTGTAACATTTAGTTTTCATTTTTTAGACCGTTACTGTAATGTACATTAAGAAAAAGAAAATTTCAGCGGAATCTTAACTATTATTACTGCGTTTTTATTGAATTTCTATAAATCACTACAACCTTGGCTGTTCCGTGTTGGAACTTCACGTTGAAATCTGCATAACTTCAACAATAATAAGACTTTTATAGAATAAATTTAATGAATTCATCCCAAACACTCGGCTTCCTCAGGATTCCTCAAGTTTATAGAGAAGCAGTACAGTAGATATTTCACGTTGATCTTATAATGCGCAAATTAACTGATCACCTTCTTCGCTGCTTCATCCTTCTTTTTTCAAACTACTTATTTAATATATTTAAGTATAAAAAATTTGATCCCGGTAGATCTAGTGTTAAGGATCTCACTCAGAGCTGTTTGACTACACAGAAATGAACAATATACAGAAATAAATATCTTGGTCGAAGAGCGGCAATTCGTCGTTTCAGAGAACAGCGAATCTCTTTAATAATGTTTAGACCAAAGTTCAATAGACGTAACAATGGAAGCAGTAGACCGTAAGGTAAATGTACAACCACAGTAATTAACAGAGACGGTGGAAAGACGGAAAACGAAACAGGAAGATGCTGGAAAACGAAAACGAGGGTGAGAGGGCTTACGCTGCTCTTTCGGAAATTGGATCGCTCGCCAGTAATTTACGAGGCCCTCAGGAAGTTCATCTGAGAGTTTGACGCACATAAGCCGCAAAACACGTTGCACTCTGGCATTTGCAGCCCCTGTGCGAAAGATTATCGCACGGAAAACGCCGCTGAAAGTGTGATCCTGATAAAAAGTTTAGAATAATTTAAGAAGAAGAGTTTGGACTTATTAAAGACCACAATAAATCATTACGTTGAAGTATTTCGTTGGAAAACTTTGAGGCGAGCGATACATTATAATTAATCTTTTATGGGCAACCGAGGTCGTTTATATCTCAAATGTAATCACTTTTAAATTTAATTTTTCCGAATTTTAATTTATGGCAACAGTCTTTTAAGCATTTGACTCAATAAACGATTGTTTATCGTGATAGCTATTTTAACACTAGAACTACCAAACCAGTCAAAATGACTGGTACGCATTTTTTTCCAAAAATTCTCCAAGCTTATAGAAGAGTCTTAGAATAAATATTCTACGTCTATCTTAAAAAACATAAACCACCGAATCGGTTATCGTTTTCGCCTCTTGATTCCTCCTTTTTCAAAGTACTTATTTAATATTTTGAAATATGATAGATTTAACGCCGGTAGTTCTAGTGTTAAAGTTTTTTCAAAGTGGTTAAAAAAAGGAATATCAGAATTACCCGAGAAAAATATACTTGCATCATAGAAGCGGAGAGGGGGTGAAAATGAACGATTTGCATCGCGTCTTCATAATTTGATGACTTGAAGGATTTTAATATCAATTTCGGTTTATGAAAAAGTGATATATGCTGCAAAAAGTTTTATGTAAATTATAATTCATGTCAATCCACAATGTTACGTTGCAATATTAAAATATCGTTCATTTTTATATAAATGGCTGGGTTTGCATTTTTAGAAAAGTTTCAACATATTTTGATTCTAGTTAATTGTGGTGTAACTTTAAAGCTATGTGTTAGTTAGCAAACATTCTAAAGCAAGTGTTATTGGTATACCTTCATTAACCCCTTCTACTTCTTTTGGTACTGAATGCGCAATAACACAGAATTAATTGCTGAAATAACAATCTATCACTGATTTCTGAAATAGCGTATAACTTAGCGCAATGTTAATAGAATAGAAATAATTTCATTGTATCGAGACCCACAGATATTTTTAATTTAATAGTATTTGAAAAATTTCAAAATTTCCTATTCTATTTCACGTGTCACGAGTATCACTCGTTAATGTACGGGAAAGGGTTAATAGGTGCACATGCATTTTTATTTCAGTTTATGATATTTTTTAATACGCCTTACAGCGCAGTCTTAATATTTCAAGCAAACTGCGGCTTCCCAAAATTATCATGAAGATTCTGTTGTTTTTTAAATAATGAATTTATTGCAGTCTCAATTTGAACAACAGACCGTCCAAAATAAAACCGAATATCCTCAAATTATCTCTTTCATTTTTAATGATACCACTGAAATTAAACAATTTTAATGACGCAATAGTAGTATGAAGGAATAACATCACCGATTATTTTTTGCATCCAGCCAATTCTTCAAAAAAATGTCTCATGCATGATAAGTTATATGCATGTCGGTGATATTAAATAATCTTTGATCTTTTGCAAGCAAATAAAGATAACGAATGTAGCTATAACCAACTAGTGTCGTTAATGATGACACTCGATGTGATAATATATGCAGTTACGAAAATATTAATCGATATTCCAATTATTATACAAAAATTGCTATATTAAGAAATAATTAATCGATACGGTGTGAATATTGTAACCTTTGTAAATACATGCGTCATAATGTACTGAAATTAATGATAGAACGTCATGTATTTCGTAAATTTTGATAATTATTTATTTGTGCTTTTTACTTATGGTGAAATTCTCTCGAAATATGAACGTCATGAGATATTGAGGGAATGATATAAAATTTATAATAAGTTAATTGAATAAGAGAAACTAAATTTTTGTCTTATTTTGAACATTCAAGCTTCATCTTCAAAAAGGAAGGACGCACTGAGAGACATCAAAATGAAGACAACATTAATTCATGTTTCATATTCTGCGCAGTTATTAGAAGATGTAACGTGTCATTGTGTCATGTAAACTTAAATAACACTGAACTCATTTCTCATACATTTACGTCATATATACGTTAGCAAAAGAACCGTTTGATGGTCGAGATCGAATTGCTACAATTCAATTGACACACTGAACTGGAAGAGTTAAAATTCTCCACTGCAAAGCAATTTCCACCGAAAATATTATGAATATGTATTATAAATTTTGAGATTAGGGAATTTTTTCTTAACTACCTATATTTTTTCATTTTGTTCACTTCTGCTCTTTTTACGCGACTCATTTTTTTCGCTTTATTCCCATTTATAGAATTTTCATACGTTTTAATCAGCTTCGCACGATCCGTTTAATACGTTTTGTTTATAATAATGCTATCTTCTTTGTATATCTTATTCGTAAATGTAAAATTTTGCTTTTTGTTCTTCGATTTTCCTTTACACGTTACCTTTTTCTTCATGTTTGTTATATACAATGTTGATATCGAATGCCCCTTTATCTTTTCGACAACAGCGTTTTCTACTTTCAGTTTTAGTTTAACACAAGTTTAATACTGTCCGGAAATCAATTGTATCAGGTGTTTTTACATGGTATGCAATCACCACAATAATATGAGCCGTTTATTTTGAACGAGGCATAAGTAACTTTGTCTGTAAATTGAAATATCTAAAGTTTTACATTTTAGCATGCTTAAAAATATTGATGCCAACTTTCAAGATGATTTACTTGTATTTCTTACTTCAGGGTACTTATATTTCCCTCGGTATAAATAATTTCGTATAGTCATTGAAAAATCACGATTTTTCTATGCGGTAAAGTGGCTTATGCCACTTAAAAAAAACAACATGTTCGTTATACCGATAACTACCAAAATAAGTTGTAATTACCGTTATCGTTAAGTTGATTTTATCTGCTCACATTGCTAACAAATTAACTAGGGAAGGTATCAAACTGACTGACTTTGACTTTAAAGAGCTTTTGCAAGATAATGGCACTCTGGTCTTTAATGGTACATCTAGGAAGTTAAACGTACTTTACTTATTCGTTGTATTAGAAGGGTATATTGTTACTACCTCATTATATCGATTTTAAGACGCATGTATTTTTGTATTTATACTTAAGTTTTCTAATAAAATTCATAATACAATTTATTTATATTTTTATAATAGTGTATACACTTATTTTTTATTTCTTGCTTAGAAAAATGAGGGTGCACTTTATAATCGATGTAATACGTTATATGCATAAACAATGATATAAAAGCTTGAAAAGTAAACTGACATGTTTGTGCGGATTATAAATCAGGAGTTTTGCTGTTATATAGGTTAAACAAAGCTTTTCCGCTTTATTCTGTATTGCGGTGACATCGTGCACGATGCATAATAATATACTATTGGCTTACAATAACTCGTTAAAATCGAGAACAAAGATCAAACAATACAATCAGACTATTGGAACCCTTCGCATGTAAGATCAATGATCTCTTTATTTACTCGACTCGGTCGAAGTGGAAAAAAAGGAAACATTCAGTCATGAGTATCTTGATGTTGTAACTGCCTGCAGCAATCGTTCTAACCTGTTCTAATTAGCGAAGGCGGTTCCCTCTTACTTAGGTAAAGACCTGATCCGCAACACCAAGTTCCTAGTACCATAAATCAATCAATCACGAATGCCAGTCGCCTTAGGCTAGTAGCAACTTATTAAATTAAACTGTTTCGAGCATGCTAGGATTGCAGACTGAATTGATCCCAATTTTGGAACAGATTGTAGTTATACAGATCTCTGTATGAACTGTATATGAGAGAAAAGCGTTAAGAGTAGAACTTCTGATAATTGATCCAGTATATTTAGACATTCCAGATTACTACATTTGGAGAAAATACATGAGACGAAAAAGAATATTTAATCGTTTACATTTTGTAACGAAAGCGTAGAAGATTAAAGGAGAAATATCGTGAGTTCCAAGAACATCTTAAAGAAACTAAAAGCCAATCAGTTTGTCCACTCTGCTAGATACAGTATTAACACTAGAATTACCGGCGTTAAATCTATGATATTTCGATATATTAAATAAGAACTTTGAAAAAAGAGGAATCCAAAAGGCGGAAAAGATGATCGATTCGGTGATTTATGTTTTTTGAGATGAACGTAAAATATTTATTCTATGACTTTCATATGAAATTAGAAAATTTTTGGAAAAAAATGTGTACCAGTCATTTTGATTGGTTTGGTAGTTCTAGTGTTAAGGAAGATAACGAGTAGTGAAAGAAACGTTGCATTTGAAGAGAATTGCACTGAATATTCGAATATACAGTGGAAATATTTAAAGATTCATGTAAATATAACAAAGTTGTCTGTTAAGTGCAGAAACTAATGACACATTCTATTCGGATACTGTGAAGATATATGTTTTGTGCATTGTCCGTGTTCGTATTCTATTGTTTGTTTTTTTTGTAATTTTTGGGCTGTTATAGCTGTTGTGACAAAAACCTATTGTTTAGGTGGGCCCCGAAGAATTCAGTTTAGGATATAAATGTCACATAGGACAAATTTTCCACAGGTGACGGGGGATTTTAACACTAGAACTACCGGCGTTAAATCTATCATATTTAAAAATATTAAATAAGTATTTTGAAAAAAGGGCAATTAAGAAGTGGAAAATATGATTGATTCGGTAATTTATGTTTAATAAGATGGACGTAGAATATCTTCTCTATGACAATCCTATAAAGTTGGAGAATTTTTGGAAAAAATCGTGTACCAGTCAGTTTGACTGGTTTGGTAGTTCTAGTGTTAATCCGGATCTGTTCATTGCTTGTGGGCGGATAAATATGTATCTGTACAAATACTTCAAAGTATAATAAATGTTTGGTTCTAATTGAACATGAAAGCATTCATATTTCTAACGGCTTATCCACGTGATTACACTGAATAATAAATAAATGGAAAAATCTCAAGCATATGTGCAAGTTTTGTTCTTATATCTTCACGGAGGGCGTTGTTTTGAGTGGCAAACGTCTAGAAGCTGCCAGGGCTTGTAGAACTTTCAAACACTACACTCACCATTCGCAGAACCGAACGGACGTTCTTTAAGTGGCTGGTTCAATTACGATACTAATTCCCAGCCGATGGAGAATCTCGTATTCGAGGATCCTCGACCGTTGAAGGTTCTACTTGAAATGCGGTGAAGATATCGACCGAATGATTGTCTACTCTTCCGGCGAACGTGAGCTGTTAAGTTCTCACGAATGGTTGATGAAATTTGTTAAACGTTCCGAACGATTAGTGTTTAACGATTGACGAACGACAAGAAGCGAATGATCTAGACTGACAACTTGTGAGTGACAGTAAACGAATGAAGTACGAACAACAAGTGATCTGTGTCTAGATTTGTCGACACATCCAAAGAAAAAACACCCCTGTTCGTTGAGTCTTTACGACATTTCAGTGGGCAGGTTTTTTGGAATTTTAAGAGCTAGTATAAAATACATTGATTGTATTTCCCTTCGGAATAAGTGGTTACCTTTCAGAGTTTTCGTTATCACTGATCCCGGTGGAGATGAATATCTCACCCCTTTTCAGTGTAGTAGAGATAAATGCATCTGGATGACACCCAGAAATTCGAGTACAGTCGAACGATAGAATTTCTCAACCCGGTTGCTAAAGTGAGGGACCAGAAACAAGGCACTTGAGACGGAAGGGAAGATTGCTCTCTCACCGCCTATCCCCGCCATGTCGGTCCTGCAAACCTGAGATCGGCGAATGACAATCGAAAATAAAACAATCCTTTCGTCGTTCACATGACAACGCAACGAATGTGCGGGTCTCTCTTGCCAATAGCGCGTCAAAATGGAAAATGCGTGAGGGAGAGGGATGTCCCTATCCGTCGGGCGAATCAGAGAAAATTACCCCTCAAGTGCCTTGTTTCTGGTCCCTCAGTATATTTATGTCCAAATTGTTCTCACAAATCGGCGGCGGTTAATGGAATTTTGCAATCCGATGTCTCCTAATACCTTCGATAACAAAACACGTCAGGTTAACGAAAGTGTTACGTTTAGAACAACGCGTCGCGACGGCTGCCCAATTCTTTAATGACCGAGTGTTTTCGTCACGTTTGGGAATCAAATATTGGTAAATTAATCTCGACCAACTTATGAGATCCAGGGACAAAAGAACGATTAGCTTTTGTTCCGATCTGAATTCGTTTTTGTTTCGTGAGACAGAACAGTAACATACTTCTCTTTTGAAACAAATTTTACCCTTTGGAAAAATTTCGTATTTATTCATTTTAAATTGGTCAGAATAATATTTTTACGTTATAATGTCTTCTAATGCTAATATATCGTTGAATCGTTAAAATAATTTATTTAAATATTAAGAAAACTATTTGTAATCAAGAATAAAAACAGAATAAATGAAAGTTCTCTGTATAGTAGTGATTAGAGCATAGAGTAAGTAATTAAATAAAGTTTGAAGATAAAATAATGACTGAAAGTTCTATATTATTTAAGCTGAAAACAATAGTCATGAAATGTGGAGAAAGTTTTCAAAGAAATATACGAATAAAGAATTTAACGTTTTGGTTACAAATACTATTATCGTAGTGTGTGGAAGTGTCAATCATTATTAACAACTGTTAATACTAATTGTAAGATTCATTTTATTTCAGTCGTTTCTAATTGTGTGGATAACAAGCATCTCACAGTTTGTCCAACACGTGTCAAGGTGACATCTGATATCTGATCGTCTGACATCAGTAGTAGTCATCTATTTCTGAATCTTCATCAAAACAGTACCCTTATTGTTCTGAAGAAAAAGACAATTACACCTGAAAATACGTTTGATCGAATGCATCCAAAACAATAGGAGTTCCTTCATAAATGGCTGTTATATGTGATCCAATTACGAATTCTCATTTATTGCTGTTATTAAAAATCAAAACAATTTTCGGGTGCTTAAAATTACTACTTTTAATGAAAAGCATTTTAGTTGAAAAAATAATTGATGTTCTGCCAACTCTTTTATTTTAGTTATAACAGTTATGGTCTCTGATTTCTACCAGAGAAGTCAAGTAAAAAGAAGAGCATCAGAGGGTGCTGTAATATTTAATTTAACCCTTTGAGGACGACGAACGCATATATGCGGCTTGTGAAAAAATCTGATTATAGTTTATCGGTGCAAGTATACACGGTTAGAGTTGAAAAATTGAAATATAACCGTTGAAATATGATTACACAAATAGTAATTTATAACTTCTATACATCAACACTCTGACTTTCTGATACAAAGGTACTTTTTGGACGCAAAATAAATGAATATCTCTTAATATGCAAAAAAGTCTCCGCCCGCAAAGGGTTAATATTTTACCCGATGCATTGTGTAATTAGTTATCTATTTATTTACGCAGTTCTGCAAACAATTGCCTACTGTTTCCTTCCGAACACACCAACGTACAACAAAGTTACAAGCAGACAAGATGACACAGTCATTAATATTGGTATTTTATCATGGCATAACATAACTTTTGCTGCATATTAGTATGTATACAGCGCATCAAGGTCTCCAATGACGTACGACCAGCAGAAGTGTTTGACTGAGGACAGGTGTCAGTTAATATTCGTCAATGTCAAATACAGTGCTCATGACACGAAGGATAAGATCAAACAGCACGTGCGTTGCATTAACGTCGAATGCAACGGCTTACGTGTAAAAGCAATGCAATTTGACTTACCAATGTTGCAAAAGTTGTCATACGTACCTCGTGTGTTTGTATTTAACGTGTTCGTAGTCACGTAGCTGATCGGTGACCAACGTTGTATGTACTTCGATATTAAATTATGTTTCGCCAAAGACGCCGGTACTCAAATGTTCTGCGTCTTTGGCAATAAATATCAAAGCGACAGCGTTAAAGTTATTCGGAAACTGACGATTTTGCACAGTGAAATCTCATAATGCCTCCTTTTGATAGATACGTGCGCCCGGCAAAGAAATTCCAGAGAAGTCGCATGAGAGGCAAGGTATTAATACGTTTAAAATATTGAACTCTTAGGAATGTAATAATATTGTTTCATATTTACAAGTAAAAATTGGGAATTTGTGTAAAGTTCCGTGTTCACTGGGAATATGAGTACTATTCAATTTCTAAATATCTTAATTTATTTAGATTGAAATTGCTGTTTGAAAATTATACAATAATTTAAAATGTGTACCTCTTTAGATAAACAAAACATAGTATTCTGTGGTAATAAGTGAATTAAAACCATTGAGAAATACGATGTACGATATATGTATTCTTCATTTCACACTTAAATCAATTTTTACAATTCTGCAGCTCTTCCAGGTGAAATTCGGTCTATCGCGTTTTTTCTTTTTGTTTTGAATAATTTTAAAACCATGGTTAACTGTTAACTCGGTGATTTTTTATTTATATACTGTTATATACTGTAAACAAGGATTTTTTAAACAAAACAACAAACAGAAAAATTTTTCAATTATACGGTTCTCAAAATTCTATATGTACATTCACAGCCACCATTACATGACACGTTTGTTCTAAATAACTTCATATTTGAATCATAGATACATCTCAGGAAAATATCACATGCTTTATGTTTCTTGTTATTCTATAAACCCGAAGTCTATCATCAGTGCAACTTAGAATTTCCGAGGCTTTTTATAACTAATACAATTATTACGTTATCTTTAATTCGTGTCGTTGAAAAGTGATACATAAACTAAAAACCCATATACGTCTCACGTTAAAACTAGAACTACCGGCGTTAAATCTATCATATTTAAAAATATTAAATAAGCATTTTGAAGAAAGGGAAATTAAGAGGTGGAAAAGATGATCGATTCGGTAATTTATGTTTAATAAGATGGACGTAGAATATCTATTTTATGACTCTCCTAGAAATTCGGAGAATTTTTGGAAAAAAATGTGTACCAGTCATTATGACTGGTTTGGTAGTTCTAGTGTTAAGGAAGAAGTGTTCTACATATACAACATTGGAAACGAACGGAATTTATATATCCACTATCTGCAATAGATAATATAATAGTTAAGTACTGTAACAATATTTATTCCTTTAAGTATGTATATCTTAATACAAATTAATCCTTGACAAGCCAGATTTTATAAAACATAATACGCTATAGCGAGATATTATAATTACAATCAAGCATTAACACGTAATCCATGAATAAAAGATTAAAACCTTGAGCGCTTACGTAAATTACTACAATGTTATTGAATTCCATAAACGCATTTTACCAGTGAAAGCACGAATAAACATGAAAAAATCGAAAAACAATTTTCTGAAGATAAAATTCAAGAGAATCTTGAATAAAACGGGGCGCTTAAAACGGGTAGTATTTTACTATCAATATGATATTGGCAAACTATATTTAAACCTATAAAATACTAAAATTGGTGTAAAACCGAAGTAGATATATTACCAAACCTGGAATAATTATCGGTATTTCGTAAGTGTACGTTAACTTAATGCAATCACTGAAATTATATAATTCATGATTCAGGTTAATTCAATATAATTGAACCAATGTCAAGAAATATTTATGAAATCGATTTACTCATTAACATGTTGAATGCCATGGAGGTCACCGGTGACCGCCGCTATTTAACACTAGAACTACCAAACCAGTCAAAATGACTGGTATACAATTTTTTCCAAAAATTCTCTAAGTTTATAGGAGAGTCATAGAATAGATATTCTACGTCCATCTCATAAAATATAAACTACCGAATCGATCATCTTTTCCAGCTCTTGATTCCACTTTTTCAAACTATTTATTTAATATATTGAAATGTAATAGATTTAACGCTGGTAGTTCTAGTGTTAATTCAATGAAATTTCGTAGGTCCTTTAAATTGTAATATTTATGAATTTACTTATACATTGAGTATTGAAATATTGACGTTCAAAAGTTAAAGTCCTGCTGACTATATATCTATTTGTATCTTTAAGATTTCTGTTTTGTAAAGATGTGATTTTAATAGAAAAACTTTCAATTCGGTAGAAATGATGAAATCAGCAAAATACCACGGCGTTGCATCTCTCTTTGACTGAATCCACTTATAAATTGCTATAGTAATACTATATGCTTTACGGCTTATCGGTGGATCACGTAATTTCCATCTTGAGCTAATGATATTAGTGATTTCAACTAATTGATGTCAGTATTCTAATAAAGCTTAACTGTGGCATCCGCAGGGCTCAAAGAAATCGATAGACAAATACTTAGCAAATCTTTTACATATTTTCTTATTTAAGAACAAAGCAGTAAGATTGTTAAAAATTAATTCCTATTTATAAACATGGTATCATGAAATAATTATAAACATAAAGTTTAACACAAAATGTATGCTATTAGGTTGGTAGGAAATTAATGTCGGTGTTCAAACTTTATCTTCACATACACATGCTGAGAATGGGAATAAGTTTTTTTAATCAAAATAAGTTCCACTACAATTTACACATTTTTCCCAACGAGAAACAAGTTTTTTAATACTTTTTTTTTCTAAAATGATATAAGAAGACAGACATATTAAAATGGACAGCCATCACAAAATTAAGCGCCAAAGTTTGAAAACTCGAAAACCAACATTAATTTCTTACCAACCTAATACATGTCGAGCGACTTCAGTCGCCCATGTCATACATTGTTTATTCTATTCTCAGTAAATGTTCACGGGGGTAGTATGTGAACACGGTTTCATGATAATATAGTTTAGTAAATATAAACAAAAAATCGAAAAGAATTGTTTGAGAAATTACGATCCATTGACTATCCTGGTATCAGGACACTGCTAATCGATCTATTTAAATCAAATTATATAGCAGGCAAAACGTTCAATAACATAGAAAGGACTGTATACGCGAACGAAGGCTATACCATTTAATAACAGCCTCGTTTGAAAATTCAATAACCTGTTAGGTGGCTGCAACGTAATTAATTAATGAAACTAATTAACATTGCCTGCCAGGAACATCATGGCAATACACAATTAGAGAATATACGTCCCCAGATATGAAAGGCATCAAACCTTCCTTATTCGTAACATTTTCATCATTATTACACGTTGAAAAACGCTCGTGATACAATCACTTAATGAAGTCAATTAATTCTGTGCGTGTTTGCATTGGGGTGTGACCATTGTTATGTCTGTTCGACGCATATAAAACAAAAACGATGCACGCAAATGCAATTTCTTGATAGAAAATGTTTCGTTCAATAACGTGATGTGATCAATCAAATAATGTCGATGAAAGGTACCATTGCAAATCTCTTTGTAAAAGTTCCTTTATCCAAATTAATATGAAGAGTAGGGGTGTAGAGACAGATCGGTTTGTACTATCTACAATTGTGTGTGGTGTATATACGTAGAATTTAATTTAATCCTCAAATATCACGACATTTTTTAAGTTTTGTTTAACCACTCTCCGTATCTCCTCTCATTGCCTCATTTGTACTTTGCAACAACAACAGGAAGTTTGAACATGGAACCGTATTACTGAAGATGTATGACTCATCATATACGTACTTTATAAAAGCGTTAATAACTTATTCCGATTTGAATTTGTACCATGCACGGTTAACACTATCTGTTAATCATGAAATATCGAAGTATAAAGTATAATACTTATATATGAATAAATACATAATTGTTACAAGAAGTACTTTTATTTCATATAGATTATTCCGCGTTTCGTGATAGATGTTTTGTTCAAAATATTTTATGTAAATGAGTTAACCCTCTATACCGATAATTCTTTGTCGAGTTTAAAACTTAATAGAATGTAGAACATTAATAATGTTAGTAACAGTACTTTAATCATTTCGCTACTAATTGCATATTGCATATATGCCAAGCAAAAGATGATACAAAAAATACTACTTTTTAAATAAGAGAAATATTTTTTTATGCTAATAAGGGGAAGTAACTGAGTAATTAAGAAGAAGATAGTTTTTATGTGGAGTTACTTTCTGCACAAACCGTATTTCTTAAATTTTGCAAATATTTCTGTTGGACCATATACAATTCCCACGTATTTTGTAAGGTAAACGAAGCACAAATTATCGTTTATCTTTCGTTCGAGTTATTATTCCTTGACTAGTTTATTTAGAGCTTAATTCTGCTCTTTCCGGAGTGTCGTTATGTATAAAAATATTGTATATATGCTCATATGAAAGTTTACTTATTATATTTCTCCATAATTCTAATAAGTACTCAATAGTACTTTATGGGTGATCATTTTCAAAATAATGCCGCAGCAAAAGGGTTGAGCAACAAGTATATGTATTTTATACAGGAGGTATCGTATTACAACGAAAGTTTATGAGATTCGGGAATGAAGTAATAATGCAGAACATAGTTCGCAAAATTAAGCAGCTTATGTTTGAATATAGAATGCTATTTTAACCTTCGCTGAACTTGAAGTGCAAACTGGTATAGGTCATTGTATTGGTCTTCAAAATAGGTACCATTTCCGAGCAAATAAAGTACAACACTCCACTTAAAAATAACAGGTTGAACATTTCATCTCGCTGACCCTTTTCAAGAGAAAAAATGATGTCATTATATTCTAGCCCACATTAAACCGTCAAACTTTTATACGAAACTTTCCTCGAATTTTTTGCAACAACGGAAATTTTTAAATGATAAAGTTCGACGGTACACGTTTTATATAAACAGCGATTGTTCGTGCCAGTTTTTTTTCCTTCCGATAGTTAAGGGTTAAGGGTTAAAAGTCGCAAGGAGTTGTAGAAGGTCAACATGATTTCGATATAAAACAGAACGAATACTTCATGTTACAGGGGGGTACAAATGAACTGTTTTGTCTAAAAATGATGTCATTAGGATGTTTTCTGCATAGTCTTCCCAGAAAGATAACTATTTGCAGATTTCCAGCTCTGTCGATGAGATGACTACTTAATTCACTAACCATTAACACTAGATTTACAGAAGCCGTCAAGTTGACGGGTTCCTACTTGTCTTATAAATATTTCTTAAATTTCCAGAGACGCTGTACAGTAGATATTTCACGTGTATTTTGTAATACAATAATAACATAACGAATTACCATCTTTGCCGCTTGATCCCTCTTTTTTTAAAGTCCTTATTTAATATATTGCAATTTAACAGATTTCACGCCTGTAAATCTAGTGTTAAAAACAAAAGGAAATTATATTTGACAGTGAGCGATATTTTTTTTCTGAGAAAGCATTTTTTAAATCTTTACAAAGTTTGTTCTTTCACACGTGCCAATATACACTTACTATAGTAGTGAGTCCTCTAGATTGTAGTGTGATCAAGAATTAATATTACGTCATTATAATCCACATCGGGAAGCAGGTCGACTTCGCATCTATTGGCGTAAAGAGGAACAGGTTATCACTCTCTCTCCTTCGTACTTACACTTTGATGGGTTTACGCAATATAGCTCGGAGAGTAGGAATCGCTAATGGGACAGTGTGACGAATAATTCGCAAGGAAGGCCTACGACCTTATACAATCCAGCACGTTTAAATACAGTATCCAATGCTGGTCGACGAAACTTTTCTCACTGGATGCTATATAAACTGAAACTAAATACAGAGCGACGTGTTTTGGAATTTGTGTTAGTTACAAACGAAAGAAGTTTGTCGAATAATAAGTTTTTTAGTCAATAGAGCTCAATCTTGTGTTCTTAACCATTTGTATTATTAGCGCATATATAAGCTGCATCGTGTAAAGCTATGAACAAAAAATCTGTGTGAAGAGCACTATGTATAATGACAAAAGAAATATTTCTAAATATTTTGTTGTCATAATAAACTGAAGCTTACGCTGAGTTTTATAAGTAAAATTGTATAGATTTTTGTATCGCGATATTTTTTATTATAATACTACAATTTCCAGATTAAAGGTGTTAAGCGCTTCTCAGAAACATACATCCGTGTAGCTTTCAGTTTTCAATGTGATAAAAAAATGTTTTGAATTTGATTTCATCTTTGTTACATTTTATTCAAATTATTATATGGTTTTATTTATAATATTGAAAGCAACCTTCAATTTGCTACAATAATGAAATATCTTAGAAATTTACATTATTATATATAGCGTACTAGATACAAATAACTTTTGGTTAACAACTTTATTTTTATAACGTTTGCGTTATTATCATAAGACGTCGAATGAGTAGAAGAAGTCCGCAAATTCAAGATGCATACAAAAATATAATTATTCTATGGAAAAATACTCAAGGATAAATATCTATCTTTCCACATAATAAAATGAATTTTGGTGATAGGGACAAATTTTTCGTTTCTCTGTATGATGCAAATCGGTTAAATGTAAATATAGCGGCTACACATTGTACCATATCACATCCAGTTATTTTCTATATCTTTTTCAATTAAATTAATCCTTTCTACGTGATAAAATCATCTTCCTTTCTCTAGATTTTGTTTTTTTTAACTGCATGATGACCGCTCTTGATGCGAGTACAGTGACCTGTGGTACAAGGTCACTAAAGATCAAAATACGTTGTCAGCCTGATTTGGGTATCAAATGAGATCCACCGAGGCAATCGTCGATTTATGGATGTGTTATGTATGTAGGAATCGTTACGCAGATGACAGACGAAAGATCTGCGTAGGTACAATTCGATTCGCAGACTGACAATGAGTTGTTCAACCGGGGAGATGAAATAACGATTTAAACGGTTCTCTTGCTGATAAGAATCTTTAATGCCCTTATGACATGACACGTTATTGTAGTAAGATAGAGAAAAGCATTTATGTAGTCAAGAAAAAATTTATATATTTTTTTGAACATATTTAGTTGGGCTTCGTATCCTTGGAAAACTTTATCTATAATAAAATCATTGTCATCATGCGAAGTATTCTTTTATCCCGCTTCAATATTATTTTATAAAGACTTCTTTCTAATTCCAACTGTTTTGAAAATATTTCGCGTACCATCTTGTGTCGGTAAATTCTTTGAGTACTGATCCGTTAAAAACATTTATAATAAATTCATTGTCATTGCATGAAGGCTTCTTTTACGTTGCTTAATTTTTATTTTACACAGCCTTTTTTCTAATTCCAATTGTTTTGAAAATATTTCACGTAGCATCTTGTGACGTAAAATTCTTTGAGCACTGATTACTCATAAAAATATTTCCCATTGTGAAAGGGGTTTAGCATTTTCTTTCGTTTAAAGTATACCCGAGAGATTTTTGATTAGTTATTCAAAAGTGAGATGGAAACTTTCGTACATGGAAAGTTGTGAAAAACTAGAAATTTCTCAGAAACGTAGTTTAAGTAGTGGTAACAACGGCAATTTTATTCCTCTTGAAAACCAGTTCCAGGTTTGAAAACATCCCCCTTCCTCACATACCCCCAAAGAAATCCTGGATTTATATATTACTGTAAATATTTGGTAAACTCCACAATCTACAGTAACAACACTACCTTAAAAGTATTTTCGTTTCTCACGGTCTACATTGTGATGGTAGAGAATTTTGGAAACACATTTTGAAAATTAAACTTTTTTACCTTGGCAATATAAGCCTGAAGAAACAAAAAAACTCTTAGTTTAACGAATCGTGCAATTCATACAGTTCCATAAATATTAATGGTAATATGAAAAATAGAAATTGCAATTTTCGAAAGATATTCCCACACTTAGGGCACTTTTCCGGTAGAAAAATTATTTTCTTAGTAATATCACATGAAACACTTGTATAACGTATCACATTTTTAAAAATTTTTTATTGGTTGCAATACCTTGTGAATCAACGGTCTATAAAGTTGTTGTAAATTTACACAACATCAAATAAACTTCATAACTATTCTTGGCACAATTATCACAAACAATATAAGAAATTTTGCCTTTAGCATCCAACGTTTGAAAAATAAAAAAGACGATTCGCTTCTTTCGCCTTTAAGCTTTAAGATGAAAGGCGCAAGTTGATGCTGTCTTCGTCAATATCCTGTTAAGGCAGAAGCTCAGTTACTGAACTTCCGTGTACGTTAATTTCAAGTAAGGTGCCTTCTTCACAGGGATGAATAATTCATCAACGAAAATATTGCACCCGCAGGTATAAGAAGAATTTATTTAAAATAATTTCTAAAACAAGTTCACTTTTAAAAATTTTCATTGGTTAAATCGTGCAAAATCACATTTTTCTTTTAGAGTAGTACCGAGATACATTTGAATAACTTACTGCAGTGCAGCAGATTAATGTTACTAAATGTTTGAAATAAAATTGTAAAGAACTTTGACAAGCCTTTAAAAGTCCAGAAAGTTAAATTTGAATGAGCAATAAAGTATTTTGACGACACAGAATGCGGTTATTTATAATCTCCTAATGCTTTCCAAAAGTATAACATTTCAATGTTTCTCTAATAAAATGCTTGCAAATGAAAATTATTTGCAACTTGAAAAAGTTATTATTAATTTTTACCAATGAGATATCCACAACTGATTATAAGGATAAAAATTCTGGGTTATAAAAAATAAGTCCATAATTGTTACCATTTTGAAAAATACAGCTCGCGGCAATTTCTTTTGTACATTTGTATGTTTACTTTCATTTTAATTGCCGGTTTACCCCAAATTAATCAAGTGTTTACTAGGTACTATCGTAATATTTTCTTCCGCGGTTTCAATATTTTGCTATTTTGAATGAAAGTTTGAAGGATTCGAATACAATTCATTACTTAGGTCAACAGTAATACCAATGGGTTTTATGTAAAGAAGTACTACGGCGAAGTTCATAATCGACAATTCTTAATTGCAGGGATATTAAATAGCTTGCCTGGATAACATCAAAATAAAAAAACACACAACGACTTCAAAAGACGAGATTCAATTACCCTTTGGCATTTCTGTTTTGAAGTATACGCCAATTTTGTATGAGAATTCAATACGCTTTGTACGTTTATCGCTTTCAGATGTCCTACAGAACAAACTAACCGTTGTGTGTTTTAATTAATTAAAGCGTAATCCACATTTCAGCTAATCATCCTTGTTTAAAGTTAGAGGGACAAAGTATAAATTCTACCGTGACGATGATGTGAACTGATTTACTTGCATTATATATTTACCTACCGATTTTAGATACCAAGTTTAAAAACTTTTTGTACAAACTTAACTAGTGATACATGAATGCTACTCCAAATACCGAAATATAAAAGCAGTAAGTCAATAAGGCCTTATGTACAGTTTTGAGCAAACCGAATATACAGCTATTTTTTGTGTAAGTAATTTTCGAATATAAAATACACACTACTGATTGTGCCACTTTTAACTGGTTGAATGCCATGGGGGTCATCGGTGACCAGCGCTATTGAATTCATTGAAATTTCATATGACTTTTAAATTGTAATATTTACGAATTTGTTAAGTCACTCAACATTTACGTGTTAGTCTCAAAAAGTTAAAGTCCTGCTTTATGAAAGATAAATTCTCTCTGTACAATTTTTAGTATTAAATTCTCATGAAGGTTTAACTCGTCCTGCATTTATGAAAAGTTCTTTCAAATGTTCATTCCTCTATTAATTAATATCTTTGTTTGAATTGACGTCCTCATTTCCATTTACATTGATAATATTCTGATTTTAAAACTAAAATTCATTAAAGTATAAAAATACATGGAAATAATTTAAAATTCGCATGGGTGTATTTGAAACTTTAAATTATTTCACATTTTAACAACTTGTAGTATTAAACAATTAATATTCGTAGCAATAATTTTAATTATTTAAATGAAGTATCGAATTTCGCAGAGGGATACAAACAATTCGTGAATTACGAAATTATACTACGACGGAATACTGCCTTCGGCCAAAAGTTTTTTAAACTCGTAATAATATTTTTCTCCGTTCTGTTTTCAGAGTATCTGAATGTAAACAAAACATGCAGGGTTTATGAAATCGTGGGTGCAGATATTTTATATCATACTGTTTGCGTATACCGCTTTTCAGACTGTGCTGTATACGTGAATTTCGTTTACGCTATTTACTAAAAAAATGAAACGGGTTTTTTTTGCGAAATTATCTTTTTCCATAACGTACAGACAGCAAACATATGCAGAATGTTTTCAAAACTCATATAATTTTAATATAGGAAATATATTTGCTGTTATTAGGATGTATAATACTGTAATTTTGAAGAAGCTTCATTAAATTCGAAAGGTATTATTCTTATGGAAAAAAATTCGGCCAGAATTAGTTTCTAAACGATGACCAGCTCATATCACGCTGTTCTTTTTCCCTATCCTAATTACTTTCCCGATAAAACCATGTATACTCTTCCAAGATATATTTAAATACTATTATAATATTAATTTTTTGATTTTTTTCAATTTTGACTTTACCCAAGTCGAAACTTTTACAACGTGAATACCGTTCTTTAAAAACATTTATACAGATTTTCCAACTATTTCTTTTGCACGTCAAGCATTTCTTTTTGTGTAATAAACATTTATTGCATACATTTGCCAGAAATAATAAAACAATCGATATGTTTGCTTCGAATTCAAGCAAACCTTCGATGTTATTGAAATAATCCGCCGGAAATACCATCTCGTTCAGAGTGCCAATTTTAAAACACCGCTCAGACTAAAAATTTGATACAGTCTGACCATTCATTTACAAACTTTACTTCTATAATTTGCATCTGATGAATAAAAAGTGTACTCTCAATCAGTCAGACTAGCTTTAATATTGTAAGGATGAAAGAAGTTGAATTGAAAAAGTTAATTTGTCAGCCCATAAGGCAACCTAAGAATTCTACTTAATCGTCTTTTTCTACTTTAACGGAGACTGATGAAAACGAAGAGGAACTTTTTTTGAGTACACTCGCCACTTCTTTGAAGTTACCCAAAAGTTAAAAAGGATGACTAAAAATTTCAAAGAAAATGAAAAACTTCGACTTGGTTCTTTACTCGCCGCGTCAGAAGACTTTAAAGTGCGTCGCCTACAGTCTCTCCCTACTGGAAATGGAAAAGTTAGAAAACATTGTATCGAAACTACAAACATACATGAACGTATCTTCTACACCATTGTTAACATTAGAAAGCTCAACTAAAACCTGAAAATACTCTTTCAAATAATGTGAAATGAATTGTATAATTCTACAATCGCATCAAAAACCAAACGCGATGTTAATGGATAATGTTTACAGTTAAGATTTTTTTCATCCTTTTTACAAACGTTTCCAAACGTTTCAATTTTAACAAGTGTAGCAAATATTTCGAAACAAAAATTCAATTGTTGAACAGAGCGAATGTAAGACGAGTGTATGAGGAGGACTGAATTAAAATATTTATAAAGCATTGTAAATATTTAGAGGTACGTAAATTATTAAATTGCTTAAAACAATAATTAATTACGCAGCTCTAATTAAAGTATGAAGTGACAATTAACTCTTTCCCTCAAGAGACTTCTGATTGTGAGAAAATGGGCGCGCTGTTGTCGGAGCAAAATATTGATGACTCGATACCCAGACAGATAGAAAGGAACTAAAGAGCTTCAAAATGTAGGTACACCTATCTAGTTAATTGTCAAGAGTCTCACGATAGTCAAACATGAAGTCTTTCAGTATTACTTAAAAGTCGCAGTAAGTTGACAATGGTATCTTTGTAAAAAGTGCGATAAAACTATAATATACCAAGTATGGCGGAGGCCCTACGCATTTACAGTGTATATATCTATATGCCCTTCGTAAACGGGCGTTCATTTTTTGACGACTTTTGTATACGCCCTTTAGGGCGGAAGGGTTAACACGATATATAACCGATAATTTCGTTAATCAGATAAACGATGACTTGCAACGACGTTTCTGAGTAGACCATAGTAAATTCATTCAACCGCGTACAGTAAGTCTTTTAAAATAAATAATACTTGCGCATCTCTATCATATCTGATTTTATATTTTGTTTCTTGTATTTGCTCTTTATACAATTATTTGTTTATAATTACTGCACCTTCCTATCAGAAAATATTATATTAGGATAATAGTTTTAACGTTAGGAAATACTATCGCACCCTAAATGTTACTTATTTGTGCTTAATCATTTCTAAACAATAGAACGTGACTTAAAAACAGAGTCTGTAATATATCGAAAGTTTATGAATAGTTACCCCCACAAACAGGTTACCACAAATTCCTCCACATCTATCAATTTCTGTTGTCTCCTCCTCTCTTTTAAGTTCACCTCTCTTTTAAGTTTAATGCAGGGCCACATTGACACTGATAATAGACAATATCCCTATCTACCGTTCACATCACAATATTTAAGGTACGCAATTAGTGCGATTTAGCGTTCGTATTTCAATTAATACCTACATCTGAGCAGTACTTACTTCTGCCAAACGTTCGAAGTCCGCGCAAGGTTATCCAAACAGCCCGCAAGGTACTCCTATTCGCCAACACACACTTTAAAATATACAGAAAAGAACCCACAAGTTCACAGAGCAATCGTCCACGAAGTATCACAAGCACTAACAATCACTGTACAACTCACACTTTCACCATCCTACACAAATGCTCGTCTAACGTACAGAAATATGTGTAAATGAAATCCATTAGCGCGTTTTATATTTCGCTTTGTCGCAGCACCGGCAGCGGGCTCGCACGCGTCCCTGTCGTCCGTTTTCTGCGCTCTCCGACTCCTGACTACGTGCCGCCGCGTTCATACCGACCGCGTGCTTTTCCCACCACTGGTCTCGCCTTTCATCGTCGCTCTCGTCATCATCTTCGAAGTCTGTGTACATCGTGCTCCAGGCGACCTATCGTTCGCTTCCACGGGACGCTGTGTTGCGTAACGGCGGAAAGGAAAGAGCGGATCAACGGGTAACATCCGTAATCTTTCTCCTCGATGTTAGAAGGTCAAGCACACCGGGGACGATCTCTTTTTTTCTGCTATAATATCGCTACCATGCTATCTTACCACCTTGCTGCGAGACACGCTGAGCAGCGAAGCTGCTTGAGTTTCGTTCAAAGAAACGTTTGCGTTAGAATCTTTCTCCGCGATGTTAGAAGGTCAAGCACACCGGGGACGATCTCTTTTTTTCTGCTATAATATCGCTACCATGCTATCTTACCACCTTGCTGCGAGACACGTTGAGTAGCAAAGCTGCTTGAGTTTCGTTCAAAGAAGCGTTTGCGTTAGAATCTTTCTTCTCGATGTTAGAAGGTCAAGTACACCGGGGCTAATCTCTTTTTCTTTGCTACAATGTCGGTACCATGCTACCTTACTGCTTTATTGCGAGACGCGCTGGGTACCCGAAGCTTTTCGAGTTTCGTTCAAAGGAGTATCTGCGTTAGAAGGTGAGCCGAGATACATTTTGGACATGAAAAGCTGGAGATGATTTTTGTTGGGATGCTGAAGGGTAAACGGAGTGTGAGGTTTGAAGGTAGAAAGAGATTAAGAGTGGATTCTTGAAAATACCGTGCGTAGTTCATCGCTAAGACTTTTTTGAAATTTGTGTAGAATATTCGGTTTTTGTTTAGGGTTTTTAACACTAGAACTACCAAACCAGTCAAAATGACTGGTACACAATTTTTTCAAAAATTCTCTAAGATTATAGGAGAGCCATACGAGAAATATTCTACGTCCAACTAAAAAAACATGAATGACCGAATCGATCATCTTTTCCACCTCAGAATCCCCCTTTTTTCAAAGTACTTATTTAATATATTTAAATATAACAGATTTAACGCCGGTAGTTCTAGTGTTAATAACCTGTATCATGAGAAATTTTGTTAATTTATTAAGATATAAATGGGTTCGTAGTTGGTAAGGTAAAGTTATGGTACACATATGGGACAAAGAATTTTCAAAGAATTGAAGAAAGCACAACTTTGACACTTGATGGCTGTAAATTCATCGTGTCTTAAACTTTTTCCAATTGTTTTTGTGTATCAGCAAGTGAATAAATTGGATGTTGAAAATAACTTAAATTGCATTTCCTTTTTAACTTATTGAAAACATCGTACTGTACGTATTAAATAAAAATTATAGTGAGTACTCCGACATGTTTATGCAAAACAATGAATATGTTTAAACGCCTCGTGAACCTTAAATGTGGAAACGTGAAAATCCTGCGTCTCGAAAGATCAGCAGAGTTAAAGTTCAGACATCTTCACTCACTGAATTTTCATCGTTTCAGCGAGTAGGTTTTCACGGATTTCGAAGAGGTATGGAGGATGTATTTGTTTTTCATCCCTTCGTTAATGTTGCGAAGGAAAATATCATAAGATGGATCCATAAAGTGCTAAACAGATGGGGCTTTTCGGCCGGATATTCTCGAATACCACCCGCCGATAGAACAAGATGGATTAACAAAAATGATGGATGCAGAATTTAAACTCTTTAATTCTTTAATGACTGACCGTTTCAGTTAATTTCGTAGTCGAGTAGTTTTAAAACATCGGCGAACGTTTTTTACTTAAGATTATCATGTCCGGCAAAGACGAACTTTGAATTTTTTCCAAATTCGCCTGTGTTTCATATCAAGAAACATGCTCCTTCTATTGCTAGGTATAAGACTATTAGATTTGTCCATTAAAATCGAAGGAAATGCTTTACTACTATACATAAGAAGTGTATGAATATTAAAATCATTAGGAGAAAAGATGTGCAGTATAATATCCTTGTACGATAGCATAAAAAATGTAACATATTTAAAGAAACCTGTAATTATGTTAAATCAATCTTTTTGGTATTATTTGCTACACATTTCCACAACTTTAGCAAAATGTTCCAGAAATTATCGGATGATAACGTACTTCTTATTGTAGGTATATAAAAAATTAAGAATTTCACTACAGCAAGAGTGTGAAATTCTGAAATTTATAACGTCGTTTTAAATTATGTATATCGTTCTTGCTTTGACTTATTCATATAAATAGAAAATATGCAAGGAATTTTATGTTAATTGAAAAAAAATAAAAGACAAATAAACGGTTGATACACGATAATAATGAATAAAATATTCGCTGAAAACATTTTAAGGCTAAAGCACAAAATTTGCATGTGTAAAAGGTTGTCGTTTTATGAAATGACATTTTTCTTCATTAACATCAAAATGCAGAGAGAAGCAATAAAATTCTTTTCGAATTCTACACTTTTTAGTATTATATGCTATACGAAGGAATATATGCATTACTTTGTGTCGTGAAGCGTAACGTATTATCTGCATATGTTTAGTTCTTCAGTTATATTACGAAAGCTCGTTCTTCGCAAAGCAATAACGAGGCACAAAGATAAAATTTGCAATAACACCTTGACCGCTTTTCCATATCAGTTGGCATTTGTAGGAGTTTTAGCATCATTACTCAAATTCTAACGAGGGCCGCAGGAGGATTATTAATTAATTAATGATTGTGAGAGTTTATGCATCCGAATGGAATATACGTGAGTAGTGAATGTTACTTTTAGTTTAATTTCTGAAACCTCTTTTCTCTTTTTAAGTAATTACTAATCATGGGCCCATTGCCTGTTAGAGTTTGCGCTTCCGAATGGAATATACGTGAATAATAAATATTACTTTAATTAGAGGTTTTAAAAAAGATAGTATAGAACGTAATGAATTGGCAGATAATTAACAGATATTAGGAACGAACAAACGTACAAGATAGTGTTGTGAATAACCGTTGCATCGATATTACATTTCTTCTTTTTCTTTCAATGATACTTCTTTGTATGCACAGTTTTTCATCGACTAACTCTTATACTTCATTAAAGGGAAATAAATTATAAGCAGCCTTAGCTAAATAATTTTGTATACTAAAATATACAAGTAATACTTAAGTATGAGTAATTTCGTGTATTTGTTTCAGACAAAAGAAGTATAGTATTGGGACAGAAATATCAGAATAATCACTGTTTGCCTTTGACCTGGCATTGGTGATTCCTATGAGGAATTCTGACGCAAACATTATTGAATTTTTAAATTGAACCATATTAAATTTAAGGCAACACAATTTATAAATATATTTTATGTTTCATGATGGAAAAAAATTCAGAAAAGGCACAAAGAGTTTTAATAAAACTGCGATTTTATTTTCAAAATACCCTTTAACTAAATCGAAATGCGGTATAATTTGAAAGAATGAAAGAGAATTCAAAACCTCGACCTTTTTGGCCACATGCCATTACAGTTTTTTCCGAATTCCCAATAGAAAGGTAATGAAGGCATTTGTTTTGCAGAAAACTCTTTTGGAAATGCAACGTCAAAACGTAGAAAAATCTATACATATAAATAACGTCAAAGATACAACCTTAATTAGAAACTGCTGCATACATACATATATGTCTTGTATATTTTTTATATATCTCTCATATATCCATATATCTGATGTTCCATATAAAATAAATTCTATTTTTGGAATAAATAAATGTTTAGTAGTTAAAAAGTATGTATTGATCGGTTCGAATGTTAGCCATGCTTGTTAATGACATCAAATTGTCACTGTGCTGTAATTAGTTTATTACTTTTGGTTGTTTCATACAAGAACTCCATGGCTCTTTCGCACGATCTATCCAATGTAACTGAATATTCATATAGAAATTATAATCATGTATAAATTATTTATTATTATGTTCAATACAACATCAATCGATGCAAATTGTAGCTTATTGCAAATTTTAATATACATATTTACTTACTAAGATTACATACATATTGTATTTTATCGCAATTAATTATTTTGTTGTTTGATAAAATTCAGCCAAGTTAAAAAGTTAATTAGCAACAAATTTTCACATGAAATTATTTTAGAAAGTGGAATTGAATTAATATGCACCAATTTCAATTGAAGATACTTATTGCTTACCAATGAATCGTCAAATCATTAATCGTTCATATTTCAACTATCTATGCTTTAGAATTCCCGTTTTAAATCTCTCACTAAAATCCGCTATTTTAGAATTGCTTTCCGGAATCCAAACTACAGTAGACGTTTCTACAAAGTAGTCTAAAGGGAAGCAGAGAATATAAAGCAGCGCCGTAAATATAAAATCAAAGGAGTTCTCGAAGAAAAATAAGGATGACAAAATTTAAAACCTTGGCACGTCCTCACTGGCAACATGCCATTGCGCACTTGGTTGTTCCATCTGCAAAATTATTAAATCCTGAAACTCATAGTTATGTTTCATAAAAACGTTTCCCATAGTGTTAAGATTATGATAAATCTTATGTGCCATTTAAATCGCGATAGAATTGAAATATTATCTATTTAATATGTCCGTGTCATATTTAATGCTAAAATATGAACGTTAGTCTTCGTTATGTATACATTATTGTATTATTATATTTATTAAATCTAGCCTCTTTGCTCCTAATTATAATATACATTTATTTACAAAAAGCCTTAAATTTTGATTCGCTTCTCTGCAATGACTTTATTCACGTTTTCAATTCCAATACTTTCTGAATAAGGAAAAATTTGATAAAAACAGTTGGGTTTGTAATATTTGCAATAAGTACAAAAAGACAACATGATTCGATGCATAAAGTGCAAAATATGGGTACACAATTTATGCGCTAAAGTGGGTAAACGAACCAAAAAATATTTCTGTGCATCTTGTAAATGCTGGCTATTATTGTTAATAAAGCGATTTACGCAAAAAATATTATCCTTAGCTCTTTTTGGTTGGTTTGCTTCCGAAGTTCCACTTGGGACGTAGATGGTATCACTTAAGCACCGATTTCCTCAGTTGTACGGATGTTACTATTTTAGATTTTGATCATTTTCTTCGATTCAGTATATGTATTTCAATTTTTTTTAACACTAGAACCACCAGCGTTAGAGATATTATATTTCAAAATATTAAATAAGTACGTTGAAAAAGGAGGAATCAAGAGGCGGAAAAGATTATCGATTCGGTCATTTATGTTTTTTAAGATAGTCGTAGGATATGTATTCTAAGACTCTTCTATAAACTTGGAGAATCTTTGGAAAAAATTGTGTACCAGTCATTTTGACTGGTTTGGTAGTTCTAGTGTTAATAGAGAGTTGCAATATTCATATAAGTTGTAAATAAATCAAAACTTTGTTCTTTATTTAATAAAACCTACAATTTATAAGGCTTTTTTCTTAGGGAGCACAACTAGAGCAACCTTCCCTTAATTTGCGCTTAGCAAGAAAGCTGCTTCAGAGGATCTGAAGGAATTCAAGAAATAAACAGTCGACTAGATACAGCGGAAGACATTGGTCAGTACAACAGTACAAGGTAATACATTTTTGCTACGTGCACTGAAGTTGAAATTTGCTGTGAACAGAAACGTAGCGACGGTCGAATATAGTCGAATATTGCAAAGAAAAGCTTAAGTTTGCGACGCTTACCGTAAAGACTTTTATTGTACTTTTGGGATTTTCGATGTATATAGCTGTTGATTTCGCACTGGCAAACCGTTTCAAACTTCGCCGGAACGTTCACCGACTTTTCACAAAGATTCGACGGGTGCGATTCTAGAATTTCTTAGGAACCGCAAAGCTCCAAGAGCCTGCACTTTCTATCGGGAGGAAGGATTTCTATTTGGGGTTTGGTTGTCAAGTAAATCCGCAAAGCTGAAATCATGTCTCTTTAGATGTAGTAATAGAGAAATATAAAACAAGATGTGACTATAAAATTCAGATTTTGCTAGAATCTCTCACCGAAATTGCGGCTTATGGCGACAGTGTTCCCCAAGTTCTAGATGACGCAGAGGATTTTCAACTCACTACTTTGGACGCTACACGTTAACAGAGATTATGATTTAACAAAAGCATATCGATAAGAACAAAGAATATCAATTTCCTTAACACGTTGAACGTCATCGGTATTTCGCTAGATTCATCATTTCTACTGAAGTGAAAGTTTATCTATTAAAATCACGTCTTTACAAAGCAGAAACTTTTAAGACAGAAAGAGATATATAGACAGCAGGACTTTACCTTGTTGAGACCATCGCGTAAGTATTGACTGAATTAACAAATTTGTAAATATTACAATTTAAAAGTCATATGAAAGGGTCTAGCAGGATAAGGGGGTCAAAAGTGCCCTTGAAGGTATTTTATTCCACGATGCGTCATTCGATAGGTAACCATAAGAAACCATTGTACACAAATTTTTAATCCGATAGCTTGACCGGGAGGGTAGTTATGAGGTAAATTCGAAAAACCGGTTTTTGCCCCATTTTCGGCACTTATTGATGTGCAAAAATGACGAAAAAATTCTGAAACATTCTAAACATGATTGCACACTTTAGGAATGATTTTCAGATTCTTCCGATGCAAGTGTCACGCGCGAAAAATCAAAAACCGAAAAAAAATCGGAAAAATATAGATTTTGCACTGAAATCTTCAAGGTACAATTTTTAAATAATTCCAGTAAGTACCTGATGTTACCATTATTATGCTCAATTTTTTTCATATTTTTTTGATATGGTGCAACACTGTCGGAAAAATCAAAAACCGATTTCTGGGACGCATTTCGTGCTGAAACGCGATCAGTATTTGCTATCATTGCATTATTTTAATTCAGTATGTTCATTTTATTACCTTCAATGTCTCTGAATACGAAAAGATACGTGTTAAGGAAGAGAATCCAGAAAATAAAGTAAATTGTTAATTGTATGCTCCTTATATGCTAGAACTTTGAACCTTCCTTCAAGAGATGAGATGGCGCAGTGGGTAGAGTGTCTGCCTGTGGAACTGCTGGAAACTTTTTGTCGCGGGTTCGAATCCCCATGGGGGACTTAATTTTTTTTTCTGTAATTTTTTTTTTAAATTATTAAACACATAGCAATAATCAATAGTCACTTTAAGGTGTTTCACAAATATTTGTAAAAATAATTATATCTACTGTTTTTAATAATGCCACGATTTGCGATTACTAGTATTTTTAAACATTTCGTATATTGAATAAACATCGATTTATGAAGACATTTGAAAATGTATGTTAAATGTAAAAGGATCATGAAAAGTTATAATCTATAGAAAGGAAGAAACTCTGCCTTCCTCTTCTTTGTTACAACTTTCCAAAATATAATATTATGTCCCTTCATTATTTAACATATATTTTCATGCATTATAATAAACCAATATCTATTAAGCATACAAAATGTTTGAAAATACTCATAATTGCAAAATATGGCATAACTAGGAAAATCATACCGTATGATTATTTTCATGCTGGTTTTACAATTTTTGAAGACATAAAAATATCTGTGAAACACCTTAAAGCGACTATTGATTATTGCTATGTGTTTAATAATTTAAAAAAAAAAAATTACAGAAAAAAAAATTAAGTCCCCCATGGGGATTCGAAACCGCGGCAAAAAGTTTCCAGCGGTTCCACAGGCAGACACTCTACCCACTGCGCCATCTCATCTCTTGAAGAAGGTTCAAAGTTCTAGCATATAAGGAGCATACAATTAACAATTTACTTTATTTTCTTGATTCTCTTCCTTAACACGTATCTTTTCGTATTCAGAGACATTGAAGGTAATAAAATGAACATACTGAATTAAAATAATGCAATGATAGCAAATACTGATTGCGTTTCAGCACGAAATGCGTCCCGGAAATCGGTTTTTGATTTTTCCGACAGTGTTGCACCATATCAAAAAAATATGAAAAAAATTGAGCATAATAATGGTAACATCAGGTACTTACTGGAATTATTTAAAAATTGTACCTTGAAGATTTCAGTGCAAAATCTATATTTTTCCGATTTTTTTTCGGTTTTTGATTTTTCGCGCGTGACACTTGCATCGGAAGAATCTGAAAATCATTCCTAAAGTGTGCAATCATGTTTAGAATGTTTCAGAATTTTTTCGTCATTTTTGCACATCAATAAGTGCCGAAAATGGGGCAAAAACCGGTTTTTCGAATTTACCCCATAACTACCCTCCCGGTCAAGCTATCGGATTAAAAATTTGTGTACAATGGTTTCTTATGGTTACCTATCGAATGACGCATCGTGGAATAAAATACCTTCAAGGGCACTTTTGACCCCCTTATCCTGCTAGACCCTTTCATTGAATTCAACAGCGCCGGTCACCGGTGACCCCCATGGCAGTCAACGTGTTAATGACTACATATTTTAGCCGCTGTTCAGAGACGCGGAATTCACATATCGGTGAGACGATTGAGAAAACGATAACGCCTAATCATAGCGGAAGAATAACATCAACTTTGCCTGAAACTTGTTTCTGTTTTGCAGGAGGAAAACACTGTATATATATCATAGGGCACTTAGCAGGAAGAGCAACAGATGTCGAGTAAAAGCGACAAGTACGAAGTGTCATTCCAAGGAACGTTCTTATTGTTTGAAGTACAATTATATTCGTAAAATAAGGCAAAGTTGTAAGCTTTAGAGAAGCTTCAGGTAAAGACCATGTTATGGGACCATGTAAATTGCCAAGGAACAAGATTGTTTAGAAAGATTTGATCCTGAAATAAAGAAACTAAAACAACTTTTCGGCAAGGAAATTGTTGAACATTTTACGGAACTTCCTTCAGATTGTACTTTCAAATGTTAGACTTTTGATTGGTACAATTATATTACGTTGTACTCGACATAACCTTCTGCTATAATTAGCTTTCAAGCGGTATAATATCGACTTTGAAATTTGAAAATGATATTGTATGTTGCCGAAGGTATCAGTATATTAGCAGAATTGTCGAAATAACAAAAAATTGTTTAGATAGGAAACAGACTATTATTTTTTGATATTTACACTGTGAAAGAATATCAACCCATAAAACAATATTAAATTATACAACTGTTAAAATAAAAAAGCTATAGCCCCGTTGTAAGATCAATTTTATTTTATAGAATACTTTTAAATCAGAGTATCTAAAATTGAAGAAAATTGTTTATAGTCACTATACCAGGTTGTTCAATAAGTTTTGTCGTTCAATAAGAGATAGCGCTTCTAGGTTCGTCGTTTTATTTTTTTAAAGATGGCACTACTGTTTGATAAACACGTGTGAAGATCCATGTAGATCTGTCAACTGTTTCGTATATTTACAGCTGTTCAAAGTTGACGTGTCGTAGCATTTTTTTACAATGGAAAAACTGAATATCGTGCAGTGATAAAATTTTTATTTTTGGAAGGTGTAGCACCAAAACAAATTCATGAACGATTATTAAAAGTGTATAAGGACTCTTCACCTTCAATTAGAACAGTAGAAAGATGGGTTGCTGATTTTAAACGTGGTCGTACAAGTCTTAAAGACGATTCACGTGAAGGACGTCCAAAAAGTGCATCAACACCAGAAATCATAGCAAAAATACAGGATATGGTTTTAGAAGATCGTCGATTAACCGAGAGAGATTTAATAGAAGCCCTAGGGATCTCATTAGGCAGTGTGAGCAACATTTTGACTGAAGTTTTGGGTTTTAAAAAGCTGTGTGCACAATGGGTGCCGCATTCGCTAACAATGGAACATAAACACATTCGAATGCGACTTTCTCAGCAACATTTGGAGCGTTTTAGAAAGGATAAAAAGGATTTTATGCGTCGTTTCATCACTATGGATGAGACTTGGATCTACCACCATGATCCTAAATCAAAACAAGAGGCTAAGGAGTGGTGTGAACCCGGTACTTCGGCTCCGAAGCGAGTTAGGATCCAGAAATCGGCCAAGAAAGTGTTAGCATCAGTTTTTTGGGATGCAAAAGGAATTTTGTTCGTGGATTACCTCCAAACTGGTAAAACAATAAACTCAGATTATTATTGTAACCTTTTGGACCAGCTAGATGTAAAAATTCTTGAGAAAAGACCTGGTTTACAGAAGAAAAAAATCATTTTTCATCAAGACAACGCACCTTCTCACACAGCTCAAAAAACCATCGCGAAAATCAGTGAATTAAAGTATGAATTGTTGCAACATCCACCCTATTCGCCAGATTTATCTCCCTCTGACTTCTGGTTGTTCTCACATCTCAAAAAATTCATGCGTGGGAAACGGTTTTCATCGAACGAAGAGGTAATAGCAGCCGTGGAAGCGTATTTCGACAGTCTTCCGGATTCTCACTTCAGAGATGGAATCCATAAATTAGAAGATCACTGGAACAAGTGCATTGAAGTTCAGGGAGAGTATATTGAATAATAAAATGTACTTCAAACCATAAAATCGTGTTTTTCTTATCGGACGACAAAACTTATTGAACAACCTAGTATTATAACCAGAGAACTGACTAAAAAATAACTACGATAAGTCGCCGACTTTAATTATGTACTATGTTTCAGTATTGCAGAATTGCTTCTATACTGTTTCATACGTAATAAATAACTATACATCTGTTTATATTTGCTTGAATATGTTGCAATAAGTGTCAGTATTATCAAATCAGTATAATCAAATAAGGTTATTGCTTTGCAACGACTATATTTGTCAAACGCTATTACGTTTTACAACTTTAATACTGCAAAGTTTATCATACGGACGCAAAAGCAGATATTTATGAGAATTTATTTTTCTCTGCGATGCTTCGTGAAAAATGGTTTTCTATTCTCGTCCAACGTATTAAACTACCCCCGTCAACGGCCATTATCTCCCACATGTTAGATGAAAATGTCATACTGTACTTTTTCTTATGAAAACCATAAGACTGGCATTGCGTGACGTCACGAACAACTTTTTACGGGGGCGTGCACTCAAATAATTTTAGAATTGTAATGCAGTCTATTTACTTATAATATAACAATTATTTCACGGACCTTTCAAGTTCTGTTTTATCTAAAACAACCGCTCCAAACTAATTTTGTGAAACGCAAAATGCACTATTTTATGAACGTGACGCAACACTGTGCAATGAGATTGCACGAACTTGAAATTATTGTCAGTTCGAATTTAATTATTTAAATATTGAAATCGCCTAGAAAATATTTAGCTGTTTTAATCGCCAGTATTAACAAAATTTATTGTATCAAATATTTTAAATCAACTTTAATATTTCAAATTTAAATAAAAGTTTCAGACGGAAGATGTATGGTATCGAGGGAAAAATGTCATGACGATTATATCTTGACCTTGCGTTGACATTGGTGCGCCCCGTGGAGATTACAATTGAATTTCTAAATGGGACCCTATATTTTTATTGCATGTTCTTGTTGTTAACATTTAGACATTTTCTAAACACTGCTACTCGGTACCATTGAGTTCTATCCATTTTGAGCAGGTCACACTTGTATGAAAAACCAGAGGAACTGCTGTCGGACATCTTGTAATGTCCAAAATTCTTAAAACACACCGTTAATGTGTTCATTGTTGTTTTGAGTCTGCAACATGGCTGTGCCTAGCTATTCGTATGTGTGTGGCTGCATGTTTATGTCCTCCGTGAGATGACACTGACATTTCACGAGGAATATTCGAGAAACTTTGAATGTAAGGTTACCGTTGTTGGGGTTAATTGATTTACCGATCGATTTATTCGTTTTTGAGTGGAACGTCAACTGAAGATGTTCTAGGCGAAATGTACTTTCCACCTTCATTTAAAATTTGTGTGATTTCCCTTCAGTTCTCTTCTGAATCTAATAAATCATGCTGTTACTCTATCGGGTCTATATTAACCCTTTCGATACTACCGGTGACTATAGTCACCCGCCAACTGACACTGGCTGGGTATTATCGGTGACTATAGGCACCGGTCAAAATTTCACGCGAAGAATTAATTCTTAGATCATATTTTGTAGTTGGACATTTTTAGAATACCGTAAGTTTTTATTTTTCATGTATTATATGCATTTCAACTTCAATAAGGAATTAATTGTTTATATTGCGCCATTAGTCATTAACACTAGAACTACCAAACCAGTCAAAATGACTGGTACACAATTTTTTCCAAAAATTCTCCTTCTTTATAGGAGAGTCATAGAATAGATATTCTACGTCCATCTTATAAAACATAAATTACCGAATCGATCATCTTTTCCACCTCTTAATTCCCCTTTTTTCAAAATACTTATTTCATATTTTTAAATATGATAGATTTAACGCCGGTAGTTCTAGTGTTAAAAGTTATTCGTCCGCGCCGGGATTGCTCCGTACCGTGTTAGCATAGTCACGGAAAAGCACTCCGTAGCGAAAGGGTTAAAGATGTCTTAATTGTTACAGTTTTCACTTATTTCTTGTGTTATAAACTTGATATCGAAATCCAAATATATCACGTTAACTCCGGGCGCTCTGGAGCGTGGATGAAGGAGGAAACATCTGAGCATCGTCGGAACTCATCCATTTGTTCAAAATGGAAGGAATACGCCTGGTCTCATCTGCATTTTCCGGTTTAACATGATGTATGCCAAGCAGAGGTACACATTAGTTGGATCGTGTGATGAAGAACGTGAATAAAACATTTCGAAATACAGTGAGATAGCATAATGTGAACGATGCATTTTTGTAAGCATAGAGCATGACATTAACATGAAATAAAGAGCTATGTATTTTTTTATATTCGTGAAAAGTTAAAGAACATTGTAGATCCACGTAAACACGGGCAAACTAATGATTTGCATGGCATTTAAACCTTTATGTCGTACACAGAATGACCACGACAGTTATACACAAAATATAGAACATCAACGGACATGAATATTTTAACCAAATGTAATATCTCTCTATGTATAGCTAAATGTTAATACCTAAGTGTTATAGCCTAACAAATAGATACTACATACGCAGAAAATTTGTAAAAATGTGAGAAATGTGTTCTTATTTAACACGTTCAACGCCACGGTACGGTATTGTGAGGGACCAGAAACAAGGCACTTGAGGGGTAATTTGCTCTGATTCGCCCGACGGATAGGGACATGCCTCTCCCTCACGCATTTTCGATTCTGACACGCTATTGGCAGGAGAGATCCGCACATTCGTCGCCTTGTCATGTGAACGACGAAAGGAGTGTTTTATTTTCGCTTGTCATTCGTCGATCTCAGGTTTCCAGGGCCGACATGGCGGGGATAGGCGGTGCGAGAGCAATCTCCCTTTCCGTCCCAAGTGCCTTTTTTCTGGTCCCTCACTATATATCGCTAGTTTATCACCTTTACCGAAGTGAAATTGTTTCTATTAAAATCACATCTTTACAAAGCAGAAGCTTTAAAGCCACAAATAGATATATACTCAGCAGGACTTTATCTTGTTGATGCCAATATTTAAATATTAAATGAAGTAGAAAATTCGTAAATATTATAATATAAAAGCATTAAACAAACTTATTTGCTGTGCTTTATACTACAATTTTATTATATAATGTCTCATTCTTTTCGTGAAAATATATGTAGGGATACTAGTATTGATGGTAATGACAGTCAGGTTTATACGAACGTTTATTAACTTTAAAAATATAACAAGAAATAACAAAAATAACGAATACGTTCCACAGTCAAGCAATGGCGTTCTCAATCTCTCTCTGCACGCATTTTTACCGTCTTCTCCAATTCCACTGTCTTTTGTTTTCCCATTCCCTACTCCGCACCATGCTTTCTCGCTCTCTGTCCATCAAACACTCTCATTCACTCGCTCATTCGCTCTGCATTACAACATATATTCTACAGTATTAAATATATTATAAAATATATGTTTTTAGTGCAGTAGATAAATATGTTTGCCTTCACCATCAGTGATACACGCAGCCTGAATGGAAAGGTTAACGTGTATGTACCGTCGGTGGCACGGAACGTGTTAAAGAAGAGTATGTTGACCCTTTGCACTCGGATGTCCCGTCTAAGAGGACATCGTAAGTCTAGCACAGTGGTCGGCAAATCGTGGCTCGCGAGCCGCATGTGGCTCTTTACCGACCTGAGTGCGGCTCGGCCAGTCGATCACACAAAATTTTGTCGATAGATAAGATTATTATTATATCTGGCTGTATTTAATGTTCAGTAGCTAGTTTAAACCGACTCCAAAAAACATGGTTCTTGACCGGTTCTTGAAAAGAAATTTGGCTCTCAACAAAATTTTAATCGTCCTGCTGCTGATTTTTAGCTCTTTTAACACTAGATTTACGGGCGTGAAATGTGTCACATTGCAATATATTAAATAAGGACTTTGGGAAGAGAAGGATCAAACGGCAAAGATGGTAATTCTTTAAGTCATTATTGTATTATAAAATACATGTGAAATATCTACTGTCCAGCTTCTCTGTAAATTGAAGAAATGTTTATAAAACAAGTAGGAACCCGTCAATTTGACGGCTTCCGTAAATCTAATGTTAACTAATGAGTTTGCCTAGCACTGGTCTAGCATATTACTCGGCTGCCCCCTCTGAGGAGACATTCGAGTTTATTAGTGATTACGGAGGATGACCTTATTGTGCCGCGACATTTTAAGAATCCAAGTTTCTTTAAAGTTTTCTACTGAAATGGCAGAAGACAGAAAATCGTTAAATACCGCCGAGTTGCTGATAGATAACGTCAGGGACCATTGCTCGAGGTTTATTTTTCCCGATTTTTTTCCTCGAGACAAAACTGGCCCAAATGAGTTGTTTACCTTAAGTATATGCTAAAGCGGCACTACTATGTTATATAATCATTATGATTGAAAACATGTATATATACTCTCGTGCGTAAGGGCATTTGTATTTATGTGAATAAAGTTATTATTATTATTATTATAACGTCAGGGATGGCTTCGAATGTAAAGGGTTAATAATTGAATGGCATATATAGTACATGTAAAGACGAGATTTTTCGGTGTCTGCGTCAATGTCGAAGCGATGAACGCTCTGTTTGAATACGCATCGACAAAACAGACACTTCTATCCACGACGTTGTGACCGAAAGATGAAAGACGTAGTAACGACTAAAAAGACGTATTACGACGAAAGGTGTATTCGTTAAAGACATATTAGTTATAATAAACTGTAGCTTTAGTTTTTGTATACACTCAAACCTGTTTTTGTGCGGTCTTTTTTTGTGCGATTTGTTTTGTGCGATTTTTTTTTGTGCGGTATATGAAAATTTTATATTTCATATACCGCACCAAACAAATCGCACAAATGAAAAATCGCACAAAAACAGGTTTGAGTGTATTATTAAACTATAAATATAATTATATCCCACATACATATAAATATCCACCATTGCGCCTATCAATGTCAGTCACGTCTGCCCATGAAAGTATAAAAATCTTATAAAACTATGAACTAACGAATCAATTTTTGAATGGATGCTTTATTTATTGACTTTAGTAACAAAGTGATATCAGAGACAAAAATAGGGTCAAAAGGGTCCAATTTGGAGTGTTGGCCATTAAGATACCCTGAGTCCCGTTCTATCGGCTGTGTTTTGCCTCTAACACTAAGTGTTTGGTATATAATAGCTGTAAGTGTCTTTTTGCTTTAAAAGATAAATAAATACCTGCAATGCTAAAAATACATTACTTACAATTGGACTATTGTCTGCCGGTACGTGTCCACAAAAACCCTTTGCCAAAAAGGCAAATACTGTCATGTAATGTCTATTAAAAATCAGAATATCAGAGTTCGAGAAAATCAAAAATAACAATAATCGCAACTAATGAGAAACTCTTGCCCCTGTTCCGCGAGATTTTTTTCCAACGTCGCGAAATAGTTATCTTATTGTTAGTTTTATAAGGTGTCTTCTATCTACACTATCTAGCGTTCCGGTATAATCTACACGACGATTCATTCGCTTTCGTACACAGATATCCACTTAAAACTAAGAGCTCCGTTCCATGAATAATTGAAAACGTTATAACATACAAAAGATCGTTCCTTATTGCAAAGTAAGAACAGTAGTTCCAATCTGGAATCTCGGTATAAGAGGAAAAAAATTATCAACTGTCGAATAGAGTGTTTTTCGCGTATGGACAAGCACGTAGGTGAAAGACTCGATTTAACGTGCTCCATCGAACCGAAAGCTCCGCGAACCAATGAAAGCGCAGCGAAGCAAAAACTGACGGCCTTCCGCACACGCTGTTAACTCCGATGCGTTTCATTCCCTTTTCTACTTGTCTTCTTCCTGCCTCTTCCCCTCCTTCACCCCTTTACCGATCCTTTGTGATTAAAACCATCCGACGGTTAACTTCGATATCCCTGTATGACGTAATGTCAGAATGACTTTATCTGTGTGTAGGTTAGGCATGAACAAACAACTAAGGGAATTTTTGAAAGCGCTATGATACAGGTGTGTATCCCTAAAATTAAATAATAAAATCAATACGATGTGGGACCGAAGGACACATCGATTCTAAAGAAAGAAAGGGAAGACTACATAGCCACTGTGAATACTAACAGGTGGCTGTGAAATAAAGGGCTTGGATTTTCGATTAACACTAGAAAGACTGAAACTTAGTATATACCTATATTGCCCAAAAGCAGTCAAAATGAGTGCATTGTGAAAGAATAACTATTGTGTAAATAAATTTATTTAAAATTAATTTTAAATATTTTTTTATATTATTTACAGTTATATAACAGGTTTTTAGCAAATATTAACAATAAAAAAAATTTACTTCGCTTGAAAAAAAAAATTATTTATGTATTATTATTTGTACATTTTATGCGCGGTAGGGTGGCACGCGGAAAGAGACGAAGCTGTGATGCTAGCATCAAAATAACTTCCACCTAACCTACGGAGTGAAGAAGCGCATGTACTTGTATATTATCATGTAACGGTAATCGAAAAAAATGAAAAATGTTATTTCAATACAGAGCCGAACTGGTCATATAAGAAATTTACTCAATTCAATAATAAGAGTCATTTGATTATTTGGAATTTTCCAAGCAGTCAAAACGACTGTTTTTGGGCAATATAGGTATAACACATATATACAGGGTGTCCCATTTAAGTTGAGATTGTAAAAATCTCGAAAACGGGTGATTTAAGAAAAACCAAGCGATGCGTGCCCCTTACTATTGCGGGTGGGGAGTCTAATGGCATTACTGATTTTTCAATGCGTGGGCGTCTTCAAGGTCATTTCATGGTCAACCTTTCTTTTTGTGTCATAAACACCTATTTCTTATTTCGGAATCATATTCTACATAAAAAAAATGGATCACTTTTGTTTGAAACATTTTGTTGTAGATTTAATATTTCTTAAGATACCAATCTCTCTCTCTCTCTCAAGGTACCAATAATATACTTGAAGATGTAAGCCTACCAGATGAGGTATCAGCATAAATTTTAAAAGACGTTTCGCCTGATATCTTAAGAAGTATTAAATCTACAACAAAATGTTTCAAACAAAAGTGATCCATTTTTTTATGTAGAATATGATTCCGAAATAAAAAATAGGTGTTTATGATACAAAAAAACAAGATTACCTTGAAATGACCTTGAAGACGCCCACGTATTGAAAAATCGGTAATGCCATTAGACTCCCCACCCGCAATAGTAAGGGGCACGCATCGCTTGGTTTTTCTTAAATTACCCGTTTTCGAGATTTTTTACAACCTCAACTTAAATGGGACACCCTGTATATACCGGAAATGATGGAGGGGGCAGGTAACTACAATTATTAATAAATGCATTCATATGTGGTACAAAAAGTCACAAAATTCTAAGAAATTGTATCATTATATACATCATTTTTTTTCTAATTAAAATTAAAAAGCAGTCAAAATGACTTCCTTGGGCAATCTAGTGTTAATGAATCAATGGTTTTGAGTTCAAACCCTCGTCATCTCTGGGAAACATTCTATGTCGAATGTACAATAAAAGGAATAGGAACAATTATAGTGAATATTCATAGGCTATTTGAGTATTTTGTTATATTTAAATTGTAATAATTTTAAATACTTTCATACTTTTTTGCCGATACCACCATTTTCTCTTCCGATTGATGTCAAGTTTGCTTGTTAAATGAAATTGACGCATAAAGAGAAGTAAGGAATCGTGAAAGCCTCGAGGATGCGGGAGGTACGAGTATAATTGCTTGGTATTTGTTCATCCAATAAACTGATAGAATCAAATAGACAATGAGACGTTGAAGATCAAGGAAGGGTTGGAAATTCAACCAGTTAATTATAGTTCACAAAGGCAGATGACGAAAGTGGAACTTAGCACTTCAAATATACATTGGTTTAAGAAGCATTTCTTGCGAAATCATTTTGAGATCTTGAGACCCACTCTTGGTAACTATAAGTAGTTTTCATCGTAAACTCATTGTCCAAACATCAGAGCAGCTACGTAGCAAGGAAATACTGTCTTCTGTATAAATAGGGTTGTGGAAAAGTTTTGAAAATGTGTTTAACACTAAACCTACCATGGCGGTCAAATGACCGCTTTCTGATTTTTTCTAAAAATTCCTCAAATTGATTGGGCAGCCATTCAGTAAATATTTTAGGTCTATCGTATAAAACAAAAATTACTTAACTGATCTTCTTTTTCACCTCTTCAAATCTCTTTTTCCAAAGTTCTTATTTCGTATATTTCAATATAACAGATATAAAGCCGGTAGGTTTAGTGTTAAACAAATAACGAACGTGTATGAGTGAACTTCTTGTGCCTAATTTACTCGGAGCTTCCTAGACATGCATTGTAACGATATTCAAATGAGGGATTCTACGGAATTATTACTATTTATCCGAAGGTAGTAAGAAACAGAACAATATAGCAAGGCAATAACATGGACAAAATGATTGTGCTGTACCGAGGGTCGTTACGAATACCTGTCTTGTGAAATTATTTAAACTTCCCAATCAAAAATGAAATTTGTCTTGTTTCAGCTGTTGCAGCTTCCTGTTATGTTTGTGCTAAGGAAGAACTGCTCCACCGTCTGTTTTTACATTTTCTGCGGGACTTTTAAATTTTAAGATAGAGTGGAAAATATCTTGTGTGTTCTAGGTGTCATATTCGCTTTAATAACAGTGTTCAACAAATTTAAACTTGTTTAACTTTTTGCAATATCGACTGGGTGATCCTCGTAGAGTTGCTCATCCTAAATACGAATCCGCCGGCAGAATTGCTTCATCACCCTCAGTTTTCGAAAAAAATGAGTTTTAGTAAAGACACCAGATTTTGGTAAAAAATGAGGTATTACCCGCAAACTATAATGGCCAGGAAGTTAAATTTTATCTTCAAAAGATAGAGGAAAACACGCCGAATATTTTAGTGTATCTAATTATTAAAATTGCTTGTTTTAAATAGTTGTAAATGATCGTCAAAGTTTAAAAAAGTGCCAATGTGCGAACTTGCTACGTTATATTTTTACATTTTTACGAAAAGTTATTTATCTAGCACAAATTTGCTATACAGGATCGAATTCTGTAGACATTTCTGAAGTGAAAACTTCCCAGAAAAACTTCGGAAACAGTTTTCAATTCCGACAGGTCGAAAAAATATGTCGGGAACACGTAATCGGCGTTCTGCCGCCATGTGACCATTGCATGAGGACAGTGCCGTAACTACGCGTTATCGGCACCACTGCGATAGTATCATCCGAAGGGCGCTTAGATCTGATATGTATAAATAATCAATTTTTTATCATTAATTTTTATTTAAAAATATTATTCATAATTTGGTCGCCAAATCATAAAAAGCGTTTTATTTAATTATAATTGGCCTACAAATGGTGACTACTCCCTGTTTAAAACTATTTTGGAATTTTGTTACAAAATAAACATTGTTAGAACTATAATATTCTTTTTAAACAATATCGTTACATAGAACAATAATACAATACGATATTCCGACAAGTGGATAATACAATATAATGAGTGTTTATCGGGATGCTAACAGAAAGAAATATTCTCCGGCAGTTTCGCAACAATAATGCGTAGGAAACAAAAACTAATTGCTGTTGGTGGTTTTAAAAATTTGTGAAATGGAGGTTATTGATTTTTATTCGATAGAAAAAATTGGAGATAGTAAAATTGGGCGGTTTAGAAGTTGTGGGAATTTAGAAGCGTAGGAGACGAAGACACGATGTGAATTTATGGTTACAAGGAAAAACCGTTGTCGGTTTTTTTAACTTCATAGCGTTTATAATTTTCGCGTAATACTTCATTTTTTACAAAAATCGGATGTTTTTACTAAAACTCATTTCTTCGAAAACTGAGGGTGATGGAGCAATTCTGCCAGCGGATTCGTATTTAGGATAAACAACTCTACGAGGATCACCCAGTCGATATTGCAAAAAAAATCGTGTTGGACAGTGTAATTATTTAAACATGTTTAAATGTTTAAACTGTTTCGGTAACATGCATAATTTTATTTTAGAAGATTTATAGAACTGTTTTCTGTAAAAACGTTAAAATAATTTATACGATTAAAGTACTGGAAATATGACAAGCTGAGAATGCATCTCTTTATGAAACTGATTTTCTTAAAAAAGTCGGTTAATGAAAAGTAATAGATTTTGTATTCGTACTTTGTGCGAAGGTACAAATAACAATCAGTGTAAATGCTTTGAAATAGCAGTATTTAAAGTCATAAGGCATTTGGATTTCTCATTTCAAGTACGTCATAAGCATTGAGAAATGCAAGATCAATTAAGTAAATTACTGCTCTTTTGTACAATACTCCAGATTTTCGAAGATATTTCGGGAAACTGATTTTTTACACCAACTTGGCAGACTGTTCGTATGAAGCTGTTGCAGTGAACTATTTAGTTTGACTTAGAAAGCGCAAGTACTACGGAAGTAGGCCGCGATATACCGAGTGAGTCACGAAGCAGCTTCCGCATTTTTTTTAAGCGTTTCCGGTGATGCAATTAAAAAGTTGTCCGAAGAAAGTTAGTCAATACTTAATTAGGAATAAGTTACAACTTTCAAGAGCATGAAAAAATGTTTTGTCGTAGAAAAAGTAAACGTCACCTTGGCATTTGTAAATAATGCTATTTAGTGCACGATTAGTAACGATTTGCGAATTCGAGGTCAGCGCAAGGACATGTTATAGTAAGTGAATAGATTCGTTTTTACTACGGCTACAGTACTGTGAAGGCGAAAATGTTTGGTGTTATTTAAAAACGTGAAAGCGATACATTTATCTTTAACTCGACAAATTATTTTGTCATAGTTCTGAAAAGTATGATTGATTTCCGATAACGTAATGACAAATTGTTATTTCGAACATATTTTCACTAAGTTATCGGAATTACCTGAAAAATCCTGGCAACTCTTTCACGGCATAACCTCTATGTTAAAAGGTGCGATGTGAGATTCTGGTTAAAATGGTACCATAATAAATTAAAAAATAATGAAGTTCTTCTAAAATACGGATGTTATTAAATGTAGTAGAATGATGTCTATTTGAATCCTCATTATCCGATCACTCTATCACCCGAATGCTTTACTGCATAAAAATTAAAATACATTTACATACATTTTGCGATTTTTCAACGTTACATTTAAAAAATTGCAAGGAATACATCACAAAAATTAAATTCCATATGTTAAAATTTTAGAAGATGTGAACATCGTTATTAACGAAGATGAATCACAATGATTTTGATTTACAGCAGTGACAAATAGCGGTATAAAAAAATAATAAATGGATTCTTTACGTTTTCATAGTACTGTGCCCACATTGTAAGATATACGGAAAAACTCATGTCCTTGAACTTTCTTTAAAGACCTAATAATTTAAGCAACAACAACTGTTTATAGATTGCCGTGAACCAGGAGTTTGAGTTATCGCAAGAACTTTTCCCTTCACCGCTTTTCTTCTTTGATATTTTTCTTTGATTCGGCTTTCCTTTGCTCCCGAGACTCGTTGTTTTCCTTTTCCTTCGTTCACAGCAACACGTATAATCCTCAAAGTTTCAATAGATTTCTACAATACGTGGGATAAAATACTATAAAAATATATGTTTTAATAATAATAGCTTGCGGAGAATTACATCGCTAAAATTGCAACAAATTTTCAGTTTATTTAAAATCTTGATATTATCATCGCATTCGTTTAATTTAAATGAGTTTTAACAATGTCAGGATAGTTACCTGATGATGTAAAAGAAATAAAGCATGCAGCTTAACTTTCGTATTTTTTACATTATATTATACAATAAAATAATATGATGTTACAGAGTACGATATGACTATAATTAATGTTATTCAATTTTATTTGTAACAGTTATTTTATGCATGCAATATATTCCGCTTATCATGAAATTAGTTTCACTTGACTGACAAACAAGTTGAAAAATAATTCGGACAACAAAAGATTAAAGTATCACTTAAATATTTAAGTCGAAAATTAATCTTCAATCTTTAATCTTTAAGAAGAAAAATGTTTGAAAGGTTAAAATTAAGAGATCAAGGAGATTGTTTGTTGATGTTAGTAATGATGTTATGTCTACGATCTGTCTACGATCTGTTTTTAATGTATTGATACTTGTAATTCTTCCGCGTAAAAAGCGAAAGAGCGTACTTGTAAATTGTAATATCGTTCCCAGTTGTTACTGTAATATACAGAGCTTACATTTCTTTACAGATGACTGAGTCTGCGATAACAGCGGTTCGTTGTCATCGGAAGCACATTTAATATATTTCGTAAAGACTCACTTATAATATTCAAATCCCAATAAACTTTTATTTTTTGAAAGGATAGTTTATTAATCAATTTAATAACGAATAATATATATAGTCTGTACGTTACTTTCAATTTTACATTGAAATGATGGCTTTTGAGATCTGCATATGTTGATTAGCCATTTTTACTCCTCTCGACAAGTTTTAGAAACTCGGCAGGTATTATATTATTCTTTTAAGAACGCTATTAATTCCTCTGAGAGTAACTTTACAATAAATATCGCTTTTGAGGCTTACGCGGCCATAATAGCTAATGTTAGTCTGATACTGTGAAAGTTTCCTCGAAACCCTGATGAAGAATGCTGACGAAATATCAGATACGCTCGGCTTAATTTTACAATAAATGTTATAATTAAAATCCTCGGAATCGCCTTGTCCCTGTCATCCAAGAACATAATGAATGATTCAATGAATGCAAAATTTTCGACTTCTCATTGCACTCGACAGGAAAGGGAACGAAGTGTCCTGTCTTTGACATTGAAGAGAACTACAATGAGTGATAAAAATAGTGGCACAGCAAATTTTCTTGGAACATTTTTAAACTATAAAGTAATCTATTAATATTAACTGTATTTGTTAGCGTCTTTTGACACACATATATAATTTGTTGCCTTAGAATTCTCAGTTATTTGTTATAAGGAGGTGCAATAAAGAAAATGAAAATTCAATAGTCAAGAAAGTATTGACACACGGCAGTGCTTTACTATAAAGGTACGTGCTACTCGCTTTCGTACGCGCCAAATTCGGTTCTAAAGACATTAACATATACAGAATTTGCTGTTACGAATAGCTTCTCACAGTTAACACAATCAGTTTGTGTTTACACTTTAAACACGAATAATTGCTACGAAGAAGAGCCAGTTATCATTACGTGTGCGAAATGAAATTTAAGTTCCTCGACAATGACAAATTTAGTAAACAAAAAGGAAACTGATAGTGTCGACAACAAACCACGATCAGATCGTCCGAAAGTACTTACAACTACAGAGCAAATAAGCAGTAAAAAATCCTTAAGAAATGCCAAAAGATTAGCTGTTGATACTGCAAGATATTCGGGAAAAGAAGTGAGTGCCCAAATAGTCCGAAATGTTTTACATTTTGCGAAAATTTATGGTAGAGCAGCAAGAATCAAACCGTTCATTTAATGAGAAGAATTGTAGTAAACATATCGTACTATTACAGTAACTTCAGAGCTGGTAACGTCTACTATATTATTATACTAAACGTGCCATTTATGTCTGTCAAAAGACACTCATTAACATAGTTAATATTAATAGCTTTCTTTATAGTTTAAAAATATTCCAAGAAAATTGGGTGCGCCAATACTTTTTTGATTCATTATACTAATGATTAATAACTAATAATTATTTCGGCGTAGCTACTCTATACTTCTTTCGTGCCCATCGATCGACTTTGTCACAGAGTACAAAAAATTTATTTGCATATCGAGATGCATTACAGTAGATTAGGCCTCACTTCTTACGTTCCCTCCTTTTTTTCTCGTCGCGTCGTTCGACGAGAATGACGATACCGTCGAAGGTCGGGGTTAATCGAATTGAGCTTTATCACCACGGAACATAGTTTTTAAAAGAATGCGATAAGCCATTATGTCTCTTTGCATTAAGAAATGTGACTGTACTTATGGAAATCAGTGATTAGCAATCAAAATGTTGAACATCAGTGTAAAATTGCGGTTCTCAACTGAGGTCATACGATTTAGTGAGGTAAGTATTTCCAAAGTAGTAAAAGTATAATTTTTTATAATACATAAATAATATAATAAATATATAAATATATATATAATATAATATATAGATAAATCATGTTCACTTTATGGAAAAAAAAATTTAAATACCTTTCGCCTAAGAGGACGAGCAGAGAATCGAAACAAATCAAGTCAGGCCGAAGAGATTAACGTAGAAGAAAGAGTAGCTCTGCTTCTTGGTTAAAAAATGTCTTTCAGAATGAACATGACTAAATGCAAGGTGCAATTTGTGTACATTAATTATAATACTATTTGAAAGAAAAAATATATTTTATTTCTTTTTAAACTTTACCGATAATATATTGATAAATTGTCAGAAAAGCACGTTCCACAGATCGTTGGATATATATTCAGATTTGCGGTTACCTTAATCTTGTATCACGTTATAACGGAAGACGTGGAATTAGTGAGCTCTAGTATAAATCTCCTTCACCTAATCCTTTGAGGGCTACGAACGCATATAAATACGTGGTCTGAGAAAAATCTGATTATAGTTTATCGGTGCACGTGTACACGGTTAAAGTTGATATATTGAAATATAACCGTTGAAATATGGTTACGCAAATAGTAATTTATAATTTGTATACATTAATACTCTGACTTTCTGATGAAAAGATGGTTTTTGATCGCCGAATAAATGATTATCGCTCAATATTCAAAAAAGTCACCGACTACAAAGGATTAACATTAGAACTACCGGCGTTAAATCTGTTATATTTAAATACATTAAATCAGTACTTTGAAAAAAGGGGAATTCAGAGGTGGAAAAGATGATCGATTCGGTAATTTATGTTTTATGAGATGGGCGTAGAATATGTATTCTATGACTCCCCTATAATCTTGGAGAATTTTTGGAAAAAATTGTGTACCAGTCATTTTAACTGGTTTGGTAGTTCTAGTGTTAAAAATGTATTCCTATGTGAAACGTAGATATGTTGCGATCTACATGAGAGATACGATCTACATCGTATGAGAAGTAAAATATCCATACTTTAGTACTTTGTATAAACAAACTAATGTTGTTAATAAACAAAATAAAATATATAAACAAACGCACCGAATGCTACTGTTTTAAGATAGCTGTTCACTCTTTTATTTTATTAACATTATCCGGAAAGGCTATAGTATGAAGAACATATCTTCTATTTATTGAGATTTTCGAAAGCTCAAATACATGTTTAATTAGCACACACGCTAGCTATAAAGTCCGAGTTATAAGTGTTCGAAATCTAATATCGTCCAAATGGTCTTCGACTTTATAAACAGTGATGCAAACAGCAAACTCCATAACGTTCGCTCTGCGAGTTGAACATTATCAAAGTTAGTCTCCGAGTTTCTCCAATTTGGAAACAAGTTAGCAATATCGTATTGAGTTTATATAAAATTCTAATTATTGTTATATACACTTTCCAAGTATACGAAATTTTAATATATTTCGTTCGCGGACAGTAAAAACGTCAGTGAGTTACAAAAATAGTCAGTCAAGTACTACACTTCGAACTTACACTAACTAGATAGAGAAAAAATAAAATAGTATGAAAATACTCAATGAATCACTTGGCCATCACTTTAAACTGCATAATAATTACAAAAGATTAATACTATTCCTACCGACACTTCACGTATACCTTTTCCTACCGCAACCGGTGAATTTGTCAAATGATAATTTATTCCCAGAAAATGAACAGTAAAAAAAGAAGTGAATATTGAAAAATGTATTATAATGTGAATGTATTATACGTGTATTTGAGGAAAAGTCGTGAAGTTTAAAGGCGATTCAGTTACGTTGTATATAGGAAATTCTAATCGAAATTTTAAAACCGGTCATTTGACCGGTCGTGGTAGGAATAGTGTTAAGTATATATAAAATTAAATGAGTTATAATTGGCTTTATCATTTGGCATTGCACGAATGCTATGGCGTTCATGTCATTCTACATAACGATGAAAATGGATGATATAGCATTCACGTCCGCGAACGTGTTAAGAAAATGTCAATTGTCTATACGTTTGAAAATATAAGTCTTCGTTGTATTCATACAATCTCATTTCCTATGAACTAAGTAGACGAAATCAAAAAGAGAATTTACTTTTTTGAGCTAGATTGAATCCGAATAATGATGGAGTAATCAGAGGTAGGAGTCACGACCCGGAAACGTCAAAAGTCCTGTGAATAAAATCTATCGACACACAGGTATCTATTATCATTTACGACCATCACCTCAAGTTGTCTGAATAGAAAAAACCGAGTATAAAAGCAGAAAATATCGAGGGTGAGTGACAACCTTCATTTCGAATATACAATAGAGAATAACGAACTTAAAATTAATAGCTAGCCAATAGTGACAAAATATAATATGAGGAATACTTAATTTATTTAACTTACTTTGGTATATCGCCGATTCTTGGTGGTCGACATTTTCGTGGTGCAATATCCCCCCATATGTTGTACGCTGAAAAGTAATTGAAATACAAATTAATTGATTTTCCTCCATTCATAACTGAAAGCATTAAATAACAAAATTTTATTGTGTTTATAGCGTTCTGCCGTATTCGTATTTCCACAATTAATTAATACTCGTCAATTAATTACTCTTCAGTTAAACTATGTGGTGATAAAATCGTTTAAAGGAACCGTGAACTTGAGCTATCTCGCCGATTTATAGTTGTAAAGTTTTTATAAAATCCACATGATTACTCCACACCGAATTATAGTATAGGTAATTTCTTTAAATACCAAATGTTGGAAAAAAACGCAAGTAAATAGATTCCAAAAATCTTAATTAATTCCAACCATATTAACCCCTTGCCTTACGATTTCTATTTTGACAGCGTGCGTAATACCCCAGAATTAATTCCAGAAATAAAAATTTCTCTCTGATCTTTCACATTTGGCACAACTGACTGCAATATTAATATTATAGAAATTATTTTACCGTCTCCTGATCGACTGATATTTTCAATTTAATAGTTATTGGAAAACTTAAAAATTTCGTATTCCATTTATCGCCTCACGTGTGTCACGCGTTATTGTAAGCTAAGGGGTTAAACTGTAATTTGGACTTAAAACTACAGCGTCTCTGCGGCATATTTGGAAAAGTTACAATTGGCCAATTATTGCACCTCTATCGCACACAGCATTCACTTGAACTCTCAATACGGTACTTCATATCTCTCGATTCTACGAAGATTCAGAATAAAATTGCACGGATCGATTATACGAGAAGTGTTGGACCTGACGCGGGAAGCGTTAAATATGAAAGTCAGAATGCTTTCGAAACGTCGGGGTTAATTACTGTCCATTCTTTCAGCCGATCAACTCTCTTTCCCTATACCATCCAGGCCATAGTATTCCCTCATTCGTCTCATCGATCGCGGCAGTCAAGAGGCATTTACTAATTATAAAGTTCTCGTGTAGAACGGTCGTAATATATGACGTTGTTAAACATATAGACTCCGGAGTACTTCACTTTTAATTAAACCAAGTTTGCTACTTTACTCGCATTAACTTCTTGTCTTTCCCGCACTGTTACCTGTTCAAAAGTATAGCATCTCTGTTAAATTATGCAGGATTACGCACGCTGGTGATTTTAGCAAATAATTCAATTTTTGAGCAATAACAACAACGTAGAAAATTATGTATAAACTATGTTGTATGAAAATGAAGCTCATGGAAATGATATTAAACTACATGAATACCAGAATACAGCTACTAAAAGAGTATTTGTGTACGTGACTATCAAATTGTAAGCATTAGGGGAAGTTCGCTGAAGTCGTACCCCCTAAAAGAACGGTTCATAAATTATAGATTTTATTAAATAAAGAACAAAGTTTGTCTTTATTGTCGAGTTATAATAAAATGTTTATTAAACTAGACAAAAATCCAAAATATAAAATACAAAACACACTAAACACACAAATAACGTTTACATTCACTCGGAAATTACGCCTTAACTCTGTCGCTGAATCTACCGCTGCTCAAAGGGTATAGCCGGATAAGGGGGTCAAAAGTGTCCTTGAACCGATTACAATGGGCGAGGTGTCATTCGGTAGGTAATCAAAAAAAAACATTATTTACCAAATTTCAACCCTGTATCTTGACCGGGAGGGTATCTATGGGGAAAATTAAAAAGCTGGTTTTTGCCCTATTTTCCCGGTTCATTGAGGTGCAAAAAATTCGAAAAAATTCTGACACATTTTACATGCGGAAATACATGTTTGAGATTTTTTTCAGATTTTTCCATTGGAAAGTCTAAAATTTTGAATGGGAATGTAAGAGAATTTGAGCGTGAATTTATGCGACAAAAATAAATCAAACTGGAGAAGATAAAATGGAGTAACAGGCAATACTATTTACGAATGGCGCAAATAGATTTTATGCTTCATTGCTCTTTCCATGCGTCGAGAAACTTCGTTACTTCGTTATTGCGCACGTTAAGCGATAATTAATTGAAAGGTCGACGATCAAAACTAGTTTCTCATCTGCCTAAATCGATATGACGGATTCAGTGACGGCGATGGTACATTCAATAAGATGAATCGCATACGAACTAGCAATCGATGAATGATATACATTTGTTTTTTAAATAACAAATACAATACATTTACTCAATTAAAAATATGAAATTGTATATACTAGAAATTAACAATCTCGATTCGGGGTTCGGTAATTTTTTAAATAGCGTGCATCAATACAGATCTTCATTAAGATGCGATGCTTCAGAATGTTATTGAGATGTTTCGAAGACCATTGGAACAGCACGTAGATATTTAAAACGAATTTTGAAAATAAATATACATCTTATACAAACTTGAAATTCTTAAGGCTTTTACAAGTTTTGTACATATAATTCTTTGCAGACCGAATCATTTTTCGAAATTTGCATTGACTAATAGAAATTAATTTCGTGAAATCCTCCACCGTTGAGTACACCGGTCTACAAAATGTACATTTTTTTTTGCCCAAAGAATATTTATGCTCATTCTTATAAATTTTCTTGCGCTGAATACAAATGTCAATTCCGTTTTGTCTCCATCAGACTATATTTTTGAGAAAATGAATTTTGAAAAAAGAATGCCAATTTAAAACTGTCAGAACTTTTTGTATTTTAACTGTAAAAGTTATTTTATTTTTTTTGCATCAAATGAATCCCCAAAACCTCCCGAATATAATGATAAATATTAATTTAATGTTGTAATCATTTAAACATGTTTAAACAATGCTCAAACGAAAAACAGCGACCAAAATGCCCAAAGTTTTGTGGATATTTTCCATTTTATCTTAAAAACTAAACGCCCAGGAGCAATTCTAATAAAATGAGGCGATAGAGCAGACATTTTTCTTGAGGAGACCATAATTGAATGTTGCAACACAAGTTTTGTTTTCGGCTGAGAAATTAAAATAGCTCCACATTATACAAGGTACTGTCAGTGATTCTCAGCGCTGACGTTTTACCCGCGTTAGTATTATGATATATAGCTTGCTTTACAAGTACATTTATTGTTTATGAGTTATTTTATCACAATAATGCTACATTAAGCAAAGAAGGATATTTGTAATATTTCATCATATAAATAAGCAATATTGTCCAATTGCATTCTCAATTTCAAGATTATACCACTTATTAAATATAAAACTGCTTATCACAAAAAAACCCTACACGATGGAGACAAAGAGATTACATATCTAAATTCAGCAGAAAAAATACTATTAGAATTACATATTCAAGCTTTTATGCCAAAAGACATACATTATATCTCTTCTAGTATTTTTCATTATCCCTTTGCGATCGTACTTCATTAAAAACAAAATGTGTAACCGCACTTAAAACAAAACTGATAGAATCTTAGTAAGAATTATATATACCTCAGAAACGTGTTGATTCTTTGCTTTGGCGGCTGAGAGTAGACATAAGATAGCAAAGGTAAAAGTGCTTTGGCGGCTGAGAGCAGAAAAACGACGGCTAACTGTGGGTTAATACCACTGTAAAAATGCATTACCAAGTTGCCCAGAAAAAGAGAGGTATTTGGTGATTCTGAATCTCCTCTTCGAAAGTATTATACACGTACTAATATGTGAAAATGCTTGAACCCGATCACGGAGTATGATTCCTCGTCGGCGGTCGAGGACAAACTGATAGCGAGGCGAATATCGAAGCGACTTATTGATAAATATGGGCCCGCAAGACGGTCACCTGTATTTATGTTGCGGTCACCGAGACCCGTCGAGTATATTTTGACACGCCTCGTTGTCAGTCGTCGTACTTCCTGGCCAGTGAAGTGGAAATAATTGCACATGCTGCTCGTAGAATTAATCTTAACACTTTACCGACCGCTATTGTTTGAGCATTCCACCCACTTTAACATTAGAACAACCAAACCAGTCAAAATGACTGGTGCACAATTTTTTCCAAAAATTCTCAAAGTTTATAGGAGAGTCATAGGAGAAATATTCTACGTTCAACTCAAAAAACATAAATGACCGAATTGATCATGTTTTCCGCCTCTTGATTCCTCTTTTCTTAAAATACTTATTTAATATATTGGAATATAATAGATTTAACGCCGGTAGTTCTAATGTTAATGGATTTGGTTCGGCTTAGATTGCCTTAAAAAGTTACAATCTCTTTGAAAATTACAAATGCTTGTCATCGACTCCTTAACACAGTTCCCTACAATAATAAATAACAAATTAGTGATTGCCGTGGGAACCGATTAATAAACTAAAAGTCTAAGCGTTGGTGACAAAAAGCTTATTAATAGGCCTATTATAGGTCGGTAAAGTGTTAAAATCATAAATGCAATTGAACAATATTGTTTATTTATATGACCAAATGTTACAAATGTAATACTTTGTTCAATGCAGCGTTATTGTCAAAAAGTAACTCATAAACAATAAATGTATTTGTAATGCGATCTACATATGAGCCATTCACTTGTCAAATCGATTAACTCCATAAAACCCTAAGTGGAGAAATGTAATGAAATAGTATAAGTACACTCCTTCTCTAAGTTCCCTTCAAAATATAAATTCTAATAAGTACTGTAGAATACATAATCGCATGTAGCTTTGCTCTAACGAAGTATAAAATGAATAGCCTTGGAATTAATTAGATTAACTTCTGAATTCTATTATTTATTATTTAATGGCCAAACAAACTTCGTCATTTAATGGTGTTAATCGTCATTATTAAGAAAATTTATTCTAAACATAAAAAGTTAGGATTCAATCAAGTGCTTTGAAACTTTTTAAAAAAATTCAAAAAGTGGAGTTAATCGATTTAGCCTGTGAGCGACTCATTAAATACTAGGTAAATATCCACAAAAATTGGAGCATTTTAGGCGTCGTTTTCCATTTGACCATTGTTTGAACATGTTTAAGTGTTTATAACATGAAGGTAATATGCATCGTTATATTCGTGAGGGTTGGTAGATTTATTTTATGCAAAAAAAATTGAATAACTTTTACAGTTAAAATACAAAAAATTCTGAAAGTTTCTCACTGTGTTTCTCACTAATGGAGTCTGATGGAGACAAATGGACTTTATATTCGTGTTCAGCGCTACCAAATCTACAAGAATCAGAGATAAATATTCTTTGGGCAAAAAATCGTGTTAACTAGTGTTATTTATTCTGTTCAATGACTGTAGCATCTTTAACACTTTATCTACCGCTCATTCTTCTGAACATTATGCATGTACCTACTTGCAAAGCTCTATAACATTAAAATTAAAATGTGAAGAAATACTCATAATGTCGTTTTAATTTCAGTTTTATTTTATTTTATTTATTTATTTATTTTATTATCGTCTACAATAACAGATTAATATTCTGTCGGCCAATGAGTATTGATAAACAGAGAGCCTATTAATAAGCTTCCGGTAGATGAAGTGTTACGTAGGTACCGAAAGACATGTATTTACATGCGTAAAGATATAAAATCATTGTGAGATCCTAAAATATAATTCCTAGAAAGTTGACTATAACGGAAAATAATTTTTACCTTTGCTACGAGTTTACCCTGACATAGGACACCGAAGGATTAGTACGTACATAAATATAAAATGATTTCTGTTGAATCGTGTGTCTTTTGCACGAAGGTTAATTAGACGCAGCTGACTTATTGGACAATTAAGTCGTCGGATTCTAATTTTGTCGCTTCTTCGTAAGAAGCATGTCGTAATCTCTGTAAGAAAAAGTGATGTAGAAGTGCTTTTTGTGGACACGTCTCTGGTTCCGTTATCAAGTTTCCAAGCACCCCTCTATCGGCATCCCTTACGAGGAGAAAGTAATAACTTGATAGGGACAAGGATGTTCGGCCCCTGATAAAATATGACTGGTTCTGCCTCAGCTTCGTGGATGATTATCAAAAATGCAGAATTTACATTGGTTTTGCCGAAACACAGCGATGACCCAGGTACCGGGGGCCTTAGGGTTCCGCGTGCGGCCCATCGGTCATCGAAGGGCTTTCGCCAGATGGGCCAGGGACTGCACAGCTACGGAGATAATTTAAAATAAAAAGTTTGACTCTTGCAAGCTTAAGGCCCATGTTGTAATTTATGCCTCAATAATTACACATATTCATGAACCCCATTGCAGCGACAGGCTCCTGAAAAAATGTGCTCGTTGTCGACAGAATGAAATATTGATGACTATCGTGTATCTGCAATGCACACACAGATGGAAAGGAAGTGAAGAGTTTCAAAAACAAAATACTTTTGGTTAACAATGAACTGTATCATGAGAATGGAATCCCAGAGGCATTCCAATACTGTGTAACACTGACAAGGGAACATATCGAACTCGAACACACCGATTTTGATGAAATTTATGTCAGAGGTACTCCTCGTCAGAATATTGGACACGTATTTTTTTTTATCGGCAACCATCCACTCTGAAGGGGTGAAAATACCCCTCAAAGTTGAGGGTAAAAACACATTTTTGGATATATCTCGGTAACCAGGGGTCAAAAAAATTTAATTTTTTTTTTAAATTGTGTGTTTTTCAACCGAGAATTGAACTGTGTAACAAAAGTTGCAAAAAAATTATTTGTTTAAAAAATATATTAAAAAATTAATTTTTTTTGTTAATATCTTCCAAAAAACATTCGCAACTGACTAAATAAATGTATGTACACAAGCTATGGTCCAAATTAGCGGATACGTGATTTTGGATTTTTTCGATTTTTTACGATAACGGTCATTATTTCGTGTTTAACATTTTCTTGTTCCGCGCTGAACTGGCCGGCCGAAATGGAATTTTTTCATAACAAAACTGACTTTATTGCCATGACTAGTATTCTAATAATCTATGCGAAAGAATTTTAAACATCAAATAATAACCGTTAGTGTCAAAAACCAAAAATTCCAAAGTCACGAATGCACTGATTTCGATAATACTTTACGTACATATTATTTGATAGCGGAATAACGCTTATCAGAAAAAATTAACGAAAAAATGCAAATTTAAATATATTATTTATCAAATCGTACATTAACCCATTCACTACTACGGGTGACTATAGTCGCTCTCCATAAGATGCCACAGACATACTACGGGCGACTATAGTCGCCCTCCATAAGATGCCACTGACATACTACGGGCGACTATAGTCGCTCTGCATAAAATGCAGCAAATTGTACATACAACGAGTGATTGGAGTTATTGCGCATCGAATATTATTACTCTGAACACGTAGCATTAGAAGGAAAATTTTTTTTTAAAAAAACGTCGTCAAAGCAACTCTGTTGCAGCGAGGCGTAAGTGCGATCGCTGACGATCTTTCCCGCGCAGCGTGCACACTTTTGGCGCAGCGGCCCGTACAGCGGGAATACCGCGCCGGAGAAGACGCCCGTAGCGAAAGGGTTAAAAATTTGAATTTTTTCGTTAATTTTTCCTGATACGTGTTATTCCGCTATCGAATAATATGTACGTAAAGTATTACCGAAATCAGTGCATTCGTGACTTTGGAATTTTTGGTTTTTGACACTAACGGTTATTATTTGATGTTTAAAATTCTTTCGCATAGATTATTAGAATACTAGTCATGGCAATAAAGTCAGTTTTGTTATGAAAAAATTCCATTTCGGCCGGCCAGTTCAGCGCGGAACAAGAAAATGTTAAACACGAAATAATGACCGTTATCGTAAAAAATCGAAAAAATCCAAAATCACGTATCCGCTAATTTGGACCATAGCTTGTGTACATACATTTATTTAGTCAGTTGCGAATGTTTTTTGGAAGATATTAACAAAAAAAATTAATTTTTTAATATATTTTTTAAACAAATAATTTTTTTGCAACTTTTGTTACACAGTTCAATTCTCGGTTGAAAAACACACAATTTAAAAAAAAATTAAATTTTTTTGACCCCTGGTTACCGAGATATATCCAAAAATGTGTTTTTACCCTCAACTTTGAGGGGTATTTTCACCCCTTCAGAGTGGATGGTTGCCGATAAAAAAAAATACGTGTCCAATATTCTGACGAGGAGTACCTCTGACATAAATTTCATCAAAATCGGTGTGTTCGAGTTCGATATGTTCCCTTGTGAGCTAGCAACGATATTTAACACTAGAACTACCGGCGTTAAATCTATTATATTTCAATACATTAAATGAATACTTTGAGAAAAGAGGAATCAGGAGGCGGAAATGATGATCGATTCGGTGATTTATGTTTTTTTAGATGGACGTAGAATATTTATTCTGCGACTGTCCTATAAACTAGGACAATTTTTGGAAAAAATTGTGCACCAGTCATTTTGACTGGTTTGGTAGTTCTAGTGTTTATCTTTATTTTTACACGGGCGCTATTCATAGAATCTATTTTGTTTTAATACAATTAATTTAAATTGTAAGAAAGTTGCAGTTTATTATAGTGAAATCTATTTAACACTAGAACTACCAAACCAGTCAAAATGACTGGTACACAATTTTTTCCAAAAATTCTCCGAGTTCATATGAAAGTCATAGAATAACTATTTTACACCCATCTTAAAAAACATGAATCACGGAATCGACCATCTTTTCTGCCTCTTGGATTCCTTTTTTTCAAAGTTCTAATTTAATATATCGAAATATCATAGATTTAACGCTGGTAGTTCTAGTGTTAAAAGTATCAGGCAGATTACCCTTACTATATGCGTCTACAACAGGGATGTCCAATCATTTAGCTTCCCTGAAAAGAGAGCGAATTGCCTTGGGGCACACATGAAATATAGTAACACTAACGAATACATACTTTGTAGCATTATTATTGGTATTTTTAGTCACAATCTCATGAAGTTTGTACGTTTCAGATTTTTTTTGGGCCGCATAGATAGCCGTTCTGGGCCGTATGCGATCCGTGGGCCGTGGGTTGAACAAGACTGGTTTTTACTTTTCGAAAAGGTAACGGTCGAAGCAATTCGCTTCTCCAGAATGAATAAAAGTGCAATAAGCAGATGATAGGAATTTCACAGAAATGGCGTTACGCTCCTGGAGCATAACGGAGAAATAGGAGTGAAAAATTGCACGTCAGGTCGAAGTATTGTATGTCTCACAGAAACCAACAATCACGAACTGCTGTAGTTTAACGATAAACAATATATCAAACTTCGAGGAATCGTATGACACAACAATCTGTTGATCCTTTTTATTCTATCACTTACTGAAGCCAGTTTTATTCAATAATCTTTTAGGCTATTCAATAATCTTGCAGGCTATGTATGTACAGGATTAACAATACATGTGTACAAAAAATACATATATCTTTTTTTCCGAAAATTACCGTCGATGGAGGGGTTGTTTGATTTATTAAACAAAGCTGGAAAGATGCCCAGCGCGCGTTACGTACACCCATGATATATCTTGGCGTGACGATGAAACATTATCCTTCTTCACGTTCATTGTTTATTTCGACATTTCGATATTTCATAGCAGACCCGGCACTATTGTTATAATTTATACATTATCGAAGTTTTCCGATAATTGGGAAACTGCGTTTCAGTGTTGCAAATGAGGACATTTATTCTGTTACGCAAAATTCATTGATCCCACAGAACAAAGGGAGACACGCAGCATTCACAGGGGAAGTTGAAGAATCCGGAAATTCGAAGCATAATATTAAGTTTACAGGAAACTTTTGGCTGCTTTTCAATTAAAAAGCAAATAATACGTTTATACTAACTGTATATAATAAATATTAATAAATGCATTAAAAATTTACTATTTCCTTTTAATTCAAAAGTTAACAGAACTTTCCAGTACGGTTTATAACTCGTGTTATAAAATAAAGTAATTTTTCCCTAACATAAAGCTATTTTTTATTTCTGTTAAGATTTTGTTTTAGTAAATAAGATCGTTCCTACAAAAAAAAACGAAATCTTCTTTACAGTGAAATATATCGGGTATAACGAAACAGAACCGTATATATTGGTATCTAGAAACAAAAATGTATCTTTGGCAGGTACAAAAGAACTGAAAAATATTTTTTTAAAGAGCTAGTATATATTTTTTAGTATATGTTACCATTATCAGAAACAAGATTTTGCATTTCTTCAATACCTACGAATTATTTCATCCTCCAAAACTAAATTATAGCACGAATAACACGTTTGATTTATATGAAACGTTTATTTTGACAGTGGCATAAGTCACTTTCTTTATAAATCGAGATATTGAAGAGTTTGCGTTTTAAGAGTTTAAAAATATTAGTGCCAATTTTCGAAAAGATTAACTTGTACTTGTTATCTCGGATACTTATATTTTTCATAGTATAAATGGTTTTAAGTAATCATTGAAAAATCAACATTTGTCATTACGGTAAAGTGCTTTATACCACTTTCAAAATAAACAGCTCTTATAATGAATGAATTATTGTACTCGTGGGTACATAAAGATTCACAGTTCATCAAATTTCCGTATCACCTACCTATCTTTTGCGAGTGAAAATATATTCTATAAATAAATCAATATATATTGTAACATATCAACTAGTTATCGTAAAAACTATTCCTTATTTGAATTAACAACGCCAAGAATACAGTCAAGACTTTCTTGCCTTCGCTAACTTCTACAGCAACTTCTTGAGCATCGATTCGTAAATATATATCAGGTAGTTATTGCAGGATATTATTAGACAAGGAATCTGAAGAAGGTATATCTTGCCCTATAAGGCCATAGACTATAGAAGCATCAAAATTATGTGAATCAATGATCGTTATCGTACAAATAATGGTATACATGTTACAAATAAGAAAGTTAAGGTACTACAAGAGCCAGTTAAAAATCTGGAAGCTATGCACTTGGAAATATATTTTGCTATTCTTCTTCTAATAGTAAGTAAAATTAATATTGTGCAACAATTCCGTGTTAGTTTAATGGTCCAATCCATTTATAACAAAGTGATGCTTAACGGAAGACTGCATTTTTGTTTAATGGCTTATAGATAATAACATAATCAAAATAAAAACTGTCGTTTTAATGGAAGCCTGATGAAGAACAAGAATGAATGGGCAAATAACAGTATATATTTTGTGGTAATTGTATCAGTTATTGAAAGTGGTGGTATACTTCATAAATATCTAAAGTGACGTAAAGGAAAAATCATAAAAAAAAACAATTTTTTAATATATTTTATAAACAAATAATTTCTATGCAACTTTTCTTACGCAGTAAACTTCTCTGTTAAACAACATACATTAATATACTCAATATTCAATCAAATTAAATAGTTTAAGTACGGCGAAGCAGTTGTTTAGAAATTAGTAGACTTTGTTACTGCCATGTGTTTTTTTCGTCTTTGATAATCCATTTAGTTTTAATTAATAATCACGCAGAATTTATAAAGGCTCGCAACTTATAGAAGTTGTTATTAGCGCGTAGGAAATATTGCAAGTGTTCTTGTATAGAAACTAGCTTAAGCTTAAATGAAATTAGAAGGTTGATTGATTCATGGAGCATTTACTGAAAATATTACAGAATACACGAAGTACTAGTACTACTATACCTATAAGTTCAACGATATGAATTTTTCCAATGTCTGTTGTTAAAAGGAAAAAAAATACGTTACGTGCGAATTATCAGCACCCGTAAAACACATCTTCGCTTCGTAGGATTTAATTAATTTCATTTTTTATCTTTTTAACTGGTATAATAAAACAAGGAAATATCGAATTTTAATCCAGTATGTCGCCATAGTTTGCTATTAATTGAATAGTGGAGGTAGATCCCAGTCGTGGTCCACGCAATCAAACAATGCGATGGATAGATACACTGACCTATCGGGAGTAGAAATGCCAATAACACATCACAAAGGTAATTTTCAAAGCGGAAAAATTGCACAAGAACTCCATATACAGTTGGTATTAATTGTAAGTATCGACAAACACTAAGGACTATCCAATGATTTATTCTATAGAAACGATTATCGTCGACATTTTTTTCCTATTTGAAATTTAAAAGGAGGGAAAGTTCGGTGAATGAAGATTCAAAACAATTTGAAGCTTTCCACATACATAGTTTACATGGTTTTAATATCAAAATAATCTTTTTCATGCTGAAAATATGTAACTAATGGAACGAACATCTCCCTAGATATATCTTGACATTTCTAATGTTTGTAAACTTTACGAAACTGCATAAGGTACAGAAGAAGAAATCGGAGTAAAAGTTGTTTTTTTTCTTATAGTTTTTATTATAATGGTAATAAATGAAAAAAAATTGTATACCGCCAGTTGCCCAATTCCTCTATATGAAGTTTCCAATGTTTGAGAAAAATTATTTGTTCTCCAATATAGAACATTTATTTCGTTTAATGAATGTTTTTCTGTTATTTTTCTAGTGTTGTTCAGTTTCTACTTTTTTTTCATATTTAACAGTAGAACTACCGGCAATTATTCCAGTATGTTTAGAGAGAATAAATAAATATATTAAATTAACAGAAATATTGGGAGATATAAGATTGAACGAAGCGATTGCTTACATTTTGCAAGATAGGCACAAAAATGAAGGAATAGCAACGCTAAAAACTTTAGTAATTTTTCAAAGAAACTAAGAACCAGTCACTTTTGACTACCTTGGTACATCTAGTGTTAAATTATTAAGTTAAGATACCCTTTTAACATTATCGTAGAAATCCAAAGCACTGTAAAACACAATTATGAAATTAACACTAGAACTACCAAACCAGTCAAAATGACTGGTACACAATTTTTTCCAAAAATTTTCCAAAATTATAGGAGAGTCATAGAATAGATATTCTTCGTCCACCTCATAAAACATAAATTACCGAATCGATCATCTTTTCCACCTCTGAATTCCCCTTTTTTCAAAGTACTTATTTAATACATTTAAATATAACAGATTTAACGCCGGTAGTTCTAGTGTTAAGAGTAGAAAAGCTCCAGAATTACCATTCTGTAAAAAGTTTATAGTAATACAAATAATACCAGGTCCGTAGTTTTTACAAATCGCAAAGACTTATAAATATTAAATACATCGAATGTTTATTCCATATGTCACCACATCTTGTGTGGTTGGTGGCTCGCATGAGAATTTACCAGTTTAAAAGATTGAGATAATGATAAAAGCAAATTAATGTTTTTATCCTATGCTACTTTAGTTAGATATTGGTATTTATCCGAAGATGGTAGTCTGAAAATCTATTAGTTACTTGTCTTCGAAATGACAGAGGAAGACTTGCTGGTTTGGATGGTGTCGGTGGGATGGTTGCCCTAGGACTATCAAAGAGAGATTGATTTTCTTCCAAGGTTGCATCCCCACCCAGGTGTTCTTGAAACGGGGTTAGTGCACTCCTAGAAGTGCCAATGGATGTGGGAAATGTGTTTCCCCTAAAAAAAGATTATTTCTGGTGCAAACGTTTGGAAGCGGATAAGAGGAATTTGGCGAGCGAGAATTTGAACGCGCGCAGACGTTACCTCCTCTTCGAAAAAGGGATGCAGAGTAATCGAAGAGCTTGCCTGCAGAGAAAAGGGTTTACGATGCATCAATTACTTTTGAGGCAAGAGCAGTGAAAGTGCGAAAATTGGCTTCGAAGCGTAAGTTTAGCTTCAAAGTTAATTTCAAGGTGAATTGAAAAAAGTTTGATTGGTTGGCGTACGTACTTTAAAAATAGCTAAGCGTTTCGCATCGTAAAATCGTCTTCCGAAGATCAAAGCGACTTCGTACCAGGGAAATATTGTTTCTATATGAATAAATTATGGAAAAGTTGTGGCTATCGATTTGAAAAAAATGATGTGGGCGTAAAAATCTCAAGATCCCACGATTAAGGTATTAGAGATTTCCTGTGCCTGCATTCTATCTTAAGGTTTAATGGCGCGGGACAAAAATTGAAATTTGTTAGCTCCAACGGTGTTTTATTATATTATATTTATATATTTTCTACAAACGATTTTAGTGTTTCCCGCAATATGTTTATTTAAAATGAAATAAATTCGTTTGTTATCCATGTTAAGATTTAGCAAGAAATAAAAATCGCAAGGTGTCAGATTAGGCGAGCGTGTTACATGCAGAATAATTTCAAACTTTAACGCCATCCGACACAAATTTTTCGATAACCCATTTCATGAATGATATGACATCCGCTTTTCCGATATTTCAATTTCAGTTGCTACACGCTATTGAAAGGTACGCCAATAATTTTTATCAACTCATTCACTTGAGTGCGTTGGCTGAATTCGTTATTGGCGGATTGGCCAGTTACAAAAAGGAGTCGCCCACCACCAGATTTTACAAAAATTTCAAATAAACCAGGTACAAATTCACAAAACCCTGATACCGAACCATCCATTGTCAATCGGTTAACAGTTTCATAGCCGTAAGAAATTTGTGAATGGCGATGAAAAACCATTGAATCAATGCCTCTGACAATTAAAAGTTCCATAACTGTTCTTTGTTTTAATCGCGGTTACACAGTAAACATACAAATCTCGATTGTAAAACGACCTAATAAAACTGAATATAACTTTACTTAATGTAAGCGCAGTTAAAGTAGTTTAAGTACTGCAACTACGATTTCGTGATGCACGCAATTCTCTACGTTCCCTTGTTTTTGAGTTATAGACTAGGCTATGTTACTTATTAGTGGATCGTCGTGATTAGTATTCTGAACATGTTATGCTCCAACTCTTTAACTGTGATACAATGCAAGAACAAATAACTGCTGGCAATTAATGCGATGCCATAAATTCACAGAGAGATTCCAAATTAGTGATTACGACTTGTACCCGAATGCTTATGAAGCACATAACAGTTATTCAGCCGGCATTTAAGGAAAGCATAAGTGTGACACATTGAATGTAATTTACTGGAACTGTATACCCAACGTGACAGTATTCTTGCTCACTCTGACATCTTCGTTACATATTGTGAAATACCATCAAATTAATTATCGTGCCAAAGGTCTTGGCACGAACTAACAATGAATAATACCGCTCGTTTTCAATTTCCAGTAATTAATTGGGAAACTGAAAGAAACTTGCTCTCATCCCCAAACTCGGGGTTATTGTTTTTCTAGCGTCAGATATTTTCTTTCCACCCACCTCAGCACATCTACTCATAATCAACTTACCAATCATCTCGTGACTTCTTCCGAAATTCATACGTATTTCTACTTTTTTCCACAAATTAACGATGTCCACATCTCTTATAAGCCTATTTCGTGATGTAGAAACTCTTATTGAAATATTGGGTTGGCAACTAAGTGATTGCCGATTTTATATAAGAAGGAATTTCCTTAAGCTAATGAGGGACCCATAAATTGAGATTTTTCACATAGCGAAATTGTTTTCATTTTTTTTAATGCATGTATGCGGTACATTGAGCTTCTCTGCAATCTCACGTGTTGTGGTATGACGATCTGAATCGATAATAGCCTTGATATGACTCTCATCGACTGTAACTGGACGGCCAGATCGTAAAAGAAAGAGACGTGATACTTTAGACTTTAGTAAATGACTAATTACAATCGATCTATGTATGATATTATTCCAAGGTATAATCAAGCAATCGATATTCTATCGCCAAAACTTGCTCTTTGGGTATTAACACTAGAACTACCGGCGTTGAATCTGTTATATTTAAATATATTAAATTAGTACTTAGAAAAAAAGGGGAATTCAGAGGTGGGAAAGATGATCGATTCGGTAATTTATGTTTTATGAGATGGACGTAGAATATCTATTCTATGACTCTCCTATAATCATGGAGAATTTTTGGAAAAAATTGTGTCCCAGTCATTTTGACTAGTTTAGTAGTTCTAGTGTTAACATACAGCAAGAGGTATGGAAATACCGAACGAAGCAGTTCAATTCCTGAAACGTTCATGCGATGTAAAGACACCAACAGTTGCAGATACAAAGGACTATTATAAAATAAACATTTAACACGGAAATGAAACACCTTCAATTTATTATTTTATTTAAAATGACTGTCTTTTATATATAAGCTTGTTTGATCGTCAAGAACAAAGATACTAGATTAAGCAAAGTAAAAGATATACCTTGTACATACTGTTCGCAGATAAAGGATTAATGTTCTGGAAAAAGTACTTTTTCATCTCTCTAAATGTACCTAACAGTTTAATTAATCTGTAGTTCCAACTCTAGTCGGTTAACCGTAGAAATATCTAATGAGAATGCCTGGTGAACGCCATAAATCATTTTACTAATATATAAAATTTCCTGGAATAAGTGACTCCTGTACGATTTCTTCAATGTATACTTTAAAAAGGGCGATGAAAATGCAAATGAAAAAGAAATAATGACGCAGGCCATTTTCAATTACTCGGTAGAAAATTGTCAGGGCACAAGTTACTTGTTAAATCATCAAGGGGCCACGAATTGTTTCAAACTGGAGCTGCGTCCGTATTATCTCGGTCATATCCTCTTTTCCACCTATGTATATCTCATTCTCTCTTACTCTGGCTGTGTTGGAACCCTTCCCGTAATATCGATCGTAAAGAGATAAGAAAAAAGGATGGTTAGCATTGTAAATAGATCGTACTACTTTTCGTGAAAAATAGATCGTTTTCTGAGTAATGAACGAAGGTATTGATAAACTCGCAGATTATATTTGTAGATAGATGATTCAACAGCCTGATTTATTCTGTATTAGGTGAATTTCTGAATAAAAATTTTTAATGAATAGGAAATTTTTGAGAATTACCAATAAAGTTCAGGCTATCTTTTGTTTGGTGTATTTCATTGTGCTCATTGCTGCGAACTCACGTACGCTCCGGTGAATTCCACATTATAGGAAAACGCGTTATATGAACTCCATCGATTAAAACGGGTGTCTCATGGAACAAAGTTCAGTCGTTGTATTAAAAAGAAAGACCAAAGAAATTTTATTGAAAAGAATTAAATAGCTTCTAGTGATGCATCAAGGTGAATTAGCCTAGGAAGAAGAATACTTTTGAATGAATTAAAAATTATTTCACTTTAAGTTTCCAATAACTTGGAAATTTGTTGCAAATGTAGCATAAAATGTATGATGCTAATAACGAAACCATTTGGCAATCAGTTACAACCATTAAAAAACACTAATGGAAGTAGAATGACTGCTCAGATTTATATAAAGCAGATGATTTTCCTATGACCTTCGTAGGATCTGAAGTCCTTTAGGGACAGCGATGGAAAATGAGCGATGTTTTCTATTTGGAATCAGAGTTATTTTTTGTACATTTACAAAATACCATTTGACATGAGTCGACTTCCAACATCTGAAGGATTAATCAATCAGTTATTGTTTTATTACATTATATCACACGCACTTACATTTTATGACATGCATACTACATAACCATTTGTTTAACACTAAACCTACCGACGTTATAATTACCAAAATTTAGATATACTGAACAAGTACTATGGAGAAAGAGAAATCAAGAGGTGAAAAAGATGATTAATTAATTAATTTAGGTTTTATAAGATAGAAGTGGAATATGTACTTCATGTCTCCCCTATCAATTTAGGTAATTTTCAGAAAAAATTGGGGACCGATCATTTTGACCGGCTTGGTACGTTTAGTGTTAACCCCTTGGGTACATTTGACGACTAAGTTTCGTCATGCGCTTGCTTCGCCTAAAAAAGGGATGACGAGTATAATTCGTCATAAAAATTACGACAAAATTAAACATGAATAATGTTATTCCTGACAAGAGTGAGTTTTAACAGTTATAAGAGAACGTTACTTCTGGTGCTTCAGTGAACCTTGCTTGTGATATACTGCCCCAAAATGTCAGAAATAAGTAATATATTTTACGAAAGTGATAACGAAGATTTTAATGAAAGTGAAGACTTTGAGCAATATGATGGTAGCTATAGTGAATTACAAGATGAAAATTTCGAAAACAATAGTGAACTAGAAAGTGATGATGATAGTGAAATATTGTCAGGATTTCAAAAACGCACCAGACGCTTATCGAGTAGTTACAGTGGATGTACTAGTGAGGAATTACCCGAGGAATGGATTTTTGTGACCTCTTGCATATATTTTTTTGTGATCCCTTGAATAATGTTTTTTTTCTCATATTGCTTCTTTTATGCATTTAGATTCGATTTATAATACTAATTACTGATCTATGTACATCATATCGCTCAAATAAATGAATTGTCACACAAAGTCTACTGCCTTTATATACTGCTGCACACATCAGCAAATTAAATCAGTTTCAAACGCAAGAATTTTGTCATATAAATTAGTACCCAAGGGGTTAATAAACTTATTTTCTTTTTTTTTCTAATTACATAGTACTCCTACATCAAACATTCATCAACATAAACGCCATAACTGTTAAGTGGTCAATACCAACCGTACTGGTTGTTTTTACGATAACTAATGAAATATTAATGGCGACCTAAATATCAGTGTTCAGCATCAAAACACGTCTCGCGGAATCGCATCCAAGCGAACGGTGTTATATGCATTCTACTAGAACCGAATGCAGGCTGCACATGACATCTCACCCGGCTAAGAAGGTCTCGGCAGTACTCTGCATAAATACAGCACGGGATGCAAGGAGAATGCTGACGGCCATCGTAATTCATGTTCGTTAAGTGGAAACCCGACCGATAAATTCGCTGGTGGGATTTTATCGCGTGATAAAACTTTGACCGAAATATTACTTCGACTTCTAACACGAGCAGTGAGAGACGAATTTTATGAAGTAACGATAGACCATCTATAAGCTGATCATGCTAACGTTGTTATAAGTAGGGTGGTAAGACGATGAGAATGCTAATAATTGAAATTATACGTTAACACTAATCCTATCAAATCGATCAAAATGACCGACGGCGAATTTTATATAAGAATTCTCAAAATTAATAGGAAACCCATACAGTAAATATTCCATGTCCATCTTATAAGACAAGAATTATTTAACTGGTCTTATTTTTCACCTCTTGATTCCTCCTTTTTCATAATACTTATTTACTGTATTTAAACAATAGATAAAAAGCTGGTAGTTCTAGTGTTAAGAATGTAAGGTTATCTTTATTTAAGTTTGCCTGTATTACTGTTTGTTTTATCATTTTTTTTCATTCAAAATTTAGGAAGTGTCATGAGAGGAGCATTTTTGTTTTGCAACTAATAACCTTGGAAAAAAACATTTTCTTTGTTATGAAAAATTTTGAGAATGATGGAATATCGAATGAAAGTTTAAGCACGGTTTGTATCGTTTGTTACTCATCTAAAAAACAGTGTAACGAAATATAAAAACTGTATTAAAAGCTTTCTAAAATGCGAGATTTGTTCAGTTACCTTGATCATCACTCCTTTAAAATAAATATATATATACAGTGAAAAGAAAGAGGATGGGTGAAGAGAAACAGAAAGAAAGAAAAGCGACGTGTTACGGTCTTTAATCAATGGTATACTGATTAATGGTTTTATCTGTCGATCTCAGCGAACCGGGATCTGCGTTTCTCCCTTAATTTACGCGGAGCACGTAAACAATGGCGCCGATGATGATTCGATACTTCTGTTCCTGCCAGCTTAACTGCTTGCGGGAGAACGCAGCAGGAACAAAAGAAAGGAAACTCATGTAATAAATTTACAACGTTATTTTAATATTACTCGTTGGTAGTTATTTGTTTCACAGCCGTTTCATGCTTCGGTATCAAATAGTAATTTTCATAGATAGAAGAAGAAATCGGAAGAAATGCAACTTGGTTTCACGAACAATTACGAGATTAGTATAAACAATTATTTTCTTGTATCCATATCTCGTCTATCGTTATTATCATCTCTTCTTCATTCTTCCTTAACCCCTTTTCATACAATAACGAGTCACACTCGTGACGCGATAGATGGAATAGTGAATTTTTAAGTATTCCAAAAATTATTAAATGAAAAAGACAGTGGATGAGAATAAAATAAAATTAATTCTATGCTATTTAACATTGCGTTAAATCATACGCTGTATCAGAAATCAAGGATAGATTGATATTTCAGCAATTAATTCAGAGTTATTGCGCATTCAGCCACAAAAGAAATGGTACGGCAAGGGGTTAAACATCACTTCCATATTTCACCTTGTCTCATTTACTATCTCTCGGCAAAATTCCCTTCGCGTTTCCTCTTCCAGCTCTTCATCGAATTTACGTTCTACAATTTTAATTCTTTTTCCTAATTCCTGTCATCCGCAGATTGGGGAATATGAAGAGTTTCAGTAAGTCCGAAGTTCAAGGTCACACAAGGTGTATGGCATCTTTTCATAAAGCCCTCACATGCATATATGTGTATACAGAGCTCCCAATATGTATAAAGAGTGTGCACTGAATCCTTAAACTCACCTAGTAGGGATGTTATAACCACTCGACGCGCTGCGACGTAGGTAAACACCTATGCCAACTTATTTCAGAGATGAAGAACAGATGACTTTAAAAATATGTGAGCACGTCAAATTGAAAAAAAATATGTATCACCTGATAGTCCTCTTATTATCAGAATAAAACAACTTTTGGTTGAACTAATTTATATTAACCCTTTGCACTCCTATGTCGAGCTACACTCAACACAGCTTTCTATGACACTTAACGTTTCATCTAATAATTATCGACTTTTCGACATCAACAATAATTTTGCATCTTAACATAAATATCCCGCGGTACTTACAATCGTTCCCAGTATTAAGTAAAAATGAACAATCAACAGTAGACAATTTTCCGGGACTATATTTGCTTGTCTGACGAAAAGTTAGTAAAATAATTCGGTGCGCAAAGGGTTAAGTAAGCAGTTAAATAACTTTTCTATTTTCAAAAACTGAAAGAGTTGCATAGCTGGCAGACTTTTAGTGACACACGATGTATAATTGGAGCCATAAAAAATGTATAATTTACATATTAATTCGCGTGAATTTGATTTATACATTAAATCCTACGTGATCAGATTGAATTATCTGTTCAATCCGCTGGTGTCATCAACAATAACCTAATAATAATTGAATTTCAAATATTATTCCTTCACAGTATCATTTCTAATAAATTTTATTCTATTATACCTGCCGTGAAGAGATAAATGCAGTGTGGGACATAAGTGAGGTACCTTCGATGTCATTGAAAGTGGTATTTATGATTCTTTGGCAGACTTTTAAAATGAATCTTCAGTCTTAAAATGATAGATAGGATCACAGGATTCTAAGAGAGAAGTACAGTAAAACCATTTATGAAACCATATTCAACAAAAATAAACAAATAACATAACATGTTATTTTGTTGAACATGCTACAAATGACATAATTTCCCATAGGATAAAAGATATTTTTGTAAATATCGCTGATCGATTTGAACGCTGAAATGATACCGATAGTCGTCAGATTGAATCTGTCCATCATAAATTCTCAACTGAAAATAATCGCCCACTCTGTAGTTTACATGCAAAATAAACTGAGTGCCTTGGATGAAAAAAGGAAAAGAAATACTGGCTGAGTGACGCTTTGCGAGAATTTAAGCCATTTTTTAAACACAAGGAAGGAGAACGTAAAATATTACAAAGGTTTTTTTTAGTTGTAGAATTTACTATTCTAACAAGAATAAATTCTGTTCTATTTTCAAAGAAAAAACTATGGGTGGTAAAGCACACTAACAATAAGTTAGAAACGAGATCCAAAATGAATTCTGACCAGAAGAATCGACGAAAGACCATTTATTTCTTGTGCATTCCCTAATGAGAAACAAGATCAGAAACAACGGAAGAAAGCCAAATAAAATAATCAAAACTAAAAAGAAACATTAAACTAACCCCAACTGTCTGGCTTCGATTTTAATGAGCTGTTGCAAGATGTTAGCATACAGGCCCCTCATAATGTATGTAAAATATTAGCCGTAGACACACAATGGTTTTAAAGATATAAGCAATTTAAATTTCCAACGCTCCTTCGCTACCAAAGCTGTTGCAATTAAACTTTTATTTACAGTATTTCTAGAGGTGTGGATTTTAACTGCTTGTATCTCTAAAACTACAACATAATTACGGCTAACATTTTACATACATCGTGAGAAACCGGGATACTATTATCTTGCAAAAGCTCATTAAAAATTTAAGTCGGACAATTGGGGTCCTGCCCTTATAAGTGATCACCCCGGAGAGCCAGATTGAAACGAGGAAATGAGTCAGCGAAAGGTGCTCGCTCAGGCTAATATTATCTAACATTTTCTGAAATGATACAAACAAAGAATGAGAATGAAGAATCGAAAGGAGCATGGTAATTGTCCAAACAAAGATATTCACATTTAAATTCACGAACGATGTAGCGCTAGGTGTAAACAACGCACAAAGTCTAACCGACATTTCAAGGTTGCCAATAAGATACGCCGAGAAAAACAGTACCCAGGTAAATACGAAAAAGAACAAAGTAATGGTATTCAATAAGGGCAACAGAGGGGAAAATGGGAGAAAAGTGGAAAAATATATACAGTCAACTATCCTATAACGCTGTACACAGTTTCCATGTAAAGCGCCACGAATTAACCTGGTACGCCAGGTTAAATCCGAGTTTCTAATAGCGCGGTTTCCATGTAACGCAGTACAAATTAATTGCGTTATAGCAGAGTTGACTGTATACCTGCAAAGAAAGAAATTGAGGGTGTAAACATCTTCAGATACCTGGGATCTAAGTATTGTTGGAGTAGGGCAGATAAGTAGTGATTGCTCCAAGTACAGTACAAAGGACGAAAAGGCGAAATACCACGCAATAGTATTAACACTATTCCTACCGACACTTCACGTATACCCTTTCCTACCGCAACCGGTGAATTTGTCAAATGATAATTTTTTCCCAGAAAATGAACAGTAAAAAGAGAAGTGAATATTGAAAAACGTATTATAATGTGAATGTATTGTGCGTATACTTGAGGAAAAGTCGTGAAGTTTAAAGGCGATTCAATTACGTTGTATATAGGAAATTCTAATCAAAATTTTAAAAACGGTCATTTGACCGGTCGTGGTAGGAATAGTATTAAGAAAACAGAGAGAAATAAATAAGTGCAGAAGAGAAAGAGATGTGGGCGAGGATGTGACGTAGAAACGTGTTAGACTGTGCATGGTATTCAGGGAAATGGTAGATAGACTATTGATCAACAAAACGAACGTCCGCTTCAAAAAGAAAGGGCAGTTCAGCGGGGATAGATTTCTAACAGGAAAAGTGATGCCGATACTCGGTGATTTAGTGAACGTATACGGGAAGAAAATAAAGGAAAAAGGAGAACAGTATAAACGAAAACAGGCAAATGTCAGAGAAACATAAACCGATACGCAAAGAATAGCCGCAGCGAAAACCAGGGCATTGTGCAATATAGCTAGAAAAAATTGTTAGGTTGAGTATTAAAGTAAATCTAATTGCTATTATACTTTAAACTCAACAAGAATATATAGATAAGTGCAATACACCAATTGTCGACTCTGCAAACAAATTATTTATAATTCCAATGTAATTCGTTAATATTTATTCGTTGTTACGAAGAATGCTGTTCTGATAGATACAATTAGTTAGCAATAAAAGTGTCCGTATAAGATTTCGTACCAAATTACTCAGATACGAACCTAATTCTGATAAGAGAAGAAAATGTTTCCTCTAACCGAACGGGCTGATCAAATCTGATCTTAATAGTAGATCGATTTACAATGATTGAGAGCACGATGCAAAAAGAGCAAAGATAGATGCACGCCAGAACCGTGGAAAGGAGGCATGCCTTCCATTCGGTACTTTGTAAGATTGATTGATGTATAAATTCGCATTTGTTATATTCAAGTGAAACGTACTGGGAATGAAGTGATTTCTAAAGGTCTTAAAAATTTGAATAGCCAAGCTTCAATCTGGCGATAACGCATAATTATATCAAAATATATTTTATGAAATTTAATGTTACTTACGTAATAAATAAAATAAGATACAGAAGATAGTTAAAATATCGTCGAGTATTCTATATGCAAAGGGTACGTGTTGCAATGAAGAGATATCTACCCTTTTGAAAGAATTATATATCCAATAATCTATTGATGTTGAATAAAATATTCCGAACAGCAAATTGCGTTAAATACACAATTCATCAACGTGCACTTCTTTGATGCAACTTATTTTATAAGTGGAATGCGTTTTATAAAAAGTCAGTGGAATTACGTCTTCTGTTCCTACATTTATACATTATTATATTTCTTTACAAGATGATTGAACATTCTAATTCATTTCTCGATTTGTATCATATTACGAAACATTATGCAACTTTTGTTCTTCAATATTAAATATTACGTAACACTGTTAAAATGGAAGAAACCTTACTATACACGGCATGATTTCAAAAAGGCAATAACAATTTCCAAAACGTAAGTAATTCTTTAATATACCATACTGTCAAATATAAACACTTTAACTAATATCTTAGTATTCCCATTGAGTGAATAAACCGAAAGAGATAAACCAAATATTTCATTGATTTCTCAAAAAAAATAAAATACTAATAATATTTAACGATAGAACGCTAACTAATAATAATGGGAAGAGAATAGGTTCGAATTAATAACCGTTAACTGTGTCGAGGTGAGGACAAACATTTTCCTTCCCCTAAAATCGTGAAGTTCATCTAAAGAATAAGATGTCTTAGGAAAATCGATAGGCCCTGTTTCGCCAAGGCCAGTAAGCGTACTTTCATCGCATCCCTTTCACTCACGGTACAGTTTCTTCTTGCACGATTCGCTAAAAGTACAGTTTTAAATTAAAAAGTCCCGAAGGAGAATAACTTTTATACGATGATTGCTATTAACGAGACAAATAATACATTTCTTATTCATAAAGATATTAATAATATGATGTTACGGCAAAAAGATTTTAAAGAACAACGTGTTTGTACAGGGTGTTCATTTCTAATATTTCGTACAATTTTCCAGCAAAACATGACAATATGAAAGAAACATATTATTAATACCTCAACTCGTAAGAGCACGTATGAATATCTAGCGTGAAAAAAAAACAATGGATATGGGGCGTTTCTTTTATCTTGCTCAATCCAGTAATTTCGTTATTTTTGGGATTTCTAGCTCTGGTGCCGTCGCAGCTTAGAACACCATTGGTAAAAACAACTTTTATATATAATTTGTTGCATAAGGGAACAATCACGTGAATTTTCAGTATAAAATAACGTAAAAATTTTAATTAACGAATATCAAATACGTAAGAGGACTAGAAATACTTATGTTGTAGGCAAAAAATTTAAGGTTGTACAATGTTTACCGCGACACCCTATACATGGAAGAGAGCTTCAGGTGCGTATGACATATAATCTCTCAAAATAAAATGAAACTTTTGTTATATATGGTTCATTCCCACATATTTTTGAGATTTTATAACACTTCAATTGCAATGACTTTTATTCTCTATATTGTACTATATTATAACCTAAATTCGTATTACTAACGATTTATTATTTATTAAATTATGTATTATTACAATTTCATTAGCGTCGTTTATAAAAAAAGAATTAATAGAAAAAAAGACTAAGTGGAATAATAATAAATGTAACTCGAATAATGTTTTCAACATTGTCTCAATTTTAGCTGGAGAATAACTACATTTCATTCAATAATATTACGAATGAAGGAGCAAGGTTTTTTTTTAAATATTCGGGGCATGGAGTTTTTTATATGTAATTCAAAAACTTTTATTATTAAGAATATAAAAAGGTATCGCTGCCATTTATTGTTATTAGTGCAGTATCGACCACTAATGCTTTATTACGTTTTCTGTGGAATCTACAATTTAAGCCATACAGATAGAATTATCGTAGGAGGTATGTAACAAAACTTTGATGATTTTGTTCAACAAAATTCTAACTAAAAATAACTGCAATGGCAAGATTGATCATTTTTGAAAGCAGAAAGCATACTGTTATTTGAATACAGTTCATAAATCATGGGTATGCTGGAAAAACAAAAATATTATTTTCAGTCACCGATGTGACAATTATAATAACATCAAATGAAATATCTTATAACAAAATAATTATCACAACTCTACTATTTAACAGATATTCGGTTTTATATTACCTAAACATTCTATAACTTCAAGCCATAACAAAGATTAAACATCCATAAATAAAAGTTTTGCATACTTTGACCTATAGTTACAACATTTTAAAATACAATGACTTTGATGAAGAAAATTATGATTGCAATTCGTCGCGGTATAAATATAACTTTCCTGTCTTTGTCGGACTGTGATCGAATAACATTCAATTATCAATGAATCACGTCAAGCGTGCTTATTTACTGCGGCAAATGTCAAAATGAGAACTGAGACCTGCCTCGTGACGTCAGTATACTCCGTATGTAATATGTGAAAGGTTACTGGCCCCTTACCGACAACTGTAAGAAAAATAAGAGGAAGCTCGATGATCCTCGAGACTAGCAGTTTTATCCGAACAAGGTCAGCCCCGGCTCAATAGGTGTATTGGGTATGCAAGCTCGAAGGTCAAGTGTTTAACATCTAGCTCTCTAGGCTAAAATAACTAAACTGATGATTAGGAAAATAATACCATTCCATGAAGCAACGTTAAATGAAAATATAGGACGTTACTTTTGTTTTATCTAACCGTATTCTGTTAGTTACAAGGATAAAAGAAACCGTAGGTCGGAAATGAGACGTTCTTGTAGTAATTGATTCTAAAATTGCAATTACTTGTGTTTCGCTTTAACTCGGCAGGGCGACATGTGTAGACAGACATTGAGAAACATGCTCAAACGTTTCCCTTATTAGTTGAAGAGTTTCGTGTAACGTTATGAAAACCTAAATACGATGGCACATTACTTGCCGCTTACATATTAGGGACGCGACCAATGCTCTTGTAAGAAAAATGCATCTGCTTCTCTTCCTGCGTTTCTCTCCGTGAAGGCTGTCCTACAATTGTTGTCTTCTCAGCAACCCAAACGTAATCTAGCCTCAAGTTTCAATAGTGTTGAGGAAAGGATTTTGTTTTTGAAAACGTTTTTAATTTTCTGACACGCTGAAGTGTGCCTCAGGCGTTTTAGTCGACCTTATCAGAAGACTAATCTCATACGCGAGGTTAACTTTATTTCCATGTTTCTCGACAGTTTTTAATGGTGTGTGCTGTATAATGAACCCAGAGCAGTGATAATAGCGCATTCCCAGCGCTATGATCCGAGCAGGCCGTTTGCCACTGAACTCGAACTCCATTTATGCTACTTTGCATTAATACTTTGACAATATTTGCTAAAATAATCATTAGATCCGATTGAAGAAATCAGTTGGCCATGACATATTGGTTTTCCTTCTTTCATTGTCACATTTACACTGTCCTTTCATGGGACACGCGATGGTGACGTATAATCGATCGATTTATTGACTGTCTTTCGTAAACTAGGCATGCCACTGGCTATATATTCTTTTTCTAACTAAACTTACCGAACAGTAATACGTAAGTTGTTCACCTACATTGGTTTATGTGAGTCGATAAACCGTTACAAACAGAATATACCTGTTAGGATCATGGGGATTTGGTGACTCTCGATTTTAACAATATACAGGGTAAGGCACTAACCATTTCCACCTAAAATAACTCCGAAAGTATGATAGTAGTGGAAAAGTTTGCGAAACAAAAGTTGCATGGGACAACGGGGGCTATTATATGACGTTAGTTTTTTTGTTGCTAGGTGGAGTCGCTTCAGAGATTTGAAGGTCAACTTTGTTTTTTTAAATAGAATGCTATATTTTAGTACTTATTGTCTGATAGCGGCTATCGCGATGAATCCAATGATGTGCAACATTAAGGTCTTTGAAGGTCAACGAAGGTCATTTGAGGCGAAAAAGGTGAAATGAACTTACATTTACAGATTGTGTTCAAAGTGATTACCATTGGTATCAATGCAGTGCGGTAATCTCCTTATCACGGATTGAGTAGTATTTCTGATCACTTCGGCACTTATCGAATCACATGCTCTAACAATTCTCTATCACATATCTTCAGACGTAGTTGGAACTTTTTTATAAATAATGTTTTTCAAGAATCCCCGAAAGAAAGAATCCAGAGGCGTCAAGTCTGGCGAACGGGCCGGCCATCCAACGATTTGGAAATCTTCTTTGCAACTCATTTCTAACCACCAGCGAGCAATGTGATACCACATTCTGTTCCTTGTTTCTAAAAGTATTTCTTCCAATAACGGTCCTAATGTTTCTTGAAGGAATGTGGCGTACTTCCTACCATTAAGTCCCCACCGTAAGACTAATACATATTTTACATGCAACATATTAAATAAAATATTTTATTTACATTATTTAAATAAATATATTTGTGCAACTTTTATTGTGAAGCTAAATTCTCTGTTAAAGCACACGCAATTAAAAAGAAATGTATGTCCTCTAGCTACAGTGGTATTCCAGGAAATGCATTTTCAACCCGAAACTTTTGGAGGTATTTTCACCCCCTCAATATGGACGATGGCGGTGAAAAAATACGTATCAAATATTTTGTAGAGAACTATATCTCACGTAAGTTTCATCAAAATCGGCGTGTGCGGATACGTATGCATCGGATTTTCAAACTCGATTTTCTCGTAAACTAACGATAAGCCTTAAATTGAAAAATTGTATTTATATATATTCTTATGTACGTTTCATTATAATAAACAATATTAATTAATTATATATACATAAAATTAATTAATATTGTTTATTATAATTAAACATAGTTAAGAAAGTAAAATACAAGTTATTGATATATATACACAGATAATTGAGAATTAAAAGAATAAAGAAAACGTGGTTTCGTCACACTTCTTGCAGCGTTCGTCGTATACTGATGGAATATTTACTTAGCAGCTGAGGGGTAATTTGCTCTGATTCGCCCGACGGATAGGGACATCCCTCTCCCTCACGCATTTTCGATTTTGACGCACTATTGGCAAGAGAGACCGGCACATTCGTTGCGTCGTCATGTGAACGACGAAAGTAGTGTTTTATATTCGGTTGTCATTCGTCGATCTGAGGTTTCCAGGACCGACATGGCGGGGATAGGCGGTGCAAGAGCAATCTCCCCTTCCGTCTCAGCTGCCAAGAAACGGTTCCCCAACTCTACTTCTTTTCGCGGTCGTCGTTCACACTCGACTCACTCGAATATTCCTCGTCACGCGTCTTTTTCCTCACGCTGATCGTCATTTTTCGATCACGCTCCATACACTCTGCCACACTTCACGCACACACACTCTACGCATTCCTTACTCACTACATTTACTACATACACATGTATACATATCTGATTTTTGATAGTTCCAGAATTATTCGAATAAACCATGTTTTGAAAATCAATTAGTCGTCACACATCATTCATTCATCGTGTCGCGTGGCGGCAATTCAAAATTGTAGGTTGACGGCACAGAAATTTTGCTCCAACAAGTTTGAATAATCTAAAGAAATTAACCCTTTGAGGACTAGCGACGCATATATGTGGTCTGAGAAAAAATTTGATTACAGTTTATCGCCGCTTGTATACACAGTTAGAGTTGAAAAATAGAAATACAACCATTGAGATATGATTAAACAAATAGTAATTTATAATGTAGGTATATACATTAACAGCCTAACTTGCTGATAAAAAGTAGGTTTTAGATCGCAAAATAAATGCCCATCTCCCAATATTCAAAAAATGTCTCCGACCGGAAAGAGTTAAATAAGATTTTGTATGAAACTTGTGACAAAAACATCTAAAAATTGTAGACATGTCGCATTCATAATCTAGAATAGAGCACAGAATTTGGAGGCACGCAACAGAGCGTGCTTTCGCGGAGAAAGCTCACAAGTAATTCGGCACGTACTGGCAATTAAGCAGTAAACTACGAGCCCTACAAAAGAGATACGGGGATGTATATGTGCGAGGTCATACCGACCTAAAAACTTTCTTAATTTTCCGCTTTGGAGAAGGATCTTTTCACTTTTAAGTTCCTCAAATACATTTAACCAATCAAAGTCAGTAATTACGATCCACTCTTTCTAAAATACTTCCCGGAAAAACGCACCGTTCGAACACGCTCGACAAACATCGAGTCGGCAAAAATGCAAGCTGTAAGTCAAACATAATATGTACCCTTCTGTACATGCAATTTTGCAACTCTGCGATTTATCCGTGATCGCAATCGTCATAATGTCGTGGATATTGATACATGGAATTCTCAAAAAACTCATACAGGTACGTATATTCTAGCAATGCAATAATCTGAAAATTTTATTACTTGTTCAGTCAAGAGTGCGTAAAAAAAGTGAGGCATCGTTCCACAAGAAATCAGCGGCGTAAGTTTTGTGGTTCGAGAATTGTCTCCCTTTTTTTTCTTGAAAACAAAGTAATGAAAATAACTTCAATGTAAAATATGTTATAAATTACGCTTAAATAATATTTAATTAAAATACAGAAAATTAATAAAACATTTACAGGGTGTAATGGCGAAGAGTCTGAGCATCGTTTTCTTCAACAAAAACATTCTCTAACCCTTTGCACTCCGTTGCCGCCGCCACGGCGACATTGTAATGTCGATAGAAGCTTAATGAAGATAGAATCATGTCAGAAGCTGATAATTCCGTTATCAGGTAAATCCGGTGTATTTTTATATTGTAAAACATAATTTTAAAATGTGTGCGTTTGTTTCCTAATGACAAAGCAAGATTTCCAATTTTTCACAGATGCGCACTCGCACCATGTAAATAGTCCTGGAATAACTGGTAGCTCATAGTAAAATTACTCGGAGTGCAAAGGATTAATATATTTCAGTGATAAACTTTTCTCATTGTACACCAATATTATACTGTTGTTATATAACGATAAAAATTTATCTTAAAAAGTATGCATTTCAATTTTTAAAAATAATGCAATAGTTCATTACAGATCCACTGTTGTACTTCTTAACAAAGGACATTGTTTACAGACGTAGTGCCATTTAACACTAACCCTACCGAGCCGGTCAAAATAACCGGTTCCCAACTTTTCTAAAAATTACCTAATTTGATAGGGAAGGCAAGAAGTAAATATTCCACCTCTATCTTATAAAACCTAAATTAATTAATTCATCATCTTTTCCACCTTTTAGTGTCTCTTTTTCCAAACTACTTGTTCAGTATATCCAAATTCTAGTAAATATAACGTCGGTAGGTTTAGTGTTAAACCATTCCCCTTTTGTTTCGATTCATGACCGACATTTGCCAATTGAGCTTTAGAGAATTTTGCACGTGGTGTACCGACACTTTATTTTACTAAACTCTAAGAACCACCCTCGTAATTACAAACTTATCTGACCCTGTGTGCTTGATTTGTATACGCTGCTGGTGTACTTGCGAGTTTGTGTATGTTTTGCGCACTGGTTACGACAGACTGTGCAAAGTGTATGTGGAGTTCGGAAATTTCTTGAACCGAATCAGACTCTGGAAGCTTCTCCGCAGTCATGGAATTTTCCATAGGTATGAGTACGTAAACAAAAGTCGAGCACGAGTGGCGACCGTCGAAGTGATCGCGACAGAAGAGGAGTCGATTCTGAGAGGCTTACAAAGCCGTTTATACAATCTTACTCCAGAGATATATTTCTACTTTTGTGCCTCAACGGCTAGATCCTTTGCCTTCCTCGGAAATCCTATACGCGCACGCGTGACGATATGTGTAACACTCGATACATAGTGTGTGATTGTGTGGCGCAGTGTGACACGGTACGTATACACGCTGTGCGTGTAAGTATCAGATGTAGTAAAACGTTCTTTCCGATTTTTCGGTAATACCAAAATTACATTTAGAATAATGTTCAAATACTTAATCATTGCAATATTCGCCGTTGTTATTCATACTCTTTAGTCACTTTTCTGACAGCATACGAATGTTATCACGATAGGAATTGGGAGGTTTTGAAGAAATGTGTTACTACCCTTGAGCAGGTAGGAATGTCCTCAAAGGTCGAACGCAGGCATTCCATTGTCTCGCGGATTTTTGATGTTTAAGATCGACCATGCATGTCCAGGAAACCGTAATATCTCAGGTTGACGGAAAGACAAGCCCGTCAACCAGTAATCGTTTCACAAGGAAAAGGGATTAAAGGCCCTTTTTGAACCTCGAGAGTTTCCTGGCATGCAGAGGTTTATTCCGTAGAGACAATGGGCTTATGGTGCGCGCGTGAAGGCTATTTTTGAGGGCTGCTTTAACCCTTTGGCCGCATTTGACGTATCAGTACGTCATGCATTTATTTGGGCAAAGACGCACATGACGTTCTGATACGTCATTGAAACTGAGACGAGATTTAACTAGTTCGTTCTGGTTGATTACAAAGTAATGCGTATCTGTTGCAACAGAACAAATGATTTCAGTAGTTTGGCGAACCTTGTTTGGGATACACGATCTCATAATGACAGAAATAAAGAATATATTTTATCAAGGTGATAGCGACAGTTTTAATGAAAATAGTGATCTTGAATGTAATGAAGAATTTTATAATGATCCTTTTAGCGATAAAGGGGAATTTCAAAATGAAAATGATGAAGAATGTATCGAACTAAAAAGTGATAATGATAGTGAAGTTATTCCATGACGTAAAAGACGTACAAGACGCTTATCAAGCAGTGATAGTGAATCTTCTCATGAAAAATTAGATGAATGGATTTGGAAAGAAAAAGAAAATGTACCTGATGCTAAACGGTTTTCTGAAGTACCTGGAGTCAATATTATGTAGAAGTATATATAATGAATAATACGAAATAAATTAATATAGGATTCCGGTACGCGATTGTGGGGGAAGAATAAAAGAAATCAGATATACTAAACTAAAACTATATTTAATGAAAAGAACACATAAAACTAAGGTAGAAAATATACTGAAAAATAACTATAGCTACGTCTTAAAATAATCGTCTTAAAATATACGTCTTAATATTCTCGTCTTAAAAACTCGTCTTATATTCGTCGCGTCTGAACGTCTTCTGCTTTAACGTCGCGTCTTTTAGCCCTACGTCGTTTTCACTCATTCGCAAAATACACACATGCACTCATACCATTCATCCGTCTGACTAATTGTAAGCGGTAAAGCGCATTTGAAAATATCGCCGTAACCGATTCCTACATTAATTCTTGCATAAAATCTACTGCTCTTACTTGCCCACAAAATTAAATATGCTCCAAGTGCAAACAGATTTTCAAATAAATGTGTACCCAAAGGGTTAATATCTGCATGTGTGCCTCAGGCCTTCCACAGCCAAGGGGGGTGAGAGGCCAAAATAGCAATATTGGGACTCTCACTCCTCTGCGCCTCAATAGACAATTGCAGCATCATAAAGCTCTGCCTGTGCAGACGGGTCGCCGGTCTCGCCACCCTTTTCGGCCACCCTCGGTCCCTAACCGGGGTGGTAGCTAACGGGCCCACGCGTTTCGAGGCCATGACAGCTGTCCCCTCCACCGATCCAAGGGGCGTCCAAAGGTGTCCCGCCAAAACGTTCGCGCACCCCCACAAAATAGCAATAATTATTTCAGGTGCGAAGTCGCAACGTGACTTCCGGTGGCGCGCGAGCCCTTTTCTTGGAGCCGTAACCGGACGATGGTGGGAGACATTCATCCGTGGAGGACTCTTCCGTTTTTGGAAGAGTCAGTCACTCCAGAATATTCAAACAAGTAACACCTCCGGCAACCAAGTTCAATTCACGCATACACACATTTTTATTATCCGTTAAGTTTTGTCATAGTTTGTAAAGTACGTTTTTATTGAAGTTCAGAAACCCACATCGGAGTGGGTATTCAGTTCCCTGAATACGTTCCCCACATCAATCAAAGTGGGGATTCGGATTTTCGACCCGAATTGGTCCAACCTGAAGGGTTGGTCGCGTGTTTGGTGACGCAACAAAATGAATTCATTAGGCATTTTCTGACAACATCGATTTCTTTAACACGTTGAATGCCAGCGGTATTTTGCTAGTTTCTTTATTTCTACTGAAGTGAAACTTTTTCTATTAAAATCACATCTTCACAAAGCAGAAACGTTAAAGACAAAAAGAGAAAAATATATAGACAACAAGACTTTACGCTTTCGAGACCAACGCGTTGATATTGACGGAATTAACAAATTCGTAAATATCAGAAGTTGAAAGTCATATAAAATTTCGTTGAATTCAATAACACCGGTGAATCCCATGACATTCAACGTGTTCAATTTTGTGTCGGTCAAATAATGTTGCAGGGACCGGAAATGGTGAAAGACAGAAGCAGCTATGTCTATCTAGCGAGTGAGCCACAAGTGGAAAAATTTTCCATCCTAATGGAAAGATCACTTCCTTTGTCCCTTGAGCTATAAACGATTCGTAGTACGTACATATCGAATATATTCCTTCGTTGGTGCCATTGTTTACGATGTAAATTAAGAAGGTTATATTGTGAAGTTCTCCGAATCGCGCAGTATTGTATTGTTCTTAATAAAATAATACTTCAGATTGATAAAAAATCGGGAGATCCTTTGGGGTCAAATAAATGTAGCAGCCAAATCAAACTCATCATGTTTCTACACGATAGATACGTTATCCAAGAATACATGTAAAAACATTCGTGTAAAAAAATATATTGCATTTATCGAAAAATAGAAGATTGGGTCCGGTCCTAAGAAATCAGCAAAAATAATACAATCAACCATGATTTTTAATCTTAAACATTTTATTTCATAAAAATTGCAGATGTATCACACAAAGTAAATTATCATTTGAAAAGGAAAAAAAACATGTCACTAATCCATTAGCACAAAACTCAGGCAAAATAATATGAGTTAGACGTAAAAAGATTTTATTCGTTGCCACTTTTTAACAATAAACGTGTAGTTTATTGTAGTAGTAACAGTAAGACTGTAATATTAATGCCATTACTAGAAATGTCTTGGTTATCGTCTTCGTGCTCCATTGGCGAAACTTTTTCTGTAATCTCTTGAACAAAATTAGGACTAGCTGCCTGTGAGGCCGATGTTTCAGTGCATTTAAGAATGAATTCAGTAATTAATCGTTGTGTATGTGTTTTGGCTAGGCCACGGTGAAGCAAAATTTTCTTCTTAGAATTTCGGTCGATCGTGTGAAATCAAAATAAGTTGTGTCAAAAGAGAGTTAAATTTTTTTTTCTAATTCGTGTTAAATCAAAATCGTGTAAAAGAAGTTCGTGTAAAAACAGAATTTGGTGTATATATATTTGGTGATAATTATATGTAGTAATAAGAGTAATGGTAATAATGTTGGTAATAATAATAGTAATAACGTTAATAATAGTAACAGGGGCACGACATCCGTCTCACTAATTGTAAGATGGTCAAATCAGACTGCGTAAAAAATGCTACGCATCGGCGTTGCACTCGTACGCATCGTCATACCTACGAAATCCCTTAATCTAATACAATTTTTTTTAAAGAGGGCACTATACTACAGTTAGTATATTTGTTGGCAGAATAAATGTTTATTTCTAATACTTCTCTCTCAAATCCAGTTGAAAAGCCGTGTAAAAGCGAAAGCGTGTAAATAAAATTCCGTGTAAATCGGGAGATAGGTTTATTTCTAAAGTATCTGCCTCTCAGCCTGTATAACAAGCCTCGATAAGTAGAGGCTGTAGGCCTCAACATGAAGTGTTCCAAGATTCAGTATGAACACGATGTTGCTTCAGTTCGAAAAGAGTTCTGATCAGTGTGTACGAGGCATGACGCACACTGCATTCGCCAGTAGTCTTCCAATTGGATAGACTTATTAAAGTTCGTACAGATTGAAATGCATTTCAATCAAAATGCCACAACCAGGCTATCGCATATATAAATTCAATCCACTATGAAGATAAAGAATTTTCGATGATGCCGCATGTTACAATGAATATGACTCGAATAATATGATACACAGTGCTCTAATTTGCTGGTATACCGGGCCAAAAATTAATTTAAAAAAGTTTATCTAAATTGTAATATTCTTGCTGCAAAAGATAATGAAATGTATCAGGACTAAAATAGCAGCACCTTTTATCATTAATCCACTAGTAAAGGCCTAATGTAATTACTTCAAAGTAATCACTTTTATTTAAAATAAATGTAATTAATCCAGACAAAACCCAGACCTAACCTAGACGTTTATCCAATATCAAGCAAAAATTATGTTTCCTCGAATACTTTTACTCGCTCAAAATTTCAGTTTATAATTACGTCGCGGTTGTGGCAAATATTCATAAGAACCAATAATGATAACTAAGTGAAGCAGTTAATGATGATTGAAAAAAAGTTATTTAGGCATCCTTTGATTGTTTAACCAGGGTTAATGTTTGAAGTGTCAGATTATAAGTAAAAAACTGTGTGACAATTACCTTGTGAATAATAGAATGTAATTTGCCTTTTGTTACATGTATTGTTCGTACAAAAGTATTTATATAGGATAATTATTAATAAGAAAATTACTTCTGAATATTTGGAATTGTTTGGGATGAAAGCAAAGAATGATGAAATGGAAAGGTCACCAGTGTCACCTCGAACGCTTTATACATAGCCAGTAATGAATTTTGTTGAATTTTCCACGTATCAATACGTGTTTGTTTAACGCTTTGCATCGAGATTATATTTCCACAATGCAGTATCCACAAAAGCTAGATGTGGAAGTTTGTAAATTAAGTTTAGGAAAATTTGGTATTTCAATCATCGACAATCATTAAATATTTGGGTCAACAGTTGCACACAATGAATAAAGTACTAATTATTTTTAACGACATAGTTAATATATCGATTTTTAATTCGCTATGTTATGATTTTAAATATTAAATCTTGGCAAATCATATATTTATTATAAATAAATGTTAAGCAAAATTGATATTGGTTTCAAAAATATGTAAAAGGTACGCGTTTTTTCAAATTTTCACAAAATGAACACAATGCTTACGTTGGAAGTAAGATACGAGTTAACAAATCTTCGATTTTTAATTTCATCATCTTTGTAATCATCTTCATTTAAAGGAGATCAAGCAATCAGGTGGACGGGCTTTGGTATCACATATTCCAATTTTAAGAATGAAAGACGGTTATGTAAACATAAGTCCGAAAAGTCTTCTTTACTGTGAGGCATAGTACTTTTCGTTACAATGCAGTACTGAAGGAATACTTAAAACTTAGTTAAAGAAAATGCCTACTAAAAATTACTTTCTTTCGCAACAATACATGTTTCCCATTAATGTTAAAGGGACTGTCGAAAAATACAAATTCTGTACATTCCCAATTTTAAGACAAAAATATTTTCAGCAAGATTTCTTTGAGGAATAAATTGTCGACAATGAGGGTAAGATTTTCAGACGTTCTCACTACCTCGCCCACAAGTAAGGTAAACATCTGCCAATTTGATATTAGGATAAGTCATTCTGTTAGCATTATCTTCATTATGAAATGTTTAAATACGTACTGACTTACTAAAAAATACGTTGCCTTCAATATTCTGTCTTCATATAGTAAAACCTGTTCTAACATATTATTTACTCCTAACAAATGAAACATTGACACTACATGAAATTTTGGTGCAGCAGTTATTCCAGTATATCAACGATGTGAGCAGAAACTGTCCGTATTTCGAAAGCAAAGAGTTTTAAGACGGGTGTTTTCTTGATTCTTTTCTTTCGTGGGAATACCGTTTTTTAAAAAATAAGACCCGGTCTTATATTAATTTTGTACCTAGAAATCGCACTATCATATTTGCGGAATGGGGCTTACATGTTTGCGGGAAAAATTCAAAAAGGCAAAACAAAGTTTTATGTTCTAAAGCTTGTAATAAAGGGAACTCTTTGATTAATTTCGTGAGTCACTGTAAATATAGTTGCGCCAGATGCATTACGTTTTGGTTGAGTGCGAATGTAACTGCATGAGCAGAGTCATACAGTGCTAGTCTATGCATTTTTCACTAGGTTTTATTTTCGAGGTGGGGCTTATATTAAAACCACCTTTAAAAATTCATGGTAGGACTTATTTTCAGAGTAGGTCTTATTTTCGGGGAAATACGGCAGTAAAACTTGGTGTCAAACTTTCGCCACCTATTGTCTTGAAGCCCTATATACATATATCATCACACAAAAGCGTCATCCTTAACGTATTGGCTGCCACGTCTGTATGCATTGTTCACCGGTGACCCTTAAACTATCCCGAAATTGGTGATTTCTTATAATTAAACTTCTCCACTTAAAAATAATTAATGGCACACGTGCACTGGTTAAAAACTAAATAAAACACTTAAAGGATTAAAAGTATGAACTAAAAAGCTGTTCAGCCGTGCGGTAACTTTTTGTTATCAATATTCTACAAATATGTGACAATCAATTAAAAATATTTGCTCTATCGGAAGAAACATATTTAAAAAAAATATTCGTCATTCGTGGTTTATTCATACGTTTGGAGATATTCATTTCAGCATTCAGCGATGCGCTGATGCAAACGTCAACTGCTTCATCGGGTTTTGCGGTATTGTTTTTAAATATTTCAAAAACGTGAGGTATAATCGAATAATCGGTGCAGCTTTTGTTTAATTGCAAACGAATGTTAACATTCAACAATAGTTATATCCCGTTATGAAAAGCAATCCCCAGTAAATATAATACATTCATGCCTCGTTTTTTCTAACAATAAGATATAAAACCTTTCTTTCATGCATTTTCTAATATAACTTTCAATTGATGCGGCATTTTTTGTCATATATCTTTAACGAGAAAAATATGATTCTTTCATTATTCTTGTTATTCTTGTAGAAAGAGAATAATTGCAATTTGCTATATCTGGTGAATGTGTTAATTGTGGTTATCATCTGTGTTTTATTGTTAAACAAAGCCTTGTCTCTTGGCACTTATTAATCAAATCTGAATTACACATTTAATCAAAACCTGCGATGTAGATTTTTACAAAATACATAAAGAAACAGAAAAAGTTAATGTATCTGCAACGAGTTACAGTAGAAACAATTTATTTAGTTAATAATTACGTGCCGTAGAAATGTTCAAGCTTAGGTCAAAATACACCCTCGAAATAGGGGCTGTAGCATGAAAAAAACGATGCAGGCACTCCTTCCGTGCAATAATAAAATTCTTATCTCAGATACCATGCAGTACTCTGCAGATGCGTCTTATAAAATTGTGCTTTAGAAGCAAATAGTTTCGTTGCAGTTTTTTGAAATGAAAGAGTAAACAAAAAATGCAATCAGCTTTAGATTTCTCCAGGAAAACATAATTTTCTATTTGTGATATTTCCTTCATAGCGTAAAATATAAAAGTAAATCTTTGGTGATTCAGAACCCGTTCAAGTCTGTAGGTTCTAGGCGATGAAACCATAATATTAAAAGCGAAATTATGAAATGAAAATAAATTTTTAACAGCTAAACGCAAAGTACATTTTATCACCTTCTTAAGAAGTGATAACAAGCATATTGAATAGTATCTACAAATTTATTTATATCACTGAAATCCAATTAATTTTTCCTAATGGAATTTTTTCCAACGTTCTAGCGGTATTACTTGGTTCAGTTGCGTGGGACACCCGTTATAATCAATGGGGTTCGTATAACGCAGTTTCCTATGACGCGGAACATATTCCCAGCACAGTATGGGGGTTCACCGTAATTCCTATCGTCACGCTCTAACATCCCACCCTTGGGAATACTTGGTCTATTAGTAATCAATATCATTAACAATAATCAGCAGAATTTACGTGCTTTGCTGCTATAATGACCTTTTGCGTTGTTTACAAGGCGCTATAATCCTAAGTGAATGAAACTTTCAAATACTTATGCAACGTGTTTGCAACGGCAGTAGAAAATTTCTGTTGACTAAAAAAAAAATTCTTTTGTAATTACAGAATGTATGTTGGCATATTTTTTATACACTTGGCGCACTTTTGTTGCAATAAATCTTAAAATTGAACTGGACCAGATGAAATGTTAACACTAATGATTTTTAGAGCCGGAAGACAGCAGTGTTTAAGAATTTTGTTGTTTTGTTCCTCAAGTAATGCCGTGAGATTGGATTTACATTTTTAACAGGTTGAATGCTATTGGAGTCACCGGAGACTGACGCTATTGAATTCAACGTAATTTGGTAAGAGCTTTAAATTGTAATATTTACGAATTTGCTAATAAATTCAATATTGATATCAAAAAAGTACAGACCTACTAAGAGTATGTCTATTTGTGTCTTTAACACTAGAACTACCAAAGCAGTAAAAATGACTGGTACACATTTTTTTCCAAAAATTCTTCAAGTTTATGGGAGAGCCATAGAATAGATATTCTTCGTCCATCTCATAAACCATAAATTACCGAATCGATCATCTTTCCCCCCTCTTAATTTTCCTTGTTTCAAAGCATTTATTGAATATATTTAAATATAGTAGATTTAATGCCGGTAGTTCTAGTGTTAAAGTTTCTGCTGTAAAAATACAATTTTAATAGAACAAATTTCACTCCATTAGATGTGATGAAAGTAGCAAAATACCGGTGGCGTTCAACGTGTTAATAGAATTACATGCACTTCATTCCATGGGGTCATGGAATTGAAAGAAACGTAATAGTTTCGAACGGGCATTAATTTCTGTTCTCATATGTCCTTGGAGTACCGAATGTCAAATCTGGTACTTCATTATCAGTCACTCATACAAATAATATTACAAGCTTACTGATAACTCCAGCTTAATATATTAACGAAGGAAGTGAAAATCCTCCTCGATCATAATTAAGAAAGTAAAAGCTACATACATCGATTAAAGAGTGAAGGTGAATCAAGTAAGATTATAATTTAAACGAAAGAGTATAAAATTCTGTAGCAAAAGGTTATTTAAATAGGCATAGATTGTTCATTTGTAGTTTAACTTTCGCAGTGTATTATATAATTATCGGATCTTCACAGTAATATATCTTAAGAGAGATTATCGAGCACGTTTAGGCAATCCTAACGCGTTTTTGTAGTTTTCCCTCTCCTTGCGAGCTAGGACGTGCTGTTGCTCTTATTCCAACAAATTCTATTTCATAAAATTAATAGCCTATATTCGGTTAAAAGCAAAATAAAAGACAAGCGAAGAGATATGTGCAATAGGAATGGAAATTGTTAAAAACTAACGCGTCACACTAAACAGCTGCAGCTGTAGAAACTGTAATAAATAATTAATCGCACGCGGAAGTTTTAGCAATTTAACACATTTCCATGCACGATGCTCCATATAGCACACAGTAAAATTACGTAATTGTTTATAAACTCAAGAAAATATAAAATGTTTAATTTCATTCCAAGTAAGTTTTGCTATAAACATGTTTTTGGTCATTTTAATTGCTCGTGAAATATTCGATTGATCACAGATAAATAAAACACCCAATTTATGTATACATGGCATTTGCATACGAGAAGGAGTAACATAATCCAGTAATTACACCGTGAAATGGCTGATTATCCATCATTCCCGCAGTACGTAACAACCTTGAAATACTTTATAACATTTTCTACTTTGAGCTTTCATAATTTATCGCAGTACAGCCTGCAAACAATAAACATGCCATAAATGGACGATATTAACGAGCAGCCACAAGCGATTAACACTAATTCCACTGAATAATCCCCATATTTATTTACAATCATCAAACACCATTCCATTTGTAATTTCCTGACTAAAAGTTAAATTGTTGTCAAGAAATTCGAACCTATTTATTTTTTATGAATTAAAACGTCTAGTTAAATGTTTCTTATAATATGCCAAACTTTATAGTATTGTCGTCAGGCGATTAATATATGAGCCGTTTGTTTTGAAAGTGGCGTAAGTCACTTTGCCGTAATAAAAGATGGTGATTTTTCAATGACTATACAAAATTATTTATTCTGGCAAAACGATAAGTACCCAAGATAACAGATGCAAGTAAATCTTTTCGAAAACTGCCACCATCATTTTTAACACTAGAACTACCAAACCAGTCAAAATGACTGGTACACAATTATTTCCAAAAAATCTTGAAGTTTATTGAAGAGTCATAGTATAGATATTCTTCGTCCATCTCATAAAACATAAATTACCGAACCGATCATCTTTTCCACCACTTAATTCCTTTTGTTTCAAAGCACTTATTTAATATATTTAAATATAATAGATTTAATGCCAGTAGTTCTAGTGGTAAACACGTTAAAACGCAAATCCTTAATATCTTGATTTAAAAGAAAGCGACTTATGCTACTTTCAAAATAAACAGCTCATATATACACTGTTCAAAATAAATTCAATTTGTTCATTTCTTTTAATTTACATATAGATGTACCTACATCAGTCTAGTTAAAAGTGATGGAGAATACGATATTTCAGATATTCCAATAAAATTCTTGTACGGCCCTTCGTTATCCTTCCAGTGAATTTACGAGTCAAAAATAGTAATCGCGAAAGAAGTGAGGCACGAATCGTAGGTACGCATCGTATACACGTGACCACGCGGTAAGTACATCCCAACAACAAACAGTGCAACGAGGAACGGAATTATCTAATGAGTAACACGTACACTGTCGACTGCTTTTACTTACTCATTGAAACGGAGGACAGCAGTCAATTCTCTCTGTTCATTTCATCTCGTCGTGCTCCTGTTTCTTTTGCTTTCGTACCCATCCGAACGCCGCTCGACCTCCGAAGGGGAAATCGTCCTTTCTCAATGACAAGAAGGGAAGAAGAGATCGCTTAAACTTTGAGGAACACTATCGATCAGCGGGAATTTAACGGAGTTCGATTTCAAGGGTAATGTCGGACTGGAAGGGATCTACGAAGAAACACACGCGTGGAAAGGCCTCGCACGAGTTGGCATGAAAAGTGTCGAGTTTCATGCCGATATATTTCTCACGGTGTCGCGTTATCCGCTGGGTGTAATTATTTCGTTCAGTTTTCGTACGTCTTGTACGCACTGCATTTGGAGCAAACATGCTCCAACGAGCGAGAAATAAAGAAATAACCGAGCAACCATCGACGCCCGCGTTACTCGGTCGACTGACTGGCCTGAACTGCCTCCCCGTCTGCTCGATCATTTTATTGCACCCCCACCAGCGGCCTTCTTGTTTCCTCACCCCGCCCCTTGGATTCGTATTGCGCTCGCAATTCCTAACGTTACGCGCCCTCGTTGAATTTTGTTAGCCCTCCAGACTCTGACTATATCGTATTATTTCCAAAGAATACAGATACTACCATTATGCCTCAGTCGGTACAATATATTGTTGATTGACAAGTATCGTTTAACTGCGAAGATAAGTTGATCAAGTAGGCCTCTCGATGGTGAATGTTTTTGATGTGGATCCTTTCGAACAGAGCAAAATGTTTCAGCATTTTTATACATTGTGCTACAGATAGGATCTCGAAATTTCCAGAACGAATTTGGGCGTTGGAAATTTCTGAAATTGTGAGACTCCTTCATAAGTCGGCGACCGCCGAAGCGGTCGTGAAGAAAGGCTCAATCGATTTTGCGAGGTCTTCCAAGACGTTTACTTTATTGTCAAATATATTTGAATGTTTATGTTCTATTAATTTAAAATAACACAAAACAAACTGATATAAGAGACGACGCATAATCCTACTTTGATATATAATGAAATTTTAGTTATTGTTCATGTTTTTACATTTTAGACAAAATGTAGTTTTTGTTTTGTATGTCTCAAATATTTTCATTTATTTTTGAATTTCCATAAAAAACGGCTTTTCATTAGTCGTGAAAGGGAATTTTCGCGGTACCTCTTTCCACCATCTATTATTAAATATGTCGAATCAAATTTATTTTTGTTTTCTATCATTTTATAGAGTTTCGTTAATAAACAAAAGTATGAATAAAACAGATAAATACTATAGAGCACTTTATAAGCAACTGCTGAAGAAATGTTCCATTACTGTATTCAGCAACTGCGAAAAAATTCGTTCTATACTTTTCATGTTAAAACTTACAATTAGACATGCTGAATGAGAAACCAAGTTCATAGCTCACCAGTGTGCTAAACACTGTACGTGTATATGCATCAAGGGGGTTGAATTTAACAATTGACTAGGTATCACGCAGAAACAACCTTGAATATTCCCGTTACTTACAATAATATGAAAAAATGATATACACAAAACTTGCTGCGCTGCAGAAAGTTAGATACATTTGACCTCTCATGACCTTCCACGACAACTTGTTGAAATCGTTTCAACATCGGCTATTACATCGTGATAAAAAAAATATACCATTCTCTTAAAAAAAATAGAGCTGACCTTGGAATCTCCTCGATTCCTCCACCCTCATAAAAAAAAATTCTATCAAAATATATCCCCCTCTATACCGTGCAAATTTTATATCTAATATTTTTCCATATTATGACAAATAACGGGAATATTCAAATTGGACATAGATATTGCCCTACCCTGTATAGTGGAAAGAGGGAAGGAAATTTAAATTGCAGCGGAGTTTTATCACAATTTTTCTACTACAGATGACACGCTTTCAATTTGTGAAGCTAAAACGTGAAAATGATTGTCAGATAGATAAGTTTAAAATCAACGCATGTTACTCCACAGTGCAACAGCAGTAAGTAGACATAATGTGAGTGTGTAGAAAATTAGGGAGCAGCAATCTCGTGGAAGAACGAGCAATTAATTTCGTTTGTAGGTAGAAATTACGTTGTGATATATTGCAGTGAGTCTGCTGAATGACATATTAAACTACAAGTGATTATGAACGAGGTAAATGTCAATTGCATATAATGTGATGAACGTTTTCATGAAATTACGTCGCAATTTGCGCCTCCGGTTTTCCGATTTTATCTTTCACGATGGTTCTCAATTTGACGTACGCGGTGAAGCTATTGTAGGTACGCCATGAAGGTTTGAAACTTCACGTACGCAAAACTCATTATCAGCTGATGAAATTCATTAGTTATAAACAGTTGAAAATGACTTTAACATTTTCGAAAATACAAGAAACATGAACAGAAACAGGAACTCCTGCTATTTTCAAACAGACAGTAATAATTCTGTAGAATACGCCAACAACAGTTACAACTTTCACACAAGTCTGTTGGTACAGAGTACAGTGTTTCCCTGAAATGTAGCTATTTTGATATTCGGACGATAAGTCTGCGAGGGGGACCACCTTTTTGAGATATAGGTATACATTTACAAGTTGAACCTTTTTCAATCGATTTATAAATCAACCAAGGAGAGTGAAGGCTTCCAAAGGTAACTTTCGCAGTTTCACTTCTCTTGTCTCAATAGTAGCGAGACGTCGTAAATCTACCCCGTGTAGATAATCAACCCGCCATGATTCCTCTACACCCCTACAGTGGAAAAGGATAGTTACCGGGCCCTTTCCAAGACCCTTGCAAGTCCTCGCACTCAAATTATTATTTTCTTGGCGGAATATACGTGTATCATCCTCTATTAATTCGAAGGTGCATTGAACCCATTCCAAGAGCACTTGGAAAGGAGTTTGACTTTGGAAGAAAATAATCTTCTGAATACAATGGTAAGACCAATCAGTTCGACAGTCAAATCTTAGGGCAAACAGCCATCCTCAAATCACCAGTTCAACAAACTTTCCAAAGGTAGTTGGAATATAAATGTTATTTGAAACATTGCAATTTTATCTAGTATTCAGAAACTTACGGATAATTTAAATCTCCTCAATGTTCCAACATGGAAACTTCGATACCTAAAATATTAAAAAGGAAAATAAAGTTACGCTAACTTTACCGTTAAGATCTCGGCAAGTTACTTTATCATGACGTTTTTTTTTGAAATTTTCATTTATATGGATAAACATTATCATTGTCAAATATTAAATGAAGGGGAATTTAGATTACTTTGTCTCTCATTTTTTCTTTATAGATATTTATTCAAATTGTTTTCAGAGTATATTTCCAAGAGAAAGCTGTTCGAAGAAAGAATGTTTTGCACATTTAGGTATTAAAACTTGTGAACTTATAAATTGTTGGTTTACCCCTTATGTCACATCGATCGGTAATGTCTAGCAACGACGTGTTATAGTTAATAAATACGTTGAGAAACACAGTTGGTCGTGAGTTTTCGTACATGCCGGACGTTATATTATTATTCGATAAATACAATCCTTACGTTTATAAATATTGTGTCAATTCATTATGCCTCGCGGTAGTTACCAATAGTATAACAGTATTTATGTTATTTTGTGCTTCAATTGAGAATTTAATCGCATTCAATATTGTGCTCATGGAAAAACACTAATTAGAAATTAATTTTCAAGATTCTACTTAATTTATTACAACTCACTTTTGTGATTTTATTGAAAATGAGAGTAATTTCTAACTTCTAAAAATTGTAAAGTGAACGAATGAAGGTTTATGTAGTAAAGTAAATCAAAGTACAGCATTAAGATCCGATTAATTGGTTTTATCGATCTGATTTGCATTGTATCAAGGAAATTAAAGTTACTACTTTTTTTAATAATTGCAAGAATTATTCCTGCCTGCCATAAAATAAAAAATCCTTTTGAGTGTTGTAAAAGTTGACAAAATCGACACTCAAGTTATTTGATAGAAGCTTGTGATCGGCAATCTAAATTAATTTCAATTTTTGGGTTGCATTTTAAAAAAGGGGATAACTTTTTAGGCTGATTAATTGTTCATGTCTACCAACTATATACAGCGAAAAGGATGAAGATAGTAGAATTGTAATATTACTCGCGTGCACAATTAGTGATTCCGTTAAAATCATTACCTTCTTTTCTGGGAAAACGTAATTATGCTTTTTACCTTTGTTAGATGGAATTCTAGTTTCCTCAATTATGAAAAATATGAAATATCCTTAAAACTCTCATTGATAGTTGATCTATAATATTAAGTCGGATTGATTTTTATACATATTTACAGAAATGAACGTACAGGATTATTTCTATCCGCCTTAAAAGACTGACATAATTGAAAATACCACGTTTAGCACAAACAATAAAAGAAAATAAGAGGCGAAAGTAGTGAGAAAGGTAATCTAATACAATGCACTTTCTTAATCGTATTTACACAATGAAATAAACGTTTAGACGCAATCGCAGAAAAGATATTGGACCGCCATACGTTAGTCTTAATTAATTATATGCTTTGCAATGTTAATGTACATATTTAATTAAAAATAGTAATTAACGCTACATTTATCATATCAATTTACATAACAGTTCCTTACTTTTTCAAAGAATTAAAATATCTTTCAAAACGTATAGAATTCAATTGCTTAATCTTCTTGCTGTCCGAATTTCTCTCTTTTAAGATAATTATATGGAACAGATTTAAAAGAAAGTTAATGAAAAATTTAATCTTTATGCGAAGTTTATGTATATGATTAAAAAAATGTCAAATATTTTATTTGGTAATTACTGGTGAACATGATTGCGGCAAAATATAATATATTAATGGTATACAGCAAATTACATATATCCAAAGTCACGGACTGCGCTTGAAAGTACTTTTAACTGCGCACAAAATATAGGTAGTGACATTGATAAAAAAACTCAACAGTATTATTTATATATTGTTACGTATTATTGACTTACGTCTCCTCAAACATTGACCTTAAAGTGGCTGCTAACTACACTTTTCTGTTATACACAAGGTCGTATTGGCAGCAAGTTGTCAGCAAGCTTCATGAAAAATAAAAGGAACTTTCTGTACTGAACTATACTGAATTCTGAATTAGATAATAAATAAAAGTTTGATTTATTAATAAAACTTCTTTTTAAATTCTATTCAATTTATAATTTTACCGGGCAGGAAAAAGTACGAAAAGGGTAGTTTAGGATACTTAAGTTTTGGACAACAAGAGATCTATTGCTTTAATTTCTTAAGAAGATTCTGAAAACCATCGAAAACCATAATTTCTACTCATAGCTATATGACTAATTTCATAAGTTTCCCTTGGGTTGTTAATGTCAAGCCTTAAACACTATTAATTAAGGAAGGTTAAGCAGAATTAAACAGAGAAGGATAGAATGAAAATTAATTGGAAAAATAGCTAAGGGTTCGTGTTAACGGGTAATTATATACTACGCCGCTCTTTAGCATATCGCAGCTATTCCAAAGTGCTTCAAAGTACTTTGCAATACTGCACAGAAAGAGTTTAAACTCTTTTACAACCTCTATTTAAAATATATGCTTATAATGATGTTACTTTTGAAATTATTAAATTGCAACTATCAGTGCGTTTTTTATGCTTGTTGCAAGCCATACTCAGAATCAACAGCCATTTAGAAAAATATAAATAGTACCTTTAATAACAATTAATTACACCTCTCAGAACGAAGCAAATTGATCCATTTCGCAACGAAGTTAATTTTCCGCGTCATCATCCTATTTCTACTTCCACTTCCTTGTTACCTTTCCAAGGATATATATATATTACAAATCCGTAGAACTGGAGCAACTATTCCATCGATCAATTTGTAAGAACGTTAGCCAAAAAATTTTATTGATCACGAAGCCTCGTTAACGCATTACACGCTTTTATTATTGAAAATTTTTAGTGTAAGCCTTTGATATTGTATTAAGATTCGGTTAAAAAAGAAATGGAATATCTAATTTGATGACGTGAATTAAACTAACAATAAGTGATGGTTGTCGTCTGGCTCCGCAAGGATTAGAATAAATAACAATAACAAACACGCGCATTAATGATTAATATATAATAATAAATAGTATATATATTGAGTAAATAATATGAAAGAAATGGAATGCAAACTAAAATACTAAATAACTAAAGAATCAAAAGTATCTAACGATGTCTAAAAAAAATTTGTGTCTAACTGGTTCTCTAAAATGAATCTGTTCTAAAAACTTGTATTGTAAAGCGCAACCTCTTGAGATGACGATCTCCTCCACTTCTTTCCTATGTCAAACATCTTTATGCGTACTATACCACATATACTCGACCAGCACTTCATATTGGACGGTATCAATCATGAAAGTACATATTCATTCTACAGCACGTACTGTATTTTGAAACTATAAATTACACAAACCTCATTAAAACTTTTAGTAACATCAGCTGCAACGTGTTCCTCTGCCAATGTGTACTGTGATCACGTTATATGTAGTTTATAAGTAAATGGTAAATTAAACTGGGAATTCAGTGTTTATGTTATTTAAATTACTGAATGTCACCAGTTAACCCTTTCGCTACGGAGTGCTTTTCCGCGAGTGCGCTAACACGGTACGGAGCAATCCCGGCGCGAAGCGACTTATTTCGCTGCTAGTAGAATGTACCATTTAATGATTTGTGACGTAATATAAATAATTAATTCGACATTACAATGAATATAACATATAAAAGGTAAACACTTATGGTATATAAAAAATATCTAATTACAAAATATGGTCTAATATTTAATATTGATATAACTTCGTGTGACATTTTGACGGGTGACTATAGTCGCCGCCCGTACGTAGCGAGAGTCAGGCGTTGGCTGACTATAGTCACCGCTCGTAGCAAAAGGGTTAATAACAAAATATATTTTCATTCCAAACTGCAAGCTTACATTCTCACATATGGCGTATATTTCATTTTTTTAATGCAGATCTGCAGTTTAAATAGACCATTCAATCCATTTCTCTCGATTTGGATTTATCCTCTCTGAAATGCAGTTCTGTTTGTTTTACACATCTATTCATAACTCAAAAATTCGATTCCCATGGGGAACTTCCGGTGGAATAACAAATATTGGCATAATCAATGCAACATGCTCTATTTCAGAATCTGGAAGCAGTTAGCGTATGTGACTGTCGCGTATTCCCAAAACAGTGCCCCATGGACGTGACGATTCGAGATAAAGCAAACAATATCCGAGTAGATTGGGACACAATAGGAAGAAATATGATAAACTATTCCGAAAACAACGTTTAAAATATATTGCAAATGATTTAGGCAACATACTCCAAAATTGAATTATTTTTTCATGAGAATATTCAAATTTTCCTTTTCGGGGTATTCTCGTTCAATTACTACTAAAACCATCAAGATGATCGGTTCCAAAAGATGTACAGTAAATATTCCACGTCTATCTTATAAAACAAAAATTACTTAACTGATCATCTTTTTTAACCTCTTGATTCTATTTTTCCCAAATACTTATTTAATGTATTTAACACTAGAACTACCAAACCAGTCAAAATGACTGGAACACAACTTTTTCCAAAAATCCTCCAAGTTTATAGAAAAGTCGTAGAATAAATATTCTACGTCCATTTCAAAAAACATAAATCGTCGAATCGATCATCGTTTCCGACTCTTGATCCCTCCTTCTTCAAAGTAATTATTTAATATATTGAAATATGATAGATTTAACGCCGGTAGTTCTAGTGTTAAATGTAGTAAATATAAAGCCGGCAGTTTTAGTGTTAAATCGGTAACATTTGCACTTGAATTTTTGTCGTTCTTATTGTAATTGTTTTAAACTGTATTGTAAATTTCTTTGATTCAAGAAGTTCGTAACAAATGTACTATATGTGGTTATACCTAAGGTAAAAGATATTCTCACATTTTTTGAATTAATTATTAAATCATTCTGAAAGTAGTAACATATTCATTGTTATTCCTATTTACAACTTTACCACGTTTTCGAAAAGACTCAATTTCGAAAATTGGTACTAACAATTTGTGCAATATAACGAACACATGTATAAATTAATTGGTTCTTAGAGAAGAATAAAATATATGAACAATAAATAATATTTCTAACAATAAGTTACAACTATTTATTTTCGCCTGAAAAAAATCAGAATAAAATTAAAATAAACAACATCAGGTGTTTTCAAAATGCTAAGATTTTTTAATATATTCTTTGTGCATTTTCTGTGTACTGTTTTTATCCATCAAAATTGAAATTACACACTAGCTCCTTTAACTTCATCTTACGATTAACGTAATATTCACACAAATACTGTTTTTGATTTTGGATTTAAACTGTATGGCATAGATCACACAATTGAAATCACTTTGATAACTTCACAAATTCTACATTCTCCAAAATTCAGCTAAAGAACAGGTAGATTGAAAACCATTTTCCCCCTTTCAAAAGAAAATTGAAGCTCTAATCGTAACAAAGATATAGTTTCATTTTCATAATTCTGTCGATATTGTAAAAATCCGTGATTTTTTATTGTCATCATTTTTTCGTAATTTTTCCAAGTACGAAAGAAGCTAACAGGAATATCACTAATGTTTAACAATTAAAGACTACTTAAAAATCAAATTGTTTAACACAATTCATCATGAAACATTATTACCTGTAATTTACATTATGCGAAAGACTTCGGTTTTCACTTAAAATTGTTATAACACTTTTAAGAGTAAGTAGTTAAAAGTTCTTGGGATAATGTATAAACAGGGGTAAATATTTTGAAAATATAAAAAATCAATACTATCTTATTTCCGGGTTAAATAGATAAATTGAAATTATATTTTACAGAAATCACAACATTTGACAAAGACCGCAAAATATCCAGTATCCTATATACACCTTTTATTTTTTATTTAAATTGCACTTTCTAAATTTACAAAGTAGAAGAAACGCCAGATTCGCATGCATGTAATCGAAGCATTTATTTTTGTGCACCGGAACAAAAATGCATGGACGTTTCTATTTATTTCAAAAAGAGTATTTTTTCTATTTCTTTTTATAAGGAGTTGGGTAATCTGTTAGAATGCTACCGGTAGAAAGAATTGACCCAGGACCACCAAGAATTCCACCCTTATTCGCTAGCCATCCATTCCCGCCAAAAAATCCAGCAGGTTCGAGTCTATTCGTGTAAAATCCTGCGTCATTTACTCCTACAATTTGCAACAAACCGTTTGCGGCCCCAGATTGCTTGCTTTTTATATCGTCCCTTATCTGCAGTCCGAAATTGTTAAGGGCTTCTTTCAGTTGGACAATGCGATCTTGGAGAAAAGATTGCGGCGAAAATTGGATGTTTTGCGTCAAAGGCGTCAGAAACCAGGAAAGTGGTCCGGGTTTGATCGTAGTATATACATCGGGCTAGTGTAACGATAAAATTATTATTTACAAAACATACAGCTTTTTTATGATTCGGTATTAAGTTCCACAAAGCCAAAATGTAAGATCAAAATGGAATGCTATTCATGATAATACAATACAGGCTGCGGCGGAATACAATTACAAACGGACACGAAGTGATTCCTTATGAAAAAAATAACAACAAGATATGGAGGAACTTTTTAAATTTAAGGCTTTGTTTTCGAGAATATTGAGTTTGAGATATAGTTCTGGAAAAAATATTTGATACGCATCTTTCTTATTGGCTATCGTCTCTATCGAGGGGGAGAAAATACCCCTCAAAGTTTAAAGTTGAAAATGCATTTCTTGAGATAGCTCTGTATCTAGAGGACATAAGAATTTTTTTTTAAATAATTTATTTAAATAATGTATTCAAGAAATGAATTTTCAAGCTCGATTCTCTCGAAAACTAAGCCTGAAATGAAGAAATGTTATTCCGTATTTTATACTTATTTTTTCATACGGAATCACTCCGTGCCCGCCTGTACGTACAAGTTCTTCCGCCACAACTTGTATAATTTACGAAGATGATTGAATTTGTCCGTGACACAAATTGGATTTGTCCTTATGACAAAAATGAAACCTCCCTTTTCAAATATTCGAAGGAACTATTTTAAAAATTAGGTGATAATTCAACAGCTGATATAGGGTTTACGAATGGCAGTAACGACGAGTTTTAACCCTTTTAGTGCCGAATGCCGCTTTGTCACCGTTAGCAACACTCCTAACTCCGATCATTATGGGATTATTATTTAGTTTGCTCATATGATATTAGAAGTTTTATTGAAAATAATTGAGAATAGACAAGTTATGCTTCATATTACGTTATTCTGTATTAAACTATGACCAAATGATGATTCTTTTTATGTCTAACTACTGTCTACAATCAGTAACCAACTTGTTCATTTTTCCTAACAATGTTAGATAAATATTAGCCCTACCATTTTCAATGGATATTGAAATAGATTTGTAATTAATTTAATAAATTTTTCCAGTCGGCACTAAAATGGTTAAGCATGCAAACGAAACGATACATATTACTGAATGCATTAAAGCTGTAAAATATTTCACTAATTAATAACAAGCAATATAAATACAAGCGACACCTATGGCACAATTACAAATTATCATCAAATTCGCTTTTAAAGGAATCATTTGACTTAATAAATTCCAATCATTAAATTGTTCATATTACACCATACTGGCATTGATAACACATATTTCGTTCACGCTAAAACTTAATAAAAATAAAATAAATATAAAGTAAACAATGTACCAAAAACTTCTACATGAAAAATAGGAAAATTATTTAGAATGAATCGTATAAAATTACGTGAGATTTAAAAAAAATATATAACCAGAAACGAAAGTTGTGGAACTTACATTTTTAGTCGTTTTATCGTTATTTGTAACGGGACCAATCGCTGTTGATGTTTGTGCGTCGACAATATCCGAGTCATTTAGCGTATCAGAAAGTTGCTTGGCATTAATGGCTGACTTACTTGCATCGTTTTGCACTTTTCGATCGATTTTGTATGTCGATTTTTCGTTCGAGCGATCCACTGGACTCGCATATACATCAATGAACTGTAAATCGGACAAGAAAGAACGGATAAACTTCATATAACGAATCTGATAGTACAAAATTAATTGCATATAATCCGATTCCGCGGTTCGATAATATAGCGTATTTTCTTGTGCTGTTAAATCCATTGAAAAGTTAAATTAAATGTAGATTTAATTGAAAACTGAAATGGCATGTTCAAATACTTGAAACTAAATTAACAGATGTACATATATTATCATTATTCCAGCAATTTATTATAATGATAATATATTTAACACTAAAACTGTCACGCCGGTCAAAATGACCGGTCCCAATTTTTTCTAAAAATTTCTGTAATTCATAGAGGAGCCATACGGTAAATATTCCACGTCTGTCTTATGCAACAAAAATTACTTAACTGATCATTTCTTTCACATCCGGACTCCTCTTTTTCCAAGTACTCGTTTAGTACATTTTAATATAATAGATTTAAAGCAGGTAGTTATATTGTCAAACATAGAGAAATGAGAAACGCAAAACACGGCAGTATCGTTTCAGTACTAACATAGTCATCGAAGCAGAGACATATTTTTTCAAAGTCGTGATGAAGTTTTAATGACCCGCAATTGTATCAAAGAACTATGCTAAATCAATCTAATACTTCGGCCATGAAAATTTCATTTTCCTTCTTTAGAAAAAATAAAGCCTTACATAACGCAAAGTGAAGTCTTATCTCAAAAAGAGATTTAAATAAATAACTTACTTTAATATCACGTAATTTCAAAATAACTCATATTAAGACACACTATTTAATAATTAGCAAACAGTAATATTAAAAAAAATAATATTTGTGAAGTTGTAATTCAAACGCAAACGATAGCGCTTTGGCAATTGACAGTATGACTTTTAAAATTAATTTAGTCGACAATTTCTTTAACGAAAACCGCCTCTCTAAAACTTTTATCGGAGACAACAAACTCCCGGGTATAATAAATTTCGAAATTAAATTATAATATTAAATAGTTTTCAACATGTTTAAGACCTCCATACAACCACATAATTAGAAAATCAACAAGATTATTGATTATAATCTGGTGTACTGTCAAGCTAGCAGACTTCAAAGGAACGTACCGATCATATTTATAGTTAACATTCAAAAAATACATATTCTTACTGCTACAAATTAATATTTGATAATTGCTATGTATTTCTAAACCTAATCAGTCCTTCATTTATCGTAAAACACTCATTTATTAATGTCTACTAACGTATCCAGCAAATATACTTCTTTAAAAGTTGATGATTCCCACGCAATACTTTTTTTAACAACCAACAATTCTTACCACAAAAACGAACACCAAAACTGACTTTAATAACATCGCCGTTAAAATTTAAATTCCTTTAATAAATATATCGATTCTTGCTGGCAGTTAAGGTGCAACCATGTGAAGCACTAGGGAGACTGCAAGCTGAATATATAGTACTTCCTATAGATAACATTTAAGTTTATCATATGAGGGTACCCACATGTATGGCAGATATGAAAAAAATTGCCAAATTGTACATATACCCCGTGAGGATGGAAAATACTGAACCGAAACTATCAATGGTGCATGTATTTCATATCTCAAAGTGAAACTAAAACTTCTTGAAGTTTTAGTGACTAAAGTATTTCATTTATGTAATTAAATGTCTGGGTGCAATAATCATTTTGTACCCTGACATCACAAGATGAAATAACTCAATGGATTATTATTCTTAATTTGTTTAGTGTTGAGTAAAACTGGAATTCAGTAGTTCGTAACCCACCTGAAAGCGTAAGTCCTAGGCGGAACGATCATAGTAATTTAAGTCACAAATATAAAAAAGACAGAAAAGAATCTTTGATTACTTTTAACAGGTGTAACTCAAAATTCGATAGCAGGGTATATTAACTTAAAATTTGGCTATAATATTGACTGGTTGTATTGTTTTTACTGAAAAGTAAGTACTGCTATATTTGAACAGAATGTAAAATTTATTAAGATCGATAGATTTTATGTAATTATGTTATGACGGTGGATAGCAGCTACTAATAAAATTTACGTAAAACATTAATGCCCAGGTAAAATTTATATGTACCAACTCAAGTTGGAATACCTCAATTGTTTCGACTATTCAAAGTAAGATAGAGATTTTTAAAAATTGAAAATGAGGTTTGCTACGGGAGTTGTTTAGTTTCTTTATTTCTAGCGTACAGTTTGTAAAGAATTGGTGTATAAAACCAATAGACGGAATAAAAATTGAATGACTTTTTAACGAGGAGACGAAGAGTATTTGAAAACATAAACTTTTGATGTGACACCAATTTTGAAAGCTATAGTTTTCATAACGACCTATGAAAACGACAATAAAAACGAAGTTATCAACCAAATATGAAAAAAGTGGATATTAAAATTTATTTAAAAGTACCTCACTTATTATATAGAGTAATTATGAAGTATTACTAATAAACTTTAACCAATAATAACGTAGACCTTCTCAATTGATTTATATTGCAATATCAATTTTATATAGAAAATTTCATAACGAGTATTTTAAAGTAGAATTATGTAATTATAAGCTGTAGCTAATAAATGGCTCATTGTTAGATCGAAAGTAGAACATCTCCATTTATCAATGAAATTAGCGTAAAATGTTTCACTCGCTATTTTAACTTGCAAATGCTGCAGTATAATATAGAATTAGCATAATTTCCATATCCATTTGAACTTGGCACTAATAAATTTTCTTGCACGTTAATTGTACTGTACATATTTTTTAAGCGAGAACAATGTTTAACAATGAACACATAATAAATCGATAATAAAACATTTAAATACAATGTACATCCAATGATTATTGTATTCCGAAGTTACTTTTCTTTAGCTGAAAATCCATTAAGATTATTTATATTATGCATAAAGTATGTAATTGTTAATATTAAAAAGTTTTCACTTAGATTTTACAGAAATATCTGTTTTTAATTTTATTAATAAAAATTCAAATACTGATTTAATATATTTGGAATGGTTATTTTACAAGGAATTTGAAATTTTACCACTGACATATGAGAGTCAGGTCTCCCTCACTTGAATGATTGTCAATTGAGCTGTTCAGTGCACAAATCGATTAACTCCACTTTTTGAATTTTTTTAAATTTAAGTCTCAGAGCACTTGATTGAATCCTAAGTTTTTATGTTTAGAATCAATTTTTGTAATAATAACGATTAACACCATTAAATGACGAAGTTTGTTCGGCCATCGAATAATAAATAATTGAATTCAGAAGTCAATCTAATTAATTCCAAGGCTATTCCACCTTATCCATTTTGTACTTCGTTACAGGAAAGCTAACTGCGATTGTGTATTCTACAATACTTATTTGTATTTATACTTTGAAGAGAATTTTGAAAAGGAGTGTATACTATTTCATTACGTTTCTCCACTTTAGGTTTTATGGAGTTAGTCGATTTGTGCACTGAACGGCTCAATTAAATGAAACACATGTCAGTGTATTGTGTTAAGTTTACAAGAGATATTCTGCACGTGTAAGATTAGTAAAAGAAGATTTTTCCTGCTTAATAATGCCTACAATATTACAATCAATTTTTCTTACTTTAAAAATTTCGATTTTGGTGTAAATAAAATTACTAAGTACCATTAGGTATCTCCATACTACCTAACCCAGGCCAAACCAAGACCGTTTAAAATTCATTCAAAATAGTTGAAAATATATCATTTATTAACAAAATAAAAGTTCTGCATTAAAAATTAAATATTTATAAGCTTTGTAAAGTAAATCGTCCAAGATTGTGACCAAGATTTCGTGTTTAAGTAGAAATTAAGCTTCGCGACGAAGGAGATTCAACGGCGGGAAGTTATTTCCTCTTTATGTCTATTGATTTAGTTGTTCATTACCTCATATATGTGTATAGAATAATAAAGTGACTGTATTGTGCTACTGTTATGGGAATGTAACTTGGAGATATTAGAAAGATGGTCTTAATGATGAAGCCGCCACCGCGTTAGTAAAGGGGATGAGAATGTCACCTCAACGGGATCCATCGACGTTCAGGACCCGTGAAAGTATTATACGTAAAGTGGAGGAACGGAAAGAAGGCAGCTGAGACGGAAGGGGAGATTGCTCTCGCACCGCCTATCCCCGCCATGTCGGTCCTGGCAAACTGAGATCGACGAATGACAACCGAAAATAAAACACTACTTTCGTTGTTCACATGACAATGCAACGAATGGCGGGTCTCTCTTGCCAATAGCGCGTCAAAATGGAAAATGCGTGAGGGAGAGGGATGTCCCTATCCGTCGGGCGAATCAGAGCAAATTACCCCTCAGCTGCCAAGTTAGCATTCCAGCATTATAGCTACAGCACTGACAAGCTTGGTTCGACGAGCGATGACGTCGTAGTGGGAAAACGGTCGGCACACGTTGTTGACGGATATTTTCTTAAATTGTGCGCAAGGGAAAACAGTTATGACATTTTTCGCCGATAGTTTTTTCTTCGCAAATGTCCGCAGAATTCAATATTCTGTAGTAAAAGTGTGCTAGCAACAGTACTGGACGTGAAAAAGCACAGTTAATGCGTAGAAAGTTCACGAATCCGTTGGTTATTAAACTATGGCAGTTATTTACTACCATTAACACTAGATTTACGGGCGTGAAATCTGTTACATTGCAATATATTAAATAAGGACTTTGGGAAAAGAGGGATCAAACGTCAAAGATGGTAATTTGTTAAGTCATTATTGTATTATAAAATACATGTGAAATATCTACTGTCCAGCTTCTCTGTAAATTGAAGAAATGTTTATAAAACAAGTAGGAACCCGTCAATTTTACGGCTTCCGTAAATCTAGTGTTAAAGAGCACGGAATATTATAACAGCTCACGTTTTTACAAAACCTGATGTTTTTCGAAAACAAGGGGCGATAGATAAATTCCGTTGGATTCGTGTTCAGGACGATGATCACTATAAGAATCACCCAGTGGCTATTGGATAACAATAATGGTGTAAGACAATGTAATCTGATCTTCTTCTTCAAACACTTAAAGAAGGTCTGCTTTACAACCAAGTTAATTAAAATTCACATTATCAGAATTAGTTAGTTCCAGTAATGGATTTGTATGAAATTACAATAACATGGAAGCTGACATTTAAAACAATAAATTCAGTGTGTACGCAAATATTTGTTTCTCTTGTCGCTTAGCAAAAGCCAACGTGGCTTGAAGAAGATGTAGAAATTTAACAAAGAGTATGAATGACATTTTTAAATGAGGCTGAACGCAATGAGTGCGAGAAATGATTTTGCTTTAGATATTTTAATAAAGGCATACGGATTTTAAACGATCTGGAAAGTCAAATGATTTCAAAACCATAAATCCTGTTGCACAGAAAAGCCCCGAAACTATCTCGAAACCGGTCGACCTTTTTGCATTTGAACTGAACAAAGTCCCACAACCGATTCGCCTTGAAAATGTCGTCTTCGTTTAAAATCATGGAATTCTGGTCCTTTTTTTCTTTCACTCGTAAAGCCGCTGCAGAGGCCTTGTACAAGGTCGTAGTCTTCCGAGAAGAGAAAGATCGAAGTACATTTTTGTTGTATTATACGTTTACGTTAATCTTCTGTATCTCGAACAGCATATAAAGGACCGTAATACAAAGACATTGCTTCCACCAATGACGCAGAGCCATAAAATAGAATTATCCTATTATTGGAAACATTTAATATTAATGCAAGATCTGCCACGGCGATCAAAATGATGGGTTTCAGTTTTACTAAACAAACTCAAGCTTATTAAGTTTGATGTAACTAGTTTGACTTTCTACATCTATATTGCAAAATATAAATGATGAAATAGATACATTTTTTTCTCTTCTGTTTTATCCAGTATATATTATCTGAACATATCAAATTCCTTGTATTTTTACTGTTAAATATTGTAAATATATGGGAGATTTATTTTTCCTTTCTCTCTCCTACTTGTTATGTCTATATATGCTAAACGATCAACAGATATTTTTAGTGGTAAATATTGTGATTTTTATATGTAACATATATCTATTCAGTTATCATGTCAAATACAGTAAAAACTGGTGTTGTGTATAAATAATTTTTTCCTCTTATTTATACAACTACAAATAAACTTGCATACTTGGTCGAAGTAGTTAGATACAACAATGACTTACAGTTATCTTTTAAAAGACATATTGTAATTAATTATTAATATCTGCACTTTGATATTGGAGGCCAGTACAATCGTTATTGTCTTACCGAGAGAATAAAATATACAGCGGAATATATTATTACAGATTATTATGGATTAATACTACGAAATAAAGTATATTTTCATTATGTATTCAATTGTCTTTCAAAGTTGATATAATTTTGTAATATAAACATACATGTTTTAATCTTTTAATACATATTTTATATGAATGCTTGCTGTAACAATTATCTACCAGAATTCATAAATTTAATATTTAAAACGAAAATTGTGTTTTTAGACCAACACAAGACGGAAATTACCAATTATTACATATAGGCTTCTTCGCTTACGGAAGAATTGTTAAAAACGAAGGAATTACAAATGTTGAAACTTTAAATCATTATTCAAATTTTCTACTTAAAACTTTTGAAACATACAATATACCATTTCAATAAATCGAAATTCGCAATACCTTATCCAAAGTTTTCTTTACATACTTCCCGGAGGCCAAGTAAAATTCTTCTTTAAATGAAGAGACTGTGGGCCTTTATAGAAATTTCAAATTTTCCAAACCCAGTAAGAGAAATAGAACTTAAGCAAAGATTTATTTGCTCGCTAAACGTTATAATAAGTATCGTACTTTTAACATTTCATTTGTTCTGTATATTAAACACGTTCTATATATTTTTAGAGTTTTAACTTCAACATAAAACTACCAAGGCGGTCAAAATGACCAATTGCCAATTTTATCTCAAAATTGCCCAAATTGATAGGGGACCCATGCAGTAAATGTTACACTCCTATCGTACAAAACCTAAGTCACTTAATTGATCATCCTTTTCAGCTCTTGATTTCTCTTTTTCCAAAGTACTTATTCGGTATATTTAAATATAATAGATAAACACGCCCAGTTCGAGTGTTAAATTCCCCATAAAGCCATAAAACTCCACAATCAAATTCCAATCTGCAGTGAAAACATAGTCTTTCGTTTTACAGAATTAGAAGAAATAAATTCTAATTGTCAGAATTATTCGAATGACCTTCGCCATAATAAATTGACTGCATATTAACACTAGAACTACCAAACCAGTCAAAATGACTGGTACACAATTTTTTCCAAAAATTCTCTAAGATTATAGGCGAGTTACAGAATAGATATTCTACGTCCATCTCATAAAACATAAATTACCGAATCGATTATCTTTTCCACCTCTGAATTCCCCTTTTTTCAAAGTACTTATTTAATATATTTAAATATAACAGATTTAACGCCGGTAGTTCTAGTGTTAAATTCCTTGTATTACTCGGATCACATAAAATCAAGGTTTGACCTAGGTGCATACCGGAAGAGCATTATTCTCTTATGTGAAAGCACGTATGGCATACTGATCGCAATTTAATTTACGTGTCACGACACGATCCGACTTGCGCGACGCACCTCAATGGCGTGACAGGGCAAACGTATCTCTTTCTTCCTCGTCACGCAATTAACACTCCTGCGGGTCTCCCTGTTTGCGTATGCGATCGTAGAATATAGGTGTGCGATGTCGAGGACGACCTGAAACCGTTACGAGACTTTTCGAGACCAGTTTTGTCCCGACACTCGCCACCGTCAAACCTTGATTCTGACGTGGAAAATCAAACAGATTCGTATCCCCGCGGCGGTCCGCGACGATCTCTTTCGAACAAATCAATTAATCCAACGTTCTAACCGAAATACGGAATTCGAAGGCGGTACTTCTTGCTGCGGATGATATCGATAGAATTTAGATTAAACGCATGTTTAATTCATGCTTTAAACGTAACACGATTCATAGACGGGCTATACGGTCGACGATAAGTCAAAGCAAACGGCAGAATTCGAAACGTGGCTATCGTGAAATATAGTGATCGTCGATTTACGGTTTGCCAGCCGGAAGCATTTACGGGAAAGAGACTCTGTGTGGAATAAAATATCTGATACCGTACGTGCAAGTATTGAGTAAGAAGTGAGACATCTGAAGCGGGATATAGCGATAAGCTGAGTTAGAGTCCATGATGAAATCGATCTGCAGCTTTTTTGTTCTATTTATTCTTCGGGAGGTAAGCGTCAAGGATCTTCATGATTGTAATTAAGCTATTTTAACAATGTGAGACTATTGACTTTGTGTTTTCTGGGATAAATGCGTATCGGAGCAGAAGTCCTGATGAAATGCCGAAATTCATATATTAACATAAGTAATTAAGTCATTTTGACAATGTGAGTGACTATGACAATGTGACTACTGAGTTTTTGTTTTCTACGATAAGTAGATGTCGAAGTAAAACGTTTGATGAAATGCCAAAATGAACATGTTAACATAGGTGACGGTATTTTAAATAACAATGTATTAGGTTGGTAGGAAAGTAATGTCGGTTTTCAAACTTTATCTTCACATACACATGTTGAGAATGGGAATAAGATTTTTTAATCAAAATAAGTTCCACTACAACTTACACATTTTTCCCAACGAGAAACAAGGCTTTTAATACTTTTTTTCTAAAATGATATAAGAAGACAAACATATTAAAATGGACAGCTATCCCAAAATTAAGCGCCAAAGTTTGAAAACTCGAAAACCGACATTAATTTCTTACCAACCTAATACAAGCGGACACGAAGTGATTCCTTATGAATAAATATGGAGCAAAATTTTCTCATTTAAGGATTAGTTTTCGAGAAAATCGAGCTTGAAAATTCATATTTTGAATACATTATTTAAATAAATAAATTTATGCAACTTTTATCATGCAACTAAATTATCTGTTAAGGAACACGCATTTAAAGAAAAAAATTCTTGTCCTCTAGTTACAAAGCTATCCCAAGAAATGCATTTTCAACCTTAAACTTTGAGGGGTATTTTCACCCCTTCGATAGAGACGATAGCCAATAAAAAAGATGCGTATCAAATATTTTTTCGAGAATTATATCTCTCGAAGTTTCATCAATATCGGCGTGTACAGATTTCATATGTTGTCCTCTCACCTGTACCGGCATATGTACCCGTCGAATTTTCAAACTCGATTTCCTTCGAAAACTAAATCTCAAATAGTAAACAATTTTCTTCTATATTCTGTTCTTATTTTTTTATAAGAAATCATTTTGCGGTCGCTCGTAAATGTTATTCCTTCGCGCCCTATATAAAGTAATAATTAAATGCATGTGTTATTATTTTGAAAGTGGAAGCATGTAATATTTGCTCATTAATGAAAACGTAATGAGATCGTAGGTCATAGTTACCAATCGAAGTTTGAACAGTAATATTTGCGTAACAATCTGACACAAATAATAATTATTTTGAAAGACAAATTTGGTTAATTATTAATTAACGTGAATTTAAATATTCAATCTTTAAAAACGGGCAGACAAATAAACAGACAGAAAATAATTAAAATATACGAAAAAGAATATTTTTCCACCTAAAGAAACGCATTGATTTGTTAAATTGATTTTTCAACGTATTGTTTGTTCCCGTTAAGTAGCATTGAAATTCGAGTAATACAAAATTAATTCACCATTTCGTAGATTTTAGTCGATAATGCAATTAATTCGGATAAACACGCTGTGTACGATGTGTTTATACGAAGTGATATCCAATAAATTGGAAAATACGTTCATACCATTACTAATTCAAACCGTGGCTGACCAGCTCGCGCCCAGCCTTAAAATAGATTTTCAGATCGATAACACGCGAGATGTATTCTATAAAGAATTCGTGTTTAGAAAAAGGTCAAAGATTCGTATTAAACCTTGGCGCAAACGTTAATTATAATTTGTTGTTTCAGGCTATCAGTGGAGTCGTTAGGAAGCCGCCTGCTTTTTCCACACCCGTCTACTTAGATTCGTATCTACCAGCAGCCATGCAGGTAAGTCGCACGTTTAATTAAATGAAACGTTATCGCGTGCCCTTTATCGTTCTGCATATGTACCTCCTTGTTGTGTAACCGCAAGAAAAGCGCTTTTGCGCAAAATTACACATATGAATATCTTTAATCCTTTCACATCTAACTGTATTCACCCTTTAGGAATCCTTTAACACTAAACCTACCGGCTTTATATCTGCTATATTGAAATATACGAAATATGTACTTTGGAAAATGAGATTTGAAGAGGTGAAAAAGATGGTCGGTTAAGTAATGTTTGTTTTATACGATAGACCTAAAATATTTACTGAATGGCTGCCCAATCAATTTGGGGAATTTTTAGAAAAAAATCAGAAAGCGGTCATTTGACCACCATAGTAGGTTTAGTGTTAAGATGGCACACAAACAAATGTGGTCCTTTGCAAACTCCGTTTACTGCTAGCTTGAATAACTTCAAAAATTTTACATCAATCTTCTATAGCCCTGACCGCCATAGTTGCAAGGTCAACGTGTTTACGGGGATGTACGGTGTTTTTAAATTTTACCATCTCTGTTGCCATAAGTGTAGAGGAGTTTTTCAACACGACGAAAAGGAGGATAGTTCATTCAACGTGGATGGAGAGAGAATCTCTTTCTTTTTCTTTCAACGATAAACAACAACGATTAAATGCAATAACAAAATGCACAGAATAATCGAAAATTACAGCTATGAATTCCGACGACACAATACAACACGATAAAACTAAACATTCTTTGCAACTAACAACTAATTCGACACAACTCAACTCGACAACTCTCAACTCACAACTGAAACTCCTTCTGACAACTAAACTCTGAACCCCATACCTTTAAACATACGCCTATTTATAAACGACCATACATCTTTCTTGCTCACCCGTTCACTCTCTCGCACTCGCAAACTCTACCTTTTAGAATATTCGGGACCTTGGGGGAGAAAGCGATCGGCCAGCTAACCGAAACTGACCCAACCCCACTTTTACCCTCGCAATGCTTTGTCCTTCTTATAACTACACAGTGCAAATATTGGGTTGGCAAGAAAGTAATTTCGGTTTTGTAATATGAAATTAAACTCAATTTTTTTTAACAAAGAATGAAGTTTAGTCAATTATACATTTTCCATTTTGTTCCATGACCTTTTGCCATCTTTTAGACCAATTTATGATTCCGCTCTCATAGAAATGCTGGTTCTTATCAGCAAAAAACAGAACCTGTTGCGATATTAGGCTAAAAATTTGAATTAATCGTTTGGATCCTCGGAGGCAGCTCGAAGTACGCAACACCTTTGTAATCCCACCAAATTGACAGCATAATTTATTTTTGATACAATTCAGCTTTCGATGTGGTTTGTATAAAAGCTAATGACAAAGAAAAATATGTCGAAAATGTTCATTTTTGCACTCCATATTAAAATTCACGCTAAACTAACAATTGCAAACAAAATGAAGCACAATTTGTTTCCAAATCCTGCCAAACATGACAACATTCAATTTTCAAAAGCAAAAAATGATAACATTGTCAGAAGTCTTTCAAAACAAACGTAACGTTAGCTATCGCCGAAAACCGAAATTACTTTCTTGCCAACCCAATATTTTGCGTCACTACACAAGTATTTAAAACAGTGTATAGAGAAGTGTTATTTCACTAATAAATCGGGAAGTACTACCCTAATGGCATTGTATCCTCTCAGATATGACGATACGTTTAAAAGGTCAACACGTAGGTGGCAAATTGTCTTTTTTAATAAACGTCACTAATCCAATATCGACTTGAACTCCGCTTCAAACGCGTCATCCGTTACGGATACTTTTGTTAAGCCCTACAGCCTTAATATTGCCAGGTTTATTATACGGATCTCGAGGTAATCTAGGTGGATCGACAACATTTTTTGAGAGTTAATTAGTTTCTTGGACACACTATAATTTGCCTTCCGTCCTTCGGTGGGCCGGCAATCCACGAGTTTCAATTTAACTTCGTTTTCTAATTTACTCTCGGTAGTAATTGCCGTATAACAAACCGGAACCATTAGCAAGGATTAGCAATACAGCCCTAGAGGCTATTATCCCTGCAAGGCATTGTTTACCAGCGCAAACTGCACGGACGCAAGGCACTTTCAGCCCTCGCCTTCAAGCACGGTTATTTAGTAAAGGGTCTTTCGATTCCTCGAAATTTCCCTAGGGTTACCGATGCTCCTACAATTTAACCTTATGAACAGACACCTTCGAACGAAGGCGTCAACCCACACCCATCAAGAATAAGACCTTCTAAAAACACTTTGGATAAAGAATTGTGGGTGGCGGTGAGATCCTACACTGTACTATATAACGCAGTACATTGTTATAGAATTTTAGTCAATGAGTTAGCCTAGCCTAAGTCTAAGTTAAACTCACAGACTTCATAATCTGAGATGCCGAGTCTGCTAATCTCATTCTGACTCTTCTGATACTCTAAATTCTACTCTCTGTGCAATACGCGCAAAAGCTTCATCATAGACTCGTTGAATTATTTTTTGAGTCACAATTACATCATCGCTAAACGTTTCTATGTGTCTAGAACTTTCTTAGTCTTATCTCCTAACATTAAAGAACCACAATGTTACCTCGTCGAGTGATGTCGCAACTTGGAAATCACTCATTGACTAATATACTCCAAGAATGCGAGGTGCTTAATTCAATAAGTTACTTTTCGCTAAAATACGAATTTAATCTCGCTAGCATACGAGCAGCAAAGCTACACGTGATAGCCTAGTGCAGTGGTCGGCAAACTTATTAGCCAAAGAGTCAAATATGAACATTACAACAATTTTAAACAAAATTGGGAGCCAAATCTGCTTGTTTAGTAAACTTTTATTACACTAAATAAGTAGTACACTAAATAAAACTAAATTTCATACTTAATAAATATTTATTAATGCGAACAATGTGCTTGCATCTCCTTAAACTCGATGTTAAACTCGATGTTAAACTCGATGTTCGTTACGTATTTTTACAACAATATAAAATTTTAATTACCTATCTATCTTTTAACTTAAACAAAAAATTATACATGTTCTCGATTTATAGAAGAATTTTAATTTATCAAAATAAGATGTAATTTTGTCTTAACAAGTTTTTTTTTAAATGAAAATATTATTGCGCCTTCCGTGGATATTTGTGCCAGAGCCGCACTTAAGGAGCCAAAGAGCCACATGCGGCTCTGGAGCCGCACTTTGACGACCACTGACCTAGTGCAACAAACTAAGAATGCGGTTGTAGAGATTAATAGAAATCGTCCAGAAATTCACCATGTCTCAAATAGGGTGCTAAGGTGGTTTTAGCTTGCAGCTGCGTAACCGAAAAGCTCTTTGAACTAGAAAATTTGACGGCTATATAATTATGTTTTAACTTTTTAATAAAGTTTTGCTTTAAAGCCCCTTGTCGTATTTCCGCGCATAGAATACGTTGACAACGTTTTTCCGGAAAAACCTCAGATACCCTGGATATCTCATTCTACTATACTATTGGGTTGGCAAGAAAGTAATTTCGGTTTACGTCGATAGCTAATGTTACGTTTGTTTTAAAGGACTTCTGACAATGTTATCATTTTTTGTTTCTGAAAATTGAAAGTTGACACTTTTGGCAGGATTTAGAAACAAATTGTGCTTTATTTTGTTTGCAATTGTTAGTTTAGCGTGACTTTTAATATGGAGTGCAAAAACGAACATTTTCAACATATTTTACTTTGTCATTACTTTTTTATACAAACCACATCGAAAGCTGAATTGTATCAAAAATAAGTTATGCTGTCAATTTGGTGGGATTACAAAGGTGTTGCGTACTTCGAGCTGCCTCCGAGGAACCAAACGATTAATTCAAATGTTTAGTGTAAAATCCCACCAGGTTCTGTTTTCTGTTGATAAGAACCAGCATTTCTATGAGAGCGGAATCATAAATTGGTCTGAAAGATGGCAAAAGGTCATCGAACAAAATGGAAAATGTATATTAAAGTTCATTCTTTGTTAAAAAAATTGACTTTCATTTCATATTACAAAACCGAAATTACTTTCTTGCCAATCCAATATAACTTATCCTACTACAATCATTTTTTTTCTCATAATTGTTACAATTTATCGCTACAAAATCTGCAACTGTACAATACTGTTAAATTCGTTTGATTAAAATTGATCTAATCTGAAAATTTAACATTGATCGTATTCTAGAAAATTAAATTACTCGAATTTGCAAGTCTCAAGAAAATTTGGACAAGTAAATAGATATATACCGACAGTACAAAAAATAATACAAGTTATATCGTAATATTTATCTAAAAGCTCTCTTTAACTCATCTATGAAAATTATATTTAATTTAAAATGTTATCAAAGTATGTATAAATAAATGTTTATGATTAAGAACAGCGTTAATGTTATTCCACGTACTAATGAAAAATGTGTACATAGGTAATATTTCATGCTGTGGAACAACTGAAAGTACTCGAGTCCGAATCCCAAAATAAGACGGCAGTAAATTATCCTCTTCCCTCCCCGATGACACAAACTGTCCAAAATGTACGACCCAGCGCGCAGGCAATGCCAACCGCAACATCCGAAACGAAGCCAAATGAAACAGTAGAGAACAAAAATGATGATACAAAAAAACAGGGAACACCGGAAGAGATAAATGTAGCGGAAAAGTTCAGTCAAACGACCCAGAAAGCGACGGTTATGGAAACCTCCACGGGTCTCAGCGAATTCACTGAGACGGACGATCAGGAATCGCCAGAGATGAATGCGGAAACACCAGAAACGAACTACGCGACACCGGAAGTGAATTACGAATTACCAGAGGATGTTCACGAAGTTCCAGAGACGAACGAAGAAGTTCCCGAGGTGAATGAAATGGCGATCTCAGTGCCTCTTGGCGCAGAAAGCAACGCTTCGATTAAGGAAACGAAATTGGAAACTTCAAATACAACGGATCTCACTTCTGTCGATTGCATTGTGAAAGAGATTTATGAGATTGTGAAACCCACACCTTCTGTGTTTACCGAGGAGGATAGCGGTGTTTCTACCGAGTCGAAAAGTTCATCGAGAATTTCGGTTGAGAAAGTTGAGACCACGGAAGATGAGGAGGAAGAAACAAGGTATAACTTTCTGAATAATTCTGAATAATTATCAATTTTTTAATATGCCTGAACTTGATCAATCTACGATACTTATTCTACTTTATTATCAGATTGTGAGTTTTGAAGAATTTCTGCAATTTTTACTAACTTTCTTTTAGTTTTCATTGGCGCTATGTTTTTTACAGGTAAATGTATAGTGTTACAGAATAATTTTGTTCCTGTTCCTATAATTAAGTAGTATTAACCTTATCAGAATGAATCAGTAGCTAATCGTGTTTAACAGAAACGACAGTTAAAGTCTTGCAATTTACGTGACTCATTGATTTGATAAAGTCAAATTAAAGATATTTCATTTTATTCACTTATTCAATTTGTCAGTTTCCTTCCGCTGAAGTTTAATGACTACTGTACAAGATAAAGGAACGCATCGATTTGAATTAAGAACGTACAAAAAAAACATAGAACCTGCAGTTTTAACTCCTATTGCCGGTCGGCATCGAATTAGTATTTAGTTTGCTCACATGATATTAGTAATTTTATTGCAAGTAATTGAGAATACACAATTTATGTTCCATATTACGTTATTCTATATTAAACTATGACCAACTAATGATTCTTTTTATGTCTAACTACTGTCTACAATCAATAAACGACTTGTTCAGTTTTCCTAACAATGTTAGATAAATACTAGTCGTTTCAAGGAACACTAAATTAGATTTGTAATTAATTTAATAACTTTTTCCGGTTGGCACTAAAAGGATTAAGTTTCTAGTGGTATCTAGAATCTGAATACTTTTGTCGTCATATCCGCAAAATTTTGCTTACGTAATATGCATATTATAGTGCATATCAGTGCATATGCATATCAGTGGCTCAGAACGTACATACATACTTAATTAGCTGTAGGTTTTCAGCGAAATGATCATACGTGTGGAAGCTGAAAATTACAAGCAGAAGTGGAAAATAGAAAGATGTATCCTATTACAGCATTATTATTTTAACTGCTACTGCAACGTATCTTTTTTGAAATTGTGCTCATTAATAATATTTATTTGTAAATTTTTCAAGAACTCATGAAATAACAGCGCTTCAAGTGTTATTAACCCTTTGAGGACTAGCGACGCATATATGCGGCCTGAGAAAAAATGTAACTATAGTTTATAGCCGCTTGTATATACAGTTAGAGTTGAAACATTGAAATACAACCGTTGAAATATGATTAAACAATTAGTAATTTATAATGTATATGGATTAACAGTATAACTTGCTGATAAGAAGGTGCTTTTGTATCGCAAAATGAATGGCTATCTCTCAATATTGAAAAATGTCTCTGTCCACAAAGGGTTAACCATCTATATATTAGATCGCACTTGTTTTTGACAAATGGAGTATCGCATAATATTTTTCTTTTTTTGCGAATGCATAGCACTTACAATTAGTTCGGTAATTTACAGGCAAAGATACATTTTTGAGAAATTCGAAGAAGTATGGTGTGATCTGTATATGCCTTGCAGTGAAATCTACCTTCATTAGGTGATTCGATTAATTGTATCAATTTCAATGATATCTTGTTTTTATGTTCACATTATTTTTCAATCTCATAATTGCACCGTCATTTATAGTTATTCGTCAACTCATGTTTCTTTTTTATTCTTTCGGCTTTAACTGCTATTACCATTTCGCCTAGGATCTAATGCCTATGGTGGGTTCCAAACCATCGAAATTATTATATACATACGACATAAAAAAATGTTCAAGAAATAATACGGGATTTGAACTTGGGACCCACTGATTGAGATTCCGAGCCGAGAACTTTATACCCACAATAGAGTCCCGTTGCCTGTCCCATCTATTTTTCTTGTTAAAAGACTAAAATATAGATTTTTTAGTTTGCTATTAAAACAATAATTTTATCTTCATGCACATGGCGTGCCATGGTTTTTCGTTGCACATTTAAAAAATAGATAACATTATACTTCGGTAATTGCGGACATTGCAGACATAAAAGTAAAAGAAAGTGCGTAGATGTTGATAGAAAGCACAGATAAAGAGAAGGGGATGATAAAAATAGGGAAGTTCAGACTAGAAAACGGGATGAAAGAAAATAATGAAAAACAAGTACATAATTTAACGCACGTAGGAAGAAAAATAAGTAGAAACTCATTATAGAATGCCGCGCGAATAAAAAGCAGAAAGAGGAAAAAGTAATAGAAATTGTAGAAATTGTAGAAAACAGAGATAGTGGAGTGAGATTAAAAGGGTCGCAACATCTGGGGGTGATAAAAATAAATAGAACGGAAAAGACAAAAGAGAAAGAAAATAGCATAACAAAAGAATAAGATTAGACACAAAACTTTAGAGACATAAAGGGAAAAAAAAGAAAGGAGATGAGTGGACGAAAGCATGAGCATGAACATAAAGGAGTGTCCTTGAGGAAGGAAGGAGAATCAAAGTGGTGGGTGAAGATAGCAGGGTGCGGTTAGAAATAAGAAAATTAGAAATAGAGCCAGGATAAGTGGCAGGTAGGGCGGGCAGGAAAAACGTGGAAAAGGGAATGGTCGAGTGAAGAAGGGAGATGAAAATGATGGGTGAAAAGAGTAGAAATAGAGTAGGAATAAAAAGGGGAGATGGTAAGATAAATCAATGAAAAAGAAAGGAAGACGAATTGTAAGATAAGGGTTCAGAAATAAAACTTACATACGTTGCAGATACACTAGAATATTTGCTATATGCAAAAAATAAAAATTTAGAAACAAAAATTGGGAGTCCGCTAACTCCTTCTTTATACGACTTATTGGAATATTTTACGTCATAGCAGATAGAATACCCGGAACTTGTAATTTCAAGAGAAGTTAGGTAACAAACTTTAGTATTTATACAGGTATAATGTCCTTCTAATTGTAAGTTCTAAGTTAGCAATTGGATTAACGTCATAGATTATTTGTGACTATTGTAAAATTCGATATCCACTGCTGTTCAGCTCTTATATTACAGAATCGAGTAATAATTCAGGCGAATCTTTCCAAATATTAAATAAAAGCACATATAATGCTACAGAAAGAATAATGATTTTTAAATCTGGACAGGGAAAAATATTGTTTTTATTTGACATCAAATCCAGTATTCCGTTGCTACTTTTCCTTATTCAAACCATTCAAATTTCCAGTTTTATGGTCATTAATATAAACTTTAATACAAAACTATAAACTGCATCTGCCAGTACTGTGTTCCCCTAATGTTAGACAGTCTTTATCATCGTTGTCTTCTTTTCCTCGAATTTAGACAAACAACGTATCTATCATACGCACGGAGAACGAAGTACAAAGTAAAAATAAGTACTTTGACCTACTGCTGACATATCTATTAGCGACGTTTCTTTTCAGGTTCACACTTCTAGGTGAAAAAGTAACACAAGTGCCAAGGCCGAGCTTAAGCAGCTACTTAAGGCGTACGAAGTTGCCAGCTAGCGCTACGCTTCAGCAACTAGCCAATCTCTACGACTCACTGAGCAAAGACGCCAGAAAGCAAGGATTTGGCAAATACACCGGATATTCCGACGAGGTACTGTCAGCCTTAAAGACATCCGCAGAAGGTGGAATGGGGCCACAACTAAAAACAATTTTTAAAAAAGTTGTCGAGCGAAACGAGCTGACAAGGGAGGATGCTAAAACGAAGATAATGCTGACTCTTCGTGACCTTGAAAATCCTTCTAGCAACCTTAGCAAGGCTTTAAGAAACGTGTTGCCTCTCCGTTATTCACCTTAAGGAATTGTATTAATCTCTTACGCTGGAATGACTTGCGATACAAGTCCATAGTTGTATGTTTCTAAATTGTTTTTAACGTCAACAACACGTCGACTGATTTTAAAGTTTCGGATAGGTAAGTAGTGTAATGAGAAAACGCTATCTACTTTATTTTTAAGAACTGTGCTTTTTACAAAATTAAAATAGCTTTAGAGAGGTGCACTGCTACGACATTGTTACGATCAAGTACGTATGAATAATAAACAAATAAATTTATAGGTCTTTGGTATTATTTTTATCTATCTTGCAGAGTAAGAAATGTCTCGTTGTACTGCATGGTGCCGATAATTTAGAAAATCGTACTATGCTAAATCAATAATTTAATGTTAATTAACAATTTCTTTCGTCAAATTAATGAAAAGTTTTAATATACTGTTTATATCATCTCTTCTTATTGATAAACGTTATCCTACGTTGTACTCTGTCCTGTAATAGACCTATTACATACTATCTCTTTACAATTTGTATAAAAATTATTGCAATTAACAAAACATCTATTGCAGCAGTCAAAATGGCGGATTTTTTTTAAATCTATCTTAAAGTTCTAAAGATTTCATACTTTTACGGTTCTTGGAAAATGCAAACGGCGAAATTAAGAAATTTCCTATTTCCTCTCATTACTTTTCTTCTAACGTACGTATCTATAATAATATATTTAGATATGTTGGATTAATTGTTGGGAATTCTAAAATTAATAGGTCAATTTAAATTGGGTTGCACGGTTTGGTAAAATGCATCTGTGCATCAGTTTCCAGCACAAGAGATTAATACTCGTAATTTACTAACTTTTAAATGATATTTCGAAAGTTTACAGACTGGCTTATGCTTTAGAGAAAATTACCTTTGAATCATGAAGATTTTCAACTGATTCAATGGTGAAATGAACATAGCAATTAAAACTGAAAAAATATAGTGCATGCTGATACAATGTCGTATTTGTTAGTCATAGGTTGGAACCGAACGAAAATACTCACTTAGGTATATATAATTGCTTTATAATTCCAATAGTGTAATGTATATTATTCATACTGCATTACTGTTTTAATAAACATAACGTTAATACAAAGAGCCAATGAAATGCAGTAATCTTTGCAGCATATTAAAAATGGCGAGATCAGATTTCTCGTATACATACTTATATAATTACTTCATCAAAATTTAATGTATTTTACTTTATCCCGTCCACTTCATTTATTCTTTTTTTTATAATTAGTTATTCGAGACATCTCGTGAAATTATTAGAATTTTCAGGCATATCATTGCAAAATGCAATATTCATAAACCTTTAATGCAACCATATTTCTGTATTGATGCAATTTATAACTTAGGTTCAAAAATTAATACACTTTTGAAAATGGCTTTTGTGAGAATAATGGAACAACTGAGAATATCTAACCCAGACTGAGAATTTAAAACATATTATTATCGTAAACAACAAACAGGCAGATGCTAAAGTGCAAAATTAATTTGTTAACTTTAAATTATAGTATTTAATGCATTTAAAAGAGTATGAATAAATTTTATTTTGAAATTAGGTACATACGGTGCTGTTATATATTATAATATATGGAACGTTGCACACAAGGTATAAACTCGTCAAAAGTAAACTATTTAAAACTGTTCAGAATGCACTGTCAAATAAGAATGTTCATAAAAACAGCTTTTGTAATCCTAAAAACGCAATTAAAGCGCCTTTAGAATGTAATATTATAAATGTTGCAGAAATATTTAATTAAAAAAAAAGTATGTGCATCGCTTTTAATATGCTTAATTTATATTTGTGTCAAACTTGAATTCAAACATTGAATTAGTAGTGATTTTGCAATTACATACTTTAAATAATAAATAATTGAAGTTACAAAATGTTTCTATCTTCAATATTAAAACAATCTGCGAAATACGTTCAGATATTATCAATGCTTTTGCAAATATTTTGAAATATTTCTCAAGTTTTACAAAAGAATGTTAAAATATTTCTGTAATTGATACACAGAGCAATACTTGATATTGTAAAAGAGGGAAAAAGTCTGCTTTTTATGCTCAATTGTAATTTTATTTCAGAATTAAGTTTAATTTTCAGTTTTGTAGTGAAATTAAATAAAAACTACTATTTCAAAATATCGTTATCTATGTATGTAATATTTTTTCTTTATATTGTAGTATAAAATACTTCCACGTAATTACACCAATTATTATTGAATGTACACTTTAAGTATTTCGTTTTATACCATTATTTATCTTTATATAGATAATCGTTATATTTTATGTTTTATAGTCTTATAATATTGTAAGTTTCAACTTGAATTATATTTCCATTTTACGCGCAGAAAAAATAAAGCTTTACGAGTATAATATGTTATTGTGCAATTTTTGAAAATAAAAAAAGATACCTTGAAATTGATCATCATTAATAATAAAATTGTAGGACATTAGCATGAAACAAATCGACGATATTTTTTCCATCGTTTACAATAAATTTCTATTGCTAATTTAAAGAAAAAGTACAGGGCGAACACGCAAAAAAAACGTATTACTTCAGTCAGAAACTAAAGTAGAAAATGAAAAATATTAATATATAAAAAACAATTATTTTCTTGCATATAGTACATTTTTCCGAACAAATTTAATTAGAGTAAACTCCAAATTAACCGGTTTCTATATACTGGACCTTGTGTCGAAAGAACAAACTACGAATTAATCCAAATAAGCGCACAATATAGCATTTGTAAGCTCTGAATCAAATTGAAAAATTAAGTATTAATTTCGAACTATTAGCTTCTCCTCGGTGTGACATGAATTTATAAATGTCTAGCAACGACATTATTACAAATACATTCTTAAAGATTCTTAGTGGATCCTTAAAAAGTAGTAAAGAAAATAAATTCAACAACCTCCATAATATTCCAATTATCTAGTTTTAAGTTATTAAATCTGAATACGCAGTTCCTCAAATTTCGACAGTTATATTGCGTTTGTTTCTTGACCGATCATGATGCACATTTTACCTGTGCATTCTTTGAAGTCTTAATTTTCGAAATTATAAATTTTGAATCCTTTAAAAGATCTTATTATTTGCTCAAAACAGATTGTACTTATATTATATTACACTAAATGCGACATTACTTTTCTTGTTCTACAAATTAACATGCGTAATTTGGTAATAAGTGTAACTTTGACAAACTCATACTTTGTGGTTTACCTTATCGATTGCAAACTTTTGCCCTCAAGAAAAATAAAATTAACACATACAACAAATATAGGACTAATTTAGCATTATAATAATCGTTATGAAGTCCTCTTAACCCCTTTCCTTACAATGACGAGTAAGACTTGTGACGTAAAAATTGGAAAAAAGAAGCTTTGTGATTTTTGAAAAGTCGTCTAGTTTAAAAAATTTGCGATACGCGGTACCATCAAATGACTTTTGTATTATCGGTTTTATTACAGAGTCTTTGATATGGAAGAAACTGCTGTCAATTTTTTATTTCTGTAAATTTTTGTTTAACTATGACATACACTGTTAGAAAAGAAATCGTGCGGCAAGGGGTTAAGACGGAGGTAAAGAATACCTGTGATCAAACTCCATTAAAGCCTCCATGTATTATATCCCACCATTTTCTCATGAACACCACTTTGAACACCGAACATAGTGATTTCTTGTAAGATAAATGTTAACTAAATCAAACACTTTGCGCAAAGAAACAGATGTTAGTAGCGGGTTTTAAAAAATTAACTGACTCGTAAAAAAGAGAAACATTAGTTGTAGCGCGTGTTGTTACGGTGGCAGCACTTAGAGTACGCGTGCGTCAACTTGCCATGTAGATCAGGAAATTTGAAAGTTTGGTGCATATTTTTTGAAATTTACGAAAGATTGACAAATGAGACGAAAATCGAAACAGCTCGCACATTATCCGAAGTATCGGGTGATCCGAGACTGACAGATGTTCGCGAAAAGCGCAGTTGAACGATGAATTATTTGAACAATTCTACAAGCGGTGGAGTGACTGGAGATTCTGGCCTCCAATTGAACAATGTCGAAGTGTTGTACACTAAAGTGCAAAGGGTTTATATTAAACCGCAGCACAAGGAAGAACGTCAGCGAGAACTTAGGGTTAACGTGGAAATTCATGCCGGTATTAGTCCGGTTTGTCGCAAGGTATTTCTATAATCCATGACGATGTCTTAACCTATACTATATCGATGTTTATTTATTTATAAGCTATTCTCAGCAACGTATAAATTAAATACACATGTTTCATACATCGCATAAACAATTTAATTTAACATAATTTTTGTATATATTAAATCTATCTTAACACTATTATTCTCAACAGTAAATGTATAACGAAATTCCTATATTTATGTTGTAGAGCTTATGTGTCTTGTTAGCAGATGACGACGATCCTTGTTTTTTGTATTCCTTATTTATCACTGAAGACGACTTTAAAATATTGAAATCGCAGCAAGGGTTGTTAGTAGATTTTGATAATTTTGCGACACAGCTGATATGTTTGTTGGAGCAATGTTATGTGCCAGCAACAAGCTTGTCAAAGGCACCACCAAAATTTCTGTTACTTCTGGCAGAAGAAAGTGGAGAATGGATATTCAAGCTGGTTGAAACAAATAATTTCAAACATTTATGCCATTTAAGTTTAAATATATCACCTGCGAGCGATTCTAATTTGAAGACTCATATGGCCATGAAAATTAAACAGTTAAAGGAAACTAATTTGCAACAAAGCAGGACCGTTGTAGGGTTGGAAACAAGGTTGAACGATTTAACAGGCAAATTAGAAACTAAAACCAAAGAGTTTGAACAATTGGAGCAAAAGTATACGGTAGAAAAAAGTCAAATACAGATTACTTCGTCGCAACAAATAAGCCTTGAAAAAGACAGGTACGTAAAATTATTAGTGTTAATAATAAATGTGTAATGAAAAAGAATTTTTATTAAATGTTCTTGATTTCGATAGATTTGCTCAAGCACGATTAGAATGGCAGTGCCAAAATGAAAAAGAAAGAACAGAAGTAGAACGAAGACATACAGAAATTGTGAAACAATTACACACTGAACTTGCCGAGTTACGTACACAAGTCTTAACGTACAAAGACAAACAATCTCTTCTTGAAGCAACAAATACAGAACAAACGAAAGAGCTACAAAATCTTGAAAAGGAACTTAATATAACTCAGAGAGATTTGAATCTGCTAAAGAAACAAAATGCAAAGTTGGATACAGATTATCATGAAAAAGATAAATCAGTAAATAGTTTACGAACAAAAGTTGCAGTTCTTGAACAAGAGTTAAAAGACAAAGGTGTATTGATTAACAAGCACACAGAAATGTTAAAAACAGCGAAAGAACAGAAACAACATTTGGAAGACCTTTTAGCAGAGAAAGATGGGCAGTTACAACGTAAACAGAATTCCCTGAGAAACTTAAGCGATGAACTGGTAAAAGCTAATGAAATATTAACAAAATTACAAAATGAGCTTGCCTCTACCAAATCGAAATTGAAATTGAGAACTAGTATAGCATTGGAACAGGAGAGATTGTTGGATACCAAACAGAAAGAAGTCGGACAATTGGAAAGCAAAATGGAAAACTTAATTAAGGAAGTGAGAGATACTAAAACAGAAATAGAAACATTGAAGGAACAAGTTAAAACTCTGCAAAATCAACTTGAGGAAAAAGAAAAAATAATAAAAAACAATGATAATGGTGTGTGCAAGATATTTTTTAAACATCTTTTTATGCTTTTTATATCTGTTAAGCCATTTCTTTCTTCGGTAATTTATCTTATATAAGCCAGAAAAATGGTAGAATCGTATAATAAATATGAAATTAAGGTTCTTTCCAATTTGTTACCAAAACAAATAGAATTCTTGAAGTTACTCTTATGCATTGTAATTTAATTAACTTGTAATTGACTCGTAAAGGACAATTGATATTTCAATGTATTTACTTATGTTCAAAAACGACCGTAACTGTGATTTTTTAAATGCAAATATTTCGTTTTATGTTACAGTAATTAGTTGGTTAAACCGAAGATTAGCAGACAATCAAAGTCCGTTACAAAGTGCCACGGCACCAGCCCCGATCACTGTACCTTCGTCAGTCCAACTGACTTTGCCCAGAGCAAATAGATTACTTACTAATAGATTTGAGACGCGCACACCTGCACCCAATTCAATGCCATCAAATGCATTATCAGGGTTGCCATTAAGAAATCCAATTGTACAAAATCCAAACATAAACCAAACAACGCGTTCGACGGCACGAACAATGGGCGTTGGTATTTCAGATAATACAATGGGCTTGACGACTTTCAATAAAAGTGGCCAAATTTCAAGTACAAGCACGCCTATGGAACGTATTAATTCTTTGAACAAGTTATCTGGTAATGCCGCTGGTTCTTCATCAATGCCCGCCATTATCGAAAATAATAATCATTCCGTACCATCAAATGGTACCAAAGGAAAAAGTACAAGTAATACTCTACAGGGTGGGCTAAGAAGGGCAGGTTTGACCGACAAACCCATTTTGCCATCCGCATATTTTCCTAAAACGTTACATTGATTTAGGTACTTAAACGAGATGGCCAACATAAACAGTAGTAAGTTGAACTTCTATTGTATAACTCGTGAAATCAAAATATGTAAACGTCAGAATTGCGATGTTTTCGCGGAAAATTATACATAGATTCAAGTAGCAGTATTTTTAAGTTCGATGCTAATGAAAGAGTACAAATAGTTATGCAAATGATAAGTATTATCACTAGGAGTTTCAGAAAAACTTGAAGCTTAATGTAATTAATTTCAAAAGTTTGTATCTGCACACTAAACGAAAAGCAAAACAGATTGCATAGAGTATTAATTTTATATAAATTACCGTATTCATATATAACATATAACAATGCTTTTGTTACATACATACTTAAGTTTAATAACTAAAAATATGCAGAACAATTTAACTGCAGAAAGCATGATCTCTCGATAACCAGTGAATATCTTTTCGAAAAATCAGTATTTACACCCGTTTAGATGCTTATTTCCAAGTGAAAATAACTTATTTGAAAGCATAATAGTCTATGTTTGTACAATAACTTTATACTAGGTAAAGATATTTCCATTAAATATGGGGTACATACCATGACAAAGAATTAATCGCAACTGAGCAAATGCACATACGCGTGACATTTTAGGACTTTCTTTGTTTCACTGTGTTTCAAAATTTGACAAAAAAATATTACATATTTATAAGCAATAAATTTTGAGGTAAAATCGTATTTTAACAATTGACAAAAAAATACGAGCGTTCACTTTAATAAGTTTCCAATCTAGCCATGTGCATTTGTTTACAGTATGTTATTACAAGTTGGTTAATCATTCCACCGATAATATTAATTGTATCCGGTAGCGTAACCGAGAATGAGCTGATTCCATTTAAAAAAATGAATCGAAGACGTGAAATAAATTTTTTTTATTCAACGTCCCGTTGTCGCCTAACATTTTATATAGCAGTATTTTGTTTATGAGGAATATGAATTATCTAGTTCTCGTAATTTTAATTCAAATTTTTATGAAACATGTATTTGGAAAGTACTCGAAGTTAATTTTCTTAAAAGTGACAGTTCCTCGAATGAAATGTATTACATATTTTCGATTTATTTCTTATAAGAAGAATCAGAATTTCCGTGACTATACTACGAATTACCGAATAGGCAGCGTTTATATAGGATAAATCATAATTACATTTTCTAATAAGTACCTGGAAAACAGTTTTAATTGTACAGACTTTAAAAAGGCCGTATAAATATTATAATGTATATGAAACATTTAAAAATGACGAATAGAAACATTAGAATTAGAAGAATAATTGTGCCTTATAATACAAGATAGACTAGAAAAGTTCATTGTAACGAATTTAATATATCCTCGTCGAAATTGATAAGTAGCCCTACTTTTAATACTAAAGAACGTGGATATTGTTAACACTCTTCAAAGGGAATTCAAGAGAATTCCTCAAATTTTAAAGAGTTGGATATTCTGATCTGATAAAGATAATTCGTGTAGTCTACGTAAGTCTAATATAAAGTAAATATTGCAGTTTTATACTTCTAAAAATACAAATGGTTTGGCATTGTTGAAATTGGGATGTCTAGAGTTCAAATCAAAGTACATACTAATCTTAATCGTGTCAAAAGTAAGCTTTAAGAAACTATAAGACTTGAAAAGTATAGAAAAATTGTAAATATATTAAAACTATACAAGATTTATTATTGAATTACAAATATCGTATTGCTATTTTAAGCAAAGCTCTCTATTATTATATACAATTTTCATTACAAAATATATGTTGTTTTAAAAGCATGATGAATTGTTTCTAGTCTACCAGGTACTTGATACTCATTTTTATTTTGAAGGTAATGGATAAGATCGAAACAATTGTCAGGCATCGAAACCGAAAATAAAGTTTGTAGATACTGGTTACTACAAGAAGCAGAAATAGGTTAATTGTTTGGTTTATATTCATGTCACGTGGCTTTGAAACGAAAATGTTCTAGAGGAATAATTTATGTAATTTCTTTTATTTGTAAAGGAAGACCAGTATATACAAATTTTTACTATTAGTTAAATTTAAAAGTCGTTTTACACACCAGTACATTTTTCGCTATAACCTTTTATATATGGTAAATTCTTTCTGCAGACAAAAATATTGATTAAAATAGGTATATACAGTAAGGTGCAAACTTTGTTTATGAAGCATTGGTTTATTAAACTACATAAATAGAACAGCAGTATTAAGTATAATAAATAGGAAATAATTTTATAAATAAAGAATTTCATATATTTTACTACATTTTGTACATAAAATTCTAATAAAATTTATGTTACACAAATAGTTAATAATTTTCTATATGATTGAGATACCATGCCCCGGGAATAAAAAACTTTCTTTATTATCGTAACAGTGTGTACACTACGAAAAAAATTATTCTATTACACGTAAATGTAATGAATATTACAACGCATTGCAATCGTATATTTAAGCTCAATAAATGCAAAGTAAACGGAGCATCCCCCTCCCCCCAAGCAATTGAGATATTCGCTCTTGTTGGCTTGTATACGTATTCTTATCTTCCTGCATATACATATTCTAACATTTCATCTCTGTAGGGGGAACGCTCTATCCTCTTGACAGTTATCAAGCTTATTGTAAATGGCTCAAAAATTAAAGTAGCAATGCTTTGACATAAATAATAGTTTATACATATGTTAGATAACAAAAATTACAAGTATTTACACATAAATATGATCGTGTAAATTTCACAAACCATTGGTACTCGATATAGGTGTTAAAAAAATAAATTTCAATAAAAATAGATTTTTGATTAGAAAGCTAACTTATATAAATCGGAATACTGTCAATAATGTTAAAAAGAAAATATATCATTTATTGGAAGGTGAATCATATTCGTTACTGTGAATTAATCGGTATTGGTGCTGTATCTATAGATAACTCTGTACATCCCATATCCAAAAGCGGGAGATCCATTCTTTTACGTTTACGTTCACATTTTGGACATGGTTTATTAGCGTTCAAGCAGTCCGCGTGAAATACCGCATTACAGGCTCCGCACTAAAATCATTTAATTTTTAATACATCGTTGAAAAATGTTGAAACAACATTGTTCGAAATGTTATTAACTTACTCTGTATGTTGATTCCATTTCAAAAGGATAGATAACTTTGGGATTATTGCACACTTCACATATAAAACCTTTTTGACTACAGAGCCAACAATTTATAACATGATTCCTTGCAAATTCTACTACCTTCTGTAATTGTTGGGCAAGGGTTCCATTAGGTATATCAAGAAGGTCAGCAACGGAGTATTGATGAACATGTTCATACAAATAATCTCTAGGAGCAACCTTCTTTTGCAAAGATTCAATTATAGGCTCGCGACAAGTAAACAAATAAGCTCTGAGCAAATTTAATTGAATCCTCAATGATTGTAACTGAGCCATAGTGTCTACAGCCATATATATTCGTGGATTCAAGATTTTAAGATCTAATAAAGTAGGGCAATCCTGCAGGTATGCTGCAGCTTCATTACAAACAGGATAGCGCTTCAAGTCCCAGTTATGAATTATTCGTGCTGGAATTATATATTCACCTTGCGCCATGCAATTTGAACAATAATAATTGCCCGAATAAAAACAAACATGTGCTTTTGAAAATGTCATGCCAATTGCATGGCCACAATCAAAACAGCTATAATTTTGTATATCCAAACCCTTTTCTCTTGCAATATTTCCCAACTGTTCATCAAAATTGATTGCAACCTGCAGATTAAAAAGTTATTAATGTAACTAATAGCATATTGCTCATGTATAAATTTCGGATTATTAGCGTTGTAGAAGATGTAACAGAATTTTCTGTGAACCCATTGTAAATATGAAATATTTCTTCGTGAACTTGATTATACCTTTGCATCTGATTGAGCTTTTGTTCCTTCCCGATTAGGATGCTTTTTAGGGTATTTTTTTAAAACTTCTTCCAGGTCTGGTACAGTTGTATTGTTAGTGTGATAGCTCTGTAGAATCGCATCATAAGTAGGTCCATCACCTGGTGTACGAGGGGCATCTGACCCAGAAGCATGTGATATCACAGGTGAAGTCAAAGAAGATTCACAATCTTCAAATGATGTCGACCAGCCCAATCTTCCAATTAATGAATTCCCTACAGTCGTTGTAACAGCATCATGCGAAACCTCATTGTCATTGGAATTATTTTTAGGCACTGCATCCTCTATCTCAGAGATAGTATTGGTTTCTGCATCTTTTTTTGGACTACTATTACTTAAAGCCTGTTTCTCAATTTCATCTACATTTTGCACACTCTGTCCCTCTTCCTTTTTCAAAGGTAGAGTTATTTTTGAGTTATTAGGTAACTGTTCAGTGTTAAAACTGTTAGGTTCGCCAGTGGCCAGGATGAGTTTCAATGCTTTATCTTCTGTAATGGAAGCTATATTATTGAGTGCAGATTGCGACAAGTTAAATGAACTCAAACTGCCAATGGAACTTGCAGTTTCAACTTCATCAAAATTCTCATTGTCAGTTGTTTCTGTAGTAATGGTTTTAGCTATGTCTACTGCACTAAATACAGGACAAGATTTCATTGGCGGTGACCATATACCTGCTATAAGCAGAGGTGTGGTGGACCAAAAATTTAATAGACTACTATTGCATGCAAGTTCAAAGTGGATATACTCCAAGCTCTCAATCAACCTTTGGGCAACATTTACATGATCTTCATCTCTAATGAATGCAGAACGATTATAATATGGCTTCAAAGCTGAATTATCTCTTCTTATTGCACAAAAGTAGCTAGCTAATAGGCCTTCGTTTAGAGCTAATCGTATCCAAGCTCGACAATATCCCACTTCTGTTGTAAGTTGGCTCAATGTTTGAATTTGATCTATGATCTGCCTGTGAGAAAAGACTAATAGTGGACCCCAAAAACTGGGTTGTGGCATAGCATCGAAATCTGGACCGCTCAAAACTTCTGTTACTCGATTTAATAGGCTGTCCTTTAAGCCGTGTAAGAAAATAGCTTCCAATACAGAGCAAAGACTCATACTTTCGTCGCAATTGCCCACGGTAGCATCTTCTGCTACTCCTGGAGCACTTTGCATTTCCATCACACTTGTATTTAGTTGCTTTTGCAGAGAGTCCCTGACTAATACGTTTCTCTTGCTCGTCATTGAATTCATAGTCTTCAGTAAGGAATTCATTTTTTCGATTTTTATGTATCACCAGAGTCGTAATTACGTCACTGTCGTCTCTTCTTTTAAACATCTTCGTGTGTCGGGAAAGAAAGAGTTACCTAAACTCCTCCAGGTAACTTGGTAAAATCGTTTTAAGTTGTCGTAGCTCGTCGTGGTAGATATTACGTAAATTACGTTCAACCAATTCAAGCATTACGCTGATACTGACAAAGAAACAAGGAAGTGCCACCAGATGAAATATAATCGCTGCGTGATAATAAAGGCACGCGCACTTCGAACCAATTATGATACATGTCAGTCTTATCTTTCCCCCGTTTAGTATCCAAGAAATAGGTTAGATAAAGTAATAACAACACATCGCAACAGATCTCTTGCATATACTAACATCTCAATTCAAGCATCGTCTTATTTATTAACTTTCGAATGTTAAGAAAATGTAATACATCACCACTTTTTATGTTTTTTTTTTTTAACAAAACAATGACGGAGTAAATCTTTACGATCAAAATATGTGATTCGCTAATTAGACAATCAACATGATTCAACAGCAATTCTACATCGCTTCAAGGCCTTTCTGTTAAGGTAGTACACATCACAACGACAGATCGCGCTGCAATATTTATCGCTGCAAGGTGTACATTCCAGGTGACATATCTCATTTTGATCTTTACCATCAGCTGAAAGAAATGCTTTCATTTTGTGCGCTATTTATATAATGCGAGCGCATAGCGAATGCTTTCGAATCAATGTCAAGAATGTCTGTATATACAGTAGGACGCATTACATTTTCTGTCACGGTGAGGTAAGCCCATATTATTACGAGCTTATATTTACCGTTGAAACTAGTTTAAATCTAAACTATGAATTGCAGACCATGATTATATATCATATTGCGTTACTTTGCCGTAAAGACAAATTTGTATCTTGTAATAGTAACAAGAAAAGAAGGCGTATTTGATGCTAAAAGTTTTAACATTTTATTTTATTATAAATCGTAAATATCTATTACCGCATTGATTTTGCTTTATGTTAGATAAATGTGTAGGAACTTTCTTCTTTGAGAGTACGTTTTCCAGCCTTATCCAACTGTTGCAAATCTCTTAATGTTTCACAATTTCATTCATTCTAAATGACATTAAACTAGAAGTTTATGTTTTACTGTTCTTTGCCTACCGTTGGTATATACTTTCTCCGCTTTTCACAATTATTCCGAATTCTATCAGCCGACCATAAAAGTGTTCTACTCCCGTATTTACTTCTAATAACGACTAAAGTTACTGTTGCCCTGATACTTTAATATTCATCAATATCTTATAGACACAGCGTAACAATTAAAGCTTGAATATTATAAAGACTTTTCAACAATCTAATTGAACGTAACACAATTAACTTTCAGTCCCTTAACACGTTGAATGTCACCCGTATTTCGCTAGTTTCATCATTTTCACCGAACCGAAACTGTTTCTATTAAAATTACATCTTTACAGAATAGAAATGTTAAAAGTAAGAATAGTTATGTACTCAGTAATACTTCACTTTTCAAACAGCAATATTTTAATATTGAATATATTAACACGTCCGTGAATATCACAATTTAAAAATCATAAGAAATTTTATCGAATTCAACAGTGCCGGCAACCGAATGCCACCCATAGCATTCAACGTGTTAATAATTCACAATAAAAATAAATTGTACTATCCATAAAATTCATATAGCCTGCATTTTAGGTTATATTTACAATGTTAATAGTTAAACATTCGCAATGGGTTTGTCACGCTTTGTCATTTTCATTGTTATTCCTTTCCGCCGCAACAGGTGCTCGAAGTTCTGCTGGAGCATTCAGAGATCACAATAAGAGAAACACCTTACGTCGCGGACGACAGTTAGTGCTTTAGATTCTATAACCAAGTCGCGGCTTGCTATGCCGTTCCTATATTTAGATATGCACTTAGCGCATCTCAAATGTTGGAACAGGTATACCTTGTGTGAATGACCGAATACGCATGATGGGACGATGCGTGTTCCCCGGTTTGACGGCGGTAGACCTCTGGTATGGGGGAGAACAGAGAAAGAGAAAGTACAGCAGAAGCGAATGAGCGCAAAGAAGAGGGCAAGTCGAACATGAGGCAAGGAAGCAAATAGTAGAATCAGGGCCGTACGATCCTCTTAACGATTATCGTTCTTAACGTGCTCCCTGTAACGTGCTTTTTTTTACTAATTTCCTCGTTAAAAATAAGCCTCTGTGAATTGCAGCGTGTCACCGTAATTGTTTTGCCGTGCTTTAATGCAACAGGTAGACGTGGATACATTTTCTTGAAAATCTCTTAATATTGATAAATGACGACTAGCTCCCAGGAACTCACGCGGTAGGGAATGCGTTAGATCGATGAATTATGATGAGGATCCCAATGAAAGTGCTGCTGGATTTATATTAAAAATTTCCACTGAATTTATCATTGTCTAGCATAGATCTTTTTGTGTAAATTACGAGGATTTCTCAATGAATTCTTGATATAGGAGATTTGTAAGGATTCAACGGCGTGCCTCATTATTTCAACGTCAATTTCGCGCTGCTATGTCATTGTTACCATTATTTTGCTCTGTATTCGCGTGTAAAATTTTATGAGATTTAATGGCAGAGAATTTGAGAAGAATGAAAAGTAACCGGTAGGTTTTAGATGGCCGTGAGAATTCCTCGAATTGAAGAACTCCCTTCCTTGGTAAGAATAAAACACCCTGTGTACCAACCTTTGTATTTCCTTTGTGCATGGTATTAGAAACAATACGTTTTCTCACGATGCACCGTCGTGTGGAATTCTTTCTGCGTTTTAAATGTTTACCACGATACCCGGCTTGGAGAACAAGTGCAGGAAAACTCATATGTATGTCTGTTACTCTGTTTTATTGTATTCTTGTAATGCATATAATTGCATGGATTTTTGGAAGAAAGTTCTTCAGCAGGAAGAACTTGTAATGTCTTTTCATATTCTAGCGTGTGTCCAGCGTGATAAATTGGCATATATGTTGAAAATGCTGCAGCTCTATCAAGTTTCTTAAGTCTTTTAATGTAGTCTTCTGTTCAAAGATTTCAATTTTCTAAAATAAAAGCATAAAACATTGTTCAAATGTTCTATATTAGAAAAATAAAAATGTTTGCATAATAGAAAATAGATGTATAATTAAACATTCAAACATGAATTTCTTATTACATGATTTTGGCGTAAAAAAAGTTATAATACGAAATGACACTTGTATGTTATATAATGCTATTTACGAATTATATTAATGTAGTAGTGTGTTAAAAGAATAATTAAATACGTGTAATTGATATAACGTAATACATGATAGCATACTCCAGAAATCCATTTTTGATAAAATGAATATATGAGTTCAAGGTCGCGTGAAAATCATATCATAATTATTATCATTCTTAGCTATTGAACTTATCTTGAACTCATTACAAGTACCTGCATTAAAAAGAAATAACATCTTTTATCTACTAAAGCCAATGACATTTATATCACGAAAGACATCGTATTAAAAAAAGATTAATTTCATTAATTAAACGCGCTTCATTAAACGGCGCGTGTGCATTGATATTTGATGCCCTATCTATACTTTGTATTTAGTCTACTGAAGTGTTTGTGTATAAGTGAGACGAGGCGGAACGGTTTCTCATTTGATAATCAGTTCAGAAGAAAAAATATTCCACAAATTGTTCGTTCTGGTACTCATTTCCGAGTGAGGATTTGTAAACCTAATAAATTTAGTTTACACTCCGTTGCTTCCCGCGGTTCCTTGCAATTATTAACGTTTCATAACGTTACAACCTGCCAAATTATTACCGTTACCATTTAATGAATTATGACACGTCTAATGCAAAGGAAAGTTATACTATTTTATGAATTTACGCGTCTATATAGAATTTCAGTCGAAATAGAAAATAAGAAGTAGTAATCAATATATTCTATGGAGATTTGCAAATTCTTTACCAAGCGGTGCAAGAAAATGCATCAACATAAATTTTCATCAGATCTAAATCGAAGAAAGTGTGGTAGTTGTGGCAGAAACTCGGATTATCAATTGGAACTGACGATGTTCTATCACAATAAATCAAAACAGCTCAACAAAATGTTTACAGATAACTGAAAATATAAAACCGTACAATGCAAACCAACAAAACAATAAAGAATAATTATTACACCTCCCGGAAGATACTCTTTCGTGATGATATCGTAATAACTATAATGTCAGACTTTAGCGATGGTCAATTCTTACATTCATTAACTTTTCTTTGCTCCAAAACTTAAAATACCGATACTCCGAAATACTGTATCCATACTTTTCAATAAAATGCTTATTTGAAAATAGAATTCACACAGGTTACTATTAAAATCTACATATTATACAATACTTATTTAACCAATTAATTGAAAAAGTGTGATATTCCCCATTAAATTCCCACTAATAAACTTTATCAAGTGAAATAAAAAATATACTTGTTTACAGTTATCCATTTCAAATATCTATTCTCTTCAGCTCTCCTCGGTGTTTCAGAATCCAACAGAAATTCTTCTACGAAATAATTACTGCAATTAAAACCGAAATTACAAAAACAACAATAACACTAACCCAAGAATGTCGTTACCTGACGTAAGAAATGTCCGAGGTGAGCGCGTCGTATCGACGGCACTGAGCGCCCAGGTGATGGAAGTGGTGGGGGGAAGAGACGCAGAAGGTTGCGCGTTCGTTCGTTCGGTGCGAGCGGTACAGTGGCGATCAGTCACGCGAAGCATTTAGAATTGCACGAGTATAAGAATTTATATGCCTCCCGTAATAATAGAAACATTCTGAAAAATGATTAATATAACTATCAGTTATATTAAGAACAGTTTTCTCTTTTTATTTTTGCAATCCAGCATGTACAGGTGCATGATTCTTTGCGAAATATTAGGATATTTTTATTTTTTTTTATATATATTTTATGAAATATTTATTATATATTTTGTTTTCCCTTTTTTGTTTATTTTTTACTTCATGAGGCAAACATATGTGTGTAATTAATGTGTCATATATTTCTTTGTGTAGCAGCCTCCTAGGGCCGCTTCACCGAAGCATATTTTTATTTGAACAATTTGAATTTATTATGTAAATAGTATATTATAGTAAATAGTATATATTTTATATGTAATGTTCTTGCTTGAATACTATTAAGGTTTTCTGTAGCTTTCCTTACTCTCGCAACAAATGTTGGTATTCACATAATAAATAGGCTGCAGATATACGAAATAATAAAAAAATACATGTTCATTTATTTCCATGTAAATATGTTATTTCTTTTAAAAATGTCCTCATCCTGTAATTTCTACCGCATTTCAATTCCCGCGGGGGTCTAACGATACCCCATATTTGAGTGAAGTATATACGTTCCTGAGGCTTACGTAGTGCGCATGCGAGGGAAAAATCCCACGTCCTGGCATCACTGGATCAGTGTCGATCCGACTCGTGAAGCAGTAGGGTGGAACGAGTGTTGCTGGTCCGTCAGTGCTAAGAAAACTCGTGCGTATCGTTCCAGTGGCAATTTCGTGCTTCCGATACGTTCCTGGACTCCTTTTCATGTCCTCCGTGAACTTCGAAGGGCATCCTTCATCAATCCTCCGCTAGTGAACCGTCGCGACGTCGTTATTGAGCGTTTCTCAGAATGCACGTGTACCGTGGGTGTCAAGGGGTAGGCGTCGTCTCTGTCAAATGCCGAATGCGAGTGCAACCGTAACATGACACCTTGCGAAACGAGAGGATACAGAATAACTGCTTGGTGGAAAAGAATCCACTGAAGGTAGGAGAGAAAACCGTGTGTTATCGGTTAGTCTTTATAGAGCAGTCAGTGTTTTAAGGATAATACTCGTATCCTTGAGGCACGAAACGGTCGGTGTGTATCGTTAAATGACTCTGGAAATGTTACCATCGAATGTGATCGAGGTGCAAGTTGGGAGTTCATCGCCTCCGCGAGAATACGAGATTAGCAAGACATTCCTCCTGGAGACGATGCTTGCCGAGTTGTGTACCGATGCGACAGTCTGCCGTCTTTCGGAGGCGGGGATAGTTACACGAAGCCAGGAGGAGATCGAGGAAACTATCAGAAGCAATTCCGAGTCGAAGTGTTCGAAGAAGAAGATTGAATCTTCTATTTATCCTCTCGAGTCGCCGAAGGAAAACGGGATGACTTATCGAAATGACGAGGAAACCTGTACGACTACGCCTACGTCTACGTTGATCTACGCATCCTCCGTGCAACCCTCGTACACGAGAGGAGACAATAACATTCAGGACGTCTCCTCGTCGGCCAGCAATGCCGTCACTAATATCACTAGTAACAGCAATGTCACTTCTTCCACGAGTGGGAGCCGTTTCGGTAATACCGCGTCGTCTTTGATAAGGACGACGAGCGCTATCACGGCTGGACCGTCTACCTCTTCCTGGAACAATTCCACGGAACAGGAAACAGATTATGTCGTTGATCCTGTGCAGGGGAATTCTTACTACAAGGGAGAGCTACTTGGCAAGGTAAGGAAGTCCGTTATGAATGTAAATATTTGTAGCATGAACGGATTATTGACAAATGTTCATTCTTGAACTGTGACATTTCAGAAATGTATTGTTTTTCTCATTACCCCCTTGCGCTACGATTTCTTTCGCGACTGCCACCGAAATAATTCAGAATTTAATTGCTAAAACAAAAATTGATTAGTGATTCTCGATTTATCTTATAATTTAACGTAACATTAATATTACAGGAATAATATTATCACGTTGCAACTCATTGATATTTTCAATTTGATAAGTTTTTAAAAAATTGAAAATTTCCTATCCCGTTTACCTCATCACGAGTGTCACTCGTTATTGGAGGGCAAGGGGTTATACTGTAGCAGAGGTTTTAAGTTTCTGCTATTTATGTGGTTTCATTCACGAAAGAGCATTTGTTTAACCCTTTGCAGTCCTATGTTGAGCTATACTCGACATAGCTTTTCACTTCATTTTGTTTTTAAACGAGTTAATATTGACTTACCAAGTTCACAATGATTTTGTATGTAATATCGCCTAAATATCCGTCGGTACCTATAGTTATTCCTATCGTTAAAAGAAATGAATAACCAACGATAGAAAATGTTGTGAAATTAATGTCGTTTAGCTCGCTACAAAATTGATAAAATAATTCGGACCGCAAAGGGTTAATCGTATCCAAGTTAAAGAGAGCAAGGCTCAGCACAGATTATATCGTTCTACTTCGTAACTAATTACTGGAAAGAAAGTCTGTTGTTTACAATATTAATCTTGTCAAAGAGTTTGGACGTATTGTAAAAATTCCTATGATAAATTCTTGGTTGTTTTTTTTATAATACCATTGTTGCACAGCCACTGTTAGAGCTCTGATGTAAATGCTGTAATTAGTGGTAGGATTTTGTTGTCGAAGTGAGCTTTTTCCTCCAGTAAAAGCTCTCCATTAATACAGGAGTGCAGCTTGATCAGAAGTCCCGTGCTCAAGGGATATGCTAATATTGCTCAATAATCCATACTTATATCAGATAATAATTTGCAAATTCTCAAAGGAAGCCTGTGGGCTCCCAGAAGTAGTATGCAAAGAATACCAATAGCATTGTAACAATTAACTCATATAATTGATGCAGCTGTAGGAGAATGACAAAGGCCTGAGATGCAAATAATTAAAAACATAAAGGAATATGCGTTTCTCAGTCGATAAATAAAGGAACAAGAAGATTAAAATCATTTTAAACAATCTTAAGCAAATTGGTATGCTGCTTTCAGGGATAGCTGTACTCTAATTCGTTTTCCCTTTTTCTATATATAAAAAACCTTGTTACAGTGGGTTCCTTAGTATGTCTATTATATTTTTAATTTACTTTTGATAAAAAAAATTGCAAAACAAGCATCGACTTAGCAATTGCTGATCCACTCCAGGCAATTTCAGCAAAAATCGAGCGCTACAGTGAGCTCAAGTGAGCGTACTGCGACGCTTGCCTGGCACTTTTCGCATATACAGGGTGACCTATAAAACTTGGACGTGCGATAGTGTCGAAAGTTTTGAGACATGAAAATGTTTGAAGGGTGAAATTAAATATCATTGGTTACTTGAATTTTGTATTCTGTTAGATACTTTGTACATGTTGGTTCAAAGTTTAGCTGGACAGATTTCAGTGGAGTACAATATATTATTTATATTTGCAAGAAAACGTTTGCATATCTTCTAGAAACACAGATCTGAAACGTCACTCTGATGTAAAACATAAAATTGAATATCTCTGAAATTATGAATTATCTATATAAGTATTCTTTTACTATTCTTTAGGGAATGAAAAACTGCATTGGCCAATGTATTGTAAAAATATGAAAATGCATTCGAAATACAGTTGCAATTACTCTTTGTATTTACATAGATACTTTTACGTTTATAATGTTAATAATTTAAGTATCTAATGCTATTACAGTTCTTTCCTTTTCTTATTTCAAATCAGTTTGGCTATATTACCGTGAGACTTATATTTTGAACGCCCGGTACTTCCTCGATCATCGGAGACACTCAACCTTTTAAATAGGTATTCTTTATACATGATTATCAAAAGTATTGTATCTTCTCAATGAGATAGAAATATAAGTTAAATCTGAGACATTTGAGTATATGCACGTATTCATTCGCCATTAGATGCTGTTTCAATGGATCGCTATTTCTTATATTTCGGAACAGCTGCGTTAATTCTTCGCGCAACCTATTTCGTAAATTCAATGACTAACAGAGGAATCTCGGAAACCCTGTTTCCTTGAAACCTTGGGGAATTGTAGAATGGTTCGGGACAAAAATAACGGTACATTTTGTGCTGTGTCCGTATGCCTCCTAAGGGGTAAAACCTAACGTCCCATTCAAAGTAATACTTTCTCTTTCCATTGATAATTTTTCAATTGTAACGAGGAGAGAAACATTTCGAATGCAAATGAAATGGCTTAACTACCGCTATAAAACTATATTATTAGAACTTTTTTGTATTATTTCTACGTGGTGAAAATTATTAGATTCTTTTCTACAAATTATTTGTTCTCTTTTAGGAAATCTCTTTAACTAATTTTGCAATACTTGCTGTGTCCATCTAAATTTTTGCTTTTCAAATTTTCGCTGTTATAGCATTAAATAGCTGTGAGAGAAAAAGTAAAAGTGTTTCTTGTTTTAAGAAAACTTGGCTTCTTAGGGGAAATGCGAATGGAATTAAAGTACATACACAGTCGATTCAATTTTACATACTGAAGCATTCTAAAGTCCCATAGAACTGTTAACAATTAATAATTTACGGTAATTCAGTGTCTACATTGATACTCCATTTACGTATATTTACATATTACTGATATAAATTACCTTAAATTTCAAGAATTGGCAACAAACTCATGCTTCTATAGGAAAAATATTAGAAAAATTTATTGAATTTGTAAAATATATTGGCACATTTTAGAAGTTACACTGGTCGACAAAATTAAACTTTTTCTTTGGCACGAAGTACATTTACACTAATTCTAATGGATTTTATGGCGCTGAGCATGAATATGAAATCCGTTTGTCTCCATCACGAACCATCTTTGAGAAAATCAAGTTTGACAAACAATGTAAATTTTCAACTGTCAGAATATTTAATATTTTTTTGCACAGGAAGATTCTATAAGCCTTCACGCATATAATGATTCATAAAACTTCAATATTATAAACATTTAAACATTTTGTAACAATGTTCAGAGCGAAAACGGCGCCAAAAGTGTCCCAACTTTTGTAAATATTATCCTACCAATCTTTAAAAGTATACGTCCCAGAAAAGATCTAACAGCAGGAGACAGTAGAGCAGACAAATTTTCTTAGGGAAGCTGCAATTGAAATTGAAATTCCTTTTCGGCTAAGAAATTAACACTAGAACTACCGGCGATAAATCTATTATATTTCAATATATTAAATAAGTACTTATATATTAATATATTATATATTAAATAAGTACTTTGGGAAAAGAGGAATCAAGAGGCACCAAAGATGATCAATTCGATCATTTATGTTTTTTGAGTTGGGCGTAGAATATTTCTCCTATGTTTCTCTCATAAACTTTGAGAATTTTTTGAAAAAATTGCGTACCAATCATTTTGACTGGTTTGGTAGTTCTAGTGTTAAAGTAGTTCCGCAAGACACCAGGTACTGCCAGTGATTCACATCCAGCCGTTTCACCCACGCTATTATTATATGTAGTTTGCTTTACAAATATTCATTGTTTATGAGTTATTTAATAACGATAACGCTACATTAAGCAAAGTATTATATTTGTAAAATTTGATCGTATAAATAAACAGTATTGTTCAATTGCATACATAATTTCAAGATTAATTATACGAGGTACGGGAGAAATTATTTTCACTTCACTGACCGAGGAGTACGGCGATCGCCACGTGTTGTCAAAATAGACTCTCGGCGACCGCGACCTACAGGTGTCCGTCTCGTGGGCCCACTAACAATAAGCCATTTCAATGTTGGCTTCGCTATCAGTTTAACCTCGACCGCCGACGAGTAATCAGTGCTCCGTGATCGGTTTCAAACATTTTCAGCTATTAGTGCGCGTACAATACTTGCGAAGATGAGATACAGAATCACCAAATACCTCTCTTTTTCTGGGCTACTTGGTAATTCATCTTTACAGTGGTATTAACACATTTGCATCATAGCACTAAATACGGCAGAAGACCCGCAGTACCGTGCATTTCCGCGTGCAGCAGTTTAACATTGTACAGGGCGGAATATTCCGCGGCTGGTGTAAATGACGATCGTCATCCGCGGAATATTCCGCTTACGGATGTTATGGGTTATCCCTTAGTTAGCGATCGTTTGTCTGCTCTCAGCCACTGAAGCAAAGAATCAACACGTTTCTGAGGTATATATAATTGTTACTAAGATTTTACTATTTTGTTTTAAGTGCGATTACACATTTTGCTTTTTAATGAAATACGACCGCAAAGGGATAATGATAAATACTAGAAGAGAAATTAAATATTTCTTTTGGCACAAAAGTGTTAATGTGTAATTTTAATAGTATTTTTTGTGCTGAATTCAGATATGTAGGTAATCTGTTTGTCTCCATCATGTAGGGTTTTTTGTGATAAGCACTTTTATATATTCGGGAGGGTTTATAAAAAGTTTATGTGCAAAAAAAATTAAATAGCTTTAAAGAATAAACTACAAAAAATTTTGAATGTGGAAAATTTTAATATTTGTCAAAATTCATTTCCTCAAAAATGGTGTTAGATAGAGAATAAACCACTAGAATCAGCATAAATATTCTTCGTGCAGAAAATCGCGTTGACCAGTGCTATTTTCCGCTGTACAGAATTTTTCATTCGTACAGCAGATGATTCTTAAACCGAGAAAAATGTAAACAAGAAAAACGAAGGTATAAAATGTAAATTTCTCATAATCCCCCAGTATAAGAAGCTATAAAAACACTGAATTGGGATGATTTAATTATTCACAAGGTTGCCATAAATTACTATTTCCATGCTTGAGAACCAAAGAATTCTATGAATTAAAAAAAGTTAATTAAACCACCGTTAAATAAGTTCCATAAATTGCAACAACATTTAACCCTTTGCAGGGCAAAACTTAAAATCTTGGATATTGTGAAATAGTCATTTATTTGGCGACGGAAAGCAGCCTTTTTATAAGAAATCCAGAGGGTTAAGGTGTAAAAGCGACTTATTATTATTTGCGGAATCATATTTCAATATTTAACTCTAAATAAGTATACATACGCAGGCAATCTATGATAAGGTTACTTCTCTGGCCGTATAAGTATATATGCACACAGTGCTCAAATAGTTTCCTTTCTTAACCGTTTGAGTCCCAAGCAGCGCGATCGCGCTGTTGAGATTTTATGTCGAGAAAACTCAGCACATTTCGAGCATTGTGGACAACTGACGGTGCGATACCGATTGTCGAAGTCGCGCGCTCAGATTTACTGACGCAAGCACATCACACAGCTCCTTTAAATGTAAATAGTACATTTTACAATAGGTAGAATAATACTATAATAATGCAATAATACATTACAAAATGAAAATGTTTATTTCATTGTTATCTTCTCAATCATTTTTATCGAACAAAACTAGAAATATTCATAAATTTTACAGTATGCATATGTAATAATACATATGCATTTTATAAAATAACGAATTACAAATTAACAATATTTTTGTGTTATGAACGAACAATTTAAATGGAGAGTAACACTTATAATTTGTAACGTCGGTGTTTATCAAAACATATTGGATGAATTCCTTTTTTACATCGCACGCAAATTAAATGTGATCTTTTTATTGCATTTTTGGTGCTGCATACTACGCATTGTCGATATAAAATAAACAAAGTGCTATCGCGCCGCTTGGTATTTCTCGACATAAAATAAAACAAGCGCTATCGCGCTGCTTGGGTCGTTTCGTACTCATTTAGAGAAAGCGCGGTTGCGCTGTTTGGTATTCTTCGACAGTGTTTTTTCAATACCCCCTGGGACTCAAACGGTTAAATCCAATTTCCAAATTCACCCGGAATGTTTACACGCAATTGAAGTCATCGTCGCTTTTAATATTAATCCCTCATTAAATTCCACGCCGTCTTACGATTACGAGCAGAAATCAGAAAATTTCTTTGATCAGAAGACTTAAATCAAAAAGACATTGCCTTACGCCAAACATTTTCGACAGCCCGTACAAATAACATTGAAAGTCAAACGATCGAGTGTCAAGCAATCAAGACAGTGATAAATTTCACGCATTCCTCCATTATGATTTTAATTAAAAAACATTAAGTTAGACCTTCTCTAATCCCCGATCCAATTGAAATTCTTGTCAGTTGCTTAGTGTCCGCATATGATTTCTTGCTACCGGCCAACATGCCGCTTTGATTATACGAAACGTCTGCGGCGAAGCGTATTAAAAACCATATTTTACTGTACGTCCAGTTTGTGGCTCCCTCCGAGGTCCCGTTTTTCGCGGGAGGAATGGCATTTTGAAACGTGGGAACCACAGGGTTATTACGTGATCGACCTTCTCCGTGTTGATACCGTTTCGTCGCGAAAATAAATGCATTCCATTAACCCTTTGCAGTCCTATGTCGAGCTATACTCGACATAGCTTTTCACTTCATTTTATTTTCTAACGATTTAATATCGACTTTCCAATTTCATAATGCTTCCGTAATGTTACCTAAATATCCGTGACTATCTATAGTTATATTGTTATAATTAAAAAAATATGGATAACCAATGATAAAAAATGTTGTGAAATTAATTTCATTTAGCTCAATGCAAAATTGAGAAAATAATTCGGACCGCAAAGGGTTAACCCTCCACCGGTGTCTGATGCATTTTCGTCCTTCGGCTTCCTGGATTTCATCCTTTGCATTATATAATAGAAGCTTTCTTTTGTTTTGTGTTCATAATCTGTGCAGATGTGCGTGGAAATTGAATTCAGTAAATTAATGATTTTTGCATTGTGGACGTATATATGCGGTGTATATATATGTATATGTACGCTGTACTCCGGTATAATCCGATTAAATAATACGTTACGTGTGTATGAATTGGAATTATTATTATAGAAAACTGTATGAATAGCGTAAATAATCTAAAGGCACATATTTGGGATGGTTATATTGGTCTGTCCATTTTTATTATTTTTCCCAAATAGGACTGTTATGTGTACTTATTTAATTCCTTGGGCTTCTTTTAGTACTGATACTTGTACAGTTATGTTAATAGTAACCGCATCAAGAATCTTAAAGAATCAACATTTTTTTATAAACGTTCAGTTCTAAGAACTCCCGTTATATGGGAGTTCACAGTAAACGCAAAATGTAATACAGTAATTATATAGCTACTTAGTTATTGATTTGCGACCATAGGTGGTCTTTGTTATTGCAGATCCTTTCGTTTGCCATAGATTTCTGTAACAATCGGTTCTTAGTCGAGTTAACTTCAGTTTGAAAGCTCAATCTTTTGTCATTCCAATCAAAAGTGACACTTCTGAACATAAGGTAGTAAAATACGAGTTAATATTTTCGTCTTGTATTATTTTATACCTACACAACATTTATAACCTGTCTTGTTAATTATCAAACACTTCATAAAAATTATATTTCAACTTGGAATTGAAGAAACATTTCCTTTTGGAAAGTAAACAAAATTTCAAATTAGCGGGGAAATATGTTGTAACATTCTTGGATTGATAAGGGCTAATAATGGTTTTTCAGTTTCGGAAATTTTCTTTCAGATTTGTTGTTATTTTACTGCAGTCGCTTGCTACGAAACAGTGTTTCTTTATTTATTGAATTTCTGTATGTTCGTGTAAAGTATGCTTCTTTCTTAAACGGATTAAAATCTCTTAAAAATATATCGATAGCGAAATCTCATGTAGAATTAATTTGGATAATTTAAACGAATATCTCCAAAACTTGTACACTTTTGAAACGGCTTTTTCTTTAACAACAGCATATGGAGAACCGTGATATCTAAGAAATATTGTTAACAAACATTATATAGATATAATTACAAATATAAATTACAAGAGAAAAGGTCAAGCACATAATATTGAACTACGTCCAACTAAATCAAATCAATTGCACCTGTTGCCCCTTCGAAAGGTAATTTACTTGAAATATTACGTACTATTTAGCAAATACCGTAAACGCAGCTCTCCTCGGGCTACTTAAAGAGAGAAAAGGAAGAAACTCGTGACCGGTCTTCTATGTTTGTAGTATGCAAAGTGCGAAAACTCATTACCAGACCTTTAGGAGTTAAGTCAGCTTCCATTTGATAGCTCTGTAGTTTCTTTGTTAAATTGCATATTGTCATTCTGTGATTCAAAAAACGAGGCTGAAAGAAAGGACACTCACAAGTTGCTTTAGTGGTGCTCTATGTTTTCTTTTTCTTTAAATTTTCTTAAACGGGTCTATTGGGAAGTCAAGGTACATCTACTTTTAGTTAGAGTTATACATAATTGGAGTATGGATATTTATGCAAATTTATATCTGTTTAGACAGAATTAATGAAGTAGAATCCAAGCAGATATTTGTTTTATACAGTGAAACTTTGCAGAGGGACACGTAGACAGAAAAATTTCTGTTTATTACTCATTTTTATTTAATGATGGGAAAACTATAATTACTGAGGAATATTTATGCGAATATACAGAATATATAGAAGCATTATCACAGAATAGATGAAACATGAATTAAAGCAGAAAGCTGTATCGAGCGTCGCTCGAAATAGGTTTACAAAAACTTGGAATTTATTACAGTATTAACCTTCATCCATTCCTGGGGTCTTTTTCACCCAAATCGATATTTAATTTTTTATTCAAGTCGAGACAAATTGTACACAGTGAACATATATTATTCTCAATAATGTTATTATAAAGAAAAAGTAAAAAGTATCCTGTATTTTTAATAGAAAATAGACTACGGGACAGAAAGTACCCTAGGACCTTTAATGTGATTTTTTTAAGGGAACAGATGAAGATTAAAATTATTTAACACATCTTAAGCGGGAAATGTCTTGACTCGTTTCGTGTATATTAATATTAAAGCGTGGGAATTTTATTACAAAATAACCCATAGTTCAAAAGCTACAGCCTCTTTATGCAGAAGCAATTTTGCGCGTGAGTTGCAAAAAATCGCCCGCTATATTGTGAGAATTTAGCGAGAAAACTCCCGCGTGTTTTAATAATAATTGTGTTAATAATATTTTTTAAGTGAAAGTGTAAATTATTTAGGTACTTCGTACGCTTCAGTTTGCGGGATGAAATGTAACAGGGTGTACACAAGTGAGTACACTTGGAATTTGTAACAGTATTCCGCGTTAAAGGTCATGGGGGTCACCTTTGACCGGCGCTATTGAATTCAATAATGTTTCCTATAACATTAAACCTATAATACTCCCTTTGCTAATACATTGAATATTTAAATGTTGTCGTTAGAAAAGTGAAATGTTACTGAATATATAAGGCAACGAAAACATGACTTGTATTAAACATAAAGCTATAACAATTTAAGCAATGAAAGATTCAGTCATAAGAAGCTAAAGGCTTGGGAATTTCGTACCGTGAATATTTATACCGTTTCATAAGCACAACGTTGAGGAAATTACAATACGGAAGCATGAAACACGGTCGATGAAACGAATCGTTTGTTCCTACAGTAAACAATTGAATTCAGGTAGAAGTGTTTCGGAGTTGTATATCTTTTGCGCTTTTTTCGAAAGATTATTGCTTTTAAAAATCTCATTTTTCACGTTTTCATGAAAAATGGTCAACTACTGGTGCCTGTACCGTAACTATCTTTTCTTTACATGTTTTTGTTTCATAAAGATGCGATTTTAGTAGAAGTTTCCCTTCAATAATAATGGTGAAACTAGAGAAATACGGATGGCATTCAACTTGTTAAACCTCGAATTTATTACAGTATTAATATCAACCGACGAAAATTTGAAACTGAAAGTTTATATTGGTCCTTTCGTGTTCTTCAATTTGTAGGATGAAAATATGAAATATAACAGTGTATGTACAAGTGTGCCGACTGGAAATGTGTCGTGTAACAGGAATATTACGAGATCGACAATTCAGCGAATTATTGCGGAAGGTTATATGCGCTTTTTGTTTGCTAAGCAATGAAACGTAGATGTACCGTTAGCCGCTTCGGGGAAGCATTGCGAATAAACTGCCACATGGGATTTTTATTGTCTGATAACATCAGATAAAAGTATCAGGAAACGTGTTTCATATTGTTAAGATTGTCGTGAATTTTGGAGATCTTGGAATTAACATATTTGATGCGAGTATTAAAGTTTCACGGTAGCAGGTGCAATTGATATTTCTCAGGAATTATAACGTATTTTTGAAGTATAATTCTTCCTTTATCTTTGTGTCCGTTGCACAAAGCTTCTGCAATGTCGGATACACACAGTTCGTCAATAATATTGCTGCACTCTACATTTTAAATCCACGTGCATTGTTTGGTGCATTGATAGAAGAGAATGTGAAATAAGTGCCTCGAATTTTTAAATTTGCAAACAAATCTTAATCGATTGCAAATTGCGATTTGCAAGTTTTATAATCTGACTTTCTAGGCATTGTAATTTTTTTAGCGAGCAGTGTAATTATAAACTTTACTTATTACTTTTTTCGAACTTCAAACACCCCAGCACTTGCATTTTTGTAAGTTTAGCAACGACACTTCAGGGTCGCCTTAAAAACGACGTATCTCAAATTCGTTGCAGAGAATAAAAGATGACAGAGAAATATTTATTTCATTATATTTATGTGTTCACGGTGAAGAAATTTGTAGATTATATCTGTTCTCATTAATTGCGAAAAGTTTGAGATATAGATATTATAGACTGATACGCGTGGAGCGTCCGGTATTAACGATATTAATTGTGATTTAATGTTTCGTACATATTCACGATAATATGGAAAGTCAGGATTGTTTAAGATGTGGGTGTTTTGGCTCCTATGGCAGTTTTGCGGAAAGGAAAAGATTCTTCGGTTATTAGTACTTCGTGGACTTTCAAATTTCAAATTTCTTTAAAACTTTCAAGCCTTTCAAATTTCTGCAAGCTATTTAGTCGTCAAACTTTCTTCGTTGAATGCAAACAGTTTCATTTGTCGTGGCAATACGGAATTAGAGATTTTTCAGTCTAATGTTATACGATTCTGCTTTAAAGCTAGGTTCCTACTTTTTTTATAAAGATTTTTTTCTACAGAGGAGCAGTACAGTATATATTTCACGTGTATCTTATAATACACAGATTACGTAACTGATCATCTGCTGTGCCACTTGGTTTTTTTTACTTATTAAATATATTTATGTATAACAGATATAATGCCCGTAGATGTAGTATTAATTGCATAATAAACGTTTCATATAGGTGCCGGTAATTTGCATATTTGTCTTGTTTTTGTTTACTTTAAAGTAATAATTTAGGAACAACTTTCCAGAGGTGACGAGGAATTTGACCTCTGGCTAATTCATTGCGTACTGTTAATTATGACAGTGTTCTGAATCTAATTTATTCTTCGTTTTCGAGATATTCAGATCTTTTCTCAGGATGTGTGTTGCGTTCTGTAGAATAATTCAATTATTAACTTTGTAAACGATAATAATTTTTTCTCATATAGTTCTACTATATTGTAATATATATTGGAGCAAGGCAAATTTACTTATAAGCCCACTTTTTCTCATTTTTGACTTACAGCTAGTCCATTTTCATAATTGCTGTTATGTTTTTTAATATTTGACCCATTAACGCTTAATTATTGCGTCCAGTAAAATAAGACCGCGAGCGAACAGCAGAATTCGGATAACTGAAATATAAATAAAGAGCCCGGCTGAAAACACGTTTATTGTAAATTAGAAACGCGAAATACTACTTGTTATAAACAATTAGATGGCAGCCGATTGATAGTCGCTAATAACCACGGTGAATAGTACGTTTTAAGATCAATATTGAAATAATAATGAAACCTTTGAGAGTTGATTAATGAAGCTTATACATTTACATAATTGTTTATCCTGGAATTGATGTTTTAATTTCGAATGAGAATTACTCTAATGAAATTACCACATAATTTAACCCCACCTACGTCGTTCGGTAGTCATTAAAAGAGTAGTGCGTGCATGTAGTATTTATTACATCTCTTTAATGATACAGTTTCGTTTGAAGTTGTCGCACGAATGTACACAAAGCATTTAAAAATTATGAAGTTCGTAATTAACAAAAAATATTCGAGCTATAGTAATTCAGTAGCATATTTTCAAAATTGTATTTAGTTGCGACAATTTATTACTAGTCTGTTCCGTGGAAAATTTAATTTACCTTTCGATTTTAATGCATGATGAAAACTACCGTAAATTGCATTGTTGCTGTTTCTTATCGTTTTACATCTTTACAAGTGTAATCCCTAATGTAATTAACAAATTATACAGAGATCAACAAAGAAATAAAGTGGAGAACTATATCTAATTGCATGATTCATTTGGTTTGAGTTTAAGTGAATTAATTTTTCGGAGAACAAGGAAAATATCTCGTTTAATACCTGCATTCTAGATGTAATAGTATTAACTATTTACCATTGCAATTATTTTTCCAATTCTCCATCAACTAAGCGAAAATAACTTCGCAAAATTTTCTACTTTTCATCATTCATTTTTATTAAATAATGGGAATAACTATGAGTATCGGGGAACATTGAAATAACTATTTCCAAATTGCAAGTTGACCTGTTACATTAATCTTCGGATGATTTTGATCTGTTTGACAATATACAATATGAAATATTTAGAATTATTTCTAGGTGTTCCATCAAATTAATATTGCTTATCTAATATAGCGGCCTGTTTAATTAATGTAACAGTTACAAATGCCTCCAAAAAAGTACTCCAGTAAATATTCTTCAAACTTTTCATTTCATTCTGCAATTATTATCTTCGAAAAATTCTCATGCAAAATAATGAAAAAATTATGATAATAATTATGTTTCTTCTCATAGCGTTGCGAATGTTGGAATGCTTGCAATAATCTCCCGTTACTGTTTTAATTCATTTACTTGAATCTTGAGGGTAACGTTGCATATTTCAATATTAATCCGAGCTGATCGGCCTAACGGGTATGTTCCTTGAAGCTCGTTGTCCCAGCAGAAATTAAGGACACGCGTAATTTTCATTCCGATCACGTTTCACTTAATCTTATCTTAATCAGGGAGTTTTTTTAATATTAGAGGTAGGCCTGATCTAATTAAGTATTTTCTAGAACGATACCCTGGTAACTCGTTAAACTGGAATCGGTCATATGAAAAATGAAGATACTACGAAAATTTCGTATATTTGCTATCAAAATTGATTACATGGTATTCATCTATATGAAACGTGGAAGGTACCGATAAAAGGTTACAATAAAACTTGACATATTTTACATTTGCAAATTATTAAGATAACTTGTTGGTGAATTTTTGTAGGTGTGAATAGATGATACAATTTCTGTTTACATTTTCTTTTGTTATATGTCCCGATTCTGAAGTTGTTTTATCACCAAAAAATGATGCCATTACTTCAAATGTATGATTCTTTCTTATCAAACCGAATTATATCAAGAGCAGAAAATAGATTTGTATTATGAAAGATTTACTCCATTTGGATGTGAAGTTTTTGTAACTTTCTTAATTTTCAGGTTGTCTAATCGTTCTGATAAACTATATCGTAATTAAATACATGTGCAGACAGAAAGTTAATTTTACATTTTTTCGATTTATATTTTCGTGCAACGTTATGCTTTTCCAATTACAGTACAATTCTTAAGCCACCCTGTAATTAAGTGCACGTGTAACCGGGGAATATTCACAGTGAGTTTTCTCGACACGAAGGTTTCCTACAAAAAATATATATACTCCATGTTTTCATCGTATTTTCTCATTAAATACATTTCCCTACTTTTTGTGCAACCTTCTTCTTTCTTTTTGACCTTCTTCTTTTTTCACAAATCTTCTGACTTACCTCTTCTTGTTGCACTGTGATTAACACTAGAACTACCGGCATTAAGTCTGTTATATTTAAATATATTAAATAAGTACTTTGGCAAAGGAGCTATCAAACGGTGGGGAAGATGATTGATTCAGTAATTTATGTTTTATAAGGTGAGCGTAGAATATCTACTCTATGTTTCCCCGGTAAATTTAGAGAATTTTTGTAAAAAATGAGAAACCAGTCATTTTGACAGGCTTGGTAGTTCTAGTGTTAATAAGGCATTGCGTGTAAGTGTTCATCTAACAGTACGTCCTCTGGAATTCTCGTAATACAATTTTACCTTTCGTAAATTCAACTTTCCCTGAAACATTTAGAAATACATTCCCTTAGAATCCAAAATAAATCCCAGCAGTAATTTATTCCAAGGCTCTCAATTCTATCAGGCACCGTATAATTCTTTTCAACATCCTCTATTTTTTATACCAGCAATTACCACAAATTTCATTTTCCATCCGAATATATTTCATCATCGTCAACCTGTTAACCAGTGGCAGGACTATAATATCACACCACCTCTTAATGTGGGGGAAGGGACCCCCCGGAGTCGGAAGGGGTGCAAAATATTTTGATTTATTATTTTTTTTTCTAATATAAATTAGATCAAAAATATACTGACAAAAACAACAATCTGTGTCCGCGTTTCTCACACAATTCGCAAATTCGGTATTTTTAATCGTTCTTTAACCCTTTCACTAGGAAAGGCGTATATATACACCCGCGCAAGTCCATCGATATATACGAAATGCGTAAATATACGCCCTCTGCATTTGCATAAACATTTCGGTAAATCCGGTAACATAATCATGACTCTAATAAAGGATTATCTCGGGAAAGGTCACAGTTTATATGTTTATAACTGATACAAGAGTCCACTTTTATCTAGCACCTGACGCTTGAGCCAGACGAATAGTTGTGGTACCGTAAAAACAACAAGAAATTGATTATTAAATTATTTCTATTGTCCTTTTATTATCTTTGTTCGTTCATTATGTTAAAATTGTTTGTCGTTGTTATGTTAAAATGAATTCGGTCCTCATTATCAATTTCGGATTTTTTCCTTTATATTTAATTACCTATTATTATTGAAGGAATCTGCAAATTGAGTTAAGTAAATTAAAGTAGCTTAAAAAGCTACTAAAAATAAATCAAAAATGGATATTTTTAATTTATTTGCAATTATTATTGGTTAGTAGGTCAGTAGTCACTGTGCGAATAACGCGCCGTTTTAATTGGTGGATTACTTCATGATCGCGCCGCAGTCAAAGGGTTAAGAAATGATTTAATGGGAGAAAATGCTAATTCTAACAGGTAATCATCCCAGATCAAATTTTGTGTTGTGTAGCTAACGAAGTACATAACAGAAGTGAACTTTTTTATGATAATGGTATCCCTACTGATGCCATAAATGATTACAAGAAAAATCAGTGTTACCAGTTATTCGGTTTGTTAATAATATTAGAAAAACAATTTCTATGGAGTGATTTTTCACCCATGATACCTTTTAAGGGTTAACACAAATTCTGTCAAATCTCTGTCAATGATATAACGTTCGTTGCACACATTACACTGACAATGTGCTGCTATTAATTCATAGCAAATGTTCGCAATTAAACGTTTGATCGCCTGATCTCGCTCGGCCTGGTTCGATCAGGCATGTAATTCGAATGCTTCGAAGAACAGACCACAGGGATGAATCACACGCTATTCGCTACCGAGAATTTAAACGTAAATCATTCGAAGAACTTCCGTCGCCATAGCAGGACAGTGCTTTCTCGGAAAAATGATCGTCAACGGAGGACCGTGCGAAACGAAGACATCCGCGGTTCAAAGGCATTCTCGGATTAGAAGAATATATGATAAGAAGATACGCTCTATAGAGAAAGTTCGGTCTCCCTGTTCACATAGTTTTACTAGCATTGATGTACAGTCTTGTTTCAAACAACGCGGTTTCGATTCTACGTAGATTTTATAGCAGAATACAAACAATTTCAATGCAAAAGTATGTACTTATTTAATTGGTGAGCATAACGGGCAAAACTTTTGCAATTTTCTCAAGCAAACAATTTTTTTATCAAAAAATTCTTTTTTATTTCAAAACTCGTTGAACGTCATTAGGGTCACCGGTGACCGGCGCTATTAAATTCAATGGAATTTCATAGGTCTTATAAATTGTAATATTTATGAATTTGCTAAGACATTCAATATTTAGATATTGGCATTAAAAAGGTAAAGTTCTGCTGACTACATATCTATTTGTGTCTTTAAGCTTTCTGCTTTATACAGATACGAATTTAATAGAAAAATGTTCACTGAAAAATAATGAAACTAGCGAAATATCGATGGCGTTCAATGTGTTAACACATTGAAATAGTGCCGGTCTCTAGGGACCGGTACTACACTTTCCATTTAGGCCACGCCAGTCCCCAAGGACACTGCAATTTACTTATTAACACTGTGTTTTACTTATTGTTATATTGTATCCGCTATTTTGTTTCTGGTAATTTTTAGTTCACACTTGTGAGCAGCATCCACGAAAACATTAGAATACTAATTTCTGCGCGGAAACAACAATTTTTGGATAATTACACATGTCCGCTATATTGTATCTGCCATCGCGTTTTTGAAAATTTTTGACTACGTATTCGTAATCAGAAAGCAAAATAATCGTTATGTGTCAATTTTCGTTTAAAATTAAGAATGTCTTGAGGGTTTCGCCAAGATTTCCGCGAAATCGACCACTGTACGGCGATTGATTTTTCGTTTTTTAAAGCCGATCGATGGAAATCAGCTTTTAATTTAAGCTAAGCTATGCGCCTGTCCGAGTCATAATTAACCTTTATCACTAAATTTCTTTATATTAAATCTAAGTACAACAGTATATCAAAAAGTAATTCGTAAATTATTAAAATGGAGGCCAAATTTCATATATATTTTGTACTTTAATCGATGAATTTGGCAAAGTGGAAATGATTTAGATTGTGTGTGCGTACCACTATTTACTCACAATGCGAATGCGCGCATATATGCGCTCTCGTGATGCAAATGGGTTAATGGTTCTAAGTAGAAAGTATAAAATTTTATCAAAAATTCGTATAATTTATTGAAGCAATTTAAGACAAAGATACAGATATCACACTCATGCGTCATGCGGCGCGAACTGGAACTGTATAATTAAGTAAGACAATATTGTCGTGGTGCTTAACTTGTTAAATTACTTTATAAGACAGTGATTTGACAAGTAGATTTTAAAGGAAAATTTGTTTTGCTATAATTGTTATAAAAACTTACAAAAAAATTGAACATTGAATAAATAATTACTAGCAGGTTAATTGAAACATGTTTCCTTGTTAACACTAGGTTTACGGATGCCGTCAAATTGACGCGTTCTTACTTTTTTGATAAATATTTCTCAAATATATAGAGAAGAGGTATAGTAGATATTTCACGTGTATTTTACAATACAAAAATTACTTAACGAATTATCAGCTTTGCCGATTGATCCCTCTTTTTCCAAAGTCTTTATTTAATATATTGCAGTGTAACAGATTTCAGTCCCGTAAACCTAGTGTTAAAGTAAATTCGATCGATTTCAAGTATGCTATTTTTCTTTAAAACGCATAACGAGTAAATTATGATGAGGAAATGAAGGAAAAGTTGATAGGCAAGTGGCGGCTTACCGTAGATTTGAAAATAACAGAATAGATATTTTCAATTTCAGTGATTTAATCAATTCATTTAAAGGGGTCTTCTTTTTTTCACAGTGAACATATTCCATAGAAATTAAAATATAGAATGAATTTTATTGGTCAGCCAACATTTTTTCTTTATTTTGGCCCGCTTCTAAAAAAGTTTATCCATCACTGGTATAAGAAAACACACCTTTGAAGAAATTCCGTTGTGTTTTGAAAGCTCAAGCCTCGAGAATTTAGGATTAAAGTATCAAATAAATATAAATGTACGTACATTTTTCAGTTTTTTTTATGTGAGAAGGAGGGCTCGTAACTACGTTGATTTCGCTCTAATCAATTTGTGTCTCTAATCTCTGCTTTATGCGAGGGAGCACTGCATTTGCAAGTAAGAGCAACATTTAATGAAGCGCAATCTTTTTGACCACAGGAAGTCCCAAGCGATAAACCGGAGTTCTGCGACCAAGCGATAAACGCGTATCAATATCCGTTCTTGAAGTTCGCAATTGCTAAGGGATGCAACGTGTTGCAGCTTTATTTTAATACGTTCACTACTGACGGCTTTAATCCAACACCCTTAGCTGAACACCGCGGTGTTCTGCTGTTTAATCAACAGCAAATATAAAAGATCTTGATTCGTTATATCGAGCTTATAATCAATACCTTTAAAAATTCAAAATAATCCAGCTTAACAGGTAAAACATTGATTACAATATATTTCAAGAACTGATGAAGGATTAATAACAACATTACAATTTAAAAACCTGTTTTATAACAATTGCAAGTATATTATTAAGCTTTATTTTAAGGTAAGTTATTATATTTGCCCGGAAAAGAGATGTTTAAATTTAAATGTATCTTCTTCTGAACAAATGTAATAACTTACTCTGAAACAAAAATTAATACTTTTGTAGATTACTTTGGCAATAAATTTACATCGCAACTGGGGGTACGCATATACAATAATAGTAAATGAAGATATTGTAACGAAATTGAAATGACGGGGGTGTAGGTCGCCAAGATTCTGTTAAGAAATTCAAAATAATGTAAGTCTACGTTACCACTACTCACTGTCAATTAAAATTTTTCAGGGGACTTAGAATTATGGCTCTGCTTCACAGTTAAAAATTTTCAAATGACGCAAGAACACATTGCCGATTACAAATGAATTAATTTCACCGTTCGCTTCTAGTTTCTTTACGATCTTACTTCGCTTCAGTTATTATCGCCATACTACAGTTTATAAATAATTGTTGAACGGATATTATTGCATTAATTCGATAACTTTACTCTACAACTCGTAGCCATAAACATATTTCAGAACCGAGAGATGATAATTATTTGAACGATGCAGGAAGCACACGAAATATATCAGTAAGTAAAAGTGGCAAAGTTATAACCATTCACGAGTGTCGTATCGGATTTTTGTTAAGTAGGAGACTCGAAATATTTCAGCTAATCGAGTAGATCTCGTAATGTTTGTGCCATGTACCGGAACCGACACGAAACGCATTAATAAATTATACGTAGATAAAGATAATGTTGCGAGTCGTTAAAAGTAATGTTTAAGGTCGTTAACAGAAAGCAAAAGGAGTATATGGCCAGAGACGGTGAACATTTCCTGTATCTGCGGACAGATGGAAAAATATCGCACTTCTGTAGTGAATTACTCTAACAGTTACGGTACCGGAAGTAGGGTAAAGTACACGGCAATCGCCGTTTTAAGCAGAAATTCTACAAGTTGTTCACGGTTAAAAATCATTGGTACCACGTGTAGATCTAATGGTAGCATGAAAACGTGTAAAACGTTTGAATCTTTTCCACTAAATGATTGCAACATGTACTAAAAATGAAAGTAAAGAAAAAGCATTATGTAAATGTAGTCACGCAAATGCTTTGTTACAAAGTTAACACTAGATTTACGGGCCTGAAATCTGTTAAATTGCAATATATTAAATAAGGACTTTGAAAAAAAGAGGAATCAAGCGGCAAAGATGGTAATTCGTTAAGTCATTATTGCATTATAAAATACACGTGAAATATCTACTGTACAGCGTCTCTGTAAATTTGAGAAATGTTTATAAGACAAGTAGGAACCCGTCAATTTGACGGCTTCCGTAAATCTAGTGTTAAAACAAGGATATGGGGTACGAAGTTGCGCTAAACGATGAGGACCTCGAAGGACACTAATTCCTTGATCCCCAAGGTCACCGCAAAGCACGCCATTGAATTTGTACATTTAAGAAACTTTAAGAAGGTATGTAGCGTAAATTACATCGCTTTTTGGAGAATTTGCTAAGCTCAGGACCATAAACAGGATTTTCTTCTGCTTAAAAAGAATCGTAATGTTTTTATCTTCCTTTTCTTTGAGCAACTTGAACACACTTTGCAACTTCTGCCTGCTGATAATCTCATCGATTGATATCTCCTTCAATTAGTAATAGCATCGTTGATTTAACACTAGAACTACCAGCGTTAAATCTGTTATATTTAAATATATTAAATAAGTACTTTGAAAAAAGGGGAATTCAGAGGTGGAAAAGATGATCGATTCGGTAATTTATGTTTTATGAGATGGACGTAGAATATCTATTCTATGACTCTCCTATAATCTTGGAGATTTTTTGGAAAAAATTGTGTACCAGTCATTTTGACTGGTTTGGTGGTTCTAGTGTTAAACATTCAGACATAAGGCTTTGTGCGCCTAGCATAAAAACTGTATTTATTAAGCAAATTGTAAGAAAGTAAAGTTTGCTGTTTCTAAAACCAGACACTACAACTCTTAAAGGGGCAGTATATCAAAGAAAAATTAACACGCGTTACGAGTCTATGGAAAAAATGATAATTAATGCACGTACTGAAACGAAGAGTATTCACCGAGATTTTTTTCAAAATTCCTTAACACTAGAACTGCCAATAACTGATGTGATAAATTGAAAAATAGCGGATAAATATATTGAAACAAAAGGTATAAGAGATGAGCGTAGGAAATTAAAGAATTTCGACCGATATAAAGTTGAGTAATCTTTTTTAAAAATTCTGGCACCGACCATTGTGTCTAGCTTGGTAGTTCTAGTTTTAACACTAGAACTACCGGCGTTAAATCTATCATATTTAAAAATATTAAATAAGTATTTTGAAAAAAGGGGAATTAAGAGGTGGAAAATATGAACGATTCGGTAAATTATGTTTAATAAGATGGACGTAGAATATCTATTCTATGACTCCCAGAAACTTAGAGAATTTTTGAAAAAAATTGTGTACCTGTCATCTTGACTGGTTTGGTAGTTCTAGTGTTAAATTACATTTACCGAGGTATTATTAAGACATTACTTTCCCGAGGTTCCATGGATCGTTATTTCTTGCAATAATTGTGTTTGTAAACATCAATGTTAATATTATTTGCTCTCTATCTGCTCTCGAATCTCACGCGCAGGATTTACAGTGAAGCCGTGAAATAATTTGATAAGCTATCAGATCGAGGAAAATATATCACAGCCGTTTATATTGTAGCGATTCATTCGCAATGACAATTTTATTTCGTTGCTGTGGCTTGCGGTTGCGATAATTTCAGAAAGACTGATAGTAAAGGTTGAGAAGCAAGATTGGAGAACCGATAGAAGGCAAATAATGTTAACGTCAGTCTTTACGGATACAGGTACAAGTAGAAATAACTGTTTATAGACCGATGCGTAAACGTTTCTTAGGTAAATACCGGCATATTCAGTGGATTTGCAAAATGGCTTTTCCATAAATCTAAGAAGTGTAAACTGCAATAAAGATCAACGACCATTGCCACTAATCATGATGATAGATCGTAACAGTATATATGCATTGACATAAGAGATATAAGTCGACAAACGAAAATGAAAAATGTAAATCTTAAAACGTAAATAAGATATGTAAATAACTTGTGAATTATTGAAAGTCAATTTTCATCGTAAGAAAAACTTTAAAGAAGACAGTGCATCTTCAGAACTTAAACATTTGCAATCTTGAATTATTTTCGTTGAATGTTATTAATTGCTTTGAACGGTAACAGGTATTAGGCAGTTTTATTATAAACAGTAGTAACACTGGTGCATTAATAATAATTCTATAGCGGAAATATTACACATTCTGTATTAAAATTCATAAAAATGTAAAACAATCAAGTACAGTTGTTTGTGAAGCTTTTTGAGATGAAAAGTGTAAAAATAGTTTGAACTTTAAATCTTCAATAAACAGGTCCGAAATATAAATAATTATATATGGAACAATACCATATTAAGCATATGATAAGAGTAATGACCGTTTTTCTCTCTCGATGGTTTTCTTTTATCAATGATCTTAACGTTGAATTTTGCAACATTGACATTAGTGAGTTAGAAACTTGGGTCTTCGATTAAAATTTCTGTTTTTCGTTTTCTCAAACGTTTAAAAGCGTTTGATCACTGCATTTCCTGCGCCATAAGACATTATGTCACGCTACATTCAAACATTGTCTTTGATTTTCACGCTTATTTTTATTGAAACATTCTTGTATCGCTCATAAAATTAACACTAGAACTACCGGCGTTAAATCTGTGATATTTCAATATATTAAATAAGAACTTTGAAAAAGAGGGATCCAAGAGGCGGAAAAGATGATCGATTCGGTGATTTAATTTTTTTTGAGATGGGCGTAAAATATTTATTCTACGACTTTCATATTGACTTGGAGAATTTTGGGAAAAAATCTCCTGTGTACCAGTCATTTTGACTGGTTTGGTAGTTCTAGTGTTAAGCCACTGAATATGTGCGACTAAATTTGCGTGACTGACAACAGTGATAAAATGTTAAATAAATAACAAATACGCAGTCAAGCGAGTAAAGTTTGTAGCTTATAAGAGTTATCCTCAAAACAATTGACGCCGTTCTAGAACGGTGTTCAGCTAAACTGAATGACGATGAGGATACGCACGATGATAGAAAATTGTCTCATTTGTATCTAAAAGTGCACCGTTCAGTTGCCAAAAACGTTCTATTCTATATTTCAAAACGTTCCGTTTCATCGTTACCAAAGTCTGTAAACACATGTGTCACGCTCAAGATGCCCCTGTGCATTTCCAATTTAATAGTTGCAATTTAGAGAAAAACCACAGTGCCAAAAGATATTGCTGTTATGAGCTTTCTACTCCCAACCCTTTTCGTACGTTAATTCCTTGGCTGAAAGTGAAAAATGAACAATTTACCTTGGGTCCTCAGGTACAACAAATCGCAAACGTGAGCAGATATATCTTCGCAGATCTTCTATCTAGAATCAAAACCCTATAAGAATTCTCACAAGACAATTACTATTGTGACAGAACTTAACACTAAAACTGACGTTATATCTACTAAAATTTAGGTATACGGAATAAGCACTTTGAAAAAAGAGAAATCAAGAGGTGAAAAAGATGATTAATTAACTAACTTAGGTGTTACAAGATAGAAATAAAATATTTACTTCATGGCTCCCCCATAAATTTAGGCAATTTTTAGAAAAAATTGCGAAACGGTCATTTCGACTGGCTTGGTAGGTTTAGTGTGAAACTCTAAGCAGCTCGAAAAGTTCTTCTCTTGTTATAAATCACAGAACATACTATAACAAATATTCCTCTGATAAAAGGATCTTTCCTGTCGCAATCTTGAGGTCCGTGCAGGATTCCTAAACAATTTTTCCGTGTCTCCTACAACTGCAGCAACCATAACACCTCGCATAGGTTCGCCCGATTGCATAACTCAGTCTCCCGTAAAATCCTTAGCCAGAGCAAGTCCGCCCGCGACATTTGGCGAGGCAGCGAGCGACATTCCGAAAATATCTGGCGGTCATCGGTGCGCATTGATCAGCATCGATTTACGCGGCCGGTATGAAATATTTTCTGTCTTTGGTCGATTCGATCAACGGCGAGATGAGTTTCGCGGGCCTTCCCAGCGAGAGGAGACCATGGATGAGGGACAGAGAGGAGAAGGAGGTGGAAGAGAGACGGATCGTTTCAGAGGATGCACTCTCGAACTGTATCCTCCGCCTGAGAAAACCGGTCGTCGTTTCGTCATCCCGATTATCCGCACCCGGTCGCTCGGGCGTTACCCCGTGCTCCTTGTATCTTATGTTAGAAATCGAGCTTTCCGTTACGCTCGTTCTCGGATACTTCATCAAAACTCACCTCTGATATTTCCGTATTCTGTTGGCCGTGTGTCTGTACGTACCATTACCCGCGTCGCTATCTCGATTATTCGCGACCGGTTGCCAGCATTCTCTGTGTGCAGTTGGAACGAAGAACCCATAAGCTTGACTTATGTCCACGTCATGGAAATCTATACTCATCGCTCGATTCTTAATTACAGTTAAGTCGCGGATGAAACGGGGCTCGGTTATCTCGGTATGGGTTCGTGGTTCAGAGTTTTGATAATTGCGACGAAACTGGTATGCTTAGATCGATTGCTATTTCGGTCTTCGATAGCTTCGTGTCTAAGTGTAGAATAATTTGTCCTTTAATAGTAGAAACGTGGACGATTGATCCGGGCTATTTAACACTATTCCTACCACGACCGGTCAAATGACCGTTTTTCAAATTTCGATTAGAATTTCCTATATACGACGTAATTGAATCGCCTTTAAACTTCACGACTTTTCCTCAAGTATACGTATAATACATTCACGTTATAATACATTTTTCAATATACACTTCTCTTTTTACTGTTCATTTTCTGGGAAAAAATTATCATTTGACAAATTCACCGGTTGCGGTAGGAAAAGGTATACGTGAAGTGTCGGTAGGAATAGTGTTAAAAATACTAGAAAAACATCTAGGAAGGAGTACAATGGATCAGAGATGAAAATTAATCGATCTGATCGTTGAACTTTGTGTAGGATAAAGTTTGAAATCTAAGGAGCTGCACCTCTATAACACTAGAACTACCAAACCAGTCAAAATGACTGGTACACAATTTTTTCAAGAAATTCTCCAAGCTTATGGAAAATTCATAGAATAAATATTCTAGGTCCATGTCAAAGAACATAAATCATAAATCAATCGTCTTTTCCGCCTCTTGATTCTTCTTTTTTCAAAGTACTTATTTAACACTAGATTTACGGAAGCCGTCAAATTGACGGGTTCCTACTCGTCTTATAAATATTTCTTAAATTTACAGAGACGCTGTACAGTAGATATTTCACATGTATTTTGTAACACAATAATAACTTAACGAATTACCATCTTTACCGCTTGATCCCTCTTTTTTTTAAAGTCCTTATTTAATATATTGCAATTTAACAGATTTCACGCCCGTAAATCTAGTGTTAATATATTCGACTATAATAGATTTAACGTCGGTAGTTCTAGTGATAAATTTAAAGAATTTTAATAAGAAATTAGTTGTCAGCTATTTTAATCGCGTTGAAAGTTCTAGTATTTATTTTCCAATGACCAATCGGCTCCTATCAGCAGGTGTTTATTTATGGTTGTCATTTTCTGGCAAACCCCACTTATTTATTGTTAGGAATTTCTGTTACTTTCACTGGTTTGTCGTTGTACATTTTTACACGAAGTACTTTGTGGTTCTTCGGTGTTTTTTTTATTGTAGATTAATGTTTACATGCTGCTTGAAGTCATTTTTGTGGTTTGGATAGGTGCTATAAATTCATTTTACCTAATAATTCTAATAACTTTTAATAAAAACATATTTTAATACCTGTATGCAAGATATAGTCAAACTCAAGAAAAATATGTCCTCGTTTCTATTAAAACAGCCATTAATTTTCAAACATTCTCTAGGTAGACAATTTTATCAAAAGTTTAAAGTAACTTAAAAGTAAAAAATAAAATGTTGTAAATATTGCATAAACAAAAATAAGCGCGTAAATTGAAAAGAATTATAAATCTTCGTTCAACTACGAGAACCGTGGCTCTCCTTCCTTTCTATCTTCAACTTACCATAGAATTGTGTAAGGATGCCTAGCTAGATTAAAATTACAAGTACTGTTATCATTTTTTTCAGTTCGAAGTAAGCATTAACGGTACCTGCGATCAGGCCAGTCGGATTGACAGTGGAATGAGTGTATGCCATAGTAAATACCTAAATTACGATATTAACTTTGCGTTTAAGAAGATATTAATGTACATACTCTAAAATCGATTGGACAGAAGTCCATTACGCGTCCCGACGAACTAATGGAAACTCCTGGGAAAATTCTAAGTGGTATATAATGATTTTGATGTCGTTATTTTATTAGACATTGCTACATTCCATTGCAATAGAAATGAAATTAATATTCCGAACTAAGCATTTCCCCTTTCAAATGATAAATAACATTGTCACGGGTGGTACGTTTACGTAGAATCCTTTTATGAATGGCCTTACAATTAGTTACACTATTATAAATGAGTCGACAACGTTTATTTAGCAAATGGCATGTCTGTTGGGAAGATATCCTACCGCAGAATCTCTGTTGTGTGCTACCGTGTGCTCCGTGCAAAACAATACTTTGTTTCCTTTCAAAATTAATAGCGTACCTCACTTTCGTCATGGATGCTTTAACATTATTTTTTATATGAAAGTGTGTGAAAGCATTAGCTGAAATAGCAAATTTCAATGTTGATAGAATTTCGTACGTAGTATATTAGCGCGATTAAAAACAGTGATTTCTATACAATTTTACTCTAGAGAATTAAAGCCACCAATCAAAATTTCCTATATTTGTAGTTTTATTTGTATAATTACTTAACTGTGAACAAAAGAGACAAACTGAATGTACGAAAAGTGCATCACGTGATTTGTCAAATCACGGAAGGACAAAAATAATTAACTTTTGAAACTACGTAACGGGACGCGACGTGTAGGACAGGATCCGCTTAGCAGCCGCAGCGATGAGTTTATGAACGGATCCAGGACGAAATATGTTAACGCGTTGAATGCCATGGGGGTCACCGGTGACCGGCACAGTTGAATTCGATGAAATTTCTTATGATTTTTAAATTGCAATATTCACAGATGTGATAATATATTCAATATTAAAATATTGCTTTAAATTTCTTTAAAATATTGCTATAAATTTCTTATGATTTTTAAATTGCAATATTCACAGATATGATAATATATTCAATATTAAAATATTACTTTCAATTTCTTTAACATATTGCTATAAATTTCTTATGATTTTTAAATTGCATTATTCACAGATATGATAATATATTCAATATTAAAATATTGCTGTTAGAAAAGTGAAGTATCACTTACAATGAGTACATAACTATTCTTAGTTTTAACATTTCTATTCTATAAAGATGTGATTTTACCACTAGATTTACGGGCGTGATATCTGTTATATTGCAATATATTAAATAAGGACTTTGGAAAAAGAGGGATGAAGCGGCTAAGATGGTAATTCGTTAAGTCATTATTGTATTGTAAAATACACGCGAAATATCTACTGTACAGCGTCTCTGTAAATTTGAGAAATGTTTATAAAACAAGTAGGAACCCGTCAATTTGACGGCTTCCGTAAGTCTAGTGTTAATAGTAACAGTTTCGGTTCGGTGGAAATGATGAAACTAGCGAATTACGGGTGACATTCAACGTGTTAATAGGCTTTTCTAGGATCTGGGGTCTTCGATGACCTCAGCTTAATGAACGTAATACGTTGTAAGACGTACAAGCAGTATTGAAAATACATTTATTATCAATTTCAAATTTTATGGAAATGAAACATGCAAATCTCAGGAAAATTGTAATTTCTGTTATAACGTTTGTTTAAAAACAAGTTTACATTTTAAAGTTCGCAGAAAGTGAAATCTTTATTTCAATTACCCAAAGACATTAACGTTTTAATATGAGAATATTTAAGAATAACATTAAAGCTTCTATATCAATGCTTGAACAACCACAAATTAATATTTGTTGGCGATTTGAAACGTGGAAAGAGTATGTTCGTTTGCGTTGCAATATCTGTTCGTGGAGCGAAATTTATTGGGTCATTATTATAGGTTTATATCCCTCTAATGAATTGATTCATTAATTTCCTTTTATCTCCCAATTTCTAAATAACCTCGTTAGCTTTTCTGTGGACATTATTTCTGATTATCTCCGAATTTAAAGTACGAAATTTTATTATCTCTGTTTGATCAATATGAAATAATTCGTGCAACGAGCTTAATGCAAGTACACAAATTCGGATGCATCATTTACATACAAAAATATAAATATACTGAGATTGTAATGTTTTCAAAGCAAAAACATTACACGCTATGAAATTATTAAATGAATTAATTAATTACCTTAAGTTATAATATGATATGAAGAATGTTGTATACAATGTGTGCAATACTTAAAATTTGAAAGTAATAATAAATTGTTGCGCTTACAAAACAATTAAGTACCATCAAATTGACCTAAAGCACTTTACTTTTCGTTTGTGCATGGTTTTCAAAGTACGAAGCATTCACTGCTTCAAAGATAACTACAAGAAATATTGTCGAATCCTTCGATAAGAAAATTTTACATCGTTTATTTCCCAAAGGCGGTAGTGCTTTAGATAATAACAAATCGAAAATCTGTATTTTTGTAGCTTATAAATTTCCGGATATAAATTAAAAAATATCAATAGAGTATTCTGTTTACGTTGTTCTCAAAAACCTATTATTAACTTTGCTGTCTACCAATCAAATAATCTATTATTCTAAAACATCTGTCGATAATTTTTAGCTCTCGGAAAAATATTTTAACCCTAACCGTACCATAGTCTGTCAAATAACTGGTTCAGTGAAATGAAAATATTTCATTTTGGGTACTATTAAGTAAAGACTGTTTTGTAGTTGTTTCTTATATTAAGTTAACAGCCCCCTGCATTTATTTTAAAAACGTATTATTGTTATTTCATAACCGATCACAGGATGTACTATGGTAAGAATAAGTATCCATAATGTGTCGGTATGGTTAGTGTTAACCCTTTGCAGTTCTATGTCGAGCTATACTCGACATAGCTTTTCACTTCATTTTATTTTCTAACGAGTTAATATCGACTTTCCAAAAATATCCGTCTTAAATATCCGTCGGTACCTATAGTTATTCCTATCGTTAAAAAAAATGAATAATCAACGATAGAAAATGTTGTGCAATTAATTCTGTTTAGCTCGCTACAAAGTTGACAAAATAATTCGGACCGCAAAGGGTTAAATCATCTACTTTCAACGTTACTTTGAATCATTTATTATCATCTTTCTAATATGTTTTCTTTCTTTATTGCATAATAATAATTTGTGAAATTCTGTTAGTAGCAGAAACTTTTTTTTATTTATATTTCACTATTCCAATAACCGCAAAGCTCAACCGCTCAACTTGTACCTGTGGAAAACTATTTTTACCCATCACTTAACTATACAGACGTATTATAAAGGCGTGCAATACCTTTCTTCGTGACATTCAAAAACCTATCTTCATTGTTAACGTTCACCGATTTAGCGACACCTCAAATACCATTCAATTAACCAATCCTCAAAATAAATTATCCAAGCTGTACAATGGACAATCAATCTTCATAAACAAAGATGACATAAAACCAAAAGAATAACGCAAAATGTAAAAAATAGCACGAAGTTTATCAAACTGCCAGAAAGGAGAAACACCTGACATATTTTTGCTCCAACTGTACGTAGTTTTGTCTCTAATTGTACGTTACTTGCCACACATGCTGCACGTAAATATGCATGACGCCCTTTGTCCGCATACATAGACGCAAGTCAATGACATCTTGCGCCTTTCACTGATTAGCTTCGTGTACTCGTGTGTTGGATGCAACCGCGAGGATAAGTTCAGCGGATGGGGCTCTTCCTCTCTCCTCTCTCTCTCTCCTTCAACCTTTTCCCTTCCTGTTATTTCCCTTTCCTTTTTCTTCGTAGAACACTTGCTCGCAAGAGATTACGCCGAGTTCTCATAATTTCTATGGAAATTCGAGCCTCTGGCGCCTTTTAAACTAATTTAATAAATTGCACCCCCGTGGAAATCCATTTCGTACCTACTCGTTTGCCGGAAATTAAGATGCAATGATTTAAACGCCCTCGTTGCGTTTCTGCGCAGACGTTACTTTTCTTCCTTCTTACCCAGCAAATGTTACTTTGAGACTTTACATGGGTTTATGGGCGGAGAGTAATCAACGATTGAACGATCGATCCTTTCTTGTCGTCGCTCGGATTGCGACGTTAGGTTTGAAGTGTTTTCTTGCGATACGAAGTAAGCTCTAACCTGATTTCGTCTATTGAACTCTTTCGGTGTAATTGGATCCTGATTTATTGTGAAAATGAAGTAACGATTTAGTTGGAAATAGTTCAGTTGGACAATTAAATAAGAAACTCTTTCACGTGAGACTTTTGCGAGAGTTTTCACGTTTTTGTAACTTTAACATTAGGACTAGCGGCATTATACTATATATTATAATTAATCACGTTGAATAATTACTTTGGCAAAAGAGAAATCACGAGGTGAACAGGATGATCAATTAAGTAATTTAGGTTTCATAAGATAGAAGGGGAGTATTAACTGCATGGCTCTCCTATCAAATCTGATAATTTTTCGAAAAAATTTCGAACCGGTCATTTTGATCGCCTTGTCAGTTTTAGTGTTAACGATACAAGACTGGCATTTCATTTTCAAAAGGTTTATTATGGAAAATTTTAACATTTGCTTGGGCAAGAAAAAATTGCTGTAACTTCAATATTATGGATCATTTCGAGTTCAAAATTTTGACATATTGTTTGTGGCTATTTCGTGCCGCCTCATTAAGACAAAAACGGGAAACTTGTTGAAAAATTTGAGCTAATTTTATTTTTACAAGAAATTAGTATACATTGGAAAATGCTTACACTCCAAATCCGAAAATACACTTAACTTTTTAAATCTAATTGGTTAATGCCACAACCGCCATTTTTAAAACTGTTTATGCACAGTTTTCGAAAAACGTACTTTTACGTGACCCGCATACAATGTGTTAAGTGATGTTAAGAAAATGTAAAAATTGCTAAATGAATAATATTTTTTACTATTAATACAAAAAAATTATTGTGGCTTACAATTAGCTCTTTATGAATATTAGTTCTTTCTGATCTTCTGTAGCGAATCGATTTTCAGTTAAAGTAATTTCAATTTCAAGATTCGAAAGCTACTTTTAATATGCAATTCAAGTATTTTACAATACCTGCACTTGGTACTATAGTAATGAAAATATTTAACGATAAATAGTAATTGCAAAATAATCTCAGTTAACTGGCAACGCAGAAGTTCGTATATCGAGTTTAGCGCGAGAAGAAGAATAATGTATACACATCTATAATAAACATGTATAAACGTATTTAAATATATTTGATGATCAACATAAGGAAGCATGGAATAGAATAATTATTGATCGTTGTCGCAAAAATCATCAGAGACAAGGCCTACTACAATATTCCAATGCCTTGCTTCTTTTGTCGTTTTCCCGTCAGATTCAACTCCCCAACAAGAGTTATTTGGCCTTTAAGGTATTAACCCCTTAACGTGCACGCTCGAGTTAATTCGAGCGCGCTAAAACCGGCGAAATTGTACACACTCGAGATAACTCGAGCGAGGTTTTATTTTATGATGCTATAATTTTTCGCACTCGTACATAATCGAGAATTGAAAATAACAATGTGAAAGCTAAGAAAAACAATCGTTTTGTTGATATTTATCATTTACATAGGATTGTAAGCTATAACACTTATTTATTCAAGAATAAAATATAGACTTTTTCCATGGGACAAAAGCGCAGTATATTTCTGCACTCGTGACGACCGAATCGTGATTCGTCGTAGTATTTTCGAAAACGAAACGTTCTAGGAATTCCTATTCCAAACAGGAGACTCTGTCTACAGTGTAGGGGAGAGTAACATAAACAATTTATATTACTGAGTGGGCCCGAGCTCGTCTTTTGGGCATCCACAGTCAGTTCCTTCTAAACTCCAGCAGTATAAAGACGGTTCTTTCATAGCCTCATAATAAAAGTAATAAATATAAAGTATATTAATTTATTTAAACACCGATTTCCAATAATAGTTTAGTTCAACATTTACCCGAGTGTTGCAAACTTGCAAAGATAAGTGTATCTTTATAGACAGTCAGTTATTTTGTGATTACAGAAAATACAATTCGGTATATTGGATATTTATACAATTGGTATGTTTTCTCATTTTCAAATTATTATTATTATTATTATTATTATTATTATTATTATTATTATTATTATTATATTTTAGTAAAATATTTATTGAAAAATGAGCGATTCAGAATCTGAATATGAATACGCAAATTTGTCGGAAAGCGGCTCAGAAGAAAGTGATTATTATAGTAGTGATTCTGAAGATAGTTCAGAAGAAGATATAGCCGTTGATTGGGAGGAGATAAGCAATGTCCAACCAAATGCATCTCCTCAAAGGTTTCCATTTATTGCCGCTCCTGGTTCAACTTTTCTTTTGGTGGACAATTTTGATGTACTAGCATATTTCAAATTATTTTTTGATGATTCGGTGTTGGATATATTAGTTGTAGAAACAAATAGATATGCGGAACAACAACCGAGCAGATCTAACAGTCAATGGACACACGTTGACAAAAATGAAATGATAATATTTCTAGCTATAAATATACTTCAGGGCCTTATAAAAAAACCAGACGAAAGAATGTATTGGTCGACTAACGAAATATGGTGTACTCCTGTTTTTCCAAAATTGATGAGCCTACGAAGATATCTAAATATAAGAAGAAATTTACATTTTTGTAACAATGAAACATTTGACCGAAACACTCATCCCAACCCAAAACTTTATAAAATTTGGCCTATTTATGAAATAATAAATAATAAATGTTCTAGTTTATATATACCAGAACGAAATATAACGATTGATGAAAGTCTAATGCTTTATAAAGGACGATTAGGTTGGGTCCAGTATATTCCACTAAAAAGATCGAGGTTTGGAATAAAATTATTTTTATTGTGCGAATCTCAAAGTGGTTATCTGTTTTCATTTATTTTATACACAGGGAAAGGCACAGTAATAACTGATAAATATAAAGATCTGCCGGTTACTTCCCAAATTGTTGTGTCGTTGTTAGAACCACTTTCAGGCCAAGGCTACTGTCTCACCACTGACAGTTATTACACATCACCACAACTAGCAAATCTTTTAGTAAGTCAAAAAACGGACACATATGGTACTGTAAGGAAGAATAGAAGAGATGTACCAAAATTTATTCAAAACAAAACATTGAAAAAGGGTGAAATAGTAGCTGCTCGACGTGGAAAAGTGATGATAATGAAGTGGCAAGATAAAAGAGACGTTTGTTTGCTATCTACAGTACATAACACCGAAAAGGCAACTACAACCAAAACGGATAAAGACGGTAATGTTATATCTAAACCGAAAGTGGTGATAGATCATAACGAAACGATGGGAGGTGTTGATCGTCTAGATCAGCATTTACATGACTATCCCATTATCAGAAAAAGGGGGAAAAAATATTATAAACAAATATTCTTCCATTTGTTAGACATCAGCATTTGGAACGCATATGTTTTGTATAAAAAAAATGGTGGTGAAAAAAAAAATTTGGAATTCAGAAGCAAATTAGTAGAAAAACTAATACAAAACTATCATAGTGAAACAAATATAAAAAAATCGGGTAGACCAAAATCGTCTGGAATTTTACGACTAACGGAACGTCATTTTCCAAGTTTTGTTCGGCCAACACCAAAAAAAGAAGCTCCCACAAGATATTGCGCTGTGTGTTGTGCTAAAAGAGATAGCAAAGGAAAAAGGAGAAGAAAAGAGAGTCGTTACATGTGTAATACTTGCAACGTTGGGCTATGTGCTGCACCTTGCTTCGAAATGTATCACACGAAAGAAAATTTTTGAATAATATTTAAAATAAATACTAGTATTATTATTATTTCTGTTATAAAAGTATAAATAAATATTGTTACTGATAAAAATATGTTTTCTTCGAAATAGCAATTCGAAAAGGAAGATAAAAAAGTCGATGTACGTGTAACATTGCAATATTCGGCTCTTTCCTGCAATGTCGATCAAAATCCAATTATAAGTAAAAATGTTGAATAATTTTGTATTTTTTTTTATTTTTTTGCCAAGACAATGTTCTAAAGAGTGTACTTTCACATTAAAAAAATTTATTTTTTTTGGCCGTTTTTTTTCAATAAAACTGTGCGTTAAGGGGTTAAGAGACGAAGACTCGAAATTGTGTTAATTAAATTTTGCGCGCAGGCGAAAAAGTTAGACAATTATAGCAATTCAAAATTGAGCATAAAATTTCGCAATTGACTTGAATTATTAACAAGATATAAAAAATTCTTGTGCGGTATTATAACAGTAAGTGATTCTGATATTAATTTCAATATCAAGATTAATGTTAATCGAGGCGATTTAACACTACAACAAGGTATTGTTTGAAATAAAAACACAATTTCATGATATTATTTATACTTAACAGACTTCAAAATTCGATGTAGATTATGTATAGAAATAAATTGTATAAGATCGTTGTTACGCAAATAAAGGAAACGGGTCAATGTACTAATAACGTTATAACTACAATTTATTATTTCATGGTATAATTACACAATCTTTTCCATAATTCCGGAATCAAGAATGTCGAGATTTTCCTCCCGGATGACGATCAAAAACACATTAATATTGCAGTAAATTTCTTGTCATTTCGTTCCTCATGAAAGGAAGTTACAGTCCTCGAGCGATAATTTAAGTTCCCATAATATCCGAGCGATTTAATAATGAACGTTCCACGGATTGCTTAGCCCTTCCCAAGTGACTTAACATGAAATTACACGTGATTATCATAAAGTGAAATCGCGTTTCTCTCTGATTCAAATGTTACTCCTCGTGTCTCTATTGAACCGTGCGTTATATCGGAGAAAATGTTCCCCCAATTACAAAACGTACGATAGCATTAACATCTTAAATGGACCATGACGATTATTAATAATTACACGACAAACCGATCGCCTCTAGAGCATATTGCGAAATTAGCATTTAATCGGTGCCACTTGCCGTTTGAACGATTAATTCAGTCACGATATCGCTACACGATTTCCGAGTGAGTCGAAATATTATACAAATGACGAGAAGTTTTTGTTGTATTTCATAGTGGCAGGACTTGCTTATCAAAATACATGAAGGTATTAACGAGGCAGAATTTTCTTGGTTATTTTCTGACTCGTCTCGAAAGACGAGTTTTTAATTAGTGCGCATAATTATCAGTATATCTCTGTGCTGGGACATTTCCCACGTTTAGTTAATTAATAAGTTATAGCATTTTAATTGAAGGACGGTTCTGATATTTTGGAGTAAAAATTAATAATTTTTGAAACATCGAAAATTTTCGGCTTTATTATTTTGTTGGTACTTAGTATAATGATTAATTGGTAGTAACAAATTAGAAGTTAAATTTGTCAGAAAATAATAAGTAAAGTTGCACCGCGTTTTTATTCTGACCTATCGTAGGGAGAGTTAAAAATTTCTGTTCTATACTATACCTTTGAAAAATTGAAATGCGATTCAAATTATTAATAATACAGAAGCATTTGTTCGACGAATAATTATACTAAATTATTCTATCATATCTGCGATATTGTATGTTAAACGAAAGCACTTAGTAGTTATTATTTACTCTCTATGAACTACACAACCTTGGATTGAAAGGCGAATAACAGAAATTTTAAATTTCCATTGAAGTTATTGCCGCAGGCTTTTCTTTTAGGAATTCCGACAATTTCCGCGAGAGCAGTTACAGCTTCTTCATTCTCGTTTGTGTTTATACACAATTCTGAGAAAATACCTACGTAGGAATTTCTGTATTTTCCGTTATAGCGTTTATTTCTATAAATTTTCAGTCCGGTGTGACTGTTGTAATTGCAGTTTCATTAGTTAAAGGGATATTCTCATTGTTTATTATTGACATCAGCAAGTAACAAATCTGAAAGATTAAAATTTGATTTCACTGTCAATCAATGATTACTTCGTATTATTGAAATGTAAAATTCTGTTGTTTTACTCATTGACAGTAATTTTCGTAGAAACAATAGAAAACTTTATTTTTGTAAGAACCAGAATCAAGTTGGAAATTGATGTAACTACTATATGACGCAGCAACAATACCAATTATATTGATGGCCCAAATTTGTTGAAATTATTACCTAAAATCTCTTGAATTTAAATACTCAAAATTTGTAATGGAACTGAAACTACGAGTGGAGCTCATTAGCAGCTTTGTAAGCCAAACAGGCAATGGCAAGCTGCACTTTTGAGAAATTATTAAATAACATCGTTCTTCCCTAACAATCAATTATTTGACCAACAAAATAGTAAATTTCTACGTTAATCAATTCTCTATCAAATTAAAAAGAATAAAATTATATAACTGGGTTTTATTGACCGCAAATGAATTACCGTGCAAGAAGTTAATGAGGCAAGGCATATAAATTAGATAACTCTGTCTTCATGAAAGATATTACTAAAAAAATGCATATTATAATTATACCAAACAGTGTCAAATTTTAAATATGTATGTAAATTGTATAAAAAATGTGTTTTCAATTTCACGCGTTTTTTCATTTTTCGTTTAATTAACTACAATTAAATTAGTTAGAAATAAAAAAGGTAAATAAATTTCCCCCTGTTCCCTTGAGATTTAATCCTATCTCGCAGCTCTCCATACAAGGGTAGACACTTTACAAGAGCACTCGAACAGAATTCGGCATTGTTCTCGACACTGATTATTGCATTGTTCGTTAAACCGGCGAAAAACGCCTCTGCCCACTATAGAGATAGAAGATGAGGAAAATTGAACAGCGGATAAAGAATAGACTGAAGTCAGGTGTCGTGGGAGTTAAAATGGGTAGACTAATGAAAGGTCAGGGTCTGATTAAGGAAACATCGATAACTAGAACGAATATAGGTTGTCCCAAATAAGGAGTCGAGGTTTTGAATTATTAACAAAGCGGTCAACATCGACGGAAATATAAATATTCCACAGACATTATTGAAATGTCCGTGTATTGATTATTGGCGACGATAACTGAAGAGGTTTTCAATATTTTCAGCGTCGTCTGCCCCTGTCGGATAGCAAAAAAAAGCTTGCACAGTGTCTCGAGTTGCATGATCTGTATGTTTTCTTGCATCCTTTTAAACTGATGAATGTATTTATCATTATTAAAAGATCCAAATCCTTAATATCGGTACAAAAATATACTTTATTATGAACAGAAACCCTACAGTTTAAACTCAAAAAAGTAAAATTAATTTGCGTTTTTGAAAAATGATACTAGTCATCACGATATATTAGGTTGGTAGAAAATTAATGTCGGTTTTCAAACTTTATCTTTAAATACACATGTTGAGAATGGGAATAACTTTTTTTAATCAAAATAAAGTTCCATTACAATTTACACATTTTTCTCAACGAGAAACTGGTTTTTTAATAAAATTTTTTTTCTAAAATGATATAAGCAGACAAACCGATTAAAATGAACGGCTATCTTAAAAATAAGCGCCAAAGTTTGAAAGGTCGAAAACAGACATTAATTTCTTACCAACCTAATATTTACTTATCTCTACGGAGGATGGAAAGACTTTTTCTACAATTTCAGCGTTTATTGTATAATACTTCAAGAAATTTAACATAGGAAAAAGATCTAATCGCGAAGACGTTCGTCATAAAGATTTGAATTTAAAAACGCGTAGAAAGTACTGCATATATATTGATCAGTAATTGAAAATAGATAAATAAGTATGAGCGGAAGCGTTTGTCACAGGGGTTCAAAATAGTTGGCGCGAAATCAAGAGGTGAACAGGACGATCAATTGAGTAATTTAGGTTTTATAAGATAGAAGGGGAATATTAACTGCATTACTCTCCTATCGATCCGGAGAATCTTTCGAAAAAATTGGAAACCGGTCATTTTGATCGCCTTGCCAGTTTTAGTGTTAACGATACAACACTGGCTCTTCATTTTTAAAAAGCTCATTATGGGAAGTTTGAACACAGGGGTTCAAAATAGTTGGCGCGATTCTCTTATGACTGGCTTAGAAATCTCAATAAGCAATCTTTGGTACATTGTAAAATGTTGCCCATAATAGTCTGCCAGAATTAAAAGGTTGAAACTTACAACCTTATCACTTTTGAATCACGTTTCCAAATAAATAAATAATAATTCCGTTTGAACTAAAACAAAAATCTATACATCAAACATTAAATAAAGTCAAACAAATGATGTGATATATATTGTGTATACTTGCATGTACATCATATAGAATGTCTTTTACACCTTTGCTTATAGCTATTTCTATTGCCTTTGTTCAATTGACGGCTGCCAAAAATACCGATAAGACACGTAGTGCAACTAGTGCTTTCTCAAGGATATACTGACATAAAAGAACACAGCTTCAAAACGATGATACAAGATTGCGGTTCACGGCCACGACTGTGTAAATGAAGTGTTTCAACTTTATCATAGTAACAGCTACGTTTTTTTTGTTTTATTTTACACATTTATTATTCTACACCAAGAGTGGTCAACTCCTGTATATACGTGATCAACTTTTTTTTCATAAAAATGTATCCAGATCTACGTACCAAGATTCTAACATTTGACACATTAAAACTTGTGTATAGTGAGGGACCAGAAACAAGGCACTTGAGGAGTAATTTGCTCTGATTCGCCCGACAGATGAGGATTTGACATAAGATATTATTTATTAACATACTCCTAACGTAAGTAAAATACAAATTATATATTTCAACGAACGAGTAATCATCCTCTAAGAATTTTCTCAATAGAATGTCAGTACTAGAATATATTTCGTTAATGTTGTTGCCTCTTGAAAGTATAAGTCTCGTATAATGTGATTTATATAACGCGGCATTTCTATGAAGCGGAATATCCGCATTATGCGAGATTTACCTGCATATACTACGTCTGGTATTAGAAAGCAGATTACATATGTACATACAATAATAAGCGAAATTTTTTACTTTAGAAATTTATTGCATTCCAACTTATTGATCTACCTTACACGCGAAGATACAGTGTATTTATATTGTTAAAATCATATATTTTGAATACATTGGTTTATTTAGTTCAGAAACATTGTCTGGGTCAAATCCCAAAATCAATTGTTGACCCACTTCCGACGAACTGATTTTCGTGAAACTAACATCTGCAGAGTACACGTCAGGTATTTACTGAATATATGGATAAGAGTGCAGAACAAATAAAGAAAAACCATGTGAAATTGCTTAACTATGTATATCTAACGTGTCCCAAAAACTAAAACAATTTTTCCTCCTATTTATAAATTTTGAAAGTTACACGACTAAAAGTGGAATCATTAGACACTCATAAAAATCATTTTGAGAACGAAGGTAATTAAATTCCTGAAGAATGTTGATAGAAAACGCATTTTGAAATATCTTTCTATAACTGCCGCATGGTTTCATTTTTAGTCGCATAAGTCTAATTCTTTGCAGGTCCATGTCGATTTATGCCCGTCATACCTTATTCGTAGTTAATTAATTGTTACTTATTATAATATTTGTTATTAATTGCTAGTTAATTGTAGTTAATGACAATGACTTTGTATATTTGTCTCAGTACCCCTCAATACTTATAGTCTTTACACTCATGGGATAAAATCGGGTAATCAATTACAAAGAACTTTAACACTAGAACTACCGGCGTTAAATCTATCATATTTAAAAATATTAAATAAGTATTTTGAAAAAAGGGGAATTAAAGGGGTGGAAAAGTTGATCGATTCGGTAATTTATGTTTTATAAGATGGACGTAGAATATCTATTCTATGACTATCCTATAAACTTGGAGAATTTTTGGAAAAAATTGTGTACCAGTCATTTTGACTGGTTTGGTAGTTCTAGTGTTAAATAGTCCCAAAAAATCAAATACTGAGTCGTAGAGAACCTCAGGAAATTTCTAAATAGCAAAAAATGTTAATTATTGGACATTTTTCAGGTAGAGCTATGTAACTCACAATATTTCTTACTTTATTTACTTTTACTTGCCCCAATAACTCCGCGACGCAACGTCAAGCTAAGCCGGAAACATAGCACGACTACTACGAGCGATTTATTGTCTTCTGTTACATAAAGAGAAGAGCAGTCTGATTCGTTAACCTTGTTCGATTTCTCACGCGGCAAGTTGTCACGAGATTCGACGCCACTTCAGGTTCGCCTGTCCGCTTAGGAAGTTTCGTTTCTATCGGTGACGCAGAAGACTTTCAGAGCCGTTGCACGACGTTCACGTGCATCGTCGTCAAGGAGAAAATCCCCGCGACCGGTTTCTCTGGTATGCGGAGTGCCTTATTGATTCGATTGTAAAGAAATCACTCCATTCACGGCCCATTCACTTTTTGCAATCGATGCCCTATGCAATCCACACACCTCGATCGAATGTGCTCTTTTCACCTGCGGTAAAGACATTTTCTGGTTGCACGGAAAACGGAACAAGGACAAGTGAGCCTTCTGGCTGAAGTAACTTACTTCTACATGTAACGTTACAATTTTTCTACTCGGCGTGGTTCTACGATTATAGCTGATTTTAACGGAGATTGAATTTACTTGGATTGAGATGTTTAATCATAATTAAGTCCTGCGCTGGACAGGTTCTCAGGTGTTATGTAATTCCAGGTTTTCCTGAGTGTAACGATTTGACCGATCGTAAATTTATATCTGAACTGTATGAAGTTTATTGCACGAAGATCTTTATTTGTATTTGAACTTGTTAATTCGTTCCGTCGTTAATTCCGCCTGTAACAGAAATTGAATTTAGTTGGAATCAATTGTTTGATCATTATTCAGTCTTGCGCTGGGCATGTTCTTGGATGTTGACTAATATCAGTTTTTCCTGAGTGTAATGACTTGACTAATCGTGCATTTGAATCTGGCGTGTATATGATTCATTGCACAGTCGTATTTATGCTTATTTGTCCTTAAAGTTAATTCTTTGTATAGTTAATGTGAAACTGAATAGAAGTGAAACAAGTAAGTTTGGCTTTTGAGAATAAAAACTTGTAGTGCGTGCATCTAATAAATTTTTATTTTAACTTATTTATTGTAACTGAACGATGCTCTTCAGTATTCGTACCTGAAAATATATTACAACTAGTGCTGAACGTAATAGTAACGAAGCAACTTCTGAATGAAACTAGTTATAATATTGAACAATGGTTTCAACTTTTCGAGTTTAAGCCGCGTTGAGTGTTGTACAACATCCGACGTTTCGCCAGCATTGCAGCTGGCTTCATCAGGGTGATCTGATACTATTCTAAATTGTTCAGTTAACGGTGGCCGCAAAAGCCTCAAAACCTCAAGAGTTATAATATTTATCTTCTAAGACCACCAACTTATAATCATAATATTATGTCAGTTATTACAAAAAATTTAACTATTTAATTAACTAAATCAGATTTCAAAACTCTCGACAGGGACCATTATTAAACTTATCACAAATCCAAAACTAGAACTCAGGGCGTTTCAATACTCGCCACTTTTACCAGTATACACTCAAACTCAATTCCATTTATTTCAATCGATCATCTTGTTCTTTGCTAATAAATTGTTTTTCAAAGTTTAATCTTTTCTTACGATTCGCCTCATTTATATAAGGCTTTTTGCGTGCCACTCTACCGTTGTACCCATATTCTTTTAACACCCGACGTATCGTATCTGGATGAACTTTGTTTCCTGATTCTTCCAATAATTCAGCACTTATCTTAGGCGCACTTAAACCAGGATCCTTTTTTATTTTCCTCACAATTTTACGTTTGTCTCGATCACTAAGTATCTTTGGCCGTCCCTTTTGAGGAATTGACTCAATCCGATCCTCATGCTTGTACCTATATATAATATCTGCCACGGTACTTTTACTTAAATTTAACAAAGTGCCGATTTCCTGATAAGATTTTCCTTTTTCGCGGTGAAAAATGACTAATTGCCGCACGTTAAAGGAAGTATTTTTGCTTTTCCGACCCATGTTCAAAATTTCTAACTGATTACAACGTCTTCCGAATAGTAACTTATGTTTCGAAGAATGCTCTACATCTAGATCAACATATGTTTGTAAATAATATCAAGGACGAAGAATACTGCTTAAGAAATACAGCTAAATATTGGGTGTCCGAATATTTTTGCGACGTACGAATAACACATTTCTATACATATTATTAGTTATACGGTAAACAAATTAATTTAAATAAATAAAATTTATGTTTTCATTGAAAAGAGACTATAGTTTATCATAATAAAAACAAAAAATCTGTTAATTTAATTCTGGTTAAATATAGAGAGTAATAATGGATAGAACACTCTGGTGTCCGAATATTAATAAGAGCCACTGTATGTGTGGAATTCTATATTTAAGAATCTTTATAACTATACAATATTTTATTAACCCCTTATCGTTACCTCAAGTAACAAACAACTACCCGGAATCTGCAAATGAGAATTATCACGGTCACTTTCTCGATAATGTTTATCATATCAAGGTCGGCGACCTATATAATTCGACATTTATTCATCTCTTCTCATAATGACACAAGATACGAAGGTCGTTTAATATCTCATCATGATGGCAGTAAGCGTGTGAAACCCTCAAACCTGAATACATATTACGATGTTCCCAAAGAAGAAGAAGAAGAAGTGGAACGCCAAAATGATATAAGGAAAGAGAGACCCATTAGACTCGGATACTTAACAATAATGATGTTATTTCTACTAATGGCATTACCACTTTCGTTGATAAAACGGGACGTTAAATATAGGATGGCATATCTAAAAACAGCTGAAACCGTTTTCTTTTGCAACACAGGAAATGTGTATCATGGACGGTCAACTCTTAAGTGTATTCCTCCTGTTAAGCCACGGTGATGAGCGAGTTTCTTGACTGGCGCGGGAGCGGTAACGGCAGTTTCGAAATATTTCGTAATGACATTACGATATATCCAGCTTGAACGCCAATGACCGTGAATGATCCCGATTCGCAGTTATACGAGAAATTGCAATATATCGGGTTTAGTAAAATGTTCTTTCCCATTTTTCGGTAACGTCAGAATTTTATTGAAAATAACGTACAGACACTTGATCACTGAAATAATCGTAAGAGTCAATTATAATCTTTCATCACTTTTCTGGCAGCATACTAATCCCATCACGGTAGAAATTGAATGGTTATAGTGAAATGAGTTCATTTACGTATTTTCTGACATCATCGATTTCTGTAAATATTGTGCCGGACAAATAACGTTGCAGAGGGAGAAATAGGTGAATCAGATGGAACTGTATCTGGCGAGTAAGCCGCATGTGAAAAAATTGTCCATTCTGATGAAAAAATCACTTCCTGTTTTTCTTGGGCTGTATAGGGATCGTAGTATAATATTATGCAGAGACGGTATATCTCGCAAAAATAGGGAAGTCCTCTGGCCTGTGGTTTGCTCTGATTCGCCTAACGCAGGGGTCGGCAAACCGTGGTTCGCAAGCCACTTGTGGCTCTTTGACCATATTTTTATGGCTCTTTGACAAATATTTTGGCTTGACCAAAACCATAATTTAGACCTTTCCTAAAAATGTCGGTCGTTGGAATATTAACCTGCCTGAGAAAAAGCTACACAGATACACAAAGGTGATAGATTGTTAATTGTATTTTTTATCATTTCATGCTAAATCGTACTTTAATTGTGCATACTCAAATTATGTTTCTAGAACGGGAGTCACTAAACGGGAGCCTGGACGTGTTTATAACTCTGGTTTTTAATATTTCATTTGAATTTCATCAACTCGATATAAATTCCTTTTAAAAATTGCTATAACTTTCTTTGTCGATAGGCCGCCGTGAAAATATCAAATTTTATTAGCATACAAATTTAAAGTGCATTTATAAACATGATTACTACCATTTAAACGTCTTTACAAAATCAACATTTACTTTTTAGATATTAGGTTGGTAAGAAATTAATGTCCGTTTTCAAACTTTATCTTTAAATACACATGTTGAGAATGGGAATAACTTTTTTTAATCAAAATGAGTTCCATTACAATTTACACATTTTTCCGAGCGGGAAACAATTTTTTTAATAATTTTTTTTTCTAAAATGATATAAGAAGACAAACTGATTAAAATGAACGGCTATTTCAAAATTAAGCGCCAAAGTTTGAAAACTCGAAAACCGACATTAATTTCTTACCATCCTAATAATTGGCTCTTCGAATTAAAATTATTTTCGAAATTATCATATTTGGCTCTTCGTCTAAAAAGTTTGCCGACCCCTGGCCTAACGGATAGAGACTTCCCTCGTTCTGCCGTCATTTTTCATTCTAACGCGCTATTGGCCGAAAGAGCCGCACAATCGTTGCGTCGTCATGTAAACGACGAAAGGAGTGTTTTGTTTTCGGTTGTCATTTGTCGATCTCAGGTTTCCAGGGCCGTCATGGTGGGGACAGGCGGTGCGAGCGACACTTTCCCCTTACTCCGTACCTCATACCGCGAGACTTCTTTACTTTTGCGAGCTATATCTGGGCTGTTATGGCACCTTCGTTGTAATGATTTACTAAAGGTTAAACAAAGATAAACAATACTCTAGCTAAATTAAAAATATTCTCCTTCCAACACAAATTGTACAAATGTCTGGAAAATCCTTCCACAGATTTTTGATATTTCCGAAAAAGAGACCTTACACGAATAAATGTGGAGCCAACATAGTACACCGGTCTTTGATAACCAACATGACAATCAGTGTGTCTATATAATAAGTAATTAGTTCGTTTTAGCCTATACCACGAATGTCTTAAGGATAACGAATGTGCCATGATCCCCAGATGTGATTTTACATCATTGGAAATTTACAAAAAAAATTCGACACTGAAATTTGACAAGGTTTTTGTATATCTATGAAGAGACGGTATATACTATAAAGAGATGGTAATTTGCCGTTCAATCAATTTGGTTTTCCTGTCCGAGTCACACGTATTTGTTACTTTTCGTCGCTATTGACTGAGTCAATTACATCTACAAGTTTATCGCACAACAGAAGTCGCCAAGGTGAAGCATCTAAACAGAATGAGATAGAGTGATAAAGAGCGGCGACTCAAATGCATTGGCGTACTCATCGCCTCAGGATAATTAGGATCAATATTTATTAACAGGATAAAATGTGCTGTTCTGTTTTTAGACTATTAAAATCAAAAGGCAATAATAAAATGTGTAAGAAAAGAATTAGAATTTGAATTGTATCAACGGATACGAAAGCTTTATCCCTATGCAGTCTATGCGAACAGGAGGGGATAAGGTTATGGAGGTTCGGCAACTTACCTCTCTGCATAGTATAGTGCGACACAATTAATTTGGCGTCTGAGCGGTAGAGCCACTCACTTTCAACCGTCTATTCGCGCCATTTTGTTTCTGGGGTCCCCAAGCTCAGTCTCCTAAAGTAAACAATCAGCATAGTCGTAGCATTCCCGTATTTTTACTTGTCTCTGGCTGGATGAGTGGGACATGGCTATCCCCTCCACAAGGGTGGCATCCCCCTTTGCGAAATGCGACGTCGACGAGGGAGCAGTGTAACATGATGCAACCCGGATCAGATAAGAGTGTGATTAATCCAATTCAAGGATAAAAATTATGCCGAAGTTTATCCAGCTTTTACTATAGTGATATTCTAAATCTTGTGCATACGCCAATGTCCTCTCATTCGCCGCCCAAATTGCATTCTCTCCCTTGCTCCATCCGCAGCTTTCTCTCTCTCCGTCCTTTAGACCGCATTTTTTCCGCAAGCCAACTTAGCTGTGTCGCACTATACATATGCAAGTGCCGAATATGCTCCTTCGTTGATGCCGTTGCTTATGATGTGAATTAAGGAAGTTGTATCCGGAAGTTTACCGCAGTATTTTATTATTTTTAACATCTATACTTCAGATTGGCAAAAGATCGCGAGGTTCTTTAAACTGCACCTAATACATCAAAACTTCGTGCGCACCCTTCTTCATTTTTTATTTGATTCAGTAAAAGCTTTCTTTTTATTATTTACTATTAAATTATAGGTGGAGGGAGCGACGAGAATTCATAAATTGAGTTTATAAGTGCAAGTGTAAAACGTGTTTGAGATATTTTTATTTAGGTAGTGATAGATCAATTTGAATATAGGAAATCTTCATGATAAGCGTTAAAGCGGATTAGTTTTGTTGTTTATGTTGAATTGGAAAAAATTGTTCTGTAAAAAATCAGTTTCTGTATGTAAAGAAAAAATCTAGATAACATTTATCTCCGTTACGCTTTATATCAATGAAGTAAATGAACAGAAGTGGTGCCAAGGGAATTGGAGTAAACAAATAAAATATTATCGCAGTTAAAAATTATTTTACTGATTAAATTGATAATAAAATAATCTTAATATTAGCAGAGGAGAAAAGTAGAATTTAAATGAAACTTAATATATAGAAGAACAAATAATACATCTGTGTCACTATTTTAGTATTATTTATTAGACCATAGAACAATATTAATTTGGATAAAAATAGTAAATTATGACATGACTATGACTAGTGGTCTATTATTCAACGTTGACGTAAACAACAGTTTATGCTCTGTCATAAACTTTACTTACGTTTGATTATCATATTTATATTTCTGCATTTTTGTATGAATCTACTATTTCAAACTTTCCAAGTCGACGTTATAGTATCAATAAAAACTAAGAAAAAAAAGTTCTTCGGAACTACCACTTATAACTGCTTAGCTTATTGTTAACATTTCATTTTAACTCCTTTTTATATCAAAGTAAAGATCTCAAAAACGATATCGTCGATAATAATAACAGGTCTTATTGATACCATTTTGATAATATTGCGATATACTAATATTAACATTTAAGTAAAGGATAAATTTCATTTAATGGTACTTTATCGCAGAGAACATTTGTGAGGTTCGATAATAGGGATAGAGATTTACGGGATACTACTTTAAAATCACAAAGAGTTAAAGGGGATAAGAAGGTATAAATATCTTGCAATTTCAAACATAGCAAAGCAAACATCCACATATTAGCCTAATCTATACAGGCTTGGTTTATTTGAAAACAAAATAAAAATCTAAATTATCCCTGTACCCATATACCAAATCTGCTTACAAACACTTCACAAAAAAATTCTACAAAACGTTCAAACAATTCGCGTATATCAATACTGAAATTACACGAAGTACAAGAAACCTTATGGAGTTTCGACTTATCTGAGAAAAATTCAAATTTACTCTCTTCCCCGGGTAATAAATCTCTTAAATATTATCAAGATTAATGTATTTCTTTACTTTGAAACATCGCCGAACAAAATTCTACATACTGGCTAAATAATTTGCACGTTTGAGCGTCAGAGTTAAACGAGGAACAGAAAAACGTATAGAGGTAAGGCTTGCCTGAAAAAAATGCCAAATTAGCCCTCTGCTTCGTGTAAACGCAACATCCGCTCGGTTTCAGCTGACGCACGTGTGCCTGTTTGCCCCGAATCCGTGTGGTCCATTCCGTTAAGCGGAAACGAGACAATGATCCTTTTTTATCAGCAGCCCATTTAATGCGCTAGCACAAAGCGAAAGCACGCCTGTAGAATGTATTTTTAGGGCTCTGGTAGAGGCATTTAAAAATAAACGCGCCGTGGCTACGCCATAAACGTATGCCGCAAACCGTTCGGCTCGGCTTACCTACTATTTACCCTAGATTATTCTCGAACCGTTTCCGAGGTTTGCCGTAAAGGTGTACGTTTTACGAGAAGAGATTTCTTGCGATTTAAGTCACGTTTTCGAATGTAATTCCGTCTGTTTCTGTTAACACTAATCGTACCATGCGCGGTCAAATGGTTCAATGGAGTGGAAATTTGTGATTTTCGATATTATTAAAATGTTGAATGCCATCGATATTTCGCAAGTTTCATCATTTCCACCGGAGTGAAACTTTTTCTATAAAAACTAGAACTACCGGCGTTAAATCAGTTATATTTTAACCTATTAAATAAGTACTTTGAGAAAAGAGGAATCACGAGGCGGAAAAGATGATAAATTCGGTCATTTATGTTTTTTGAGTCGGACGTAGAATATTTCTCCTATGACTCTCCTATAAACTTTGCGAATTTTTGGAAAAAATTGTGCACCAGTCATTTTGACTGGTTTGGTAGTTCTAGTGTTAAAGTCATATCTTTGTAGGGGAGAAACTTAGAAGGTAGACGTAGTTATATACTCAGCAGGACGTTGCCATTTTAACAACAATATTTAAGCATTGAATGCCTCAACAAATTTATGGGCATTACAATTTGAAAGTTATATGAAATTTCATTGAATTCAAAAACGCCGGTCACCGATGACCACCACGTTTAACGTGTTAACTAGACGCTATTTTCTATGTTGTTCCTACATTAAGTTGACAATCTTCTGCAGTTCTTTCGGAAAAGTATTATTGTTATTTCATAACCGTTCAAAACATCTGATACCGTACGAATAGGTATACATAAAGTGTCTGTACGATTATGGTTAAATGGGTGTTCTCCGAAGTGTATACTCTCAGTAACTCCATAACTGCAAGTTTGTCTTCGGCTTTGAAGCCCTTTCGAGGCGGTATTTGAAAAATATATTGACTGAAATTTATGTGTTATTTTACAAATGTGGGACTGTCAATTGTTGTATTTTTTTAGACATTGATTTTACAAAAGTGTTACGAAGGGTGGGAAGATGTGGTATATACGTGGATCACTAAATAATCATAGAGAATAGAGATATTTAGAATAAAGGTATTCCGGTAACTTAAATTTTAAATATGTAACAGCTCTGTAATATTTATTCCGTTGGATATAGTTAGTTTAGTATAAAAGTAATTGAATTTTTAATTAATCTTTTGCTTTTTTTATACTGACTTTTGATCGATTTATTGCTTGATCTTGGTTTGTAAATAATTCTAAATAATGGTCCATATTGTATATAACATATAGATAGGACTCCGCTAAAATCTGACGATTAATGTTGTAAAATATACAACTGTCATCGAATATTTTCGAAGCCTTTTCTAGTTTGTATAGGTAAAAGGCTTAAAAAGCATACGAAAAGAGTCGAGAGCTCTTCGTTGTTAGAGAAACAAGAAGTTAAAGTTGCACATACAAGATGGAGAAACGCAGAGTTTTGAAGAGAATTCTGCCAGTTGGTATAAATCGATATTCTGCAACGTGTATTAAAAATTTGACCATTCCGCCTTCACCTTGAAGATATTTTGAGAGCATGAAAATGTCCACGGCATACATATATTATTACATATAATGCGATGGGGTATCTGATAAATATTCCGCTCCATAAATTAACTACCTCTAAATTAATAAATTAGGGTTTTTGTGGTTAGAGTTGGAACCGCCTGCACGGAGTATTGGATTTTTAATTATGGGCTACAACAAAAAGTTGTGTCATAGCGATTTAACCAACATAGTGTAATAAAGAGATCCAACAAAGTATACGTTTTATTGTAGTGGATTCGAAATGTTCGTTCTGTCCATACTTCGTTTCTTGCATTTTGTATCACACTTTGTACATTGCATTGACACTTTTCAATTGTCAAAATAGCAGATCTTGGCTGTTCAATGTAATACTGTAGTACATTTCCTATTCTCTATTTCAATTTCTTTTTAATCATGGAGTAAAAGCTCTTAAGAAACACACCTCATTAGGCAATAAATTCATTGTGCGCAATAAAATATATAATTTAATACATTTTGGAACTTGGAAATGACCATGGCTACGATTACAACGATTGATTATTCTATAAATATTTCCTGTAAAAATGTTCTTGTTGCTTCTCACATCACAACCTATTTCTTGAGGACAATGTCACTTGAAAGTCACTTCAAGGTCACTCAAGTACCACACTCATTCATTCCGATCTTTATCATACAAACGCAACAAGAAATGCTATACAAATCTCGTGCATCACAAATGATCCGTCTATTCGAATCACCATCGAGCCCACTTTCAGTACTTTGAATATTTACCAAGATGTCAACTTACAGCAGGTTTTACCCTGTCCGACAGCTACACATCCGGATTCAATATCCAATTTACATCCATCCCTATAGATACGAACATGACATAGCAATTTCTTCATAGGAAATCAAAATCGCGTTTCCGTCATATTAATTCAATTGGAACTGCGATCAATTTCTACAGTACTTTTTATAGATTTTCGTACTCCGTTTTTTACATATTCGCATGAAATTTCACCTCGGCAAGTTCTCTCTCCGGTCTTTCGCCAACAATTTATTTACGTGCAGTATATTCCCTTTCTTGTACTATGCGATTTGACGTTAACGAGTGAGGGACTCGTGTCATTAAAGCAATTTCCGTTTTTCATGATTACAAACCGAAGCCCGTGTCAGTTGGGAATGATTTAAGGTGTGCGATGATGTATCCCCGTTCGAGGGTCTCGTAAATTTTCTCATAGCTCCTCGGACAAGAAGCGTAAAATGTCTTCTGTCACGTATTTCTATTTGAGTATCATTACGAGAAAAGAAACGGATGTTACGGCAGCATAAATAGGGGTTAATTTTGTCATACATATGTATGTCGGTATATTTGAGGTTTCTTTCACTAACTTGGAAATACTGCTTGAAATATGAGGAATTTTAATAATACGATTTTTTGTATTAGTACTACATTCTTTTTTCTTTCTTTTTTAATTGGATGTTTAAGGTCACATGCACCTAGTACATTCTTACTGTTAATTCTACGATATTATATTCGCATTAACGAATAGGGAAATTGAAGATTTTGAAAACTCGAAAATTTATAGCATTTCGTGTACAAATATAAAGAACTGCCGAAAAACAGCCATACATGAGGCAGCATAAAAAATAACAAATCAATGTAGCTCTAATTATAAAATATTGATTTGATAACGGCATTTTTTATACGCTTATCTATTTTAAAGTATTAAACAATATATAGTAAAATATAATACACATTTTTTAGTTCTGATAAGGATGGTAATTTTTGGGGTTTCCTGGAGAGTTATTTCGGCATATCTGCAATCTATCTTTCGTTTGGGACATAATTCGGTGGTAAGACGCAAAATCATCTCTTGAAAAAAGTGGATTTCCTTTGTGACAAAATAATTATGAGAATGGCATCACAGCAAAAAAATGTCATGTATAGGGATGTCTAAAAAAGAAATTTAATGGCTGATGGTGGGACTAACGCGAAAAATGCGAGTTTAGCGAAAAAAAAACATTTCAAAGGGATTTATAGAAGTGGACAAATTTTAAAGACGTGCAATTTTTATTCAAATTTTTTGTTCGACCTTTCTCACCAGGCTTGAAATATATCGACAATAGTAATATTCTTAAATTGTAGGCTACATTATTGGAGCAATTATATTATTCATAAAAATAGCTTTGTATTTTTTTAATGGGGTAATTGTACCGTTTAATATTAAATTATGACAGAACCAAAAATAGATTTGTGTTATACTTGAATTACTTTATTTTTACACTAACAATAAGCTTCGTAATTTATTGAATTTTCTAGTTTCCTAACTTTCGTTATAAAGAGTAAATCTCACAAGTAAATTCAATTACTACTTTATTTAAACGGTAAACATTTTTAAATAAAGTGTTATTAACACTAAAATAACCAGCCATTAATCCGGTATGTCTATTTAAAGAATGTATATTTGGCTGTTCTCTATCAAAAATTCAAAAATATGCATATCATAATTGTAAGAAATATCTTGCGGCATTAATTAAATTTGTGATGTGAATCTGCACAGACACAATAAATTTCAACTTATTTCTAGAACACGAAATTTGAATTTCTGCCGAAATGTTCAGACGTATTGCTGCACTCACAATAAGTCTAGCATTGATTCAATTTTCATGTAAACTTTGATCTTGCATTATTTTTGTTTGCTCAATTAATGAAACAATTTCTAATAAAGAATTTTTAATGAAGAAAAATTGTACTAGATTGCAGACCAGAGCCAAAAGAATTGTATGGTAAATAAAATCGGTCTCATGGCTGTGTTGTTTGCCAATTGTATAAACAGAATGAACAAAAACAGATTACGTGAGAATTAAAAACGAAACCTGTGCTGCTTAGCTATTTGACTACATTACGATTACTATCATTACTTTATTCTGATACCAGTATTAAGCCGTTTATTTTGAAAGCGGCATAAGTCACTTCACCGTAATGAAAAATGGCGATTTTTCAATGACTGTACGACATTATTTATACTGACAAACATATAAGCATCCAATAGAACAAATACAAGTAAATCTTCTCGAAAATTGGCAACAATATTTTGAAACACGTTAAAACGCAAACCCTAAATATCTCGATTTAAAAATGTCTAATGCCACTTTTAAAATAAACAGATGATTTGTTATATTGATCGCTGAAATGTAAAAAAATCCTTTTACAATACCTTACTCTTCATTCCTTTAATAGCAACTTAAAAATTTCGTCTCAATTCACTCCAATTGGGGCTTACGTTTCTGCCGAGATAATGTAGATAGTCGTTCATTTTAGTTACCAACTTTCTAGTAATTCTATTTGTAAACGGGCACTACTTTATCCTGGTACCACCACTGAAATGTAAAAGTGGCATCTTTCTCGAATGATACCTTCGTCTTTTTTCTTCGATACACGTTCAAAGATTCCATCTGGACGCGTATGCAAAAGGGGAAGCAGAAGCGCGGTCATCTTTTTAAAAGTCTCGCTCCCTTCGTTCTCGGTTTGCTTTGACGTGGCCTGATAAAAAATTCACCTCGCCGAAACGATTCATTTTCTGGCCACGAGCAAGGACCAAACAGACGTCAGCGGCTACACTTGGGATAATTTAAATCGCGTGACGACCGTGGCACAGACTAGAGAAGTTTCCCGGCCTGCTTGGCGGTTTTCATCCTCCTACGTTCTGTCTCTCTTGCTGTTTTTTTGTCCCCCAATGCATTGTCTGCCGAGTGAAATTTCTAGAATGTCTCACTATCTCGCAAATCTGTCGAGTTGTTCTGTAAAATTTTATTCCACAATTTACGATTTAGGAAAAGACAGTGGAATATTATATTAATATTTGTTGTTAACCGTCTGCTTTACGATTTCTTTTTTCATTGTATGTAGCATGGTTAACCGTAGAATTTCTGGAATAAAAATTGGCTCCTTTATTTTTGTTTTATAGTATCCTTCAAGATAAAATTAAAAAAATGAAAATAGCTTGATGATAAAGTGCTCGATGGAGATTTTTTATTCTAATTCTTGAAATTACAAGTTATTTCGTTTTATTTTGTACCTCGTGAGTATGGCTTGCAATTAGCATTATGTAAAAGCATTTTCATTATTTAACACGTTAATTGCCACGTTTGTGATTAACGCGACAGTCTGATATTAAATTATATCTCACCAAGATGCTGGTATTTCAATCCTGTGTTCTGAGTTAATATAAAACAATTTGCGGAGTTCTTAAAATTATTGGGAAATTTATAATATCTTGTAATTAAATATTCTAATGCATCTCTTTGTCAAATGTTTTCGACGGAGAAATTCCATAGAATTCGCGTGATAATTGTGTTTAATATTCATCGTTAAATGTCGACTAAATGAATTTTTTGGGGTAATACCAGGTATACTTACTGTGTAAAAAAAATGTTTCTGATACAAAAATTGAAATTTTAGATCGAGTGCCATCTTCTTCTTTTTTAAATTACGAATTTAAGATGCAGTGTCGATAATTGTGATATTAATGAATTTTGGAGCAGTAGAATTATTAGCTTTTCTAGATAAATTAACCCCTAGTATTTGATATTGTACTGAAATTTAATACACATTCACAACATTTACTCTCAGTTTGACAATTACACTCATAATTTCTTGATTTTATGCAAACAAACAACTTCAGAACAAAATTTCTCAAATCACTATACGTAATTCGACGCTGATAAATGCGACGATAATTAAGGTCTACATTTTTTTTTACCCTTTGTTCTGTAGGTAAGAACAAGAATTTTTTAAAATTTATATTCACATACGTTTACCATTAGCAACCACTATAGTGCCAAGCAAACGCTGATTTTTTATTATAAGGGAAACTGTCATTTCGTTTTGTTCATTTTCAATATTGATTAAAAAAATATTAAATCTCAATTTATTTAGAAATTACAACTCCTGCTGATTGAAATTTTGTATTTGATTTTTACCCAAAAGTAATTTCTATATTTTCACGTAGAACATTCACATCTGTTTATTCTCTGTTCATTTTAAAAGTATCTGACATTGGCGAATAACAGAACGAAATGTTGTTTGCAAAAGTTGTATGGCTTCGGGGGAAACATAATAGGGTAGAACTGATTTGCACGAAGGCTGTGGGCATTAAGTTAATACGGATGTCAACTCTGTCCTTTTAAACTTATTCACCAGAGTTTTATGGTACAATTCGTTGAAATTATAAACTTTGAAAATGAAAGAATTCTATATATTTACTGTTCAGCTTAATATTGCCTTAGATATTCGACTTTTGAAAATATTATAATTAAAATTTCCGAACTATCTACAGTTATATTTTGTTATTTCAGGAATTACAGCTGTTTCTGCCCAAAGAATTTACAATTTTTAAACTGTAAACTGTATGCATTTGTTGTCATTCACCAAAATAAAATAAATTTGATTCGGGAATACTTGCTTTAGAAATATTCTATCTGAGATACAATTTTTTATTCATATGTGTTTACACACGCACACACACACATTTTTACTATCTTTTATATCAAAGGATTTATACCGTAAATAAGTTATAACACATTGAATTAACTTAGAAAGTATCGGGTTAACCCTTTGCAGTCCTATGTCGAGCTACACTCGACATAGCTTTTCACTTATTTTATTTTCTAACGATTTAACATCGACTTTCCAGTTTCATAATGATTTTATAATATCACCTAAATATTCGTCAGTACCTACAGTTATTGCTATCATTAAAAAAAGATGAATAACCAACGAAAGAAAATACTGTGGAATTAATTTCATTTAGCTTACTGCAAAATTGACAACATAATTCGGACCGCAAAGGGTTAAAGAACATTTCTATAATAAACCAATGGCGGGTAAGTACGGTTCTTTGTTGAACTAAGGCTCCCATTGACCATGTTTTTTATTATTTCAGAACTTTTTTCACTAAATCTTGTTAAATTGACTAACAATAGTTAACTAATATGTTGTTATGCAGATTTTATTGTGTAGCTCTTTATAATATATGAAAAGCCAGAATGCGGTTCTCATTGACCTTATGCGTGCTCACCCTTGTAATAAATCAAACAGGAATCATCGCATGTATAAATATTCAAACAATTGGTAATAAATTTCAATGTTATTTTTTCTAATATTAAGTTTATTCCCGCTGAAAATTCGTGCAGCTTGTTTCCCACGTGTAAACATAGATCCGCACGTTCGCGCGATTTACGTGAATCATCCTCGTGCTAACATAGTAGAGAAGTCTTCGTTTCTAACTTCTGACGATACATCATCGTTTGGATCTAAGAAAAGAGTGTAGCTACTCTGCAAATGCCGTAATGCTTTTCAAGGATTCTCCGGGAACATGCGGATACCAATAAGTTATTTCATCAGTCGATAAATCTTCTCCGAGAGTACTATTCACATTGAAGAGAAAAGTCATACTGAGAATGCATTTTTCATGTGTATTCTAAAAAAACATCGGCAATGACAGATTTACCTCGTTACCTATGACATTTTCTTCAGCTGAGAGAACAAAATTACATTTTTTGTTAAAAAGTCATTACTGAAATAATGAAATACTTCGCTGAGAAACAGTGCCCTGAGAATATTGTCATATTTCTGCGTAAGATGTATCTCCTTTCTTTTTGGTTGAAATATTTATTTAAAATTGCAGAAAATTCTGAAAGTCATTAGCTACTATGATAGAATGAAGTTGAGTCACAGAAACTTTATAATACGATTTTACGTGCACCATTCACGTAATATAAACCAGAGGAATCGGAGAAGGTTTGTGTCTTCTGCAAACTTTAAAATGCGTTTGGCTATATCCTTTCTTTATTTCCAATAATCTCGTGAAGAGAGAAATTTAATAGTTTATCAATCCTCGGCGAATCCTTTAAAGCTGCAACTGAAACGAAATAAAACGAAAAGCGTGAACGGATGAACAGTTCAACTTTAACCCGCCCTAGATAAACCCTTCAAGAAACAGCGTGTGAGACGCTGCATTACTTTAGAGTAAAAACTTGAAATATTTCAGCTACTGTGTCTCACCTCGAATTCCAACCCATTAACACGTTTCAGAGTGAATTGTATAGAATTTTTTAGTCTCACAATCAAATAATAGGTTCGAATGAAAAGTCACATTGCAATGCTTTCTTGTGAAAGCTTGCCGATGTTGCAAAACTTGCAATCACATTCGGTAGAGATCGTTGACATCAAGAAAAACCGAGCTATCATTGCGATAAGAACTTTGTTTTAATACTTTTGCAATGTCAGAATGTGATCAACAAGTAGACGAATCATGCATAGATAAAGAGACGCGTAATAAAATATCATGTTACGAGTGTTGCACGATCGCGAACCTCTATTTATCATTATCAAGAAACTGACGAATGTTTATAAACATATATAATGATTCTTACTTGGTGGCAATTTATAATTCGTCCCTATCGCAGAACGTCAGATCATAGATTTTTTTTTCAATTATTTATAATGACTGGCGTATCTTGCAGCCTACAATTAGTAAAAGATTAGTAATTCAATTGGGTTGTCTATACGTAAAAATATGACTTGTTGAAATTTCGTATTTTTTTATTGCGATTGTGAAGCACTTAGTTCACGAAAAAATAATTTTACGGTCTCGGAGCGAAGAGTTTCAATGGTAAAGTGCCTTTTTTGTGGAATTAAATGGGATCCTTAATTCTCTGCGGTTTTATCAGTAAATAACGTTTATTATTCAAGTTGAACTGTACTTGACATGGTCTTGCGTTGTTGTTTATTTCTGAACAATTTAGTTTTGATTCTGGAATTTGACAATGCCTTTGTATCTCTTGATCGTTTTGTAGGTTTCTGTTGAAAAAATTATTTGGACAAAAAATTATCAAAGTAAGATTACATGGATTAAAATACCGAGGATTATATTGGTGTCAATTTTTAGACGGATTCCATAAATCTGGAATTGAATCATGCTGATTTCAGAACAAAACTTTATTGGATTGTAGTAGAAGATGGTTCTTAAGAAAGAGAAGATGAAAAAGAAGAGTACTTGGTACTCACAGCTTCTTTGTAAGTGTTAAGAGTGGAAAATTAACACGAATTTTGGTTTTTTGTCAGTGATTCAAGGCAGATGCGTAAGCGAACTGAGTCAGGGTGTCTGCCAGTAGCATTCAAAATGTTATTTGACGCAGCGAACTTATTACTGCCTTTCGAAGTGCGATAAAAAGAATAGAACTATAAAATTTCACGTATGTAATTCAGATGAAATGTTAAAAAAATTAAGTAGTTTGCCCTGTTCGTTAGCGTAGAAGTCCGTCTATAGAGCTTAACGTGAGAAGATAAATAAAAATATATTTAAATATATTTGATGATTAACATAATGCAACATGGAATAGAAGAATTATTGATCGTTATAACAAAAACATCACAGACAAGGCCCACTCGGTATTCCAATGTCTTGCTTCTTTTGTCGTTTCGCGCCAGATTCATCTCTCCAGCAATTACCTTCCTCAATATAACATTAATTTCTTCCGATAATATCATTTAACACAAAAGAGTCATTATTCACCGCCTGCAAAAGACTCAATAATTAACACATCAGCAGCTGCAATTATATCGTAAAATGCGTATGATTTAACGATAATTTACTACAAACGTCAAATAAACGAAATATTCCAAGACACGATTACACAGCTCACGACAGCAACATGCATAAAAGTTCAAACTATGCCGCTTGTAATGCGAGATGTATCTGCACGTTGCACAGTACTTTCTTGAATGCCATTTTCTTGTGATTCGGATAAAAAACCGTGCTCAAACGTGTTGCCTGAATCGTTCCATTCAAGCTTTCTGATGGGCAGAAAGCTTTTCGACGAGGCAGCTTATTATCGTCGATTCCTTTCAAAGATTCTTTTGACATCGGTTGCAATGTTCCTATTGTAGTTATTGTAGCTGCGATTGAAGGGTTGGTAAAGTTTACTGAAAACGTGGAGGCAGTTTCTGCTGGATCTAACTCGGTCAAACATGAGTACACTGTGAAGCTTATAGAAATATTGTTATCCTAAAGGTCTATCTTCGTTGTCATTCGGAGAATAACGATTGCAGTGTACACAAATTAAGTCTGTTGTTACTTTCCTTCTGTACTTAGTTTAAAAATATAAATGTACATATTAGAGCAATTTAATCCACTGCTGGGGGAGTAAACTCAAATGAAGGGTTTCGAGTCACGTTAATTCTTATGGGGGATCATTCTAAGCAGACTCCACTTACTGGAACTAACGTGTACATAATTTATAATCCGCCGGAAACGTATGCATTTTTATCGGGTCTCAACGACGACGAAGATAAAAGCTCTTTCTGTACAGTAGGTCATGTTTCAATTCTCCCTTTCTCTCCGATTCATTTTTTTATGTAATATATATTAGGGGGACCGTAAAGTAATGTCGTTTCTCCAGATATTTACTGAAAAACCAATTGATTTTTATCGATCCGGCATTGAAAATTTGCACCCTAGATGACAAAAGGTTTTTGATAACGAGGGCGGTTACATCATTCAGTAAAAATAAAATTTTCTTACAAATTTATTTGTCTGAATTTAATGTAAAAAAAACGACATTACTTTCCGGTCCCCCTAATATATGCACACACACGCGCGCGCGCACACGCACCCTGTGTGTGTGTGTGTGTGAGAGAAAGAAAGATACAGGTATCAAATAAGAAATTATATGTTTAATGGACATTTTTATTGTATTTCACTTGATTAGAAAAATGTAATTTTATCTTTTCAAAAATCGGTATTTATTGCACATTCGTCGATATTCTTGTAATTATATATACATACATACAAATATTGATAGTTGCGTTCCCGTATAATGTGAAAGCTATTAGGTTGGTAGGAAATTAATGTCGGTTTTCAAACTTTATCTGTAACTACACATGTTGAGAAGAAACAAAGTTCGAAAACTCGAAAACCGACATTAATTTCTTACCAACCTAATACATACCACGTTATGTTTCACTTTTACAGTTGTCTTTCTAATTTTCGTTAATCCTAAATTAGAGAAGTGAAGAATCTTGAACATTTATTTTAAATTTGACTGCCTGATTTTTGATCGGTTTGTGCGAGAACTTATTGTTAGTACGAATCTTATGTCACGATGCGGAAGTACCACGTTATAAAGGTTCCTTCTTGGCTATAATCAACAAAATGGTATACGGAAAATCATGAATCGACAGATGAGCAAGTTTACCCTATTTGGTTAATTATCCTCTACATGTGACAATCTACTGTGCAGTATAACTTATATGGTGTACGTAAATGGCCTCACTGTAAATGGTGGTAGCCCATTTCTTCCCATGAGCCGCGCTAAATTTCCCTACTATATATGAGAGGGACCAAAAAGAATTTACGCTTTTTTTACGACCCGCCACCATAAAAAATGCGCGATTTCTTTCTGGTCCCACTAAAATTTACCCTCCATCTATAAAATGATAGCTCCGGTGGTCCAGAATTTACTTAAACTTGTTGGCCCTAGAGAAAAAAAACACTTTAAACAGCAGCAAAATAATTTTAAAAAATTACAACAGTGGTAGAATGTTATGGCGACTATAGATATGAGTCCAAACAGTTGAGTCCAAATGTCCATACCCATTAACAGTTTTTTCTATGTAGTTTGAATACAGTACTAACCGTAGTACTGAAATCCAAAAACTATACAAAAGGGACAATAATACAACTTATTTTGACACGAATTGTACTTACTGTTAGGTACAATAAAAAAGCGCATGGTACAAAAAACAATGAACTCTATTTTAAGAGAAACTGATTACACAAGTTGACCAGGTTCTACGGAAGCTCACTGCTTATTCTATTCTCTACGGTCGTATTTATAACAACATTTGCAAATCAATATCATACAAGAGGGAAGCCAATAATTCTTTAAAATATGTATAAACTGTGCTACAATACACCAAGAATGTTCTCTACCATAAAACGTTGAATAAAACGATCGGATAAAAGTAAACGTCTATAATTCGCGGAAAAATTCGTGTGAACGACATGAATCCGTAGGAGACGTAATTTTACATGACCGACCGTGAATCCGTTAAACGAAAGAGTAGTTTTAAATTGCGTGACGACATAGTCGCGACATACGAAGTTTTCGTAATGCCGGGGGATATTTTCGAACGAGTTATTCTGGCAATGAGCCCGTCGAATACCCGCACCCTTTTCAACCAAGAAAACGCCAACCCACGTATTTACGAGTTATCTGGCGTAAAAGTTTGCAATTAGTTTTTTCCCTATTTTCCTAACGTTGTCCTTCTGCGAAGCAAGACCCTTTGGACACGAATAACCGACTTATACTTTTTCATCATTTTCTTGAAGTGGATTGGTTCAGTTAACGAACTTTTATTGTTGTGTATTGCGTAAATTAATGGCATTTTCTTTTGGGTAGTTTTGTATCTATTTGGGGTAAAAAGAACGTTTGAATAGGAGGGGGATGAGACAGATGGAAGGAGGATAAGGAGGATTGGGAGGAAGAGAATAAAGCATATATGAAAGCTAATAAAATAATGCACAGTAATATAAGAACACTGTAAGAAATAATAATAATAATAATAATAATAATAATAATAATAACTCTATTAATATAGAGAATAAATCATAACTTATACAAAAATATTTACATTTTCAAACATTTCACAGTTTATGTAATATGAGAAGAAAATTACTTAAGCACTTAAGGATTTGCAATATTACGTTAGGATTAGATTTGAGGAAAAAGTTTGTATTACGAAAAAAACGTCAATTGCACGGTAAGAAATACGAAATCAGGTAAATAGTGAGGAACTAAGAGGAATTGTTGATTATTAACACTAGAACTACCGGCGTTAAATCTATACAATTCAATATATTAACACTAGATCTACGGCCGCCGTCAAATTGACGGGTTCGTATTTTTTTAAAAATTTTTCTCAAATTGATAGAGAAGCAGTACAGTAAATATTTCACATGTATCTCATAATACACAAATTATTTAACTGATCGTATTTTTTACCGCTTGATCCATCTTTCTTTAAAGTACTTATTTAATATATTTAAATATGCCAGATTTGGCAGCCGTAGATCTAGTGTTAAATAAGTACTTTGAGAAAAGAGGAATCGAGAGGCGGAAAAGATGATCAATTCGGTCATGTATGTTTTTTGAGTTGGGCGTAGAATATTTCTGCTATGACTCTCTTATAAACTTTGAGAATTTTTTGAAAAAATTGTGTACCAGTCATTTTGACTGGTTTGGTAGTTCTAGTGTCAAATGAGTATGAGGGTGCTTATTGTTGTTCTTTGTATTTCGGTTTCAACAGCTACGGTCATTTCGTCTAAGACCCACTGTTTTAAGTGGGTTCCGAATGACCGAGACTATGATATACATATCGCATAGGACAATTTTTTTTTCATTTCCCAAAGGTAATAGAGAATTTGAACTTGGGCCCACTGATTATGAGCCTGAGCTGTTACCGATGATGCTTTTATTTTGTATATACTTACAGTAAGTACACTTCACAGAATAACAGAATTTAAGTTCTGCTATCATTTCCCAGTGTGTCGAAGTAAAATGCCCCGAGATATAGATTCCAGCAGAATGTAGAATTATCAGTGATAAATTTGAAATTTTGTTTTTATTTAATTCGAAATTTGTATGTTTATCGAAAATCAGAAACTTCTCCTGTTAACTGTGGCCTTATTAAAATGAAAGTACCGACGCTTGCATCTTTTATCACTTAAATTTATTAGTAAAACTAACTGTATTCATAAAAACATCCACACTTATAATTTAGATATTTACTCGACTATATGCACAGTCATTTAAATAACAAATGTATAATTACATTCAATAAAGGAACACTAAATTTGTGATTACAAAAATGAACAACATAGTAGAAAAAATGTAGGCACGACAACTTTCCGTGTCCCTGATTTCACAAGAGCGGAAAACCGCTGACGGGTCGAGGGAAGAAGCGTCACAAACATATAACTTACGAACGTTTTTACTTTCTTCCTCCATTAAATCGAGCGTGTCGAGGCAATAAATGATAATTTAAAGACGCACCGCGAAGAACGAAAGCAAGCGTACCTGAAAGAGAAAACCTTTCACTCTGGCAAACGGATGATGGAGGAGAAATTCTAGGAGGCTAGTTTGAGATTTCTCCCTCTCGGTAGAAGATAATCTTCCTTTTCTTCTCTTTCGAAATGGGTCATACTGCCGGCGATATACACGCATAGCTGGATACTTTAGTCGAAAATTTATGGCGGTCTATGTTTATTCGTTATCGAACGTCTTTCGCCGCCCGACAAATTATAATCTTAATCCTGAATCTATCACGGATCTGTGGAAGGCCTCTTTTTCATCTATCTCGAATCTATCGTAGATACGAAGTAGGTCTATCGCCGATCTACACAGTGGTCTATCTTTGTGCGATCGCGATTTAATCACGATTCTATCGTACATCTACCGTGGTATCGTCGATCTGCCGTGGATATTGTTTAACCCCAGAAAGAGATTATATAGAGTACGGGTTAGAGAGTTTGATGGGATCTTGAGAGGTTAAAGTATATCGAAATATATAGGAGAGGGGATAAGGTGGTCATCCGGAACGGAAATAAATGTGATTTTTTCATTTCTTACACAAGAAGAACGATATTTTTTGTGAAAGAGTTTTAAATGATCTTGAAACGAAAATGTATATTGTAAAATGTTTACTGAGGTATTTACTAACGTTTATTTTTATTCAATTTTCAGGGTGGTTTCGCGAGGGTTTATCTGACGACCGACGTTGGCAATGGAAACCAATACGCTTGCAAGATTATCCCGAAAAATAGAATGCAGAAGATACATTTGGAAAAGGTAAATATGCGTATTAAATGAGCCGTTTGTTTGAAAAATGGCATAAGTCACTTTGCCTTTAAATCGAGGTATTTAAGGGTTTGTGTTTAAACATTGCATTATAAGAAAACGTGTTTAAAAACCCTTATGTCAACATTCGAGAAGATTTATTTGTATTTTTATTTCTTGGATGCTTACATTTTTCTGGGTATAAATAATTTCGTATAGTCGTTGAAAAATTACTATTGTTCCTTATGATACAGTGACATATGCCACTTTCAAAATAAACGGCTCAAATGTCGTATTGTGAATTTGTTGCTCGCGATATTAGCGGGAGTAGTGATGAAATGCATCTATTGAACACACAGGGTCTATTTAATATTTCTTACAAGAGTTGCATAGTTTTGTAGAGTTTTATAAATGCCCAATATATCTCATCCAGTTTTGTTTGTTGCACGGTAGGAGACAGGTCATTTAATTCAGCAGAAAATGTGAGACGCAATATAATGAAGTTTCCGCAAAAAAGATATCTATTCTATATCAATTTATTGTTATTGACGCAAACCGTAGCAATAAGAAAATCGAATTGCAAACTGAGGTTCTATTCAGTAAAAGGACAATTTTCAATGGATTAGAAATGAGTATTCTTTCATTAAAAAATCGGACACTATTGCAAAGTAGTTAGGAAAATATTCCTTTTTGTAAACCGAAGAATTACAGTATTGTTTTACGATCCTCGAAGATTTTTAATTAACCTGCAAATTATGTGCATGTGTCAAAGTGTAATTGATGACATCAGGGAATCATTAAAAAACCCATTTTCCTTTTACGAATGAACGTTTTTATCACCTGAACTATCCAGAACCATTTCGAATCGATTGCCCCTCCAAGCCTCTTAATGCTTTAACAGCCGGATATTATATCCTTCGAGTTTGCGTTCGAGAATTAAAATCGTACGCAGGATATTAAGAATTCACATTTTTATTGAGCCCTTAAGTAATTATACAGGATTATCCTTTTTTTATTATTAATACTATTAGTCCTGCAGATGTAGACATAATAAATAAATATTTTTGAAAAAGGAGTGCCAGAATCATCCATTTTTCGCATCGTCGGAAATTAGAATTCACATATTTTGAGAACTATTTAGTTTACGATGATACAATTATAAAACTTTTACACGTACAATAATTGATGGAATCTATTTATGAAAGAAAACTTGTATAGGTCTATGAAAAAAAGGAAACTTTTAACCATCTTCAGGACTATTTCAAATGAAACTTAAACTCATCGTAGTCTGTAATTTAGTTAAATTTTATTAATTTTACTTAGTTAGACTTAATTTTCTATTATTACTTATTAATTGTTGAGCTACACTTAATGTTGTCCCTGGAATTTGACAATATCCTTATATCTTCATCTAAATATCTTTTATTGTTAATACCTGTGATAATTGCTATTATTGACTACATATGAATGACAAACAGTATAAAATACCGTGAAATTAATTTCACTTAAGTAACAAAAAGTTGAAAAATTATTTCAAAACGCATAGTTTGAAAGATATGACATATTCATCATTTTACGTGAAACAGCTTATACATTAAATTAACGTTCAAATATAACTCGTATTTTCATTATCGTTTTTTCCATTTCAATAAAACAGAAGGAAGATAAACGAATATAATGTCGCGAATAAGTCATTAAACCGGAAAAATGACGTTACTTTCATTGATTGCTGGGAAAGTGCAGTCTTCAAGCAGAGTTAAATGGAACACCGTGGAAAATTACATCGTTGAACATGTCGGTCTTGTATAATTAACACAGTGTTCTACATATTGCAAATCTCACTGGAATGACAGGATAGTCGATCTTTGTTTTCTGATGCATCGAAAGTAGCGCAAGGTGAAAGAGAAAATTTTGCAACACAGCGACAAAATTTGAATACAAATAATCCATAAACCCGTTTGCGGTGGAAATAATTTCTATGGAAAGTTTCATTCTAGTTTCGTGAAGTATGTATTTGAATGATTTCCCTTCTGTTTCATCGGGTATAAAATCAAGAAATCTTAAGAGACGCATTTTTTCGTCTTCGTCGTCTTACTTGTGATTGATGTTAGATCGCTGATTACTTTGAATCATTGCGAAATATCTGTAGAATTCTAAATAATTACCAATCATCCGTGGATATATATTGCGGTAAGAGTAAATCATAAACGCAGGAAAATCAGAGTGAAGATGTAAGTTAACAATTGTATAATTTTATCGCGTAATATGGTAATTTTTTTTTGGCAAATTTAACACGTTGAACGCCACCGGTATTTCGGTAGTTTAACACTAGAACTACCGGCGTTAAATCTGTCATATTTCAAAATATTAAATAAGTACTTTGAAAAAGGAGGAATCAAGAGGCGGAAAAGATAATCGATTCGGTGATTCATGTTTTTTAACGTAGTCGTAGGATATTTATTCTAAGATTCTTTTATAAAGTTGGAGAATTTTTGGAAAAAATTGTGTACCAGTCATTTTGACTAGTTTGGTAGTTCTAGTGTTAATAATTTTCACTGAAGCGAATCATTTTCTATTAAAATCACATCTTTACAGAGCAGAAACCTTAAAGACACAAATAGATAAATAGTCAGCCGGATTTTACCATTTTAATGCCAATATTTAACTACTGACTGTATTAGAATATTCGTAGATATTACAATTTAAAAGTCATACGAAATTTCATTGAAATTTCATTGTTCAACGTGTTAATAACCTATCGATGAAATCGATACTAGTGACAATCAAGATAGAAAAAACCTCTATTATGCGCTTCTTCTATTGCGTAAAATGAATATACCATTTTAGAAAATCCTATCCATCAATACCAATAACGCTGACCTCTTAAAATTTCACCAATCGCTTGTACATGCTACTTCAAGTACAAATTTCCAGAGCAACATTACTTTAATTTTTACTTCAAACTTCCCAATAATAAAGTCAAACACCCGCATATCCTCCTTACACTTACGACACTCGAACTTCCAACAATCCGTTCTAACCCAGAAATCAGTATTCTTTTCGCCGGAAGCGGAAGTAAATCTCCATGACCCTGAAAACAGTAGCTCCAACTGCAAGACCAGCATTTACACGGAATCACGAGCATCGCATGTCGATATCATCGTTAGATTAATTGTCTAAGTTTTCCAGGTTGCCTGATACGGTTATGAGAGCAATAACGATCTATTCTTCGCAGATCGCACGTGAGATCATGATCCACAAGGAGTTGAATCACGTGAACGTCGTCCAGATGCATCACTACTTCGAGGACAGCCTGAATGTGTACATGCTCCTGGAAGCCTGTTCGCGAAAGGTATCGTGTGTCTCCTATCTACCTGTTCGTTGCCTGCGTAGTTTCTTACAATGCGTTCCCCTACACTCGCAAGAATTTCCCAACTCACTGCCTTTGTGCCGATGCCCGTTCTATTCGAGGAATAAGAGAAACCTGGCGTACCTGCCGCTTAGGTTCCAAGAGTTTACCATGGATGAACGTTCAATGATATTCCTTGAAAGCTTTGTTATGGCAGTGGCGAGAATTTACCGAGGATTATTGTAAAAATGCTTGGACAGCTTGGCCAAAATCGGAGTTGGTGTACTTTTGAGGTGTGGTATTACTTGATGGTGAATTTGATAAAGAGTTGTAAGGTGGTTTTGACTGGGATTTCTTTGGGTTTAGATGGATTTTGAATCAGTGATGTTATATATACAGGGTGGTCCGCGTAACTTGTGCACCTCGAATAGCTTTTAAAGTATGCGTTGCACGAAAGAATGTTATATACAAAAGTTACATGGTTTAAAAGGGTACACTATGTAGTGTGTTAATTTTTTTTTGTAGGTGGAGGCGTTTCAGAGATTTGAAGGTCAACTTTATTTTTTTAAATGGAATGATATGTTTTTTTATTAACCATAAAATAGCACGTTTTCAGACGAGTTCAATTACCTATGACTCAAGGTCATTCAAGGTCAAACTTGCTTGAATATTAAGTAACTATAATTCAAAGTATGTAGTGTTTGGTGTCATTTTAATCAGAAAAGTCGGCAGGATCGGTCGTTTTCATTTTCGATTTTTTTTAAACCTTTGCTAACGTATTTGTGAGATTTTTCTGATTAAAATGATACCAAACACTACATACTTTGAATTATAGTTACTTAATATTTAAGCAAGTTTGACCTTGAATGCACTTGAATCATAGGTCATTGAACTCGTCCTGAAACGTACTATTTCATGATGAATAAAAAAACATATCATTCCATTTAAAAAAACAAAGTTGACCTTCAAATCTCCGAAACGCCTCCACCTATAAAAAAAATTAACACACTACATAGTGTACCCTTTTAAACTATGTAGCTTTTGTATATAACATTCTTTCGTGCAACGCATACTTTAAAAGTTATTCGAGGTGCACAAGTTACGTGGACCACCCTGTATATAGCTGGTTAAAGAAATGAGTGACCAAGCTTCTGCATTTGTACTATTGTATTATTTCTTCTAAATCAAAAATTTCATATAATTATAGTTCCACAAAATTCTTTCTTTCCGATATATAAACTTTGGTCGCATTGAATATTCATAATAATATATTTCACACGGAAAATTTCTAGCACTATCAATATATTTGCCACAAACGTATAATACATAACAGTAAGTCCTTTTGTCTCGGAAGAAAGTGCGTCTCATCATAAATCGATGTGTAGTTAAATATTTCACAATTAAAAGATTAATTTGCAACAGCAATTTTCGGCAATATGAAAGTTATTGCTTAAGTATTGCCTCATGAAGCGGAATTGGAAATTTACAAGAAACTTTTGGAGACATATCTTATTTACAGGCATTTTTTAAATAAATGCTATACCACGATCGAAAAGTGCTTGTATTTTAGAAAGGAAGAATTTTTAATCTTATGTATGTTTGTATCATCCATTTCCATTATTAGGAAAAGTAGAATACAGTACGAAACTTTGGCCACCTGTTTGGATCTTACCTAGTATATATCATGCAGGATGGAAAATTTCTTAGAGTTAATGTGGATTCAAACTTGGGCCCATTACTTAGAAGTTCAGGCTTATACCTCCGAGACCCCCATAACTTTATTCTAAACGATTTATTATAGTTCATGTCGGGAAATTCTTGCGATGATTGTTGTATTTTTTTTCCGTAAGTGATTTGTTTAGCGGATATATTTGATAAGATATTTGTAGGCATACAAAAGTAGAACAGAGTGATTAATCTGTAATTACAATTTTTAGGTATTTACAGTGAATGTTTCATATTTATGAAACGAATATTAAAAGTTGATGAATTGATTGACGAGTGTGGAACTTTGAGTTATTTAGAGATATTATAAGAGCTATATATTCTTTTTTATGACATTAACAGATATACATATGTTGAAAGCGGTGCTTTGAAAAGTTAATGACGTAAAATATTCCAATCTTTTAATTGTGAAATTGAAGGTGCTCAGTGTTAGCTCTATGTGCTTTTGAAATAAGACGAGGAAGTCATAGACTTCTTAACACTAGAACTACCGGCGTTAAATCTATCATATTTCAAAATGTTAAAGAAGTATTTTGAAAAAGGAGGAATCAAGAAGCGGAAAAGATAATCGATTCGGTGACTTATGCTTTTTAAGATGGACGAAGAATATTTATTCTAGGAATCCTCTATAAACTTGGAGAATTTTTGGAAAAAATTGTGTACCAGTCATTTTGACTGGTTTGGTAGTTCTAGTGTTAACAAATCAATATGTTATTTTTGTTCTGTTATGGAGCCTTTTATTTCACTTCGCGATGCAGAAAGTTCCAAAAAGGATCAATTTAATCATTTCCGGTCCCGCTTTAATCAGTGGGAATATGAATTGGCAAATAATAGATTTTATTAATTAGGTAATGGAAAGATAAAGAAAGTCGTTTCTACACTTCGGAGTTTTTCGTCTGTCTGACTTTCTTTCTTCTACCGAAGTTTCTAAAATTTTCATCAGTCACGTACACTCACTCTTTTTCAAAAAACTTGAAAACTCTGTCTCTACGTATTCCGTTTTTTAGCAGCATTTCCAAAATTTTCGATTACCACATGCTTAAGAGCAAAACATGCAAATTCCTTCACTGTCTGTAGTAGTGTTTTAAGGTACACCATTTTGTAACACAATACTTTAAATAATCTTCTCTGCACTCAAAGACATCTAAAACTCAAATCAGAAGGCTAGACTTCATCCAAAAGAAAGTTATGCCCCCTGTATGTTGGGATTTTAGAGAAATAATGGTTTACGGGGTAATACCGCGTGAACAAACAATCAATTCAGACATTTACCCTGACCAATTAACAATATTTAAGCAGGAAATCAAAAATTCGTGATCAGAACTCATTAATCGTATTAGCGTTTTTTTCCATCATCGCAATCCAGACTCGCAAAAAATTATTGAGCCCCAGCAGGGATGTTCTGCCCCATCCTGAAAATTCCCTGGACCTAGCTCCCAGTAATTACCATCTATTTCGCTCGCTGTAAAACTCTTTTAATGAGAAATCTTTCAAGGACGAAGATACTATAAAATCTCACCTCAATAAGCTTTTTGCGGAGAAATCCCAAAACTAGTACGATCAGGGAATAATGGAACTACGCGAAACATGGAAAAAAGGTGGTAAAACGAGGGGGTCAACATATTAGGTTGGGGAAAAAGAAATCCATTATTTTCTCGGTTGATGGCTGCAATGATGGATATCTCGTAAATTATCGATCGAACAATTTCAGATTCATGCTTGTTAGAAAGGTGACATTTCGCACTAAAAAAAAATCTTTTGCTGTTTTTTGTTTGGTCCATTCAGTTCTGAGTTACAGGGTGTTAAACATGGAAGTCCACAAAGAGAAAATTCGGTACATTTTACAGTTTTTCTTTGATAAAGGCGAAAATGCAAGCCAGCCGGCTGAAATTGTGAATGGCGTTTATTGTGCTGATACTGTAATAGCTAATTACGTGCAATTTCGGTTTCGTTGGTTCCGGTCAGGTATTTTTGATGGATCGAATTTCCATCATGGCACCCAAACATCAAGCTTAAAACTGTTTTATGGTCGATCTTTAGCTCCTGAGCGATGTTACGACTGCTAACATGCCAGTAAACTTCGATTATTTCTGTGATTTTATCGACATTTTCGACGACAGGTCTACCTGTGCGAGGTGCATCTTTAACATCAAAAATACCTGACCGGAACCAACGAAACCGAAATTGCACGTAATTAGCTATTACAGTATCAGCACAATAAACGCCATTCACAATTTCAGCCGGCTGGCTTGCATTTTCGCCTTTATCAAAGAAAAACTGTAAAATGTACCGAATTTTCTCTTTGTGGACTTCCATGTTTAAAACCCTCTAACTCAGAACTGAATGGACCAAACAAAAAACAGCAAAAGATTTTTTTTTAGTGCGAAATGACACCTTTCTAACAAGCATGAATCTGAAATTGTTCGATCGATAATTTACGAGATATCCATCATTGCAGCCATCAACCGAGAAAATAATGGATTTCTTTTTCCCCAACCTAATATTACAGATTAAAATTCTATTGTTTTTGAAAAATATTTGTTACAATTATAAGTCTAAAAACCGGACGAACTTTGCGACCAACCGAATATATTAATAACCGAAATTAATGAAAATGTGATCAAAGTAGTGGGAAGAAGTCGACATGAAAGGGTTAAACAAAAATGAAAAATCAATAGTAGACAATTTCCCGACATTATTTTCACTTAGCTGACTGAGAATTAGAAAAATGACTTGGATCGCAATGGGTTAAAGCTTCATCGGTGGCAAGATACATAGCTCGGTCCTCGCATCTTTCCACCAAGAAAAGAGAACAAGCACTTGCACTCTTCACGGCTGATCCGTCGACTCGTTTGTACCGTTAGGATGCGCGCCGGAGCGTCAACTAATCGCCCGATTATCTCTCGCGCTTTGCTCCTTAACATCGCGAATGCCGTTTTACTTCCTCGAAGTACGAAGACTGAGGAAAATTCATCCTCCCACACGATTCGGGTAATCGCGGAATTCCACAGGAATCTGATAACTTTGTTGCTGCTGCAAACAGGCGTGGGCCCAACTATAATTATTGTTTGCCCGGGAACCTTCGCGATGTTCACAAAAATATCATCGGGACAATGTAAGGAACATACTAAACTGTTACTTGTACACCTATTCCCCGATTTACACGGTCTTTAAAATAAGGGATTTTTAAAAACAAATGCTTTCAGTTATTTCTATTTAACCCTTTGCGTACTAGCGACGCGTATATGTGGTCTGAGAAAAAATTTCATTATAGTTTATCGCTGCTTGTAAACACAGTTAGAGTTGAAAAATTGAAATACAACCGATGAAATATGATTAAACAAATATTAATTTATAATGTGTATGCATTAACAGCCTAACTTGCTGATAAAAAGTGGTTTTGGATCGCAAAATAAATGGTTATCTCTCAATATCCAAAAATGTCTCCGGCCGCAACGGGTTAACGTTAGAGATAGATAATAGATAATAGAGATAGATAGATAACTGAATTATACACGTTTCAATTTGTTTTCGAATTACGTAGTTTTGCGTATCAAAATTCACGATTTCAATTTACACGGTTTTCTAAGGAAAACCGTGGAAATCGAGAGATAGGCGTATATACTCATTCTCCGTATACTTCTTCTTTTTTTCCTTTTTTTGTAACCACTTGAACTATTGAAGTAGTCGATATGATGGCCTCCTATTTTTTTTATGACGATTCTTCTTTATAGAGAAACAGTAGATACTCCACGTGCATATTATAATACCTAAATTACTTAATTGACCATCTTCTTTGCCCCTCCATTCATTATCTTTAAAAGTGCATATTTCATATTTTTTTGAGTATAAAAAATTTCGTTCCGGTAGTTTTAATATTAATATACCGTTCTTAGATTAACACTAGAAATTCTAAACGGTTCTAGTGCTAATATAAAAGCGGTATGTTAATACTAGGATCGTTTAGAATTTCTACAATTACTATTAATAATATTATATAAAAATATATAACCTAATATTACCGTCTGAAATCCTTCGGCTTTCCTGGAAACGGGAATCCATAAAAAAAAGTATATATAATAAGTGGTTAATTTTTTATAGAAACATTATGCAATGTACAATGATACAATGAGATTCTTCACGTCCGTTTTTAATAACGTAAATGCTTAATTATCATATAAAAATGATGGTCCTAGTAAATCTAAACATTCCGGATTAATAGGCAAAAGTTATAAGTTGAATATAGTGCTGAAAAAGTAATTTTCCTTCTATTAACCCTTTGCACTCCGTTGTCGCCGCAGCGGCGACATTGTAATAGCAGCTGATAACTCCGTTGTTAGGTAAATCCGGTGTATTTCAATATTTTTTCGTATTGTAAAACGTAATTTTAAAATGTATACGCTTCTGTTTTAATGACAGAGCAAGATTTTCATTTTCCACAGATATGCACTCGCACAATTGTTAATAGTTCTGGAGTAACTCGTAGCTCATAGTAAAAATGATCGAGTGCAAAGGGTTAATTTTGTGAAAACAGTGGAGACATATGTTCTATCAAATTCCTTTAATTTGGATGATGGCCATTTACATGCACGTACCTAATGTAGTTACTTGAAAAACTCAAAAACAATGACAATGATGGAAGTTCATAGGATTATAAAGTGAACCAAACTCAGGAGTGAATTCTACCCCCAAATTGCACGTGAACCGTTCACTTATCCCTGCATATTTCTGATATAATAAATATAGAAAAATATTTAAATAAAAATTGGACGGTATGACGAGAGCTGGAAGATTGTATTTATTAAATTTTTAATAGTTGAGATACGATAATAGAAATTCTAGCAAATTCAGTAATGGAATGACAAAAGTCTTGATTTTTTCATATTTCTAATGTTATACAGGGAAGAATATTTAATTTATGCACAAAAAAAGGTTTAATACGTTGTGTTACATTGAGACATATTTTCTCGTACCTTATATTATATAGATTTTATAGTGAGGCAATATCATGTTAACAATTAATATTAGCAGGTTATTTAATGTTGCAAATATTTTTCACATACACAGCACGGCAATGCCTTAGAAATATTTCATGGGTAAAGATTCTTTATGCATCATTGGAACACACAAACGCAGCAAACGGTAATCCGGTAATTACGTAAATAACGCTTCCCCGCGTCACAGATACCCTGTCTTATACTCGTGAAATAAGTAAATATTTTTGAAAGATGAAGTGGAAAATATATTTTAATACTTCAGTTTCATTATGACTTCGATCACCGCGATTGAAAATATATTCTTTTTAATTTTGTCAATTCATACTCATACTTTCGACCTTTTTTGCACCTCTAATGACGCAAAACGTTGATAATATTTTCAATACTGTTTTCTTTATGATAGCATTTACTTATAGATATGCGTTAACCTTTTTCGTGAATATCAAATTTTTCTTCAATATCAAGTAGGAATAAGAATTTTCGTTTGATACAATGTAAAATTTGTACTTGGCCTTTTGCTTTTCTTATTTTAACAGGTTTGTGTGTTTTAATCGATGGTACCCGTGGGATTTTTATTAGGAATGTTGCATATTTATGTCGAATATGATTATGCAAATTGTAGTGTCTATTACAAATGTCCTGCTTTATTTTATTTGTCTCGGAGTTTCCTAAACGAACGTTCTGTAACCCGTTAACATTACAGCTAGATTATTATTTTAAAGTTGCACTATTAAAAACTTCGATTAGAAACTTTGGTATTTTCGACGTCGCATAAAATTTATTTAGAAGTATCTTCTTGCATGTCTTTGGAGAACAATTCTTTTTATCTTGCTAATCAGTAGTTGAATTTGCACCTAGTGAGAAACAACTTGAAAACTCTAAATAGGATAATATTTGTAATAGTAATTCATTAATAAATAAATTTTTGGTTGTAATTTCTGCAGCCACTCTATAAATTAACTACGTACCGTCCTCACAGTGAATCGTATTCCAGCATCGATTAAAATACATACCCACGTCAAAGTAAAATTAATAAAAAGCGGAAGGAAAATATGATAATATTATGCAACTGTCACTAATTTCTAAAAGTTCGAAAATCTGCAGAAATTTACAATGTTCTACCCTTCTCATTCAAGAGATAATATATGCAAATTAAAACAACGAAAATCCACAATCGCTATAACATCTTTCAAAGTGCATTCTCCATTCAGAACACAGATCGTCTCGATCGTAAATACAGTGAGATTGAAGTTGCGGTTTTGCAAACAAGTTTACGACCTTGACCAAGGCAATAATTATCCGTGAGGTACGATGCTACCTTCGAAACAAAGTAGCAACGTATCGTAAACTCTTGCAGCTGAACTCTCGGGGTCAAGATAATCGCCTTCCCGTGTCAGAATTCTTTCGCTTCCTCTCTCCGTTCTCTCTTTTTACATTATTTTGCACCTTAGTCTTGCATCATTAAGTATTATGTGAGATTACGAGTCGTTGCTAAACTTTCTTCGTTTATTGTTTCCTGGAACATTCAATCAGAATTCGCTTTTCACGAAGGCTTTTTCATTTAACACTAAACTTACCAAGCCGGTCAAAATACCCGTTTTGCAATTTTTTCTAAAAATCCCTTAAATTGATAAAGGAGCCACGAAGTAACTGTTCTACTTCTATCTTGTAAAACCTAAGTTAGTTAATCAATCATCTTTTTCACCTCTTGATTTCTCTTTTTCCAAAATACTTATTCAGTATATGGAAGTTTTAGTAGATATAACGTCGGTAGTTTTAGTGTCAAGTAACTCTTCGATAATATGTATATTCACCTTTTTTCAGTGATACGTACGAAAGTTTATACTGATCGTTTTCTTTATACACAAGATCAAAATATAATTTAACACTAAATCTACCAAGGTGGTCAAAATGACTTGATTTGAATTTTTCGGAAATTTCTAACACCTTCCTCTTCCCTCTCTTTTTCAAAATTCTACAAATCTTATAGAGTCCAATTAAGGAGGTCTTCTAGACTACAACTGATTTTTTTTCGTTTGTTTAAGGATTTTTTTTCAAAAAAGCTCTAAATTTTTTAATATCGACATATTGCACATATATTTATTCATGTTTCACGAATGTTACAAAGTTTTTTTCAAGTGAAAACAATACAAAGTTACTGAATTATATGCCATTGTACAACATTCCTCCCAAAAATGTATCCAACTGGTTGACATGACGTATTTCGCCACCGCTATACATATCATTCCCTACGTATATCTTAAAAAATATACATCAATCCAAAAGATAAAAATCCAAAAACTTCGAGATCGGGGTATTTAACACTACAACTACCGGCGTCGAATCTGTTATATTTAAATATATTAAATAAGAACCTTGAAAAAGGGGAATTCAGAGGTGTAAAAGATGATCGATTCGGCCATTCATATTTTTTTACTTGGACGTAGAATATTTCTCTTATGGCTCTCCTATAAACTTTGAGAACTTTTGGAAAAAATTGTGTACCAGTCATTTTGACTGGTTTGGTAGTTCTAGTGTTAACCTTCTATACGTCTTTGTGACTTTAACCCTTTGCAGTCCTATGTCGAGCTATACTCAACATAGCTTTTCTTTTCATTTTATTTTCTAACAATTTAATATCGACTTTCGAATGTCATAATGATTTTGTAATATCACTTAAATATCCGTCAGTATCTATAGTTATTCATATAATTTAAAAAAAATAAATAATCCATGATGGAAAATGTTGTGAAATTAATTTCATTTAGCTCACTACAAAATTGAGAAAATAATTCGGACCGCAAAGGGTTAAGGTAACACAGAACGCAGTTGTATTACAGCTCAATTCTTGAAAGTCATAAACTTTCTTTGTAAAACGCTTAGAAATCCAGTTAAATTTTTTATTTGAAATTCTATTTGTGACATTTGCCAGTACACCATCGTGTAACTAACCTTTAGAGATAGCATAAAAATCAGATTATAGAGAATTAATTATCACTTTATGCACTGGCCACTTAACTCTCAATATCGAAGGTGTATATAGCAGACGTTGTAAACGAAGCTGCAGGAAGCGATCAAGTAAAGTGCGTGCAGCAAGTCAAATTTCTTAACGGCACATTCCACCGAAAAATGTTAAATCCGTGTCACCTTCTGTTCAATAGAGCCTGATGCACGTGTTAAGACACCGTGGAAAAGTGACGGAGCCGGAAGCACGGTATTACATGAAACAAATGGTAACCGGTGTCGCGTACATCCACTCTCAGAAAGTCGTTCATCGGGATTTGAAGCCGGGCAACATGTTCCTGTCGGATCGGATGATCGTCAAGATCGGGGACTTCGGGCTGGCAACGAGGCCTGATGGACAACGCAGACGCGTGTAAGTGCATTTAATCCAATCTCCTCGCTCGATCACGTTGACACGCTAACCGATGATTAGACGAACAACCTAATTTTACCGCGTGCATGGAACTGACAAAATATGACTGTGTTGCAAGGGAAGATTATTGAGATGACGGAAATGATGTTATCTTGGACTTTTGTTTTAACACTTTACCGACCGGTAGCCTATTAATAGGCTTTTTCTCACCAACGCTTAGACTTTTAGTTTATTAATCGGTTCCCACGGCAATCACTAATTTGTTATTTATTATTGTAGTTGAAGTGTGTTAAGGAGTCAGTGAGAATCATTTGTAATTTTTAAAGAGATTGTAATTTTCTTTAGGCAATCTAAGCCGAAACAAATCCTTTAAAATGGGTAGAATGCTCAAACAATAACGGTCGGTAATGTGTTAATATGTTAATTGTTATGGGCTGTTGGCACTGTTCGGATCGATCCATCCTTTGCAGTTCTATGTTGAGGGTAGCTCGACGTAGCTCTAGGTCATTGTTAATATTCTATCTTGTTAATTTCAAGTTTCGAATCTGCAAATGACTTTACAGTGTTTTCTGACACTAACTGTACCGGCACTTTGCGTGTATCTGTTCTTATTAGGGTCGGCCATTCGACTGGGTAGAAAGTAACGATAATATTTCCACAAGTTGAAAGATGTGCAGAGATTGTCAATTTAATATTGGAAAATCGCAAACAACAGCTTTCAGTTAACAATACAAAAAAATTACAAATTTTCGTTCCGGTAAACTGGACGTTTGACTGCGGATGATGCGGTTAGTGTTAACCCTTTTAGTGCCGACCAGAAAAATTTATTAAATTAATTACAAATCTGTCAAATATTCTTTGAAAATCGTAGGACTAATATTTATCTAACGTTGTTAGGAAAAATGAACAAGACGATTATTGATTGCAGATAGTAGTTAGACATAAAACGAATCATCATTTGGTCATAGTTTAATATAGAATAACGTAATATAGAGCATAAATTGTGTATTCTGAATCATTTGCAATAAAATTACTAATATCACATGAGCAAATTAAATAATAATCCCATGATGATCGGCATTAGGAGTGTTGCTAACGACGATATATCGGCAGCCGGCACTAAAAGGGTTAAACATACACTGCCGGCCAAAAGTGTTAAGACACCTGCTACGTATGGACGAAATCGGAAATTGATTAGGAAGTAAACATTTTCACTGTTCCTATTTTCAGGTTTTGATTAAAAGATATTCTCAACTATAAGTATTTACGACATCCTTGGTTAATTTATAAATTTATTCCTGGTTTTTTGATAACAGTCTGTATTATATTTTTACCGAGCAACTTTCACGTTCTGCTGCGTGTGGCTTCGCGTATCAGATCCTCTGTAAATGTATACAAATGTTCATAAAAATGTTAAAAAAACTGTTCGGAATGGAGTTTCAACAGATACCCTTAAAAAAATAATGTCCAGAATGCCAAAACTGGTGAAAGCCGTCATGAAGAAAATACGTGATTTTATCGATGAAAACAAAATATGTTATATTATTTTTTGCGTTATAAACCTGTTATATCACTTGATATATGTTTGCCTTGAAATATATAATACTAAATAAAACAAAATTAGTTAAAATCATGCAAAAATGTGGATAGATTTATGTTCACATTTATTCCGTCCGAAGTAAGTGTCCTAATACTTATGGCCGGCAGTGTAACTCAAGTCATATGGTAATCGCCGTGATCTGTTATCAGTAAATAATCTACGGTGTAGAATTTCCCTAAATTACTGTCATATAGATGATTGTTGAAAATTGGGATCTAACTAGAAAAATTGGAGAAGTAACTAGTGTTTCCTTTGCATTATTTAATAATAGAGTTTAACTTGAGTTACATTTATGTCGATATTAGAAAAGAGACGAACTGAAAGAATTATCGATATTAGATCTTGCTGTACATCTTTATGTTGCCTAGGAACGGGACAACTTTTGCAATTCGTTTTCTGCCACTAAAATATCAATTGTAGTTAGAGCTTTGTTTATTTAAGATTTCATAACGAAAGTCACTGTACTGAAGGCAATTCGGAAAGGTTTTAAATTATTTTCAATTAATAGCGATTTTTACTTACAAATATCATCAGTATGTCAAGTTTGGTAGTTAGTTATAAAAACATGTCGATAAACTGAAATTTGAAAAGTCTTAAAAATACTCGTGAAACTGGTAGTTCGGTTTAATTATTTTGAAGTCGCTGGAATGAACTGTCAACAAAATTCCAATATGTATTCAGTTCCAAAGTATCGAATTAAGAAATTCCGCGTTTCTTTGAGGAAACTCTGTACTGAAAGCTGCTTAACAGTTAACGTGCTAAAACGAGGTGAAATTGGGTTACTCGGTTTACGAGATTCACATACAATAAAGTGGACGTTAAGAATGTTGTCAAAAAGACAGTGATACTTTATAACTTTCATTTTTTCTGCAAAGATTTTTTTTAAACTTGATTAAATTCGTTCCTTGTAAAACTTGGTTCGAAAATAATAGACGAGAATGTTAATCGTTATACAAAATTTATTTTAAATCGACAATTACACTTATTACTTTTTAAAGAGGGAATTACAACGATAAATATAACACAAAGTTTTAAGTAGGTATACACTTTTTTCTAAGTGGTTAGAATTTCTTGTATCACCAGTGTGCTATATTGCCGATTTTCATGAAATTGTATCACTGTGCACAATTATTTAAAAAATTCTTTGTCGTAAAACATGCAAGTGATGCGATTATTCCACCTGATTAAGAAAGAAACTTTCCGCATACGCAATTCATAATTTTACATACCCTTGTAATCTAATCCTTTATGATCCAATAACACCCTTGAAATATCATCGTAACCCAGTATTTCGGTCATCCGATGCCACGCGAATACCAACTGTTTCATCGTTGTTCAACGTCCGATACTAATTGGCATACTTACATTAAAAAATTGTCAGTATTGTGATCATATACCGGTTACATCTGAGAGCGAAACACGTGAGACCGATCCTTTCTTATGCTGAACGTACAGCTGATACATAAATTCTCAAAGATCATTTTTCGAGTACAAAATTGAACGCTTGTTCCGACTGGAATACAGTATTATTTATTTTTCGCGATACAAATTCATTGTGACGTGTAATTAGAATTAACATCCAAGTAAAGAGAGTCTCCTTCCTTTTTATTTCATGAAGCAGTTTTTGAAATATTAATGCAACGCAATTGCTAAATAATTGTAGTACACTGAGTTTCTATGAATCGGAAAACTGACTCATGTTTTATCTCATTAACACGTTGGATGCCTCTGGAATTTGGTAGTTCCTTCATTTCTACTGAAGTGAAAGTTTTTCTATTAAAATCACATCTTTACAAAGCAGAAACTTTAAAGGCAATAAGGGATTTATAGACAGGAGGACTTTACCTTTTTGAGATGAACGCGTAAATATTGAATAAATTAACAAATTCGTAAATATTACAATTTAAAAGTCATATGAAATTTCATTGAATTCAATAGCGGCGGTCACCGGTGACCCTCATGGCATTCAACGTGTTAAAATACACCCATCCCTAGGTTGACACAGTACTTTATTTACACGGTTATTAAAATAAGGGAGTTTTAAAAAATTCACTTTTACACCTATCTCCCAATTTACAGGGAAGATAGGTTCCTTAGAAAACCGTGTAAATCGAAATCGTGAATTTTCATACGTAAAACTGCGTGAATCGAAAACAAACTAAAACGTATATAATTAGTCATATATTTCAACGTTAACCCTTTGCGGACGGAGACATTTTTGAATATTGGAAGATATCAGGTTATTTTGCGATCCAAAACCACCTTCTTGTCAGGAAGTTAGGCTGTTAATGTATACACATTATAAATTACTATTTGTTTAATTATATTTCAACGGTTGTATCTCAATTTTTCAACTCGAACTATGTACACAATTAGCGATAAACTATAATTAAATTTTTCCTCAGACCGCATATGTGCGTCGCTAGTCCTCAAAGGATTAAATAGAAACAACTAAAAGCAACTTATCTTTAAAAATCCCTTATTTTAAAAACCGTGTAAAAGCGAAAACGTGTAACTGGAGGGATAGGAGTATTTACTTTTATTTTACACAGAAATAAATCTTAGTTAGTTTCCGATTTACAAGGTTTTACGTATCAAACTCTACGATGCGGACTTACGGTTTTCTAAGGAACTTATCTCTCGTGTAAATCGGGGGTCAGGTGTATATTGATGGATCTATGAAAGCGTATATACACGCCTTTCGCAGTCAAACGGTTAAAGCCGAAATGTACAGACAAAGAAAACAAACAAAGGACATGTAATCAATAACACCTCAATCCCAAACACCACTCCCTCGGGAAGCAACACGGTGTCTCACCGGAATAACAACGACCCGTCTCACGTTTCAACGCGACGCATCGTACACGAAGGGTCGCACAAGTGAAACTCGTCTGTATTCGCAGGACGATTTGCGGCACGCCGAACTACATCGCACCGGAAGTGTTGTATAAGCAAGCCTACAGTTACGAAGCGGATGTTTGGGCACTCGGATGCATACTTTATGCTCTGCTGGTAGGGCAGCCACCTTTCGACACGCCGACCCTGGAGGAAACCTACGACAGGATATGCGGCAATCGCTATCGGAAGGTCAACGACAGCATAGCGAGCCCCAGCGGCCAGTATCTCATAAGGTGGCTCTTGCAGCCAAATCCTAAGCTCAGACCGTCCTTAGAGAGGGTGAAGCAGCATGCATACCTCACGAAAGAATACGTGCCGGCCACGTTGCCTCACACCTGTTGCTACCAAATGCCAGACTCGACGATAATCGAACCGATTTCGACACCTTGCTCGATGGTCTCCACGGTTTCCAGAAATCAGGAGATCGGCAAAGCGCAGGTAGGTTTCCGCGACGCCTTACAGCCTGCACCTGAAGGCTTTCCGCGTGGGAGATTCTTTGTTGGGGGATTCATAGAGGCGAAACGGATATGGGTTTTCTTCTTGGATGAGCAAATTGTATTTTAGGAAATTACGAGTGATCTTTTTTTGCCGTCGTTTAATTTACGAAGTAGGTAATTTAAAGTCAAAAGAATTTCCATTTTGAGTGTTAAGATATTAATTCGTTCTTAGGGTATGAATTAAAAGAACTTTAGAGCAGCGTTCTTAACCTTTTTCATGGTCAGCACCCCCTTGAATCTGAAAATAAGCTCTTGCATGCCCTTAAAAAATTTGTGTATATTTTTTATTTAACACTAGAACTACCGGCGTTAAATCTATGATATTTCAAAATATTAAATAAGTACTTTGAAAAAGGAGGGACCGAGAGGCGAAAAAGATAATCGATTCGGTGATTTATGTTTTTTAAGATGGACATAGAATATTTATTCTAAGACTCTTCCATAAACTTGGAGAATTTTTGGAAAAAATTGTATACCAGTCATTTTGACTGGTTTGGTAGTTCTAGTGTTAACTTACTTAGCTAGAATTACGTAGAACAAGAACAGAAAATACAATTTCAAACATTTTGCGCCATAGTGCAATAATATTTATTCGAAACGAATGTGTAACATTGAAATAACAATTTCTTCGTTACTCTTATGCTATGTTCAGGTTTGGCCAAGTTTGGTGCCTCAGGAAGCGTCTCTTCGCTATCAGCAAACTTTACCCACCCAGCAGACGCAGCAGCAGCAATCTCAGCAGCAGCAGCAACAGCAATGTAACCGATCTCAAAAGAATTTGCAGAAAGAGTCCAAAGTGCTAAGTTGGGTCGTGAGAATGCTTCCGAAGGTGCCTCGATTCAGACAACGCTTGAGTAGCGTTCTCTGTCCGGATCATAAAAAGATGGGGTACGTCGCGCAAAGTGTACAAATGCATCTCGCACTGGAAACGTGCATCAGCGAGATGAAGCATAACAATATGCTGCAAAATCCACCACCAGTCGAAGACGTTGTGCCTCTCTTCGTCACCAAGTGGATCGACTATTCGAACAAGTACGGCCTAGGGTTCCAGCTCTCGGACAAGTCTGTTGGTGTTCTTTTCAACGACAATACGAAAATCAGCTACACTCATGACAGAAGGTTGGTACCTATGTATAGTGAGGGACCAGAAACAAGGCACTTGGGACGGAAGGGGAGATTGCTCTCGCACCGCCTATCCCCGCCATGTCGGTCCTGGAAACCTGAGATCGACGAATGACAATCGAAAATAAAACACCCCTTTTGTCGTTCACATGACGACGCAACGAATGTGCGGCTCTCTCTTGCCAATAGCGCGTCAAAATCGAAAATGCGTGAGGGAGAGGGATGTCCCTATCCGTCGGGCGAATCAGAGCAAATTACCCTTCAAGTGCCTTGTTTCTAGTCCCTCACTATACCTATATATGAATTTCTATGCACTAGAGTAAAGTATCACGCTGTAGAAAATTTTAATTTGCATAAATATCCGCGTATGTAATTATTATGAACAAAAAAGAGCGAGATATTATCTTTAAATACGCTTGAAATATCGAACAGAATGTATTAAACGTAATATTCAATGTTGTGGGGAGTGTGTCTTTAGAATTCTCCAATAATTATCTGTGTTAGAAGTAAAGTAATTGGAAGTTCATCGGCTTTATTACCCGAGTAACATGATTAGTATTGAACAGCGCCAATATTCTGGTGCCTTCTACTTCGTATAGCAGTTTACCGTTGGGGAAGTTCAATTACGGACGAATTATCCATTTAATTTTACCTAAAGACATTTTTTCTATTAATCTGACGATATACTGAGAACTCTCTGCTCCACATAGCGTTTAAATGTAATTCATTATTTTGAATTCGTTTAGCATAAATTGTGCTAAATAGTAGATTTATCGATATTTCAATCGTATCTGAATGAAGAAAAGAAAATAATACGTCTAAAGAAACAACTATCAATTTAACATCATTAACTTAATTTTTAAAAATAATGAAAAGTAATGACGTTGAAATTTAATTATAATAAGAACGTAAGCATGAAGAAATGTTCATAATATCAGAGTGTAAGGAATTAAAGAAATAATGTTGCATATGAAAAATATATGTAAACTATATGAAATACGATTTTATGTATCAATACAGAGTGGAGTACATGACAACCGATGACGAAGTAACGAGATATCACCGAGAAAAAGACGTCCCGCCGCCATTGCAAAAGAAGCTCGAGCTATTGCAGCATTTTACTCAATACATGGGCAACTTTATGACTGAAGGTAAATGTTAATTCATTTACTGAATGTATAACTTATTTTTTAATCCCACTCTATTTTTATATCGTTGACTTATCGTTTGTCTCTTATGGATATTCTACTTTCTTCTTTCTTCAATTCCATTCCGCTTAATACTTTTATTCGGTCATTCTTCGCTGGTTCAAAAAACGAAAATAATAAGAATAATACTGTAAAAATATTTAGTTAAATATTTCCATATATTTTGTTTTCTGTTTTGAAAAAATTGAAGAAAGAAATCAAGTGGAAACCTCATTTTGATATATTAGGTTTGACACAATATAAATGTTAAAAAAGATTTAATTTCTATTTGCTCAGTTAAAATATCAACTACTTACTTCGTAATTAAGTGCTTAGTGTACCGTTTACAAAAGAGAATCCAATTCAACCCCAAACATTAGTTGTAAATAATTTATATCAACGTCCCATATCCACCGAACAAATTAACTCCATTGCAGGTAATTTCTTCAATTTTTCGGTTCACTTTCCATTAATAATAAATCAAATCCATCCAAATAAATCGCTTCCATAAATCCAGCTTCCCAAGGAATCACAATAAAAGTAATTCTCAAACCATCATTCGCCTTCGAACTAACAAGACCAAAATGGCGACAGCGCTCAACATCCATCAAAGAAATAACTTCATTGCTGAGAATTTTTTCAATTTTCCATTCACTTTCCACTGATAATTATAATAAATCAAATCCATCAACTTCCATAAATCCAGTTTCCCAAGGACCCATAATAAAACGAATTCTCAAATATATATCTATGCCTCTCTCAAATATAACGAACCAAAATGGCGGCAACGTAAAATCCACGGGACGTTGAAATCTCTTTTCAGGCGGCGAAATCAAAGAGTATCGACCAAGCCAAAGGTCATCGAAAAATGCCTGCGTGCCAAGAATGCGGAGATGGCTGCGAACTGACAAAACTATCGTGATGGAACTGACGGTTCCACTTATTCAAGTAAACTTCTTTGTCGACCACACCAAAATGGTCGTTTCCCAGGAATCCTCGGGCAGAGGATATTTAATAACATACATCGATACAAGCAGGCGTACGACCTCGTACTGGTTGAACGACCTGCGTGATTTTGGCTGTACGCCGGATTTATACGAACGTTTATATTACGTTTGCAAAGTGACGCGAGAATTCGCGGAGTTGGACACCAATACGATCGCTTGACCACCGAAGGGCGCGTAGTTTAAAATGCTGAAAACAAGTTTTGTGCGCAAGTGTTCCGTTCGTTGGCTACGCTCATATAATCTCTCGTACGATTTCTCTAACAGTTGAGAATAATATTTTCATATGCCTGTGTCACTATAATTTAAAGTAACTTTCCAGTAAGGGCACGTGGATCATCGGTTCGGTTGAATCTTCCTTGCATCCTTTCGTTGACGTATGCACAGAATAAACGCCCTCGAAGTGTGCATATCCGGAATACCACACACGGTAGTGCAATGCTGATATATTTTTGTAGAAATTCAATTCTGAATGGGGGCAAGTTGCACAGTAATTATTGAGTTTTTAATATACTTACGGTAAAGAATGGGCTTGTAAGTTAGGGGTTATTGGTGCTCCCCTTCAATGACCCGTCTGCGAATAAGGGGCTATATGTACAAAAGGCTGCGGTGACGATGGGAATTAATGCTTGGACCTTTGTACAAAGTGGGTCCAACTTCAAATCGCCATTACGTCTGGAAAATTTTTCCTATGTGATATGTATAATCGCGTCGAGAAATGCGAAAACTGGTGCTTCCTGAAGTATTAGCGACGATAGCACTCCATTCCGTCGAATGTTCCATCATGTTTCACCTCAAAATAAATCTTATTTAAATAAGAGGAAAGGTAAGGAAGAAAGGTTTTTCTTAGTTTGTTTAACTAATCACACATACAGGAGAACACTTTTTAACCCTTAGCAGTCCTATATTGAGCTATGCCCAATATTATTCCTCATCAAAATGTCATTGAAATTAGGTAAAAATGGATATCTAACGATAAAGAATATTGTTATATCAATTGCACTTAGCTACGGCAACTGAGAAAAATAACTAGGACTGTAAAGGATTAAATGTTTGCAATATTTTACAGAATTTCGTATCTGTAGTATTATAAGTGCAAAGTATCCCAAAAATCTCTGCATATTTTCGAGATAAGTATGAATAAGTATGATAAGTAGTATGAATTTCGAAACTTTAAAATCGCAAATAGAAAGTCCATTCTAAGTTACCGGTGATCCACGCGGCACGGAAACTGTTAATATAAGTGTTGAGTAAATTGCACATCAGGTGTTTAACTTTATTAAAGTTCATTTTTAATAATAAAATTTTTGATGCGTAGATAAAATACACACATTTCTGCTGCATTGCCAATTAAACTGTAGTTGCCATTGGTGATTTCACAGTTCAAAAACGAAATAATTTGCAGATGATTGAACAGCAAAAACGTTGTACGTTCTGTTGAATCTTGCGGCACCAGACGATTAACCCTTTGCGGACGGAGACATATTTGAATATTGAGAAATAATCGTTTATTTGGCGATCAAAAACCACCTTTATCAGAAAGCCAGAGTGTTAATATCTATAAGTGACAAATTACTATTTGCGCAATCATGTTTCAACATTTATATTTCAATTTTTCAACTCTAACCGTGTTTATGTGCGTCGATAAACTATAATCAGATTTTTTCTCAGACCGCATATATGCGTCCATAGTCCTCAAAGGGTTAAGACTATTATTAAAATTCAACCTAGTATTCTCATTACATCGATGAAGAAATATATTCTTACGCGAGAAAATTATTACCCTCACGTTGGGGTGTATTCATGTACCTAGAACGCTACTTCATAGTTATTAATATTTTGAGTTGATGACCTCATGTCGAAAAGACTCACTATATTTCACTGCTATGGCCAAATAAGCGCTGTCGTGTCTAGGCTTTCTTCAACAAGATTTATCTAATAACCTCTAGGACTCAAACGGCTAAAGAATATCTGAATTAGTAAGTTCCCATTATTAAACTTTGCCACTCAACAGAACGCTCCACGTACTTTTCAAATATCTTGCGATATAAAAATAATGAAAAGTGATAGAAACAACGCAGAAAACGATAAAAACTTTTACAAGATCTCTCACTTAACTTAAATAAATACCACTCAACACGAGTAAATTACAAAACGACTCAGATACGAGGTGCATCGAGCACAGCGCAACGAAGTACATTTCAACAGAAATGAGATAAAACATGCGCAAAAAACACGCCCTGTCCGAATTATACGATCCATTAACTTTTCCATGGAATATAGAAAAAGAAAAGAAATTGTGATACATTACTTTAACATTCGGTTAGGCCGAATCAATACCATTGATCGCTTCGAAGCACCGACGTAGGCTCTTTCCCTCTAGGCTCATCGTTTACGATTGCTTTTACTTTACGAAAGCTTTCGTAAACATCGCGTTTCTCCCTCGATTTTCACGAATAGCAGAATCTCAATCAACGATGTTGAGCGGAATGCCATACAGTCTTCGATCTCTTTTCTAATCGGGTTATTTGCATTCGACGAGAAATTGCACTCGTAGCACCGTCTGTTTTCCCGATCGATGTCGTCATTGCGATCGGAAGTTTAATAGCTCGCAATTAGTGCGACCCTTGCACCGTTCGCGTATGAACAATTGTAGCTCGGAATCATTGTGATTTATTGAACGGAGCATGCTGGACGCCGTATGTGCTTCTTCCTCGAGATCCATGGATTTCAAAGAGTCCGTGAATCACGCTCGAGTCCTGTAAATTTATGCTTCACCGAATGTTTTGAAGCGTTAAACCTTACATCTATCGATGATGGAAGAAAGCCTTTTGAATGCACAATACGTATGCAAATATAAGTACTCGTTTCGATTCACATTTGTTCCGTGATACTTTATGTTATTGGGACAGAGATGTTACAGTGAGTCGAGTGATTCCCGGCCGCCTTTCATTTGCTCTTGGAACGTTTCATGGTAGATGGAGTGTTGATAGACAGAATAGTTTACAGATGTTGAATTCATTTGAATAATATCAATTAGAACGGTCGACTTTGAAAGTCAAATAATCATAGTCTTAAGTATGTACTGAATATGCACGAACTGTTCCAATAGAATTTTTGTCTTTTACGAATATCTTTTTTTCATTTCGTCTGAGAATGTTAGGCCTGTCGCTGTGGTAGGTCTTGAACGTAGAGTTTTCATAGCTGGAAAATCAACCGCGAATACTGAAATTTAATAATTACTGAAATGATAGAAGTCATTTGATGAAATATTTGTTGAAATAGATTCTTTCGTTGGAAGGTAAGGCGCCTTTGTCGTTGAACAGAGGACTTCGTTGTAAATTCTAAATCGTATAAACTTGTGAATTTTGACTAGATAATCATTCTCAATAGCGAAAGGATTGCGAAACGACGATATATTGAAAAATATAGCGTCTTCCATTACCGTATTGTGCATATGCTTCTTCATGGAGTTATCGATAAATGTAATGTTTCCATGATGTCATTTACAGGCATTGTATATTTCCATTGCTTTAGTTAAACTGTTATGGTGATGGAAAACGAGTTTTGGGTTTCCGAGATGTCTTTGTTAGTCTCAATGGCAGATCGCTGAAAGCATTTTGCAAAAGAAGTAAATTGTAGCGCAATTATTTTTAGATTGTCAATGGCGTTAACAAAAGGCTGTCCAATTACCCATAGAAATTCACTTCCCACTAAACGGATTAATGAGAGAAGTAATATTTTGTATAAAAATGGCGTGATAATTGCACTAATTTTAGGTAGAGACTGCAGAATTAAATTAATAAAACTGTCAAAAATTTAGAAATTTCAAGCTTGATATTTCATATGCCATTTATTGTCATTTAATATTGAAAGAAAATATCTTGTAGAAAACAATGCAAAGATATTCGCTAACGAGAATGTGAAAATGAATCTGAATAGGAAAGAAATTATAGAGAATCTATGTAAAATCGATTTTCAATTGAAATTTAAATGATGCGCGGATTTATGTTAATACAATGCATTTTATTTTTCAAAAACAGCTGTAATCTGGCACCAATTATACAACTATCAGTGCTACTTAGGTTTTTTACAGTATTGTATCATTGGCCAATCATTCTTTCAAGTTCCGATATTTTCAGATTATAAATCATGTTTAATTATAAAATACTTATTTAGTATGTTTCATTATATTGTAACTTAAAACTAACTTTTCGAATTTATTTTTCATTTAATACCGTTTCCCATTACTCGCCAGTTAATTAGAATCCGTCGTTCAAATTACACGTTTACTAATAAGTGCCTATGCCAAGTAGTGAATGTAAAAATGCTTTGATGATTAATAAGGGTGGTTATTCAAAGCAAAACTGTCAAATGACAATATATTTATTTATTCCCCTAATTAAATTTATTTACATAACAATAATAATTAGAAATTCTGTAAGTGTCACACTATATCAACTTCTTGACTGTTCTACATTTCCTCTTTATTATTATCTCTTGCAGTCACGTAACTGAATGCACTAGAACAATGTTCGTGCAAGACATTTGATTAAAAATCACCACCTTTACTAATTTCCAAAGCCTTCCGCATTCGTTACAATCTATAACGTATATGTCACCCTGTAGAAATCTATTGTGGACGATTACGGCCCTTGAAGATCCGATGTGGATCGCTAGCAAATGTATCAAGGGCGTAACTAATTGGGCAGCCTTGACGTAGATCATTCGAAATTGTAAGTCTAGCTTAATATTCGTATGAAGCGAGCGTGTAATCGTGACGTTAAGTGGACCAATTGAATTGGCTTAGAGAACGACGTAGCGCACATTAGTCTGTTTCTTCGGAATGATCGTGGCGCGTATGCAATAGAATTGATTTGTTGGTTGTACCGTCGAGAATCATTCTCCCGCCATGTGACTCATAAGGGAGACGTCTATTTTCTTCAGCGTAATCTCCAGTTTGCGATTCGAAACGCTGTATTATAAAATAGCGTTTGTAAAGCAATATACGACAAACTGTACGTACATTTGCGTTTAGATATCTCAATTCTAATCGAATTAAAGCGAGTACCTATGTTCGACGAGACGATTACTCGACGTAAAAAGCGGCTAATTTGTTCTCTCAGACCCTCGACTCTTGTGAACGTTTGAAAATCGCGCCTTATGCCGCGGAATGGGGAGATGTTCGAGGATTAAATCACAGTTTTGTGACACGAGGAAGCATGGGAAGCCAGAAGTAAATTATTTTCTATACGCTGATAGAGTATTTTACTATAGGTAAGAGATGAATGCGATACTGGTGTTTCAGGGAAACATACTGTTTTCTACATTGCAAATTTGCGCAAAAATAACTTTCTTGCAATCTTATAAACGATCGAAGTCACATTGTTTGTTTTTATTTAGCCTTTTAATTACATAAAGGGCGGTTTAAAATAATTCTTTGAAATTAAACGAAACCATTGGGAAGGGTTATGGTGGATGAGGTCGTAGAGACTTGAATGCATGATACGAACACCATAGCCTCTCAGATTCGAAAACCATCCAAAACAATAGCTTTTGGGCGAAATGACCATGACCGTGGAAATTGAAAAATACAAAAGAAAGGAAACAAATTATTATGATGTAACTAAAAAAAAACTAATTATATATTTTCTCGATAGTTTTCCGGCCTTCAAACTTTTAAACAAAAGTTCTGTTCTCTTATAAACTGAATATCAAGAAGTCATAGTAATACGTCGAAAATAGAGAGGTATATTTTTGAATACACTCCTCGTGTCTCAAAACGTGTTTATATGTTGTAATACACGTATATGTAATAATGCGTATAGCATCATACATGTGTATGTGAAGAATTGCTACAATTGCGTCTGTCTGAAGGACAACTGATTCAGATATATTCTGAGGATGCTGTCTTCACGAGGGCCGAGCAAAATAACGATCGATTTGCGCTTCGCATGGTGTAAAACATGATACGGTATACCCTTGATTTAGACAGCAATACGTATTAGTATGTAATGTACATATATAATATTATAGTTGCGAATCGTGTTTGTACAACGTTTTCGCACGTTTTTTGATACAACTCACCGATACTTAAGCGTTTTGAAATTGACATTCGCCTGACGCCTTTGCGGCGCAGCACTGAAAGTAGACGCGCGCGAAATTCAAATGCATCGTACCGCGTAAAACTTCGACTCGGTTTTCACCTTCCGACTTGCAACGATTAAATCCGTGCTTTTAAAGCTTTCGAGCGAAGTAATTCCTCCACGAAGAAATAGAGTGAACTATTAAATGTTGGATATTCCAAATAAGCGTTATTAAAGTGTCGCTCATTTAATACACTTTAATACGTGATATTCTTATAAAATCGTGGCTCTCGTCGAAGGCTGATTTTGTTAAGCACGAAAAATTGAAGTCGTCGCACTGTTGGGAAACGGTGATTAGTTTCCGTATTGTGAAAAACACGGAAACTCGATTCGTATATTTACGTTGCTCTGAATTATTCGCACGCGCCTAATCGAGAAGTCTAAAGATTCTTAGTAATCCTAGTCACGCTCGTTTTTCGTTTTCATGGGATAATAAGAGCGAAAAGGGTGTCACTGCCATCGATAAACGCCGCAGTAGCGTGTTGTTGCTGTATCCAGGCTGTTACGTTAGATAACACTATTTATTATTACAATTATTATTATAATTATTAATATTATTGAATAATATTACAATTATTATTAATATTATTACGAGTACGCTTGTTAATGTCGTGTATTAGTACCATTAATAGCATAGTCTGTACCTATTTTTCATCGAATGTTGTATCGAATTTTAATGATGGATGCTTTCCCTGCAGTCAAGAAACGATTATTGAATTCGATTACCCTTGTGTTTTGACAAGAGATTCATTACGATATATGTTTACCGGCATAAAGAAATGTATAATCGCAGGCGTTTTATGAATACGCTATAAATTACTGTAAATGTACAAATGAGAATTAACTGTTTGTAAACGTTTAAAAATTGAGTTTGTAAGTAAACACTGAATTGTTTAAACGTAATGCAATACCAGAAATCGATGGCTTTATTTGAATTTTTTCTCAGATAAATTATTACTTCGACGTGGGTACACGTATAAGTACAATTTGATGATGGAGGAGACTCGTGTTAAAAACTAATTAAAAAATTTTGCTAGATGTTTCAAAAAATAGCAAATATATTTTGTCTGAGAACAAATTAAAATAAGCAGCATGAAAAACTTCCGTGTTTTGATAGTCTCTTTCGAAAAAGGGATTCTATATTAGATGATAAATTACAAAATTCATTATTGATACCTAAATTCAAAATTTCCTGACTTATTCACAGCGTCGGAACGTGGAAAATATTCTATTCGGACCACATAGACAGGAGAGCATCCATCGGCGCGCTTAGAACACTTTGGAGCGGATCTCATTTTGCAATATTAATAATATTCCCATTCCACGTAGCGCGGATTTGGCACGATTACCATGGAAGACATACGAAAGCGTAATTTACTTTTGCCTAGCATGCATTTCTTTTCTCTCGGCGCAACTGCGTTAATCTCATTGTGAATCATTATACACCTTGTTATCATCTACGTTAGCATCGATAATAACGTATTATTACTACCCTTATTAATATCATTTTTCTTTTTACCTCTCCATTCTACGACTACTCAAGCCTCTACTTAACTCAGGCTCGACGCTGCCATGTCTGGTTAATTTATTCTGGACTATTCAAGAATATTTACATAATATTGCATGCCATCAGTATGACTACCTTTTGCTCTTCTTCATGTATGGCTAGGTATAGTTGAAGTTGCATTGGATTATGCTTAATCATGTTTAAACATCGGAGACCGAGATTATCAACGGTATTATGCGCACTTCTGATTGTTTCCAGATTCTTTGAATTTGTTGTGCTAGCGGTGTGTATTTTCCAACCTTCTCTCTGGTCTGTTGTGTTTCATTTTTCTGCCTGTACAGAGTCGTATCGAAGTATTGTTTGTATTCCGTGTCTTCTATGATGATGGTTGCGGTGTATTTATAACAGGGGGTTGTGTTTTCTTCTACTTTGGACTTATTGGCTATTGCTTTGTGTATTATTACGGCTGCTGAGTTATGTCTGTCCGTGTATTCTGTGCCAGCTAATAATTTGTGTCCTCCGATTACGTGGTATATCGTTACAGGTGTTTGTTCAGATCTTCTTCATCTGTCGTCTTGTATGCGTGAGTCCTTCATTATTATACAGGGTGTTCAAAAAAAAACATTCAATATTTATATGGTATATAGGATACACTGTACTGAATACAAAAGCTTTAGTAAACATAGGTCGAAAGGTCAACCATTTCTGAGATGTAAACATTTTGTTTGCTAGTATCATGATTGACTTACTTGCTTTCATAGCATGCGATGTTTACTTTAGTTTTTATAACCCGCGTTCTGAATGTTCTTATTCAAGTGCCGACAGTAGATTTCATTGAGAATCAGTCAGTGTGGATCGGCGATTGTAGATATTACGCAGTTACAAAGTATCGTGAAAATGTTAGCGTATTATTCGAATGAAGAAACCGCAGATATGCATTTTATGCATGGCCGAGCTAATGGAAGTGCTTTAGCTGCAGGACGTCTTTACTAGGAAAAATTTTCCAATCGAAGGGTTCCCTCTCACATGCTGTTTTAAAAACTGCACCGACTTCACCAACTTCGGTAGTAAGTCAATTATGATAATAACAAGCAAAAATGTTTATATCTCTGAAACGGTTGACCTTTCGACCTACGTTTACTAAAGTTTTTTTACTCGGTACAGTGTATCCTATATACCATACAAATATTGAATGTTTTTTTTAACACCCTGTATATTTTAAGTAATTTCTGGTGGCAATTAATTGATCATGTATTGCCAGCAGAAATCTTACTGCCTCTGGGAATATTTATCGTCTTCTAACCATGCGTACGTCTGTTTTATTGATATTTTCGCCCCCTTGTGATGTTATTACTATTGCTATTACTATTGTTATAATTACGATTAATCATCGATATTTGATTACACGACTTTTAGTGGCGCAATTGTTCTTAGTACAATGTTTACTAACGACGAATTTTTACTATTATTATTATACTTGTGCGGAGGAAATTTCACCGTGTATTAAGATTCCCGAAAGAATTTTGATTTATCACGCAGCAGTGATACATGTACGTTTTATTCTCTACTTTTACGGTGGTTTTACATCGGAAATACGCGCTCGCGCGTTTTTCGCGCGAACGAAACGGCAATTTAATGCTAAGGATCTCAAATTTGTTAGTTTATTTATCCCGGGTAGGAAAAATCAAATGTTTAGATTTTTAGGAGAAAGGAGAGAGAGAGAGAATATATATATAAATATAAATAAATATAAATCATAGCCACAAAGCAAGCGAAGGTTGTACTGAAACAGAGAGGTGAGAATCTCGTCGTTTAAACGTCGTTGGATAAGGCTGCGGTTTTGATAAGGCCTGCGCTCGTTTGAATGCGATCGTCGGATATAAAGAGGATTAATTTAAAACGTTTCACGCAATTTTATTTCCTTATGCATACACATTTCAATCTATTTTATGTACATACAAATTGACTTATTATTTACGGAAAATATAATATAAAAATTATAACGCCATTTGTCGCGATGTATCTTTGTCTTTACAGCCGTTCACCTTAACTTTACGAAGAAGTTCTGTTCTTGAGCAACGACCATTGCCGACCATAATCTTCGAGCGTCGCTTCTGTGTACGGAAAAAGTGTGCATATTTTCCAAGTGTCGATACGGTTTAGTAATGTAACAAACTTTGGAGCAAATTGCAAGAGGAAGTACGAATATTTTTTTGATATTATATAATGGCCTTTTCGTGAAAAAAGGAAACCTGCTATGATACGCGATAATACTTTGGTAATATAATATACATATGAGATTTCATTTACTTAATTATTTTAAAGATGTTTGTTGAAAATAATTCCTTCTGCTTGGACATATATTATCACTTCTGTTTATTGGGTCAGTATTTTTATTAATAAATGATAAGTATCTTTTAATATTAATTATAATTATTAATAACGTATTTACTGAAATTAATTGTCAATACAAATAATTAATGAGTCAGTATTGAATCGAATTTTTTGAGTGTAATTTTGTGTAATTCATCGGTACGAATATGCTTCTCATTATAAACGATGAAGTTTCCTTTAGAAAATCCTTTATTTCACAACATTTTTTATTGTGAAATGAGAGAATACTTATCTGCACAACTGTAATATAAATACTGCCCATTTATTAATTATTGTGATTTAAGCCACGTATGTTTTGCACCGATATTTTATTAATAATAAGCTATCATAAGTGATGATCATTGATCGAGGAACTTGATAAAAAAGGTCACTATATACTGACCCAACAAATAGCAGCTATTTTTCTATTACATTCAGAAAACTATATAAAGATTCATGATAAAAAAAAACCTTGAATTTCACAATTGCGGTACAAAAATCAACCAGAAAGCATCGAAACGGCAAGAAATTCAGTTTATACTTGATGACAAAAAACATTAATGATTTCAGTGGATCAATAGTTGATAAACTAACATCACCTTGAGTCTCCATCTTTGAAATCTCAATTTCCCAATACAACAAACCACGCTCCCCCAAAGCACATTCTACAAGCTAAAAGTAAAAAAAGGAAGAAAGCCGCATAAACTAATCATAACAACAAACGAGCAAGAAAACGTACGTATAATAAAATATCAAAAGCCCGTCGAGAAGACACTTTAAAACTCTCCAAAATAACGACTCGAGACTTGAAGTTATATATTATCAAATTATAAAATTGATTGACTTCATTTACTGGTATCAATATCCATGAACATTAGCCGACGACTTTTAAAGAGCACACAATTTTTTTCTTCGACCCAAACATTATTGTGTTATCGGGCCCTATTTCGTAATACATCGCAAGATACCTTGTTACGAGGCCTCCTTAAAATTCATACTCCGAGACGAAAATCATGAGCTTCGCCACTGCGCTACCAGCAAAGACCGATTTGTGGTAAATTTCCATGCTGATATCTAACTCGATCTCCTGAGGACCCTGCATGATGCATGTCATCACTAAAACAACCTGAGCTGGACCCGGATTTCTTAGGCCAAAACACGATTCCGTAGCACGTGGTATACCGGGTGGTGCACGGACATCTACCAACGCCATCGTAAACTGTGTGGTGGAACTTGGTAAATGGGTTCCTCTCATGGTGAATAATTCTAATTGTCCGCTGTCCGGAAGCGGGAACATGCTAACGAAGGTGATGAAATTGTAGGAATAGTGAGACGGTGACCTCAAGCAGGGCAGATCGCCGTAGTGACAGGTTCTGGATGTTCGTACGCATCGGCTGGAAATAATAAGTTCATTGTTTTAATTGCCGTAATAAGTACAATTAATCCCCGATATGCACGGTACTTTATTTACATGATTTCGATTATACACGGTTTTCAAAATAGCGGATTTATAACAAGAAAATGTTGAAAATAAATACTTCTGCTGGCAAGATATTTCTACATGACTTCGATTTACGCGATATTTTGAGAAGCCGATCTTCCGTGTAAATCGGGTGATACGTGTAATGTGTTTTTATAGGTGATTGTTGGTCATTGTTGAACATTGGGTTTGCTTTTGTTCAAATTTCTAAGGTTCTGAAGATGAGAGACTTGTGTGGAGTATTTATTTTTTGGATGGTCTCGCATTCTATCTGTGTCGCATATCAATATGGAAGGAATAACATTAGGGGTTTATGGCGGCTATGGATACGTAGGCTGAGTTAGTATGTCTAACAATAAGTTCAAACCCCCGTTACCTGTAGGACATTTTCTCTATGTGGTACAGAACCAACGTAAAATATTAGCTCCTGAGCGAAATGATCACAACTGATAAAGCCGATAGGACAAAGGGGGAAGTGCTGCATCGTTCCGTATCAGAATGCATTAGGAAAATACGCTTTATGCGTACGTAACGGTGATACGATGCAAGAATACGTAACTATAGAAAGATATGGGACAGTGTTATGCAACGGTGATACGATAAAAGGATACGTAACAGATGGGTCCGCAGTCTTCGAAAGGTGTTGTGAGACTAATTCATACTCAATCTAATAATCGTTTACAGAGAAGAGGTCACTTATTCTTAATCTAATTTTTCAATGAAAGCGCGGCTTAAATGCAAGGACTTGACGATTATAACAAAACTGAGGGGCATTGGGCGTTTTCGTTATGCCTACTGAGTCAATGTATTTTTATAATACGCAAATTTCCTAAATTAAAAATAAGGAGTCCTATGCGATAATTTTCTCAATTTCGCTAAAAATTAATGTTTCATTTTAACACTAAACCTACCATGGCGGTCAAATGACCGCTTTCTGATTTTTTTCTAAAAATTCCCCAAATTGATTGGACAGCCATTCAGTAAATATTTTAGGTCTATCATATAAAACAAACATTACTTAACCGACCATCTTTTTCACCTCTTCAAATCTCATTTTCCAAAGTACATATTTCGTATATTTCAATATAGCGGATATAAAGCCGGTAGGTTTAGTGTTAAGAAAATCATCTAATCTCGTGTAAAATAACAAACTCACTTTTTTCGTTCCTGATCTCTGTGATATCCCTGCGGACAGTTTATCCTGTTGCAACGGAAGCCGCCCCGCGTATTCTGGCATACCTCATCCATTCCTCGGCAAACTCGTCCATTATCGCATTCGTTGATATCTGCAAGAATCAAGGTCGTGATCTAGCTCGGTAATGGAAGATGAAATTGAACGAAATAAACGCCGTGATTGCAAGTGTTTCAAGTGCATGTAGGAGTGATTTGTGATCCAAGTAATGTCCCAGATCTCTAGCGACTGGGTCAAGTACAAATTGTGCAGTGTAATTGAGAGGTAACGTGGGTGGAACGAATGTTAACGGATGGTTAGACGTAAGTGCGTGACTCACGCGAATCTCTTATGATTTAAAAGTAGATCCGCGAGAGGCTATTATTTGATAAAATAAATAATATTAGCATTATTGTTTAGGGTATGATGTGGTCTATAGCATTTTTAGTAGTTTTATGTAGTGCACGCTTTTTGTTGTATAAAAGTAGGTTGCGTTAACGCTATCGTGTTAACACAATAAGTATGTAAGTACAGCATTACGTTATAATTGAAATATTTGAATTTGCAAATTGTGAAATTATGTTTATTGTGAGAAAGTAATTTTTCAAGTTTCTTTGTAGTTGTATATTCATTTTTATTGCATGAGAGCAATAATTATACACGAAGTAATTTTTTGGTAAGTATGTAAAATTATTACTTAATTATACAGCCAACATTAAGTAGATAAAAGTTTAGTTAAAAATGGTTAATTAGTTGTTCATGAACTATTTTCCTATGCAATTTCAAGATACATCCAATGACACTGTTAGATACATATTCTGCGAACTATATTTTAAATTTAAAAAAATGGAATGAAGAAAATTCTTGAACGTTCTATTTTAATAAGGAGAAGTAATAAATTATCAGTAACTTTTTCTAAAGTAACAAGAAATGCAATAAATTAAACTGTTCATTCGTAGAATAATAAAATAAGATGCAATCAGCAAATGATAACATTACCAGCAATTCGACAATTAAAAATTTGATATGAAATTCTCATAAACCATTTTCCTCGTACGTTATGCAAATTGATTTTCAGTTAAGATCATTGTAACACTTACAAGAACATAAAAGTGAACATTTAAAGTATTCGGAGCAAACAATATTACCTTGACAAGTACGGCCATCGGCTCCAAGTCTATAGCCATCCGGACATTTGCAGGCGTAGCTTCCCGGAGTATTTTCGCATATGCCAATACACAGGTTATTGCTTTTAAATTCCGCACACTCGTCTATATCCGTGCAAGAACGATTATCCGCGTTTAATCTGTATCCAGGTTTGCAGCCGCATTTATAGCTGCCCCAAACGTTGAAGCAAATGTGCTGACACAATCCAGGACTTTGTTGACACTCGTCAACATCCTGGAATTTCAATTAATACTTCTCATTCATCGGTGGCAATTTGAAAAATTGTAGATTTTGTTTAACACTAGAACTACCACACCAGTCAAAATGACTGGTACACAATTTTTTCCAAAAATTCTTCAAGTTTATAGAAGAGTCTTAGAATAAATATTCTGCGTCAATCTTAAAAAACATAAATCATCGAATCGATTATCTTTTCTGCCTCTTGGTCCCTCCTTTTTCAAAGTACTTATTTAATATTTTGAAATATGATAGATTTAACGCCGGTTGTTCTAGTGTTAAATAATGCTTCTGATAGTAAGATAATGAAAAGCATCGATACAAATACTTTTATAAAAATGAAAGTTTGTATAATAGTGTTACAGAAATATTTACAAAAATATTTTAACACGTTGAACGCCACCGGTATTTCGCTAGTTTCATCATTTTTACTAAAGTGAAACTTTTTCTATTAAAATCACATCTTTATCACGCAGAAACCTTAAAGGCACAAATAGTTGTATAGTCAGCAGGACTTTACCTTTTTAATGCTGATATTTAAATATTGAATGTATTAGAAAATTCGTAAATATTAGAATTTAGAAGTCATATGAAATTTCATTGAATTCAATAGCGCTGGTCACCAGTGTGTCAACATGTTAACAAATATTAAAATTGAAAATGTATACTGAGGGACCAGAAACAAGGCACTTGAGGGGTAATGTGCTCTGATTCGCCCGACGGATAGGGACATCCCTCTCCCTCACGCATTTTCGATTTTGACGCGCTATTGGGAAGAGAGACCTGCGTCGTCATGTGAACGACAAAAGGGGTGTTTTATTTTCGGTTGTCATTCGTCGATCTCAGGTTTAAAGGACCGACATGGCGGGGATAGGCGGTGCGAGAGCAATCTCCCCTTCCGTCCCAAGTGCCTTGTTTCTGGTCCCTCACTTTACCAGTGCTGATAAAGGACTAACGTATAAATGGCTAGTACTCTATTTTTCATAAAAAATGTAACTGATTTCTTAGTCGCAAGCCGAAGTTCTTGTCAGAAATTAACACACTCTGATATAAAGAAAATTATTACCTACCTGACAAGTGCCACTGGAACCACCAATAGTTTCAAATCCATCCTCGCAAGAACACCTATAAGAGCCTACGGTGTTCTCGCATTGACTGTTCGGTCCACATATGTTATTTCCATAAATGCTACATTCGTCAATGTCCACGCAATCTTTATTCGGTCCATCGGCGTGTCCAGGTGGACAAGCACAAACGTATCCTCCTTGCCTGTTTTCACAAGTTTGATCCGATGAACATTCATGACTTCCTTCTGCACACTCGTCTACGTCGACGCAATGTTGACCTGATACCGGATCCAAAGTGTATCCATTGCCGCATATCACCCTCGATGCGCATCTATTATCAAATACCCGATATCTTTTTCAACATGTATTTAATAATATTAAATATAGTAATGTATCTGAACATTCATCCCTTCAACAGTGATATGAAAGGTATGTAACTATAAATTTAGAAAGGTATCATTGTTTGATTACACTGGATCCAGTGGTATAGTAAGATACAAAGCAAGTTCACGAGAAAGAAACCAAACCAAACAAGGGAAACTCAATTTTTTCGTATGAGGATCTGTTCTGTAAAAGATCGACTCTATAGAGGGTGTTAATTAATACTGACCATACCGTGCATGACAAAATGACCGATTCAATGGAATGAAGATATACAACTTTTTTGTATTATTATTTAACCAGTTAAGTGTGGCGATCTCTTTGTAAAGCGCGCACTAGTGTGTGTCGCGATAATCACTGCTTACGAGTTAGCTCTCAGGAAGTTATGAATCCAACTCAAATTATTTATAATTTTTACTTGTTTGTTTCATTTCGTCTTGACCTCTAAACATTTTACACATATTAAAATTTACGAATATAATTTAGTTTTCGCCAAAATGACAATTTAAATATCAAATTGTAACAAAATTTTACTCATGACGGATATAGCCGTCATGACACAAAATTCTGCCACATCTCCATGACGGATATAGCCGTCAAACACACTTAACTGGTTAAATGCTGCTTTCTACGTTGTGTTCTGTATTAAATTAACGATCTCCTGCATTTCTTTCAAAAAAATATTATTATGCGTCGACCGCGTACGTAAGACCCTTTTAGACATAGTAAATAAGTCGACACTCTTTTACAAAACTATTAATATTTATTCTATGACACATTCGATACCGAGGACGTCCGAACGAAGAATCTGTTTTCTAATATCTATAACAATTGATATATCTCGTAACCCAGTAACATTAGTTCTACTAGATGTTCCATGCGTAACAATACTATCGTTATTTCATAACCGCTCGAATGACCTGATACAGTAAAGATAAGTATACCCAAAGTTCCGTTGCGATTAGTGTTAGATGAAAACGCTGAAATAACGTATAGAGAGTCATCAAAAAAAGGGAAATGTTGTAAATTAAAAGTATGATGAACGTCATACACCATCCTATGTGGCACTATTGTGTCTAAAATTCCTCATGAATTGCCAACGAAACTATCACGATTTATTTGACGAAGATAAAAAAACTCAATTCCACCTGTAAGATCCAATCGTGTTGATACATCGTTGCATAGATCTTCCGCAAGGATTCGGGCTTCTTTGGCACTCGTCAATGTCCATACACTTTCCGCCAGACCCGGGCTCGAATCCACGCGGACAGCTACCTCTTGGTCCTTGAGGAACGGACGTAGCTGGAGTGGTGGGGCTAGGGGTTGTCGTTGTTATGGCAGTTTGGGGCTGTGCAACTGGCAAACGTGAATTACGATCGCAACGATATGAGCCGAACGTATTTCGGCAGTGATAACCATCTCCGCAATCGTGAGTGCCAAGGACACATTCATCGTCATCTTCGCAAATTTCGGTTGCGGCGTTCAGGGTGTACCCTGTACCGCACGGTAGAAAACGTGTGCAGGTGTAACTGCCTATGGTATTGTCACATCTTTGTGTTGACAAGCAGTCGTTCTCCTAGAAGAGTTTCGTTTGAGCTAAAATTTTTGTTGATTTACTCCGGATTATATGGTAATAGTACATTATGTTCTTTAACCCTCTATAGCCCGAATTTTCTGTAGCATCTGAAGATCAGTTGTACAATGGCACATTAGAAAATCATAGAAATACTATTATAAATAGTAGACTTAACTTGATTTTGAAACATTAAATTGTAAAGAATTTGTTAATCTTTAAGAACTAAATTGGAATATTTGGCAAAGTTAAAAAACTGACTTTGAAGAATAAAAGCTTAGATTTGTCTCGTGTTACTTCAAAGTTACACGGGCCCATAGAGGGTTAAGTATTTTTAATTTTTGTAGCTTCTTGTGATTTGTTCGTCGGAACTTGAAGTGTACAGAGTGTTTCAAAAGGTTTTGTCATGGCTTTGGTTGGTTGTTCTAGACCACGGATTGGTTGGAGATTTGTGAAAATAACCTGCCGCAAAATTCGCAGAAGGGTAGTCGATTTTTTTGGGCTGGGCCATCTTTTTCGTCTTGTTACGTAGGTAAAATGTCTGAGAGGAACCATGGGTCAGAAATGAACCATTCTCCCGCAAATCGTCTTTTAATTGGGCCTCCGCGATTGAATTTTCGCTTAGTAAGTGAGACAGTCAGCTGTGACGGTTCATTTCTGACCCATGGTTCCTCTCAGACATTTTACCTACGTAAGAAGACGAATAACATGACCCAGCCCAAAAAAATCGACTACCCTCCGCGAATTTTGCGACAGGTTATTTTGACAAATCTCCATCCAATCCGAGGTCTAGAACAACCCCCCGAAGCCATGACAAAACCTTTTGAAACATCCTGTACTTAATGGCCAAGATACTGGGGTAATTGAGAAAAGAAAGTTGCATCTTGACGTAAAAGTATTTTAACCTTTGATTGCGTAATACTTTTTCATTCACCGATTACCTTCAGCTAATTTAGTGTATTCTAGCTTCTTTCATTAGCATATGAGCGCCATGTGAGCTACTCACTTGCCAAATCGATTAACTCCATAAAGCCTTAAGTGGAGAAATGTGATGAAGTAGTATACACTCTTTTTCAAAATTCCCCTCAAAATATAAATACAAATAAATATTGTAGAGTGTACAATCGCCTGTAGCTTTCCTCTGACGAAGTATAAAATGAATAAGGTGGAATAGCTTTCAAATTAATTAGATTGACTTCTAAAATCAATTATTTATTATTCGATGGTCAAACAAATTTCGTCATTTAATTTTGCTAATTGTTATTATTACGGAAATTTGTTTTAAAAATAAGAAGTTAGCATTCAATCAAGTGCATTGAGACTTAAATTTTGAACAATTCAAAAAGCGGTTTTAAGAGATTTGGCCTGTGAACGGCTCATATATCCTTGCATACTGTATTCTATTTAACCGTTTGAGTCCCAGGGGGTATTGAAAATACACTGTCGAAGAATCCCAAACAGCGCAACCGCGCTTTCTTTAAATGAGTACGAAAAGACCCAAACAGCGCGATAGCGCTTGTTTTATTTTATGTCGAGGAATACCAAGCGGCGCGATAGCGCTTTGTTTATTTTATATCGACAATGATTAGTCTGCAGCACCAAAAATGCAATAAAAAGATCACATTTAATTTGCGTGCGATGTAAAAAAGGAATTCATCCAATATGTTTTGATAAACACCGACGTTACAAATTATAGGTGTTACTCTCCATTTAAATTGTTTGTTCATAACACAAAAATATTGTTAATTTGTAATTCGTTATTTTATAAAATGCATATGTATTATTACATATGCATACTGTAAAATTTATAAATATTTCAAGTCTTGTTCGATAAAAATGATTGAGAAGATAACAATGAAATAAACATTTTCATTTTGTAATGTATTATTGCATTATTATAGTATTATTCTACCTATTGTAAAATGTACTATTTACATTCAAAGGAGCTGTGTGATGTACTTGCGTCAGTAAATCTGAGCGCGCGACTTCGACAATCGGTATCGCACCGTCAGTTGTCCACAATGCTCAAAATGTGCTGGGTTTTCTCGACATAAAATCTCAACAGCGCGATCGCGCTGCTTGGGACTCAAACGGTTAAGCCTTCGATAAATTAAAATTAGTTTAATAGAAGTATAACTGCAAATACTTAAACACGCTACAGTTAACCGTACAAAATAATCAACAAATCCGTCAATAAAAATCTCGGTGCGAAATTATTTATAACAGTACATTTTGTTAGCGACGGAATGACATAAGACCGCGGAAAGTTAATCCGAGAAAATGGTTACCTGCAATTGACATTCATTAATATCCACGCAAGCCTGCGTCAGGTTGTCCCGTCTGAAGCCTGTTCTGCAGTTGCAAGTGTAGCTTCCCACGGTATTAACGCATTGTTCGTTACTACTGCATGCATCCTCATTTTCGCGACACTCGTCAATGTCGACGCAGCCGCGATTTCTCACGAATCTGGTACCCTCGATGCACTTCTGATTCGCCGGCGCCGGTAGCGGCGTCGTCGGAGGTTTCCTGGTAATTGGTACCGGAAGTCTAGCGCAAGTGTAACCGCCCGGCTGGTTGTAACAGATCTCTTCGCCGCAGGAGTCCAAGCCTTCCGCGCATTCGTCGATATCTGTCGAGGAATTTTATGAGTACACGACTTCTTATTTGGCAAAAGAGGAAAAAAGTGGAAAATCAATTTTCCCACGTAATGAATAGTTTAGTGTCCGGTGATCGGGAATGTTATTGGACAGGGTGAAGAGTTTGTAATGTTTGTTCGGTTAAAACTAGAACAACCAAACCAGTCAAAATGACTGGTACACAATTCTTTCCAAAAATTCTCCAAGTTTCTAGAAAAGTCTTAGAATAAATATTCTATGTTCATCTTAAAAAACATAAATCACCGAATCGAGAATCTTTTCCGCCTCTTGATTCCTCCTTTTTCAAAGTACTTATTTAATATTTTGAAATATGATAGATTTAACGCCGGTAGTTCTAGTGTTAAATGCCGTATCATATGTACCGTCTGTTTTGAAGGTGGTGTAAATCTATGTTTTCGTCTTCTGAGATGTTTAGTGATTTGCACATTAGTTAATTCAAAAGTATTATACGAATGAAATCTATTAAATTTCTCTATATTTCTCGGATTATAAATATATGAATATTCATTATATCAACGTAAAATTTGGTCAGAATTAACAGATGTAGTATATCGTTTTAGTGTCAGAAAAGGACTGGTGTCACTTTGATAATCAATGATTTTGCGATGTCATTAACTAAAGAATTTTCAGTTAATCAGAGCATACGGTTATTTTAACATATCACCCGTAAAGTTTTATAAATAAATAGTTCACGCAAAGTATATGTAAGTTATTTGTTTTCTCAATTTTGCTCAAAGGTGGACTTATCCATTTTCAGAATAAATCGTCCATATATAATATTAGTAAAAAAATGAAGTAATGTGATTATGGGTTTTATATATTTAATAAATATAAATTGTAGTTGCTACACTTCTTAAGTTGTAAAGATATTATTTCTATTCAAATTCCATGCAGAACATGAATACAAAGTAGAGTCGTAAGTAGCATCAGTACATGATAGCATTAGTAGTATGGAGACACGATTAGATGTACTGACAATGAGTGCTCAATTATAAGGAAAATGCATACATATAATGCATTATAGCACCAGTGCAGTCATATCAGACAAATCAGAACAATGCATAACAATTTAGCTGGCAAGAAACAATGGTAACATGAACAATATAACATGCACATAACAATTAAGGACGAACATAACACAAGCCTTTCTACAATATTCTGCATTCACGTTAAAACATGCAAAATAAATTCACACAAAAACATTGTTTTCCACCCTGAAAGAAAAATTTCGGCAAATTCTGAACGTTACTACTTGTCTGAAAATGCTCGATTAATTATATTTTCAATATGCATACGTACTTAACACAAATTAAAAATTATTCTTAGGAGTACTACTTTTAGTTCAGGTGAAAAAAATTTTATGTAACAATCGAATCCAGTATAGATACACCAATAAGATATTTCTGTAAAATTATCAAATTTTCAACATTTCATACCTGCACACTTTCTTAAGCGGGGATGATATCTGTATCCCGAAGGACAAGCTGGTCTCTGATGCTGTCGTTGGCCAGAAAGATTAGGCCTTTCGCACCTGAATTCATAAAAATACTGATAAAATACACGGAAACGTTTTGCAATACTTACTATAAGCGCCATTGATTATCTGGTAAAAATGCATGACTGTACCTACAGTAATTAACACTAGAACTATCGGCGTTAAATCTATCATATTTCAACATTTTAAATAAATACTTTGAAAAAGGAGGAATCACGAGCCGGAAAAGATGATCGATTCGACGATTTATATTTTTTGAGATAAACGTAGAATATTTATTCTATGGCTCTTCTATAAACTTGGAGAATTTTTGGAAAAAGTTGTGTACCAGTCATTTTGACTGGTTTGGTAGTTCTAGTGTTAAAAAGATATTTCATATGAAAGTACTATATTACACCCCTTTAATGTATTGGATTAGTCCATAAATTCGTGCGTCTTCTATTAGATATTGTTTACATTTCGTTACCATCGTGTAAAAGCTTTGTATTTACATCAAACAAACGCTTCTATTTTCTTCTTTTACAATATTGGGTATTCTATCGGTCCGTAACAATAACAAAGCCATTAAATGTTCAAAGTTATGGAATATCAAATAAACGAAGTTTAGAATCTTCGATTACTCCTGTAATATTTGTGAAATGGGTTTTTCCGTTTAACACTAGATCTACGGCCGCCGTCAAATTGACGGGTTCTTATTTTTTTAACAAATTTTCTCAAATTGATAGAGAAGCAGTGCAGTAAATATTTCATGTGTATCTTATAACATACAAATTACTTAACTGATCGTATTTTTTACCGCTTGATCCATCTTTTTTCAAAGTATTCATTTAATATACTATATTTAAATATACTAAATTTAACGGCCGTAGATCTAGTGTTAAGGACGGTAATTTTTTAACGAATTACGAATGATATTCTCATCGGCTCATTGAGATCAACTTGGATTCGCTTTCTGTGTAACAATTCTGGACAACTTTCTTCAAAATCAAAAATTCAATAATCAGATGAACGTTGAGAACAAGCAACAAATAATGGCAAAGAAAAGATCGGACATTAATTCATATTAAATATTTAAAATGTGCGCATTTAACAGCACAAACTTACGCACCAACCCAACAATGCTCCTCATCGAAAACGCAATATTGCCACTAAACGCTAAATCAAATTATCAATACCTGCGTGCTCCACGTAAATAGACGCATCTCTTACAATACTTGGCTTTCATAATCTAACAGAATCAATATAATTTTCCCCAAAACTCAATTTCACTGCTGAACGATGAATCTAATCGTCACTACCTGCATGTGCCAGGTAAATTGGCGCATCTGTCACAATACTTGGCTCTAATGATCTAACAGAATCAACACAATTTACCTCAAAATCCAATTTCACCGCTAAACGTTGAATTAAATCATCAATACCTGTATGTGCCAGGTAGATTGACGCATCTCTCAGAATATCTGGGGTCGCACGAATATTGACCAGTGACGCATTCGTCGACGTCCTCGCAGCGCCGCGTGTTCAGAGAATATTCGTATCCCGATGGACAAGACGGCAACCTCGTCAAACATTCAAAGCTGCCCTCTCTGTTAATGCAATACTGATGTAATTGTTTGTGGCAATTGTGGAGATTCTCCGAGCACTCGTCGATGTCCACGCAGCTGCCGTTGAAGGTGCGCTTGAAGCCGGTGTTGCAAGGTGGAATGAGCTCGCAGATGAAGGAACCATTCGTGTTGACGCATCTATGAGTACCCTGAGCACAATCGTGCCTTCCCAAGAGACACTCGTCAACATCTTGGCAACCTTTGGTCGTAGTACTGAAGTACCATCCGGTACCACACAGTGGAGAACATTCATATCCGCCTGGTATGTTTTGACATCGTTCATGATCACGGCAGCCTGGTCCTACCGTACATTCGTCGATATCAATGCAGTCTCCTGTTCGTGAATCCCTTTTGTAACCATATCTACAAGGCTCCGGAGAGGAGTAACGATGGAGGCCCTGAAATTGAAGGATAGACGTAAGACGATGTTTGAAGAAGAAGAATTTCAAACAATAATCAATATAAAAGAAGAAATCAACGAAATGGTCAGCCAATGTTGAGCAACTGAACAAATTTGAGGAACATTATAATTCAGGAATGATCTTTTCGAAGATATTTTTTAACCCTTTGCCCTACAATGACGTGTGACACTCGTGACACGGTAAACGGAATAGAAAATTTTTGAGTTTTCCAAAAACTATTAAATTGAAAATATTAGTCCATCACGAGATGATGAAATTATTTCTATACTAACAATATTGCGTTAAGTTATACGTTATATCGGAAATCAGTGATAATTTTTCATTTCAGTAATTAATTCTGGGGTTATTGCACATGCAGGCAGAAAATAAATCGTAGAGCAAGGGGTTGAATATCACGAAAGTCTGCAGTTACTAACGCTTCTAAATTTAATTAAACTTGTTATTTTTAAACGATGATAGTTACAAGGTTGCTAACATATTCAGTATTAAAGTACGTAGTTTGAAAGAAGTAGGTTGCTACTGAACCCAAAAATATTTCTATCTTAAAGTTTTTACTCTGGTACTTCTAATAAATACGACCAATATTCAACGTATTAATTATATTATTACAGTTTTTCGAATTTTCATCCTGCAAATCAGACTGTATTCATACTGGCCGACATTTCATGAAGATTGCAGTTCGCACCTGCAGGACCGTAAGCATTCGGCATAAATTAAACGATGGAAACTTGAAAAACTGTGAGTTTCGGCAACCAGAAACATTATAAAAGCCGAAATTTGTTGCAGTCCAAGTTACTTTTTCAACTTTTCATCAGATAAATGTCAATTTCCTAAAATTCTTCGGTGTATTTACTTTTGTCCAATTATAACAGTAATTATAGATGTCAAGAATTAACTACGTCGAAACATTATATCGAGAGTAAGTTGACGTATAATTATAAAGGGTTAAATCCGTTTTTTAAATGGCATTTTATTCGTGAATACCTGTATCTTATTGTATCGCGGATCCACTAATGGCCTGGTAGTTGTCGTTGTCGTAGACGTTGTTGTGGTTGTTGAAGCAGTTGTAAATGCTTGACAGACATAGGAGCCATTGGTATTGATGCAGTAATGAGTAGATCTATTGCAATTATGCAAGCTAAGAATGCATTCGTCTATGTCTAGGCAGGAGTTGAGCATTCTTTGACTTTGATAGGAAGTACTATAGTTCGACAGCTGGAAACCAGGCGGACATGTTGGAGAACATGTGTATCCACCGACGTAGTTTACGCATCTTTCGCCAATTCCGCAGGTCGACGAATTGTTGGCGCATTCATCGATATCTGAAGAAAGGAAATTTGTAATGTGCCTGTATGAAAGGTATGTTTTACTTTCTTTAGAATCATAACTTCAATCTATGGAAGATTGCACAAAAAAGAACTAGGCTTTATTTCTTCCTAATTTCTTTCAATGAAAAAAGTATAATTTCGTGTAATTTTATTATCTATATGTTCCATTATTCTTTTACTAATTTTATTCGAATTTAATACGTCGAAGAATATGTAATACATTAATTTTATAGCGGAATGGCTAATAGTAATATACAATTATTTAATTGATTCGTTTGCTGAACAATAATTTCAACACTTCAACGTTAAGTACTTTGTCTTTATTAGTGAAATAAAAATTTGTAAGTTTTTATTATATTGTTACGATTACGGCGCGGCATCGAAAGACTACTAATATTTTAGAAAAGAAAGAGTTATATTTATTACACGTCTATTCGATGTCACAGTTCTTGGAGAACTCTCTGACAACTTGTTATAAACAATTTGAGTCGTTACTATGACTCTCACAATCGATATAACATACAGGGGGAACGATATTATTTACAATCAATCGTAACAATATTATATACATATATCATTATATAGTGAGAGCTAATAATAATTATTATTTGAACTAACTTTCAATATTTTAGCATCATCAAACAGTATTTCACGATGTCGATATTGCATTCAATATGACCTATCAAAGAGAAGCCATATAACTTTTTGTTTATATTATATTCAGGAAGATACTAGATATTTCCGTATTTTTTTAATGCTTTAACAATACAAATTATTTAAAAGTTACATTATGAAGTGTATTACGTTAAAAATTCAAAACTTCATAACATTTCCGGAAATGCAAGATACATCCAAAGTGCAATGTTGCCATTTAATGTACCACCAAACACAATATATTTCGTAGGATATATTTCTTCCTAAATCACGTTTTAATGCAGGAAAATTATAATTACTATATCCATACTTGTATTTATTATTACCTATGCAACGTTCAGTATTCCGTTCAAAAATATATCCGCTCTCGCAGATCTCCGATTTATTAACAATTGGAGGGGACGTAAACATTTCTTGTTTATAACCTCTGCTGTATGAAAAATCACGATCTTCCACTTCTTGTTGCTCCATAGAATCCTCTTCCTCTATTAATTCGCACCTGATTACAAATACAGTAATAATTATACTTTAAATTATAAAATTATACACCACTTGTAACTGTAAGTAATTTCATTATATTTTTAATTAAAGCATAAACAACGTCCCTACCTAACATAACGAAAAATTTAAATGGCACAATTTAAGATATCGGTGATCCAAATTAGAAAACCGATTTCCGAGATTTCTCATCTACCGTCGCAGTTTGCTTCATTGCATTTATAAAACAAGTTATGTCTTAGCATAAAAAGTATAAATGACAATGCCAAAATAGTTCTCAATCTTTTTGCTCAAAACTAAAAAGACGTTTCCATATACGAAGGTATTTTCTTGCTTGGTCCTATACAGGGAACTTTGCCTACTACAGCTCCAGTTTCGCGTTAATTTAAAGAATACGTACCTGTAACTACCGATTTCATTAATACATCGTTCGTCCGACTCGCAGGAGTGCACTTGCTCCTTGCATTCATCTACGTCGGCACAGGATGCTCTTGGATTGTCAGTGGGTTTGTATCCTGCAGGGCAAATCGGCGAATCCATTCTCTTGTCGATCGGAGATCGGGGTAAATCATCATCCGGAGATTTTGCACATTCGTAACCATCTACAGTATTTGTGCACGTGGCGTTTTGCTCCGGGCAGGGTCTGCTTGGATCGGTGCAATCGCTTGCATCTGGAATTAGAAGGATGCAAGAATATAGAATGAACATATTTTGTTATTTGTAACGTCTCTTTGTGTACAAGAAGATTACATGGTAATAAGATTTCAGAGCTCTCAGAGATCTTATAACAGTTTTCTTCAGCTCATCAATTACTATCGTTAGTTGAGCATTAATCTGGAAATCAAATCTTAAGTGGAGAGGTTTTAATGAACAAATATTTCGAATATTTTTATTACAATCTATTGTTAACGGAGATTGTGAAGCATATTTTTTACTCAGAGGACGAAGTAGTTGTTAAAAAGTGTAACTTTCAGATAATTTCGACATATTTTAACGTGAATACAACATCTTTCGTTTTTAACAATTTTTCGGATCAATTGATGTGTACAATAGGGACCAAGCTGCTCAATAATAAAAGGTAATACTGTAAACTCCAGTTTTATCAATTTATTGTATCAGTGAATTAAAAAGTAAAAATATGAAATTAAAAAAAGAATAATAAAACGAATGAATGCAGCAACAGTAAACTAGGTAAATCTTATTCTCTCATTCAAAACTAAACTTTAAATACTGTTCCAATGTTTATTGCATTAAAGAATGAAATTACAAACTATCAAAATTCATTTCAGTGGTAACGCGTTAAGTGCCGGACGTATTGCGCTGTTTTCTCGTTGGAATAAAAATAGAAGTGCAAAAAAATCATATCATTATAGACCGAAAGTGTTAAAAGTAACAGTGTTAATAACAATAATGATATATTCGGTTTAAAAATTCGTCAATATTTTTGCTTACAACTTAAAAAAGTTTTTAAGTTGCGACAATTACGACATTTAACTGGTTGAAGAATAGAAATATTTCAAGAATTAAGTTATGCGGAAGGGTACATCTGGATTTCGTCATACAGAAAATTTTTACTCACATGCATTGGCTAATCGTATGAGGCATGCCAGATCAGCGTAGACTCTTTCGAGTTTTTAAAACATAAAATTTCTGACAGTTCAAATAGAAAATGAAAATAGTGAAGGCAAAGTTCAGTGGATAAGGTGCTCAGAACATGCATATACCTACAGACAGAAAGTAAAATAGAGGTGTTAAAACAGGATTTGAGACGTATGCGGCTGGGAAATAGACGTTTCTATAATAAGCTTCTGGTTATGAACCGATTTTTCGATAACATTACGAGGCAAGTATTGTGTTAATATCTTTTCATTTTCATAAAGCTAGCAGAAGTATCAGAGTTTATTCTCTTTCTAATAAACATAGCAGAATCATTAATGTCCATCGTCACTCTGACAATGCCCAGAGAAAACACCGTTCTTTATTCCCCCTAAATTCGAATTATATTAACAATTAAAGCTAATTCTAAACTTCTTTCGTAAACATAAAATACTAAAGAATTTTTTATACACATTTTATAATAATGAAATAAGAATAATCATATTGTTAGTAAAAATAAAAACAAGTTTATAATTAATACATTTTTCAAAATTATATAGTTTTAAAGGGCATTAATTGTAATATAATATATTGTATTATATTGTATATTAATGTCTACTCTGACTTCGACAATGAAGAATGAAAAACGTCAGCAGTGTCACATCATTATTATGGAAATGTTAAAAAAGTAGGTGGACAATGATTCATTCTTTGTGAAAATATGTATATCGTATATACTCATTCCGAGTTAGACTAAAGATCCTTACCTACGCAGATGCCTAATTTACCGTCGTAAATAAATCCATTATCGCACTTTATATCGCACTCATAAGCACCTTCGGTGTTCCGACATACCTCCTTGTCTTCCAGACAACTGTGAATATCCTCGGCACATTCATCCACATCTGATTTTTAAAAAAGAAATAAGTATTATGAACTAATTCGGGAATCTTCATTTAGAATATTGATCACTGTTGAACTTTATTCGCAGGAAATGAAACAAGTGAAAGTACAAATAACGTTATTCAGATATTAATAACTTAATAATTTAATAATTTTTTTAATAGCAGGAGGTGATAGACCAATCATTTTCCTTTGGGGAACCATATTAAAATTATTAAAATTAATCATTTACATGATTGAGAACTATATGCTGATATTATTGATCCTATTGATTTTAATACATAAGAACATTTAATTACAAGTAACTAAAAATATATGTACATTAATTGGTAACAAAATGAACCTGATATTTCTCAAGTGAAAACTTTGAAAATTACCTTTACATTGTTGCGATAATTTATCGAATTTGAATCCAGCAGGACAAGACTTTACTCCTTTCATTTCAAGGCAACTGTAGCTTCCTTGCGTGTTTACGCAAAAGTTTTTAGTACCAGTACACGGCTGTGCGAGTATAATGCATTCGTCGATATCTGAAATTGTTAACAGTAACAAAAATAACAATAATATGACAACTCAGTTTTATATTCCATGTGATGGCTACTGGTAAAAGTGCACTGAATTTTTTTTATGAAAAAGATACCATTTTAAACATCTGTCTTTTTGCTATTATTGTTGTTATTATGATTACTCCGGAAATTCGTGTTTACTTACAACAAATTTTAAACTTTGAAAATACAGAGAACGTATTTAATATCAGAAAAAAATATATATATAAAACCTTCAAATCATAGAACTCATTCTAATATATAATAGTTAATGAAATAAATCTCTAGTTGGGCTCTGTTCCTTTAATTACATACACGATTGTTCATTATGTGTAACAGAAAATGAATCATTCCCTATTAGAGACCAAATGTATATATTTGGTAGGTAATGCAATAAAATATATTTATTAGTTATTCCGCGATAAATTACACATTAATATGAATAATTCAAACATATTTATTATGCTCATTTTAATCTGTACTTTAAATTATGTAGTTCGAATCCTACATTTCTGTTAATTTTCAATTCAATTAATCTTGTAATTTATACTTTTAAACGACTAATCAAACAATCGATATTACCGCCGAAAATTTAGATTACAATTATATAGTGCAATAATAAAAATAGAAAATGAGAAAAGACAAGAAATATAAAGTAAATATGATAAACATGTATCGTAATAATATTAGCAGTAGCAAACGAGACTCCTAGCACCGAGAATGAAACAAAAAATCTTAAAATTTTGTAAAAATTGTTCAACCGTCAAAATTAATGGTACACGGCACCGTAAAGTCATTTCCACATTATAACACTAGAACTACCGGCGTTAAATCTGTTATATTTAAATATATTAAATAAGTACTTTGAAAAAAGGGAAATTCAGAGATGGAAAAGATAATCGATTCGGTAATTTATGTTTTATGAGATGGACGTAGAATATCTATTCTATAACTCTCCTATAATCTTAGAGAATTTTTGGAAAAAATTGTGTACCAGTCATTTTGACTGGCTTGGTAGTTCTAGTGTTAAAATCGATGCTATACAAAAAGCTACTGGTAAATTTTCATTTTGTAATATCATATAATTCCTTTTATTTAATATTCTATATTTCTGTAATTTAATTATTAGCTATGGCATACACTGTCACAAAAGAAATTGTAAGGAAAGGATAAATGCAATATTATCCAAGAAAAAGAAATACAAACCTGTACAGAGACCAACGCGTGGATCCCATTCGTATCCTGGAGGACAGGCTTCATAAGGCGCATTCTGAAGGACACCTTCGGAGGCGCAGATGAATGATCCTATGGTGTTTTCACAGCGACCAGGACATACATTCTTTTCTATGCACTCGTTCACGTCTAAGCCAACAGGACGCACGATACCAGCGAAGGATAACAGAAAATGCGAGCGAAATTGCAATGAGATTTCACGATGACATATATAGCCTGATACTTCAACAGCACAGATATCTTTGGCGAACATTCGAAATAAGGTCAGAAATGCGGTAAGCATCGCAGTAGGAATTTGCAAATATCTTTAAAACGAATCAATGCGCGTAATTAATTAGTAATGCACGTCGAACATGTGTTTAGACTGTTAAGACTAAAAGTTTGAAGATGGTAAAAGTGACCGGTTTCTCATTTTTTTCGAAAAATTCCCCAAATTAAAATGATAGTCATACAGTAAATATTTTATAAAACAAAAGTTAGTTAACTGATCATCTCTTTCATTATTTGATTCCTCTTTTTCCAAAGTACTTATTTACTATATTTAAATGTAATAGATACAAAGTTTTAGTGTTAAATTAAATATTTTTTAGCCGGGAAATTCAAATTTCACATATTCAAAAGGCTTATAGAAACAATAAGATTCATAATTTTGCCAAAGCGATTGCTTTTGTTAATATTAAATATTTCTCGATGTAAAATTATTCGGATAAGTTTCAAGTTTTACGAAGATAATATTGAAATTGACTAAGTGAACACGTTGATAAACAGACCCGAGATTTTTTCAGAAACGCATTCGGTTTCTTCGTCGATGCATCTTTAAAGCAACGTGCACAAATGCAGTAACAATTAAGCTTTCCTTAAATAACGAAATAGTAACACATAATTTTAAACATTCAATGAAAGTCGACGTGTCAAAGTAAAAGAATAATTGTGACGAATATAAAAACGATTGACACTATAAAACGCGCGTGATGAAATGCAAAGTATCATGATTCTTCGATGCAAAAAAATGCAATTCATACCGTTGATTCGTTGAAACAAATGAAGGCATCTTACCTGATAAATAATTACTACTTACCATCGCAAACTTGTTTGGTAGAATTATAACGATAACCCAACGGGCAAAGGGGCGACAGATCATCGTCCTCTTCGGATTCAGATGATCTGCCTTTCGTTGGCTTAGGATTGCAGGAACGTTTGTCGTCTGCCAGAACATAGCCAGGATTGCAGCTGCATGTCACTGCAACACCATTATCAGTGCAACGTTGCTCACATGGATTAGTAGTTTTGCATCTAAAATTCAGGAAAAGAAACGCATATTAACAGTAGAACTATCAAACCAGTCAAAATGACTGGTACACAATTTTTTCGAAAAATTCTCAAAGTTTATAGGAGAGTCATAGGAGAAATATTTTACGTCCAACTCAAAAAACATAAATGACCGAATTGATCATCTTTTTCGCCTCTTGATTCCTCTTTTCTCAAAGTACTTATTTAATGTATTGAAATATAATAGATTTAACGCCGGTAGTTCTAGTGTTAAAGAATTGTTTAGAGGACGAAAAATAATGAATTTTACAGTATATCTAATATAAGTTAAAATAATGGTATATAATATAAAAAAAAATGAAATTTACAACGTGGATCTGTAGAGTAATGAAAATTCTAAGAAGAATTTATAATTCACTGCCACATGAAGTTATTTGATACTAAAATTATACAAATTAGTATCATTTGTGAATTGAAATATCTAACTATTTTTAAAGTGTACCTATCAGATGGTAGATCTTGTCTGCAAGTTTTTCCATCTTCCAGCAAAGTAAATCCTTCACGACATTTGCAATAATAAGATCCTGGCGTTGGTACACATATATCGGAGCACAGTAATCCTTTCATGAGTTGGCAGATATCATCTAAAGCTATTGGTAAAGAGTTGTGTGATTTTTCGATATTTAAAAAATAGCGTATGATGAAGAAAATGCAGGGTTGGAAATTGCAAGTATATTATATTTAAATTAAATTCTGTTACGAAATGTGAATCACAAAATTCATCTAATGAGTGACAAATTAATGCTAATATTCAAGTATACGATTCCATATTTTTTTATGTTTTTTGTAAAAAAAAAATAACGAAGTAGAAGAAAAGGGAAAAGTAACAAAAAATATTGTAACATCTGCTACATTACAATGTTATATTTCTTGGGAACTCTCGAACTAATTTCGTGATTATGAAAGTAAAAAGTATTATCCTTTTGTAATAAATCGACTAAGAATAGTTAAAATACTTTTGCGTTGAACGATGAATAATCTTAATCTAGTTTCACCATGCAATTTCAATAAAATCTTCGTACAATTTATAGAAAATTGAAATAGATATTTTCAGGTACTCTCTTATTCAAATGATCAATATCTAATTTCCAAATTATTATTCGCTGTAACTTACGAGGTGTCGGTATCGATGGAGAAAACGACGTCGACGAGGACGATGAAGACGATGACGGAGACGTCGAAGACGACGAAGTTGGCGAAGATGACGAAGATGATGTTGAAGACCCAGACGAAAATGATGTAGAAGATCCCAACGAAGATGACGGAGAGGACATTGACGATGGTGATGACGGCGATGATGACGACGACGACGACGAAGATGAAAACGTTGATTCAGTTTCAGTGCTTTCGCTCGACGATGTTTCACTCGTAAAATCTGACGTAAACGTTGATGTGGTACTTGGTGAAGCTTCGTAACAGCATTCTAAGAATGCTGGATCCCACGGAATGCCGAAGGTGAATCTTTTAAAAGCACATCCTTGGCCCATAGATCCGGTTAAGATACCTGGCATTCAAAAATTCATTTTTTACCAACGTAAGTTATTAATTTGTCTGCTTTCCGATGTTTTCTATACTTAAATGTTTTACAACAATTTCCATTGTAGTTGTAATTATATTAGAAAACGTGTTCGAAAATTTGAAATTTTAAAAAATAATAGTGAAGATATTATTATTACATTGGGTCTCATACTGACAATAGGCAATGAGGATGTTTGCAAGATGCCTAGGCATAGATAAGTATAAATAACCCAACATGAGAGAAAGAGAGAGAGAGAGAGAAATTAATCCGAAAGTGTGAAGAAGACAGACCAGAATAATAAAGTGTACACTTAATTAAAGGCAGAAGCTACAGATATCAAGATAAGGGTAAACAGAATAATATAAGGCAATATAGCAGTGGAATATAAATCGGGATGTACAATAATACGGATAGTTATTAATACAAAGATCAGGTACATTAGCAAATACATTTTTTTTATAATGTAAAAAGTTATAAAACGAATTACTACAGATATATATTCGAGTATACAACAGTTGCTTAAGTGTTAAAAAATGGAGAAGAAAAAGTTATATGCAGTGAGTAACTTTAATATTCGGACACTATGAGATTTTTGGTTTGTTACATCATAATTTCGTTTCTATCAAAACAAGCAAAGAACAAAATCAAGTATTATATTAAGGTATTTGCAATAGTATAAGTTTTATTTACATAACTTGCAACAGTTGTTAAATAACATGATTTAAATAAAACATTGTCCGATTTTCACGTCACTTTAATATTCGGACACTTATAGAAACTACGTATTTTTAAGCTAATTTTTATAATAATAAGTACTTTAATATTTTGTTGGGTAGCCATTCTGCTGTATTACTTCTTTCAAACGTCGTGGCATATTTCTAATGATTTTTTTTAAATATTCTGTACTTATATTATTCCATTCCTCTTTTAATCTACGTTTCAACATTTGTATCCAAAGTACAAAGTACCTACGATACTTTATATATTTTCGTTTTCATGTTGCGTCTGTGATACCTGAACTGAACTTTTCTAAACTGATCACTCATATTAAGATTCAAATGTTTTACACTGCTTATAAATTATTGATATTTATCTTATTGAACTGTTTCATGTTTTATATTAACTTACCCAATTTGCAGCCCTCGCAACAATCACGATGGTAGTCGCCAGGAGCCGAGTACCTCGGTTTCTTGCTGGAAACGCAGGCTAAACCAGCACGCGCATCTGCTTTGCCCTTTTTGCATTGTTCTTCGTGATATGTTCGAACACAACATATGTCAACAGCTTCTAAACAAAGACCTTGTTCGACAGTGGGTACTCCGGTCACCGGTCCTGTGAATCTTTCGCACCTGAGGCCCTCTTTGGCCCAGGAGGAACCGAGGCTGCAGCATTTTTCGAATTGAGCTTCCATTCTGCCTTCCACGAAGACTCCTATAAGGTATGAATATTATTTGAAAGAAGCTTTCATACTGAAATGTAGTCAACGAAATAAGGCGAAAAGAGATTTATGAAACTTTTTCCATATTCCCTTGTCCTATAATAATGTCTGACACCCATAACGCGGTAAATGGTATAGGAAATTTTTAAATTTCTCAAAAGCTATTAAATTAAAAATTTCAGTGGATCAGGAGACGTCGAAATTAGTATTGTGCTATTAATATTGCGTTAAGTTTTACGGTGTATCAGAAATCAATGAAAAATTTTTATTTTAGCAATTAATTCGGAGTTGTTACTTGTTTAGTCACAAAAGAAATCGTAGGGCAAGGGGTTAACCTGATAAAGATGACTAAAATATATTATATTATTTAAAGTTAATTAGTATAATATGAGATTTATACTCGAGCAAAAGTAGTATAACATGATGGAACTGAATTTATTTGCCTTCTACTTTGCACTGCATGAAGATTCCGAATACGAGTATCAATGGAAAGAAATTGTGCTGTAAAAGACAGTTAATGAGGTGGAGTAGAGAAAATAGGAATATGATACTTTTATACTGAAATACAATTTAAGTAATGTAATAGAAACAACTTTAAGTTCTAAAAGTTTCTGCTTACCAGTGTATCTATACCTTCTAATCTCAATTTATAGCTATGCTTCTAGTAAATTTAATACATCTTGTTAATTACATCAGAATCTTAAATGTTTAATTATGGTGGGATTCAATTAAAAATTTTGAGAGATTAAATAATACCGCAAATAACAGTGTTATCGTATTTTTTGACTCAATTACTTCGTTCAACGAAAGACAACACAATTCTATCGTTGAATGAACAAGTTTTGTAGTTAATGACTATTCTCTTCTGGAGGATGATTAATAAAGCACAAAAGGGTTATTTCTCTTTGAAGCGATGATAAAAAGATCTGACAGATGAGTAAATCAATTGACATGACAATATTTGTTCTTCACTTGCTGTTTTTTTATAAGGATACTACGTACTTCTATTTATATTGATCTATAAATGAAAGTCTTGCGCTTAAAAAAAATACTGGTACGAAATATTAAAAAACAATTCTAATTCCTTTAAATGTCTTTAAATCTTTATAAAATTGTAAAATTGTTCAATAGTTCGAACAATGCAGTTCGGTATCAATTATAAACTCATACAAACTATTCAAGAAGATGGTACATGAATGCAAATTAATACAATTTTTCGGCTTTTATCAGCTTATCGCATTCGCGAATCTTTTTCGTTGTTTCTCTACATTTGTGAATTACTGCATCGCTCTTAGAATCAGCGAGGAAAGAAATGGAGCAAGGACGCAGCCGGTATAGTTCGTTTCAAAACAGCAGGTAAATATACCACGCAAAATAGTTATCTTTTATTTACACGTCATTTCCACAAACTCGCGTCAGAATCTAAGACTCTCCAGGAATTCTTTCCGTCGCGGTAGCAACTCTTGCGATAAGACCAATCGTTTAAAGGTAGATGTACTTTAAGTTACGTTAGTCCCGTGCAATTACAGTTTCAATCGTAGCATTTCTATGAAAATCTAAGTCGTTTGTTTTCTCGGTACGATTAATGTCAAATCTCTCACTCATATTGACGGACTTGCCACTCAAGACTATAAATAATTTCGTTCATTTATTTAACATTTGAGGTAATTACGGATAATTAATACTAAACCTACCATGGCGGTCAAATGACCGCTTTTTGATTTTTTCTAAAAATTCCCCAAATTGATTGGGCAGCCATTCGGGAAATATTTTAGGTCTATCGTATAAAACAAAAATTATTTATCTGATCAACTTTCTTGCCTCTTCAAATCTCTTTTTCCAAAGTATTTATTTCGTGTATTTCAATATAACGGATATAAAGCCGGTAGGTTTAGTGTTAACTTATTTTGCAGAAGATAGTTATGGCAAATTGGTGCCTAATAATTATTAAATGCTAATTAACTATTAAAAGATATCAGTGGCTATCGAAGTGTCCAGACAAATGAAAAGCTTTAATGTGGAGCACAATGATTCAATAATAGTAGTTTGATATATTGAAACTATAGTAGCGCAAAATCTAGAGTTTCCACTTTCGAAACTAAGGGGGAACAATCTGGGGCTTTTCCATCTAAAATCTCTGGTCTCTTCAGACTAATTAAAGTAATCAAATTTTACTTTAAATAATTTCGATTGAATATTCAAATTAAGATTCACATAATATTTAGCCATTTGGCTGACCATGGCTTTTTGTAAAATTCACCAAGTGGAAAAATGGTTGATTAATAAAAAAAAGGTTTACGGACCCCCGCCCTAAACGATGAGTCGTAGTCGTAGAAGCTTGAAATACTCTGAATTAGTCCCTTAACGCACAGATAAAAAATCATATAGCGGACATTTTTCCATCATTTTTGGCATGCTTTATTGAGTTTTTACACAAAATAACATCACCAAATCTTGTAAAATGAAACAAAAACGTCTGTTTTGCAAGAAAGGATTGATTGAACTTGGCATACTTCAACGAACCGAGTTAAGTGAGGCAATAAAGAAATCTCGATAATAACAATCATTTTAGCTGATATTTACCACTGTGTGATAAATTTTAAAACGTGGACTAATACAACGAAGAACATAATATAAACGAATATATTTCATTGCATTCATATGTGAAATCAAAGTTCAAGTTTGCACGTATTAACTCGGGTGCGCGGAAAAACTGAATTTTTTGTTCCGGAGTTAACTCGGTTGAGTGCGTTAAGGGGTTAGGTAATCTCAAGTTTTTTTTTTTAATATTGTACAATCTGTTTGTTTTAATTCTGTATATAAGTCACGTTTGTGGATAAATTATTGCATTCAGTGGATAATTTTTTCTGATAATATTATTATATTAATATAATGCATAATATAATATAACACAATATGTAATATTGTTACTTACATTGTAACTCGTAACTCGTTGCAGCCCTCGCAACAAATATGTAAATATGTAATATTACAAATATGTAATATTGTGTTATACATAATATAATATTTTAATAATATAATATACATTGCAATAACATCAGCCTTAATTAAAACCGCAATAAACGAAGTATTACTAACGATCAGCTTCCCTATGCTATAATTCGAATTTCCTCGTCGTTTGAATAATCAATTCCATTTAAATTATATATTTCTTCTATCTTTTGTTTTATATTTTAAATTTAATATGTGGGTATCTGTGTATAGCTCATCTTCTGTAATTCGTAATCTTAAGAGGATATATCTCTTAATTTATAGATATTTATCCAGTGTCCATAATAGATAAAATTAATATCTCCAAAAAAGCAGTAGTCATTGCCAATTTGATAAAAACAATGTAAGCCTCATATGAAAAACTACGATTGCATTAATGATGCTCCTAACAGAATATATATTAACAATATATCGATGAATAATTGTTAATACGTATATTAATAGTATCTAGATCTTCTTTATTTTAAAGGCTTGTATAAAACACGTGATTCATTTAGTATAATTAAGTTATATGATCATTAAGATTATATTTAGACCTCTAAAAGCTCAATTTATCATGGAACTTATATGAAACTACCAAATTTTTCAGTAGACTACAGAAGTTTGTACTCGATAAAAACAATTTTATGTAACAGTGAGACTTTTGCATTAATTTTACATTCTAATTCTACGGGATAATCTTTAATATCAGTCATAATAAATAAGCTATTTTTTTGCGACAATATAAAACCTCGAATTTAAACATTTTTACAGTTATTAAAATTTAAATAAACCTCAGTGCACTTCATGAATTTGTAAGATTTTCGAGAAAGAAAGTAAAGCACACAATAATCAATAACACTGGAGTTAAAAAATAATATAGCAAATCGAAGAATAAATCAAATTATTCATTTTTTACGCCAGTTGACAGCGCAAATTGAAAAGGCGGAAATACATTGAAAACCGATCTGGAATATACAGATGCGAATGATTTATTAGAAATTCATTCAAACAATACTTCAAACGAGTTCACTTAAGTTTCATCTGCAACATAACAGATAGTTGAATAGAGAATTCTCGGAAAGTGCTACAAGCCGTATGATGTACCAGGAATCTCCGAGTGGCGTCGTTTAATTCGATTTCATTGACGGAAGATCTTCATCGAATAACTTGCATCGATTGTATTTCTCCCGACGTCCCTTAAGTGAAGAAATACAATTGATTCTATAGATTTCAATTTGTCCTCATGCAAAGTGGCACGAAAAAATGATTGGATTTGAAACGATAGAAAGAGCTTTATATTTAAAAATGTTCAATTGTTTTTAATAAAGTAATGTTAATTCTTGTTCTTGAAGATCCTTTCTACCCATTTACAGAAAATTATATCACACAAATGACATCTATTTCCAAAACTGAGAAGTAAAAATTCTATGAATTTGTAAAATCATGACATTTCTTTTGCACAACTCTGTACATCCGACACAGAATATGTTTGGTTAAATAGAAGCTCGGTATAATTTTTGAATATGTATTGTTACACATAGAACACCCGGTAGAATTAATATCCAATGTTACTGACGAGTTACAAGACGTGCCGGATGTTATATATGTATAATACAAAAAAGAGCCTCTGCAGTTTAACGTTGTTCTTTCTATTTTTTTGGAGATATCGACTTCTTCGGTAATTAGCCTTCTTATCTTTTCTTTAACACTAGAACTACCGACGTTAAATCTATCATATTTAAAAATATTAAATAAGTATTTTGAAAAAAGGGGAATTAAGAGGTGGAAAAGATGATCAATTTGGAAATTTCTGTTTTATAAAATGGACGTAGAATATCTATTCTATAACTCTCCTATAAACTTGGAGAATTTTTGGAAAAAATTGTGTACCAGTCATTTTGACTGGTTTGGTAGTTCTAGTGTTAAATGCAATTCATTTAAGTAATTTTTCTTCACCGCCTTCACTAGTCCATACCTTCATGTTTTATTCTATATCTTGTTATTAATCCATTTACTTCATTAAATTTCATTCTTTTTTTCACATTTCCTTTGCTATCACCTAGAGCTACGTAACTTTTTCTTGTAACTTGATTTTCTTCCATTTCGTTTCCGAAAGCATGACATTTTTCTACAATACTTTTTATTGTTAATTGTTTGCTAGAAGTTTGACAAGTGCATAGTGCTTTTTGGTTTAAGGTGGTCCGATGTGTTCCGAAAAATATGTATTGCACACCTTCATGACGTGATAAATTTGTATATTTTTAAAAACATTCATTGGTTACTTCAAAACGGTGAACCGGATTCCACGAGCGCGCAATATGCGTAACAATTTACAACTATTCAATTAGTGCGTCTCATTCAAAACAGTTCCTTGAATGTATTCGCATGCGAATCCTCTATAAATCAGGAAGTTTACACGTCAAGCTTGTAACAGAGGAAAAATCACGATATGTACAATGATAAGAACAAAAGCGGTATGTGCAGTTTTGTCGTTAGAAAACCTCAACATCTGTGCCATCCGATTGGTTCACTGAATTTAGATAATTGCTACGTTAAACAATTGAATTTACTATAGACATTAAATCAAGGAATTATAAAAGTTAATATAAATAGATTGAGTGAAACATCATAAGTTATTTGTACGATACTATTAAAATTGTGAAAATTATTGAGCATTCTTTGCACTTTCTAAGTTTTCTTAATTACTAAAAGTAACATAGAATATACCAAAATTGTGTTGTATTTCAAATTACTAAATAGGAAAAATATCTAATCAGAATATAAAATACCTTTCCGTAGAAAGTTCAGTAAGTTAAGGTAAAAATAGTTTACTTTGAAAATAAATAAATTAGATCAATGAGCGTTACAAAATTAATTGACACAAATGAAGAATTTAATCATGACTATTGATTTGCAAATACATAAGCAAGAATATATAAAAAAAATACGTTCTTAAGTGTCCTTAATCGCATTCTATAATCGCTTCTTTATTCGCGGTATCATACAAGTTGTTTTTCTTTACAAATTGTTTCAACAAACATCTAGTGTTACAGATACTATGAAGTAGTTGAATGGCAAAGATATCGAATGTAATTCATAAAGTGGCTTATCCATAAATGGGGCTAGGTCATTGCAATACCAATTGGCTAATACGATGATTCGCTTCAAATAAGCGCGTGGATGCGCGAAACATGTTTCAATCGCAAACATAAACAACAAATTTCAATATAAAGATATTTGCAATAAAGCTAATAGTACTTAAGTCATATTAAACTATGTGACGATGAATCAAATCGAACTCATTGATAACACGATTCTTTTGAGATAGACGTTGTTCTTACGGGATTGATTATATTTCATTTCAACTTTCTAACAAATACTTAAAAATGAAAATTATCAAATATAAGTAGAGTAGTAGAAATAAAAAGTAGTCAGACAATCCAGTTTCTTTGCCAAACTGTAATTATTTTCATGTCTTTTGTAATGTGTATACCTGAGTTGAAGATAAACTGGTCGTAAACATTTTTACAATTTTTATCAACAAATTATTATTTTTTATACTCAAGATACTTGAGTATATTTGTATCTTTCTTGGCATATTTTCATTCATTTATACCCCAAAATTAAAGTACATCTAGAAAGTGGCAAATGTAATTTAAAATTGAAAATCCAATGGAACACCATTAACCGTTTTACGAAAATTCAGGTTTCCCGGGTGCAATTTCAAAATTGAGCTTGCTTACAAGTCATTTATACATAACAAAATTAATGGTTTAAATGCTCAATAAATAACATTGCAAAACGAATTTTGCTGCGAGCACAAATATTCATGAGAAAGTTCAATTTTTTAACACAATTAAAACTGAATAGAAAAAATGCAATATAATTATTTATAGAAAAAAATATTTACTTGAAAAACATATAAAGAGAATGGCTTTATCAAACAAATATCAACAAAGTCAAACAGTTTGTTAAACGACTTTAAAGCACAAATAGCTTTACAACAAATACACAACATTCTTTAAGTATAATGAAATCGTTTGCATTAAAATCATATTTCTCTATCAAAACATATTTCCCCGGTTTAATTCAAAAACAGAATATTACAGGAACAAAAGTATAGCAATATACTTTAGATACTAAAGCTTCGTAACAAAACTAAACTAATTGCATGTACCTGCAATTACTATAAATCCCGGAAACGTCGCTGCCAGCCGCTTATCCTAATTTACATTAAAAATAACCCACAACAAGTGTGCGCAGTCTTATAATTTCATCAACCATTAATTCATAAAAAGCCCGCCTCAAGTTCAATTTCAATTCGAAATCGTACAATTGCACATGCTGAAAAATCAAATGATAAATGAAAAACATGTCATACCTCGTTTCCGCGGAAGAAATCGTTCCACGTGGATAACCAGGAGCAAAGAAAAAATCGCACGCAGGATCATCTTCGTTTCTCAACTTCCCTCCAAGTGTCAAAGTTTTCAGCACGATTATCCCGTTTGTCCCGATATCCCGATACAAGTGACAAAACTTTGGATCCGTTCACCGAAAGACCGTCCCTCTTTTGTCGCCTGCGCTCCGGGCGAGCGCTCAGCGTGCATTAAAGCATTCGGTTCGCCAGCACCTCGGTTTTCTCATCTGCACCTTTCTATGCGCATCTCCCTTCTCGATTTGTCCTTCTTCGGCTTGCATCGCGCTTCTCCGTCGATTTTCTTCGCCGTCTTGCTCTTGCGCGTGCAAGCGAGCACGAGCAGCGATGGGACCGATCCGAAAGTTTGGATCTTTGAGTAAATTTCTGAGCTGAGTCTGTGTTAGATTTCTATTTACTTAACTCTGTGCACTATAATAACGAGTGACACTCGTGATGAGAAAATGGGATAGGAAATTTTCAAGTTTTGCAAAGCTGATCAAATTGAAAATATTACGGGGACGCGACGCGATAATATTATTTCTATAATATTAATATTATGTTAAATTATGCGGTATATCAAGAATCACTGATTAATTTTTATTTTAGCAATTAAATTCCGAATTATAGCGGATGCAGTCACAAAACAAATCGTAGGGCAAGGGATTAACTCTTTGCAGTCCTATTGTCACGCTATATTTGACTCAGCTTTCTGTTGTCATTAATCTTTTACCTATTACATTTTGAGTTTTCAATTTAACTCTAATCGTTCTATACGCTGCCAAATGACAGGTTCAATAGGATGAAAATATGTACCTTTTTGGTATTATTAACTACTGGTTATTTTCTGCGTTGGTTACTATATTAACCCCTTCGGACCCTGTGCACATTGTAATGTACATAATACTTTTCGTGCTGTATCTTATTACGTATAGGTTTAAAGTTAGTTTCAACACCTAACGTATCTACCAGTGATCGTCTAATATGAAAAAATAACGTCTGCAACGTCATCTGTTTTTTCTGTGTGTATATGAATTAAGTTAATCTCAATATAAAAATAATTTTGTTAGGCGAAAGAAAAGAATTCGGGTCTGAAGGGGTTAAATTGACAATCTTCTGCATTTCTTTCGGAAAAATATAATTGTTATTTCATGATCGTCCAAATGGTGGGGTGTGGTCAGAATAGATATACATAAAGTGTCGGTACGGTTAATGTTAATGTTGTATCTTCATGTAAATATTCCTCAGTAACTTTAGTAATTTTTATTATTAAATAAATATAGAAAATTGGTGGTAGTATATTTTCCGAAATTGTTTTCAATCAGCTGACGAAGAATTGGAGAAATAATTCAGATCGCAAAGGGTCGATGATTGAATTACTGATGATTAATTGGGTATAGTTAGACTTAATGGTAGATAAGGATGTTGAGAAAAAAAAAATGAAGGTAGATAGAAAATTTAAGATGGGACAAATTGGAGAAATTAATTAAAAGTAAGGGTTTCGTACCTGTGGAATCTTGAAAATTGCTATTAATTTTTATGTTCGTAATTGCACGGCATGTAAATTGTTTTAGATATTTTAGTCAGTATGTTTCGTTCAATTTTTTATGATAAATTTAATTATATAATTCACTTCTGATAATTCTAACTTATGACAGTTAAATATTGTATGCACTGGATTTGTTACTTCAGCCAATTAAATAAGATTTTCTGAATTTGATAATATAAATGTAGCAAATCAAATGGATTGTATTTTTATAAATCTGTAGAATTTTTCAAAGAATTAGGAATCAAGTATTACATATTTGCGAGATGCATGATCGTGTTAAGATATCGGCAATTTTTATTTTTCGTCACTCTTTGAGTAATTGGAAGAATTTGCTGGTTTGCAAAACTGATATAGATGGGACATTTGTTGTTTGTAGATTGTTAATTAAACTATTATTTTATTTGAACAACGAATGATACAATACTTTTAAAATGATTGTCTCCCTCATTACATAATATAGAAGAAATATCATTTTCGCAATTAACAATTTAACATAAGTTCTAAAAATATGCGGGAATTAAATTTGTAAGAAGTTAATGTTTGCCAGCTTTTTCAAAATAGCATGTCTCAGTTTAGTGAAAAAATAGCTTTCGGTATGAGTTATATAATGCCTAAAACCTCATACTATTAGTATTTGTGTAAAATAATATAATTATTAATGATGAAATGAAGAGTAAAATGGCTATGTCGTTTAAAACACAGACCCTATCCATAACAATTCGTTTTTTATATTAAATAATGCAGATGTTTGTGCGTATTGCCTATCAACCAGAGGTTTGATTCTTTTTTTATATGATGAAAGTTAAATTGTATTCGTCACATAAAGTTCATTGTATAAAATATTAGTAATATCATAAATATATTAAAGCCAATTATGAAGGTATCATACTCAATAATCTCGAAAATCATATAATACTCGATTATACCAACGGACAAACATTTCCACAATGATTTTCTAATCGAACCCCGATTAATACTAAAATAAAATGGATTAATACCACTAATTTCAATATGATTCCATATAGTTATAGTCTGTATAATCAATATAACAAAATCGGTTTTGCATTATATAAGATATAATTACATAATTATGTATTTAATCGATAATAATTTCCAAAAATAATCCCTATTTGAACCCTGACACAAACTTAATTGTAAATAGCTACTGATACGTCAAAACTCCCATTTTCCATTCTTAATGAGACATCTAATGATTCTATCCATATCATATGCTTCTATCATATCAATTATCAATGAATAAAATCAATTTATTTTACAATCATTCCAGATCATGTATAATCACTTCCTGGTCCCAAACGATGACACCCACGAGGGTATTTATCCCATCACTACTAGCGATCTTTTTCTCCCTCTCAAAAGAAGATCCCCACCAGTTCTTACGGCGATATCTTCGTCGTCGTCCTCGTGACTTCTTCCGCGGCATGTGCTCCCCCGTCAGTGGCAGCACAAAGATCCTTTTTTTGTCGATGCTTCCTGGACAGTAGACGCCTTGTTGATCGCGCGAATTTCCGTGCCACCCGCAGGGGGCAAAACATGCCACCATTCACAGGACCGGGAACATGTCGGGATGATCTTCTCTCGCATGAATCGTGGATAGAAGGAAGATTAACGCAGGTATCAGTTTTTCAATTTTAAATATATGTCTGAGATACCATTGAGAATTTTATTTGTAATTGGCGCGTTTCGGCTTACCGGAAGGTGCAGAATAGTAGAGTATGGGAGAGGGGACAATACGTTGTATGTTATAAAATAGTTTGGTCCATTTCTTTGGAAGTTACTAAACTGTAATGGTATTGAACGACGGGTGAAATGAATAGTCATGTTTTTCAATGCTGCGTTTGTTATAGAGTAAACATATAAAATGTAGCGTAAAGTAAAAATGAGTGAGAATTTCTGGCCAACAATTGAAAGAGGGTGATTTTGTTAATGACCGAGGGAAGACGAATGGTTACGGAAGAAACAAGGGTGAAGAAGTGAGATTGAAAAATATCAATTTTATTGCATCATTTTAGAATGTTACAATATTATGGGATTATATTGCTTTATAGGATCTAGCAGTCTAGAGAAGGTATAGAATAGTAGAATGTGGCAGAGAGGAGAATACGTCGCATGTTATAAAGTAGTTTAATCCATTTGTTTGAAAAATACTTCATTTCAATACTAATTGTACGGAAGACTACTAAACATTACAGTCATGTTTTGAGATTTTCATTTATTATATAATACATTAAAAATATAAAATATGGTATAAAGTAAAAATAAGTGGAAGTTGCTATTCGGTAACTAATGGATCATTTTAATGAAGGACGGAAGAAATTGAATTGAAATGGTAGAGATATAAATTTATATTGTAAAATATTAATTTTATGGAATTGTTCTTGAATGTTACTTAGTACATTAAGGGATTATGTTATCTCATAGGATGTTGCAGTCTTAAATAGAGTAGTTTTCGTGTAGGATATGTGGAGTCTTTGAACACGTGCTTAAAATACTGTTCATTCATGACATCCCATTCATTATTGAAGACCGGGGCTAGTCGTAATACTCTGGAATTCTACTTTAATAGGGAACGAAGATAATTTATTTTAATCTACTTTTACTTAGCCACGACAAATGTAAATGATTTTCGTATTGTTTATGAAATATAAAATTCTGAATTAATAGTACATTCTGTTTTGCTTCTGTACAAAATGATAATTGCACCGAATCAAATCCAAATTAACGTACAGAAAATCACTATAACAATTAAAAAATTCTCACATTCTCGAGATCTCTCAAAAATATGAAGTTAATTATTTACATATGAATTAAATACAGCTGTGAGCCTTATTTAAATAATAACATATCGAGTTCTCGATAATAATTAAAATTCGTTTAAAATATTAAAAGTAAACAATGTCTATCAAACATTTAACGTGAAATTCTTCAAAACTCACCCCCAGATATTCTAATCCTGGCTATGTCGAATCGTACAGTTTTACAACAACAATATTAATGCTGTGCAACAATAAGTTATAAATCAAATTAATGTTAAGAAATATTTATACGTCATATTAATGCATATATTCCACATTTTGTATAGCATACGCTCGTGTAATACAACTTTATACACATGCCATCAGTAATAATTCATTGAGGATAAGATATAAATGATTTTAACACCATATTCACCAAAGCAATCAGAAAACCTCACTGCTAATCTTTTTGAAAACTTCCTCGCGCTTATGACAGCATAATATCTTTAATATTCGACCGCGTTAACACTAGAACTACCGGCGTTAAATCTGTTATATTTAAATATATTAAATAAGTCCTTTGAAAAAAGGAAAATTCAGTGGTGGAAAAGATGATCGATCCGGTAATTTATGTTTTATGAGATGGACGTGGAATATTTATTCTATGACTCTCCTATAGTCTTGGAGAATTTTTGGAAAAAATTGTGTACCAGTAATTTTGACTGGTTTGGTAGTTCTAGTGTTAATTTCAACTTCCGAGTCCGCGAATGTCATTACATTTCCATCCAAATATCCTTCAATCGTAGAAAGAATAAAAAAGCTAAATAGATTAGCGTGACAGAATGTCCTCAAATTAATTTCACACAGGCAATTGAAAAAGTACTTCAAACCGCAAAGGGTTTATTCTCTCTCCTGTCAAGCATTTTATTTGATACATTCAAATATGCGAAATCAATCATCCATAATTCTACTGTGACATCATGTTCACGTACCTCATCGGTACAGCAAAAAAGCCATAATTCTACTGTGATATAAATAAGATGAAAATTCTAACACCTAAACTGAAGAATTACTAACAATAAACAGGGAAATATAATTATAAAAATAGAAAGCCCGGTATAAAAACAAAATACACAGTGTATGACCATGTAGCCATGTCAACAGCGTGAAAAGCCAAAAACAAATTTTCATCCTTTCACGTGAACCGTATCGGTCGTTCTCGGTACCACAAGACCGCGGGAAACGTGGTACCAAAAGACTGAGGGCCAAGCATCATTCCAATAACGAGGTTGCGATGACCGTGACACGCGCAACACCGCGTGGCGATCGTGTAACACCCGAGTGACAGTGTCGTGTGTTGTGAAAAAATGCCTTGTTTCGCCATCCACATCCACGTCGGATGTCTGCACGCTTACGCGTCGCGTCCTCTTCGAAGTTTGCCTCCGCGTCTACGAACCTGAAGTGGCTTTTTTGCCTCGTCCACGACGGCGGCATGTGCACGGGGTCTGCTTGTAATCTAGAGAAGAGACGAGAGACCGACTGAGACTGGCTGATGGTAATTTAACGGAAGGAACGTAAGGAATTTATGGAAGAAACTTCTTTCGACGATAGTAGGTATTCGGCGTTTCTGAGACATCGACAATCCAGGAGTCTCATTACGGCTTTACTAACACCCCTTTGTTCCGGTGCGTTGTTTGACGGAAGTCGATGGATTGGACGTACGATGTGTTTGGTCAGATTACTATTTGTGTCGGGGAACGAAAGATACTCAAATGACGAAATGAAATTTTGTCGTGTTGGGAATGATCGCAAACAATTTAATTATTCTGCATAAGTATTACCTTAACCCTTTGAGGAATAGCGACGCATATAAGTGGTCTGAGAAAAAATTTAATTATAGTTTATCGCTGCTTGCATGTACAGTTACAGTTGAAAAATGGAAATACAACCGTTGAAATATGATTAAACAAATAGTAATTTATAATGTATATACATTAACAGCCCAACTTGCTGATAAAAGGGTGGTTTTGGATCGCAAAATAAATGATTATCTCTCAATATTCAAAAATGTCTCCGTCCGCAATGGGTTAAATTCATGCCTGAATGGTATATTTATATACCATAAAGGTGGAGGTTGACCGGTGGCAATGTTAACGATGTAAATGGATCGTAGATCTATTTTTCAGACTTTAATTTTGTTTATCATAATACAAGGTATCTGGTTCGACAAAAATGGATGCTTCATAAATTGATGTATTAAATCGACTTAAGATGTTTTGTATATCTTCGAAAAATCTCTTAATCACCCGTTTGTATTGATAAATTAGTCAGTGCCAATATTTCGTAAAATCTTAAAGATCTTGATATGGTTACTAATTATTTGTTGGAAATATACGTGGCTTATTGTTGAAGTGGTACTTGCGTCCCCCAGAAAGATTGAAAATTCATAAAAGTGGCACATAAAAAAATATTTACTGTGATTCAACCCTTTACTCTCACATTGTTTGATGTAGTACCACATGCATTGAAGCTGAGAAATGAATGAATTCTATTTACAAAATAAATTATATGATTTCTGAAATTCTGTAATTCACTTAGATAAAATAAAATTTAATATCTGTTATTGTCGTGTTTTCGCATAAATATGAATTATTAGCAGTAATTATTATTTCCGAAGTATATTTACAGATTTCGTGTTACAGTTGAAATTTTTTAGGTGATAGAGTTGGATGGCACATTCATTATCAGTAGTCTCTTTTGATTCTACAGTATTTAATAAATTGTTGGACACTAAGTTTAGACAATTAATTTTATTAAAAATAAGATACATGCATGTTCACATCTTTCGCATTTTGAATCTTTGCAAATTCTATATACAAAATGAATTATGTAAGTTTTCATGTAAATCGTTCCGTGCGAATCGTCGGGCGCTTTTTTCGAAGGAAATTTCACTTATTGATGGTACCTCTTTCGAAATAATGTGGCAGTAGCGTCACATTTATTTTTTATCGATTATATAATATTGCAAAAACAAAGATTGAGTGTAAAGGGTTATATCCATTTTTTGACATAAGATTTTAGAAATAGTACATAATTAAATAGAAAATTGAGATCTGAATATAACCGTTTATTTTGACCTGTTAGTATTTTTATTACACAAAATAAATTAGAAGTATTATATAATAAAATTTGTTTTCTTACAACACCTACGAGTGGTGATAAATCATCATATTATTTTTAACATTTTGGCCACTGAGAATAAAGTAACGAAGGAAAATTATTATATACACTATAAGTGCGGCTTACGAAGTAACATAAACATTAATCTTAAACTCGTTCTGAAGAACTATAATAACACTGATATTAATAATAGTAAATAACTTATTATTTCGACCACAATTTTATAGTTATACTTAATTAAATAATTCAACAATATAAAGCATAACGTAATGAACCATGAAGAGTTAAAAAAACTATATCTTCCTAATATCTTTTACTAAATATATTAATCTATTACAGACGCTATATTTATTTTTATAATCTATTATATCAGTTAATAGCATAATAATTGATAGTATGAATAGAAAAATGTTAATAGAAATGTGTATCCTATTTGACAATACTTTCAAGTTCCAGACATTTTTGTGCTCCAGTAAATATTATGACTGAATTAATATATCCAGTTCGAATAAACTATTCGCAAACTATTTTTGGTACTTTATTTATGTATATTCTTGTGATCTCTCCTATAAACATTATCGCGAATCGTCTTATGAATAGTTCTAATTTATTTTATTATAATTACTAAACACTAAGATTGATTACTTTTACATATAACTGGTTCAGGTAATGATATTCGAATTTTTGAAAATTCTAGAAACTCGCGTTTTCTTGTAAAAAATATGAGGCAAATGTTTTGCAAGCTTCAGAAAATGAAGAGTTATATATTGATAGACCACAAAATGTTTATAACTTGAAAATAACATCAATTAAGATACAAATTTGTATCAACTTTCTTCTCATTTTAGCGTCATCTCCCTGCTGAAGCTTCTCTTCCAAAGACTGAAATATACCCATCATAATAACTATACTTAAATTGAAAAATAATTTAAGGTAAAAATGATCAGAACATACTGAACGTATTATATTATTAATGACTCCGAAACTAACTTTAGTATTTATAATTAATAATTAATAATTACGCATAGATCTACAATCATTTCATTTTCTATGAATATACCATATAAAATAAAAGAAATATAAATGATTGAAGATAGTATATTTATATTTAATAAAATTGATCAGGGAAAAAAAGAAAAAGAAGAGACGTAACGAAGGAATGTGATAGTAACATATAGATATTCGCTAATATGCATGATACAGTACTTGTTTTTTTAGCAAACTTTAAATCTTTCATGTTTAAATCATTACATTTAGAATATTCTGACTCTATAACGTAAAATGTAGTAATTACAATAAAATAAATTAATGCATGCAAAAATTACTTACAAAAATACATTTATATTTATATTACTTTTATTATAAGAGGAGTTTTTGCATCAATTTCTACATATAGAAATATTGCAAACATTTCCATCTTAATTTATAAAGATTAATTCAATTTAAGCCATTAATTGTCGCAAAATAATAGTGAAATTGATTGACAACATGAACAGAAAACATTAATTTTGTTAATTTGTTTTGAGCAAAGTTTAACATTGAATATTACTATTTTCTAAAGTTTTTCATTAAGTCTCTTTTGCAATTTATCAGCTTATTCGAAACTTTAAATTACCGAAAATTTTATTATCAATTTAAACGTATTACCTATTTTTTAAGACCAACATTCTTACAAAAAGTTGATGTACATAACGAGTTTAAAATTAGTGAGAAATAAAAGTTTTATACTTTTTTAAATTTCTCATAAGTGCACAAAATAAACGGATCGATTTATTAATTAACCAAATTTAAAAGTCTCTAATTTTCGAAAAATAAATCATGCAGGAATTAAATTTCTTAAATATTCGAATTTAACGTATGGAATGTTATATGTCATGATATAAAAAATATATTTTCAAGAAATCGCTAATAAGATTCAATGAAACTTCAAAATCCACTACTGATAACTAGAAAATCTAAAAATTCGAAGATCACATTATGTTTAATCGTTTGAACTTTGATAATTCAAAAAATGTTCGATTCATTTTTAATTGAGGGAGATTTGAAGGATAACAGATTTACCAGAATAGAATTACACCCGCAGAAAGTAATTTTTTTATCGACAAATATGAAACTACACAACAGACTGTAATAAACGTACGTTGTCTCCAACTAAAACACAAAGTATTCTTAATTACCGGTCTGTTTTACAAATTTTTGATTATTTCCTATTAATTCTTCGATAAAGGAATCTCGGGATAAATAATTATTAACAAGTAATGCTTGTGTATCATTAAAATTACCTCTATCCGCATATTTATATCTATGAGTAGCAATATAAAAACTCATTCGTATCTCAAACTGCCAACTTTATTCTGTTCATTTGCTGTATGATTGCGTAACACGAATACGTCGATTGAAAAATGTTTACACCCAAGTTGTTCTACTACTCCTTTTCTTTCTTTCTCTCTCTCTCTCTCTCTTTTCCTTTCCTCGCTTACTCATCTCGATACACAGATACCCCCTTTGTGCGACCAAATGCCAATTCCACACAGGACCTAACGTGTCACATTAAAGATGATTCTTCTATAACATTTCCAATGAATATCTCGGTATACGAAGTGGACAGTAAACACGATGACACAATATAAGAGAGTGTATCTTGACGTTTTCTAGGAGGAATCAAATAATTGTTTATTTCGCTAACATTAAGTGTTCAGTAGAAAAATAGGAATCTTCGGTACACTCGAGGAAACGTAACATCATACCCTATACACTAACAGATGAGGAGAAATATCACCATTTAACTCATTCTTGTTACGTATGCAAATCTGTTTAGAACATAAAACGCATTATACATATTAGACTGGCAAAAGAATTTCGCGATCTTGAAATGTTCAATTTTGATAAAAGTTTGCAGAATCATACAGTGATATAGGGTACAAAAAACGTATGATTGATTTCTGTCCTACTCTCTTTTAAAAAGTGAAGTCTTTCTTTAAAGTAAAATAGGCGATTCCAGTTTTTTATTTATAGGTTTTAAAGTCTAACAAAGAAAAAAAAGTATTCGTGACGAAAATCTAATGATACAACGTAGACTATGGTTTTGAAGTTTGTAAAAAAAATTGTTGACAGTTAAATAATGAAATCGTTTTTGTGATAATGGAAGTTTTTGTGAATTTCATTTATACAACCTTGCAGCTCGTACACTGTAACATAGAATTTAAGTATTTATTTCTACTATAGTATGGACGAATAAGTGGAATCGCTATTTCCGATTTATAAAGAAATTTCATCACTTATGAGGTGTATAAGCGCAAATAAAATACGCATTACTATTTTCTACAGGATCAATTTGCAATCCCGCATGAAAAACAATATGTTCGAATTCACGAGGTTCCTTGTGATCTTAATGAAAGGAACCTCCTTCCTTATCTGCTAATGCCTAAGACGGCACACTTAATTTCCTTAACTGTACTTCAAGAAATCTTTCAACACCGCGATAATTACGTCTCGTTCAATTTAACTTTTCAATCATCATTTCTTAAGTCAATAACTGTTTCGTCCAGGATCTAAGAAAAAGGCTTGATTGGAACGTATACACGTTGAATATCTTTGAATAATCAAATCAAGTGTAATTATCGTCTGTCTTAAACGACATAATTATTTGATTTTTCCTAGATTCTATCGAAGACACCAAGCATATCTTTCCTTTTGTAGAACCTTTTATTCGCACCATAGTGTAAAATCGATCGCAATGTGTTGTTCGTTGGCACATCGCGGGAGACATAACAGGACTGCGATTACTCCTGATTCTAACTTCACCTTTGGATCGCAACAGTAATTTAAAAAGGTGCTCTTAGAATTAGAAGTGCGTAGCGAATTATATGTGAAAAACGTTTCCGATATATCTTCATGTACATGAGAGTGAAAAGTTCGTGACATACAATCTGGAAGAATGAGAACGAGGTGACATAGCGTGAAGTTCCTTTCTGAGTGTGACAAAACTCTATTGTATTTGGGTCTACAAAATCACAGTAACCACATAAATTAAAATTCGAAGTAAATTATAGTGTTTATACAATTCATTTGCAAGTTATCGCAAAACTGTGATGTACGAAGAAGTAGATATTTTGAGCATTAAGCTGTGTAGGTATAGCTTACTTGTAACTAATAAACTATGCACGAAAATAATAATTTCAGTTGCAAGGTGCTTCAATTACACGCTATTAATTACATTATACATGTTTCTTATGTTACTAATTAATAGGGTACGTTACTCCCTGTAATTAAAATGAAGTGTAACGGAAGATGTGTCATATGATCGATACAGCTTAACGCACCGCTTTAGAACGTTGTATTGATGTTAAAGTGAAATAATGCCTTGACAAATGATGGTGATAAAGATTTAAAACACTGTGCATTGGTATAATGTATAATTTTCATATTTTAGTAGCGTACAAAATACAAGGAAATTGATTTAAACTTGTAAAATCACTTTAACTAAGTCAGTAATATCAAATATAGTATAGACGAAGTTGCTTTCTTGCATTATAAATTAGTATACGCTTATACAATAGGGATAAAACTATGACGAAAAACTAAGAAAGGTGTTACCAATCGTTTATGTACGTTTGAGAAGTATAAAATTACAGCGATGTGTCGAATAAGTGATAAAATGTTGCAAATCAATCGTGATGATAAAAAAATATTAATCATATTTACGTTTAATACATTTCTATATTTATCACTAACTGCGTATAAATATCGGTGTACGGGTAAAGGCGCAATGCTTTACGATATGTCATCCATTGACTTTCAAAGTAAACTGAATTACTGATGTTACATTTATCTCTTCATTTCGGTTACTTCTTCATAATATTAAATAACTTAATGCAGCTGCAACTGTAAAAGTAAACTAATTTCAGATTCTTTTTCTTTTTTTTTAATATATAATTTTATTTTTCTAAAAATAGTAGATCTCTCAAGGACAAGATTCCAATGATTCAATGTTAAAATATAGTGTTGTCACTCTCAAAAACCATGTTTAAAACACCTCGTTCTGGAAGTAATGTTATGGAATAGATCTTCGCGAGAAACAAAACGAATAGAATATCTGCCAAGTATCTCGTCGCACTTTAACCTAATTTTTTAGTATATTCGTAACCCGACAGAACTGAGCAGGTATTCCCCATCGCGCGCCTAATATTTCGAGAATGACTAGGCCATATGAATATAACTAAGGATTTTTTATTGTATTCTGGTATTACTTCGGAACAAAGTGTAAAATGAAATATGTATAACCTAATATTCAGACCCTTCTTTTTCAAAATACTTTCGCTACATTTGAACAACGATCCTATGTTTTGTTATATTTTATTTTTACTCCTTTCACACATTGGTAGAGATCAAATCTGCTATTTCTATTTGAAACTTTATCTTTAAAAAATCATCCCGAGGTTTATTCATATGGCTTAATATTTTCAATCCTGTAAACTTTTTATCTTTTTTCTTTTCAATGAATCCGTTTGTATATTCAATGATCCTCTCTCAATGTCTGTAACTGTTGTGGATGTCAAAAAATTCACTTTATATTCTATTCTGGTTCTTCTCCATCAGCATCTATAACACAAAAAATGATATTATAGGTTATTGGACATTTAGATGTGAAATCATTCTGAAATACAAGAGATATCAAAAATAATGTAGAAACGAATGTAATACATCTATGCGTATTTACCTTCACGATCAACTTCATCGTCTACCAATAAATCATCTTCCTCGTTTACTCCATCATCATCATCATTCACAGCCTCCTCCTCTTCTTCATCTTCATCTACGTCATCTTCGACGACAACTATACTATCATCTCCTTCCTCCCCATCTCCTGTTTCATCCACATCATCAGCACCACCATCTTCTTCCTCTTCTTCTTCTTCTGTGTCACATTCTTCTCCATCGCCTTCGATACCATTTTCAACTTCCATATCCGGAGCCAAATAATACTGAAAAATAGATGAATTATTTTTTCCAACAAAATAATATTCTGATAATCATAAAACAAGCTCTTTGTATAAACTACTGCAGTTTTGTAGGATACACAAAATATCAATAGATTATGATTATAAATTTTAATGCTATTCATCATGAGGAACACAGAATCTTACCTGTAAGGGATTAGGCCACATATCATCTTTGATTAATTCTGCTATTTCATCTGAACTTGGATCTCCATGGTCCGTGAACCAATCAAAAAATGATCTGTGTTTTAATGGCCTTTTGCGACCTTTCAGTGGGGCTTTGGTCTTTGCTCTTTTTGTTAAATCTGCGCCATCCTTCCAACGTATAGGTGTACTTTGAGACGCTGGATCTCCTGCAAAAGAGCAGGAGATACATCGAAACTATGACCCTTCGATATAGTATTGATTTTAATTTATTCTCTGTGTTTGCTCATATAGTATGATCAAACGCAACAATTATTATCTTAAATAATTGTTAATACATTTTTTTTTATCATGAACTGTGCTCACCAGAAGAACCTAGATGAAATTCCTTTGTAAGAACATTGTTCTCAAAATATGGATTTTCATCGAAATGGAAATTAATTCTATAACCAGACTTAATATCTTCAAATTCTTCAACCTCTAATTTGTTTAAAAATCGAAGTGCATCCTCTTCATCTTCTTCCAATATTTCTGCTATTTCTTTATTGTTTACAAACTATATTCATAATAAGGAATTGTATACGACATGGCATGTAACATGTACTAAAAAAGTTATATTTATCCTTAACCACAGGTATTCAACATGATACAATAACTTTTTTTTTATCATATCAGTGAGAAATTATTCAAAGGAAAAGTTCTATCTGTAGATTAAAATAAGCCGATACTTTAAGATTCTTATTTCTTCAATTACTACAAATTATCATTTCTTTACAATCGATACTGGTATTAAAAATCTCACTTATCATTTCTCTTTTTTCTCATAATGGAAAAAATAGAATCCTACTGAGACTAACATCAACAACTAATGAAACATCAAGTAGAAATATCCTAATGCTCCGAAAATATCAATTAGTTTGTTTCTAACTAAGGTGTAACTTGAAAGCCACAAAATTAACAAACAGTAAAACGACCAATAATTCCGTTTTTAAATGCACAAGGAAACCTATCGGAAAAGAAAAAATATTTCCAATGTGTGTGTGTTATGATAGTATAATCGGGTATGTACAACAAAAGTACAAAAGGTATCGATAAAATAAGTACAACAATAAAGTCATACATTGAGTCATTGCATCGACAGCATATACAAATTTTTATAAAAATCGAATTATATCATATTCCGCGTGACCGCGTGTGGTTATACATACTTATGTACGTACACAAGTAGGCAAGATGGCGGCCAGCGCCGGTGGACGCCGGCATCACCGAGAAACGTCAAAGATATATTCGTAGTTATTATTAGCGAGAACGTAATGTCATCGTACGAAAGGATACAGCGGTGACCCAGAAATTGGGTATCCTCTTAATAATGTCGTTTCGCTTTTGGAAGTAGGGCTTACGCAACTTATTATACTTTTTTTCGACTTCGAGTATCTCATCGCTGGCCTTCTCATTGAGGCCATCGATTTGATTCTGACATCCGTCAATCTCCTCCAGTGTCTTCTGTATTTCAATGTCGTAATCTCGTGTCTCAACACCCTCGCCCGAACCTGGATCCTCTAGTTCCTTAGCCTTTTTATTCGGCGAAGCCATCGTTCGACCCGCGCTCTTGTCACCACTCCACTGCTCTCTGTTTATTTCCAGTACGCACTCACTTCGCGTTCGTCACGCTCGTGTCACGAATTCGCGGCGCGTAAGCAAGCTAACTGCAACCACGGATTTAATAACTGAACTAGATGCGTTACTTAACTCCACGCTTGCTTTACCAGCTGGTATTCATCGGTATTCATCGTTTACCTTATCTTTAACATAAAAACTAACAAGTTCCTCGTACGTATTGGATGCTTTTACGAACGCACTTTTCCTTTACAAGTTCGTTTTACTTGAAATTTTTCGTTTGATAAACGTTACATTTGAATTGGGAAAGTATAATTCCTGCTTCAATGTAAAACCAGCTTTGTTAATCAGAATCATGAATTCATACCGATTGAAAAGAGAATGGTTTAGGTTATATAATGGTTAATTGAAACACAAATTGATATTAAAGAGTTTACCATAATGATGCTATGTCATGGAAAATGGCAATGAAACTTTTGAACAAGATGTAATTCCGTTACGTTATTTTACTTAAATTTTATCTAAATCATAATGAATAAATACACGTATATTTGTTTGTCTATTAACATATTTTTAATTTATAATACTTGATTGCTAGCATTTCTTCTAAAATTAGTGTCGTATTCAACTCAGTTTTTTTAACGTCATTTTAATTACTTGTAATAAAATGCATAAACTATTTAAATAAATTATGAAGATATTCGTTAAAAAATTTTATCGGATGACAAGGAAAACAACCGTTTTTATTTAGATATTATTCGATCGATTAAATGAAAATGAACCTCTATCTTTTTGTGAGCTTTATGAACGCAGTTATAGTAACATGGCTTCTGATTAAGTAAGTGATTGAAACTCTTTACTCTATGTTATGTTTGGTTTAATATATACGTAGTTAATAAAATACAGTAGACAGAAATGAAACTGTAAATTACAAACACATTTAAAAATACGTGTTACACGTCACTACGTTCATTAAAAATTTTAACAATTACGCTTTTCTGAATATAACTGTTTATTAAATTGCTATATATTTACATTTTATTTTAATAACTGTATCATATTATCCGTGCAATTTATTTTTGCAAAAATTAATTTACTTGATTTGACATTTGTTTCGCGATATATATAAATATAACTTATTTTTAAATTAATTTATTAAAGTGTATATAATAATATTCGAGCAAGTTCTCAATTACAAGTACTTTTTTAAGCAATTATTACCTACATTTCCTGAATAATTATTCCTCTATCATCTAAAAATAAAATCATTGCTACAAATTTATTCTGAAATCAAACTATTTTTTATATAATACTCACTTTACGTGGCAAATATTATCTCGATATATAAAAAATAATAGAATTCAAATTAGTCAAAATAAACAAAACTTTCAAAATTGGCGGGCGAATATGTTTCAGTTCGGAAAGCATGTAATTTTAGTTATGTTTGTTGTCACAAAGTGCATTTAACGCTCTGCGTTTATCCTCATGTAAATATACAGCGTGTATACGAATTATGAGTAATGTATGCCCTTTCATAAGCGAAAAATTTCGTAGAAAACGAGATTGGGGATCGAAGATTCCAATGGATAAAAATGTCCATATTACCTCCATATCTACTGGTCTTACCCCTTCCCTGTCTCTGATTTCAAGCGAATAGAATAAGGTTTCATCGAAAGGCGGCTAAGAAATATCCAATCAAATATTGCGTAGTATCGTTGCGTCCAGGATGTTGCTCACAGAATCAAGATGGCATCCGAGAATGGTACGGGTATCGTGTCAAACGAGCGATGTGATGTAAATAATACCATTCAGCAAGTATTCGAGCCGCTACGAAGGGAAACAACCAACGTGAAAGTGCCCAGAACCACGTGGGACAGTGTTATCAAAGAGGCAACAGATTTTTCGAACGATCTCGCGTTACATTCGATTAGGACGCCCACGATTTTCCCTACAGCGTCATCACTTAATACAAACACGGAAGGGAATGAATTGCAGAGGAACGTGAGTTTTCGTAGCTCTTCTGGTGATGTGGAAGAACGTACTGCTTACAAACTCGCTGTCAACACCACATTGCATATATCACCCTTGCAATCACACAGCATGTCTGGTCAGAGAAATGATTTGGATACTGTTGCCTGTCTTCCTGAGAATCCAGACGGTAATCGCATTTAACATTATATACAGTCATGTAGATACATATTGTAGTCTGTTTACTTGTATGAGATATAAACTCCTGGAGACTTGTTTTCGATACAAAATTTACATTTGTCGAGGAAACTTTTGTTTCTCACTTTTGCGGTAAGGTATATACGTTTAACATCGCGTGTATATTACAGTAAATGTAAGAATAAGCTGAATATCATTAAATTATGTTTAATAGAAAGTATTATTTAGATTATACATTTTATGTATACATATATATTAATAAATATATTGCGGCTTTATTGTAATATATTGTCATTTTATGAGAACTTCAAATAATATGTTTTATTACTTCTGTTACATACATCATTAATATATCTTGATAAAAATATGTAAAAATATTATTTCTTCGTCGTAAAGAAATATAACATTTTATACTTAAGGATTATGTTTGTATTTGTATTATAAAAGTTTAATGTCCTATGTTATAGGGAATTCTGATCATTGCAACAATGAATTTTTAAAAGCTTCAAGAGATCCAGTTCAACACGTTATTCATGTAAGTCATATCTATCATATACATCCTTTTTTACATACCTATGTATATATGTATTAAATTTTAATTAACGATTTGTAAACGTTATAAATAAGCAACAAAATTTGTAAGATGGTAATTTTTAATGCATTAAAATAATTGTACTATGTGCAGTATTTTCTATTTCTCTTAGGCTGATTCAACATGTAGTAAAGATGCAACATTATCTGGAAGTATACCCACGTTACCTACAAAGTTAGAAGGATGTTTAAGCTTCTCCAACAATACACCTCAGTTGGGAGAAAGTCCTCAAAGCAACGGTGAAGTCATCAGTAGTCCAAGAAGTCCAGATTATCCACCAAGAGTTTCTGGTAGCCCGAACAGTCCAGACACAGCATTTCCAAGTAGCATAACATCGACACTTCCAACTTCTACTGTCACAATGGATACAGCAAAATGTGGAGAAGAGAATGCAGATAATGTAGCTGCTAAGTCTAACGAAAATCTGACAAGTTATTCATTTTGTGAATCAGTGGAGAAGATCGAAGAGTCTCAAGTGCCCGTAACAGAAATAAAACCAGATGATGAAGAAAAGACCAATAAAGAAATTGATGATATCCACAGAGAAATAAAGACAGAAATTATAGATATTAAGAAGGAACCAGTGGATGCTGGAGATCAATTAGATGTAGTTAAACCCGAATGGATAATTAATAGCATACCCTTGACAACTGTTGATCAAACTGACACCATTAAATCTCAAGAGAAGTCAGTGAACTACTTAAGTACTACGTCTTCGAGCTCACATTCAAAATCATACTCGTCTTCTAGAGAAAAACGGAGTAAAGAACATGGTGAACGGCGATATTGTTCCAGATGTTATAAACGTAGTAAAATAAAAAGAGCAAGTATTGGTGTGCAGTGTAAACGCGATCGTAGCATGATTTCCTTAAACAGTAAACCTATTTCTCATCCATTGTCAAAATCTACGAATGAAAATCTTAGGTTAAATTTGCAAACGAAAAATTACAAAATGCTTCATAACCCACCTGTTAAAAGTGAATTGTTGGAGGGCCTAAAGTACAAGAAATTCATTCACATAGAGACATACCCCAATGGTGGTGCAACAGTAGTGCACATGTATCAAGATGAGATCGATGTGTTATCAAATGAACAAGTGGAGGAATTGGCACAAGAATATTTTAAGGTATGCAAATTGAAGGTTTTTTTCACATTTAAACGAAGGTGATATTTCCATTTCTTATTAACTTGAAGTTACAATGAAATATGTAGGTTTCGTATTATTAAATAACATCATATGTTAAATTTCAAAAATGTCAAAAAATCTGTTCTATTGTTTCTGCATTATGAATGTATCGAAATATTATAAAATTTATGAAATCATAAACAAAGATGGAAATTTATTTTCCAGGTGGTTTTTGGTGAAGATGAAAATGGTAATGCTCACCATGTAATGGGAATAGTACATAATGCAGCTGCATATCTTCCTGATCTATTAGATTATATGGCAGATAGTTATCCTACGTTAACTGTAAAAAATGGTGTGTTAGGAAGAAATAGTGATATAGAAACTACAACTATGGTCCAATATAAAGAGCAAGTTTGTAAATCATATAGTAATGGTACCATTAGGTATGGACCTCTTCACCAGATAAGTCTTGTAGGAACTGTTCACGAAGAAGTTGGTGGATATTTCCCAGATCTGTTGCAAAAGTTAGAAGAAAACCCGTTTTTAAAACTGGTACGTATATATACATACATAGACATTTCTTTTGTAGTTTTATACACTATTTCATTATTTCTCGAATACATTTTCTAAAAAAAACGTCCGGTTGTAATAACTACAACGAAAAAGAACGAATAAAATGTTTGTTGATTGTTTCAGACTATGCCTTGGGGCCCACTGTCTGTTGTAAAAATGGATACCCCCCAAGAATCAAACGATGGGCCAATTTTATGGATTCGACCAGGGGAACAATTAGTTCCAACAGCCGACATAAATAAAAGTCCTTACAAGAGACGTAGAACGGGTATCAACGAATTGCGAAATCTGCAATACTTACCTCGTCTTAGTGAAGCTCGGGAATATATGTTTGAAGATCGCACTAAAGCACACGCGGATCACGTAGGTCATGGATTAGACAGAATGACCACAGCCGCGGTTGGCGTGCTGAAAGCCGTTCACGGTGGTCAGCCATCGGAATATAATAGAATTACAAAAGATGTTGTGGCTTTTTACGCTGGTGATTTTCCTGAACTAGTCGAAAAACTTCAACTTGATCTTCACGAACCTCCAATATCGCAATGTGTGCAGTGGGTCGAAGACGCTAAGCTGAACCAGCTACGCCGACAGGGTATTCGCTATGCTAGAATAAATCTCTACGACAACGATATTTACTTTCTACCACGTAATATAATTCATCAATTCAGAACTGTTTCGGCAGTATCGAGCATAGCATGGCACGTTAGATTAAGACAGTATTATCAGGAGTCGCAACTTAATTCGAACATTAGACACTGTCGTGTCGTGAACGAATCTTCACACCGTATCAAAGAAAAGAAGCCGTTGGAACCTGTTAGTATAGGCGACGAACAAAAAGAGAACACGAATCGTCAGCGCGTAGAACAGAAGCATTGCATCGATTCACTCGAAGAGAAAAAAGCGAAAGAGAGAGCGGCCGAATATCAAGGAAACCTGAAGAAGTCAGATCAACATGGTAAACGCAAGGAAGAACGTAAAAACAGAGATCATACAAGACACTCTTCTATCAGTAAGAGAAAGGATTCTGAGGAGAATGACACATCTTCGGACCCTTACAGTAGTAAATCTACGAAGATTAGTTCAACCGAACAAAAACAAAGTAGCGAGAAGAGAGACGACAAAAGACCTGAAAAGAGACACGAAGATCGTCGTCGTTCGAATGAAAAATCCAGTCATCATTCTCATAGTAGCAATAGTAGTAGCAGTAGTCACTCGGGGGACAAGAAAAAGTACGATTGTAGCGGTCATAAACTGGATCACCATCGAAGTCATCATAACAGATCTAGCAGTAGTAGTGCGTCAAACAAAGAAAGCATCCCGAACACCATAGAAGCTAGATCAATCATAAAGTTCAGTGCATCAGGATCTTCCGTTAAAGACGTCAAAAGGCGTTTGAGTTCTTCGGAACACTGTCCACCAGAAGTCGATAATTCTGATACCAGTACGGTTTCTCTTGAAGAAGATGTCCTATCCCAACGACAGTTGATCGCTAAAACATATGCAACCGAAGTTGTCGACAAAGCATTAGAGATCGCAATCTACAAATCAAAGACTGACGTTGAAGAAGTTTGCCAGTCTCTACGAACTGGCGTTGCAGAGGCTTCGAAGGAGGTGCTGGAGAAGATTCATAAAGAAAGTTTTGAAATCGCCGAACAGAAATTTAAAGATGACACGCCAAAATTGGAAAGATATTGTCAATTATTAGAGGTGGAAACTACATTAGCCTTCACATCGAAAATGGAATGCGCGACAGAAAATGCTGTGAAAGCGCTGATAGAAATGGCTGAGGAAGAAGCCAAGGAACGAGCGAAGGCTGAAAAGTCTGTCTGTGCGGCAACTGTCGACAACGCAAATCCAGAGAATTCAGTATCAACGTCAAATATTACAAACCCATCTTCCTGTCCGTCTGTAACATCCACCTCTCCATCGACAGAAGCTGAAAGGCATAGTAGTAATAGTAGAAATGGTAGCAGCGAAGAGAATTCTCCAAAATCATCGTCGGATCCTCACACGTTGCATTCGGAATCCAAACGGAAGCACAGAGACGACAAAGATGCAAGGAGCCACAGACACAAAGACAGGCGAGATCGTGATAGACGCGATAGAGAGCACAAAAAACATCGCCATCGGAGTCCACAACGTAAATCCGAGAGCAAAGGTGGAGATACTAACAAAGACGATCCATTGAAGATCATTGCACTGCCTAGAGATTATAATGTTTCTAGTAAAACCAACGATCGCACGGATGGTAAGGATGGCGAAAGGAAATCTGAAAAAAGACGGGACAGTCATCATAGTCATGGAAGGGACGGACAAAAGAAATCGTCTAGCAGTCGTTCGTCAAAGGACGGTGACTCGGGGTTGAGTCGTTCTCATTCGTCGAGCTCGAATCACAAGAGGAAGTCAAGTTCATCTGAGGAGTATAAAGAGTCGAAAAGACTGTGCGTGGAAAAAGACACAGTTTCGGGAACATCCGAACATAATGCAATCGACACTACGACAACGATAACCGCGACGACAGTGACGACGACGGCACAGCCAACGACGAGTACTGTCGAGTCGTCGACGTGAAAAGGTGAAAATTAATCTTAAAATGTAGTACAATCCGCTTGTTAGAAATGAAAGTCCGCACTGTCGAGGTTCGTGCTGATACACTCGCTCGTGTGGACTCTAATTTGGGTGCAAGTAAAACTGGTACTGTACACCCGAATTGACGAAAATATGAGACGTGCACCGATCAGTGAATGATGGCGAAAACGAAATCAGACTTTACCAAAGTAGAAGTACATAATTGCCGTGTTTTATCCAAAGACCAGTTACAACTTTTACCGATTGAGAATTTGCTACTTCATGGTTTTCATGCAATTATACACGCCTTAGCATATAGCGAGAGAATTTAAACTACAGAAGTAGTGGTACATTGTCTAAAGGCACTTTCTGATACTGGATCGCAAAAACTATTTTGCTATAAAATCCCTAAACGTCTCATATACTATTGAGAATGAAAGAAAGAAAAAAAAGATACATAGGTATTTATAGAATAGGTGACCAATAAGGTGTACAAACAAAATTTGTACAAATTTGTGATCAGAAATTAATCCGATCAGCACACGAGTGCTGCGCACTGTACATAGATTTAAACATTGCTCTGTTCAGAGATTCGTCTCGCAGCGAAAATCCTTTAAGTTATTTATATACATAGGGTACATGTAAATTATTTATAATTTTATTGAAAATTCAACGTGATTCGAAAACTTCAGTTTAATTTACGGAATCTTTCCTTTATATCGATCTAAGTTTAAGTTTGAAATTGTTGATATCATAAAATCGTACCGCATTCTTCATGAGAAAGAAAGGAATGGTCATTATTTTCTTTTCATTTAAAATAAGCCATTGAATATTGATCTTTCATTCGTACGAGGAGTAACGATATCTTGTGTACTGATTGTAAAGTGAGAGACATTGTATTGTGTTACTTGCAGAGGGAGACATACATTTAACGAGAATATATGCACGCTCTTTTACATATGTTATACTGAAATTCTCCGACTGTTGTAATATGTTGCTGGCTTAGATACATCTGTCGTTTCTTTTGTATCTATGAAAAACACTTTATTCTTACTGCAGCATCGATGACGAAGAAGACATTGTAGCAGACCGCAAATACCTAATAATTGTACATACAACACATAATTCATCTCTCGGACGTTGATATTTAATTGAATTAATAATCAACGATGAAAGCAGCGAGTGATTGCGACAGTTTGTTTGGAAATGTTAATATTTTCTCTATTTCGATACCATAGGAAGAAAAACGTTAAAAGAATCGACGAATAGCTCTAGAAACTTGCCAGCATGTGGATAAGGCGCCAGTAAATGGCCGTGTAGATTTGTGCATATTGAATATTAATAAGAGGAAATGCTAAATGAATATCAGCATAATATAATGTTGTACATATTGGACGTGCCTGGTGTTTGTCACAGCAAATTGATTTTATTTGTTCGTATTCTTTAACTCCGTTTCTTTACCTATTTTTTCTTTTCTTTTTTTTTTAATCATAACTTTAGAAATATGTGGTACGGGTTACAATGTTATAACGAGCATGATATTTATCATATATTATTTTACGTGTAATGCGAATTTATATATAAACGCGCACCTGCCACATTTTCACACAAATTACTCCTAAGGATTTGAACATCGAGCGAGTTACATTTTCATGATACTTTAGATAATAAAAGTGCGAAGTAATTCGCACAATGAATATCCCATGTAATGAGACTCTTTACGTAAATGAATTGACTTCATAAATGGTATTCGTGTAATTCGTCTTCCTCAAGATTATGTTTCACAGAGGCCTTGTCAACATTAAAACTTGCTTGCCATTTTAACTTATTTCTTTTCTTCTTGGTCGTCATAATGTTCATAATGACTCATGGAAATGGAACAATGAAGTATTCAATGCTAGATGAGTTATGGTTAATTATTTATCGATGTATTTGGTGAAATTGATACATTTTTGTATAGTGATACATTCTTGGTCAATTTTTGGCGCGCTTTTGAGTATAATTTGCAAAAAATTTTAAGACTGTATAGCAATTTTTGAATTGTGCCTCTCACGCGTCATTCCACTTTCGATATTATTTAAAGACGGTATTAAAATGGAAGCAATTATTTTTGTCTAAAATGTGAAATTCTTTAACAATCTATGAGAATGTTATTTTAATCCCCGGAGACGATTACATGAAACAGTATGGAGAATTTGCAAAATTGAAGTATAACAATGAAAAAGACATTTTATGTTAAAAGAGAAAAAATGTTACACGTTTGATATATTTCCATTACACGCCAAAGCGATGTGTAAAATTGAATCAGTGTCAAAATGCGAACGGTGATCAAATAAACTTAAGTAAAATGAAGCTCTATTTTGACGTCTCTATTTATACGACTATGTCGAAAAAGCAAGGTTTCCCGTGTTTTCTTTAAATATTCTTCATCTTCCGTTACACTTAATTTGCTCGTAATATTTAAAATAACAGATTAATTCTAAAATTCATTCTAAAATAGTAGATATAACAATACGAAGTTTGTTTTCGATATAGATTTGAAAGATTACATAAAATAGTTACGACCGATTTGTTCAAACATTGCTTTTGATTATACTGCAGATTTGCTTTTAATTCGAAACTTCAGTTGTTTCAATTAATTAACCATATTATCGTTGCCCGTTTATTTCGTTCTTCAGTCTCATCCATATATATCCAGCTAAAGTATCAAATTCTGGAAATCTGTTATACTTCGCCGAATAATGGAACAATAGGGAAATACATGTGAAACATATCGTCGAGGAATTTACATGAAATACTTCCAACGACCCTACAGAAATATTTGTAAGGCAGCAAAATAAACGACAGTATCTTAATCGTTGTCATTTCATTGTAAGGAAGAATCTCTAAAATATCTGCAACGTTGAACACAACTTCAATTCCCTTAGACTTCAAAAGAAGAATGGTATTCAGTTAATTGCTTTTCAAGTCAGCTAAAGAAAAACGATTTTTCATTCATTATTTCAGTTGATATTAGATCATATTTAACACACAGAATTTCAATATTAAGTTGGAAAATTTTACCGTCTTCCCGTATTAAAAGTTCGAAATAAATACTGTCGAAATTAGTAGGAATAATCATGTAATCTCCTCGCGATAAATGCAGACATGACGTAGAAAGGCACAGCTCTCTATCGGCTTTCTATCGAAACATGTACAATTTGTATCACCAGCAGGCATTGTGTAAGAGTGAATGTAAAAGGCCATTATTATTCTAAGAGAAATCGGCACGATCCTATTTCCATCCAATCGCGGAAACCTGAACGTCCTCGATAGATTCACAAAAGTCTCGATAATACTTCAGACGTTTCATTTGAGTTGTCAGTAACGGTATTGTTGATCCTCTTTGTTGACAAATCATGCAACGATCCAAATCATCGATAATTTGTGCATTCAGTTTGTATTTAAGTAACCACGAATAATTGAATTAATTTTTATAAAATATTCAAAGACAGTCTTGATGTTCGATTCACATAATGAAATAGTAAGGGATGTTCATAGTTAAAATTATTAATATTCTGCTCGTAATTGCTTTACACTTAGGATTATTTGAATACCTTAATTATTCTAAAGTAAATAATAATTTACAAAGTCCGGCAGGAATTTAAATAACTTTCTATTCTTCTTTATCACCTAAAAATATTGATGATGTATCCGTAATTTTGAAATCCGTACTTTATCGATGTTTTGTCAATAAAATCGAGGGAAAGACAATTCGGATATCGACAATAAGTAGCGATCATTCAAAGTGAATTTTTTCTGTGCAAAGAGAATCCAAAAAATTCTCCACTTCATCATTGATATGTTCGGAATGAACATTATTAACTATCGGAATAAAAGAACTACGTAAAATTCCTCGATAACTTAATGATTTTATCCGATTAATGTTTGCATTAGAATTCACAATCAGTTATCATGGACGTACTCTATCATTCGTCTTCTAAAAGATAAAAAAGGACCAAATTAATTCGTCAAAGCACACGATAGGCTCGTCCGCAAAGTATTAAAGGAACAGTATAAATAAAGCCAAATAAATATAGGTGCTGGATAATAAATGTCATGAATTTTTAAGGTGCCTTCACTCCGTTCGTTGCAATAAAATCCATAAAGTGCTACCAGTAATCGTAGGTTCTGTTTTCCCGCAGTTCATCTGTAAGGATTAATTTTCTCTCGATTTATCATCATCGTGCGAAATAACGATTTTATACGCCAGAAGCACACGCTCTACACGCAGATCGATAGGTTAGGTGACATGTTTCTCAGACTTCGTTTTCCGGAACGAAATTTCAATTTTGTAAAACGCAAATTCGAAACGAAGTGTCGCGAGAGAATAAATGAAATTTTGCCTTTAAGAAGGTACTTCCGTTTTTCATATTTAGAAAGACCGATATTTTATCAGTTTTTATACAAAGAACTATAACACTAATTGATTTGAAAATTTGTCTGCGTTTTAGTTGTACCTTCTTTGTATTAAATAATTTTTTTTCAATTTGATATACTTAAAAATTCTGCTTGTATTGACCGTGAACATGATTGACGGTTGACATGATATCGCCCACGAAATAAAAAATTCTGTGGAGGTTTTATTTTATAAATATATAGTTATCGTTCGACCTACAATCAAGTAAAAATAATTATTTACCGAGAGATGATAACGGTCTAAAGCGAAATATTCGATTTTTCTACAAACATTTTCTGAATTTTTGGTAATTAAAAAAAAGTATACAACCTATGATCTTGTCTGTAGGCCGAACGATAAAGTGATCCTTTCTCGGCGTATAATTTAAATTTCAAGTTTATCAGCTTAATTATTTTTTCTGAATCCCGAGAAAAACGCATTTAAAGTTTGCTTGATCGCATGCCGCCAAGTATATAACCGTGCTTTAAAAATCTATATGTTTGGAAATTTTATAAATTTAAACTGAAAATTTTGTAAAGATATTCCTATAAAATTAATGTACAAGATTCAGTAACAAAAAAAATCGATTTATCTGACCATGAAAACGGGAGTACCCCTTAAATTCTTCCGAATTGAGCACACGACTTTTTTTCATATAGAAAAGGCGACGATAATTATTATCGTTTGTAATGTGTGAATTCTGGGAATAAATTTGCGAAATGGAGCTATTCGATTCGACAAAGAATGCAATTAGTTTAGGTTTCACAATACAATGATTATTGCGACACGAATACGATGCAGGTGAAATTGCAGAGTAAAACACGTATTGATAGTTAACTGAAAAATACTTTGTTTTAGTATTCGATAGCCGTTCGAAATCAATTCGATGATTAATTGCAAAACGTACGACAATGGTGCTACCGTTTTTTCTTGTCGATATTTAATAATTGATATTTATTTCTAGGGGGCTTATAAACGCATAAGTTCATACTTAAAGTACTCAATTCTGATATAAAGTCGTTGATGACATTGAGTTAATTCAGTAATTAACAGAAAGATCTAATTACCCCTTTAACTGCGGTAAACGTACATATACGCTCTCCCGTTTCAATTGACATTACGAACAACGAGTATGCTCGTCCTGAGTAAATTTCATTGTATCCGATAATTTTATTCTTCTCATATTTCACGCCATCAGAGAAATTGTAATGTGGCACATAAACATCCCAAATTCCCATAATTTATATGTTATTAATCATGATAGTGGGCTAATTAACTCTTCGTTTCAGGGTACTTGTAATTATAATTTTATAGCCATGAATTCAATTCTACGTAGCGACACAAATATTAATTTCGTTAACCCCTAGCAGTCCTAATTATTTTTTCTACTTTTCATTAGTTAAATGAAGTTAATTCCGTAAAAATTGCTTACCATTGATTATTTATTTTCATACAATAACAGTAGTATTAGTTAATATTTCATCTATAAACTATAAGAACAGAACAATATTTAGATGAAGATGCAATATCATTCTTGAATTGCAAAACTGAAAAAAGTTGATAAAAACTTAACTATAACGAAAAGGTATATCAAGTGCAGGTTGACGTAGGATTATTAAAGTTTAAATAGTTCAGTCCTTGACTATATGTTTACAATAATTCTACGATATTGTAATATACATCAATGCAACACAAAAAAAGTTATAGTTTTATTTTTCAGATTTTTAACTTAATTTTTATAATCAACATCACATGCCCACTGAATGTTATGTTATACGAACTGGCTACACTTACTGATACGCTCATTGGTTTCTTTTTATTTTATGCCGCAGTTAAAGGGTCAATAACAAATAAGCCGTTATATTTGAAAGTGGTAGACGTGCCTTTCTTCTTATATTAAGATATTTGAGAGTTTGTACAAATGCTTTCATGCTATAGCATACAACTGTTGAATCTTTTGGTTATATCTATTATATTTAAATGTACTGAATAAGTACTTTGGATAAAGAAAAACCAAGAGGTGAAATGAATGATCGATTAAATAATTTGATTTTTTAAGATAGATATGGAACATTTACTGTATGGCTCCCCTTTTAATTTGGGGGTTTTTTGGAAAAAATTGGGAACCGGCCATTTTGATCCTCTTGGTAGTTCTAGTGTTAAACACTTTTCTAAAAAATGGACACATACCACTTTCAATAATAACGGCTCAACTATCTCTGTTAATACCAGCTTTAATGAATTTTAGCATGGAATTACAATGCCATTGTTTAATCAAAACCGTTGTACGTACGATATACCACTGGTTGAAATATTGTTCTCACAATTGTATATTGATCATTTTCTTTTTCGCTGAAACGCCGTATATTAGATAATGCTGGACATGATAAATGATTTATTTGAAACATTTTGTTTTCGAACGTTGCTGTAGATATTTCGGAGTACTGTTTAATTGAATTTTTATACATACATTGTACATTGTATATTAATATGTATTATAGGGTAAGTGCACAAGAGTAACGAAAATTAACGCGTTAACTGCCACGCAAGTTCGATGGTATTTTATCAATATTTGTATATAATAAAAAGTGGCATTATGAAATTGAATGAACTAAAATTATCAATTTCTAGACAGTTTTAAGGTCACCGTAACTTTTTACAAAGATTCAACAGGAAAGTCTAGAACGCCGGGATCATTGATTGTATATAATCAATCGGAGTACAGAATAGAACGTGGCAGTCAACGTATTGTCGATTATAATTTCATAGTGATAACGTTAAATCTGGATTATCTCCGTTTCACGGAAGATGTTTTTACTGGCGCGATATCATCGCGAGAAAGAGAAAAGTATTTTTCAGTTTTTATGGGGAAACGCGTGCGAGTAAACGATCCTTTCGTCGTTACGGATCACCATGCGTGTAGTATACTGTAAGGGAGTAATATTAAAATGATTTTTCGTAACGACGAAACGGAGAATCACGTCGCGAAGAGTCTGAAGTCGTGTGGAATTGAATTACATATTGTAAATAAAATTTCTCCTATGCCGGAGAGAATATTAATTGAGAACGATTGAAGTGTCAGATACTCGCTTGTAAAGGAATCAGTACAGGGGATATACATCATAGTTAGCACGGAGTTTAATGATTATCGCTATTGACACTGAATATGCTATTATTCTATTATTATACACGATATATTATGTTGGTCACGTAAATGCCGTAAAAAAAACAACATAGTTATATAAATATTGTAGTATGTAGTTTTACATATTATACCTGTCACACTTGTAGAAGTCGCATTCCAACGTCTAAGTTTTTAAAGAAACAAATAAATTACTTTGGTCAAATCTGGCGGTTCATTATTTTCGAGATTACAGAAAACAATTTTCCGAGCAAGAGGGAAGGAATTATTTTTATCCGGATCCAGATTTCTGTGTTATTGTATCTGTATTTTTATTGTAGAGAATTTTCATTGTTAAACGAATGAATATTAACGAGTTGAGTACAGCGAGAGATATTGTCAGACGGTGTTGCTAATTGGCATTCGATTATGATTCAAAGTTATTTGTAAAATTCACAATATTGCATAACTAAATTTTGTATGGAAGTATTTAACAAAATTCCTTCAGCAGCCAACGTGAGAACACGTTGAACAACCTTATTAAATGTGTACTCAATTTTGGAAATACAATGCACTTCATTCTATTTTGAATGAACTTATTTTACTTGATCTTATATTTCTAATTCAAAGAAGTACAAAGTTTGGTATTCAGCATTGAAAGCTGCTGAAAAGAAATAAAAAGCTTACAATTAGTCTAAAGTAGGAAAAAGTATGCGGTGTAACTAAGATGCAATTACTAATTTCCTCAAATAATCACTAAGTATTCACATTCAGAATAATCTAAAGTTGTGTAGTATTTAATGCAATGAGGTCAATGATATAATTTTTTTATATCAGCACTAACCATACCACACGCGGTCAAATGACCGGTTCAATGGAATAAAAATATGTCATTTTTTGCATTATCAACTAAAAACTGTTTTCAGCCTTGTTTCTTGTATTCAATCGATAAGCTTTTACATTTCTTTCGGAAAAATATAATCTTTATTAGATAGCCGATAGAATAATAGGGTACGGTTAGTGTTAAATAATATAGTTCATGAAAAATAAAAATATTGTAGTATCTTGTATTTTTAGGAAACTAGTCAGGCTGTACAGTGGCAACGAAGAAGTTAAAATGTCCTGGAATATGCAATGTAAAATTGACAATATTGTACCACTCGACTTCGCACCGTAATTTTTCGACTATTTATTAACTCGTTGATTGCAATAGAAATCCTTGACAGCTCGTTTTATTACATTCAGAATTAATTTTCTGTTAGTTCTTGCATACTTTCAAGATATTTAATGTGTCTGTTTTATCTACGAGGGAAAGAAAGGAACGTGCTAGTAAAAAAAAAGTTTTAGTATTATTCCCATTATAATGAAAATAAGCATGGAAAGGGAACAACGAATAAATATGACAAAGTGCAACCTGCCTGTTTTGTGCAAACTTCAAATTTTGAAATAATTTACAACAGAAATTTATCAAAGTTTTTACAACGAATAGGTACTATAGATTGAATTATTACTGGTAGTTGTAATGAAAAATCAATGAGTCGTCTATATACCCTCAGAAGGAATACTTAAACAAGTTATTAATTGGGTCTTAGCTATATCGTGTATTTTCTTCTAGTTTACACTAAACTTTTCATTTCTCTTCAGCTTGCAATGCCTAATCCCGAATTCTAGACTTCCTTGAATTGGGTATTTAAGATCAAGTAAAATAGTTTTGTACAGAATAAAATAAAGTTATCACTGTAAAATGGTCACTTAATAAAAGTAGTAGTGTAATTTATGAAATAATACCTCCTAAAACGGGGTAGAAAGTTAATTTTTGCAAATAACTTTTTTGCAAAAGTTTTCGATACATGTGAACATTTTACGATATTTATAATCGGTCCCGATTGTACATATTTATTTGTAATAACGTGAACCATCGGTGCACCACAAATCAAGTATTTACTTGAACAAGAATATATAAATAGTTTTTTAACGATATACGAAATAGGCCGGGGAATTAAAAGGTAACGATACTATTAAATTGACTTGCAACAATAAAGCAAAGGAATCACTTTTGAAACGATTGCACTATAATTAGAATGGAATTATATTTAGATAAAATTTATACTATGCTAGTCGAGAAAATACATGTGTTATATATAATACATTTGTACATAGCGGGTGTCACAAATGTTCAGTTCATAGTTACAAATTTTATTCTATTAATTGATAAGAAATAGAGAAACATTTTTCATTTTCATCAGGATAGTTGTTATATGAAAATAATAGTAGTAAATAATAAAGTGTCGTGCAATTGGGTTGATCTATATTTACCACTTTCAAAAAAAAAGAAAATAGTACAAGAAGGAAAGAAAGAAATTGTATAAAAGGCTAATTAAACTTGTGAAAGTTTTCTTGAGAAGTTTTGAATAATTTTTTTCAAGTATATTGCTCTATGTGTACAAATACTTAGAAAAATATTTTTACAAAAAAAATGTGGGGGACCGAACCTTGAAAAAAAATACGATGTTAATAGTGAGGATAGTATAATTACAGTTTTACCAGATACATAGTTGCATTCAAGGTAATCTCACTATAAAATAAGTTCTTTCGTATCTTTCTCTACTATCTTTTACCATTTTATTAATATTCAAAAAATCTGCAGATACATATAAAAATATTTTACTTTGGCATCTATTACGAATTATTCCTTCCACTTAAAATACCAAGTAATACATTTATTGAAGAAAATAGAATGAATATATTGCATTTTCTTTAAAACTTCAAAGTTGAAAAAAATCCGGGTAATAGGACATTGTTAACCCTTTGATAAAAAGGGTACTTTGTAATAAAACAAAATTATGACTGAAACACGTTACTAAGGAAACTCTGTGAGATCTGTCAGAGCATCTTTCGTAAGTACTGATGAATCTGTGAGAATATATATGTACGCCTTTCACACTCAAAGGGTTAAATCACCTAAATACGTGTCGTTAATTTTATTTTGATCAGTGGTTCTCAACCTTTGAAGGATTTCTTGTGTGACGGTCTCTTTACAATTTTTTACATTGCTCGCGGGCCTTTTAAAATTAACTACAATTAACATATAGGCCTGTGAAATCGGTCACATTTTTGTTTCAATAACTTTGTGCTTATTATACTGTTACACATCGCATAAGAAATCGCAAGGCAAGGGTTTAAATAAATGTTAGATATAGCTTAGATCGTTCTTCATTCGCGATGCATAAAATGTAATATTAATTTCCACTTTTTATTTATCTAGTAAAAGCTTAAGGCATAACTACATTTGTCTTTGATCATTTTAATACTTGGTGGAATTTTGAAGTCTATGAAAAATGTAAAAATTTCGATCATTTACTTGTGCATTGATTTTTTAATTGGATATTGTCTTAACAGTCAATGACTTAGTAAATAAACACTACTGAAGCGCATAATGGTATTAATTGTTAGTAGGAACCTAATAACACGTTATTAACTCTACCAAGATAAGATAACGGCTATTCTCGATGAAATGTTTAGTGGTTTTAAATACATAATAAGTTTCGCGGAATCTGTACAAAATATCTCTTAATTGGACGCGATGCCTTCGTTCTATACTTTTATACGAAAGTATATATGATTAGCTAAATAATCGTACGAAGAATTAGAAAAATTGAATTTTTTCAATCTTGAAATAGAAGTAATTGGAAACAAATTTAAAAATTGATTCTTTTGTAATAAGTTAAAGACGTAATCGTTTATTATTACGAAAAAAATTGGTATGTTTCGAATAATTAAGATATTAGCTTCGCAAATTTCTTTTCAATAAATCATGAAGCTTTACACCGTTTAAGTGACTAAAAGATATAAACATCTATTTGCCATATGAATATAGGTTTGGCATATTTTTGAAAAATAAGAAGAATGATATAAGTATATATCCATGTCTCGATGTAGCGAGGCGCACGAGTTGGATATAACGAAAACAACATGGTGTTAGGTGTACAGATAGAAAAACCAACGTATAAATGTTCAGAAAGGTACGTCTTTCCAAATATCTTTTATAGTTGTTAAATTGCTGAATGAAAGTCATTTAAAAAAAGCAATGGCACACATAGAAGTGATTATTCGTACACACAATGCTTATACTATCTGCTTTACTTCTAACTGTCACAACTCATAAATGTAAATAATACATCTACGATGTTATATGTAAATATATTTGTTAGCATTCAAAAATTACAGGATAATAAAGATACTGTGCCTTTTATCTTTATACTCACCATGTAAATACTCGTAAGTATATTGTTTCTGGAAAGAATGCCGTCTGCTTGACGAGTCACGTGACACAGCAGCCATGCGTCTTCTATGCAACATGGCGACCGGCAAGGGACTCGCAATCGTTTTTCGACCAAAAAATATTAGTTTAATTGGTGGTAATAGTTTAAGTAAATTGTCCTGTGTTGCTGTACAACAATGCAATACTTGCCGGCGATCAGTTGTTACAGTGCCGTTGAGTGTCGGCACTTGGAACACGAAGAAACTAGGAAAAAGTAATGTATACTTTTGCCCACGACTAAGAGCGTAGATTACATCATGCCTTTCTTTTGATAACATTACTTTTATTTGGAGTTTATCAATGTGTCAGTCGTTTCCTTGGCATTTGTGTCAATATCCTCTTTCAGTTTATGGGTACTTTATTTATGTCTTGCTATTAACTGGATGGTACCGTAAATAGCGATCTTTCGAGATACATAACCTCGCACTTTGGTACACATGTTCCTCGTGTTATTAAGCCCTTTTGTGTATAACTAATGATAATTACAATTGTTTGAATTTTCGAAATATAACAAACCAGAAATCAGTAGTTCTATTAATTTGTTATTATTCTCGGTATTTTAATATGTTCGATATGTATTTGCTATAATCGTTTTAATTTTCATATAAACAAATTTATAATTACGTATATTGCAAGCTATACTGCGTGTCTAAAAATTGTTGATCGATCACTCTCATACAGTACTTTCTATAATTATTTTTGAAGTTCAAGATTTTGCTCATTGTAAGACACAATATTACAGATGTAATTGGAAAATTGGGACAAGAACAAAAAGGAATACATACAACAAGTAGACTTTTAAAACGAAATTATTATGAAATCCTGGGTGTGTCTAAGAATTCTGCAGCGAAAGACATTAAAAAGGCTTATTATCAGCTTGCCAAGAAATATCATCCAGACACGAATAAAGGAGATCCAAATGCTAGTAAAAAGTTTCAAGAAGTCTCTGAGGCTTATGAAGTATTGAGTGATGAGACTAAAAGGAAAGAATATGATACTTGGGGAGCAACATCCGAGCAAATGGGAATGGGACAAGGTGGAGGGCATGCCCACGACTTTAACCAAAATTGGCAATTTAGATCCTCAATTAATCCAGAAGAATTATTTAGAAAGATATTTGGAGATGCTGGATTTCAAAGCAGTGCATTTAGTGATATGGAGGATTTCCCAGACTCTAAATTTGGTTTTGGTGCAGCCCAAGAGGTACATAATTAAAATGTTTCAGATACTGAGACTTTCCTTATTTTTGCTATTATCGATATTTATCATTCTTATTTGATATGAAAAAATTGTAACCCATATATTCCATAGCTATGGTGCTTCCAATACACTGGATTACAATACATATGCAGAAGTTACATTAAATATCATTTTTAAAAAGAATGTATCTTAACTGATTAGTTTTTTGATATTTAGACTCAATTATGTAGTAAAATTCTGTAAAGATATCCGGATATTTTGTGTTAATAAATTTTCATTAATTCTATACAGGTTATTATGAATTTAACTTTCGCACAAGCTGCAAGAGGAGTGAACAAAGATATTCAAATAAATGTTGTAGATGTATGCCCAAAATGTTCAGGTTCTCGGTGTGAATTAGGAACAAAGGCTTCTAAATGCCAATATTGCAATGGAACTGGGATGGAAACAATTACCACGGGTCCTTTCCTAATGCGTTCCACTTGTCGTTATTGTCATGGTACTAGAATGTTTATTAAATATCCATGCAATGAATGCCGAGGAAAAGGACAGACGGTATAGTCAATAAATATTTTTTTCTTCTTTTTCACAGTTACGAATTAACAGTTCATATTTACGCTTATGCATCTTTATATTATTACTATTTAACCCTTTTGCTACTATGGGTGACTATAGTCACCAGCCACAATATGCCACCTATACACGATGGGTGATTATAGTCACCGGCCACAAGATGCCACATATACACGACGGGTGACTATAGTCACCAGCCACAAAAATGAAGTCGAAAGTTAAAACAAGTTACACAGACAAGTACAGTTAAGGCAGATACGTTCACGGAAAAATTATAAACACATTGTTATGAACACAAATCATTTTGCTTCTAAAAGCACTGTCGCAACGACGTTTCTAAGACAATAGATTTGGCCGCGAATGCTGAAGACTGCGTGCGCTTAATGTTCCCGCTTTTGGCGCGGCGTGCCGTTCCACACGAGGGACTCTGCGGCGAGGCCCGCCGTAGCGAAAGGGTTAAGTGGAGCGGATGTTACAGAAATTATAAGAATCTTTATTTTTCCTGTATTAGGTACAACGAAAAAAGGTGACTGTCCCAGTTCCAGCTGGGGTTGAAGATGGTCAAACCATCCGTATGACTGTGGGTAATAAAGAAATATTTGTTACATTCCGTGTGGAAAAATCAAGATACTTCCGCAGAGACGGGCCAGACATACATACAGACGCGGAAGTCTCATTAGCGCAAGCAGTACTTGGCGGCGCAATAAGAATAGAAGGAATTTATGAAGATCACACTATACAAGTACAATCGGGTACTTCGTCTCATACGAAAATTCGCCTTAATAATAAGGGATTGAAAAAAGTGAATGGTTTAGGATACGGTGATCACTATGTACATATTAAAATATCAGTACCCACAAAATTGAATGATAAACAGCTAGCATTACTTCAAGCATACGCGGAACTCGAGGAGAATACACCGGGCAGTATATATGGTGTAACGTACAAAACAGATGGTAAGGATAATAAGTACAGTAAAACTTGATATTGCGGAGATGATATAGGAAGTTGTAATGTAAGCTACAAAAAGACTGAAACATTGTATTAATTACGCATTTCTTTTATAACAACCTCGTTTTTGAATTTGTAAGTGTTTTAAATAGAGCTATTTAAATAGTGTTGGTTTTCTATAAGATCACACCTGTGTGTCGCTTGAGTTTCCCCACGTGTACCTGGCCTTGCTAATTAAATAAATTATATAAAAATATACATATGCGTTTCAATGGCGTTCTTTAGAAATAAAGGCTCTTATATAAAGAGAAACGGGACAAATATTACGTTGGGTTAAGTATTTTGTGTTTACAATATTACATCGAAACATTTTTATCTCCATGCCGTATATTTTTTCTAGGCACGGCAGGTCCAACGATAAAAACTCAAGCGAGACAAGACACAGAAAACGAACCAGTTAATAATATTAATGGTTTACTGAAAAAGATCAAAAAAGCTATATTTGGATAAATTCATAGTAGGTGAGTGACATTCTGTCATAGAGGCTGCTTATTTAATTTTAGTATGATGTTAACAAATTGTTAAAATTTAATACATAATCCTTTTGCAATGATTAAGGAATTCACAACGAGTAAATATTCCGATATCTACTGTTTCTTTAATACAAATAATTATCTTTGCTTGCAGGAACAAAGCAAAGTTATTCAGGTCCACTGAATTTAATTGAGGCGATACGAATAGCATTAGGAAATGAAAATATTTCTAATAAAGAAAGCGATCCTCCTGGCTTTGATGGACCGGGAGATATACCGCAGAATAATCGTACAATAAAAAATGGATCTGCTACCGACACCAAAAATGTTGATTCAAGTAGTGAAATTAACGACGACGTGGAAAGGCGAGAGATGTCGTAAAAATGAAATTTACATTCGTATTTTGATTGTAGCATAATCTTTTGGTGGCATTGTCAACGAATCAGAAATATTTCAACCGTTAAGAATCAAGTGACTCTCGACCGAAATAAAGCTGAATGAAAACCTAGAAAAGGGGAAAACCTAAGGGGATCTGATGTAACGGCGATATAGAAATGTTAAAATTCAAAAAAAGCGACTGCAAATTTGTCATTTGTAGTTGTATATTAATACTAAGCTGCTCGTTCCTTTCTCCGAGAATTTGCTTGTTAGAATTCTTATGAGTATACAAGCGTGATGTATAAGAAGGAAGATGTGGCGTTGGCAGTTACCAACAACAAAACAGCTTTAATAATATCTATGTTGTATAATAAATGATACAGGCCGTTATCATGCCACTGTCCATGTTTTGCCATCAGATCCTCTCATATCCAGTTCGTAATCCTACCATAGTCATTTACTTTACCCGTCTGGCTGAATTTTATAAATAACTAGAACGGGTAAACAACGCGTAGGTTCCCAAGTATTGACTGGTTAATACGTAATAAAATCAATTCATTTTGTTTCGTAACAAAATGAATAACATTTCACAATTAAAAAAGAAGTTGTGACGTGGTGCTCTATCATACGGTAATTCTTTCGATACACAGGAAGTAGATCATAGTAAAACTTAACGCTACACTGTTCACAGCTCTTGAGTATCATATTAATAAAGTCATCTCATTACTTGTTATCTTCGTGCAGATTTTCTTTCAGTTTATGTAGCTGTCCCTTTTGCAAATTGTAAAAATATTAAACTTCGCGAATGATTTCTATTTTGCAAAACTTTTTACTTTCTCAGAAAAAGAATAGATTTCTATTCTTGCCTGTGCTTTCACCCTGCTTTATTGCTCCCTTATTCTGGTTATGTCCCTTTCGACTAAATATTTACCCTCAAAATAACAGTAAATTTTTTTGAAAAGCGAGTCTTCATCGCCGACTCGTCGACGTAGCGCTATACTACAAGTTTCTTTTGGCATTTTTGCATGCTGCAAAACTATTGTATAGTTTATGTACATATTTTCTGTTTATTCATTAATTATGAATCGATAACTGATATTATGAATTCTGACTTGTCTATTATTTTATGACGAAACTTTGAACCACATTGAAAAAAACATTCTCTTTATTTTATTATTCGGAGAACTTTTTAACGCAAACAGCATTAGCGAATAAATGACAATAGCGATTATTTTATATTGATCAGTGCTTCTGAAATTATGCACAACAGGCATTTTATGATTCTAGAAACAAAAAGGTTTATTAATAAAAACTAAGAATTTTAATTGCCACCTTGATATTTCACCTTCAGAATTACAGTACTCAATATGACGAACACATTAATCTAAAAGTATTAAAATCTTTTATTACTCATTCAGAAAACATTAACAAAATGCACACTTACGTTTAAACGATAATAAATAGTCTCAAATAATTAATTGTTATATTAAAAATGTAACAAATCACAGTTTACTTGCAATCTTACGTTTTACTATCTTATCTTAATTCATCATCATCGTACATGTTGAGTGTGATAAAAAATACGTAATTCAGTATTTATATTTAGTCAAGTAAATTATAGTGAAACGCTTAACAAATATATTTTCAGTGAATGTGAGTTTCTAGAACCTCGTTGGATAGGATTTTATAAACAGTGATAAGACTAGAACTTTAACAACTGTATAAATGATATGTAAAGTAATTGTAATTGTTTTATATCTTCGGCAGCGGAATAACTCGAAATCGTTATTTCCGTAAAGACATAACACTACGTTGCATGTTATTAACTATGTAATAAACATATATGGGTGAAAGTATGTGTCTCATTTATGTTTTTGCATCGTACGAATTACTATAAAAATGATCTGCGCACGAACAATAATTTAATATCTGTTTTTTCACATTACCATATTAAGTTACATGTTCAATATCTTTAAAGTTTCTTCTTCAAAGACATTTGTTGGCCATTAAATCTGCTATATAACTATTAAATATTAATAAAAGTATTTAATGGCTCAGTTAAAAGTGATACATGATCATCATTAAACTAATTATACACATTTTATAAACAGGATTGTAATTCTTCATGATTAAAAAATATTCCATAATCTTTTTCTTTATCATAAGTTTTTATCAATTGAGTACTAATTCTTATTGATAAGAATTCGTACGTTCATTATTGAACTACCCACATTGTAAATTTAATGTTCGTCATTTATCATCGTTCGATATATGATGCTATGTTTTTATACACAATTCAAAGTATCTACCATTTTAAAGTTCATGTTTATTAAAAATGGCTTCATTCGCCGATCTCCGGTCATCAGCAACAGACCGTGTCTTCTTATGCAACTGTTAAAGCGGCGTGAACACTCGACGCATACAAATACAGTCAAATAAAAAAGAAATTGTTTAACACGTTCCATGCCACAGAAATTTTATGTATGTTATACATTTTTCTTTAAACCTCTATAGTGATGTACGTGGAGGTCAGTAAATGAACTGTGAATGCGATACCCTCTCCACGTCGTCAAGGTGTCTATCTATGCTAGTCTTATTGTTAACCTTGTTGTACAGTCAGGGAAATTAAATGTGATACCATACAGCGCTACCTAATCGGAAGGTTTCTCCCACTCATTATAACTTGAGTTACGTGTACAATACGTTTCATGATTCACAACGAAATGGTATATATCAGTGGCGGCGAACCTTTTTAAGTGCGCGTGCCAAAAATTCCCAAATATTATTTATCGACTGTCTCATATGCTTAGTAGTTCTTTTTTATTCATTTATTTAAATAACTACAGTCAACTCTTATCCATGAATTATCTAACAGAAAAAAATGATTCTGTAAATCGTTCACAATGGTTGCCTAACTGTTGAAGCCGAAAAAGGATTTTGAATTTTTTTTAAATACATAGCTGCAATATTCATAGAAGTTGTACGTAAAGCAAAATTTTGTCCTTTATTTAACAAAAGCAATAATATATGGACCTATTTCTGAGGGGGTGTGACATGAGCACCCTCACATGGTCATTTCTCCTAGGACTTACAGTTTTAGGTGGGCTCCGAACCACCGAGGCTATAATATATATTAGGTCAGTCCATCAGTTCGTTCGTATTTTATAATATGCGATATAACATTTAAATATTATAAAACAACCACAAATTTATGGACTGACCCGAAATATCATATAGGAAAATTTTTTAATTTCTCAGGTGGGACAGGCATTGATTGCGAGACTAATTATAAGACTTTACGTTCTTGTCCCTCATATCCCCATATGTAGTATATGCATGATAAATGTACGTATTATGTATAACTGAAAAAATTATAACTGAGAGAAATCTTTTGTCAATTTGCTATTGCAGAGTTTTTTAAACGGTCAGAATTCCTGACTGTCATCCACTGAAAAAGTTACATTTATTATCACATCAAAGTACAGTAAGAAAAATTGGATGTGAAGATGTAACATACTAACAATAAAATGAGTCGAAAATGTAAAGACACAGTAGCTCTTATGCTGGACGACAGAATAACCTACAGAACATGTAACCTGACCTCCTGACGGGTTAGTGCCTAGGGTGTCACATTCCTTCTTGTCAAGTGTATATACATACATACAGTGAGCTCAGCTTGTTTTTACCAGAACCAAGTAGTACGAGTCAGCTTAAATGAGCCGTTTATTTTGAAAGTGGCATAAGTCACTTTGTATTTAACACGTTGAATGCCATGGGGGTCACCGGTGACCGGCGGCATTAAATTCAATGTAATTTCCTATGACTTTTAAAGTGTAATATTTACGAATTTTCTAATGCATTCAATATCTAAAAGTTAGCATTAAAAAGGTGAAGTCCTGCTGATTACATAACTACTTGCGTCTTTAAGGTATCTGCTTTGTAAATTGTGATTTTAATAGAAAAAGTTTCACTTCTGTAAAAATGATGAAACTAGCGAAATATCGGTGGCGTTCGACGTGGTAAATCGAGATATTTAAGAATTTACGTTTTAACATCCTTAAAAACATTGAGGCCAATTTCCAAGATGATTTACTTGTGCTTTTACTTCAAGATACTTATATTTTTCTCATCAGAAATAATTTCGTGTAGTCATTGAAAAATCATCATTTTTTATTACGGTAAAGTGACTTATGCCACTTTCGAAATGAACGGCTCAAGTATGTTTAGCGATAAGTTTTCGATCTGCTGTTTTATTTTCAAAAATTTAGTCGCCTCACACTTTCGAATCGACTTAATTATTATTTTAAATTAGAAATTTTGTTCTTCATTTAATTTCAATGGTCGTTGTATTAAGTACCGATATGCATTAATGTCATTAACATACACATTTAACTTTTTACTTGCGTTCTTTTCATTTATCACATTACGTAGTTTACTTTTCATAAAGCTTCGAAGATTCTTAGTATTCGTTCGTTTTAAAAAGATTTTTCTTAAATTTTGTGGCTGGTTTTACTAATAAAATAAAATTCTTAAATGTATATTGTATCAAGATGAAATATCTACTTTTATTTTTTAATTTAAATGTACTGCAACAATTTAGTAACACTCTTCCGTTTCAAAAATTCTTTCACTATATGTAATAATATATTTAATATCATAACTGATTATTTTAACAATAATATTTGGTATAATGTAATTATCGTGTTAAATAATTGAATGGGCTATATTTGTTTGTAGCATGTGCACTGCAATCATCTGTAGTTTTTACAATTCACGTCAAAAACAATTTAGTACAGTACGGTATCCCTCCTTCAATGATTTGGTACATTCTATTTACATATTTAATATAATTCAAAGTAATTGTTACTCCGTGGTTACACACATTGTCTCCGTTATGCGGTAATTCGTCAAAAAGAACATTTAAATACTCGCAACTTAAGATGACGTTGCATAGCACAACATTGTTTAAACCGAAATTCCATGATTGTATTATTTATTTCTCCTTCAACGATGTTACAGATGACATTAATGACATTCTTTCACAAAACAGTAGACTTAAAGAAATGTTATAAAAGTTTAAAGCCAAAGAAATAAGAAAAGTTTCAGACCTGCTCTAATTAAGTTTAACAGTATGACTATGTGGCACAGAACGTGTGAATATATTTTTAAACTTTTTACAGTTCAAGTTGTCCTATTTTTGTTTTCACAATAATCGCAAAAGGTTTTGCACATTTCACACAAAAAAAAATACACCATTCACCTTCCGTGATGCCTAAAAATGTTCGCTGCCAACAGTGCCACAGCACTAATAGTTGCATGTTGTCCATGTTGCTATTGCAGCACCTGATAGCCTGTTAAGCTTCTATTAGTAAGCCGTATTTGAGACCGATATTAGTCAGGCTTTGGCTGGCTGATACTCTTAACACAGCGACAGTAACGGCGGCAATAGTGACAGCACCTTCCAGATAAAGACCATACAATATCCGCACGTGACTATGAGTCGTAGAAAGGCCGCCGGCAACCGTGAAATCCAAAGGGAAGAGTACACTTGCTGCGATCGGTCTAGATCTGGCCACACCGAAGCAAATAATTCCCAGTAGATAATAGGCAACTAGAAATTAAAATTTCTTTCGTTATATCTCCTTTTAAGTAAATGTGCATGGAATGTGTGAAGGAATTGTTTTTGTTATTATGCTCTCTATTGTATCCGAATGGGAATAGAAGAAATGCGTTTTACGATATACACCTATCCCCCGATTTACACGGGAGTACGCAGGTCGTTAAAAAACCTGTGTAAATCGAAATCGTGAATTTTGATACGTAAAATTGCGTAAATCGAAAACAAACTGAAACGTGTATAATTCAGTCATCTATCTCAACGTTTAAATAGAAATGACTAAAAGCAAATTTTTTTAAAAATCCCGCATTTTAAAAACCGTGTAAAAGCGAAATCGTGTGATTAAAGTACCGTGTAAATCGGGGGATAGGTGTATAAATTTTACAACGACAATTCTTCTAAACTTATTACGTATATGATTAAAAGTAGATATATCTGCACGATATTCATATTGCAGGTTTTTCGGTCCAAATTCAACCTTTCGAAAATTCACCCTCTTACAAATTATGTATTTCTATGTAAATAGTTCATTTAAAAAACATCAAATGTAAATTAATTGATAAGAAATTACAGAAATGTTATCGTAATTTTATTATAAAGAGATATATTAGATAATTGTTTGAATCTAATTGTGTTATTGTGAATTACGTACGTAGTTGTATGTACAGGGTTTATGAAAATTATTTGTCACTACCTACCAGGCGTTGGTCTACACTTTTGGATCAGAGGGCATTTGTGAAAAAACAGCAGCAAAATCCAGAAAAGTGTTACAAATTAGGGTCAAATTTCTTGATTGGCTCATTGCATGGGAATCATGGGTCAGAAATGGTTCAATAATATACAGATGTCCTACAACGAATTGAACTCTTAAATAAGTGTCTAATATACCTCTTTGTAGTAAAATCGTAAGACTATTTTTCTAATTTCTTATCAATTATTTTACATTTGATGTTTTTGGAAAATAAATATTTATGTAGAAATGCTTAATTTGCAAAAGGCTGAAGTTCACTTGCAAAAGGGTAAATTTAGAGTACAAAACCTGTATTTCTGTCGCAAGCACTTTTCATATTTTACATAAAAACAAAAGTATGATAAATGTTTGAGATAGAGATAGTATTAATATCCGCGCAAAGACATCTTTTTTAAGGTAATTACACGTGAAAGGTTTAGGTAATTTGTCTTTGTTATTACACTTCGTACAATATCCAGTGAAGAAAGTTCATGTTCGTTATTCGCATTATGTTTAATTCATGTTACAGCAGAATTAATTGTATGTATAACCGTAAATTAAATTTTTAAACCCAGTTTTTCACGAACATAAAGATCTACAATACTATATTAACTTAAAAGAATTATATAATTTTATAGTTAATGAAATACAATACATTGTTAAGCCTTACATTAACTTATTAACTTATAATATTTTGGGAGAATGCATGCGCCACAGTCAGTGCACTCCAATATCAAAAAATAACTTTCTTCCCATTTAATAACTTGAAATGGAACAATTTTAAGGAAACTCCTGCTTTTTGTCGCATCATTTCTCACATTACATGAATTATCTCGTGGTTTTGGATTACAACGAAGAAAAAAAGAAAAAATAATAATTGTAATACACTGAGTTTCAATGAATCGGATAACTGACTCATGTTTTATCTCATTAACATATTGAAAGCCATCGGTATTTCGCTGGTTTCTTAATTTCTACTGAAGTGAAACTTTTTCTATCAAAATCACATCTTTACAAAGCAGAAACGTTCATTGATTTCAATAGCGCCGGTCACCGGTGACCCCCATGGCATTCAACGTGTTGAGATCATTTTCGTAGGTACTTTGGAGGTAAAAGCTCAGACTCGCAGTCGATGGATCGAAGTTCAAAAAATCCCTCTCATCTTTGGAAAATTTGTCCTATCTGATACGTGTATTATAGCCTCGGTGATTCTAAACCCACCTAAACCAGTAGGTTTTGAACAAAATGACCATAGCAGTTAAACCCGAAGAAAATACAAAACAAAAAGGAGAACACATTTCATAATCTACACCAGTGGTCGTCAAACTACGACCCGCGGACCAGTTCCGGCCCCACACCGACTTTAAACTAATAGTATAGGAATTTTGAAGTTCAGTCCTTTAAAAAAAATTCAAATAAGAGGATGTTCTTTTTTTTTCTTGCATTTCCAAAGTTTTCTATAAAAATTACAATATTTAAGGAATTATATTGGCCCGCCAAAATGTCGTCTTTCTCTTTCTGGCACTCTCCTAAAAAAAGTTTGCTTGTCGCTGATCTATTGGGCTGGCAAGAAAGTAATTTCGGTTTTCGTCGATAGCTAACGTTACGTTTTTTTTGAAGGACTTCTGACAATATTATCATTTTTTGCTTTTGAAAATTGAATGTTGTCACTTTTGGCAGGATTTAGAAACAAATTGTGCTTCATTTTGTTTGCAACTGTTAGTTTAGCGTGAATTTTAATATGGAGTGCAAAAATGAACATTTTCGACATATTTTGCTTTGTCATTAGCTTTTATACAAACCACATCGAAAGCTGAATTGTATCAAAAATAAGTTATGCTGTCAATTTGGTGGGATTACAAAGGTTTTGTGTATATCGAGCTGCTCCCGAGGAACCAAAAGATTAATACAAATCTTTAGCCTAAAATCGCACCTGGTTCAGTTTTTTGCTGATAAAGACCAGAATTTCTATGAGAGCGGAATCATAAATTGGTCTAAAAGATGGCAAAAGGTCATCGAACAAAATGGAAAATGTATAATTGAGTAAAGTTCATTCTTTGTTAAAAAAAATTGAGTTTAATTTCATATATTACAAAACCGAAATTACTTTCTTGCCAACCCAATATTACATCACGAATGAGATTCTTTACTGTAAAGTAAGGAGTTAATACTGAAAATACATCGAATGGAACTGAGAATTACCTGAACAAACAAAAGGTAGTATTTTAACCCATTTAGGTACCGGTGTCGAATAACTCGTCTCCATCTGACCATCTTGGGCGCATCTCCTGGCTATCGCGTGTCTCTGCAGTCGTACAGCTAACAAAATACCAAGATTCATGACCAAAAGGAAATGCGCCGGTATGCCGATAGCAGCAAAAATCACGGCCACAGTACGACCGGCCGTAGTACGAGGAACTGGAGCACCAAAGCCTGCAGAGATTTTTAAGTGCAAGGGATGAATGGAATCGAATGAGTACGTGAGATCTAGATCCTTCTATTTGCGGAAGTATGACACTTTTAAACCCTGTTGGCTTATGTTTTTCACTTTGACAGATTTACGGAAAATGTTCAAGTACACAGAATTTATTGATACAACAATATTCGAATCAACGAAAGTTCTGAAAATCCTTCGTATCTTTCATTGTTTCTGATTTTCTTATAATATTACTCTTAGCGTTAAAGAACTTCGAAGCAACAAAGAGATATGCGTTTAAAGAATGTACCGTGCAAGCTATCCGTCAAACGTTCCAGCAGACGGTAAAAGTGTCTTCGAAGAGACATTTTGAAGAATTAGATAAGCATTATAAGGCTGTTGAGTGAGTAGCTACTAAAGAGGAAGAGCGAAATGGTACTGCATTAGGAATAGAATCACACGTGTACGAAGCAGAAGCTTATCCCGAAACGAATAATTGAAATATACGTGCTAATAGAATTTTAAAGAGAAACACTGAGGAGAACGAAATTAATCCAAATTTACCCAAAGTGGTGAGAAGAGAAATTGCAAAGAGAACGCAACCAGGAAAAGTCCAAAGCTGACCCTCGTTTCCGCTTTCGCCATATCCAGAGCTAACCGCCATCAGCACAAGTCCCTCGTGCTTGGCCACGTATTGCTGTACCTTTGCACTCCACAATGGCTCCACATCTTCATCTTTCGCTGCGCGCAATTGTCGCAATTCTGTCGCCAGGCGAACTGCTAAATCATTCTGCATGTTTTTCAGGTGTACTACCTGCTCGCGCTCATGAGGACCCTCGGTTGCACAAAAAGCTGCCGCACCAACCATGGCCCATATAGTGAGTAACCATAGGAGTCCTGTGAAGCGAATGTTTATTTTTGTACCCTGGTTCCACCTTCTTTTAACACTATTCCTACCACGACCGGTCAAATGACCGTTTTTAAAATTTCGATTAGAATTTCCTATATACAACGTAATTGAATCGCCTTTAAACTTCACGACTTTTCCTCAAATATACGTATAATGCATTCACATTATAATACATTTTTCAATATTCACTTCTTTTTTTACTGTTCATTTTCTGGGAAAAAATTATCATTTGACAAATTCACCGGTTGCGGTAGGAAAAGGTATACGTGAAGTGTCGGTAGGAATAGTGTTAAGAACTTCGGTGTAGGAGGTGTTACTAAAAAGTACTGTGAGTGTTGAAGGATATGGGTGGGCGCAGGAGCTTTGTCAAGTTCATTTTTACACTCTCATTAGGCTTATTTTTTAAATACTTCGATGTACGAGATGTTGCTAAAAAAATACTGTCACTGATAAATCATATATCTATTGACTAACACTATTCCTACCGACACTTCACGTATAACTTTTCCTACCGCAACCGGTGAATTTGTCAAATGATAATTTTTTCCCAGAAAATGAACAGTAAAAGGAGAAGTGAATATTGAAAAATGTATTATAATGTGAATGTATTATACGTATATTTGAGGAAAAGTCGTGAAGTTTAAAGGCGATTCAATTACGTTGTATATAGGAAATTCTAAAGGAAATTTTAAAAACGGTCATTTGACTGGTCGTGGTAGGAATAATGCTAATCGTAGGAGTCCTGTGAAATCGAAGTTTATTTTTATACTCTGATGCAACGCTTTTTTAAGCACTTCAATGCAGGAAGGTATTGCTAAGAAAATACTGTTCAGTGGTAAAGGATATGGCTGACCACAGGGACTTTGTCAAGTACATTTTTATACTCTAGTTAGACCTGTTTTTAAATATTTCGATACAGGAAGAGACTGCTAAGAAAATACTGTCAGTGGTGAATGATATGAGTGACCATAGGAGCTCTGTTGAGTTGAAGTTTATTTTTATATTCTGATTCGACCTTTTTTTAAGTACTTCGATGCAGGAGGTGTCGCTAAAAAAATACTGTCAGTGATGAAGCATATATGTATTGACTAATCGTAGGGATCTCGTGGAGTCGAAGTTTATTTTTATACACTGATGCAATGTTTTTTTTAAGTACTTCGATGCAGGAGGCATTGCTAAAAAATACTGTCAGTGGTAAAAGATATATCGGGTAACCGTAGGTGCTCTGTGAAGTCCCAGTTTATTTTTATATTGTTATTTGACCTTTTTTTGAAATATTTCGATGCAGGAGGTATTATTAAAAATCACTGTCAGTGGTTAAAGATATCTATTCGTGCTTGGTTCCTTTTTTTAATTACTTGCAAAGGCAATGTCCAGATTGTTAAATATGTCTTTTACTTTTCCACACGAGCATTTTTACAAGCAAAATTAAGTTACTCTTGTAGAATATATTTCTCTGTAAAAATGTCACGTAATACTGATAAAAGCTTAACTTTCTACGTTTGTTTATAAAATAACACGACTAATTGTAAGTGAGAACAGAAAATGTTGGTAAAAGGAGAATGTTATAATAATTCTTACTGTTACGTGAATTCACTCTTCCTGTACGTGCAACGTTGCATCAGAAGGGTGTAATAGCGCTTTCTTCAATCGAATGGAATTCTATGCTATATTTGTAATAATTTTTTTGATTTCCTATGTATTGACAATAATTAGCATAATAAATTGCAACGAAGTAATGTGGATGAATCAAAATGGAGTTAAGGACCAGCTTTTTCGATAATACCGTTTAATCGAATTAATCATTTAAAAAAATGAATTACAGTTTTCCAAATACAAGGCTCGGTTAATTCAGTAATATTATAAATAATACATAAATTAAAAAGCTAAAGATCATTATTTCAAGTCTGTACATCGTTCACCTTGACACGTTGAGCGCCACTGATATTTTGCTAGATTCATGATTTTTACAGAAGTGAAACTTTTTCTATTAAAATCACATCTTTACGAAACAAATTCCTTAAAGACACAAGTAGTTATATAGTCAGCAGGAGTTCACGCTTTTAATGCCAATATTTAAATTTTGAATGGATTAGAAAATTCGTAAATATTCCAATTTAAAAGTCATACGAAATTTCATTGAATTTAATGGCGCCGGTCACCGGTGACCCCCATAGTATTCAACGTGTAAAAAAGAACATATGAACATAGAGAAATAAGCGGTGCAACATCGCTGAACTCATTCCCCTAGTTTCTTACCTTTGACTCCAAAAGGCGAAATAACTTGTTAACTATTAATTACAATATTGATCAAAGTTCTGTTATTATCCGACCATGTCAAAAAAGTTCTTTAATCGCAATAAGTAATAATTTTATAACAATATTCGAGCAAATAAAGGAAGTAAAACAAGACACCGAAGGCCATATAGTCCATTCTATGGCCATACAAAGGCCATGACTTGTTGCATACGAAATGAAACAGATGTTGCCAAAAATGTGCTTCTCGGCCTATTGTTAATTAGCAGGCGCGAGATAAGAAGATAGATGGAAAGGTATCAGTTTATATTTACCAAATTGCGAGAGGGACAGTCTTCCGAGAAATCTGAAATGCCTCCAAAATCTGGAGGACTTCTTCTTTGGGTCCATAGAGTTCGCATTTTCCTCCTCGACTATGTCTCTGATGGATGGCAAAACCCTCAATCGCAGTGGTATTCCAGCTATCGTTTGAATTCCCAGGGACCTAGTTGATTTCTGGACTTCTAATTCCGCTTTATACCGTGGGGAAATCTCTTCGGAGACTGTTGTAGGTGTATCTGGAGATAAAGAATCATATACGGGGATTTATTGACGCAACTAAATGTCTGATGAAATTTTTAGGAGGGTAATTGAGTTTGAAAAATAGTAACAGTGTGTAGGATACCGAAATGTCAATAAAATCAAAATGTTCGGTAGGAAGATGCATTTATCAATCTATTACAAAATTTTACGTTATTCGATAAGGAGACATTATTAAGGGTAAATCAGTAGTCGTTAACACCAGAACTGCCAAACCAGTCAAAATGACTGGTACACAATTTTTTCCAAAAATTCCCCAAGCTTATAGAAGAGTCTTAGAATAAATATTCAATGTTCATCTTAAAAAACATAAATCACCGAATCGATTATCTTTTCCGCCTCTTGATTCCTCCATTTCAAAGTACTTATTTAATATTTTGAAATATGATAGATTTAACGCCGGTAGTTCTAGTGTTAATTAGTTCTACATGCAAGGACGAAGTCTTTTAACATTAACGTTATAATGATAGAATAGAAATATCAGTAATTTTTCAATATTTCGAATGGTTTTACCGCCTTGGGGAAGATATTTGGTTTTGAAAATAAGATTGAACGAAGTGTAATTGTTGTTGGGCGCACATGTAAATCAATCTTTTTATTCATTTTTCGTGTTAATGAACTGCTATTATATAATTTCGTTTATACGTGTCAATGTAGATTATGCTGGCTTATCAATATTTACAAGCTATTAAATTTAAATATTTAAGTGAGTCTACTCAAATCAAATTTTCGTACAGTTTGTTTACAATCTATCCAATGTCGTTATCTACTTGATCGTGCTATCTTTATTAGCGTCTAACTTCTGATGGAAATCTTCCATTTCTCTATATTACATATAATATTCTCGTATGAGGGAAATTTTTCAGCAACACATTTGTCCTGCAAAAATAAGAACTAAACATAGTTGGACGCGCAAGTACCTTTCATCAAAATCTTATTACTTTTTCGTTATTTAGAAACTTCACCGCTTTTCTGTACACTGGACAAATATAATAATATTACTAGCTCCACAAAATTGTGTTTATAAAGTTAATATACATCGATTTTGGAACTTCTGAACAAGATAGAATTATTGTAAGACACGTTAATCAAGTTTAACAATTTCATTTATTATCGAACATAAAAAAATATAGTTTATTGTTTAAAATAGTTCAAGTGGTCTGTGTAACATAAAAGAAAGGTGGAACACAACAGTTTAATGCCTATAGTTCATAAATTCCTTTTAATAATTTAGGTAATCCGTGAAATTCCTTTTCCTTTATCACAATCAGAGCAGCTGTTTAGATTCGCTGCAAAATACCATTGTTATTAATATATATAAAATGTCCTGCATGTTAACTGATTAAGAAAAACGGGAATATTATTTCAATATACTGTGCATTCAAAATCCTTCATATTTATACTTATTCAAAAAAAGAGTTGATTTTAATTTGAATGTAATTTCTCCTTCAATGCAAAAAAGGGAATTCTGTCGTACATATTAATTTAACAATGCGAAAAATCATTTTTTTCCTGCTTAAAGAATATTGTGGTGGGAAACGAACAACGTTGGCACAGGAATAAATGAAATACAGATTTTAAGGGAATTTCAAGTTACTTCATTTTAGCAAAATGTACGATGAAAGGAATAGAAAGAACAATATGCAATTACAAAGTTCAAAGTCACGTGGAATTCTTTGTAAAACTCTGTACAACTGTTGGAACTATAAGAGACCTTCAAGAAAAGAAGAATGCGAAGCGTTTAATTAAGAACTACAGTTTAAGTATCATCAATCTGCACATTTTGCTGGTGCGTGTATTTTTCATTCAGCTTATAACTTCTCTGGAAAATACATTGACGCAGATATTGATTACTTTGAATGTACTCTTACGTTCTGAATATTATATCATTTTACGTATGTCCGGCTTTATTCTTTCCGTAAAGAAAATGTCCGCTTCGGTTTGAAACGCTAGAACTACATTTCTGAAAGGCATAACAGTGAACGCAACATTATCTGAATGTGACAATATTTTGTAATATTAATAATCGATTAACTAATTGTAAGGCAGTCAAAATGACTGTTTTCTAAGTTTTGTAAAATGTTATTGACATTTTTGTCAATTCAATTCTCTTAAGTTTCTAAATTTATCTTGTAAAATTTAAATGATTAAATTCCTCGACTTTTATCGCCACTTCTCTTCCAAAATATTTATTTGGTATACCTAACTATATTAACTTAATCGCGGATAATTCTATTCGTAATCTATTTAAAATTAATTTAATTCATTTATGGGGCAGACCTCTTGAAACAGAAATGAAGATACAATGTTGGGGTACATAAAAATGTTAGGATACTTATAAACGAAAGATTTTACCGCAAATGGGTGCTAAGATTGTTCATATAATGCCAAAACTTCAACATAAAAGGGAAAACGGCAGAAGAAATAAAACAGAAGAGAAGGAATAAAAGGAAGTATAGAATTCGGTGTAACGCGATTATCAGCGAAGGGGAGGATCGGCCGAAGAAATTGATGTTAATACGGACCGATCTGATTAGGTTGATCATCTCATAAATATAATTACAGTATCCACACAAAGTATAAAGTCGAATATATTAAATAAGTACATGACGAATCCTTTATCAAATTGTCAGATTTTTAATAATCAATGATAACTTTATGACAATTTTTTATCACTCAAAATTACAATTAATAAATTTTTGTCAATTTCAGAAGCTGCACTTTCTTCGAAGAGGATGTTTAGTTCACTTTTCCGAAATAAAATATAATTACATAAAGTCTGAAGATAAAATAAAAAAAAAAGAAAATAGAAGGTGTAACAAAATACGATAGATCTTTGTTAGCACGTACGATTGTACGAAACAATGAACTCACTGAACGGTGGACCAGAAGCTATCAGCAGGAGATGAATCAATACGATAAAAATAAATTCTTGTGCAGAAATGAAATACAGCCATTAACGGAAGACCTATATTTCTCGAAATTTATATACTATACATTTCCCGTCACTAATAACCAATTAGCGCTGTCTGAAACGTTAATGATGACAGTAAAATAATGAAATTGAGTACAGGAACGTATAGGAAAATGGGACTTACAGTATTGAAATTGTGAAAGGAACAGCAGCACAGGAGTAATTTAAAAGCATCGACGTACAGGAAGAACAAAGAATGTTTTAATTAAGTACAGTAAAATGTGATCAGGATTAAAAATAGCAGAAGTAACTCTTTGCACCCTAAATATGCCTTCCAGCTAACGATTGTGTCTATTTGTTCATTGGATAAAAAATTAAACTTTCTAATGAAACAGTAATGTAGTTTGAACTACTCTACGATACTATTATATTATCTTCACATTCTAGAAAGTTGTTCTTAACTGCAATGGGAAATAATTCCCAAAAACCAATGAGGATTATAGATACAAAAGCTTCATTAAGATTACAACTCTTCGTGGTTCGAAATATATTTCCAATCTATTACTAATAAATGGCATTTAATTTAGTATTATTCTCTACTATTCAACATTTATCTTTCTTCAGTAAAAAATGCTTATCAATTCCAATGTTAAAGTTACTTTAAGAAAAAAAAAGTCTTGATAGACATTACTTCGACTAGATTTCTACACAAGGCTACAAAGAATTACGTATTAACATTAACTCTTTCCGGTCCAAAGTACGCTTTCAATTTTGTTGTTATTTGAATGGAATCAATCCGAGGAAATTCTGTATCGTAAGTTCTTCATTGCTATCACATGATGCTGATAAATATTGTTCCTGAGGGATACTTAGATGAAAATGTTGAATAATTTCGCGACTTTGGAAGTCTATCTAAATTAATTACACGGAATATTAATTACAACGGAAAGCTACACCAAGTTACCCTGGATATAGGACTGCAAAGGATCAAAACACACGAAACCTCCCAAACGCTGACCTATCTTAACACTAGATTTACGGGAATGAAATCTGTTGCATTGCAATATATTAAATAAGGATTTTGAAAAAAGAGGGATCAAGCGGCAAAGATTGTAATTCGTTAAGTCATTATTGTATTATAAAATACACGTGAAATATCTACCGTACAGCTTCTCTGTAAATTTGAGAAATATTTATAAAACAAGTAGAAACCCGTCAATTTGACGGCCTCCGTAAATCTAGTGTTAACACTAAAATTACCGGCGTTATATCTACTAAAATTTCGATATACGGAATAAGTACTTTAAAAAAAGGGAAATCAAGAGGCGAAAATGATGATTAATTAACTAACTTAGGTTTTATAAGATAGAAGTGGAATATTTACTTCATGGCTCCCCTATGAATTTAGGGAATTTTTAGGAAAAATTGAGAGCTGGTCATTTCGACCGGCTTGGTAGGTTTAGTGTTAACAAACCCCGTAGCACAGTAATGAAATGTGTACTAAAAAAAGAACAAAACTGAAGAAAGGACAAATAATCGTACCGATCGCGCATACGACGTCATCATCATCCTCCTCCTCATCGTTTTGCCGTCGTTCCGTCATCCTTAATCGAAACTCCGTGATACGGTGGCAATTCTGCTCCCTCGCTTTGGGGTGCACCAAATTCCTGCAAGCACGACGTCGTTTCCTGTAGATGCCGGACGTTCTGCGCGCCTTCGGCACGACATGTCGCTTACGGGTGCACGACACGGTCGACGTCGGAACACGTGTCGGCGTCGCGACGTTCGATACGTCACTGAGAGGCGTCGCAGCACCCTCGAGCGCCGGCGGCGCTGGAAAAAGGGGCACGTTCATCCTCCAAGGTCAGGATGACCGTTAATGTAAATCGCAGGACCGTGACTGCATCAGGTGGAGATCTTCTCGATGCAACGTTGTTACACGATAAGATAGCTGATGGAATAGAAGATGGGGAGAATTGCAGGTGACTATAATTGTATTGTCTATGCTTCTCGCGATATAACGAAATACTAAGCGGTAAGTGGTACGGAAGTAATTCCAGGCGGATTTTAACACTTTGCGGTCGAATGTCGGCATGCGCGTGACATTCGTACTTCTTAGGTCAAATGTCGACGCTGGAGTGACAAGGAATTATTTCGTTATCTGAAAATAATCAGTGTATTCATTTATGGAGGGTTATAAGTGAGAAAGAAAATTGGAGAAGTTAAAAAAGGTTGGGATAGCAGAAACTTAAATGTTCTCGACCCTAAGGGGTTAAACTACTGAGGGTGTTATGTTTGTATTTCGTGTGAGGTGATTTGGAGTAGGTGCAGTTTGGTTTTTATCAAGTTGAACTTTAAACCCATGTATTTTCCGTTTGTTACATAAAAACCTTAGCATTTGACATCGAACGCATTGCAGAGTTGTTACTATTTAACACTAGAACTACCGGCGTTAAATCTATTATATTTAAATATATTAAATAAGTAGTTTGAAAAAGTAGAATTAAGAGGTGGAACAGATGATCGATTCCGTAGTTTACATTTTATGATATGTACGTAGATTATCTACTCTGTGACTCTCCTATAAACTTGGAGAATTTTTTGCAAAATTGTATACCAGTCATTTTGACTGGTTTGGTAGTTCCAGTGTTAATTCGTATTGACTAGAACGTCAATTTTCCTTGGAAATTTTCACTTTTATTGGAAATGGTACAGAACGTCATCCACTTTCCATTTTCCCCGAAAATAGAGTGATGGCGTACATGTAAATTAAAAATGCTTTGGAATCTTCTTTCATGTAGTACGAGCTAAGAGTACAATTATTAATGAGGCTGCTATAAAATACTTTTCACCGCATTAAAATGCATTGTTTAGGTTTATAGATATTCTTTATTCAATAAACAAGGGCTTTCTGCTGAAATACATTGGGGTATAGTGTAGTAAAAAGACAATAAAAATCACGACATCCCTAAAAAGATATTATAAACAAATCAAATTAGATAAATACCCTTCATTGAGAACTGTATAGCAAGAAACAATAAAACTGAACGTGTATGGAGCATGAGCATATATAATAATGTTTACGGGACAGAAGTTAAACTAGTGTTTTTCTCAAGCAATTTAAAAAAACCACAAGTAATTGCTTTTTTAATGAAAACTTTAATCCATTTTCTTTACCCTTACTCGAAATAACAACTTCGAATTCAAAATTTACTTAAAAACTTATACACGTCTGCAATCTCAAAGTTGTGTGGGCTTTTCACATGAACTACTTTCGTACTGTTTTATGTAAATACGGTAAACCTGCCAATCATTGCGCGACAACTAAAGACTGATATTGAAGTTCAATAAGTTTCTAAATATTTGCCATTAAAATTTCGCTCATATTGTAATAAATGGAACTAGTAAACACTTGTCCCGTTTATGATCTCACAATCAGTTCACTTCACCTCATATTAAATACTACGCGGTATGCGATTCGTGATTATGCTTGGCAGATTTTCAACTACCTTTTTAAACAACCGTAAAACTATTTCGTGTGTTACATAGCTTTTAAAAGCGACTTTTTAACAATCAAATCCTCCGCCGTCACCTTTGAGAAAGTTTCCCTGTGAGATACGTATAGTTTACATTTCGGTGATTCTGAAACCGTCTAATTGTAAGCCAGTAGATCTTATTGTTAGATGAAATGATCAAAGCAGTTAAAGACGGGGAAAAAAACAAAAAAAACTTTATAGCGTTCTTGGTATTATTTTTGCTGATCTTCTTTATCTTGATTGAAACAGCTATGGTATTTTCACGTAGGACTTACAGTTTTAGGTGGGTTTTGAATCTTCAAGCCTATGGTATCTGTGTGTGCTGGTAATTATGATAGTGGTTTATGCCACTTATTCTTCGTTTCGAGAAATTTAGAATTTTGTTTTAGAGTGCACGTTGAACTTTGCGTAATGGACCATCAACTTCGTTTAACGGTTCAGTTGTAATAATTTCTACAAAGTTGATTCACCATATTGTAAGGTACATTGGAACCACACAAGATAAGCGGTACGTTTCAAATTGTTCACTTAGACCACTTTTATAATAATTAGCACGCACGCGGAGAAAAAATCTTACAGATGTAACGGAGATTTGAACTCTATTCCTCTAATTGAGATTCCGTGCCTTCAACTCTACACACACCATAGCCTTCATCTTTAGTGTTTTTTTAATCACTGGTTTTGGTAGGTGGCAAAAAGCAAACTGAAAAGAATTCTGGGTCGTAGTAATTAAATTATTAGTGATTTTAGGCGGATTTTAAACTACCGAAACTGTGATGTACAGAACTCAGTTATAACATTATTTTTAAACCAATTTTGTAGTAATTTAAGCGTTTTATAGTTCTCTTAATATTTTTGTGATGATATTCGGTTTGGTAGCTAAAGCTGATTATAAAGAAAGTATACTGTAGATAACGAACTGAAGATTAACAGGTTTAGATGGATTACTTTACAGTACTAATATAGTAGTAAAGTGAAATTTAACCTTCGGATTTTTTTTCCATAGAAAATGATTTCACATTTCAGTAGAGCTTTTGACAATTCAACGTTCTATTTCACTAGGAGGTTGTAATTAACGCAATCAAATGTGGTAAATTTTGACACTTCGTAACGTTTACAGCGCCGGTCGGATACTTTTTCTTATTACTGAAGCACTGCTGTTTTTTTTAAATATATGAAGCACGTAGTATTTTGTGGGAGTTTTGCAATGTTAATTTTGTCGTTACAGTGAAAATTGTAAAGACAGACAACAGAAATGCTGAACTCACAATGAGGGTAGATAAGAATGCTGTTTTAGTGCCATATAAAGCGTTATGTATATTTAAATTAAACGCAAGATATGGATATCTAAAGGAAAGGTCTTTCTAAAGAAAAATGTTACTTCATAAATTATAACGTTAACTTGAGACTATTATTTTGATAGATACTAGTAATATTGTTGTTTATAAAATAATAATATTATTAAATGAATATTATTAAATAAAAATCTGTTTAAAATATAATACTTTACAAAAATGATTATAAGTTGGAAAAAGTAAATTTGAAGTTTGTTTGTAAAAGTTGAAGTAAATTTGTAAACATTGAGTTGGATACAAATTTTTTTTCAGAACTTTTTCAAAAAGTATATTAAATTCATTATATGCTTGATTTAATTATTTATTTCAACTAATTCAAGTATTTATTCATTCGTAAAATAAAAATTCTTTAACTAATTTACTTTAATTCCTTCAATTCAGTCTTTCAATTTAGTTCTTTAAATTAATTCTTTAAATTTTGAGATACAAACACAATTCATGCTTAATCAGTGGTTGTATATACATGTCTCAAATTTAACGTACCGAATTATTAAGCAAAAATTGAAGCAATCAATTTAGCGCAATATTGTTAATTATAATGAGAATCTAAAGAAAAGAATTAACCATTAATTTAATTTGCTATCTAGGTAATGAACAACTAAGTCATCGAACAACATTATTGAATAAATTAAGCTCCTCTTAAGTCACACAAGCTCCTGATGCATTATTACCATGTCAATGATAAACTATACATAAATTGTTCTATTTTAATGTCACGTCGTATCGATTTGCCGTTTCGTTGATAAACGTAGAACGAAGGAGAGAGATTTAATGGGTCAATGGGTTTTCCACGTCTCACATTTTTATTTTACACGATTCATATTTTTTAATTACGGCTTTCGACACCCAACCATCGTAGCTCGGAATACTTTTAAATAACTATCTATAGATATTTTTCCTATTATATACAGACAGAGATTATGCAAATCCACTTATCAGGTTATCATGCATATCATCGTTGCTTTGTCATTATTTTAATAAATAATTGACAGTAAAAAGATAATAGGCCAATCCACATTTTTGCTAATAATGATCATTAGCCTAATGACTCTTACTTCGCTCAATTAGAGCGAAACACTTCCGTCATTAGAAGATAAAAGTAAATGGAGGAAGAATATCTAACGACTTAACGGCTTAGCGTTTGAATTCGTCTTAGTTTCAATCATTTTGATTTACATTAGTTCATTGTAACGTTTTTAGCGTAATACTTTCAAAACTTGTCGGCTGTACGACATATAAAATAGTAAATATGCGATTATTATCAATAATTTAAATTAAAACTTAATACGTTAATTAAAAGACAAAAAAATATGCATACGTACGATATGAAACAATATTAACCTTCATCAGCCCCTGGGCTCATTTTTTACCCAAATCAAAACAAATTCTACACAGTGAATACATATTATTCTCAATAGTGATTAGAAAGTTATATTACTTGTTACAATAGTTATTATATGTTATTATAAAGAAACAGTGAAAAATATTTTCATTTTTAATAGGAAATAGATTTAATTTAATAGAGAAAAGACTAGGGACACTAGTATAACGTTTTTTAAGGATCGAATGAAAGTTAACCAACGTGTCGACAGTGAATTTATAATTCATTTTAGAAATTTGATTTAAATATTTTATAAAGTTCAAAGAAGACAACGCAAAACTGAAGAATATGAGACTTTAGGAAGAAATTACCAAAAGTTAGCTTGAATTTGGCACATCTATAATATCTAGTATGCAATATTTATTAATACGTTAATTGCCATGTTCATCATTGATAACACTGGCATTCAATTATATTTAACCAAAGATGCCAGTATTATAAATCTTTATACCGAGTATTTGCACATGTAATTACAACAGACTCTCGTATAACAAGAGTTACTACAGCACGAATTCTTGTAAAGTCCCAAAGATGCAGAGATCACGGGTTTCATACAATACGATATCATGCACAACACGCTACGTATTTGGATGGAAGAATTCCTCGCATTTGAAAATTCGATAAACTTTAGTTCAGCGACATACTGTTTTCCTCATCTTTATTGATATTTTACGTTTCTTAAGTGTTTCTTGACCTGGCTATTCTTAATGTAACTGTATGAGCATTAGTACTAAAAGAACGCCGAAGTAATTATCCTATAAATATCCTATCTGATAAAATATAGAAGCTAAAAATGAGCATAATAATCATCTTCCCAAATATGTCATTTTAGATTATTTCTGTTATACGAAAGAAATGATCGTCCAACGCGTTTTCCTGTAATACGTAACGTATTAATTGCGTTGTATCAGAATTTAATGTTTAATGATCTTAAAATCCCCCAGATGTTAATATTGCAAAATTAGATCTTATAATACTTCAGATTGGTCTTTCGATATAATTACACACAACTTATAGTAATAGTTACTCATTTGTCAACAAATTCGACAGCAACATAATCACAGACGTACCATCTTTCGCTGGCAACACTTCCCTCCGAGGTTGTACTTCCCATTTTCTTGTATTTAATTTGTTGCACTAGAGTACATGTACTTCCTATCGAATGATACGATTCTATTTTCGCATTCTGCCACGTTTCTCAGCACGTCCTCGTTCAATTGATCTTCGTCGTTCCATCGACGCGATAACATTGCCGGAAAGACTGTGCTAATTTCTGCTTTGGCACACATTTTTCCTTTCTTGCGAAACTCTTCCAATGGAGATATTTTGCAGCGTGAGATTCGAACTATGAAACACTCATAACTGATGTTCTTCAAGATTAAACTTAATTCAAAGTTATTTCTTTTTGCTGATAATCACGGTTCTTTTGTATCGCTCAAATGATCCAACTAACTTATAGTTTTCTCATTCTATCATGCAAGGACATCGGCTCTTCGATGTTATTGATGTTCACTTAGATATTCTTTGATTTGAATATCAGCACTATTTCACCGAGACTACGGTTTATTTTCGCCGATCGTTCAGCCGTGCCAAAAGTTAATCAGAGTGTAATTAGTTCATCGTGTTCCTCGAATAAGCAGCCTATAATTCGCCTATTTTGCAAACGAGGGCAGGAAACTTTAGTGTTCGACCATCCTTCGAAATAACAGACCCGTTTAATCGTCGCCTATGGATACAGATCCAAATTTACCCCTTGATTCTTCACGTTCTTCGCGGAAACAATTATGAATCGTTGATTTAAAATTGGAATAGGAGGAACTTTTGTTCATTTAATTCGATGCGAGGATATTTGCATCTTTTATTGATCACACTTCAAGTAGAACAGATCGGAAGCATTTTAATAATGCGATTGATCAGTTGAAAGTCTACGTTAAAGGACTCGCAGCGTTTACACTTGAATTGTTTATATTTTTCTCTCATTTATCCACGTCTTTGTGAGTTGAAATTTTCTTTGAGTTTAATATGTTGAATGCACCTCTGTATAACTTTTTACAGTTTGGAGAATTTGAAGCAGTAGCTCTGGAAACTGAAGTCTTCTATAAATTAAAGAGATTTAATCAACTTTTTTAGAAGTTGGAGGCGTTAAGTTGACTTCTCTATAATTTATAATATTCTGCAGATTGCAGACACTGAATTCACGTTTCTATAAGTTCAAGACTTCTATAAGTTGGAGACATTGAAACCACCTCTCTAAAAGTCGAAGTCCTCTATAAGTTAAAGACATTGAATCCACATTTCTATAAGCCGAAGTCTCTCACAAGTTGAAGTCATTAAATCCATGTCCCATGAGTTCAAGTCTTCTATAAGTTGATGAAATTAAATCGACGATCCTATATGTTGAAGTCTCCAATAAATTGAGAACATCAAATCCACCCTGCTATTAGTCAAAGTCTTCTACAAATTGGAGAAGAAATTCCCGTCCTAGAATATCGATTCAACATTCACTGACTCATCAGTCTTCCTCGATTAAAGAACACAAAAAAGGGAAGAGAAAAAAGAAACTGAAAAATCACAGAGAAGCCTGAAAGGAATCGAGAAATCTCAAATGTAATCTTCGATCTAACTTTCGTGCCGCTCTACGGATGCTTATCGAAGCAAGTTCAAGAACTTTGAATCTGGGTCGAGCATGACCGTTTAATACGATCGAGATTTAAGGTCACAGTTTATTCGACGCACGGTGAATCGAAGCCGATCTTAAGAAGATGTAAAATGAGCTTTCGCGTCCGCGTTCGAGCGGCTTTCACGTCTTCTTTCTCGTCTTTTCGACGACTCGTCGGCCCGACGCGATTTCTGCACATGATTATGGATACACAGAACGGATCGATGGTCTATGCGTTGCGTTGTACACTTCGTGCTTTATTAATAATACCTCTTCTGCCACGTATACACAGCACGAGCCATCCTTACGACCTCCGTTGCCACGGCACTTGTCAACCGTGACATCGACGTGAAAACAATCGGATGGAATAAGTTCGATTTAAACTCCTGATTTACGAATGATGATTTTCCTCTGAACACCTACGTTGAGAACCTCATTTCATTGTTTGGTTTGGGAATAGTTTATATAATGCTTTATTTTTAACGGAACACTGTAGATTTTATCTACTGTTAATTTCACCTTGGGCAAGACAATAGAGAAAAGTATTATGGAGTATTTTCGCTGCTTCGAACTCTGGAAAATCACTGAGACAACAGAAATATTGGATTTTGTTTAAAAATTGATTACTACACTGGGCTTTCTTTGTTTTGGAGTTATTTTATGAATTTATTTACGTAGTTTAATCGATCACTATTTAGAAATTACGAGATCCATTCAAACGCCGAAAATATTGATTTTATTCACATATTGATATTTCGCTGAGTTTTCTTTGTGGAGAATTATTGCAGGGACTAATTCATGTACTTTCAGTTGCCACTGTATAAAATGTCTACAGTCTAAACTATCGATATGTAGCTTGATTATATTTATTTCAAAAATATTTCAGCAATTAATCCATACATTTCCTATTGCCACTAATTCGAACTTAGAGGGTCCACTTAGCAGATGATAATACTGAACTTTAATTTAATTCTGTTGTACTGTTTGCTCTCCGTTATTGCAGTATTATTTCAATAAGTAATTTGTATCATTTAGATACACATGAGAGCGTTCAGAGCATCATAGAAGATACGCGGAATCGATGACTTATTTCCCACATACAAAATTGATTCCAAATATGCAACGCTCGAGGGGTGACGCTCACGTGCTTGCTTCTATATTTGTTGATGTGTCACGTCGTGATACACTCGAGGCATGTAAGTGATACAGCGAAATAGGAAGACAGATAAGAGACATCGCTCAGAGGTCAACGTGTATAATCCACGTCAGTAATATTCATTATTTAGCATGCGTCTGTTATTTCTGTAAAATCATTCAACCGAGCATTGTACCTCGGTTCAGTCACATAGCGCACAGTTCGCGGAAACAAAGCCACTTTCTTTGACGATCCACGATGATCTCACAGCGTCGTGATTGATTTTTCGTCACCATTGAGCAGAGGCGAAAAGTGCAACGGTTGCGATGTATTTAAATTAAGCGACCAATGCACGTCGATTGGACAATAAGAAAATGGGAAACAAAACGGGAAGACGGAGCGTGCGCGTGGCTCTTCGCGCAATTTGGAAACTACTGGCTGATGTAGAATTGAATTTTAATAGATTTGGCGCGTTGCATGCCACTCCGAAGGGGGTGGTGGTGCGGTGTAGTCCCTATCGGCACGCTAAAATTAGAATGCAGCCTTGGAATCGATGGAGGAGGTTTTAGCGCCACCGGTTCAGCATTGGTTCTATTGTTCATTAAGCTCCCCCTTTTTTAGATTTCTCATTGATGGATCAATGGTCTTTTAGCGTTAATTTGAAGCGCGGTTCTTTAACATGGGTCAAATATGTATCAGTTATGACGTAACGGACACGAATATTTTCTGAGGAATTTTGAGGAAGAAGCTATATAAAGTTTTTTGAAATCTATAATTTGACGTGTAATAGAATGTATTTGATTAACACTAGAACTACCAAACCAGTCAAAATGACTGGTACACAATTTTTTCCAAAAATTCTCCAAGTTCATAGGAGAGTCATAGAATAGATATTCTACGTCCATCTTATAAAACATAAATTACCAAATCGATCATCTTTTCCACCTCTTAATCCCCCTTTATTCAAAATACTTATTTAATATTTCTAAATATGATAGATTTAACGCCGATAGTTCTAGTGTTAAGACTGAAACAGTGGAGGATGAGCGTCTGCAGCATCAGACGAAGAGATTTTCATCGATTTATAAAGTAACAGTGTCTGGGAGGATTTATAATAATTAAAAGATAAGGATATTTATAGGATACAGTCATCATTAATACTGATATTTATCAGGAGGAAAGAACTTGATATGTATGTCGATAAGCTACGATGTGTAATCGCGTTGAGATATACATAATAACGGAAAATTCAAAATAATTATATTTGAATGACATTTAAAAAATCATGTGCACCTGTTATTCTTAGAAAATCCGTTTCTTTTTATTTCGTAATTTGAATATGTGTCTTTTGGGAATATTTTAAGGTCGACTGTTAATCCAAAATCCAAATTCAGAACTTGGTGAAAGACAGAGATGAATATTTGTTTTATTTGGATATATATAAAATAAAGCTTTTTACATTAATGCTCATAAATAATAATAATCGACATTATAATTTGCAAAGAGATATGTTATAAATGGTACAACATTTACTATGAAGAACATTGAAGCAAAGGAAAGCAGAGAAGTCGATAAAGTCTCCCGGAGAAACGAGCTTCATTGTCTCGCAATAGTTTAAAAGATCGGAGATGAATTCTTAACACTAGAACTACCAAACCAGTCAAAATGACTGGTACACAATTATTTCCAAAAATTCTCCAAGTTTGTAGGGGAGTCATAGAATAAATATTCTACGTCCACCTGAAAAAACCTAAATCACCGAATCGATCAGCATTTCTATCTCTTAATTTACGTGGTTTCAAAGTACGTATTTAATTTATTTAAATATACTAGATTTAACGCCGGTAGTTCTAGTGTTAAAATTCTTTTTCAACAAGCTAATTTCAGAAGTGAGAGGCTATTGAACCTGTATCGAATACCCAACCTTGATTCTTATTTGCAAGTATGTTATTCCTGAGACGAACTGCTTAATTATTTCATTCACGTTCAATGATACGATGTCTGCGACTAGTAACCGTTAACTTAGTCTTTCTTACGTCCGTCAGTGTTTCTCTCGTCTAACAAGTGAGATTAATATCAGGTCTTTGAAATTCATGATAATTTATTTTGAGAAAGCTTATTACATTTTTATTAACTGTAAAATGTTGCTGTTTTGTGGCAGAAATAACACAACAAATATTTCAAAGTAGACGAATTTTGGGATAACATTTTATTGACAACTGGATGTACCTGGCTACGCATTGCTGTGGCTCAGTCTGGTTAAATGGAACAAAAAAGAAAAGAGAAAGATCTTTTTCCCTGTCACAGGTGTGACATCTATATAATTAGGTTTATAAAAACACGCGCGTATTCGAATGCAACGTTGTGTCAAAATTTCAAAGCAGTCGGTGAAGAACTTTCGGAGATTTAAGATTTTGAACAAACAAACATTTACGTTTTTATTTATATAGATTGAATTTTGCTGTATCGAGCATATTCGACGGTTTAGATTTGAAATTGAACCGATAACATGTTAAACTGGGAAACGTTACTAGTTTTTGTAAAACGTGGTTAGGAATATGGCATTAATTCATCGAGAAGCGCTCTGATCTTTCTCATTGTAGAATTCCTAAAGAACATAGAATCATTTTTAACGTTAAAACTTTTCTATCGCCTGCAAAAATTTTGTTAGATATATCTGAAATAATTTATAAAAATATCGCCTGATATTAGATTAAATAGGATTATTTGATAAATCATATAAATAAATAATTTACGTACAAATATATATAACAATAATACATATAATCTGTCCAGAACTAATATAAAAGTGATAGTTATTTGCAACGAATGGAGGAAAAGTCTTTAAGAACTTACAAGTTCAAAAGCTTTTCTTCTTACAGAACACATTCAACGGTACCTGATACAAGCACTTTTTCTATCTCTTTCAATATCAATATTCCGCAACAAAGACCGAATAAATCCATCAGAATTAAAAAAGATCAAAACCCAACGGTACAATACTATATACCGCATACCGTGCAATTCGCGAAACAGTGTCATAAAGCTAAGGTAGCTCACTCCTCTATATTTTCACCCACCAAAGAGCTTAAACAAACATTCAACCACCCTGCCGATCGTTACCGAAACCCAAACATTCCCCAGGAACGAATAATATCCTCAATCAATCATTCTCCATTCTAAAATCGAAGAAACTATTCTCAACTCCCTTTACTAGGCATTTCGTCTCTGACCTCCTCACGCCTGCGCCACATCGATCCACAATAGACGGTCTCGCCCTTCCGGATAACACGGCAGTGCGGTAACGGAGTTTCGATGAGTCCATCGCGTTCGTAATATGGAAGATCGTTTTCTCAATCACGATTTCCAAGAGACCGAGGATCCCGAGGAGACGCCGAGGGGAGATCGGAGCAATGCGAAGCTCCGGGCGACGTCTCCTGCTCTGGGCGAGCCTGATACTCTCCCTACTTCTCGTCGGCCGTCTCCTGATCAACCGTGGTTTCCGTCTGCCGGTCCTGGTGATCGGTAACGACGACATCCTCATAACGAGAAGCAACTCAAGTCCCCAACAGGACGCACCGCCACCTGCAGCCCCGTATTACGCGGCAGGCATGTACATGGCGGGTCAACGACCCAGCAACGGAAGTTCTTGCAGATGGTACCATGGCCTACCGGACATCCTCTCCTATCCGGCCTCGAAAGTCACCTGGAGCCCGGAAATCGGTGAGAAGAGCCCCTACAGAGTCCTACCGTTCGTATTGCGCGGAACCGAGCCGAGGAACAAGTTGCCCCAGGTGACCCTCTGCACGCACGCCACTGCCGATCAGGTTTACGGGATCGTGGAGCTGGTCAGGAGATGGGAGGGCCCTTTAAGCCTGGCGATTTTCGCACCTGGCCTCGACGCCGGCCTCGCTGTCGCTCTTCTCGATCGGGCCTGTCGATGCGAACCCGAGATGTACAAGGTCTTCCTTTCGTTCTTGACGTTACACGGGTCGCTAGAAGCATGATTGACAGTTAAACCAAAGTATCGTTTGTTTGTTTTTTTTTCGAGTCAGATAGTTCATTTAGACAGTTTGAGAGACGTTTGAGCGTTGTTTTTTGAAAGACGATTGAGTCATTGATGGACTGGCTGGATCGTGGATGTGAATTTGGAAAGAACGATGGATAAGATTTTATCGAGGGATTTTACGCGGGAAGTGAAAATTAGGAAGGTACGATTGGAAGTTAAAGTAATTTTGGAAATTTTTTGTTTGTCGGTTTTTATACTTTGGTTTAAGGGTTAGCGCGCAGTACGTCGTATCGATATGCCTGACCTCGATTAGCATGAACGGCGTTGTAGGGGAAACCGGGGATGATTGATACGATTTTCCTCGCCGTTATTACGATAATTTTAAAATTACGATTCTTCTCGGTATATCTTCTTTCGATTTTTAAATCGTTCTGCATCAATTTTTTGATATTTTTATTCTTTGTCTTTCATATTTTTGTATTTAGTTATATATCTCTTTATTTATATCCGTTGAAATATGGCTTCCCTTTTTTCAACTAATCATTTGAATCAATAGACGCGCCACGTTAATTATAAAATCCTTCGACGATTTTTATGAAGATTTATGAGCAAGTATTTATCATCCCTCGTTTGAAATTTTCCTCGTTTAGAAATAGCTTCGTAGTAACGTATGAAACTAATGATCGTCGGGATTATCAATCTTCGACGGTGTTATGTCAGCACTGAAGCACCGTTCTTCTGCATAATTCTATTTCCTTGATGCCACGCTATCTTATAACTGCATAAATTAGCAGTGAGATACAGCACAATGCAGAAGATAGTAGAACCTCGTTCGTGTAAACCATACTTACAATTGGTAGTGTAATGATTTTAGCAAAAACGCTTCAACTTTAGACTTAAAGTGTAATATAATATTAAAGAGAAATATAGGTGCAAGACGAAGTATTTTACAGATCTTTTACGCAGAATATTGCACTTTATATATGGGATGCCAGTTTTGTAAACGGCATTCTAACTCACAATCAGATCAAATAAAAATCAAAACTAATTATAGAAGCTTGAATCTGTTAGGTTGCTTCCAAAGATTGGTTTTTGTTCGTCTAGCTTAAATGTAAAATTTATGATTTCATTTTCTATTTTGTTTTATATACTTCCGATATTGAATACTTTTTACATTTGGCTTAAAATTGTTTATATTCACTTTAGCGTAGGGCACTTTTTCTTTTTGAAATAAAATATTGTAATGTTTGGTAAATGACTATATATTAGATACCACTTCAAAATTTCGATATATCGGATCGATAAACACGTTCATGGGGCATTAAAATGACAAAAACTGGATATGTATACACGTAAACAGAAATGGGAAATTAGAATAACAAAGCACTGTTTGTCTAAAACAGTGGAGTTTTTTATCTAATTTCTTATACAATTATCGCAAAACATGTCCCCTTTAAACTGAGATAATAATTTTTATGTACATAGACAACAATTTAATTAAGTCTGTCGTGTTTTAATAATTAATGAAAAGAGTTTCAACGTGTTTGATGTTTCGACTAAACTCGTAAAATGGAACGTATTGGAAACTCTCATTTTTGTTAACTCGGTGCTCCATACTTTTTGAGTAATTCTTCGCTTTATTATTGGCACATAACGAGAAAACAGATGTTCGTGTAAGAGAAGTAATTAAAAACTTTCCAATGATCTGTAATACATAATTGGCAGGCGACTGGTACAAGATATACTCAATATGAAATAAAAACCGCACGATGATGGGTCAACCCAATATATGCCAAATCAAATAAAGAAATGCTACCCTTCTTCGTCTATTCGACGTTCAAAATGAAACAGGACATATTAAGGATGATTAATTATTACCACATCATTCAATAATTTAGGCTCAACGATATTTTAATCATTAAATTATAGACTTTTATATATTTATGAAAAATTTAAAACTGTAAAAAAACTCAGATTGCACACAGGAAAGATAGTTACATGAAACATTCAAAGTATGTCTTTCGTGACAATATCTAATGAATGAAACAAGTTGCAACTTAGGTTTAATGTGTTATCAAAATTGTTAATTTCCATAACAGTCAGCAGTTTAATAATCAGAAGATCATGACACTAATTATAAATAGACTGTTGACGTTCATGGAAATTGTAATCTTTTTAAAAAAACAAAACTTAAACGGTTTGTTTTACGCATCTAATATTGTAATGGAAACTATATTTTGAATATTCCATAAACTTTTCTGTATTATTAGGTGCTAAAATAAGTTCGGTGCTCTAAGACTTCATTGAAGATAACTTTGGTTTGAAGTTGAATACCTTCACGGTGTTCATATCATTTTAAACAACTTTCATCCTTTTGAGATTTACCACCTCAAAATTACAATGTTTATTGTACACGCGGGTAGCAGATATTTGTGGGAGGCTGTTATTTTTGCCAGAGCACTGTAATCTCACTATTCAACCTTTAATGGGCCCAACCATTGTTTTAAAGTTTAATTTGATGTGATCTCACTCTTTTAACTTATTCTGAATAGAAATTGCCGTGCATCAAACCCGCTGTCTTGGCAAAACATATAAAAATCTATTGTCCGTGCAAATATCGACCAGAGGGACAAGGCTGTACTGGGAAATTTATAATTTATTAAAATAGATGAAGAAAAAACAATAGAAAATAATGAAGAGTACTTACAACGGAAGCTTGGGAATTGGTACACGCCGATTTTGATAAAACTTTGCATAAATATTAATTAGACATATCTAAGAAGATAGCTGTAATTCGTTCGTGCCCGTTTTCACCTTTGAGGGAGATATCAACCCCTTTGTCGTCCAACCCAAATTGTTCTTCCTATATACGTGCTTGAAAGTCGTAAACAATAAAAGATAATAAAAAATTGTTAAAATAAAAATTATACCGTTCACTGAGATGTACAAAGCTGCATGTAAATTTTTGTGGATCTCGAGAAACGGTATAATTTTTATTTCAACCATTTTTTTATATCTTTTGTTGTTTACGATTATAAGCACGTATATAGGAAGGACGGTTTGGACAAAGGGGTTGATATCTCCCTCAAAGCTGAAAACGGGCACGAACGAATTACAGCTATCTTCTTAGATATGTCTAATTAATATTTATGCAAAGTTTTATCAAAATCAGCGTGTATCAATTCCCCAACTTCCGTTGTTACATACATAATATTATATAGTTACGTTGTAAACAAAGACTCTAAGATCGCCAAAAAAGGCACCGAACTTATTTCGCACATCTAACACATGTATCCAATGCATTTTGCTAGTTTGAAATTTCTCATTGACACATAAAAATCCGCAGTGTAATTAATCACTAATCACCGTGTCTCTCGCCAGAATCAACAATAGATTAACACTAGAACCACCGAAGCAGTCAAAATAACTAGTTTCCGCTTTCTTTATAAAAATTCCTCAAAATAGAAAAGCAACACAGTAGACCTTTCAAGTGCATTCCATGATACATAAATTACTTAACTAATCATCTTCTTTGCCGATTGATTCTCCTTCTTTCAAGGTACTTATTTAACCGTTTTAGTGCCACGCAGCGCGATCGCGCTGTTCGCGTACTGTGCTGAACTGTGTCGCGATGTTTGGTCACGACCGTCAATTCGCAACGCACTCGGTTCGTAATTACTATTCTTTTCAAATAATCGTAAACCACCTGCATAAATAAACTGTTTTTATTGAATTTACTTCTATACGAAAAAAAAGAGCAGCGCGATCGCGTCGATCGGCATTTCTTGCAAATAAATGAACGAAGCGCTATCGCGCTGCATGGTACAATCCGACACGGATTCTTAAAAAACCCTGGCATTAAAACGGTTAATATATTTATATACAACAAATTTAATACCGGCAGTTCTAGCGTTAATCAAGCTTCTTAAAAAACCATTGGACCATTCTTCGGAATCTGATGTCAATTAAAATGATTCCATTTCCCGGTTATTCGTAGGTCTCCGTGCATCTGGTGTTTCCAGCAGGTCGTCCACCAGCTTTAACACGAATTTATCGAAGCCAGGGTGACTGCGCCGCTTCCGACCTCCAATGGGGAGAAGCGGAAACGGAAAGAAAGCAGAGGAGTATGGCTTACCCGATAAACGTGGCGAGAAACGTGGCCAGAATGCAATCCAGCACAGCTCGTGTCCTCGTCTCAGACATCGAGCTTTTACCTAGCGAAAATCTGGCATCGGGCTTCATGGAAATGGTCCGCGAACGGCCACCGAAGGTTGGGGTCGTCTTCGTTGTGCCTGTCTTTGAAATAGAATCGAACGAACAACCGCCCTCGACGAAACACGAATTGCTGCTGGCAGCGAAAGCTGGTGTTGCTGTATATTTTCATAGGTTTGTGCGTATAAGATTAATCGTAGCCTGGTGTTATTGCTGGCGGGCATTAACATGTAGCTATTTTGGTTTTTCATGGAGTAGAAATAGGATGGATATTGTAGTAGCTACTGAATCAATTTGTTGTTTAGGATAAGCTGATTAAGAGTTGCAGACATTTGTTTGAGTTGGAGATTTAGTCGACGGAATTTTCTCCCGTAGGTAACTTTCTGCTGACGGAATTTCAGTTTTGAAATTGTATAACTATTTTGTGTATTTAACACTAGAACTACCGGCGTTAAATCTATCATATTTAGAAATATTAAATAAGTATTTTGAATAAAAGGGGATTAAGAGGTGGAAAAGATGATCGATTTGGTCATTTATGTTTTATAAGATGGACGTAGGATATCTATTCTATGACTCTCCTATGAACTTGGAGAATTTTTGGAAAAAATTGTGTACCAGTCATTTTGACTGGTTTGGTAGTTCTAGTGTTAAGGAAAGTATCCTACGAGAGTTGGGATTGTCGATGAAGAAAAAGAATATTTTCTTTATTTTCATTCACTGACAATAAATTGGTCTGGTATGACGTGCTGATAATGATGAATACTGTCCAATTATTGAGATTGCTAATCAGAATCTTATAAAATTCTGATAAAAAAATATCTTATTTTAACGAAGACAGTAATGCATATTGAACTATAGTAACAATAGTATTTGCAAAATATCTCGGGAAAATACACAGGCGAAGAAAATAGGGAAAAAATTGGTCGAAAGTAAGTTGGAAAATGAAAAAGAAGTGCAACTGAAATGGTGAATCATAATCGTTCCAGAGGCACTAATTTCACGCGTAAGATCTGTGAACTGTAATTAACGTATTGCCAGCTGTCAAATATTCTGCAGCTGTGCATAAACGGAAGTGGAGGGCGACTCCCTCGCAGAATTGGTACAATGTACTTTCCGAATGTACATACTACTTTCCATTCGAAAGTATTAAATACAGAAACATATGTGTATAATGCCGCGAAATTATTTAAAGTAATATGACACCTAAACGTCAAGTGTCTGTGCATATTTTCATTTCTAGAATGATTGTTACAGAATTAGATTAAGAAACAAGTTCAGAGAGAAGTTGATTTTATTGTTTGAGGATTGTTAAAGTCTACTTTTTCCTTCGCATATCACTCGTAACGCAGATATTATGCATATTGCCATTTTTGTTGCATATGTTGTGTATCTGGAGCATATCTCGAAAATAATTTATTCACCTAATTTCATTTTCCAATTCTGTCATACAAAGACTGAGACAATGGAGTTGCTTTTAAGTCATCAGTTACATTTAAGTTGTGAGTTTAATAAAACTTTCCCGAGTGCGACCAGAAAAGAATATTTCTTTGCAATTCATTGAATACCGTTGTAACCATCTCTTAAAATTTTATGAACTTTCATTTTCATAATAAAATTATTAATTCGTAAGCATACAAACTTTTTGCGAAAGTTATATCACATTGGGAGACCTAATAGTTTATTAAGAAAAAAGTTATAAATTACTGAATTATTTATCATATTATGCATATTATCGATTTAGACTAATAAATTAATTTGACAGCGTTTCTATAAAATGATAAATAGCAGAAAAAGCGTTTAACTGACCAACAATAACTAACAGAAAGTTCCCGAATAATAGTTATTACTTGCAAAAAGAACGCTATACTCATAATAATTAACACTACAACTACCGGCGTTAAATCTATCATATTTAAAAATATTAAATAAGTATTTTGAAAAAAGGGAATTACTTAAGAGGTGGAAAAGACGATTGATTCCGTAATTTATGTTTTATAAAATGGACGTAGAATATCTATTCTATGACTCTCCTATAAAGTAGGAGAATTTTTGGAAAAAATTGTGTACCAGTCATTTGGACTGGTTTGGTAGTTCTAGTGTTAATTGACTCAATCGTAAACTTCTTGACATTTGTTTTATTAGGTATATGTTTAAACTTCAATGAAGCCTAGGTAGAAAAATAAAGCACTTTATTCGCTAACTTTTTATTTACATTTCTCCGGGAACTTTTTGAATGTCAGTCGTATTTCTTACATCTACACGTTTATATAAGTCACATCTTGTACCTGTATACACTACCCATACTCTAATGATAACCAAAAACTATGCAAAATATGCAAACTAAACTTCCTAATACTTTCCGAATGTAAATAATATGTATCGCAATTTATACATGCCATTAGTAAAATTCACAGATTCTTATTATCTTTTGTAGATTCCTTTGTCCACACTGCCAAAGATTTCCTGGTCTTACTAGATGGATGATTAGGCCAGATCCCGGTAAGGTAAAGCCCTTAATAATCACTCGAAGGGAGTATCCACATCACAGATGGGAACCTGTTTTCATTGGGACACGTGAAGACCCTTTTTATACGGAAGATATGTCTTGGGAGGGCAGACAAGACAAAATGACTCAGGTACCAGAGAGATCCGTGGGTGAAATAGTATTACAAACGGTATTCGACTTTCATTCGGAGCTTTGTCCGATTTTCTTGTTATTTTGCACTATTTAACGGTGATAACGTAATCTTTTGGGTTGTCTGTCTTTATTTTTTAATCCGCCCGTTCCACCGAGGTCATATATGACTTCAAAGCAAGCTTACGATTAGATATCTTCATTGAAGAATGCATGTGGAGCTCATTTATTCATTTAAGTACGTCTTTCTTATATTTTTACACTAGTACTACCGAAGTAATCAAAATGACGAGTTCCTACTTGTTTTATAAAAATTCCACAAAATAGAAAAGTAGTACAGTAGATATTCCACGTGTATCTAAATATATAGTAATTAAATTACTCAACTGATCATCTTTGCCGCTTTATTCCTCTTCTTTCAAAGTACTTAATAAATATATTCAAATATAACAGTTTTGACACTGATATTTCTACTGTTAAAAATTGAAAATGCCTTTGCATTTTTTAATTTATTATGCTATTTCGTTTATTACGTTGGGCCTGTTGGGGATCATAGATTTGTGTGGGCTGTATTCTTATGGGGTTTGTAGTGCATTGTATTTATTTGAGACAATACACTGTACTTTATAGAACATACATGTGTCATAGAGTTTGAGGAATATGGTGCCTATGACGGTAAACGCCATGAAACTGAAATCGGGCTTGAATTCGAAGCATTTTCTCTGACGAGTTCTTTTTTAAAGGGGTAGTAAACTTGGAAATTTTCTTATTTATACATACTGCATATTAAATATTGCAATCTGGTGTATACCGCATATTGAAATAATGCTTTAATTTATTAAATTATAATAATAAAATAATCCGACCTATGTAAGATGTCAAGTGCAGCGAATGTAATGTCAAAAGAGCATAAGAGGTATAAACCATAATCAAACTTTATTTTCTGTAAGTCATCCTCGAAACAATTATGTATGTTTACGAAACATTGAACGAACATCGCCTCCATTTTTACTTTTCTGTTATACTATTATATACGTCATATAATAGTCTCCTCACGTTTAAAGATTTTTAACAAATTTGAGCCAACATCTAAAAGTGTTTTTTTGCCAAATATTCTGTTAATTAAATCGTTTCTTGTAAAGCCCGATCAAAGATTTACTTTACAACCGATTAAAATAATATATCTTCCAAGATCTCATTTTAGTGACACAAATAGATAAAAATCATAGCTCGAGACACGAGAGAAATCTGAAGATAACAATGATAATCCGGAGGAACTGAAATCGTTAGAATACTCAAAATAGCTACAAGCATGTACCGTCGAAATGTTTTATCATAAACAAGAAATACTTACAATTATCAGGAATACTTTTATTTACATGACACGTTACAAATTGTATTCATTCGATTATTTTTGTTACAGATGTTCGAGATGTGTCTCCTGAATTATCGTCTAGTCGTACTCGATGGTGTCTTTTTAGTTCATACACCGGGTATTAAACGTAAAAAGGCAAAAGTCAACGCTGCGAGGCAAGAATTCTTCCGCCCTCACGAGAGAAGAAATGCCAGAATATATCAGCGTGTAATTAAGCGCTTGTTAAAGCAATATCCTATTAATCGTAAATGCGGTAAATGATATATTAACACTGATGCAAATCAGCTTTCAATAAATACACATTTTATAATACAGGTTATTCGTTTCTCCACGATGTATTATTTAAGATGCTGATTTTCAAACATTCTTAGGTACTCAAGATTAGTTTTATTAGATAAAGCGAAAAGAAATGCCGTCTTTTCTACAATGCAAAAAAATGTATTTCCTAAAAAAAGTACGTAATACTTATTCCTTCTAATCGCGCAAAAGACTCCTCGGCAATGATAGGTTGACCAAGTTTTAATAATTCATAATGAATCATATCCGAAATATCCCAACAAACGCAAAAAAACAATTCTTTTCTCTTTACCTATTATAATTCTCTGTAGTTGTATACGCTTTTTTTAGTGGTAATAAATGGGCCGGGGGGTGGAGGATACTTTGTTAAAATTTACAAATTTATTATCGAATTGCAAAAATCGTTTGAAAAGTAATGAAAGTTTATTCAATGGAGAATTAAGTATCAGGAATTCTGTGTCGCGTTATTCTCAATGTTACAAAGGGCATATTTATTTATTTTGTATGGAATGAGGATCATAGTTGATAAATGTTTCTGTGCAAAACGATTCTATTGAGGAGCAGTGGTTCATTTTCTTGGTATTATACAACTAATCGATATGATTTGAAACTGTCAGCTTAGAAATAATCTCACTGCTATCAAATTCTTAGTAATTCAAGATAGATGCTCACGTGCAAACATAATTTGTTACACAGACAAGCTATCGATTTGGACAACAAATTGGAGAGTTGAATACGAAATAACTGAGACTCGCTGCTGAAAAAAATGTTACAAAATTAGTAGTTCAATCTCGTTAATTTTTAACCAATTAAAAATGGAAGAACAATTGAATTGCCATAATTACGCGAAAGATACGGGCATTTAGAGTTCAAAAACTATATCTCTTATGTCAATAAAGTGATAGATAAAACGTGATATCAGTTACTCTTGAAGAGACGGGATTTAAGTTTTCCTTTTGTTCGATGTGATATCGGTCATTCTTCTGTATCATGTACTACACATTGTACGAAGATGTCCGTAGCAGATGTCTGACAATTAAAATAATTATTTGACGATCATTTATTCAGGCTCGGATATATCTCAAGTACAACAACTTTTCTGCAAAATAAAAAATTTACAACGATGCCGTTTTTTGTTCAGCTCTATTCCCATTAACGGCGATGCACTGTATAGTTATGCAAGTGCACATCTTTGTTCGCGTTACTTATACAGTGCATACGTTGCGGATACTGCAAACCTGCAGCAGTTCGAGAGAGAAAACAGTATGATGCAGAATGCACCACGTTTCATTCTATCGAACACGATTGCCGTTTGTGCGCACTTTGCGACACGTATCGCAGTGATGTAAGAAGCGAGAATCAGACCCTGTGATAATAGAAAGTCCGAACCGTGAAATTCTAATAATAAATTACACTTCGGATTCTCAGGCGTCCGTATTTAAGTTTCAGGGTGCTACATTTTATTGCGTCACTGAATACGTGTCGTCAAAACCGCCCATCTATATCGAAAGCATGACTAAACCGAATCATACGGTTTTTCCCGACTTTGTTAGTAAATTAGATACAGTAGAAATAAACGCTCGATAATTTCTTGCTACTGCTTTAAATATGGGAGATCAATAATACCTATCTATTTATTAAAAACTACGAAATTATAATACTAGTTAATTTTTCATCTCTTTGATACATTATAGAAGGCTGAACACTTTATCTCGATACTTTTTTTTCTAATTTTCAAAACGAGGTGTAACCATTCCTGGACTTCGTTAAACGAGACGTTCTACTAGGCCGGGGTAAAAGAGAAGGTTATCCGTGAAACCGCTGTTATCGGAATGATTATACACATGAGAAACGTGCGTTCGTAAATGATTGTGTAACTAAGGAACATTAGGTGTGTCGCTAGCATTGCACATAGAAGACAAGAAAATAATGGCAAGCTACTTCGGTCTGAAACGGTATTGTAAATAATAATTAACGGAGAAATTAAACAACGTGCAGCAGCACGGGCGCAGTCTTCGTGCGGCGGCGTGCCAGAACGGTAAGGTGGCTGAAGTTTGCTTACAGTGAAAAACGTTCGTGTTACAAAGGCGGTTTAAGTGGGTGTTCGTTTAACCGTTAAATTTTAACGATTTTTGAGAGAAAGTCTATTGGCCGTTCGTTCGTAACGCGATATAACGTGAACGATTAATTGCAGGAACTTTAACAATGAATATATTAAGCAATGTGTCGTCGGCTTTTTGGTCGCCTGATGTTTGGTTGCCGCCTAATACGACGTGGGACGATATTAATCCAAATTCAGAAAACAAATATGCAAATTATCAACATTTAGTATACCCTCTGCCTATGGCATGTATTCTCCTAGTAATCAGATACGCCCTGGAGAGGTAAGAAATATTTTGTACTTCTAAGTCTACTTTTACACGCCTTCGTGTTTCCAGTTACGCGTTCCACACACGGAATTTCATTAAGATTTATGAGAGTTCTAAGGTTATATCGTTTTCATTTAATTACTCGTATTTCATGTCCTCGAAATTTTCATGTGCTCGAGGTTTCTTGCTTGCGATTCGATTAATGTGTGCTGCGACTTTGACAGGTATATATGCATATACACGAATTATATACATATATGCACACTGCACAACATATAGTAATAAGATATTAATGTAAACAGTACTGTATGTGCACATACAGTATCATGAAAGGATTGTTTAAGTTTAAAATATGAAAATCACCATATATCATTATTTTTAATAATATATTATTTTACTGTTGGTTTATGTAGGTATTGGTTTTCACCTGTTGGAAAATCTCTCGGTATAAGAAACACAAGAGCAAAGAAAGCGCCACCAAATGATTTATTAGAAAAAGCTTATGTTAGTCGTAAATTTAAACATAAACAGGTAATTTCTTTACTAACAGCCATTTGGAATATTAAGCTACATTATAAAACAATAACACAATAATATAATACATGTTTCAATAGCCTTATTATTTTATTATTCCCATTAAATATTATTGCTTCAAGAAAATTTTATGATGAAACTTATCAACGTACAGTATTTTTCCTATTCTTGTACTGATTAATACATGCTTAATAATTTCTATTAATATTTAATCATTTAGTTAAGGTATAGTCTGTCTGAATAAATGGGAAGATAAACTTAATATCGATGATCATCACGATATGAATTATTATTATTGTATCATTTTCTGGACTTTGTAAATTCTAAATTGTGTGTTTAATATTAGGTTCTTGAAACAGATTCATTATCAACAGTTTCTGAGAAATTAAATGTTGTAGATTTTATTTGTAATGTGTGGATATATTTTAAGATCCTGGCACTGGCTAAGCAATTAGATTGGTCTGAACGACAAGTAGAAAGATGGCTACGATTAAGACGTTCTCAGGATAAGCCATCAACGCTTACGAAATTCTGTGAAAACAGGTTAGTTATGTAATTAGATGCATTCACGCTAAATGAATACAAATTTCAATTAAATTACAGTTTCTACTTAAGATGAAGTCTTTCAAATTTATTAACGCTTTGTCAATATTATATCTATATTTTTTGTAGCTGGAGATGCTTGTATTATACATACTCATTCCTCTATGGCCTTATTTTTCTATGGGATAAACCATGGCTGTGGGACATAAAACATTGTTATTACAATTATCCATTTCATTCAGTTCCCAATGATATATGGTGGTACTATATGATATCAATGGCGTTTTATTGGTCTTTAAGTTTCTCCCAATTTTTCGATGTGAAGAGGAAAGACTTCTGGCAAATGTTTATTCATCATATTGCAACAATAATTTTAATGTGTTTCTCTTGGGTTGGAAACTTAACTAGGATTGGTTCATTAGTATTACTAGTACATGATTGCGCTGATATTTTCCTAGAAGTATGTATCATGAATATTTGTGGATTTTCTAAGTAATATATTCAATGTGTGTATATAATGAATGTGTATTTTAGGCTGCAAAAATGGCTAAATATGCTAATTACCAAAAATTATGTGATTATATATTTGTTATCTTTACAATATTATGGATTATTACACGTATTGGCGTTTATCCATTCTGGATTATTTACAGGTATGTTCCGTTTCAAAGTGAGCAAAATATATTAGAATCTGAATCAATTTTGTTAAATTCTATACGCTGACTTTTTTATCGCATCATTTATTACAGCACATCAATAGAAGCACCGAAAATCGTGCCAATGTTTCCTGCATATTATATTTTTAATTTCCTATTAATTTTGTTACTGTTCCTTCATATGATTTGGACTTACATGATTCTTAAGATCGCCTACAATGCTTTCTATGCCGGCCAAGTAAGTTATATGATATAATAATTAGATAATAATTCCTATTTTTAATTCGCCGATATTAATTATATAGTAACTCGTATTTTTAATTTAATCATCAAACTTTTTAGATGGAAGGTGATATTCGTAGTAATAGCAGTGACGATGTTTCGGATGGCTCTGTGGAAAATACTCCTTTGAATAATGCTACAAATTACGTCAACAAACAAAATTCAAGACAAAAAATTCACTAACATTTAACGTGCTAGAAAAAAAAAGCTATTGTAACAGTAATGCCAAGGCGAGAATTCAGATATTTAGCCAGGCGCTAATTTATCTTGGAAAGTTTAATAAAGCCTTGCACTTTTTTGTAGTATGTAATTCAAGACCTTAACTTTGATAAAGTTATGGACAGGTCTCTGACCTTAATATACTTTTTTTTGTCACTAGTAATATTTTTTAAAGCAGTTTAGCGCTTTTATACAATATATATATACATAAAAGAGTCGTTCACTTGTTTCATACATCACATGTTCATTCATTATGAATTAGTATTTTTACGTACAAAATAATGAACATTGATAACTGTGAATCATTCTTTTTATCAGTTAATATCATCTATTTATATGTATTTTATTTAAAAACGTATAGAAGCCTACTTGTTCTTTAAACGAACTTTGAATATTTACTCGAACAAAGAATGGACCAAAGTTTGAAAATGTTCAGTCTCTGTACTATCTCAGCTTTTGCAAATTCTAGTAACTTATTATACTTAAACACGTTCTTATTTATTTTCTCATACTTTACGAATGTCAAGTGATATTTTCAAATTTGTGAATAAGAGACCTAATAATAACATTTCCAGTGATCTAATTCTTTTTTAACTAATTTTCCCTGTTACACATAGCCATTTAATAACATTTGTTTAGCTAGTAATTTATAATAATGTTGAAGTAATGATATTCTCTACTTCGAAATAAATGTATTATTCATATTAGGCTATAGTATGTATATTAAAACTTTAGGTTATAAGAAAATAAGTCTTCAATGCTTTGCAAATAAAAATATCTAAACAAACGATATCGTACGTTTTTTGTATACACGAATATAATATATGCAATACAATTACAGTTAACACGTTCGATACAAATCTAATACATTTGTAAGAACATCCTTAATGAATACATTTTATATGCAAATTGTATACATTAAAATAATTTACTTCTTGATGGTATATATTTAATTTTATTTTTTATCTATGTAAGCAAAGTAATGAGTAAAAACTGAAACGTAAAAAAGTATGAACTTGTTAAAAAAGGAAGTATCAATTAGAAATGTAGACAGTAATTAGAAATTGGCGCCATAATAAAAACTTTGAATTTCATTCGCCATAATATATGATATATGGCGCCTTAAATCACAGTTTCCACTCTTAAAAAATTTATTTAATTATGTCGCCCGTAGGATTTTAGTTCTTTTATTTCTTTCCGGTCTGGTGCTCTTTTCCTTTCTTGTGGTCAAATTATACCTCGGAGAGGGGATCACCTTGCCATGTCATTCAAATTTTAGCCGGGTTCAGTTTCAGATCGTGCTGCAATTATAACATTTCTCGCGGGTGAATAAACTAAAAGAGAAAAAATGGGAGGCAAATGGTCCAGCATGGATCCCATGAAAGTCGAAGTACCGGAGATAAAAGCTTTGTTGGATAGAGATCCATATTTAAAACCGTATGAAACTGACATTCGCAGAAGGTACCGTACCTTCTATATATCTCTAATTTCGTGTATTTTAAATTCCCAATTAACGAGCTACAATTTTTTCGTAAAAGAATCTTTCCTTTTACCGCCAACCTTTTCAATTGTTTGGCTATGATTGTATAAAAACATATTTGAATCTAGCTTAAATTTTAAAATTGACTTTTTAATCGAACATTATTTATTGCTTCATGTTTTAGATATGCCGTTTTTATGGATTATGTAGAAAAAATAGAAGCCGGAGACGGAAGCTTAGATAAATTTTCAAAAGCATATCAAACTTTTGGTATTCACATAAATGAAGACAATAGTGTTACTGCGAAAGAATGGGCACCCGAAGCACAAGAACTTTTTTTGACTGGAGATTTTAGTAAGTTGCTTAATCTTTATTTAAAATTTAAATATCTCAGAGTAACATGTTAATATATGTTACACGATAATAAAATATTTTGACTTTTAGATGGCTGGAACAGAACTGCCATGCCCTATAAGAAACTGGAGTACGGCAAATGGGAATTACATTTACCTCCTAATGCTGACGGCAGTTGTCCTATAAAACATCTTTCTGAAGTCAAAATTATTGTAAAAGATCATAAAAATGAATTATTAGAACGGCTAAGCCCTTGGGCAACTTATGTTACACAACCTCAAAATCAATCGGAAGGCACTACATTTAAGCAGCGTATTTGGCATCCGCTTCCTGAAAATGTACAGATATACAAAAGTATATTCTAAGATAAAACTTCTAACCAATTTAGAATGAAAAATTGGAAATATTATTAATATATTCAACTCAATTATTTTTGTTGAAACTATAAATATAATATGTGTGATTTTGTTTTTTGTATACAGGTATATAAATTCAAGCATCCAAAACCCAAGAGGCCAGAGAGTCTTAGAATATATGAATGTCACGTTGGTATTGCAACACAAGAATTAAAAGTTGGTACATACTTGGAATTTGCCAAAAATGTAATTCCTCATATTGTAAAACAAGGCTATAATACTATACAATTAATGGCTATTATGGAACATGCTTACTATGCCAGTTTTGGATATCAAGTATGTACTGTTGTGTTCATAGTTGAAATTTTATTAGACAACAACCGTTGTTTTCATTTTACTATATGTATGTTTTTTATGTAATACATTTAATTAATGATTATAAGGTGACATCCTTTTATGCTGCTTCATCCCGCTATGGTACCCCAGAAGAGTTGAAAGAACTGATAGATACAGCGCATCAGCATGGTCTATATGTTTTATTAGATATGGTGCATTCACATGCTTCAAAGAATACTTTGGATGGATTAAATATGTTCGATGGCACCGAACGTTGCTATTTCCATACCGGTAGCCGTGGACAACATCCACTTTGGGATAGTAGACTGTTTAATTATGGAGAATACGAAGTATTACGGTTTTTACTGTCTAATTTACGTTGGTACATCGAGGAATACGGTTTTGATGGATACAGGTAGTTAAATTTCAGATACGACCAGACAAATACTTTGAATGTAGCATAAAGTTTTTGTGTTCCTTAAACTACATTTTAAATCGATATAGGTTTGATGGAGTCACGTCAATGTTGTATCATTCAAGAGGGGTTGGACAAGGCTTTAGTGGTCATTATGATGAATATTATGGCCTTAATGTCGACGTTGAGGGTGTAGTATACTTAATGATTGCTAATCATATGTTACATACTTTGTATCCTGAAGCTACTACAATAGCAGAAGATGTTAGTGGAATGCCTGCTACTTGCAGGTATTAAACTCACAAAAATAGTATATCATATATTTGTTATTCACATTGTTATTGATTTCTGTTATATATTTGTAGTTATTATAATGCGTCGTCTTACAACCAGTTTTTTTTAATTATTTAAGACCAGTTGCGGAAGGTGGTACAGGATTTGATTATCGATTAGCTATGGCTATTCCTGACAAATGGATTAAACTTTTAAAAGAAGTTAAAGATGAAGATTGGAAAATTGGAGATATCTGTTGGACATTAAGCAATCGAAGGTGGATGGAGAAAACAGTAGCATATTCCGAATCTCACGACCAGGCTCTTGTGGGTGACAAAACAATTGCATTCTGGCTTATGGATAAAGAAATGTACACTCACATGAGCTTAATTAGCCCAGCTAGTTCCGTTATCAGCCGTGGTATTGCTCTTCACAATTTAATTACTCTGATCACGCATGGTTTAGGTGGTGAGGCTTATCTAAACTTTATGGGTATGTTTCATAATCTTTTGATTAAGACGGATAAATACGTCTATTGTTATGTTAATAATAATTTATATAAGACTAGTTAAAACTAAACAAAGTTAATATTCTACGTTGAAAACTAATTTTGTTGGATTAATTTAGTCAAGTGCGAGATTGGTACTTATCGATAATATGTATGTATATCTGTTAGGTAATGAATTCGGACATCCAGAATGGTTGGACTTTCCTCGTGCCGGTAACGGAAATAGTTATCATTATGCTAGAAGGCAATGGAATTTAATGCAAGATGAATTATTAAAATATAAATTTATGAATAATTGGGATCGTGCCATAAATACTTTAGAGGAGAAATATGGATGGTTACATTCTAATCCAGTGAGTTGTGTCATAGATTTATTTGAGCGATTTCTAATTTATAAATTAATAGCATAGCAAATATTTGCCTCACAGGGTTATGTAAGCTGGAAACACGAAGACGACAAAGTTATCATATTCGATCGAGCAGACCTAACATTTGTTTTCAATTTTCATCCAGTAAAATCATTCCCCGATTATAAAATAGGGGTGAAAATACCAGGAACATATAAAATTGTACTATGCAGTGATGATAAAGAATTCGGTGGAGAAAGCCGTATCGATGCTGGTGTGAAACATTTTACGAAGCCAGAACCATTTTCTGATTATCCACACAGTATGTTCATTTACATTCCCTGTCGCACAGCTGCTGTTTACGCACGAGGTAAGCTCATTATATTATTGATAAATATGTATATTCTACTTTAGTTATTTGTAATCACTAATGATTTTGTAATTGTAGAAACATGAACGTTCTGTATGAATTCGGACACTAGAGGAACTGATTAGTAAACTATGTACTGTTAGCAGTAATGGATCTTATTTTTATAGGGGATTAAGAATTCATACTCTTTTCCTATTACGATTTTTAGATTAATATGCAGCCCTACTCATAAGATATGCCGAACCGTTAAATTTATAAAATTTTGCCAAACACGTAATTGGCGGTAATCAAGTTTTACTTCGGTTATTATATAATTCGAATTAAAAAGTGCAAAGGCAACGAAAAATTAAATATTTGTTTATGTTTAGAAAAGCTGTTCCAAATAGTAATTGTAATACTCGATGTGTGTGCGTGTTTTATACTGAAGAATATTATATCATTGTGTTTAGTGTGATGTTCCTCCGAAATTTCTACTGCCAAACCATCTAATACTTGAATGGCTATGTGATACAACATCGATCAATTTTTATCTGTGATTAAAATGATAATTTTCAAAGTTACTTTTTAGTAATATAGTGCATTCTTGTAAATTCACGTTATGTTTGCAGGACAGAGCGTAAAGTTGTATTTTGATAGATCCAACAATGCATAATCGTACAATTATGAATTGTATTTTTTACATTGTTCTTTACAATTAATAGGGTTAAAAAAGCTTTAATAGTAAAAGATTATACTAAAAGTTTAACCATAATAATGTCTTTAACATCATATTAAAAACAATGGATTGTTTTATTTTAAACATAGTATATATAAATAATCACTGTTACACGAGATTTTATTGAGAAGTAACTGTATATATTATACAACATGAAAGTGCACTCGGTAGATTCCAAAGACGAGCAGTTCTATATATATATTTTATAGCATGTTATATTTTTGGAAGTTTTTTGAAAATGTATCGTAAAAATAAGTGTTACTTCGAAACATGCGATAATACATAAAAAGAAATAATGTAGTTTATATTATTCTATTATTTTTATAAATGAGAAATGTACAATTTTTTTGAAATCCATTTACACGTGAAACATTAAAATAAATAACAAGGTTCCTTCACTTATAGAGTAACTTAATTGTCGTTAAATTAAATGATAATGCCAATTATTTTGAATATAATAAATTATATTTATGTTTGTATATTTGCAAATTCTGCATCATTTATATCGTAGTCAATCATTTTATTTTCTAACACCCACCATTTATCTAAGAATCCTAAATCTATTATTCTTTCATGAAATGATAGGTATCGTGGTTTTAGATATGGACAAACAGCTTTATATAAAGAACAGTCTTTGTCATAATTGTCCAACCAAATTAAAGAAAATATACCTAAACTAAGCCACCGCACAACTCCTTGATTATAACATTGATTTAACCATTTCACATGATGTTCTGAAATTGGATTACGTACACTTTCTCCTAAAGTCATTATTTTCATGGAATTTCTTAATACTTCATCTTGGAAGGAACTTTCATCTGGATTATGTCTACATAGATAAACGCAGCATGCTAAAACTGGAAGAAATGGTAATTTTTTTTTAATACATTGATACAAATGAAACTTAAATATTAAATCCTTGCCCTACAATTTTTTGTGACTGCTAAGTAATAACTTCAAATTCAATTACTGAAGTAAAAATTTATCATTGATTCTTCATATATTATCTTCGGTAATTATACAGATGAAGGTCCATCCCACCGATTTTGATGATTTTTTAATATGTTGTCAGGATTGTCATTTTAAGCAACTTTTTCCTATTCATGTAACCCCCGCTTGGCTTTAATTTTCGAGATATTATAATTACCTTATCTTCCATTAAGATAATGTTAACATGTCATGTCCTATTAATATTTGCAATTCAACAGTTTTTCCAAACATTCAACATTTTCTGTTATGAGTGTCACTTATAGTAGGGCAAGGGGTAAAGACGTTTTTACGATACAAACAAATTATAATCTGTATATTTATATACAAAAGTTATTATAAATTACATATTCCATTATACATGATAATGTCAAAAGAAAATTAAGTTTTTCATTCATTTAAATATTAGGTTAACGCAAAGCTCATGCTTATGGATGAAACATTTATAAGAATTCTGATAGAATTATTATATAACCTATTTTCGGTTAAAAAAATTAAATGTTATAACATTTTTGTTTATTATACTCTATACAGTTAGTTTAAACTATATCGTTTATAACTATATAAATTGTAAACATTATAAAGGTATGCTTGAGATATTATGAATAAAAATATTTACCAGACATATAAACTGAGGCACGTATCGGACGTTCACGGCAATCTTTAGCAGCGTCAATTGCTACATCCTTGTAATCAATGTATAAATTTTTCCAGTATTTTCCTACCAAAGGAAGGTAAGGTTAACGACTTCTAACCTCAAAATACATTTGTCTTAATAACGTTGACTTACCCCATCGTTCAACAAAAGTTCCTTTTAATCTTTCTGGCATTTCATAATTCTTAATTTTACTAAAAACTTCATTGACGGTAGAATTTACAGGTTTTAAAGAAAGTTTGTATTTTTGAAGTTGGGAAAAAGATCGAGAGAACATGTTAATCTTTAGGTTATATCACACAAGAATACGTAAAAGAAATTAAGCATAAAATAACTGAAAAGAATACATTTTAAAAGAAATGGGACATAATTATTTATACTTTTGAATTAACATTCAATGTCTCTGTTATGAAATGCAGTTTTAGGTTATTTATAAGATAGCAGCAAGCCAAAGGAAAAGGAATGCATTTGCGAATACGGTAGTATATGGTTGAATATGGTGTGTAAACTTCAGTACACTTCAGTACGCTTAGTAGAACAATTACCAATCGAGCCAAATTCGACAAAGTATTTACAAAGGTAACAACCACGGATTCAGTCGGTCCAATCAGGGTCGACAAGCTGTAATGGGCTCGGCGGTTCCAAGTTACGCGACCCGCGTCTACCAGGTGGCGATACTGACGCTAGTCTTACATACACACCGAATTGACGAATTTCAACTACATTTGCAAGAGGAAATCGGTGTGATCTTTCCCGCCAAGACTGAAATGTCAATTCTGTTCTGAACCGCCATTATGGGTGATTGGAGACCGTTCACGACGAAAACGAGCAGCCAAACGAACTTGAGACATAATTATTATTTATTTCATAGTTATTATAATTGCTATAGTTTTTAAAATATTGTTATAATTGACGGTGTTTTCTTTTTCTACATATGAAGCAAAGGAAGAAATGTTCGATCATTTCCTGCAAAGAAAATAGAGGTTAGACAATATTTGTACTGTAATTGTATATCTATTCCTATGTATACCTATGTATATTATGATTCTTTTGTAATATGAATATTAATAAAACGAAAGTAACTGAAATATAATGTTGTTATTTCCATTTTAAAATAAAATTAAAAAGAAAATATGAAGGCAAGCATTAGAATATAACCATTGAGTATACATTAATATAGACAGGCATGCTATACAAAATTTATGCCTTTAGTTCGTACCCGCGAATATTAGCGGCGCTGTTTTCAGTCCTTTTTCATAACACGGCAGCTTGCCTACCCTGCGACCCTGGTCAAATGGCGTTGTTGTAGAATATAAATTTAAAAGAGCAACGGTCAATCGTACTTCCGTTACTAAAATATATTTTCTTATTAAACGTGCGCGCATTATATTAAATATTTGCACGTATATACATAAAGGAAATTTATACCTTAAAGTTGCCTTAACATAAAATATCGTAGATTCTCGTTAAAACGTGTACAAGACGATATCAGAATGGCCGATATACCAAAATGGGAAGGCATAGTGCAGAAAACTGGATTGAAACTTCGAAATGTGTTTACTCGCTTACACGAGATATGGAGCGATGTAGGATTTTCTGAAGAAGTCTGTTCAAAGTATTGCGATCAAGTGTATAAACACATAGAAGACTTGTTAACGGAAATGGTTGCTGAATCAGAACAAAAGAAAGAAACTACAGTGGAAAACGTCAAACAGTTGATGGACCAAATGGAAGCTATATGTCATGAATTAAATACAACCTCTCATATTAGTGGATATGAAAGTTTACCATTAAAGGTAGTAGAAGATTTATTGAGTAATGACTTACAAAAACTACAGTATTGTAAGGACCAACGTTTAGCACACTTAAGAGAACTTGTCACTAAGGAAAGAAATATTTGTAAAGTTTTGGGTACGCAACCAACAGGTATTAAAAAGCATTTACCATCTGAAGAAGAATTATGCAGTTTTAAATTGTATCTTGAAAAGCAAGAAGCAGAGAAGAATCGTTTAGAGATCATTTTTAAAGATATGCGTTGGAATATAGTGAAAATGATGGATGAATTAGGTGTTGTGCCAACATCAAATTTTGAATGCCTGGTATACAATGAACCTGAAACATTTATACTTAACTCTAATAACATGTCAAAGTTGGAGGAATTCCATAATCAACTTAAAGAGAAAGTTGAAGATGCGAAAAAACATTTGGAGAGTATAAAGAATGAATTAATCGCTTTATGGAAATACTTTAATGAGCCTGAGTATGTTTGTCAATCATTCCTTGATAGTTGTGTTGGTTACAGTCAGCTAACTGTAACCACTTTAAGCAAAGAAGTAGCTAGATGTAAAGCGAAAAGGGCACAAAATATTGCTCAATATATAGCACAAGTACGTAATGAATTGACAAAGTTATGGGATTTATGCAAATATACTAAGGCTCAACGGCAAAAATTTCCTCACTTTAATTCTCAAATATATACAGAAGATTTACTTACTTTACATGAACTAGAAGTAGAAAGACTTCAAAAGTTTTATAAGAGCAATAAGTCTATATTTGAGCTTTACGAAAAATATGAAAATTTATGGATGAAAATGAAAGAATTATTGCAATGTGCCAACAATCCGGATCGATTTTATAACCGTGGTGGTCAATTATTAATGGAAGAAAAAGAACGAAAAAAGATTCAAATAAAATTACCAAAAATAGAGGAGGAATTAAAATGTTTGATAACAGAATATGAATTCACACATAAAGAAGATTTTCTTATAAACGGAATGACAATAGAAGAATTATTAAAAGAATCGTGGGAAAATCTGAATGAAGAGAAACGAACAATAGAGAAGGCAAGAAAGGAAGCAAAAGATAAATCGATCAAGAAAACACTATTAAGTACTTCTAAGAAAGCTATTTTGGGTTCTTCTAAAAAAACACCTACCGTTATAAGTACTCGTCGACTTACGCCGTTAAGTTTGCTGAAACGAAAATTATTATGTAGTCCATCTCCAAACACTTCTGCAAAACGTAGAAGTATAACTAATCGATCAAAAATTCCAAAAGGTGGAAAAAGTCCAAGAAGAATTTTAAAATTTGGGAACACACTAAATAGGAGTAGTCATGAAAAAGAAAATTCAGTATCTCACAGTTCAGCTGTTACAGACACAACTTACAGCCAGTTTAAAGAACATTTAGAAGAGAAAAACGAATTGCGCAGTTCTTTATTACCAGAAAAAGTATTGATGAATGCAAACAAGTCAAGAATGAAAACACCAGTAAGAACACCTGTTAAACCATTACGAAAAAATTTGGTATTACCAACCACACCTACTGCAACTCCCAAATTATCTCATTGTCGGTCACGTTCCATAAATAAAAGCCCTCGTAGCCCGAAATTAGTACCATCGTCAAGACTTGTTACCGTCTCAACACCTTTACCCATTATTTTTTAACGTGGCAGCCACAAAATTGTGAATAGATTTTTTTTTGTAGTTTTAATCCACCGAATATCATATTGCCTTTACATTTTTAATAATTGGACCATATTTTATTGACACATGATATTCCTTTATATGTATATTGTATAGTGTCTTTCACAATGTAATGTGCAATATTTAATTGCATTATGATCTATGTAAATGTATATCGATAATAATACTGAGTTTTCGCGTGGAGATTTAATGGTGGGAAGTTATTTCCTCCTTAACTAGTAATATATTGTACTTATATAAAAATAATAATATATTGTATATAGTAAGTAGTAATTGTATTATGATACTGTTATACGAATGTAACTTTGTAATATTGGAAAGATGGTCTTCAGGATAAAGTTGCAAATAAAGGAATGTGGAGAAAAGCAAAACTGTGATTGTTTTTGAAGGTACGCGATCTTTTCTCACGGTTTTCGGTAGAAAAATTATTTTAAATTCCATCATTAGTTTATATCATCATTCAATACTAATACTGTATTCTATAATATGTAATGAAGAACAACTCGTAATTTAAATGAGTAACCAGATTGATTTCTCTCCTCAAAACGATATGCCTTCTATTTATTATTGGTCATGATTATTTTATTTACCAATCATTTGAATGATAATCACGTTTAAATTTCTTATTTCGGGATTCTTTTACAATTATTTGTTTAAAATTCTCAAAATCTCTGGTTGTGGCGCGCTTGAGAATAAGCAGTGTACCACGTGACATGCAGTCGCATTCTGATTGGCCGCCGTTCCTCCAATAAGCGGCAGCCGAGCCACTGCAAGCTATCCCCACTCCTGCCAGGAGGGTCACTTATCTCTTTCTCTCTCCGGACTTGGTGCCGTCAACACGTATCTGCTATAGGTATCGTTTCTTGAACATTTTCCTCGTTTACCGACCGCTAAAAAATAGTTCTTTCGTTTATCTACTACATAGTATTTCTTCCACTGTTTGAGATCTGTCAATTTTGTCAATAATAATTACGGATTTAGTAACAATCGCGAAATAACTATGCTGTATGCTTCTAGAATTTGGTGTTACCATGCGGCGACCTTGCAGTCGGACAAGTCAGAACACGCGCGCGGAGCCACAACAACACGGCGTAAGCGGTGTAAGGTATCACTACGTCTAAACAAACGTAACGTTTGCATTATTTTCATATCTTCGCGATATTTTGTTACAATTTATTCAGTACCTTTATTATTTGGTATCGAGTCAAACAATTGACGAGTTGAATCTTAATTCTTACGAATCAATACGGTTTTACGAAAGCATGCAACGATTGAAATCTTTCTGTATTACTTGAAACCCTTTACAATGTACGAGTATTTAGTCAATGTTTACAATACGACGGTCGACTTCCAAGAAAGCTGTCCCTTATTCTGGCAGTTTTTACCAATTTTGGTGTTAAATTTCGACGGCAACAATTCTATGCTACAAAGAAATCGCGAATCGTTTTTACTTACAATAGTTAGTATTTACATGTTACGCGACCCAAATAAAGTTTCTAGCAAATAAAGATAAAGTATAAAATAATATTGGAGGTTTTAAAATTTTAATTTTAAATCAATTGAACGTTTAAACGCCAGTTTATTAAATTAACATTATGAAATTCTGTGTTCCCATGTTTAAGCTACACTATAATAAACTTAATATTTTCAAATAAATAGATGTTAAATTATGCAAAAATATATAAATATCGATGAACTGAAATGGTAATGTCACGCAGAAAGTATGTGGTAAGTATATATATCATGTTATTATCGACATACTTTCTGCGTGACATGATCATTTGAGTTCATCAAAGTTTGCTTCCATATTTTCACGTTAGTTGTTGACTGTGGGCTTCATAGGTGACGCCACGTTGCACTATTTCAATGCTTTGTACACATTTAAAAAAAATAAGTATATTAAGTAACTACTTGCCGAGCAAAATCAATTCGAGTTATTTGAAATTTTTTGCCTCAAAGTTTTCCAATTTATTATTTAACTTGCTTTGAAATAGGAGGTTTTATGGTAGTTTTATTAACTTTTAATAAAACTACCATACGAACGATGAACGTTATGTTAATCATGAAATGATTATAAGTAGACGTGTTTATCATACAACATATACGTTTAATAATTATTGCTCATTTAGAAAAGTAATAATATCTGTTGCGCAATATGAGTTTCTATTTTTTAGAAGCTTGCAATTATCTCAATAATTCTGAATGTAGTATGTAAAATGACTTTAAAACTAATTTTAAGTTTTGTGATTATTAATTATTTATTCTGATTTCGTAAATGTAATGCGCTAAGCATCTATTTCTTAATTATTGACGTTCAAGTATATAATTTCATTAATTACATTTAAATATCTTAAGGTATCACGTTACTTATAATTCCCCCCGTTTAATCGTTCAACTATTTATATTTTCAGATAGAATTATTTTCATCAAGATATACAAAATATTAATACTGAAACGATATAAATTGAAAAAAATTGTCTTTCACTTGCACATGTTACTTGTTATCAGCACAATATTTAACACTGAAACGATAAGGAATTTAAGTGACGCTAGAACTACTAAGGCAGTCAAAATAACTAGTCCCTAATTTTTTATAAAAAATTTTCAAAATGGACGTGCCATACTCTCTTTTTCCGAATTATTTACTTAACGTATTTAACCTTTTGACTACGAAGGCGTATATATACGCTCCCACAGATTCATCAATATTTACAAAGGGCACTCTGATAGATCGCACAGAAATTTGTTAGTAATGCGCTTCAGTCGTAGTTTTGTTGCAGTATAAATGACGCGTACCGACCAGTTTTAACGACCGTCATGCAAATATCGCGCCGTATTTTTCTGATTGTTTCTCGTTGGAGTGCACCGTGGTCAAAGGGTGAAATATAATAGATTTAACGCTGGTAGCTCTAGTTTTAATATTTCAACCAAATGAGCGTATACTATTACAAATATTTAAATATTTGTATTCCAGAATAACGGATACACCTATCCCTCAATTCACACGGTACTTTATTTACATGATTTCGCTTTTACACGATTTTCAAAATAATGAATATAAAAAAAAAGAATGCTAAAAGTAAACATTTTTGTTGTCAATATATTTCTATAATCTGCGATTTCGATTTACACGGTATTCTCAGGAACCGATCTTCCGTGTAAATCAGCAGATAGATCTACATCGATACATATCCAACAGTTAAATTACGTTTTATTTTCTTGCATAAGTATCTCAACATTTTGGGCTGCGCAACCTTGCCATATTTCGATCGAAATGTACAGTATGGGAAATAGAATTTGAGATACTATTAGCAAAATACAACAAGTTACGTTTAGCTACATTCCTAATATATTTTGTGTGCACAAAGTGCCATTATGTGAGCCGTCATGATTGAAAGTGGCAGAAGTCCCTTTTAACTTATGTTGAGATGTAAAGGCATCAAGTTCGTATAAAAGGTTTCATTCTATAGCATGTGTGGAAGTCAGTATGTCGAGTTTAGCGTGAGAAAATGACTAAAGTATGCACTTCTATACTAAACATGTAAAAACGTATTTAAATATATTTGGTGATCAACATAAGGAAACACGGAATAAAAGAAATATTGATCGTTATAATAAAAAATACCACAGGCAAGGCCTACTACAATATTCCAATGCCTCGCTTTTTTTGTCGTTTCGCGCCAGATTCAACTCTCCAACCGCATGTAACAAATGAACCTTTTGGGGAGAAATCATAAGGATATTTTATTCTATTTACTTACTTTGCCATTTGATGTTCGAAAAGAAAACACCTTTGTGCAGCTAAAACTTAAATAAATGTTTCTCAAAAATTGACTTAAATAACTTTAAAAAATAATGGCTCATTTATTAAGGTCATTGAATAAATTATAGTGTATTAGTATTTTGGACTTTATGTTCTGTCCGCCAAGTGTAGAGTGGCGAAAATGTATTTAATGAGATATGGATAATTTTAATACTAAATTTCTTTGCGCAATTTCAAAACTTAGGTAGCTAGCTTTTTAAGAGATAGAATGTGTAGTCTTTATAAAATGATAGCTATAATTTTTCTTTTAATGAATATTTGAGCCATTTATTTTGAAAGTGGCATAAGTCACTTTCTTTTTACTTCGAGATATTTAAGGGTTTGCGTTAAAATGTTTAATAATATTGGCGCTATTTTTGAGTAGATTTACTTGCATTTGTCATTTTGGATACTTATAGTTTTAATAGTATAAATAATTTCATATAGTCATTAAAAGTAATCATTTTTCATTAAGGCTGACTTATGATACTTTCAAAATAAACAGGCTCATTTCGTTACACGCGCAAGTCAACGTTATATTAAACGCAAAATGAAAGACGATATAAATCAATATTTACTGTGACATATCTTAAAATCTATCATAAATGTTGCAAAAACACATAAAATTCATTGAAAATTTTGAATATTATAAATAAAGGGTATCTTTGAGTTCAAGTCGAAAAGAAAAATAAAATCTCCTCTTTCAAGTTGAAGACAAATAGTCTTTGTTAGGAGCTGTCCGTTTTACAAAAGTAAACTGTTAATAATATTTGTGAGCATAGCATATAGGAAAAATGTATAATTATTTCACAAACATTTTTATTATATACGATTAAGGGCCACTGATTTAAGGATATTTTTAATCTGAAATTTTTGAAAAATTTGTTCTTAAATTGTTGCTCGAAATTTGTATGATAGTAAAGGATTCAGGACACATTCATCATAGTAAAAGCATTGCGTGTAATTCCGTTGATGTGAATATTATAAAAACTACTTATTCTTCTGTTCAACAAGGTAAAAAATGGGAATACTCCAAATGTACGTGTTCCAATGTGAAACAATTTTTAGAGAGGGAAGAATTTGAATGTTACGAAGAAGACTGTTCAATATCTCAGTCTCAACTCCATAGAGATGTTATGGAGCGACGGAAATAGAGAACTAAAGCTAAAGAAAAGTGAAAATATGACGGTATGATAAAAGATGCATGGAATTTCGTATCCGTTAGCTTCGTGTAATTGATTGACAATACAAATAAACAACAATACAACGATATTGTAGTACCTTTAAATACGTATAAATTAAATTGTAGCACCTTTAAATACGTATAAATAAATTTAATACCTGTAAATAACCTTATTATACTCGTATAATTTCAAATTATGGAGATACCAAAATTCACCGTCTTGAAATTTGAAATTATGTTTGTGAGTATGCGATCACTAAAAAGTAGACGCACAGAGTACATAAAATGCATAACGTTGCATTTTGTATTTATAAATTGTCAGAGCTACATAACTAAATCTAAATAAACATTAGACTATCTATCTGTTTCTTAAAAAGGTAACAAAAATTCTTCTTTCTTCTGATTTCACTTTGATTTCAGTCAGCTTCATTCTGATTATAATAGGGGCACTCCAATCATTTTCTATTAAGTCTTAAAAATCATTAATATCCTTTATCTCTTTTTTAATTATTGCTTTGTCCTCATCGAATCTCAATATTCTCCATTTTACGATTTCGTATGAACTACTTGCAACTCTACGTATTTGAATGTTGCAAATACTCGTACATCTTTTATTACTGTTTTAATCACTAAGGGCTCAAATTACTTTCGAGTAAAGTACTTTCAGCCAAAACGCGGAGTTCCAGATAGTATCTTTGATCACCACGATTAGCAAATAAAAGCGAGTAATTTCCTTTGATTAACCACAGTTCAAGATGCATCAACATGACTTCGACGTTTAGGGAATGGGTCCGCAAAGTCGGGAAACGGCCCCACGAATTTCCGCTCGGCTCGTCGCATTTCTGATTTCCCAAAGGACCGTCTTATGGAAGTTTCAGGACGTCCAAAGGATTCGTGCTCGTCCGTCCTTCCTGCCTCTCCGACGACCCTTTTTTGTCCTTTCCCATTTCCCAAACTCTCCTTACGTTCTTCCTTGAGCGTCCTGCTTCTTGGAAATCTGACATGGCGATTTTCGCTCCTCGTTCCTGTTTGTGAATGTCAAAAGTGATTGGAATGTATGGAGAACATATATATGTGCCCTTCGATGAGATATCCGACGATGGGTGACCATAGTCACCGGTAGGATGAAAAGGGTTGATAAAAATTGGCGGTATTCATCATCAGCCAGATAAAGCAGAATTTTTCCATGGTTTTAGCCTTTAATTCGATTGCTAATCTTCGTAGGCTTTACGTACTGTACTGTTATTGACTTCAACTGATCGATCATTTGATCCGTTTATTTTGAAAGTCGATGTAAATCACTTTCCGTAATGAAAAATGGTGATTTCTCAATGACTACACAAAATCATTTATACCGAGAAAAATATGAGAATCCAAAATAACAAGTGCAAGTAAAACTTGAAAATTGGCATCAATATTTTTCAACACGTTAAAACATAAACGTTAAATATCTCGATTTGACCAGAAATTAACTTATGCCACTTTCAAAGTAAACGGTTTATTTATTTCAATTACAGTCAGCTCCATTTTGAAAAATAATTGCCTAACAGATATCCTATATCAGATATAAAATTGTATAAGATAAATATTTACTAAAACTGTCTTTCATACAGACAACCATTGTAAGAAGAAGGAATCCTTTTTAACCCGTAACGAACGAACTCATTTTTCTAGAACAATGATCAGTAGATCGGCGGAACAAAAAAAAGTAAAAAAGTAAACAATTACTTATATATTTTTTGAGTGTGGTATTTCTCCCAATAGTCCCCTATGTGAATACCAGGTTGTTTAGTACAGATATCGCGGCATGCCGCCTGTATGGCGGCATTCGATTTTCTTGGAATATTTATAATGTCGCGCAGATGGCGGCATTCGTTCGCTAAGGGTTAATACACTGCACGCCGGACCCGCGATAATGCGTAATTTCGAATATATGATGGGTGTAGATTTAGCCAATCAATATCTATCATATTGTTCTTTCTCGAGGAAAACGGTAAAGCGGACAAAGAAAGCAGTATTACAATATTTCTTTTAAATTGTGCATTATTTAATGTATTTCATTTTTACATTGACTTAAATAGTAACATTATGAAATATAAGAAACTTGAGGCCGGCATATAGGTTTTCAGCAGCTGATATTTGGCCGGCGTACAATGTGTTAAAGATCGCACTCATCGTCAGTCTTTCTTTCTATTCTTTAATTGCAATCCTATGGGCTTTTAACGATCTCTATAATCTGCAGTGGCGGCCATATACTTACGTACACGTAATATTTTTATGATTAATCCATTTGTAGTCTCTTCAAAAGGTGGCAAAGATAAACAAATCATTTTTTCTCAATATTTCAACCTTAATCTATTTTATACTCGAGAAATTTTTATTTATTTTAAGTATTTAACAAATTTTTAAATATCTTTTGTTGAGCAGTAGTTTTACGGGCGGACAATTATTTACGTACATATGAAAAATTTACATATTCTTATATAAAATATCACATTTATTTTATGAATTAGTATCTAGTGGCTAGTCCTTTTTGTCGAATCGCAGCTGTGCATCTCCGTGGCATAGAATCAATCAATTTGATACATATGTGTATGGGTATTGACTTCCACGCTTCTTCTATTGAAATATACAATTCTTCCAAATTTCTTGGTTTTCGTTGTTGTATATATTTTTCCACATCAATCCATAACATCTCAATGGGGTTGAAATCGGGAGATTGAGCCGGCCATTTTAAACAGCTAATTTTTTGGTCAGATAAAAATGTTTTAACAACGCGTGCTGTGTGCTTTGGGTCATTATCTGCTTCAGAAACCCAATCATTTCCCAGACATCTTTCTTCATATGGTAGAAGTACATCCTTTACTATATTTAAATAAACATAACGATCCATGATTCTCTGTATTCTATGAATGGGGCTTACACCATTAATAGACATTGCACCCCAAACAAGTACCGATCCACCACCTCCTTTGACTGTTGGTTTTGTACAATTTTTTCGGTACTCCTCTCCAACACGACGCCTAACATAAGTCTTTCCATCACATCCAAGTCTATTAAACTTAGATTCATCTATAAAAATGACTTTGGACCACTGTTCTCGTGTCCAATTCAAGTGCTCTTTCGCAAAAGCAATTCTAGCTCGACGATTTTTTTCTGAAATCAGGGGTTTCTTTCTGGCAATACTTCCTTTTAAACCAAATTCACTTAATCGACGTCGGACTATTCTTACACTGATGTTTTTATCAAGATTTGGCATTATTTCTTTATGAATGTCCACAGCTGTCTTAAATCTGTTCGCTTCGGATAAGCAATGAATAATGCGATCGGTTCTGGCTTCGTTTTTTGTATTCTAACTTTCCGAGGAACATCATTCACAGTTCTGTAATCCTTAATGTGTTGCATTACTTGACAACAAGCCATTGTGGATAATCCTAAATCTTTAGCTCTCTCACGAAATGTTTTCCCAGCTTTTCGAAGCAATTCTACTTGATCTCGTTGATTTGGTGTCACTTTCTTCCCTCTACTCATTATAATCAGACACAGGACACTTCTGTTCACCTCAAAAGTTCGATTCATACCAAAAAAACTATTTACAATGTCGATGTGTCGATTCGAATTGCTGCAACTGCAATGTACGTAAGTATTTTTCCGCTACAAAAGCAACAGCTCAAGACAATGTATAAACAAATGTGCTTAACTTCTTGGAATGAATGAAAACTTCAATGGAATTTCAAAATTGAATGTTCAAGCTGTAAGCAAAACATGAGTTCGATATGCTTTCAAGCTCTCTAAGAAGCTGCATCCCTTTTTCAAATCAACGTGCGACTTGTACGTAAGTAAATGACTGCCACTGTATACTTTAAGAAGATAATAAAATACAGGGAAAAAGCAAGCATGTGAAAGTGTGGCATAAGCTGAAACATGTTGCATTAAGAATGAAAATTAACGCGAGTGGAAATCCATCGACTGCACGCGATCTCCGGAGGTCGAAATCCTTCAAGTCGATCGTATTCGAGGTCACCGAAGAGACGAAGACTCGCAAATATTTGCGTTATAACATGTTCGTCTCTATATAAGATACGAGATGGCATGCGTGTTATCCGCAAAGGTATTCGATGAAGTGAGAAGGCGTCCCGTCGCGGTGCTTGCTTCGAGGACACTGGGGTTATGGTGGTCGAAGGGAATGGGGTGGGCTTCTAATGAGATTTGCGGTGACCTCTACGCAGCGTCGGGTTATTCCAACAACGTCTGGATTATTGGTTCGATTTCAGAGCGCCGATATTTATTCATTCCCTTTTTTCGATGGGCGAAAAACAGTCGACAAATGTGGCGTTATCAATGATGATATTTAAAGCAGATGTTATATTTTTGATAGTATTTAATGGTTGTTTGAAATTTCATCGATGGTTTAATCCTTTGTCCTACGATTTCTTTCGTGACTGCCTCTGCAATAATTGAAAATTAAATTGCTGAAATAAAAATTTGTCAGTGATTCTTGATATATCTTAGAATTTAACGCAACATTAATAACATAGGAATAATATTATCGTGTCGTGTTCCACTGATATTTTCAATTTGATAAATTTTGAGAAGCTTACAAATTTTCTGTTCCATCAACCACATCACGAGTGTCACTCAAAATATTTTTTTGTGCAACTGAACAGTATCCGCATAAAGTGATTCGTAGACTTTGAAGAGACGAGTAGAAAGTGTTGGTTATGTTAATTTTGATCATGTTAACCAGTTAACTGTGGAGTTTAGTTTTAAAAATCTCTCACGGGATGCGGAATTAAAATCAAGCAATGACTTGTACACACGTCGAGCGCAGAGGAAATGCTCCTATTATGAATTTTACGAAGAAAGGAAAACAAAACGTGGAAGGATTACATATTTATTCGATAAAAAAAATTACAATTCAGTGTTAAAAAGGTTACCGCAACACAGCTTTGGATTGACGTGTATACACGTCGAACACAGTTAACTGGTTAACAGATGAGAAATAATAAATGAATTTTTTGTATCGCTAATTATTGCTGGAGCGCGATTTGTGTCGAATAAATGGGGTTTTGTTTGTTAAGGCGACGATATTTAGAATTTTGTTGGCAATGGAAAGCTTTGGAATATTCAATGCAGAAAAATTCTCTAGTAAATATATATTGCAAACAACTGAACGTTGAATTTGTTTTTTCTTCTATCTATGCGGCCCTTAATTCTTAACATTTTAACCCTTGAATGCATACTGTTGCGAATTTGCAACATGCCTATGTTTCCACATCTAAAATGCTCAACCTCAAGAATAATACATAAAGACTGATAATTGCATTTTTGCAACTATGAAAGATATTGAAAGTAAAGAAAATTTGGTTGATTTCGATTTTCTGGATTATTCTTCCTTATTTCCTGGGATTACATATGAACCTAAAGAAATTAATTCAGAAAGGGATACCAAATTATGCATGTAAGGGTTAAATTAATATTTTTTATCATTATTCATCAGTATTTTTAATAAATGACTATAACGTAATATAAGTGGTTGGAATTACGTTGTCTTACACAAGAAGTGTCGGTATGTTAATATAAGTAACTGCAAACATAATAACTCGCCAGTAAGTTACATTAATACGGAATATTTGTAGTAAAATATTAATACGTAATAGTATAAGCAGGCAGTACTTAAATGCTACTACCGTCAACAGATCGGTTGCATATTTAAAAAATATATTGAAATTGGTTATATCGTTGAAAGTGCAATAAATTGACGTAAAAATATTAAAAAGTATCATGTTATTTTGCTGCTTTATATTTCGTTCTGATATTGTAATGTAAATACTGACACTCTGCTAAAAACACTGATTAAAAACCGTTAAAAAATACTGACGCAGTAAATGGCAGTCAGTTATTTTTCTGGGGTGCTCGTATGGAAGCTGACAGAGAGAAATTGCATGTTTTTTATTTGTAAAAAAGAGCTTGTAATACTTTGGAAATTTTTTAAAGTTTTAACAATCCATGATGGTGTTGCACATTCTGTCGCAAATAAAATGTGGTGCAAATAGTTTATAATCTAAAAAGGAACCGTTTCCGGATCCATTTATGCGTGAATCCTGCTTACTTTTACCGTGACTCGGATTTGCAGTTACAGTTTCATCATCTGCTCTCAATACACGTTGTATATTGATATAAAAGTACCATTCTATTAGTTTGATAACCGAATTTTAAAATAACTAAAAAGTAAATTGCGCTTTCCGCAATGGGTGGTTCACTTATACAGTTTGATTGTAAGTCAATGCAATTGTATGTAAGATTGATTGTAAGTCAATCATTTCAAAATGACATAATAAATGAGAAGACATGATGTTTAATGAGAATTTAACGTTAAATTATATTCAACCAAAGTATTCCTAGCTGAAATGAAGATGAATTTCTAATTATCTAAATGCTGGTAATTTTGCATAATTTTTGTAATCTCACACACCGTCAAATATTGTTGACAAATAATGCTTGAATATTCTGATGCTGTTAAGGTGTTAACATTGCTGTTGGAAAGAAACTTATTAATTTTACATTAAGTTTGAATTGAAGGTGAAACGGTTTGGAGATGAAAATTGCACAAAATTTATATTACAAACACGAAAAACTTATTACAATAATTATGCACAAAATTAGTAATATTTACGTTGTTTCGGTTGAAGATAAAGAAACTCAGGGAATAAAATTGTATGAACCATTTATATTACAGATACAAAGAACTTATTATAAATATTTTACAGAAATTTTTACGTTTTGCGTTAAATTTTAATTGATGATAGCATACAGAATTATAGATATAATAAAGGAGCCGAAAAAATAGTTACGTTTATTTCCAGTAACGTTTGCAAATCATTGATTTACGAAGAAAACATGATACAAATTTTCCAATAAAACTGCAATCAGAATAAAGGAAAAAATAGATTCGTGGCAAATGAATTACATTTTCTCACGTGCTCAGTTTCAATGTGATTCATTCGATACAGTGGGTGCGACGAGCCCTCGGTTCTATGAATCAGACGGAAATATCGGGAAAAACCCCTTAGCAAGACCATTTACTTTCTGGTCGTCGATGACCTTTATTTCTCATGAAATTGGGAAACATGTTTGTCCACACATTTCTGAATATTTGCGTTCAAAATGTGATTCTTAGATTTAAGATGCAAGATCTGTACTCTAAGATTCACATTGGAATTTCTATCCAATTAAAATGACAATTTGAAACATCCAATTGAAGTAACATTACATGCAGTTTTGTTCATATAAGAATGACAAATGGTATATTCTTCTTCGTCAACTGAGTCGTTCGTTATGAAAGTGGCATAAGTTACTTTACCGTAATGACAACTGGTTATTTTTAAGTACTATACGAAATTATTTTTATTGAGAAAAATATAAGTATCCAAGATAACAAGGGAACTAAATTTTCTCGAAAATTGGTATCAATGTTATTAAACACGTTAAATGCAAACCCTAAAGTCTCAATTTAAAAGGACTAGCGCCACTTTCAAAATAAACTGTTCAACTATTGCAGATTTCATCGAATACAAGATTTGTTCGACTAACGTGAATGACTGGGTGATGACTCATTTTTTATTCCTCTGTCGCTAACGGTTGGGTAGTTATAATGCAAAGACTGAAACATTCACGAACTTCGAAAAGAGAATTCAACCTCTCAGATTGATTTTTTTTTGTCAAAGTACTGCTCTTTACTTACCCAAACATTGTCTCAACCATGGGGTTTTATTAAAACTAGTATTTCAAGATAGGAATCTTCTTCTGCAATGTAACGTGATACAACTGTATTATCTCTGTTGTCATATTTTTGCAATGTTATTTTGTATTCATGGTTCATACATTTTTATATTCATGAAAAGTTACAAAGAATGTAATGTTTATTAAAAAGTCCTGGAATGTTATACGAACACAGTTATCTTAACATTTTGATATTTATTCGTAAGGAATTGTTTAGGATTGTGGCTCTGAATTCCGTTGTATAATTGATTTTAACAAATAATTTTGTGACATTTCTTAATAAGTGGCAGTAACAGAATGCGGTTTATAAAATCAAATAAAATATAGCAATTATCTGCAATATTATTTCAATAATTTTCGTACAATTATTCGGAAATTATCAACGGAACATGGTGAATTATTCGGATAATATGAATGGAATAATTTATCACACAGTGTAAATAATGGCTGTCGATAGTACTATGAATATTCCAAATATATTACTTAACTGGATGTATCCAGAATTAAACGGCTAATAGGAATAGTTCGGACTATGTACGATATTTTATTTCTCTTGTTTATTTACGAAATACGTTAACATAAGAGAAATATGTTATTTAAGCCATAATATTACACGTTTGTTTTTTCTTTCTACCTTAAAATTTGATATGGTAAATAATTCGTAACATTTAGCAATAATATTCTTATTTGTATATATTTCAAACTTTACTACGTTCAAACGAAATATTATTTAGATAACTAGTCCCTTATGTTAGAATGTAGTATGAACGGATTTTCAGTTATGAATGTAGCGCATCAGTTGCTTGCCATGAATGTGTAGAACCATCGAGAAGCTTCCGGAAACAGGATCTCCATTTGTCCTTAAAGGCCGACGACCCCGGAGCTATAGTGAGAGACCAGAAACAAGGCACTTGGGACGGAAGGGGAGATTGCTCTCGCACCGCCTATCCCCGCCATGTCGGTCCTGGAAACCTGGGATCGACGAATGACAACCGAAAATAAAACACTCCTTTCGTCATTCATTCGTCGTTCATTCTGTGCAAAAACCTTTCGATACGTAACGATAAACAGAATATAAATCTTTCAACTTTCAAGCTCTCATTGAAAGATCAGATCGCATTAAATCTGCGCCAGACGATTCTATCGATATTCTGCCGATCTTTAATGTCATTTAGCCGTTAAACAAGACACTTGATAATGATCATCGGGGATGTTCCTCCTCTTGTCGTATTTACAAATCATCCCGCCGAAAATAATACCGAGCCATTTCCGCTTTAACGATGCGCGACGTGTAACTAAACGAGACAGGAAAACGAACAGCGTTAAATATTTATTGTTTGGAAAATAAAAACGTACGAATTTTGTATGCACACGTCAAAAGTATTACGCTTCGCTCAGGACACTATACATATTCATGGAATAAAGGCAATTAAATTCCGTGCCATAAGTGCGGTCACTCGTTCATGGAATGCATTATCGTTAGCGCTTTCATCCCCGATTGCGGACACTCTGATATTTACCCTTTATTCCTCCTGCTTTCCGTTAATACAAAGTCAAATACAATTTTGGCAACGTCGATCGCAAAATTTCTAAGGATTCAAAGAATTCTATTTTTAATAGAAATTTCGTACTTTCTAAAAGTTTTCAATTTATAAATTTACAATTAGTATTTGATTCGTAGTAGAGGATGGTTGTTCAGATCATACCCCTTAACAAGAAAGGTCTATAAATTGTACGTTTTATTAAAGAAAGGACAAAATTTTACTAGACTTAGAACTTCTATGAATATTCCAACTAAATAGTTGGAATAAACAGTTAAACAAATGTTTAAGAAAAATTTTAAAAAATTTTCCACAATCGGAGATAATTAACAAAAACTAAAATAGTAATATCGGTAGGACTGGGGGTTTTTGGGAGCAACTATTAGGATGTAGAAATAACGGATTATCAAGTGTTGCCAGAGAAGTTAGTTGTTTGTTTATTTTTTATTTTTTATTAAAATAATATTGCTTTAGGTGGGATTCGAAGCACCGAAAGAAGTTAATGTTCGTTAACCCTTTGTTGTATACCAACGAGGCACGCTTGTGGTTCAGAAAATGGAATGAAAAAACTTCAGGTTTTCTGGAAAATGTTTGTTCAAAAAGATAGTCAGACATGGCACAATGAAATTAATCTCATTCTATAAATCTTATTGTAATGTATATGACATATTAAAAACTGCTGACAAATTTTTATTTCAGCAACTTAATGCTCAGCTTCGTGTATGTAATTGCAAAGAAATTGCAAAATGGGAAGGGGTTAACACGTTAACTATCACACAAATGTTATGAAATTTGAGTACCGTCAAATTTATCTGTCAAAAAGCGGAATTATTAAAGGGAAGTATGGAGATTTACTCATTCCTAAATATTTTTAAGATTTCTTAAGTTCACCGTGTAGAAGCTCAAATGCAATTGACAACAATCACTGGCATTTCTATTCTTGGAAAGGAATTAATTATAAGTGCAAACTTGTAATTCATTTCGTATTGGGGTAGCCTTGGTCGCCGGTGGTCACCATAACAGTTAGCATGTTAAGAATTTCAAAGTTCAATGCATTTCATTGCAATTATTTAGGATGTTTCTTTAATGAAAAAATGCAGATGGCGTTTGGCTTGATACGCTGGAAAGTTGACTTAACGATGTGAGAGTTTGGGTGGATTAGATTGAGATAATTTTTGGTGATAATGTGTGAATGACTTTACCATAACCAATCTTTACTTTATTAATGATGCGTTGTTTCTTTTAAATTAATTAAAGAAATGTGGTCATAATGTCAAAGTATACCAAATTCTCCGCTTTTTTGCAAAACACAGGTTGCCACGTACAGAAACGATTTACTTGTTCCTTGGTATTTTTTCTATTTTACTACAATTTTTGGCTAACTGATATTTATCGGGATACGTTGCAATTTTTATAACAAGTAAAACGTTTGAATGAATTTTGGGAAATTGGACTTGGCAAAGAGTTTAAATTCTCATATATATCCGTCGTTTTTTTTGCTTACCACTAATTGAATTCCCCGATTCTTGAAACGTCGGTCACAAACATAGGAATTAAACGCGGTGCTTTTTTCCTAGATTGCAATTTTGCGTGTTTTTTGTGTCGAGAATTGTGTGTCAGGAAAAATCTTTAGTTCTTCCAGTTGGTATGTTTTTTTGTCAAATGCAGATTGCTATGAAAGTTTAGGTTTTTTGTTAGGTTTACATTTATGCATCTCTATTCTCGTAAAAATTGTTTTCTGAGAACCTCGTTGCACTTCAATATTACTTTCCGTGGCATTTTCGATTTGACAATTAAGTTAATATCTCTTGCAATAGCTTTTATCCCAGAATAGATTTTGATAAGGAAATCATGTAATATTTTGTTGGACTTATTTTGGAATTTGTGTATCATATTTTAATATCTGTCGAGAGAAGTAGAAAAAATGTTTTGTGACATAATAGCTGCACGATACAATACGAAATATTTTAAAAACATTTCATAAGAAGCTTGCGTAAATTGAAAAGTTTTCGCCGTTTGAAATATTATTCTCATATTAATTCTCTACCAAGGATCGCATGTCTGCTCTCACATTCGAATCCGTATCTTCATTTACGTTAATTTGTTTAACATCCGTCAAGTCCTCGCACGTTTCTATTCGAAATATTTCCGGTACAGCTACATCTGACTCTTTTTCTCTTCTTCAAATTTCAACTGTATCGCTAAATATAATTTCAATATCCGAATTAACAATAAAGTCTCTACCTAATAAACATTTTCAACTCATAGTGGTATTCGGAACAATGTAAAAATTAATACAAACTTCGTAATCCTGAATCTTTACTTTTTGCAAGAGGCAACCCAATATTATACCACAAATGATTGTGAAGATTTAATGTTCTCCGAGTATTAAGTACAATATTAGTCAAATATAATTCTTAATAAACCAAGGAATTAAAGTTTCGTTAAGGAAAAGCTTTTCTATATCCAACAATAACAGTGGCAAAAAGTATAACTGTAGCAGGGAAATTTTGGCTTATACTCACCACATTTCTCCCTTTTTGCTTTAATAATACCCCTCTTTAACCCCGTCGGCACTGAGGGTGGATGTGGTCCCGCACTGCTGAACTCTATAGCTGGTTATGGTGACTCATAGAAATTTTTTCGTACGTCTATAGAATTGCGTTATCTTTTGCAGACCGATCAAGTTTTTTTTTAATCTTTTTCCGACGGAATACTATAATCTTGAACAGAGAAAATATTAGAAATGCTTTTAGGCTGGTTTATAGTTACTTTTTTCAAAAAACATTAATTTTTTTCAGAGAATATTACAGTTTATAATTGAGCAAAATTTGTAGTTGAGTAACGATAAATTTTATCAGGGGATAAACAGAAAGTTTTCTCTCGAATGACAGTGTTTAGAGAGACACACAAGAACGTTATACTTCATTTATGTCTAATTACGGATTTATTATTTTAAAGACGTTTAGATTATTTTTATTAAGTTTTCGGTTACTAATTAGTTTACAATTCAAGAACTCTTTTCTTTATTATCCTTCGTTTAAGGCTTTTGAGGTTCAAATATATATCTTTCAAAAATTAAGTGGAATATGTTAATGCCCCAGATATGTATTAAAATTGTTGTTTTCTATTTTGAAGATTAGAGCACTGTTTTGAAATAACAACGAAAAATTTGAAAAACTTGTCTAATGATTTGTGAACTTTTCTTTCTGCGGTTATTTGAAAGATTGTGGAGATAAATAGTTAAATATACGGTACCTAAAAGAAAATTTCTTTACACAGAGATATGAACTGGTATTCTAAAGAAAATCATCACTTAACACATACTATCATCCTATTATTAACCTGCTATTGTAATTCTGTCATCATCAATTATTTCCTTTTAAAATCGTACATTCGTTTGCAATGACAGAAAATAATCAAATGTATGGATCACCCTGTATATATTCAACATTGTATCATAGTTGTTTTACCTGCATTAAGTTTCGATTATTCAATTTTTGTTAACTAATTCGTAACTTTTCAGTTTACAAATAAAAGCCGTCAAAGCGGATTTTTTGAAAAGTCGAGCAATTCATGGTCCTTTGAAAGTTCGTTCAAACAAACGTCATACTATTTTCACAAACACGTGACAATTATTAATAATAAACTGTCATGCATGGAGAGTTTTTAAAATTGTTTGCACAAAGCTTTATTCGAACGATGTACACTCAAAATAACTTGAAAATTATTACATTATGGAGTGCTTCAAATGCCTTTCGTTTTCCGTTACGAATTATTTTATTTTCTTCTGGAGCTTTTCATAAAAATTGTATTCAAATCAATGTTAAATAGTCTCGCCTAAAGAGACAAAGTAAGACAAAAAAAGAAACGACTCAAGCAGAGGAGATGAGGCAAAGGAGAAGAAAGAGCGAATAAATTTCAAAGGATTTTAGATGTAAACCGAGGGCAAATGCTGGTCGTTGCACGGCGAAAATAACTGCTAAGTTCTTCCTAAATACATTCGTTTCTATACAAATACAAACTGGATGCTTTCAAACTGATTTTTACACTCGGCAGAGCAATACAAAATTCAAATGGGTGTACAAATATACGAATCAATTTTAACTGATATAACTGGTTTAAGTAATTAAAAAAATATTATTTATACTTAATCCCATATTTAAATATAATATAAAGGATCGCTTTGAATTCTTGTTACAAAATTGATCTCTAATTGTAAGTTTGTGGGTTATCAGTTATAAACTATATGATTCTAAAAAAATAATAATTTGTTTGTACCGATTAACTCTATCACGACAACTTTTTTTTCTAGAGGACATGAGAATACTTCTTTGTTTTTTTCAAATGTTTTATAAATCAAAATTATCATTTATATTAGAATATGTCGAAAAAAACATCAAGGGGTTGATAGAGAAGGTTAACGGTACAGATAAGTGCCATTAATCTTTCGTTGTGGTATTTCTATGTACCATCAGCTCTGTACAAATATTTTCTTCGAAAAATGTCTAACATTTTTGTCGAGTATAATACAAAATATTAGAAGCCTTAATCCTGACATAAAACTTAGCGGTATATACGTACACCAGGAGTCGCAAAACAGTTAATATGACTGCGCAAAATCTATCTTTCACATGCTGTATAAAAGTTATTATTATCCGCATAAGTTTCCAAGCGCTATTTTAAAATATACTGTTGCGCGCCGATCGCGTACGTGAGGCCCCTTCCGACAAAATGAATCGACTCTGTTTAACAAAATATTTGAGGGTTGTTATACAACACGTCTGATACCAAGGACGTGTGACCGTAGAATCTCATTATTCTATTATTTATAGCAATTCATGTATCTTGTAACGCAGTAGCATTAGATCTACTGAGTGTTCCATGTGAAGCAATATGTACCGACGTAATTCTTTTCAAATACGCCTCTTTTAACACATTAACGCCATCAGTATTTTGCTAACTTCATCATTTTTACTGAAGTCAAACTTCTTCTATTAAAATCATATCTTTGCAAAGCAGAAACCTTAAAGATACTAATAGATATACAGGGTGTTCAACAAAACCATTCAATATTTATATGGTATATAGGATACACTGTACTGAGTAAAAAAGCTTTACTAAACATAGGTCGAAAGGTCAACCGTTTCTGAGATATAAACATTTTTGTTTGCTAGTATCATGATTGACTTACTTGCATCCATCGCATGCGATGTTTACTTTAATGTTTATTAACCGCGTTCTGAATGTTCTTATTCGAGTGCCGACAGTAGATTTTATTGAGAATCAGTTGTGGATCGGCGATTGTAGATATTACACAGTTACAAAGTATCGTGAAAATGTCAGCGTATTATTCGAATGAAGAAATGGCAGATATGCTTTTTATGTATGGCCGTGCTAATGGATGTGCTTTAGCTGTACGACGTCTTTACGCGGAAAAATGTACCAATCGAAGGGTTCCCTCTCACATGCCGTTTCAAAAGCTTCACCAACTTCACCAACTTCAGTAGTAAGTCAATTATGATAATAACAAACAAAAATGTTTATATCTCAGGAGCGGTTGACCTTTCGACCTATGTTTACTAAAGCTTTTTTACTCAGTACAGTGTATCCTATATACCATATAAATATTGAATGTTTTTTTTTGGACACCCTGTATAGTCAGCAGGGTTTTACTTTTTCAGTGCCAATATTTAAATATTGAATGTATTATTGAAATCAACAGCGCCGGTAACCTGTGAGTAGCGTTCAACCTGTTAATCGAAAGTACAAGCTATCTTTCTCCACTTTTTAGCAACGATCGAACACCTATTTAATTTCAAGTTCTTTTACGTTTCCAAGGACGTCTTCCGCTCAGAGCGATTCCTTCGACCTTGAAATGAAAAGTCCGCTCCCTAGAAATGCGTTAACAAGTGAAAAAAGATGTGCAAATAATCATCCCCATAAATCCCCCTTTCGAGAACGGCCGACCACGTTCTCGAGGAATCCGAGGAAATCAAAACCTCATTCGTTATTCCCAGGATTGATCGATGCCGTTCGTCCGTCATTCGTTAACCGAATACAATTTCATCCACCTCTGGCGCGTCGATCGAACAGTTTCGCAGCGCTATTCGCACCGTTTTCTCCCTCTTTCTTTTACCGTCGGCATTGTCTCACCCTTTTGTAGCCTCGCGCTTTTACCTATGCTTCTGTTCTACGTTGTGTGTGTCGCTCTCCCTTCTCTCTCTCTCTCTCTCTCTCTCTCTCTCTCTCTCTCTAGGTTGTCCGTGTGTTACGTGGCATGCAAGGGAGCCCGTCGACGGGTTACTCACCGCGGGCGACGCTCCATCGATCGTGTCGGTCGCGAGGAGTAGAAACGTCGGACGGGGTGGAAACGGTGGTTGAAGAGGGAGACCGAAACGATAGAGAGAGGGGGAGTGAGTGGATGCAGACGAAGTTTGGAGGGGCGAGGGAGATGAAGAGAGAGCGAGAGGGAATGATAAAGAGCGAGGGGTGAAACAGGGAGGGTTGCAGAGACAGTGAAAGAGAAACCGAGGGTTGATAGAGAGGGACAGTGAGACGGAGAGACATATAGATAGATGGAGAGAGAGAGAGACCTAGAGACGGAAACAGAGAGAAAAAGGGAGAGGGACAGACAAGAGGAGGGAGAGTAAGGGACTGAGAGGGAGAAAGAAAGAGAGATAGAGAGAGAGTGGTACTAGGATAGCCGAACTCCCCTATGTCAGTGCTCACCTCCGCAGCGGTGGCCCTTGGAGGGTGTATTTTATGGAGAAAGAAGAGAAAGGGAGGCGCAGAAGGAGATAGAATGGCGCAAGGGGTGGAAGGATGGATAATACGATCGCGCGCAAAAGGGGAAGGAGGGAGGAAGCAGACAGAAAAAGAGATACACGAAGGAGAGCGAAGAGTAATACGGTAGGGAAAGGGATGATGGCAGAGTAGTGGAAGGGAGGACAGAGTTCTAAGGCAGCGAAAAATAAAATCGGGGAGAAAGTGTATGAGATGTTGGAAGAGAAGCAGGAAGGAGATCGAGAGAAGATAAAAGTAGACAGTGGCAGGCACAGTAACGCAGGAAGAGAAGGGCGTAGATGAAGGTGTGAAAGGATGCAGATTGAACAATTACAGAGGAGAGAAATGGATAGAATGGGACATGGAGTAAAAAGGATTAGAAAAGAAAGCGCGGCAGAGTTTAAACGAATGATGCTGTAAAGTACTGCAAGATAGGCGCAACGATTAATCAAAGAAGAGAAAAAGAGAAGATTGTAGGAGCAAGATGCAAGGCTTAAAAATGAATGAAAGAGCTGGAGACGGAGATACTGCGGAAAGTGGCACTTTTATAGGATATTCTATGATATAGAACAATCCCATCAGCGCAAGGTAAAAATACATATTATGAAAAGATAAGATTCAACAAGATAGAAAGAAGTGCAAGAAATTGCGTAGGAAAATAATAGCATGGGAATATAAGGGAATTTTTCAATGGATCAGTGAAGCGAGGAAACAAGGGACATAAATAAAACAGTACACCGTTGAATAGATAAACAAAGTTATAAAACAAATGCAAGAAGAATCAAATGAAAAGAGGAACATAGTACGGTGAATTACAGACCGTAAGATCTGTGAAAACAATGAAGCATTTACGGATAGGAAGAAGCCGAAGAAAAGAGAGCACGGTGGCAGAGGGAGTCGAGAATTTATTGGGTAACAGGTCGAAGGCTCCCACAGCAGCTTTGGATCACGGAGAACCTTGCTTTTTCGCTGATAATAATTCATGTTTTCAGTTGGCTCGGAAAATTAATTGTAATTACATTATTCGCAGGGAATGATAGTTACTTTTCTGCTGTCTGCATTATATGCGCGATATGACGAAATATTGATGCAACGACAATAATAATTTATCGTGTTGTAAATTGAAGTATTAAATCAAAGAACAATATTTGTGTGCAGGATTATAATGGATAATAAATATAACAAACTTTAATGTGATTTACAGTAAATTGAATACTGCGAAGTATGTTTACACCTTCAATTTTGTAGATAGACTTCTAAATTCAATCAGTTTATTTTACTAAAAGAAATCAATCTTATTTTGCCAACATGCGATTTATGATTAACGGGAGGAAAAATAGTATCTTTATGACTGCTAATAGAATTTATAATTTCTCATAGAGAATTAATCGTGATAATTTATTCCAATTAATTATTGATATATGAAGATATATGGGTTTAACAATTCGAATTTGGCAACATGTGCAAAACCTATGTTTATAATATAAAAACGAGAATTATAAAAGAGAAGTTGTTATTCAAAAATCGTTTTACGAAGATGAAACAAAAGAACTGCTTTTTTAACGTTCAGAATAACTAAAGCGAACGCAGTATTTAATGATAGTTCCAGCGAAAAGTGCTTTGGCAATTTTAGGCAAATAAGCATTAGCCGCAAGAAGTACTCACACTATTCAAGGAATAATAGCAGTTTTAGTTACTTGCGATTCGGGGTAACCATTACACGATTATTGGGCAAGATGCAGTCGCTAATGCAAGCCATTAGAACGGGTAATAGGCTACCCTATAAACCTTTGATTAAGGGTATTGTTTAACTAGCGCGTGCTATTAAAACTTCATAATACTTTAATCGTACGATATTTCAAAAATTATAGAACACGCTCGCGTTTATTTTTGATAAATGAATCCCGCGATTATATATGTAGTTTTATTAAAATTTTCATATTTTAAATAACTTTTGTATTAAGTAGTATCTACTTTAATTATACAGGGTGAACCACCTTTACTTTATTTATTGTTGTACGAAAATATCCTCAAGAATGAAGTACCATTATATTAAGTGTTATAAAAGTATTTTTTGATAAAATGAAACGTGTATTTCGGATATATAAAAGTTATTTATTATGTATATTTATTTTTAGATACCTTCGTAGGATGTGAAAGTACGAATTCAGTGTTTTCGGTAATACCGTTAAAGTCATTTAATTTAGAGATATCGGTTCTTAAATTACTTTCCTTGAAAATTTATATGACATGCTAATTCACAAATTGATACACAAACGAAAATAACATCTGTCATTGGAACACAAAGCGTTTAAAAACTAGTTGAATAAAAGTCGTCTGTACAGTTCATTGACATTTTGCAGACATGTTTGTAATTTCATTTAGCTGGTCCTCTTTGTATGTTTAATTAAAATTGTAGCCATTGATTTTCTTTTATTACTTTGACGAAGCTCTACCTACCCGGCTTCTGCCATTCTGATAAAGTTAAGAGACGTAATAATAAAATTTTGTAGTTTTATGGCACCTGTTATATTTTTACGGTGATAATTTATGTAACTAAATAAAAGCGTTAAACTTAATGAAATGTATTTTAGCAGGAATTTGTGCAAACATAAAGTATAAATGTATCCTAAAATATTCTCGGTATGGTTACCATGTCATACTCCTAAATTCACATACCTCTGTTATAACTTTCTGCGTGAAGAATTTTAAAGAGGAATTTCGCAACAGCGAAAAATAAATGCTGTGAAAGACACGTTCGTTATTATAACAAAAACCTGAAAATTTAAAATACGTTTCGTATTTTTGTAAATTATTCAATTGCAATTATTTAACGTAGAATTATTAATGAGTTACCTTACTTTCTTAATAGAATCATATTTTTCATAAATGCCGCATAAATATCCTCCATAAAAGGTGCATACAAATAATTAAATATTATTCATAATAACTTTAGAAATCTATTGATTGACGCAGCAGCAACAAATAATTGTTTAATTAATTTGTTTGAGTTGCAAGCGCAGGAATAGAGTCTGCAGGAAAGCCAACTAATATATTCTATTCGAGCACTCTTGCGGTGCATCGATTTCACTACTTTGTGTCTGACAGCTCTCTAGTAGTATGAGTAAATTCTGGTCCGACAATAGAAACACGATCGAAAGCCGTTTAAGCGTGTATACTATGAATTATGTCAATGTAAAACGCATATTTAATGGGAAAAGTTAAAATTACATATATTTTTGCGTTCGTGGCACATTATTCTATTTTATTTTTATATTGTGAACATTTTTATTTTCGTTTTCATTTTACAAAGTATTTACGGATACAAGATTCTTCAGCGGAATAATTAATTGTCTTTATTAATTTTAACGACATGGAAAATGATTTGTAATTTCATTCATCTTCAAGAATAGAATTGTTTTTCAAAGTTATTTTTTCAAAATTGCTGAGGTGATTCAAGTTATTCTTTATGCATTAAAGTATGTTCCTTTCTCTTCCGTATTTTCTGTAGGAAATGAATATGTACTTTGGATGAATAAGAATATAATGATAAACCGTACTTTGAGTTAATAACTTTTAGTCAAATGAAAAACTTTTTTTTTGAGACTTAAGATCTGAGGGATAATGGAAGCTAAACGTTTCAACGTGAGAATTAAAGTAGTTTTTCGTCAGGATCAGAAAAGATCTAACTATTAGAGTGTATGTATATATAAATTAATATGATTATTATTATTTAACAAAGATTAAAAACTGTAATTTCCATTCGTACGTTATGTTATACCGCCCCAGGTATTTTAAGATACAAAGGAAATACATTTTTTTGCTGAACTTAAAATTGTTCAATTGAGGATTATTCCAGAAAGATAAATAAGTAGTATTTCCCCTATGTTTACTTAATAAATTATCTTAACAGTTTCCGATTCTATTTTTAACTGTTCCCAAAATCATATTTTTCATAGCAAGTTTTGCATTCTGCTGGTACAAAATTAACAACGATCTCAATTTTCGAATTGAAATATTATTTAATACATCGTATCATTCATATTTTTAAATACAAAAAAGTTATGTATGACAGTGAATAATTGTACCAAATTAATTGCTACTGAATGACGAGAGATTGAAAAACTGTTGATGATGTTGATCTGCAAACATTTATGCGCATTAAAGGAAAATTATTTATGTATACTCACTTTGTTCTGTTTCCATTGCATTATTATTTCTCTGTACTTGCGATGTTGTTCTTTTCCCTTCCACGAGGAAAATATGTAATTTACATACGTAAATGATGATTCACGAAAGTTATGCGATTTTCATCTCTAAAATAATTTTCCGTGACTCGTTCTTCGACGTTGGAAACGTTATTACTTCTTTTTTCCTATATAAAACATGCTATCTAACTATATATAAAAATTATATAAATTACAGCAAATATACATTAATGTCCTTCTCTATCTTTAAAAATTACTTTCTCTTCTTTACTTTTCCACCGTTTATGTTAACTTCTCTTCATTTTAATAAACAAAAGGCAAAATTCTACTTGCTACATGAATTCGCGTGCTAATTAAAATAAGTTTACTTAACAGGAATAAATAAGAATAACGTGAAATAGACGAGAATCAAACTTAAAATAATATAAAAAGTAGAAATCCTACTGGTCAATTTCATTCAACTGATAATAAATTATATTTGGGATGATTCAGGTGAAAGGAGAAGAATGCCTAATTGAAGCAAACAAAATACTTTATTGTTAGATATTATAGTACATTACGTGTAGCCCGTGACACATTAAAACAGACCATTTAGTTATATCCTAAATAAATAGCCCTCTTACTCCATAACCAACCTTGATATGACCTTTTAACCTCTTTCTCTCTCGTTCTCGCTTTCTTCCTCTCTCTCTCTCTCTTTCTCTCATTCGTCCATTCTTCCATACACGTTCACTTTCTCTACTTCGCTCCTCTCTCTTTCTCACATTCTCTCTTTAACATTGTTTACATGCCAATTGTTAACAGTATCGTCGATTTCGCGCGTAACAGGGTAGGGGGAGGGTAGTTTTGCACGGCTGGGACGTGTTTTCGTTAGAAAAAATATTTTTCGCTCGGTTTTGTATTCTTTCCTTCCTCCTTCCTCTCTCTCTCACTCTTTCTCTCTTTCTCTTTCTCATACACACTTCCTCTACGTCTCTCTTATTCTTCTTCCCTTTCATTATCTTTCTCGCAATTCCGCTCAACGACGTACTTCCGCTCCGAATTTGTAACACGTGTTTGCGGGACCGTAGTTTCGTTTTGCCTTCGTTTGCGCGAACGAAGGGGAAGCGCCGCGATGGAGAATAAAAGAAAAAGGAGAATCGAAAAAGCAGCGATGGACAGAACGATTCACATTCAACAAATGCTTCCGAACTTCCGCGTTAACCCTACCCCTCCTCTTGGTGCGATAATTCGGTGTGTGCCATCGTTCCTTTTTCCTCGAATCGTCATTGCATCGCTCGGAGAATTTCGGGCTGCCCTTCGGCTGCTTCCTCCTTCTTTTTTCGATACGAATCGAAACTCGCAGTTGAGGGCTTTTTTTGTTTTCATAATTTTTCATGAATTTTGAGTTCAGTGATTTCAATATACTAAGAAATCGACAATTTCAGGTTGCATTTGGGATTATGATAGATAGGAAAAGTTTCGTACAATTGATGCCGAATCGAACTCTGGTACCATTTTCTCATAGTCTCCTTCGTTTTATTCGTCATCGTATTTTTCCGTGGAGAAAGAGGTTACGATGAATCGGATGAATCGATAAATTTTATGGTTATGTCGTTTAACTCGGTCTCTTTCGATTCGGGCCCTTTTTCAGGTTCCATTTTTTCCTGCTCTTCGTGCGAGTTTCGCTCGTAAGCGAATACACTGTGAAACGCGAAACGCGGTCGAATTAAACGCCGTAAAATCGTGAATTCGCCTGTTCGATTGGCTGGATCTTTCTTTCGAGGAGCCATGCGATACGAGAACCTCGGTATCTCGTTTATTCTTTTAATTGGTACTCGACCTTCGGCTTTAATTACGTAGCCGTCGACAGACCGATGATTATTTTTGCCTCGAGGAGCGTACGTTTTTTTTACACGAAACGACAGTTTTCTAGACAGCTGCACTGTGCGACGGCTTTCACTATGAAATGCAGAGTAATTCGTTTCAACCGATTTTTACAGGATGAAAATAATGGTGGAAAACGTTTTTCCTCATTTCAGACCGTGATGTAGAATCAAATTTGAAGAACAATTAGGGTTGTAGATACTTTTTACATATTCTAAAAATAAATTTTGAAAAAAATGTTAACCCTGAAGTGGTCGCGTGCATAATTGCTGTAGCCGTATTAGATTGAAGGTGAAGTTTCTATGGGGCACTCTATGGAACCCCAATTTGAAATTTTACTCTTTACAGATAATATGAAAAATACCCCGGGTAAAAAAATTAAAAACTACGTATTAAGTATCAAATGAACTGAGTATTTTACATTTTTAATTCATCTCATACTTCCAATAGATTTTTAGTTTCAATAAATTTCAAGAAAATGTTTATACGGTTAATTATCTGGTATAGACACCGAGGTTTTTTGTGATAATCAATCTATAGCTTACAAACTGTAAGTGCAGCACTCGCAGTTACTGATTAGAATTTGCTGTATATTACATGATACGAAGACAGTTTATGAAAATGTTCACAATATTATAACATGTTTACTCGGCCTTTGCGTACATCCGTAGTAACATAAGAACAACAAGTATGAAAGTAATGTTTAATTGCAAAAATTATGATGGATGACTGTTCTCCATCGCGAACGCTTTTATCTCATTGTCAGTGTTAAAACTAGAACTGCCAAACCAGTCAAAATGACTGGTGCACATTTTTTTCCAAAAATTCTCTTACTTTATAGGAGAGTCATAGAATAGATATTCTACGTCCATCTTATAAAACATAAATAACCGAATCGATCATCTTTTCCGCCTCTTAATTCACCTTTTTTCAAAATACTTATTTAATATTTTTAAATACGATAGATTTAACGCCGGTAGTTCTAGTGTTAAAAACGATCACTTCAGGATTACCGTCCTTTTTTAAGGTACATCCATTTCCATTGTTCTCAGTCGTTTCAATTTGATATCAAAGCCGAACATCGACGATACAAGAGTACATTTGAAATATCAACAGTAACTATCGAAAAGCTCCTTTCACGATTTTCGGCGTGGCCCGACGATGATGCTCCCCGACGATTGACAAACTGGCACAACCTACATATATAGATACGCATATATATATGTACGTATGTGTGTGATTTGTTTCCTCTTGCGTTTTATGCGTGTACGGTACGTATGTATAATAGCTACAAATATAGTCACAGGCCAACATTTCGTAGTACAACACAGCACAATCATTGTCGTATCATTATTTTTTTTTTTCATGTCCGATAGGTTTCACATTATAATATTACGGTATCAAGTTTAAATAATATAATCGTAATAATATATAATATATATAATATTAAAATTGACGAGATATATTCTATTGACTAGGCACACTTAGTTCATAACAAGAAAAAAATTGTCTCCCTTTTGCACCGTCTTTCGTTCAACCATACACGCATGTTCGCTTCCTTTTCCGTACCTTTTTCCTTTCACTGTTCTTCCAATCTCGCTTTCATTCGCTCATCTTGTATTTTGCCATACAATTCAATGATTTTATAATGATTTGGAAAGCGTGAACTTTCTTCCCATTCTCTCTCACGTTCATTCTCGTCTCTTTTCCTTCTACTCTCACGTTTTCACCGTCTTTTCGTTACTGTAATTAATAATAATAAATATTGGTATTACTCATGCCTTGCATCTTACGTAACCGTAGCAAACGACTCAACTTGCGATACTTATTCGTAAACTTTATCGCAGCTCCTCACTTTCTTCTCTCTTACCCTTCTTCCTCGTCTCTTCCTCAACTTCCAACTTCATTCCTCACATTCCAAGACGCAAGCATACCGTTCTCACAGGCGCACACATATTCAATAGTAAATATTATCGTCCCTTATCGTATTATGGAAAAATAGAAACTTCTGACAATAAAAACCAAACAAACGTGAATCGGCAACCAAGAGGGGGTGGCGATCTCTAGCTGCGCGAGTATCGATATTGCGAAGAAAGGGGAACGGTGCGACTCCGTTGCACCGCAAACCCAAATCCACTTTTCGTTCCAACTTTTAACCCTTGCTCCTTGAAATCTCACAGAATTCCAAGATTCTTGCAGGACTTGTATCCTCCCAAATCCCCGTATGATCTCAGTGTCAACACTGTTCCTTAATTGCCTCTCACCCACGCGAATTTTCAGATCTTCCCCAGTTTCGATACCCCTGGGAAGATGTGCTCGCGCGCCCCGATTCGCGCCCCCTCGGCGCTTGCTTAACCGTTTACAGTATCGTCATCATTATTATTCTTATCTCCTCCTTCCTCTCGTCTTATTCTCTTTGTTTCTCTTTCCATTCTCGTTACTCTCTATTCCCTCATCTCCTACGTAACCCATTCACATTCCCGTTTATCGTCGTAACATGCAAGTTTGATTCCTCGAAGTAGTCACAATCAACTTACTGCCTACTTCTGCTTTTTTTTTTTTTTGATAATAATAAATATATTATATGTATATATAATATATGTATGTATATATATTATATGTGTATATGTATGCATACGCGTGTACGTGTTTCGATACTTATAATATGTATATATGTACGTAAATATTATGTAGATCCTTTATACGGTTCTCGTGTTATCACCACGCGTGCGTGGGTGTCCATGTTTTCTTTTGTCTGCGTTTGTGTGCGTGAATGTGTACGCGCTCGTATTCCTCGCGTGCGTTGAGCCGTCGATCACTCTCAGTCGCTCACTCGCCAATACGAGATTGGTTTGATTGGTTTTGAAAGATCGATCGAGAATTATCCAGAATTTTTTCTCCAATCCTCGAAAACGTATCACGTCGGTACTCCTTTCAAAGAAAAGAACGGTGAATATTGGAAAATTTTTCGTGTATCCGTGTTTGCGTTTGTTACGTGTACGTTTGTTTACGTGTGTTTGTGTTTGCGCTTGTCTGTTTGCTCTCGTTGCCGAGTGTTTGTTCGTGTGTGAATAGGTGTGGACGTGTGTATGCAACTGTGTGTTTGTGTGTGTGTATGTGCATTTCCTTTGGCCGATATTAACGCTAAGACTTAACAACGTCAGATAAACACGATATAAAAGAATTGTCTGTGCTGTCGACTAAAACACTCCGGGCCATTTGCGGCCCGTTTCTTCACGTTTTCCTCCCCCCTTTTTTTTAATCGTTTTCCTTGCAATCGTTTCTCATTGATATCAATTGATTCTTTTGGTGCGCCTGTCCGAGTACCACCTTTGCTTCCTACGTTCCCTAATAATTAGCGAAGCTCTACGGGTTTTCTTTCTTTCTTTTTTTTATTGTTTCGTGCAATGTTAATCGTAACAAGTGCTTTGAAGATCTCAGATCATAAAAAACGTCGGTGTAAACAGTTCGCTTGCTCCTCGGACCGTCCGAATCCGCGAAAAAGGAATTTCACGAGATCGGAAAGAAAGAGAATGTAGTTTTGATTATACTTTTTACTGCACCTTGCGATGCGCGGTCGTTTCTGGCAGTGGTTCTCAATTTGTTACTCTGCTGTTTTTACGTTCTGCCGATTTTTGAAAATATTGATTTAAGTATTAATTTATTTCTCATATATAAGGGACATTATTGATACGTATGAAATTGAGGATATTAACACTAGAACTACCAGACCAGTCAAGATGACTGGTACACAATTTTTTTAAAAAATTTTCAAGGTTTACAGGAGAGTCATAGAATAGAAATTCTACGTCCATATCGTAAAACATAAATAACCGAATCGAGCATCATTTCCACCTCTTAATTCTCCGTGTTTCAAAGTACTTATTTAATATATTTAAATACAATAGATTTAACGCCGGTAGTTCTAGTGTTAATAAAATGCATGACAAAGTTTTTTGAAGAAAAGAAAATATTGATATTATATCTTTGATTGGACGATATTGTCATACAAAAATGAAAACATTCAAATTGCGAATATCTCAATTATTCTTACCCAGTGCTAAGCAGGTAGGTAATAGAAGTTTTTTAAATTTTATCAGAAATGATTTAACCCTTTGCGCTCCAGCATACCTTCCAGGCACATTCAAGTTTATATCAATATTCTTTAACGATTCGCTTAAAACGAAATAAGAGATGCGTTGAAATATAAAACTGAATTCGCATCTTCCAAAACGATTTGACAACTATTTTGACGTTACTTTCGCAGTTTATTAATTCCATATTTAACACGCGTATCGAAGGAAAACAAGTCAAATTTGCATTTCCAATTGGAAACGTCCAGCAAACAAAGGGTCAAAGTATTATTCAAAAATTGCATTCCCAGAAATGTTAACTTTGAAATGCAGTAAACAAACATCTTCAAAAACTATGAGAATTGATGAATGAGAACATTTTTCCAACAATAACCGACAACGCCAGATCGACAACCACTGCCCGGAAAAACACGCGAACATCGGATGCAGAAACGAAAGACGTAACGTTACCGATGACGGAACATTGAGAGCAAAGCACGGCGCTCAAATTCGAAAAAACGGCCTAATAAATTCGATCCCGGCTTTTTGCGGTTTGTGCATACACAGTATTAAGATATACTTAAGTACATCCACGACGTATCGCGTACGAGATTATTAATTAAATCGATATTACGCCCTACGATCTAATCGCGCACGAGTAATCGAAACGCAGGTCTCTTAACTTACAAACGCCGTGTCGGCTTCGTTTTATCGCGAAAATTTCTCACCATCGTCATTTCGAATAAATATCGCACGTCCGTGCACGCTCGCTGGCGCATAGAACCAGTGGCAAATTAGGAGCGATAATAAAAATAGACTAGATACAATCTTATTGGAAAAACGAGCAACGTAAATCTCAACCACGAAAAGAAACGCGTGCCATTTCCACGTTATTCTTTCTTTTCTCAACCTTCTTTCACTCTTTCTCTCTCTCTCTCTCTCTCTCTCTCTCTCTCTCTCTCTCTCTCTCCGTTTTATCGAATCTCGATACGTATGCACGTGTCTAATAGATACCCTCGCACCTGTCGCCCTCTCGCCGACAACGTTTTCTGTATTTTTTTCTTTTTCATTATTAGTTTTCTTTTTTATCATCGTGTTTCCTCGTCTCCCGCAAGCACGAAACAGTGCTTGGTCAATTAGAGCTTACAATTCAACGTACAAATATAATTAGAAAAATATAATCGGTAGAAGAATATAGAGATAGAATAGAGTTAGAATCAATCGTTTTTTTTTTGTCTTGTTATCGATTAAGTTTCAATAATTTTTTTTTCCTCCCCCATTTCCACTGGAATGTCTAAGTCTCACCATTGAAAAATTTACACAGCTACGTGGTAATAAATATACACATTAACACTTACGTCGACTTATACGATTTTTTTTTTTCTTCTTTCGTCCCGTTTCGTTCCGCAGAAAAAACATGCTCACGGATTCAAGCACACACATACGCACAGGCACACGCGCGCACGCACTGTTTCTCTCTCGTTAAATCTTTTCCCTTCGTCTCGTTCTCGCGTCACTCTTCTTTTATTTTTGAATTCGTACCTCGCCTCGTGTGACTCGCGTCGAGGAGCGCGGAGTTTGAAGGAACGCGTCGTCGTTCTTTCAGATTTTTTTTTCTCTTTTTCTCGAATGTAAAAGTGGAAAGTTGTGCAATCAAACGAAATTCAACGATATCGTTCTTTCTACGCTTGTTTGGCGGAACGGTCTCGTTTGGATTTCAAGGTTCTTGAACCGAATAGTTGGACTTCTCCTGCTATTCGGGATAGTCGACTTTTCCTGCTTCTTTTTATAAAGAGTGGAAAAGGTTTTTGAGTGTTCTTAACAGTTAACAGGTTGACTGCCATGTCGATCAGGGATAAGTGATACTGTACTTTGACGTTGAATTATATTTAATTGAAGACGCTAGAATAGTAGTCTTCTGTGTTGAGTAGCTGATAGAGAAAATTCAAGCGAATTTAGATTTATGAAGGAATCGGAAAATAAGTGTAATTAAATTTTTTAATGCCACTTCCGTCTGAAATTCTTGGCAAAGAAATTCGACGGAAGTCGCGTGGCAGTTAACGAGTTAATGATTTTTAAGTTAAGAAGTTGCAGTTACCTTGCCCGTAAAGTACTTCAAGGATTTCCATGAGAAGCTCACAAGTCGGAACGCTTGTTTGAAGACGACATAGAAAATTATTTTGGACAATTTGTTTCGTTATAATTCGTGCTCGTTTACATGGAAGTTAACGTTACGAAGTTACACTTTATCCGCTGTGGAGGATTTTCGTGATAATCGCACAATTTTGCGTAATAAATAGTCGCTGAAACGTGTGCGAAAATTGATAATTAGACCAATAGCGTTTATTTCTTTCACGTTGAAGGACGCTAAACATTGCAATTGTGCTTCTTCTTCTATATTGGTTCTCCATTATTGTAACCAGTTAACCGAGAATTTCAGTTATCAACAGCGTGATAAATAACAATAAAAATCGTAGTAATACGAGATCAAATAACGAGTTCATTGATTTCTTTCATCTTGCAATTGTTTTTCGCTGACGAGTTATTTCGCAATCCACGGTCTGAAAAATACGTTTGTAATTAACAATCTGACACATTTAAATTCGACAAGTCTCTGTTACATTTTCTTGACAAAAATATTCCATGTATATCCCTCGGTAGATAAGGTGTTAACAATCACTAATTTTCATATTTCTTTTCCTCTCGAAATTCTAATTTTAATGCAAACATCAACATTTGTGCCTGGGTAATACAGCGGATTAACATATTCATCGCCATAACATTCACTGGTGTCTGTCATTGAGTTTTCCGTTCAACGTTAATTAGTGTTAAATCTCTGTTTTATAACAACGAATCTCGGGTTCGATTTTTATAATAACACTGCATTGGAATCATTGCCTCGCAATTTCTTTAAAGAAATGCACAACGAATACAGCTAGAAAACATAGTTTGTTTAAAAGTATACCATTGAAAATTACTAAATGTGAAGTTCTTAAAATGTTTATTCGTAGAACTTTGGTGATAGCAAACTTTCTTTAACACGTTGAATGCAATTCGTATTTCGCCAGTTTCACCATTTTTACTGGAGTGAAACTTTTTCTGTTAAAATGATGTCTTCGTAGCGCAGAAGCGTTAAAGGTAAAAATAGGTACATTTTTAGCAGTACTTTACTTTTTCGACGCCAACATTTAAATATTGAATTTATTAGTAAATTCCTGAATGTTACAATTTCCAATATCGTAAGAAATTTCATTGAATTCACCAGCGTAAGACACCGATGACCTTCGTGACATTCAACGTGTTAAGAACGTTCTTCTACTTGTAGCTACTGTTATTTAAACTTTGTTGAATAAGGCAAAAAATGGTCGACTATTAAATTCCGTATTTGAACTCAGTTATATGACCGGAACTATTAAATTCAGGATTTGAACCCATTTGCGTGACTGGAACTATAAAATTCGGGATTTAAAGTCGTTTATATGATGTGGTTCTGAAATCAGTAGCAAGAAGTTGCATTTATACGACGCTAGTCGTTAGCCGCTGGAGAAGAATGACGTTTCTAAACGACGGGCTAAATGCACTGCCGCCAAATTACGGATGCACAACAATGATCGATATATTCATAACACAGAGTCAATTATATTCATGTTACGGATATTGCTAGACAAAAATGAAGTTTTTTAGGTTTATAGTATTTTATTTTGAGTTTTATGCAAACGAGAAAGCTGTAGCACAGTGAAAGTTAGTAAGTTCTTTGATGCACTTGCAGTTTTTGACAAGGAACAGAAGCACAATCGCGTCGCTTGGCATTTGAATAATTCAGTTACCAATTAATAACGAACAGAGAAAATTTCATCGATAAATCTTGATGCCGATTAACTGCTAATATTCCGTAAACAACATGAAGTTGAGTGAAGAAATACACAATCATTGTAGGAATATCTTAAATTCGTAATATGTATTTTATTTTTAATGTAAAAATTGATATTCGATCTAGAAATTAATTTTCACGTTATAAGTTTTTGCAAAGAATATAAAGAGGATTTTTAAGTTATCCGGAACTTGATAATTTCGCATAATTAAATTTTAGAACGGAATTATTAAATTATCTGGAATTCACGAGGTACTTGACATGTTAAGCAACGCTGAAATTCTTCAAAAGTTTAACTGTTATGCAACAGTTGACTTGTGACTGAAAGCGTTTCTATTTTGCTTTCCTTCCATTCATCTCTGCATCGTAATTGCATTTTTTCCATAAACATGTCAGAGCGAAAGAGCTCAGAGTACGTTTGCACTTCCAACAAATGTAAAGTGCAATTTCGTAATTAATTGCAAAGTAAAAAATTACGTTTAATTTGTCACTTAAATTCGCTTAAGCCATTAAAAACATACACTCCCGTTAACGAAATTGTATACAAACTCAAAGGCGAAGTTTCAGGAGTTTGAAGAGTTAAGAACTACTTCTTGAATCTTACATATTCGTAATACGACGTTACTTCGTTCGCAGTGCGCAATGCAGAATTATATAAAGTCATCTTAGGAAATGCAGGAAAAAAAGAAGAAGCTGGAAGTAACTCGTGCTTTCTTCCGAAACTCGACGGAAGCACGTATGAGGAAAAGGAGCTTTAGATGAAGGTAGAAACAGACTTTTAAAAAGTGCAATTTTCTCTGTTCGTTTGCCAACTTTCTCATTTTGCCTTTTGGCCCGTTACGTGTCCTCTTTTCCGCGTTGAATCGAGGATGAAACTACTATGGTTTGCCGTTTAACTAGATAATCTTCGGCTAACGCACGATTCGCGCATTGGCGAGAACATTGCCGTGAAAAAGTTTCTTTTCGTTAACTTCTGCCTCATCCTTTGCGTTGTCAATTCTGTTAAGTCAATTTGTTGCATTAGAAGCAACTGTTTCGCAGATTGAGTGGCTTGTTTAGAGTGAATTCATTCATAAATTATCCAGGTTTAAAGAAATTTAACACGTTCGCTCAAATGGGGGATTTGTGACTCGATTGGCATGTAACATTTATACAAATTTAATGCCGTATGGCACATGGCTTTTACTTAAGTTGAATTAAAATGCCTTAATATTGATCGCGTATATGAATACGAAGTTAATGATTTATATAATTGAAGATATATATCAATTTATAGTATATAAATGATTTAACGTATAAAAATCAATGTCACATGTGTGCGAGATAGGTTGTGAATGTGTCAAGCATTTGAAAGTTTGTAGAGTCATTGAAGCTTCCAGAAAGCGATAACTTGAATATTCTGCTAGTATTAACGTCAGAGTATTAATTCTTCCTTAATTCTATTCACAATGCCTTTGATATTAACACGTTGACTACTCTCACCGGTGTATGGAGCTTCTTTTCTTGCACTAAGGTTATAGTAAAAGAAAAATATCAATATTCCAATGTTCTGCAATAATTTAGTTGATAAAAAGAATTTAAAACGGCATTAAGGACAGCTTCAATCTATCAGCTTTATATCCTTTGAATGACTCTATGCAATATACCGGGCAGGTAACGTGTTAATAGTCATTAATTTTCATATCACGAGGAATCACATTCTTGAGATTTAAATTTCAACGACAACATTTCTTCGGTATCACCCGTTGCAACAGTAATGAGGGAGAAAAACATCAATGATCATCGAATCCTTTGCATTGTCCTTTCACGATGCAGGATACAACAAACTGCGTAGGTGTAACTACGTTAACAAAGACGTATGAAAGAGTCAACGTATGGAAATTATTTGGTCTCAACGATGAGCGATTTTGCTTTTGTACTGTGTGATTTAATCTTCTGTCAACCGAGCCCTTCTCTCTCTCACCCTCCCTTTCTCTCTTTCCCTTTCTCTCTCACTTTCTCTCCTGCTAATTGTAATTCTGCGTTCACTATTTAAACGTATTTGTACTGTGCTCACAGATTAAAAATATATCGAGTCCATTTAAACTTAAACTTATAGACTGCCCGTAATATACTCGTATCACTGCGTAAGCTTTCGACTAGAATTCGTGGCCTTCAAATGATACTGCACTCGGAACGTATTTGTTTAACAAGAGGAAGGTTCGAATTTCGTTTGAAACTAATACTTCTGTTAGAAGCGCCATCAGTGGCCACTGCTGCTTTTCGACGGTCAAGTAAATATATACGAATACATTTAATCGATGCTACTTTCGGACGCCGAAATCTGCCGTGAAACGAAAGGAAGATCGGAGGATTGTGGCAGTGAGGAGAACACGAGATCATTTTGTGGAATTGACGTGTGTGTAGGCGAAGAGTTTTTGTTCTGAGAAAGTCCTTTGCGACAGGTTTAACACTAGAACTACCAAACCAGTCAAAATGACTGGTACAGAATTTTTTCCAAAAATTCTCCAAGATTATAGGAGAGTCATAGAATAGATATTCTACGTGCATCTCATAAAACATAAATTACCGAATCGATCATCTTTTCCACCTCTGAATTCCCCTTTTTTCAAAGTACTTATTTAATATATTTAAATATAACAGATTTAACGCCGGTAGTTCCAGTGTTAAAGGCTGATTATTCGAAACGTGAAGCCTCAACATTAGTGACCTTGACATGACCTTGATTTCGTGGTTAAAGTTATGAGAAAAGAAACGTGTACTTGTTCAAATCTCAGTCTGTATTTTGGGTACTCTAGTAAGCGTTGTTTAAAAGAAAATATTCCTTTGCAAAAAGGATAGAACAATTTCTTTAAATTGAGCCGTTTATTTTGAAAGTAGCGAAAGTCACTTTCTATTTAAATCGAGATATTTAGGATTCGTGTTTCAACGTGTTTAAAAATATTGATGCAAATTTTCGACGAGATTCACTTGCACTTTTTATCTTGAATACTTATATTTTTCTTAGTATAAATAATTTCGTATAGGCATAGAAAAATCACTGTTTTTCATTACGATAAAATGACTTATTCCACTTCCAAAACAACCAGCTTAATTATGGCTCACTTCAATTCTGTATAGTATTGAATTAATAAAGCTTGCAATTGTTCACATCAAGTTATTTACCATACTCTTTTTTTATTAAAATAGTAATCTTATTTAAATGAACATACAAGCAATTGAATTTTTAATCACCCACATTACAGTAAATGTAAGATATTTTAACAAGTACAGTTGTTTTTTTCTCGTAGTTTTTAAGCCATAAATGTCGTATATCTTGGAGAAAGAACACGATACGAAGGAGCCTCACTTTTACAATATATTTAAAATTTAACAAGATTGTAGGTAACATAAGACTCCCTTTTCCTGGTAATTGCCCTAAAGGTTTCAATTCAACTGCATTAGGTTAATTACAAAGAATTTAGTTTCGAGAATTCTTGAATTGAAAGTCGTAAATTCATTTATACTGTTTTCCTATTGCGTTCTATGACAAAATACCATGTATGTATTATAATTTTTACATTTATACCAGCTTTCCCCAACACTCGCCAAGTAGATTTTGCAGACTGATTGTTCCTTTTTGCATTTAGTGATCAGAATGCTCTTAAAAATGAGTGCGCTGAGTTTCGTTTAAAGTAGCATTATCTTCTCTTTAATTAACTTTCCGAAATGTAGTAATCAAGTGCTGAAACGAAGTTGTCGCAGTAAATATGATAGCGGTCAAAAAATTGAAAATTGCTTGATTGGTGGTAAATTATTTTAAGTTATTTTATTATGAGTTATTTACTTTTGTGAATAAGAAAGTAGTTTCAATAGTCCATTGGTAAGGTATTTAAAGAAAAATCCATAATTCGTGCAGTTTCGTTGAATGCACAGTTTGGGAAATTAAAAACAGTTATACCAACAAATTCCATAAATATCCCAATACTATTAACTGTGATAATACTGTAATACTTTCTTTTCAACATAGTCTGAATTTTTGTTACAGAAAAGTCTTCGCAACAAAACGTATGGAATTTGAATACTGATAAACAATCACTTATCGATATTCTTAACATTTTTCTCAATGTTCCGTGTCATTTAATATTTTATTATACGTATGTATATTCATGTGCGATTAAATGTACTCAAGGTTCCTGTAAAAAAATAAAATTTCAATGAGTTAAGAATTTTTGAACATGTTCGAATGCTGCGCGAATCCTCCGAGGTAACACTTTCTCACTTGTATTGCGAAGAGCGAAACTATCGAATAAATTCGATAAAACGCAGACAGAACAAATCATTCGACGTTTCTTTCGTTTGAAAGCGTAAAATTCCATGAAGAATTCGAACTTCCCTCATAAATATACTTAGCAAGTTAGATAAATCCGTCGATCTTCAGCGTGCAAATTTTCGCAATATTACGTTGACATTTCGGCGACTCGTCCATATTATACAATGCATCGGAAATTTGTACTTTTGCAATATTACTTCGAAAGACTTTTGTCATATTCGGACATCATAAAAGGGGTCTAATTGTCTTTGGGATCTATATCAATTAGGTTTAACAAAGTGTCGGTAACGAATGCAAGATTGCACGTGAAATTTAACTCTTTTTTTTCAGCTTTATCGCGAAAATCAAAAGTGATTGGTATAGAGAAAATACGAAATATGAAATAGAATATAGTCTTTTTACAGATTTTGCAGAGTTGAGAAATAGCTTCAAGGTTCACAATCCCTTGTTTTAAAAAACCTATACTGCGTTTAAAATATTCTAAACACTATTTTCGTTTTTGAAGTATACAGAAATGAGTTTAGAAAAATTAGAGCATCTTGTTTCGTGTTTTCTGTTCATTCGTATCAGGAATTTACCTTTATCCACGATTATACCTCGATAATTAGTTTTTGATTTTAGTATTTGACCATGTTTCAACACTTTGCGTTATAACGATTTCGCAATTTACGTTCAGGCCGTTTAGAGCAATGCTCTGTTTGGCAGTAATTAGTAATATCTGTAATTTACACAGGGGGAAATAGAATATGATACTCGAGGCATCAAAAGATGATAATTCTTCTTCCTTTTAGCTCATTGTCAGTTAAGTATATATGTCTCGTACCGAAAGGAGTTTGCGGGTACCACTTATCTGATTGCGCCACATGTAAATCCTTATCCTGGCTATTCTTAAATACCTGCTTTATAATCTCCTTAATAATGATTTACATATGAAGAGGCTTCAAGAAATGTCAAGATCATCCTTCATATGGAATTGAAATATGCTAAATTATTTTGACGTTGTTTGTTTTGCTTTCAGATACATAACGCGAGTGAAATTAGTTGGTATACTTTTATTCATGGCGATAGGTGTGTAATTCGATAGTTAACCCCTTGCCGTACAATAACGAGTGACACTCGTGATAAGGTAAATGAGATAGGAAATTTTCAACTTTTGCAAAACCTATGAAACTGAAAATATTAATGAGACTCGACGCGATAATATTATTCCTGCGATATTAATATTACGTTACGTTATACGATATATCGAGAATCACTGATCAATTTTTATTTTATCAATTTAACACTAAAACTACCAGCGTTAAAACTCTTATATTTCAATATATTAAATAAGTACTTTGAGAAAAGAGGAATCAAAAGGCGGAGAAGGTGATCAATTCGGTCATTCATGCTTTTTGAGATGGACATAGAATATTTCTTCTATGACCCTCCTATAAACTTGGAGAATTTTTGGAAAACATTGTGTACCAGTCATTTTGACTGGTTTGGTAGTTCTAGTGTTAATTCTGAATTATTGTAGAGACAGTCACAAAAGAAACAGTACGGCAAAGGGTTAATTACTGTGCTCATAGTTGCGAAGAATAACAACAGTAATATTGTAAAGCAAGGGGTCCATAATTTAACGATCGGGTGGTTTGCAATTAAATCGGTATAGGGCATTCTGGCTCAGTTTGGACTCCTTTCGACTCCTTCTTATCAGTGTGCTCTACAATTAGAATTCCGTTGCTCCTTCTCTTTCATTCGTTTTTTTTCTACGATATCTCAGCGTTTTTTACAAGTTAAAAAATGCATTGGGTTTGACAATCAACTTTGTAGTTGATATTAGAAAAACACCAATGATGCTTTATCGTGTAACTTCTGGGACTAATCGATAACATTTTCATGAGTCCAGTGAGTAATGTAAAAGTGTCGCATTTCTTCCTGTTTTTAACTTCATTTCAGTTCGGAACATTCAGCGTAGATCAATGATGCGGTTTCTCATAGTTGATCAAAGTGCAGACAATGATTTTCTTCCTTCTTAATATTCTGATTTAACGGAAAACAATCACTGATGCCCGAATGAGACGAAAAAGTTCATTCAATTGAAGTACAAGACAAAACACAAATAAGCGAATTGTCGAATATGGGCTATTAATATTCAAAATAACCAGGGATTAATGTTCATCTTATCATCGCAGACTATATCAAAACACGAGAATTTGCAGGCTCTTGATTAGCGGCTCTCAACGATGCAAAAAGATCAGTCACTTTCGTAAAGAGAATCGGCATCACAAAATATACTCTCACAAGCGTAACATGTGTATTAATTTGAACGAAAATTGTTTCCTTAAACACTAACAGTTTCGTATACGGATCGAGTGTTCTTTTAAAGCTCCAAAAACTCATTCGGCAGTCGGGACGACTGACATTGTAATAATTAGACTGTGAAGTTTTGTACACCTTATAATTTTGATGAGTGCAATTAAGGAAATGAAACCTAAGTCGAAGTTTATTTCACTCAAGAAATATTACAAGTAGTGTTATACTTTGAACATTTTATATATTCCTCTGTACCATAAGCACTCTGTGCAATTTTGCATCTTGAAATTTCAAATAAATGCATACAAATCCGCAGTCTAATTATAACTGTCACAGATATTGTGGCCTTTATTGCAAAATTCGATTTCCCTCGTGATGACGATAGAAGCTCTTTAAATGCGCTTCCTTGCGCGATGGCTTCACAGAGTTCAAATGCTGTAACAAGTATTCTTTTCTCATAACTATCACGATGCTGTTAACAAGAACGTTGAATAAGTCTTCTTAAACGACGGTAATAAAGTTTCTGTAATTATCATTGAGAAAAATACTTCTGTGTGGTTCGAATGACCGACGAAATTCACGATAATTCTTTTCATCTCGAACTGATAACGATTCTTTATCTGGAAACGAATCGAGGACCGTCTAACTCCAGAATCAATCGCACGAAAAAGAGGAAAAAAACTTTTCGTCACTTGGAATCCAGCCTCGATCGTTCAAACGTCGACTTTGGCAAATCAATTCCAACGAGTGATGCTGTTTTGCGAGAGAAATAATCCTTCATCGACGAAAGAGAGTCCCACAGATGGATTCGGGCAACGTTTCACGGCGACAACATTTTTCTCGCTGGCATGAAATTGAATTTTGCTCGATGAAATGCAAAATCCGACGAAAGGAGGACCGGCGTGAAAAACGTTTACTGTGCCGATGGGAAATCATGAGCAGAACATCGAGGCGAATGCTTCTGCAACAGTTTTCCTGCTGGGGAATATTCATGCGACAACGAATTTCCCGCGAAATGGGCTGCTTTTTAGCATCCTTGAGTTATCGAATTTTATGCAAAGTCATGCCCATGTTGTGCCTTCACGGAATCGGTATTGGAAAGAATGGTAATTTTAAAGATAACTGTGTAGTTCGTCGGAATGAAAATGGCAAGTTGAGTTATTGTTCCTCTGTGACTTAAAAAAGGTACCTTTTTAATTCAGAGTTATAAAACGCTATTGACTCAGTAATACCTGGGACTTATTTGCAATTTGAAAATAGAAGAAGACGATGAGAATGACGCAGGAAAGTGCCTTTGAAAAAATATATATGTGAGTATTGTTCAACTTTGAACACAAAGAAGTGAATGAAGAAGTTGCATTCGAAGGATAATAAATAATTTGTAGTATTAACTGGGGTAGAATTAGTTTAAGTAAGAATGTTAATTGGCTTTTGAATGCATACAGTTTTGAGAGATTAAAATGCTTTATCGAGGATTCTTTGAAAAGTTCGTTAAGTTGTTTTATCTTGCAGGGAGATAAACCATCGGCGAGTCTGTCAACTATTAAATGCAGTATAAAATGGCATTGCCGTAAAAATTTGTGAATCCAAAGCATTTAATGATAAATTAAATAACGTTTGAAGATTACCCAGAATTTTCAGAATATTTGATGCACTTGATAATATTTTACTCGATAACAAAACAGTATCAAGCAAATATTTTAGAATCTCTCCACGATTAGCCAGATTTTGTTTATCACTTCTCTCAGAAAACGCTTTTTAACAGCAGTAGTGCATTCGAGACTTTTCATGTCTGACGTAAATTAGTTTTCCAGGTATCATAAAATTATGAAACTCATAGAACACACATGTACGTGGCATACAATTCAAAATTATTTTGATAGTTCAAAAACAAGTTCGTTTATGAATTTAACCCAATTACAAATTAGTTACTGTAATTTATCACAATATAAACATTTCAGAAAGTACAAGAAACTTGTTATTCTACCGATTTATAAATGATAGCAGTAAAGAGTCAAGAGTTGATTAAATTTTGAGAATTTACATTAATTATTTTGCACTTCTCCTTGGTTCAAAAAAAATGAAATGACTTTAATTTATTTATATTTTGAATGCGGATGTGGTCTAATTGTAACAGCATATATGTACGATGAATAATGCAAATGGGTTAATTCCAAAAACTCGCATTTCAAAAACTGCCACTGAAAATTATGTGTCAGGCAACGTGTTGGCAACTTGAAACCATTTTCTGCCTTTTTCGACGCTTTTCACGTAAATAGTACAACAGATCAGTTAATTTCCGTGTAATTTCATGTTACTGACATCGAGTTTCTCCGCTGGTAATTATCTCTGATTGCATGTGGGACCTGCGCGCATAGGAATTCTTTCTCCTCCTCTTTCCGCGAGCTTTTTTAGTTGCCATTTTTTTCATCGCGTCTGAGAGTTCATGGAATTCACTGAAATATTGGTATTTGAATTCTTCGTCTTTCTGTCAAAATCAATATCCTATAAAGAATTCCCCGAGGGATGCTTAACCGATGTATCGATATTTTTCTTGCACGTGCTGCAGATGGAATGTTTATCGCGAATATCGACGTCATCGTGAATTTTTTGGAATATTTGTATTGTTAAATTATTCCTATTTTATTGCATACCCTTTCCAGGGACGTATTTTCAATTTCACGAATAATAAAGGAATCTCACATTTTTAATTGTTTTTATGGTAAATAACGAAGTTCAGGCATAAAAAAACTTCATACTTGAAAATTTCAATTAATTATAAAGAGGAAACTGTATATGAATGTGGCTACTTGTTCTTGGGATGTATTACTAGCTATGAAAAATTTCCCTAAGAAATATTATTTCGTTTATTTATCTTTTGAGAATTATGATTTACGTTCTTGGAAGCAAATTTAGTCAAAATGAAATAGCTTGCTACAGAATTGAAATTAAACTTCCATTATGTAGTAACGGCCCTGTAAAGGATGTACAATAATATTTTGAATCGTTTTACAAAAAAAAACCTTTAACACAACTATAAATACCGACGTCGATGTTACACTGTGCTAAATCCGTGAAAATTGAAAATTCAAATTACGCGTATAATATGACTAAAAATCAAATTTAACCGAGATAAATTAACATTCCTCCGTTGAACATTATCAAGTTTAAATAAAGACTGTTTTAAATAGCAACCATGATTTCACTAACAGAAATTCCTTACTTTGCCCTTAAATTAAATTTCAGATTACACGAGAATCAATTCCGCATTTGATCCGTTAATCAATTAGTGTATTTTTTCAAACGTAAAAGAATTCAATTTCTCCAGTTTTAGTTTTATGTTCTATAAAATGTAAAAAAAATTGAAGCTTAAATGAAGTTATATCGAAAAGCTAACAGCTTCGTAGTTCATAATTGGATTAAAATCGGTCGTTTCACCGTCATAGACTCTTTCTTGCTTTCAAAATATATCTGCTATTGTTTTTCCATCAAAATTCATTTTCCCGTCGAAATTCATTCGGGATAGATATATATATATATATATACACATATCTCTCTCCACTCAGGTTATCGAGATTTCGGAATCATATCGCGCGACTCGAATCGACTCGTTATTCTCAAGGACTCCTATCGCGTGATCCTTCGACGTTCGCTACGTTTATTGAGAACATTTTAGAAATTCCAGATATCCTAAAAATAATTCCGGACAAATATTCTTGTGACCGAATTTTATGTTTTCGTCGATGAAGAAATTGTTGCAAATTAAGCAGATATGTAAATCACTGTGAATACAAACGTTGAGATATTGAGTCTCGATTTCCATGAAACATTTTACAGGATTCTCCTTTAAGTTTTGACTTTGTCTGCACAAATTGTATTCTGCAAATGTGAATAGTTAAGTAATATTCCTTCCTTTTTAATCGCATAAGAATTTTCCAACGATTATTCACTTTTCAAAAGATTGAACAGTATTTTCCAAACCTTTGCTGTGTGTAACGTACATTTGCTTATATGTGCGTAAACGTTGTTAAATTAAAAATTCTGTAAACAATTATCATTCCACTCCTTCTCAATTAAGATGTTTAACCATGCAACTTCTCGAACGCGAATTAACTCGAGATCTACTAGATCGGTCGAGATGATTAGTGGCTAACATTTTCAAAATCTTTCTGACATTTGTAACACTATTATTTATAGCATACAACAATTATGTATAATACTATTATATTAACACTAGAACTACCAAAGCAGTCAAAATGACTGGTACACAATTCTTCCAAAAATTCTCCAAGATTATAGAAGAGTCATAGAATAAATATTCTACGTCCATCTCAATAAACATAAATCGTCGAATCGATCATCTTTTCCGCCTGTTGATTCCTCATTTTTCAAAGGGCTTCTTTAATATATTGAAATATAATAGTTTTAACGCCGGTAGTTCTAGTGTTAACAGTATTATTTCCATTTCTTCTGTTCATATTGGAAAAGATAGATGATCAAATTCATTAATTCCCCTCTCCCCTCCGTTCCCTTTCCGTCCGAGATATCTATCAAATTTAGAGATAATGAATTATTCATAGGCAGTTCTAGTGTGAAAATAATGGACTTCCCTTCGCGAGCGCTGTGGCGCGAAGTTCGAACGTAAAAACGTTATCGCTTTAAGAGCGAATGTGCGCAGCTGTTGCGAATGTTTTCCCTCGATTGCCCGTATCGATCTGTTAACACTGCCGCGATAAAGCTCGTGGACACTCGTGTAACACACTTTACAGAACGGAAGAGACCAAAGGAACTGTGTCGGGGAAGGTCGAAATAAATCACGCAAGAGCAATCGAACAAACACGACACCGGCGATTTTTCCGAGCGTCGCGTTGCGGAAAAAGGGAAAACGGGGAAAGCTATAGAAAAGAAATTGACTCAAACAGGTGTGAGCCACTTAACACTGAAACTACCAAGGCGGTCAAACTGACCGTTTCCCAATTTTTTGGAAAAATTCCCCAAATTTGTAGGAGAGCCATGCAGCAAATATTCCACTTTTATTTTATAAAACCTGCATTACTTAATTGATGGTCTTTTTCACCTGTTGACTTTCCTATTTTCAAAGTGCTTTTTCAGTATTTTAAGTTTGTAAAATTACTGGGACCTTTTTTCGTCTTTCTTTTTTTTAATGAAAATGTATAATCAAAATGTCTGGTTCGCGGTTTTAGGGGTATTAGGTTTACTTGTATTTAGAACTTTGCAAGACAATTTTTTTCTAGAATGTTGAAATGTAAGAGAAAATGAAGTAAAATAGTAAGAGAATATAAGTTTAAGACTGTTAACATTTTAAATATTTGGTGTCGTGAGTCAAACCGAACTGAATCCAGTATTCTGCCAGAACGACTGTTGTAACAGATTAATTCCGACTTCTGAATTTGATAATAACTTTGTATATTCGTCTAAAACGTTCGTTAGTACCTCTAATCATATTATTAACCAACGGTATAAAATTGGATGATCAGTCTAAGGAATCCTACCTAACTGATCTCACTTAATTGTCGGCAAGTTTTAATCGAATCAGAGTACAAAGGCTCAAATTAGGTTTCTGCAATTAAAATACACCGTGAATATACGTTATAAAAATCGTACCAAAAAATGTGAGGATCACGTAGACTGACGAGTGATCAAATAATATTTATTGAATGATCTGTATTTATCTCTATCAAAGCTTCGGTGATATGATTATAAAATCACCAAAAAAGATATTCGCCTTGAGGTATACGAGTCATTATCAATAATTTGAAAAGCAGATAATCCGTAAGAGGTGCCTGGACTTTTGAAATTCAACTATTCCCTTTCAAACATAATTAATAATTAATCCGCGTTTCTGTACAATTATTTTTTCAAGGGCGCATCGTTGAAACGAGTTGGTTTCGCTTTAAAAGACATAGAAACATCGCGCTTGAAAAGTTCTCGATGTTAAACGTTTAATAATATGCTGTATAATTCAAAATACCCTTTGAATGTACGTTGGACATGTCACACAGGAAAATAGGAGAGTCTCGATTAATTAAATATCCGCTAAATGAACATTTCATTATTTTAGAGCCCTTTTAAGCTTTCTCTTATTTAATTATACAGTAATCTTGCAATAAATTACGAGCTTTGACATTTTCAAGCGACGAGTCGCGTTAAGAGCTCGTCACTTTATCGTATTTCAACGTTCCTACTTCAATAATTTTAATAGTCGTGACTTGGCGAAACTAAAGTATCAAAAGCAACGTTGAAAAACGTGGGATGAAATCTCTAAATTGCCTCGGATTAACGTATTTTCACACACTGCGGACAAATTTTAATTACTAGGTTAAATATATATTTTTATCTGGTACGTTCCTCGAGTAAATCCACCGGCACGCCTTGTTCTTGAGGAAAGACCAATGACGAATTTCACACGATATTACTTATGTACGGTTCCGAGCTCAAAAGTTGGCAGTTGAACTGTACGGAAGGCAAGAGGTTACATAATTTCTCTCGTTATACACGTTATTTATAGAATTTAGTTAACACTGGAGTTTCCGATGATTAATCCAATATATTTAAAAATGTAGAGTTAATGCGTTAGAGGAAAAGAAATGAAGGAGACGAAAAACTTGATTAGCCATTGCAGTCTGCAATATATGTGTAGAAAATTGGAAAAGAGATGATGTCAACAATGGGAACACTTACAAAAAATTTAGAAGTGTTCATTTTAATCACCTTGGTAGATCTAGTGTTAATTTTGTATGTCTATGTATGGAATTGATAGTTGCTGTCGTTCGTTATAAATACGATTCGAACGTGCTTCAAATCGTTGTTTAATAAACGTTGAATATTATTACAATGCATTAATAGTTTGAAATCTGTGTAATATTTTAAAAAGGATAACGAATGCATGAAAATATGAGCGATTGTCTATGAAGAGAACTGCGTGTTTTTCATTTTTATGTGCTTATATACGGAGATTGTATTAATGACCTAGATCCAATCACAACCGATATCCTCTGCCATATCCTCTGCTATCAAAAAGCTGTGCTTGGCGCTTTTTTGCAAAAAAGGTTGTAAGTAAAGAGTACAGAGTACAGAGATAAAGAATAAGCCGAGCTACATTAAATCTGCAATGTTCCTTTATACGTCTGTAAAGTGCGTTAATGCGTAAGTAAAATTTTTAACGTTACATCGTAGTAAAATGCACGCACATTAGCAATTTATAATGAGATCTGTAATGGAAATTATCGTACTTGACTGATTTTTCGAATTCCTTTTCTCAAAAAGAGGGTCAGTTATATAATTTCAGTTTGCTTGAGTTTTGTTTTGATTGAGTCATAGCAAATATCTGACTTTATTTATGCTATAATTATGCCTCATTTGTTAAAACAAAATAAAGTATTAAAAAATGTAAAATAAGATTAAAATAAAAATGATAGAAAATGTAAGTCAAACTTTTATCAAAAAAGGGCAACGATCGGTTTGACCTTTCAAAGATTGAAACGTGGTCGTTGAGTTCAAAATGTTATTTTGCGAACAGTTAAGTAAAGTAGAAAGTAATCTACTGAAACCCTAGTGTGTGAATGTAGAAATTAAATTTAATTTAATTACACGTGCGGTAAATTAACTTTGGAAGAATTCTGAAATTCATTGGATCTGGTTTATCCGCGACGATCAATTTGAAATAGAGGACGCAGTAAGTGCAACTCCCGAAGATAAATTTCCCTGTTAATTAAACTTCTCTTCGAGGAAGAATAATGGAAGTATAGCGAACCTTGGGAATCGAAGATACGGAAGTCCTCGTGAAATCATTGGATTTCAGGCGCCGGAACGTTTTGCATTTGCATTTTATCAATAGTTGGGATCTAAATGTGAAAATCTGTTTGCTGTCTCTGAAATTTCTTATAATTTTATACATTTGATAGATATAGTGACTCGCATAACCGACCGAAAGTTTCGATAGATTTAGGAGAATCCTATTCTTGCAATATTGGACGAACTTTACGTACAGTGAAGTTTTAGAATCAATAAAATGAAAATCTCTTTAATATTTTGGCCAGTACTTGCATCTCTCTAAGTTTTATCGAATTCCAACGGGCACAGTAACTCGCAAGATTCTGCAAATATTAAGATAAAATTTTAACTTCACTAAAGCTTTTGTGAACATTTTAATTCCTCTTTCCATCGATCAAGTAAGATATATTCGAAGGTAATTAGCTTTTCTCGTTAATTACGATTTAACATCGAAATATGACTGATATTGGCTTGACAGTCAACAAATTATCGTTATCGTCATTCCTTTGCATCATCTCCAGATTCAAAAAGAACACTGCAGTTTTACGTTAATTAATGAAAAATGCATACACGTTATTCCACTATTCCGAAGCATCTTACAATTAGTGCACGTAAATAAATTTTTTGGCAAACCATATAAATTCGCAAGAGCTATGGCTTACGAGATATCGATCATCAATTTCATTTGCAGTCGGTAAAGCATTAATAAGCAAAACCAAGTGCACCAAATGCAACAATGCTATTGAGGATCGCTATATAATTAAACGCCTAATGCGTCCAAATTATTGTTCGCTTAATGCAATTGTATTATTGAAACGTAATTGTTACGCGCGGTTGTAACGAATTTCAGGATGTGGTTAGTTCATTTACGTCTACCATCGGTGAATATTCGGCTGAAATTACTTTTGCAGAATTTAATTTCCTGCAAAATATTTTCATAATTTATTGTTTGAGAGATTTTCTATAACGCGGAATGTTTTGATAACTTAAGTACCATACTAATTATTACTCTACGTGGAATTCCAGTATTTTTAAATGTGATTTCCCCTTTAATTGCTATAAATTAGAATAATTTGTAATGTTAAAGAATTCAATAAATGAAGAGCGTAATATTTAAAAATTTACTTCTGAATTCTTGGAATATGAAACGTGTTATCGAATGTTAAACGACAGTGCATCGCTGCACTTTTGTGCATTTTTGTTTGCTGTATGTCCGACGATTGGAACGTTATGTATTTTGTCATCTTTATGGTATTTATAGCTGCTCTACAACAGTGATAAATCTGGCCGATTTTTCCGTTTGTGTTACAAAATACGAATAAATAATGAGCCAGTTTATTGAATTGGATAGTTGCGTTGCCGATTGGTAGTATAAAAACGTTGAAACAGTACTCCGGAAATCAGAAGAACCAGTAATTAATATTGAAATGCAATTAAAAATTTCTATATAAAGAATCGACCGAATAAACCCACGCATTTAAAATTTTACCAACTCTTATTACAAGAAAGAATAGCCCTCTGTAATTCCTTGTGACTTTAATGTATCATTATGCCTTTTGCCATACATCTACGTTTCTATTTTTGATACAATTTTTATAACTTTGTCTCAACTATTTCGAACTACAACAATCTCCAACCTTCTTGCAATAGATTGTTCCTAAATAAAATGAAGCTCTTAACACTAGATTTACGGGCGTGAAATCTGTTAAATTGCAATATATTAAATAAGGACTTTTGAAAAAGAGAGATGAAGCTGCAAAAATGGTAATTCGTTAAGTCATTACTATATTATAAAATACACGTGAAATATCTACTGTACAGGGTCTCTGTAAATTTGAGAAATGTTTATAAGACAAGTAGGGACCCGTCAATTTGACGGCTTCCGTAAATCTAGTGTTAACTAACATACTATCATCCATATTGATCAGTGTGCTATCCTCTAATATTCTGACGCCACAAGACAATTTATAAAGAGAATTTTACTCAAAATAAATGTGCAATCAATGCCGGTAAACCTAGTCTTAAACCACAAACTTGTTTACTTCATTACAATCACTTGTAAAAGCTCAATTGTAAGAGAATCAAAGTAACGTCCCAAGCCGTTACAGCAAGTTTGACATACAGTTACACTTTCCATCCTGCTACTCCTGTCCATTCACCTGCCACCTCATTTATCTCCCTAGATAGAGTCGCGAATTGTAATTGGCTTGTTACCGATAATCTTCGAGTGCATACCCAACGTTATTATCGTAATACCCACCGTAAAGATCGTCGAGTGAAGTCACATACTTTCATCCCCCTCGGAGCAACACGTTCTTCTCCCTCTCGATATTTACAAGCACATATTAAGTCCCGTGAGTGGTACCGCGTCTAATCGGATTTAAAGGCTTATCGATTAATCGACAAATGAATTCATCCCCCCTTCCCGGCCCTTTGGTACGATAAACGCAGTTCTCGTCGATCGATCGCTCGCACGATCTTGTGTGCTTGCCTTTGTATTTACATTTCGCTGCATAAATATCCCGCAAAGCGTTCTCCAATACGCGTTTCCGTTCTCCAATGCACGCAACATTTACACTGTCGTGCGTCTCTCTGGAGAGAGAAGAGAATGCATGCGGCGGTTGATGCACGACGAACGGTAATTAAGTTTCAAATTTGCTTCGATTATGGTCTAACGATAATGGTTATTAATCATGGCCATTGCGGGACGGTAATAATGGTACCGTTGCTAGGAGCACGATGTGTTAGGGTAATTTTGTTATAGACGATGTCTTCTTGAAATATGTGTCTTTCTGAGAAATAGTGAAATATTATTGTTTTATGTTAATATTGCAACTGACGAATTGGGTTTTCTGCCAGTTCATGGAATTGTAAAGAGTGATTATTTAATATTTCATTTTTGGCTGTTAATAAAAATAGGAACCTTTCTAATGGACTTTATAATCATTGTTAGTAAGCATTGACCTTCACAAAATTTCATCTTCACAAAATTTCATCTTCACAAAATAATTAAGAACCATATCCCCGGGATACTCATCTTATCTGCGGTCGAAGGATCAAACAAATACAATTTCTTATACAATGCGTTGTAATATTATCTTCTTCGCTGTACTAGTAAATTCTTTGTCATTGTTTCCCAACATGAAGAAATCAATTTTCCATTAGCAACAATGCAGATATGCCTCAAATTTCAAGAATTCCGTATTGAAAGTTACTCTCTACTAATGTAATAAAAAGTCACAATTTTATGAGTAGTTCGCACGTCAGATTTACGGTTTCATTAAATCGGCAAAGTGCCATACGTTATGTTCTTTTTAAGTTCAGTGCAATACAGGATAGGTGAACTATAATTTCGATACGGAAATGAAGTATTAAATCAGAGGAATTTATTATTTCAATCGACATTGTAACACAAAGACTTGAAAAATATATTTTTACATCCGCAATCGAAATAACTGCACGAGTATCTATATGAAAATTACCCTCATCGATGGTTCGTATAGGGGGATTAGAATTTCCCTTTTTCCCTCGGCTTTTATCAATTTTCCATGTGTTTATAAATATCTCCAATTTCCCGATAGAATTCGTTCGAGTTTCCCTTTCCCTTGTCTCCTCAACAGCGCTTAATATATCGCACACCAATTCGTCCTTTCTTCTACCCTTTCCGTCCTACTGTTGGATTAAGAATATTATGTAAGTCATTAAACACTCGTTGCTTCCGGTTTGGCTGTTCTTGTGCTCGTGTTTTTCTTTTGCTATATCCTTCATCGAAATTTGAAATATTCGCAAGTAAAATGAACAAAGGTCTTTTTTAACGCATTGCCTTATAATGTAACTTGATCGTAACCCTAAAGCAAATACGTTACAAAGCTATTATGCAAATGGAATTTGGCGTGACTATTTAAGATGAAAAACAAGAAAATCACTAAAAATTCTTAGAATATTAGAGACTATAATAACAGAGTAGTATAATAATGAAAAGAAATTTGAAAGTAATTTTTAATTGCGAAAATTATAAGTGACTGATCATATCCCTATGACAACTGAAGATTCAGGGTTGAACAGTAGCAGAAGTAATTGAAGGTCAAAGTCAGCAAAGATAGGGCAAGTTTAGGGTGTAGAAACGATATAAAACAATTTGGGATTTTCAAATTATCAAGCACCTTTGCTTTGTTATAAAGGGTACCATAATATTCAAGAGCAGTAAACCTACTTTTATACTATAATATTTTTTTTACAGTTTATAATATAATGGAAATTAATTGACCAACTTATTTCTCCTTCTGGTTTCGCGATGAAATGTGCAAGTGTGAAACCTTCTAATATGAAAGAAATGTTTACAAATACCAACCGAATAAATAGAGGTTGAAACTAACTCCGTCTCCGTTCTGATTATTGTTGCTTCCGTAAAGCGTAACTTCTTTAATCACATTGTACACTCGGATAATTATAAACTCACAAGTACAAACATTCTTAATTTTCAGCAACTTGAAATAGTTCGTTAAATGTACATCGGTGTGAAATAATCTCGAAAGAAGTTCAAAATTTCCATGTTAAACTTCATGATTAAGTTTAAATATGCAGCTGTGCGGGTTGAATGGCTTTCGACGAATAGGCAAACTTCGACAGAACTTAATTCAGTTCTGTCAGACTTCGCCTCGAAACTTCAACTCAATAATGCGTCGAAAAGTAACAACCAATGTGTATATTACGAAATAATGAACGTTTATTCTACTTGAAGCAGTCGACGATGCTATTCATAATTGCAAATGTATTTCGTCCTCATTGAAGTTCTTAATAAGGCATTTAACACTACAACTACCAGCTTTATATCTATTATATTTAAATGAACTAAATAAGTAGTTTGGAAAAAGAGAAAGCAAGAGGTGAAAAAGATGGTCAGTTAAGTCATTTTTGTTTTATAAGATAGATGTAGAATATTTACTGTATGGATCTCTTATCAATTTGAGAAATTAAAAAAAAATTGGGAACCCGTCATATTGATTGCCTTAGTAGTTTTAGTGTTAAACGAAGAAAGAGGATTTCGCTTGCTGCATGAAACTTTTACGTGTCTTTCCCTAATTGTGCTGCATTTTTCCCAGTAAAAATATAAATATTCACGAACATTGGAACGATCGGTTGGAGAGCAATCTGTTCCACCGAGCGAACGTGTTTCCACAGATATGTTTGGTGATGCACACCGAAGAACGTTTAATTTCGCCTGTCTATTTGGTGTAGCGGTTCCAAAGCGATTGATTGTTAGCTGTATTTATAAATATTCCTGTTATAATGTACCTGTTTTTCAGGCAAAAACACGAGCACAGGAAATAAGAAATTCAAAAGCTGTTCGTGTTTATCTTAAACCTACAAAAGTGCAAATTCTATGTCATTTAAATTTCAGAATACGATCGTTACTCTTTCGAAAAGTTATGATATTGTATAATATTCAAATTTCGTCTTTAAAGTTTAAACAATCCTTCTGCGATACAATTATAGTTGCAACATATGATATTTAAAAAAACAATATGGTGAATGTTAATTTGCATCAAGTTTATCATGTATTTGAATAAGATTTTAAATGATTTGCGATTCGAGGCTCATATTCTGGACATTAAAGATTTGATTGTTCAAGTTTGATATTCGAGGTCACTGAAAGATCGCATCGTACGAAAACGTATTTTCTCCCGTCGCGTTGTACGTATGCAAAAATTGTAAGAATACAACAGGAACGTCGCCTTCAGAACTGCCCACCATGAGTATTGAGATAATATATATGTATAAATGTTTATATGCATATTTTTAATCGTTGATAGATATATCAACCGACAATAAACACTGCTACCGTGGCAATGTTAATATAAAATTTCCCCCGTTTTTTCTATTCTTTCTTGTTCAAACCATGCAACAATGTCTTCTTCATTAACGCGAAGAGACGGTGGAAAGAAAAAGATTCGGTGTTGTTTCATACCGTGTATTTGGTCGTCATGCAAACGAGTCTTGAAATAGTGAGTGGAAATTCTTCACGCTATCAATTTTTGGAAATTTAGGTTCATTTTGTGCCCCTTAGTATCTCACTAGTTCGTTTGATCTATGTATTTCAACAAGGTACTGCAGAGAGCTGAAAAGATGACAGTAGTGTCTTCTAAGAAAGTACTGTAGGATGTTGAGATTGCAGCCGGCTGTCATCGTTTAAAGGTCATTACAACAATCTTGATAGGTAGACATATCATCGCAGAATAATCATCTTTCTCATATTTAGTGAAATAGAAGCATCAATGGTCAGAGAGGAGGAATGCAAATATCTCTTTGTTTTCTGTAAAGTTCTAATTGCCAAATTTTCAGCACGCAGTTATATACTTGTCGCGCTTTCGATTGAAAAGGATAACGGTGAAGTCTTTAATCCCCTATTTTAATTTCTTTTCTATATTCTGTTAATTACCATTTCACTTGGTCAAATAAACTTGAAATCAATTTATTTTCCTCAATACAGCGACACTTTGGTTGTAATACTTGATTGCATATTATGGGCGCATGTAGCGGTACTTTGTACTTGTAAATAAAGATCTGCGAATAATTATTATTAATAAAACACAAAAAATAATTAAGAATTAAATTATTCTTGCAACAAACTTACGACGCCCTAAAGAATACGTATTACTGAGGAATTTCTGATTACATAAAGTCGTAATGCAGGTCTTATAAAAAATATCCGCTGACTGATAAATGAAATGAATAATGAACGAAAATTCGTTCACTAAACTGGTACAAAGAACAGAGAACAAGTTCTTCCAGAAATACGTAACAGGATGTCATGTTTCATTAGTCCAAAAAATTATGATGATTGATCCCCAAGAGACCCCAAAATCTTCGAAAAGTACCACTTTAGCTTTCTGAATAAATCAAGGTGTGCTCTAATTTAGTCACAGACTCGATATCTCGTCGAGTTTCATTCAATAAAACCATAGAAATGTCGATAACAATCGATAACACTGTATACATGTATCACTTATTAGTTTTCTCACGAGAGATTACGACGACTGCGGAAGTTAAGGTTCGGGTACCAAAATGGCGGAGCAAACGTCGCGTTGCGATCACTTCGAGAAGATTATTCCTCTGTGCTACATCTGTTACAACCCCATTTATTCACGATACATCTAAAGCTGTAATTCCTGAATGAAAGAAAGCTATCAAATCCGAAAATAAAGAAAAGGGAATCGAACACGAAAAATTGGGCGAGACGAACCGCGTCGGAGTCCACGGATGCGCCAGATGATTTATCGTTTAATCTTCGAATTTACGATTTAATAACGGAAACGAACGACCGAGCTGGAACGCCATTAATCGTCGCAGCGTGTTGCGATTTTCACCGGCGATTCGTTGTCATGTTGCAGACGTAACGCGGGCTATTTCCTGCCATTGAACTGTCGTTCGTTTAACTCGCGAAGAGGAGCGCGCGCGGTGTCAACGAACTTTCCGTTCTCTTATCGCACGATCATTTTTACGAGACCCTTGAGAGCCGCGGCGACCGCGTTTAAAGTCTCTGAAAAATACACCACGCTACCAGAAAAGTAAAAAGAGAACAAATGGGAAATGGAGAGGCTGGAACGAGGCGATTCAATGCTTCTCGTGACTGCGAAGGAAATTAACTTTGAGATACATACATTCGGTTTCCGGCTCTCCGACGGACAAACGTTGGTATGAAGTTCTTTGGGAATCTTTTCGTCAAATCCTTGATGATTCATTGTCACTTTAAACGATGGATTGTTCATTAATTGATGTTTGAACGGTTTGTTATTAATCCTTTATCTCAAAATAACGAGTTCATATTTCGCAATAGAAAGGTATTTTTCGCAATAGAAACACTATCAAATGGAACTAATTAACGGGAAACGACATCACTAAATTAATCTGAAGGCAAGCTTGAATGTCTCCTATCAATGATAACATTGCGAAATGATGTTAAAGATTGGAACATTGGAATTCTATTAGAAAATGTCTTTCAAAATACCGAATTATAGATATTATTATTGCCAGTAATTTATATAAAAATACACATAAAATCGAACTAATTGGAAAATCCATGAATCAGTAATTTTGTCTGTTCTCACGAGTGGTACTATTCATAATCGAATCACAAAATTCTAAATATTTCTCTGGTGATATGGAATATCTGAAATTTTAAATATCTTCGAACATTGATATAACTCGTTCCTCACTGTCAAAAAACGGCTTCTTTAATTCCTGACGATCTTTCTATTTTGAGAGCTCGTAAAGACGTTTTAATATCGCAAACCTATAACTTGCGAATATATCGTCCTCAAGAGAATCTGCCATGGAGCAGCATTAAGTGAAAGATACTACAAATAGGATTCACCGGGAACGAAGTTTCCCCTCTATTTCCGCCGGAACACAACGACGTCGCGCGTTTGATCTCTGAAACGGAAAGTGAGTTACTTTTTGAAATCGTTTTGTAATAGAATCAAGTAAAATTCTCACGAGTCTGCTACTTTTATGCTCTTCCGCTGAGCAATTCTCTCGAAACTCTCTATCGAATTGAAACTAAACAGGCTAACAAGAACGTTTTCAAAAGCCGCACGAAACAATAAGCTTTGCGTTCATCGAGAGGAGAAGAATAAAAGTTCCTTTAGCACAAAGTATAATGGTTGAAAAAAAGTATCCAAGTCGAAGTAGCCATGGATACCGCATTTCCCGATTGTTTTTCATTCCCTTGTTTCTCTGTAGCGGTCTCGCGTTTACTTCTTCGCGAAGAATACAAGCAAAAGAGTCTTTCTGACCTGGTCGTCACGCGTCGAGACTCGGTTCGATGAATGAGAGGAAAAAGAGTCGTTCTTTTCCCTTTTTACTACTCTGCACGGAGGAAATGATGGTGCAGGATGCTCGTCTACTGTTGGCAACTGAGTAGAAGGCACGCGAGGCCTTAGAACGCGTTTGAAAGAGTGATCTTTCTAAAATGGTGCACTATGGTCTTGCCAAATCTGTTAATTTTTTAGTTTATAAGCTTGTTATGAGACTAGGAGATAGATGGGCTATGTCGATCACTCTGAATATAGAGCATCGGTCTGGAAAATACTTCAAGTCGTTTTGATAATTATTCCAAGTCAGAGAATTGTTGCGCGACATTTCTTCGTTGCAAATATCTGACGATGTCCGGCGTTCCAAAGTTAAATTGCAGGCAAGATAAGACGGTATATGTAAAGTCAAAGTCGTGTCGATTTATTTTTACCAATAGTTTAATAGAATCAATAGTTTAATGATTAGTTCAATGGTCTACGAGAATATTAGTATTTATTGTTAATTCAATGTTGGCATACTGTTATCCAGGAAAATATTTTGAAAGAATGACAGAAGCACGAAAAGTCGATAACTTTCAAGACACTGGAAGTTTTTATACAAAAACGTATCTTGAAGAATTTGTACGAGAAACACAAAACATAAAACGGGAAATTTTGTACGACATTTAGAAATTAATTAATTGAAAATTATATATGGAACGTTGCTGGGAAGGCGATATAAAATGCAATGGGCGAAAAAGGTCGAAATACTAATACTTTCGATTACTTCATTAACTGCTCAAACAAATTCTACTTTTGCACATCGGTCTGCGGCAGAAGTTATAGCATGGTTCTTAACAATTCACTGGTGCTTTCACGTTAAAAAGGTACAAATCACCATGACGTTTGAAACAGCCGATATAATAACTATAGCAGAAAGATGACATGTTAGCACACTAGTTCCAAATTGAATACGGTATAGAGGAAAGAGGAATCATCTGTTTGTTTCTATCAATGATCTGCCAGAAATCCTGAATTTAGAAACTCAGCGTTCCTTTAACTCTTTGAGGCACAGCGGGATTAAAAGCGTCCCACCTCTTTGATGCATGAAGATGCATTTTTGTCCCACCTCTAAAATTATTATATAACTTTGTTAATAAATATAAACCAACTTTATTCAATCAAAAAAAAATTGTCTGTGCAACATGGGTTATTTTATTTTCTGAATTCCCGTGCCTCAAAGAACTTTGACATATGACTGATTCGGGCAACGGTAACAATTGATTTCAATAGAAACGTTCCTATTAATCTATAGTTATTCTAATGCGCTCACGATTCTCCTTTCCCTTGCGTCGTTACAACTTGTAGCGTGCCAACATCTAATTTCCGAACAGTACATCTACAATTAACGGCGCCGGTTTCAACCTCCAGCGATGAACATACGTTTGAAAGTCCTGAGACGTTCGCTAAAATCGAAATAAGGCTACACAACTTAGATATTGATTGTAAAACTGCCAAATTAATTTAATTACAATTAAATTCTATTAATTGATGAACCTTAAAACAAACCGTTGCGAACAGTTCCATTAGAAAATTTTGGAAATAGCGACCAGTTTAATTTGCTCGACAACAGACGCGAAAGAAACCGTTTTTCCTCGTTTACGCGCTGCAAAAATGCGACACTATTCTTCGTTATATTCCGTGAGCACTCATTGCGTAATGGCAACCATGACAAAGAATTCGAATCGCAGCAGTCCCAGAGGAAAGTCAGAGATACTCTATGGCAACATTTCAGAGCGAACGCTTTTCCTTTGCGACTAGTTCTTTCTTTCTCTTCTCACGTGCGCCGCGTTTAACCGCAACGGAATTCAGTCTGTCTTTTTCTAGCTGCGATCTCGTCTCGCCGTTGGATGTCTTACGTAAGATTCGAATTCCGCGCACAATGACGCGTTTGTTGAAAACGTGACTGCACCTGTCCGTAGGCTTTCTCTTCGCCCGTTCAATCCGACGCCCTCGGATGTATCGGTTTGCGATAAAGCAAGCGGTTCGAATCTCCGAGATTCCCGGAGGAAATTTCGAGAGAAGTATTACATGCTTGTTCAGTTTTGAAAGACTCGTATTACTGTCTCGTGTTTCCTTCCGATGTGTTTTCGTAAAACTGGAACGACGAAGTGGGTTGTCTTCTATTCGGTTTTGTTTTGTTTTTCTTTTGGTTTAACACGTTGCCTACTTCACTGAATGTTCGTGGTGTTCTATCAGCGGAAAGTCATATCGGGGAATTCAATTTTTTAGCTGGGGTTCGCAGCACGCCGAATTGTACCGGTGTATAGCGCGGAGCTGGAAAAAAGGCTATGCTGTCTTCTTTTCGTTTAACGCATTGTCTAACGCCCTGAATGTTCGTGGTGTTCTATCAGCGGAAAGTCATATTGCAGAATTCAATTTGGTCATCAATGTTTCGCCTGTAAACCAAACTGTACCATTGAATGGTGCGGAGCAGGGAGAAAGTATGTTATCAGTTCAACGAAAGAAGATACTAGACATAGACAAAGTGGTCAATGATTGCTGTGGCTATATCTTTCAATCGTCCTATTCTGCTCGTGCATCGATCAAGTTCAGAGGTTTACGTTTACTATCTCGTGTTGTTGATCAGATTATAGTGTTTCGTAAGTTCCAAGCGATTCGTTGCGTCTGACATTCCTTTTTTCACGGTTTGATTTGATTCACGTGCAGACGTTTTTGAAAATAGGGTGTTATAATCAAACATTGCTGTGTCAAGGGTCACAGCCACTTCCGACTAATTACATTCACATTACTTTCACTCGTTTTCGTTTCAGCTGCGCACAGTACGCTGACAGAAAATGATAACTTGACGTTTATAGTACAACTTTTTTAATAGTTGATAATTCCAGTGAACTCTAGATTTTTGACAATCGGTCACAATAATGTCGTTGAATGTCGCTTCGATGAATCAAGTACAGGTCAAGAGAAATGTTGACATTTCTGCCTCACAATGACGAGACATTGGCGATGTAGAAAGGAGACATACCTAGCAATGGTGTTTCGTTTTAAACAATCAATTACGGATAAGCAATCACAGTTGCATACTGTGCTCAACCTGTCGGTTATCCAAAATGCAGTTGCATTCTCGGGAATGTCTGAGTGTCTTCGCTAACTAATACACATTGAAAAATAGAATATCCACGCTCCTTTTAAATGCAGGGTTTCAAGGGAAAACATTCGAAACTTGAATAGTACAATACCTATTTTCTGGTTTAACAGAAGACGAAATCATTCACACATCGATTGACACATTGACGTTTTCAGAATTAAAAGCCATCTATCAATTATGAATTTCAATAATGCAATTACCTTGCCTGATTGCCATTTTTTAACACTAGAACTACCAAACCAGTCAAAATGACTGGTACATAATTTTTTCCAAAAATTGTCCAAGTTTATAGGAGCGTCATAGAATAGATACTCTACGTCCATCTCATAAAATATAAATTACTAAATCGATCAACCTTTCCATCCTTTTAATTCTTCTTGTTTCAAAGTACTCATTTAATATAATTAAATATAATAGATTTAACGCCGGTAGTTCTAGTGTTAACCCTTTGCTGTCCGAATTATTTTGCCAATTTTATAGTGACCTGAATAAAATTAATTTCACAACAGTTTCTATCGTTGGTTATTCATTTTTTTTAATAATAGTAATAACTATAGGTACTGACGGATGTTTAGGTGATATTATAAAATCGTTACAGAATTGGAAAGTCGATATTAAATTATCAGAAAGTAAAGTGAAGTGAAAAGCTATGTCCAGTGTGGTTCGACATAGGACTGCAAAGGGTTAACGTCGACTACACAAAGAATTATGAGATATCCTCTAACCATATTTTTACATCGATATTCATGAAAAGTGCATGAAGTGTAGGTACCTAGTATTTAAACCAGACTTCCTTTGAAAGATTGACAGAACGAGATGGATCGGTTCCATGAGGTACTCGGTGTCCTGATTTACATTCTCTAGATTTTTTTGCGAGGATAATATGATTTTCTCTACACCTTAAGAACCTTAGTCTATTCATCACTCATCGGTGATGTACAAGATTTACCCTGCACACGTATAAAATTGTTTATCGAGTAACTATTGCATACTCAGGAATTTTCGAGAGAACGTATTTCCGTAATACGAAGATGAGGTGGTTGCATCGAAATGGAAGCAGGTCACGTAGATAGTAATGGACGTTCAATAGGATCTCTTGCGAATTTTCGATCAACTTGGTTATTGTACTTTTTCGAATTACTTCCGATATTATCCGAGAACCTGATACAACTTGAAAGTCTTGAAAATTTTGTTTCTTAGAAAGTAAATAAATAAAAAACGCTGATGGAAATCTCAGTTTTCTTGAGTCGCGTTTGAAAGTCAAAGGGTTAATCCTTTAGAATTTAATATATAGCAGTTTTGTAAACCCTTCAAAGTTGTGATTGTCGTGAAAATTTGACATGGTGTATCTACAAGATGCATTCCGTAGTGTGATTGGTGTGTACACTATCAGTATATTATCTGTGACTAGTATATCTCTGGTATCAAGATGTGCAAAGTGCTATACGCTCTTAAGCAACGGATAAATTTTATTTGCACGACTTTTTCAATATCATCGGAATTGTATAACTTCCATAGTGTTGCAGATGAATACGATCTTTGTTCGGTACGTAGCACTGATTGTGAGATAATGATGAATATTCTGTGTCCTTTTTGGCACCTCGTAAATCCAAACAATTTCGTCGTCATGAACATTTGAATTACTTGAGTAATTATGGAAAGTTGAATATTCTTGATAGTCTTACAAAGCACGAGTTTACCAAGATTTAAACGGCTCGAACAGTTGTTGCTCCTTGAAAATAAGTATTGATAATAACGCTCAAATTTTAAGTCCAAGCTGAAATTATTTTCTATCTAATTTATTGAGACAAGGTGTTAAAGAAATGTTAAGAAGTAACTATATTGCTTTATGGAGAAAATTTTATAGAGCAAAAGTATTTAAACGTGCAATAAAATTCGTGTTTTTGGAACTAGTAAAATAGAAGTGTTTTTCAATTATTGCCTTGAAGATTTTTTTCATTATCTGCGTAGTAACTAAAATTGTATCGAAATTTGCGTATTTAAAATTGTATTTGAGTTGTATTTGAATATGATTCGCGAACGAGTCTGTTTCAAAATTTTCGACACTTTCAAGAATTCCCATTCCGAATGACGCTCAAAACTGCTCTCACACTTTTTGCAAACACTAAAAAACACGATCAGATTCTAATAATTCTGTACTCGTATGTCGTACTTGAACAGACTCAAGCAAGGTACATTATCACAATTGAAAATTACTTCCAATTCTGGAAAGGTCAACTTTTATTCGTCAAAGATCGAAAAAAGTTATAGTATAGAAAAACAAAGTATAATTGGAAAAAGTTCGCAAGTTTGTCAACTGTCATAGAATTTTTAAAACCTGTTTTCTACTCTCAACGCTTTTATAATTTAATATCAAAAGACGGCGTTTGTTGATGACCGGTGACCGGCAGTTAACATGCTAAATGATATAACACTCTACTGTTAACACATTCGTAGCTGATAACGTGCTACTTATTGACGTTTTTTTTTATAAACCACCCCAAATTGTTACATAATGTGTTCATGTTTACAGCAGACAAGTAAGAAATAGGTAACACTAGATCTACCATGGCGGATATAATAACTGATCTTTTGTTTATTTATCAAAACATTCTTCAAAATTGTAACAGTGGTGTCGAAATGTTTCTGATTTTCTTTTTTTATATTACGAAACGTAAAACATTAAATCTGTTTATTTCCAAACAAGGTTTGTCTCCTTTCAAGACACTTAACAAGTATGTTTAAATATACAGGTTTAATTGTCAGTAGTTCTAGTGTTAAAATCATATTATCGAGAGACTCAAATTGTTTTTCTCACTTTACTGTAGAAAATTTAAAATTGTCAGTGCTAACTCTAAATTATAAAACACGATTTATTAGCACAACGATTTCCAGCGAAAGTGTTGAGACTTAAATTTCGAAGGGAGTGCAGGTCGATTAGTGATTGCATCTACGCGTAGGATTTTCACGAGGAAAGTATCATTCGATTTTTGCAGCAACGCTGAATTAGTAGTGGCATGTTCCTGAATACTTATACAGGGGATGAAATTCGTGGTGGTAATGAATGCAATTACCTTTGTAAAAATAAATCTACGTTGAGGAGTTCATTCTCTCGTAGCTTCTTTCAATGGAAGATTTTTTTGAAAGTATGTCAAAATGGCAGAATCTTGACAATGTCGTATTAAATGTGCTAGTAATTATGATAGTTGGTCCAAGTAATTTATTCTTCGTTTCGAGATATTTAGAATTCAGTTTTGGTCAGCCCGTTGTGCTCCGTGTAATGTGACAACTATCACCTTCTTTATAGGGACTCATTTTTTTTTCATTTTTGCACAGTAGTCCTACCATATTGTAATGTACATTGGTGCAATAGAAAATAAGTGAAACGCTGAGTTTCACATACTTTTTACTTGTACCACTTTCATAATCAGCGGCACAAATATCAAATATTTTAACGATATGAAACATAAGTTTAGTTATTAAAGATCGTCGGCGTTTTTGGACGTTTAGTCCCTCGTCTTGTATCATTCATGGTGTAGGTTACGTCCCAATGAAATGCAAAATGCAGCAAGAATTTTCAGTTTGCTCGGAGCACTACCATTTGACATTATGTACCCATTCAGTCGAAATAATGAAACTTTAAGCGTGCGCTTTGCATCGAAATACAGTGCCGTGAAATTTGCTCATGTTAAACTTTTTCAATCTTATAATGTAGCGTGAAATCGCTTTTGTACAATTTATTCACGACAAACGACAAATTTTGCATTTCGACTTTATTCGATCGTTCTTTCATTATGAATTACTTACAATTAGTAAGGACTATATACTCCTCCTTAACAACTGTTATTCTTTTTTAATGAAAAAATTGTCAATACAATAGATTAATCTAACCCGAATTTAAAGAAATTTAACATATTCTGTTTAAACATAATTACTAACAATGATTCTGACTTTGAAAGGTATGACAGCATGTATGAAGGAGTATGATGATACTGATTCAGATGACTTGATGATCACGAGGAGTTTAATTTGGCTCAAATTTTTAACAGATCGAATGTAGTCGGGAAAACAGTAAAGAAGACTTTGACGATTATAAAAATATATGATGAATACGATAGTGTGTATGGTAGAGAATGATGATGATGGTTGAAGTGATGTACTGAACGATTAGTTTAATTTCTCCGAAATCTGAAGGAAATAAAATTCTCAGCAAATGTAATCTCGAAGACCATGAAAATGATCTTGATATTCGTAAGTGTGAGATCAATGATGATGTATGTTGGTGTATAATGATAATGAGGATGCATGTTTGATGCAGAATAGTGTATGATGATAATGATGATGCATGATCGCGTATGATGGTAATGATGATATATGACTGTGTACTGTAGTGTTTAATGGTAATGATGATAAATATATGACTGCACACCATAGTGTATAATGGTAATGATGATATATGGCTCTGTACGATGGTGTATAATGGTAATGATGATACATGACTGTATACAATGGTGTGTAATGGTAATAATGACACATGATGGTGTACGCCAGTGCATAAGGTAGTAATGATCCATGATGGTGTACAATGATCACGATGATGCATGATGATGTATAATGGTATACGATGACAATGATGATACATGATCGTGTATGATGGTAATGGTTATGCATTATCGTATACGTTGGCGTATAATGGTAGGAATGATGCATGATGGTGTGCAATGGCAATAATGTTCCATGATGATGTATAATGTTGTATGATGGTAATGATGATGCATGATCTTATGCGATCGTGTATAATGGTAGGAATCATACATGATGGCGTTTAATGGCAATATTGTTGCATGATGATGTACAATGGTGCATGATGGTAATGATGATGCATGATCGTGTACGATTGTGTATAATGGTAGGGATCTTGTATGATGATGAATAATGGCAATGTTGTTGCATGATGATGTACAATGGTGTACGATGGTAATAATGATGCATAATCTTATGCGATAGTGTATAATGGTAGGAATCATACATGATGGCGTATAATGGCAATATTGTTGCATGATGATGTATAATGGTGTATGATGGTAATGATGATGCATGATCGTGTACGATTGTGTATAATGATAGGGATCATATACGATGGCGTATAATGGCAATATTGTTGCATGATGATGTATAATGGTAGGAATCATATATGATGGCGTATAATGGCAGTACTGTTGCATGATGATGTACAATGGTGCATGATGGTAATGATGATGCATGATCGTGTACGATTGTGTACAATGGTAGGAATCATAGATGTTGACGTATAATGGCAATATTGTTGCATGATGATGTATAATGGTAGGGATCATACATGATGACGTATAATGGCAATATTGTTGCATGCTGATGTATAATGTTGTATGATGGTAATGATGATGCATGATCGTGTACGATTGTGTATAATGGTAGGGATCATATATGATGACGTATAATGGCAATATTGTTGCATGATGATGTACAATGGTGTATGATGGTAATGATGATGCATGATCGTGTACGATTGTGTACAATGGTAGGAATCATAGATGATGACGTATAATGGCAATATTGTTGCATGCTGATGTATAATGTTGTATGATGGTAATGATGATGCATGATCGTGTACGATTGTGTATAATGGTAGGGATCATATATGATGACGTATAATGGCAATATTGTTGCATGATGATGTACAATGGTGTATGATGGTAATGATGATGCATGATCGTGTACGATTGTGTACAATGGTAGGAATCATAGATGATGACGTATAATGGCAATATTGTTGCATGATGATGTATAATGGTAGGAATCATGTATGATAGCGTATCATGGCAGTACTGTTGCATGATGATGTACAATGGTGTATGATGGTAATGATGATGCATGATCGTGTACGATTGTGTATAATGGTAGGGATCATGTATGATGACGTATAATGGCAATATTGTTACATGATGATGTGTAATAGTATATGATGATAATGAAGATGCATGGTCGTGTAAGATGGTGTATAATAGCAATGGTGATGTATGATTGTGCAGAATGCCAATGATGATGCATGCTAGCGTACGGCGGTGTATAATGATAATAATGATGCAGAGTGATGAATGATGGTATATAATGGTAATAATGATGAAGATGATGTATAACATTGTATGATGGTAATGATTATTATGATTAAACGATAAGGAAATTGTGGATGTTTATGCAAATCTGTATATTATGCGAAAGAGAACACAAACAGAGGTCTGTTTCACTCACTAAATATTCTAACGAGTGTGATACTTTGAATACTTTACTTCTTATATTTTCACAGTTTAAAATTTTCCATAAATGCATAAGTCTCTGCAGTGTAATGATTATATAAAACATATTACATTTGCATTTTACATTTTTGCCCGGTAATTCTATTCTATTGATTATTTATATACTATTATTTTAACAACTATTGGTACACATAAAACATCTTATGTGAACAAATTGAAATAGGTTTCGACCGAATGGGTTTAAGAGAATGAGATTTTATTTTTCTTTGCTTTCTTTATATGTAATTTCCGCGATACTTCAATAACTACACAAATAATTCTTTTGACACGTTATACGCTGCAAGAACCCAACGCTACTTTATTCCATGAAATTTCTTTTAAGCTTTAAGTAACAATATTCAAAAATTTTCCAACGTATCCAGTATAAAGACATTAGAAAAATACCAGTGAATATTGAAATACTACTTTCAAGTTTATCAGTTCTGCTTTATGAAGATGAAGCTTCAACAATAAAAAATTCACTCCAACATAAACGAAGAGAAATGAAAAATACGACCAACATTCAATGCTTTAATTCTAAACAATTTCCACCCGATAGATTTCAAAGATAGCCTTTGTATTGCAGAGAATCAATGCCACAATGTCGATTTACTTTTTCCCCAGGGAATCAGTCTCGATTGCACCACGATTTTTGACGCGCCCTGTATATATACCAGAACTGTAGTAGTTATCTGGACATTCGACGTTTCGTTCGTTACCTCCAAATTGTAATTACGATATTAAATATAACATCGTTACCGTCATATTCGCATTATTCCAATTACACAAGTATTTAGATTACAGTACTTTTCTACGTTCTATGTTAACGGTAAAAACATCTAAATGGCACAAAATTTACCGGTTAATAGCAGATACTCACACGTTTCACTAACATCAACGTTGTTTTGACCGTTGGTCACCGTTGGCCACCATTTATACATATTCAAAGAATTCTGCCATTGGGGAACGATTTGACGAATTTACAGGTTAAATATGAACATTCCTTGAAGCTCCTAGAAACATTGGTTCGAAGCAGAATGAACGCGAGTTTCTACTCTTAAGGAACTCAAACAGCCAACTTAAGAGTGCCACTTCTTATTCGATTTGTCTGCCGTTAATTGAACGCTGCTTTTACACGAGAAAGTCTTCTGGCATTGAGGCAAAATAAAGCAATAACGATTATCCCAAATCGGACAAAGTTCTATCAAGCCTTTCGATGCTATACGAAGCTGTTCTCGGTACTGTTTTTCGACGATGCCTATATTATTTGAATTTTAATTTGAACAATTTGTAGTCGTTCGGTATATATAAAGTGTTTTATAATATTCATACCTGTCATTGTCAAATAAAAATTGTCAATTGTAGAGAATTTTGACAGATCGAATTCAAATTATATGACGTAGGTTAAAGTACATTTGTCAACAAGAATGTTGCGAAAAAAGCGGAGCGAGATTCAATCGCATGTATCCTTGTGAAATATAATAAAACAAGAATATCATTCCTATTGTTTAAATCGTTCGCTACCGATATGCAACGTGCAATAGAATCCTCAAAGCCACCCAGTGTAAACTCCAAAGCTAGATGTGCTTTTAACAAGAATATCGCGGATCCAACATAGGACTCTCCAACCAGCAGCGTTTCCCTTTTTATCGAATTCACATGAAATCCGAATCAACGATAAGAACTTACAAACGTTCGATTCCTTCGACATTCCGATATTCGCAGTCCCAATCAACGAAGACCTCGCCGAAGGATCGACAACAATCATGTACATGCCATTGCGGAGAATTCCGATTGTCCTGATCTCAGAAACAGTCGAACGTAGTTTATTCCGTCGACGTTCTCAAAATTCCATCGTCGTTTGAAAAATCACAAATTGGAAGAGCCTCGAGAGAGACGCCCCGAAATCTCTGACATCCTCTCACGAAAAAAAACGACTTTACATCCTCCCTCACCCTCTCCCCTTCGATTCTCTGCCAAGAAGAAGCAGAAGCAGTGGACGAATCGCTTTTAATAAGTGGATGCACGTTAGAAAGTTACGTTTAGGTGGTACAAAAAAGACATCCGGAATAAAAGGTTTCCTCAGTGGTGCAAAGGTTTCAGTATTACCCTTGTCTTTGATGTTCCCTAGAGTAATTGACATGAAGATACTTATAGTTTATACCTTTCTCTCTCTCTCTCTACCTCTCGGAACGATCACAAAATCCTCCCCCGCCGTGGATTTTCCCTAAAGTCCCTCGACGGAGACCAAGTTCTGATCGCCCGTTGACTTTCGAGTCATTTTTCGCGGAGGATTCCGTGGAATGAAATCAACGATCACGATGTGTATGTGGTGGAACTTGTTTCTTCGCTTTTTGTTTAAAAAATATAAAAAAAGAGGGATACGGCCACACCGCCAGTTGCGTCCATAACGAGCTCTCGCCCCATGAAAGCCCCGTATGTCCCGACGTTACGCTTCCATCTTGGCGTTCTCCGTACCCACTTCATCCCCGTCACTTCCGTTCGCCAACGTAACGTCCACCGATGTGGCTTCGCCATTGTTTGGTCGTTCGATATTAAACGGTTGCACGGCAACAAGAAATTCGAGTTTTAAAATTGTGTGCGCATAGTTTCGAGTAAATTTCCGTGCGAAGGTTTATCGGTTGATTTTGCATCGACAAAGAGCTTCAGTTTATTTCGAAAGTTTCGAAGGTAAAACGACGGCAATGGAAACAGTGAAGATTAAACGGCAGATGAAAATGTGAAATGCCGTATTGCAATGATAAGGAGATGAGATGTTGGCACAGTAGCTATAATTTCATGTGACACGTATCATATGCTCGTGTCATTCGATCCCTTTCAAATAAATCAGTTATTAGGTTTTTTGAGTTTTTTATTACAGTCCGAGGTGACTATTTGTCAAACGTTTAAAAATCAACAGCGATTGATAATGCGACGGTTTCATAAATATCTTCCATGCTGTTGCTGTTCGATAATTACTTTTAGCATTATATTGACACCGAATAAAAGATTTCTTCCTCCACTTCTGATCATAGTTTTAAAGTCATTATCTGATAATGTTTCTATCAATTCGCTGACCTCGGCAACTACAACGTGTTATTTTTAGTGTCAAACGTTTTTTACCCTCTTTTTACATTCTCGTTCAGATTACACTCGATCGTGTCCTAAATGTGATCGACTTAATTAATAGTGAACATTTCGCTGAAAATGGACGTTACTTTCACGAGAAAGCCATTGTAATGAGTAGAGCTTCCCATAATTTCAGCTTATAGACACGGTGCCAATATCTCATCCCAACGGTAATTAGTACGGAACAGAGAGAAATAAAATCTTTTTCTACCCCTTGACGCATCGCCCAGGAACTAGCTACATAAACTAATTATTCTAGAAATCCATCAACGGAATTCGTTGTTACGTAAAAAGAAGTTTCTATCCGAATAGGATAAAAATCGTAAACTAAACCTAGGAACTAATTGTAAGAATCTTTAACGCGACAACAACGGCAGGTAGAATTCTGACTAGAAAAGGTTATTAAATTCGCACATACGACCATCAAAATAACTCATATATCGTTTATATCCTACGTTTACGATTACTCGCGTCGTACAGTAGCAAAAGGATTTCCCAAAATAGCAGAACCACAGAGGCAAAGGCGTGCAACTTTGTTTCAAGCGCGATCCTTATTTTCCACGCGAACACGGTGTTTCTAACTTCGTTCGCAGAAAGCCGGTCGGTCAAATGCAACTATAGTTCGCACTTGCAAATAATCCGTTGAATTTCCTAACAAAATTATCGTCCTGGCAACGGAGGAAATCACATTAAACGGCAGCGCAACTTTTGCCTCGATGTAGTGCGCGTATTAACTTACATGCAAAGTTTCAAATTTGGCTGTCATTGCAGCGAGTCGGGGCTCAAGTTTAACAACAATCCAGTTTGAGATCACGCGTAGACACGCCGCGAAGTTTGCTGTTCCAACCACTCTCCGAGTATTATGATAAACGATAACGAAATTCTGTATATTTCACAGTTTCCTGCCGCTGCGTTTTACCCTCGCCTCGTTATCGCTCTTGCAAGATACATCTTCGACAATAATAATAAATATGTCTCCAAAGACGATCTCACTTTGTCGCGATTAATAATAATCGAACAAAATCCGTGGCGCTGCTTTGAGGAGAGATTAAGACAATGTCGAGTAGTGTTAAATTGAAATGATATTGGTCGTTTGAGTTAATGGTAAAAATTGTGGAAAATATATTTGGTCGATTATAATTACAATTATAATTAACGATAGTTAACTGGTCCAATCATTTATGAGACTAGCATCGATGCGAAATATTAATAAGATGACTAAATTAAATCGAGTGTCAACTCATTGCTTGCACGATTTTTAAACGAAAATAATTTCTTCTTCTTTCTTCACAGCGAAAGATTATTTATTCCATATTCGCTCAACGATTTTAATGAAACAATCAAAGAAAGTTTGCATTTACACGGTGCATGAACCGCGATCGATTCATACCACTACGAACTTTTCGGCCAATCGTCGTGCAATTAATGTAATCTCGGAAACGAGACATTTCGTGACTCGCCAATCGTTTCTTTTTTAGCACGACATGTTTCGTAACCCGTGAGCAATGTGTTAACACTGTCCGCGGAACGAATCTTCATCGATGTTCCCGCGAGAGGTTGCAAAGGTCCTTTGAAAATCGCGACTTTGGTATTCGCAGTAGAATACAGTCGTAATCGGATTCTTCGTCCAGTCGGAAAAAAACACGCCCTGTAAACATCACTGGCGGTCATATCGGTGGACGTCCCGAAAGCAAACCGAAGAATCCTTTCGAACCCCATGGAGCAATCCCCGGAGCTCGTCCTCTCTCCGTCTCGTTCGCGAGAGGTATCGGCGTCGTCGGTATACGGTAAATAGTTTAATAATAAATAGTACCTACAAATAGAGTTCTGTTCCCAGATTTTATTATAATTCTTCGCGCCCCCCTCCCTCTTCCCCTTCCACGCGAATCTCGCAAACCCCTTGTCGTTTCCTCCAGCCGTTGCTTCTCAATTTTGCAACCGTCGATACACACAACGCGCTCTCCTTTTTTGTCCTCTCTGTTAGCATCAAAATTTAAAAAAATACATATATATTCTCAACCGGACCGCGTCGGTCGCGCGAGACCGCGGTCTAACTATTTTTACTTTGTTTCGCTTCCTCTTCTTCACTCTCACATTTTTTTTTCTCCTTTTTTTCTCTCATCTTTTTTCACGTTTTTCGTAAAACTCGTCAAACAACGCATCTCGTCTGTGCTCCCTCCCTGTACTCACGTTTAACTTGCTTAATAAAAACCTACATCAATAGCCTATCCAATAGTAATAATAATAGTAATAGTAATAATAATGACAATAATAGTAATAATAATGATGATAATAATAATAATAATGATAATAATAATAATAATAATAGCAATAACCCCGTTTGGGCCCCGGGGAAGAATAGGCACGAGGTATCCCCTGCCCGTCGTAAGAGACGACTGAAAGGGGAACCCGTAAGAAAAATGGAGACAAGAAATAGAGAGAAATTGCCGCGAAACGGTGCCGCTGCCTGAAAAGCATCAGGGCATGTCTGGAGTCGATGTTGGACACGACAGCATGCAAACACCATTGGTGACAGTGAAGTGAGCAGACGGGACGCTATCGGGAGATCTGAACGTAATACTGCCGTTAATAGAACGCAAGACAACGCACAACACGGAACACAACAAAAGATCACGACGAACACAGCCGAGTATACTTCTGCAGGGACAACCCGCAACCACGAAGGGTGGCAAACGGAGAGTGCTAACGAAGTGAACCGATGATACGTGCAGAACCATCATACGCTGTCATTGAGGCGCTTTAAAAATCGAGACAATAGGATCAGGTTAGAGACCGGAAACTCGGAAATTAAAGGCCGTTATACCGAGGGTATGCGAATATCGAGTGGACATTCTTAAATATGCCGGAATGAATGATTCAGATTTGGCAACGTCCCGTCCGACTTCAATAGAGACCCGAGTAATCGGGGAAAGGGAGAAATAGAAATATAATAATAGCAATAATAATAATAATGATCGCAATAATCAATAATAATAATAATGATCGCAATAATCGATAATAAATATAATAGCAATTGACAAAGACAATAAATACAGCGGCTTTTGTATCGACAATCACGAGCGCGATCGATACCGAGAAATTGGTGTCAATAAATATAATTCATAAATATTGGCAATATTAATAATACTCAATATTCACAATTGCAATACTCTTAATAGTGACAATTGATAATGATTAAAGACTATAGTAATGTCAATAATGATCAATAATAAAATAGCATTTATATTTGGCAAATAGCATTGCTGATTGGGAATCGCCTTTTACCGACGATATTAATATTAATAATGATAATAATAATCGCGGTGATAATAATTTAATAATTCAATAATAATTTAATAATAATAATAATAATAATGATAATAATAATATAATAATAATAATAATAATAGTGAGGATGATGACGTCACGACGATAAACGAAATAGTAAGACCCTTATTAACCCCTTAATAATATTAATCCTATGTCTCTTTTATCGTGTAATGTATGTGTTTCTCACGTGTCTGTATGTAAGTGTACGTTCATGATGTAAACGTGTGTTTCTTTCTCTCTCCGTGACTGCCTTCGGCCTAGTGACTTAGTTTAATTAAATAGTGTCCCGTAATAATACGCTGAGTGTTAATTGTTAATTGTTACACGCAATGCGAAGTAGCAAAGTTTCGAGAGGCCATGACTAGACATTCAATCGTATAAGACTTTTTACGACTTACAATAGTAATAACAAGATGGCGGGCGGCACCAGAAAAATGGCCGACGAAAAAACACTCGACTTAATGATATAGTTCTGCATCTCTTTTGTTCGCTATACATCCCTACGGCTCTACCTTACTTTCAATATTAACTCCTTAAAACCTTACACCGAGTACCCGGCTGGACGTCGGGGCCTCGTTTTAGCTCGTCTCTTTTGAATAAAAAGAAATTTTTTGTTAAAAAAGACGAAGAAAAGTAAAGAAAAGAGGGGGAGGGGGGGAAACGATTCACGATTACGAATACAGACACCATAGAATACTGGAGACTTCTTAACGCTACTGTATATAGCATAACATTTCGTTCGTACGTCGCCATTCTCTCCCTGAAAGCGAATTATACGCACAATCACTCGTCATCACTTTCTCTCTCTCTCCTTCTCGCTCGTCCTCGTAAAGCTAAACCTTAAAAACGAACGAGACCTAGTTCTAAAAAATGTATCTTAAATTACAACACACACCGTACTACGTGGCTGTACAATCAACGGATCCTACGATAACCTACGCGACATCTTTTACACATCTCCAGACTTCTCTTCTTTCCGCCACTTATTTTTCACCCTCCCGAAATGAGCGAGACCGAAGCGGAAAGACGAGAGAATTCCATCGAAACGAGGACGCACAACCCTGACTGGACCACACACGTCTCGACAGTTCTTTTGATTCCCTTCGCAAAGAAATATTGTGCTACGACGTGTCCTGGGAGCCGACGAACGTAATTTTGTGCACTCACAGAATGTGAGCAAGAGCCAGGTACTTAGCTCGGAGGATATGAAGAGTTTTCGTAAGCTTCAGGCTTGCATCCTCGTTTCCACGACAGAAGGAATCGTAAAACCCTACCCGCATGTCTGACAGTGAGATACTAACCACGATAAAAGTGTTTGATTGTTAATAGAAGCGTCAATAACGAGGATCATCGTCTGCTCGAATCGTACTTTGATTTCAGTCTTACCGGAGGACTTCGATGGCGTGAACGCTCGGTTACTCGCTTTTGGTCCTTGCCCGACACTTCGTCGCGAGCAACTCTGTTCTAGCGTCTTGGTTGCCGTTCTCATCGACACCCAGAGGGAGCCACGATCAGGGCCCTATAAAGTCCCCGTATCTTTTAGAAAGATCTCGCTTTGCGCGAGCCTCGCTCGACGATACTTGCTACTTGGTAGCCGCTATGTACAAGAACTTTCGCATCGAGACGCACTCGAGGATCCGGAGGATCTCGATCTTCGTTAGCGCCTGGGAGACTAATTACGAAGAACTCGCGGAATGCGGAAGAGCTATGCTCTCAGTCCCCGTGTAGAAGAATAACTTTTGGCCCAATGCTCTTTCTCTCGAGGGTATACGTATGAAAAATATTCCATGTAGGGTGTGCGCGAGTGTGCACAAAAATCTCGGGGTTTAACATTCGCTCCTCGATGGTCTTCGAGAATAGTGAAACCTTTCTTTCTTTCTTTCTTTCACCGCCTTTCAATAATCGAACGTTACTCTCTCGCCAATGGAGAATAAGAAAGCCCGTTAGTGTGATTATAGTCGGGTTCCTTTCGTGACGTTCCAACTCCCGAGTTAAGCAACGTCATTTTTCGGGCTCGTGTTCATCGGTAATCCTCGGAAATCGGGAATCGAGGAGAACCCGGAGGACGAGAATCACGCTGGACGCTCGCGAAACGAGAGATAACCGATAGAAAAAGAAGTAACGAGTTCTCCCCATGATACTTCCGGGTATTCCCCCCTATCTCAGCCCGTAATCTTACCCCGGCGTGTTTCTCTTTGACCGTCAATTGTTACACGTCACGTGTACTTATACGTCATGTTAATAATAGTAATAATCGTAATGATATACGTGTACGTTATTAATTAATGTGTGTATATCCTTTACGGTCTAAAGAACGATCGACCGAACCGAGAAACCGTGGGAGAACGGTTTCTCGGCGCTTCGGCCGTTCGGTAATCGTTACTTCCCGTTACAGTGTGTATTATTTCACCAGTGTTAAAACGTCATTCTCGACTATTAATATGATAACTAGGCATGCAACAATATTTCGAGTGATTATTTCCGAGTTAAAAATAGCGTTTCAACCATTCGTCTTATTCTCCTGAATTCTTTCACTCGCTCACTCACTCATCTCCTCTTTCTTTCACTCTCTCTTTCTATCTTCCTACTATCTTTCTCGCTCTATCTCACGCTCTTGTTTTCGTCTCTTTCGCGTCAACTCACTTTAGTCGTCTCTCTGTTTCGTTTTTTTTTTTCTTTCATTAAGTAACATTACTTGGGCCCGGGGAGAGTGTAATTTTTTGTTTTCGTTTTTTTTTCTCTCTCAATTACACACAGAGTCGCCGCGCGCCGCTAATATCTTTTGCGTATCTTTTTGTTGCATCGGTTACTTTGGTTCGAATGCCGCACATCGTGTTTCGTTTGGCGTTTCCTATTTCCCTATTTCAGACATTTGAATGAAACACAACGAATTTACGTTTTCCAGGTATTGCGATCGTGCCTTTCTTGCTCTTAAGAAAGCACCGTTTCTTCCTGTCTCTCTTCTCACCTCGCTCTCTCTTTCTCCCTCCCTTGTTCTTCTGTCAAGTTCTCCACTAACCTCGCTCTTTGAAACGCTTTTGAACGGCGCTCGGCGCGGTCGCCACAAATGCGCGCACTGCGAACGTACAAAAATATATTATGCGACATCTATAATCCGCTATAGGTTTCTAAAAACTCGTTTTTTTTTCTCATTATTATTAATTCTTCGGCAATCGACGTCGCCGAGCGCCGTGGAGCTTCGTGTATCGATCGTTCAACAATTTCAGATCTCCATCGCGTCAGTCATTTTATCGGTACGGTTAACCCTTTACTTGGTAATATCGTTTACTCCTGATTTTTTCATAATTCACTCGCGAACGAGTATTCGATTATCACGCAGTAAATAAAATAAAATTTTACAGACACCTCGCAGTCTGGGGACGAACGATCTCGCAAACTAACTTCACTCTGTCTTCTCTGTCGCGCGCGATCTTCGATGTATATCGGAAACGCTACCGGACGAAACAATGATGCCAATTAAGGAAATGAAAACAACAGTCGGTCTGAGAGATCGATCGTTCGCATTAAGGGTTAACATTTCCCCTCTGCCTTACCAAATAAAGAGTTAACTGTCGTTTCCAGACGCGGGAGAACATCGTCGCGTGCAAGAAAAGCATAGAGGTATACAATCACAAATCACTACGTTCGGTGTCCTCGTTACATTGATTTGAAGCGACTTTAGAAGGGAGGAAAAAGCGAGAAGCTTTTCCCTCTTTTCAACAATGCACCATTACTTTCACTCGCGCTCGCTGTTTTCGTTCCCGAATGAACTTAATCCAAGGTTAACCAAGCGTAAAATGAGACTAGTGATCTCCAAGATGTCTTTAGTTTCGAATTCCAAAGTTTTAAACTGTCGTGGTAAACATCCAAACGCAAAAGTTTCGTTTTTCCCGCGGCCACCGGTCGTGTGCGCAGTCGACGTCTTTCGGAATGACTCGGGTAACATCGTGAGCCAGCTTGATCACGTGACTTTTAAAAGAACGCGCGACGCGCTATGGCGCAGGATACGAATGACATTACTTTATTGCGGTTTAATTTTTGGAAGAAATGGACCGAACTTATTCTTTTGTAAAGTGGTAAAGTATGGACATTGCTTCGAGGACACCGTATTATTTAAATCTGTGCACTATACTCAATATCTAATGAATATAAAATAGAAAAAGTAAAATTTAAAAAAAACGAAACATAGCACTACGTGGAATATCACTGGAATGGAATGTATAGTTTAGGATCAACAAGGAAGATAGTCGTTCGATTTTCCGGTCTTACCTCATCGAAAGCGTATCGTTGAAGAGTTAATCGTGCTTAATGAATTGGCAATTTCAAAAAATACTTACAGTTCGTTCTCTCAATATTTCAGTTGAAAAAGCAATAAATACGTACTCGTTTTGACTTCACGTCGATTGAAGAAGTTCAGATTACACTGTGTGTGTGTATATATACATAACGAATAAATATAATTAATTTATGTGAAAAGTACATTATAAAAAATTGAACTGCTCGACTCGTACTTATAATACAATTAGAGATTATCGTTGGTAGTATTCCACCGATCGACTTCGAAGTGACGATGAAATAAGGGAAAGGAGGTGTTTTCATTGAGAAAAAAGGAAAATTGGATTAGCATACAAGTGGCAAATAATAAAATAGGACCAAAACCACCGGTGTCGTGTAATATGAACTGAAAATATTATTAAAAAGCATTTTACAACAAAAAATAACTAAAAAACAAACAAAAATACGATTTACATTTAAATTAAGAACAATTGGGTTGTATCGTCTAAAAATAATAACATAACAAACCAGTACAAAAAAAATGAGAAAGTGTCCGCGTATTCGTTTCATCTTGCTGATATACGTTTCATATCGTTTTTTTTTACCATCCTTCCGGGTGCAAGGAGCGCGCGCGCATACAGAAAACACACAGATACACACATACATGTACACCTCGTTCCTTACTTTGGGAATAATGCATAAGTGTGGAGAAGTTCCGTTTCATTTCTCACATTCGTGCGTCTCTTCGAGGAATCGGTAAGTTGCAATAGAGGAAAATAGTGATAAGGGCGGTAGTGGCGGCTAGCTGGCAAGGTGGCATTGTCTCTTTTCGACTTTCAATCTTTTGTGAGTACATAATCGTAGTAATAGCAATAATATTAATATAATAATAATAATAATAATAATAATAATAATATAAGAATAATAATATTAATAATAATAACTACGAGTCAACACAGGCATACGAAATTTAAATACTAATGGACAGATATGTCGTGATGCGATCTCAATGGAATAAACCCCACGATTTAACCCCCATCACCCCCAACTACGAGGAAAAGGATCAAAATTAACGTGAATCTCACTCGATCCATATCCCGTTCTCGTCCTTCCTTTAAAAAATTAGAAAGAAAAAAATGTCACGAGAAGGAAACGAAACGAAAAGAGAAGTTATAATAGAGCGAAACAATATACATTCGTCGAGGGAGGGTGGGGGGGAATCGTATTACTGGTAGAAAAGAAATAGCGGGCGGGAAACTCGAGACACGTTTAAGAACCATTTTTCATCGCGAGAGATCAAAGGTAGGATAACACGAACTTCTTCGGCGAGCTCTGACGATCCTTTTCCTGGTTATGTCGATTCCGTTTCCCGAGTCCCTAGCGTTCTTATTCGTCCGTCGAGATTTACCGTCGTTTCGAAAACTACTTAGAATACTGCAAAGCGCATTACGACGATGCTGATAGAGATACGAATATTTTTGTCGAAGTATTCGGTCTCTTAACTCGTTGCGTGGGCATTTCGACGTTCTTATCGAATGCATTCGACGAACTGGTGCAACTGACCGGTGTCACCGTCCGTCCTGTAACTAATGATTCGATAAGAAACGTCAGAACGTGCCGTCAACTGATTGTTACAGCGACGAACGAACGAACGAGAGATCACTTTGACGCATGTTTCTATATACGAGAGCATCAGTCTGTGACGACCGACAGCGCTTTCTCTGGCGCACGCGACGAAATTTTCTTCGCGGGAATCCCATTTCCGGACAACGAAGAATACGCGGCTACGACGAATCAACGAGGATCCTCCTGGCAATGTGTCACGATTCGTTCAAACGGAGATGCTGCTTGTTCAGTTCACGAAGGATCTACGGTTTAAAACTACGGAAATCCAAATGTCGTTAAAAAAAATATAACTTCACGTCCAACTGATACAATAACAGATTCGTAGACTGTAAAAGCAACGAGTCGATCCAACGAGCTTTCGAAGGGCATCGTTCGGTGGTCCGAAAATTATGGAATGGCTTCGAGACTTTCCAGAATTTACGGACATTGCGGGAGAGGAATTTTAATAACGAGTCAAGAGAGGGTAATAATTCGTCTTGGAGACGACTATAGAAGATCCTCGTGATTCGTGGCTTCCTTCACTTGTCGACATCGAGGATCTTAATAAACGCCAGCTAGCCTCGTTACGTACCAAACGACGCTTTAAGGGGGATAACAGGATATTTCGTCTGTGGGATAGGCTTCGAAAATCGTAACACTCTTTCAGCCTCCAGCACTGAGGCGTCTCGATAATGAATGGATAAAAATAAAAATCATAATACATCGTGTATCATAATACATACATACGTACATACACACACGCTCACACACTCAATAATAATAATAATAATAATAATAATAATAAAAAATAATATTGTAATAGTAAACATGCATGAAGTCGCGTAATAGAGTCACTTAGGACAACCGTCATCGTCGACTCATCCAACAAAATATATTAATACTATACATTCGAATGGAAAAAAACACTAGCGCAAATCGTTTTTTTACTGAATGTACTAAAAAAAAGAAAAAGGAGAGAATGATCGTATACGGAACAAGAAAAGTAAGGTGATGGAAGGTTCAGCTGGTTGACTGGGTGAAGCGATTGGAATTTGTAATGCGGTAGGAGAATAGATGTAAAATAAACTTTTAGAAAATAGAAACAGAGAGATAAAGGGGAGAGCAGCAGAGCAAAATATATCCTTACAGTGTTACTACAAGTCACTACTACGGCTACGCGCTACGATAACACAACTATGAATAAGGAAGAGTCAGATCGAAAGAACAAATTGGGACTGTATGCTCAAATCAATGAGGCGGCAGATGTCTATCCGTGAATTCTTTTTTCCCCCATTTAATCGACATCTATCTTTCTGATCTTTCGAGATCACTCAAGCTGATGTTTCGTGCATCGATCACAACCACTCTGAAGGTCGACCTCGAAGAGGAAGAGAATGAAGCACGCGCTCACCCCACGTCGTGTTTTTCTGCCGCTTTCTTTTCATGATAGGTTACACGTTTCTGTAGGGTACGAGAAAAAAAAAGAAAAGGATAGAGTCATCCTGGCCCCATACGTTCACCTTGATCTCTTATCTTCCTTCACGGCAGACGGTCTCCGTGTTGCCGATCGTCAAGGAAACATAAACGAAGGAACAGGTAGAAAAAATACGACACAATTTAACGCACGCTAGCATGCGTGCTCGCTGGGGGGGGGAAGCAGAAGTGAATGTAATGGAAGGAAGAAGATGAATAAAGGTACTGCTAAAACGAAAACGAAAAAAAAAAGAGAAAAAGAAACTAGAGAAAAATAGGAAGAAACAAGTTAAGCGAATGAGCAACGACGTATACTGTATCGCCATTGCTGTCATACTTTAAATGCACCTCCGGTCGAATCTCCGTGGGAGTTGTCGTTGATCCTTACAAAAAAAGAACATATGCTTAACCACCTAAAAAAAAACGACGTGTGTGAAGAAATAAGGAAGGATCGAGGAAAAAGGAAACCGCAGAGCGTCCACCTGTCCGTTGATCACGGACCATCGATTCAGAATCGATCCAGGATCAAGAACCTCGAACGCATCTCGCAGCGACGCCGATCAACACTACCGATTGCTAATCGACCTTCGATCTGGGGGACCAACAAGGCTCGAACATCGATCGAGTACTCCGCGCGTCTTTCAAACTACGCGCTCACCAAATAGGGAGAAGAGAGAGCGAGAGAGAGCTAAAGAGCGACGAAACGAGCTCTCGCACGACATTTGTTCTCTGTCAACCGGTGATGACACGCCGGTGCATTTCATACCCTCTCGATATCAAGATAAAACGGACATTTTCACATCGGTGACGTCCATTTAAAATTGGGGAACACGATTGAGCCAGGTGTTAAAGTCTCGGATCAAAACCGGAAGGATTACGATCGAGAAGGAACCGTGCCACTTTAAGTCCGTATTTGGTCTCGTCTCCGCGACCGAGAAGAAATGCGTGTACACGAATTTACGAGGTGGGCGGGGAAGCTCTCCTCGTGGATTTCGATCGAGAAAATGGCGTTATCATAAAGTGGAGAATGGGAATGTGAGGAAAAATGGGATGAGGATTCACACGGAAAGAGGGGAAAGGAGGAGGCAGAGGAAAGTGACTAGCGGCGGCGAGCTCTACAACTAAACAACAACAACAGTATTTTCAGTTATAACAACATTAACAAGTAAGTTTTCCGCGTGTATGCGCTTACACGGCATTCGTGTGTCTCCTTTCCGTGTTGGCGCGGGCGCGCGCACGTATTCGCACGCAACAAGATGGCCTTTTGGAGTCGCCTGCTTTTTTTTTTCAATTTCTCTCATTCGTACGAGCGGACTTTCGCACGCGTGCGCGTATACGCTTTTTTTTTTGTTTTTTGAAGAAGAAAAGAAGGACCGCATGCGTGCGAGTCACGCGAGCGTCTTCACAATCGGGTAAGTTTCTCTTTAGCCTTCGAGAACCTTTCTTTCCATGCATACACTGACCTCGCTGAAGGGAACAGCCTGGAACGTCCGTCGTTCTCGATGGCGCGCTTACGTGCACGCGCGTCCAAGTAGAAGCACGTTGGCGAGTACTCTCCAAGGGTTCAAAAGACTTCTCCCTCGCAACGGAAGCAAATTGGTTTGTGCGTCTACTTGGCGCGTTGCACGCGTACGGCATACGAGGCGTTAGGTGTATCATTGTATCGGCAAGGTGAATAATAATAGCCTTGCGTAAATTCGACAGCTCGATTTTTCACGTATTCTCGCTCGCGTGCGCTTGCATTCCTCTTCTCGTAATCGGCGTCTCGTAACGGGAGTGGGGCGGGCCGAGCGGACGAAGGTGGATAGGCGAAGTGAGCACGAGCGGTGATGATAGGTGGGCGAAGAAGAAGATATAGGCGAGTGTAAGTAAAAAAAGATCGATGAGATCTCGGCTTAAGGGCCGTCCAACGATGCCGGCAAGGAGCACAACGGCGGCGACGACGATGATTAGGACGGAGGAGACGTCGTCTAATTGATCATCGTCGTCGTCGCGGTGTGTCGTTGCTCTACATGCCGATCGGCGGTACTTGTACGTAGCGGTAAATGTAGAGCCGGTAGTCTTTGCTGGCTAGCACGACCGATCCGTCGTCCATCAGGGCCACGTCGAAGCATTGGGCGTGCTTCACTTTGCTCTCTAACGCCGAGACCAGCTGGCCGTCTTGCATGAAGATCGTCAGGTTGAAGTTATTGTGATTGTCGGCAATCAGTATCTCTCCTACGGCGTTAATGCCTACCCCGATGGGGTAGTTGGTAATCCCTTCTCCGCCGATCTGTCGCAGATAAGCTCCCTCGTAATTGAACACCTTCACGCAGTGTGCACGATTGTCGCTGATGAAGATCTCCTGCTTGTCGTTCACCACGACTCCGTTCGGGAATTCCAGGTGCTTCGAGCAGCCGAATTTCTGTAGCACGTTGCCGGCTTGATCGAAGATTATCACGCGCATCACTTTGCACTCGACGACGACGATGCGTCCCTTCGAGTCGACCGTGACACCGCGCGGATGCTGAAGTATGTTGGCTCCGAATTTACGCACGAATTGTCCGTACTGATTGTAGATCTGTATCTGATGAGTCGGCGAACGTTCGGTGACGATTATATCACCGGATGTCTTAACCACGGCCACGCGATTAGGATAGAGCAGCTGGCCGTCGCGTTTACCGCACTCTCCGAACTGGAACTTGAATCTGCCCTCTTTGTCGAATATCTGTATGCGATGATTGTTCGTATCGGCGACGATGATGTCGTTCTGTGCGTTCACAGCCACTCCGGATGGTTCGGTGAATTGTCCCTCCATAACGCCGAACTCCCCAAACTTGCAGTGGTAGATCATCTTCTGCCGTTTTATCTGAGATTTCGGTGGGAATATCGCTGCGGCGGACATCAACTTCGAAGTTAAATCGAGGACGGAGTCGCCAGGGGCGGCATTTGCGGCGACGGCAACGGCTGTCGGCATTGGGAAGTGATCGTTCGTCGTGACGACCGGGTAAGCGTCACTGCCACCGTTGCTCCACTTCTCGTACGGATTTGCGTTCATGCCATTCAAATTCAGATCGCTGATGGTCGTCGAAAACGGGCCGAGGCTGTTCGCGGAGCTGAAGCGCTTCGTTATGACGCTGCTGTTGGCGTCGAAGGACGATGGTGAGGTCGATGACGCGCAATTAGAGTTCGAAGATATCAGACCGTTGCTGTAAGGCCGATCGAGGAGAAGACCGCCCAGAGAACCGGCGCTTCCGGGTCCGCTGCTAGCGTTACTTCCGCTACTGCCGTTGCAGGAGAGTGCCGTTGGTCGTGCGATCGGCGGTTGCTTCCCGATCGGTCCTGAGTTGTTCTCGTTGTTGCTTCGTACATAGCCGAATGTATTTCTCACACCTACTTGAATGGCTTGATAATTGCTGACGAATTCAAGATCGACGGTTTGACTGGCAATATCGGGCGTATAATTCAAAAGTAACTGCAGCTTCGAATCGAGAAGCTTCTTCACCGTCAAGACTTCGGTAACGGTAGTATACTTGGTCAATCGTTCAACGCATTCGCAAGTCTGAAGTATCTTTTCAGCCATTTCATTAGCCTTCTGGGTCAGTACACCAAGAGATATCTGTTTCGTTGAAAACACCGACTCTAGCTCTTTTAGCAACTCCTGCTTGCGCTCCTCCAGCATCGATCTATAGAACTGGAACGTGTCGTTGATCTCGTTCTGCGCCTTGTGATACTGCACTTGCAAACGAGCGGCGCCATGATCGGCAGCCTTGATGGCGGCTCTCACGTCGGCAGCTTTGGCTCTGCATTCTTGAACTACCCTAGCCATTGCTTCGAGCTGTTGACTGGCAGCTTCAGAGATATGGGCGCAATCGTGCAACGGGCCCGGATGATCGTTGATGGTGCACTCCTTGCAGACCGGCACTGTACAGGTTCGACAGAAGTACTTGAGGAGTTCTTGCTTGTGCCGGGGACAGAAGAGAACTTTCTCGCCGTTGTTACCACCGCCGTTGATCACAAGGTTATTCTTAGGTATCTCCGTTGTGGCGGAACTGGTAACAGTCTCGAGTTTCGAGTCGCCGAGATTGAGGACGCGATGTCCCTCGAAGCAGTGCATAAATTGATGCGCCATCACGCAGTTTGGACAGAGGAAATTTGCGCAATCGAAGCAACGGGCTACAGCGTCGGATTCGGTGGATTTGCAGCCGGTGCAGCGTACGCCGCCGGCGCTTCCTAATCGGCAACGCGGGCAGGGCGCCTCTCCAGGTTTCTGTGCGTCAAGGCAAAGGTCGCAGCTGTCGACGTCGCAGATCGCTGAGTCGCTCGCAGGCGGAGAACTGCCGCTCACCGTTAGCGGGGACAGCGAGGCCAGGGACCCGATGGAATTCGCGCGCGATTCCAGCGAGAGTGTCGGCGAGGCCATCTTCAGTCAACCGGCATCCCTGTGGAGCAAAGAAACATTTCTTTTAGTTTTTCTCACGATTTCTACGATAACAGCTGTAACAATAACAGTTAACCCTCTCGCTACGAGCGGTGACTATAGTCACCCAACGCCTGACGCTCGCTACGTATGGGCGGTGACTATAGTCACCCGTCAAAATGTCTCACGAAGTTATATCAATATTAAGGGGGGATTCCCATTTCACGGCTTCAAAAATTTGTGTTTTTTTTTATTATTATTATTGTAGTTCATACTCTTGAGAAACAATGTGCAAAATTTCAATCCGAAATTCGTTGAATTGACAAAGTTATGAGTCAATAACGAACTCGGCGCGCACGTATGCTGAGATAGCGAGCGGGCAATACCCGAGAGGTTCCTGTTTAGTGTAGCAGGTATATAGTCTTTGACTTTGACTTTGAGACTCCACCCATCCGTCGGTGTCGAATTCAAAGTTGGTGGGGTGGAAATTGAATGCTCTATGAGTGATTAGGCCAGGTAAACAGCCGAACGCTGGTTCCTGGATTGAAAACTGTATGTAAAACTTCAAACGCGTTTTTCTCGAAACGGGTTTTTTCTGTACGGCCGACATGATATCTCCGGAACTATTCAGTCGATTGCCTTCAAATTTGGCACAATTCTCGAAAAAACATCTGTCTTCAGTGTGAACTACGAAAAAACATATACATGCACAACTTTTTGTTTTATAAACAAACGTGTGACGAAATTTGTTGCGAAAAAACAAAATTTTTTTTCCAACCGTCGCAGTTTCTTTAGTTTTTGGAAAAAAAATTGTCCGTAGTTCATACCAGAACTACATTCATAAGGAGTAAATTGCCATTTGAATTTTTTGTTTCAAACAACTTGAAGATCAGTTATCGTGTCGGCCAGCGACCGGGAATTTTCAGGAGGCGTCCCACCTCAAACGACGTGAAAGACATAATTTTCAAGATAATCAATTAAAAATTTAACTGTAGTTCGCTGAATACATAATAACTATACGTGTGAATTATGACAAAGAGATTTATTTAATGGTTTCCTTAATAAAAATTCCTAAAAAAACACGATTTTTCAACACTTGAAATGGGAATCCCCCCTTAAATATTGGACCATATTTTCTAATTGGATATTTTTTATATACCATAAGTGTTTACTTTTTATATGTTATATGCATTGTAATTTCGAATTAATTATTTATATTACGTCACAAATCATTAAATGGTACATTCTACTAGCAGCGAAATTAGTCGCTTCGCGCCAGGATTGCTCCGTACCGTGTTAGCACACTCGCAGAAAAGCACTCCGTAGCGAAAGGGTTAAATGGTATCAAAGGATTTTAGAATGTTACGATCGAATTTTAACCCTTTGTGCTCCATATTATTTTACTAACTTTTCGTCAGACAAGCAAATATAGTCTCGGAAAATTGTCTACCGTTGATTATTCACTTTTACTTAACCGTTTGACTGCTGAGGAGCGCTATCGCGCTCTTCTTATGTTACGCCAAAAATGCAAAGAGCGCGATAGCGCTCCTGTTTTTTTTGATGCCGAGACTGCGGAGAGCGTAATAATGCTGCTCCAAAACACTAGAATTTGTGCGTCCAGTGAAAAAATATAAGAAATTATTTGTGTTAATTTGACTGAATTATAAGTGCTTATTACCAATTTTATTCACAAAATTAATTAAAACAAATTTATGTAAACAATTGGTATTTTTAATTTTTGTTGTTGCAAAGCAATACAAGTGAGTTTATTGTATGAAAAGTGGTTTACATTTTTTCCCATACACGCGCAATTAGTGCCGCAGTTTTGGCATATGTCCGAAAAAATACGTCAGCAGCCAAACGGTTAATACTAGCAGCGATTGTAGGTATCGCGGGATTTTTATGTTAAGATGCAAAATTATTGTTGATTTCCAAAGGTCGATAATTATTAAGTGAAACGTTAAGTGCCATAGAAAGCTGTGTCGAGTGCAGCTCGAAATAGGTGTGCAAAGGGTTAAAACTTATGTTATAGTTTTGGACCCATTCGGTCACTTCTTATTGCAGTAAATAGGGTAGTTATATTCATTTGACGAATACAGATAACAGACTTCATTTCTCGGGGAAATAGGGAAAAATAATGGAAGAATTTTAATGGCCGATACCAATGTCACGGGAGATTGATAATTATTGATAAAAAATTGAAACACTGCGATCGAATGGAGCGAACGATAAATGTCAGTTTGGTTATAATGAAATTATTTGGTGGTACGTTTCATTTATAAATTTTACTGGTAAATATTGAACAAAGTTATTTTTATCGATTAAGTTGATGCCCGATTAACGTAATGGTATATGCTGCAATTTTTACAACAGTGAAATTTCCACTGTCCCCCAGAATTTTATTTAAGAGGCAGGACAGTTGAAAGCAGATACTATTTGTGTCTTTATTTGAAATTCTATATCCACGCGCCCCAACAGTAATTTGGAAAATGTATCCAAACAGTGGCATTTCAAATACGTTTCAAAGTCATCCCAAATCACTGTAATACCTCGTCCATCGCACACTGCTTTACACGAACCACCTCTATCATGTACAAAGGCCCCAATCATTGATATGGGGTCACATGATCAATTCACAGTATCGCCTAGCTTCTCCTTGCACCGCAATGCAGCCAAAGGGTTACACCAATTGCATCGTTCATCACAAAATCCGAGTAACCGTTGATTATAATACAAAGCACCTTAGCATGAAATTAAAATATCCAAAATCGAGTCGACCAAGACAATCCGACAGTGCCAATGTCCCAGAAAAAAATACAGAAATATAGTAAAAGTACATTAATCATCGACAAAACAGTTTTCCATTCATCAACACGTGGATAGTCTTCGCCGGCGGAAGTCACGTTCGCCTCGATCTCGAAGAGTCTCTGAAGTTACTCCCACGCGGCTCGTGCACTCGTACTCTTTATCTCAGTCCTCGTAGTTCAGGTACAAGGACATCCCTCTAATTAAATCGGCCGAGCTGGACGGCCGCGTGTTTCAGGCCAGTGCTCATAAGTAGAGACACGGAGGAAGAGAGGGATAAAGAGGAAGAAGCGTCGACCCGAGAAAGAAGTCGCTGGAGTCCTGCGAGTCCAAGGTCGCGAAAGCGAAGGTTGTCGTACCTCTCCCACTCAAGTGAATTTACGGAGTTCCACGTCAACGGGCACGCTACGATTTTCCTGGGAAAGACGAAGACGTCGCGGTGAAAAAGGCAGGACAACGACGACCACGACGGCGAAGGAGAATAAGGCGAAGAAAGGGGGAATAATCGAACGAGTAGAACAAAGACCGACCCCGCCGCTCCAGGAAACGCTTCTGGAGTCGCGCTAGCTACTCTCTCTCCGGTGTGCGATGCCTTCGTGCAGGAATTTCGATCGAGTCCCGAGATAAAAGGTGAATGCTCCTGGGGGAAGTAACAGCGGACTCGAGGTCGCCGGAAAGCCACATTTAGCATACCCGAGACGAAGGAGTCATACTTCGGCCATCGCGCGAACGTCTTCGAACTTACGTTGCTACGGGGAAACCGAGGACAATGCTACGAGAAATGACCAGAATCGAAGATTCAATTCTTTGCGGTCACTTACGGAGGTATAATCGGCTGACACGCTGATGACATGTCGTTAAGGTAATTGCAACTTTGGAATTTAAGACTAGACCTTGCACGATGGGTTTAATTACTAGTTTTTCATTTAATTTTGAAATTTGTAACATCGCTCCTTCTGTTATTTTCTACGCCCGTCTTGGAAAATAGAAGCAATTAACACGTTGACTGCCATGGTATTTTGTTGGTTTCATCGTTTCTACTGAAATGAAAGTTTTTCTATTAAAATCACACCTTTACAAAACAGAAATTTTAAAGAGACGAGTAGATAGTCAGCAGGACTTTAACTTTTGAACGCCGACACTTAAGTACTTAACACTTTACCGACCGCTATTGTTTGAGCATTCTGCCCACTTTAAAGGATTTGTTTCGGATTAGATTGCCTAAAAAAAAATACAATCTCTTTGAAAATTACAAATGCATCTCATCGACTCCTTAACACAGTTCCACTACAATAATAAATAACAAATTAGTGATTGCCTTGGGAACCGATTAATAAACTAAAAGTCTAAGCGTTGGTGACAAAAAGCCTATTGATAGGCTACCGGTCGGTAAAGTGTTAATGTACTAGAAAATTCATAAATATCACAATTTAAAAGACATATGAAACTTCATTGAATTTAATAACGCCGGTCACCGGTGACCCCCATGGCATTCAACGTGTTAACCTGATTCATTTTCTTTCGACCGTTTGTCCATTTTCTTCAGGCCTACTTATTGCTATGTTCAGATAAATTGGATTAGTCGTCGGGAGTTCTTATATTAATAAGTATTATATATATTTAATTGAAATGTTCTATAGTATGAAGCATATTTTCTTGTAGTGACTGACATCGTCAAGGAAATATAACACTGTATAATCCGGAATTGTTTTGAACTAGTCTATGACAAAATGAAAAAGTTATTGGCTTTACAAACGATGAATTTGGCGAAAAACGTTTAAAGTGAGATGTACTATAGTCAAAGAAATATTCGATGATAAAGTAGAATTTGCTGTTGATTGATATTCGTTTGCATGAGCTATAGGTAGAGATTTAAAGATTTGCTTCTAAAGACTAAGATTTATTTAACTAATGTGCATCCCAAATATATGTATACACCCAAACCTGTTTTTGTGCGGTATATGAAAATTTCATATTTCATATACCGCACAAAACAAATCGCACAAATGAAAAATCGCACAAAAACAGGTTTGAGTGTATAAGATTTCTTTGAAAAAGAAAAACGATGTCACCTTTATTAATGATTTCTTTAATTTTCTCCTTTAACCCAGAAAATTATATTTTTTAGCGCTGCAGCTGCCGAACTTGTTCGACTCTTTTTCTACCAAAAGTACCGATCAACGACTGTAATCACATGCCGTCTACATAAAGCCCTGAGTAGCAACTTACTTCAGCTTTTAACACTAAACCTACCATGGCGGTCAAATGACCGCTTTCTAATTTTTTCTAAAAATTCTCCAAATTGATTGGGCAGCCATTCAGTAAATATTTTAGGTCTATCGTATAAAGCAAAAATTACTTAACTGATCGTCTTTTTCACCTCTTCAAATCTCTATTTCCACAGTACTTATTTCGTATCTTTAAATATAACAGATATAAAGCCGGTAGGTTTAGTGTTAATAGACAAAATTCGTAAGAATTCTAAGAAAGTTCAACGAATTTATAAAAATCAAGCAGCAGAGCTCCCTCCAAGAGGCAAAACATTAATCCAAACTTCATTATCGGGCGAAACTATTTTACGTTACCATGACTCAACACGTTGTAGTATTTTCCAACATCTATTTTATCGAAGGAAATTTCATTTAACTTTGACAAAACCAGAAAAACTGGACGACTCGGAGATCTAAAATGAAAAGGGAGAGCCGGCAGCAAGCTACAGGCATAAAGAGAAGGAGAGAGAGAGAGAGAGAGAGAGAGAGAGAGAGAGAAGCAAAAGAGAGCAAGAGAGACGGAGGGAAAGGGCCACGTGAAGGCGCAGTACCGAGGACAGAAGGGTGCGTGCACTCCGATCGATGAACGTCGTTCAGGGGTCACGCCGTTTCCCTCCAACCCCTCGTCTGTTACCAGTACCCCGAAGTGTATCAACCCTCTACCCCCGCCGTGTCTCTCATCGACAGACTGCCGGCACGAAAAGAGGGGTGGATAGAATACCTATAGCATAGTTTGTCCGCTACGATGTACGACCTTGGACGAGAAAGGTCTCGAAGCAGACTCGAAAGTCATGAGAAACTTCTCCCGTCGAGCAGACGGGGGTTACGTTCTTTTTTTTGCATTTCACAGAATAGTTCATTTAAAATGCTTCTTCGCAGTTCGTCTACCAATAATCTCATTCCACGCGCTCAGAGTGGAACGATAAAGGCTTCTCACTTTGTAACTTGCCTCCTCGCCGAGGAAATTGAACTGTCTGGCGTTAAAAAGTTTGCGAAATGTTGCACCCCCGCGTACATCTCTCCTTTCCGCCGACTCCTCAACTTTATTCCCGCCGTTTTCCGAGAGCACTCTCACGGCATTGTTTCTGTTAAAAGAAACAAATGCGTTAATTACAAGTTGGCCGTCGTGTTTAACAAGATCCCTTGACGTTACTCGGTTCAAGTATTTCGCCGTGTATCGTGAATTTACACTCGCCGGCACGTTGTAAATGAAATATTTCATTCGTCGTATTGATTTTCCACAGGACGAGGCAAGAATGGTAATATGAGAACAGAGGGGATGAATTCATCGCAGAAAGAGCGTAAAGTAAAATGTTTTCGCTCTAGGCACCGTCTGGAAGACTGTACGGAAGACTGGTGATGTAGAACTACAATTTACTACTCTCGTATTTCGTCTTCGTAAATTGCACAGATATAAATTTCTCAGTGTCGTTACATTTCAGCCTGACAGTGGAAAAATATGTTCGATTATTAAATCGTTATGAATAACGATGCAAAAGTAACACGATACGACGTTTGAAAATTCGTCAGATTACACAACTCAATAGAACAGAACGTTAAAATTACACGTCATTAGCTCTATAATAAGAGTTGCGATATAATTGAAATTCATTACCGAATTGTTATTTTAGCAATTCGACCTTTTTAACCCCTTGCCCTATAGTAACGAGTGGCACTCGTGATGAGGAAAATAGGATAGGAAACTTTCAAGTTGTGCAAAACTGATCAAATTGAAAATGTTAATGGGACGCGACGCGATAATATTATTTCTATGATATTGATATTACGTTAAATTACACGATATATCCAGTATCACAGATCCATTTTTATTTTAGCAATTAAATTCTGAATTGCAGCGGAGACGGTCGCAAAACAAATCGTAGGGCAAGGGGTTAATAATGACACAAGCAGGCGACGATAAACGTTCAAGCTAGTTGTTCACTTACAATTAAACATCACCAAACATTATTTCTGTCACAAGAATCATCCCGCTTTCAGTCTGAACGGCAATATCTGTCCCCGTTCGCCGCAAAGCTTCAATCATTCCTTCTATCATGTAGAGATACATCACCAGAAGAATTTCGTCAGCACCGATTTCGCGATTCGATTCCCACGAATCTCAGACACTCGACAGATTTGTACAGACTCCCAATAGATACGTAATCTCTTGCAATTTCCAGAGGCATAAGTTCAGAGGCGACCTCTAAAATCAATCGGCTCGGTAGTCACTTTAATAGAATAACCAGCCGGATAAGAGAGACACGATACTCGAAGAGAAGCTCGTAAGTCAGTTTCCTTCTTATTCGTCTTGCTTCCGAGGAAGAAGATAGCCGTGTATCCTGGCCGTAAATTTTTCTAAGAGTACGTACGGACATCGGTGTCTATGTACGCGCCAACGGCATTAATTCCACCGGGTGTCTAACCGATCGGATCTTCGTGGAGAGGAACACTCAAGGGCGGACCATAAATCTTGTCGCCCCTCGGCGGGTCACCTTTGTAAGCCGGTACCGGGCAATCGTACGTAAGTGCACTGAGAAAATGCGAGAGGCGACGAGATCGCTGGTACATACATAAAACCGCGCCTCGGCTCGCGTATAATTGAGAAGAGGTTCGAGCAACGAGACCTCGCGATATCGATGTCGATAACGATGTCATTACATCCTTGTAATTAACGATATCCAAGCTTTCAATATACTAGCAACGCCTGTGCTGTCGCCGCGATGCAAAAACGATTTCGTGGAACTCGCGTGAAATCGGTCAAACTGGTTTCACCATAGGCACGGACGGTTAACCCCCTTCGTTACTGGATTCTAGTATCTCGCTGGATCTACGGAACCCGTCAAATTGACGGAATCTTCTTTTTTTTATAAACAGTTCTTAAATTTATAGAGAAGCGGTAGATATTTCACATGTATCTTATAACGTACAAATTATCTAACCGATCGTCTCCTTTGCCGGTTGATCCCTTTTTTTTCAAAGTCCTTATTTAATATATTTAACACTAAACCTACCGGCTTTATATGTGCTATATTGTAATATACGAAATATGTACTTTGGAAAATGAGATTTGAAGCGGTGAAAAAGATGGTCGGTTAAGTAATGTTTGTTTTATACGATAGACCTAAAATATTTACTGAATGGCTGCCCAAACAATTTGGGGAATTTTTAGAAAAAAATCAGAAAGCGGTCATTTGACCGCTATGGTAGGTTTAGTGTTAAGTATAACAGACTTAACGCCCGTAAATGTTATGATATTAGAAGAAGTTTAGGGTTTTTTCTGACAAGTTTAGGGTTTCTTTGGCGATAGGATTTAATAATTGGGGAAATTCTGAAGTATTTTGTGGGATAGAAATTTTCAAAGTATCCGAGATGAGAGATATTTTATTAATATTGCTCTCTGTTAAACCTTCATGCGTTAAGTCACTCTTAATATGGAAACGATTACTCTATCACTCCAGGCCTGTAAATACAAAATGCCTTTGTCGACAGGGGATACTTGAATGAGAAGAAATTTTCAAAGCTTCTGAGATAAGAAACGTTTTATTATCACTGCCCCAGTTTCTTGGCGTTAAATCACCCTCGTTACCCGAATGATTAGTAGAACTACTTGCTCTATCCCTCTAACGTACTAAATAAAAATTCTTTTCATTAAAAAAGGGTAACCGAGGAATAAAACTTAATAATCGTGAAAATTATAAAATACTTCCTTCGTTCTATAATTTCCGCGATATCCAAGATAAGGATTTCTTTTAATACCATAGTATCCAAGCTTTCACGCGTTAACTCACCCTCGCTATCGAAAGTGCTACTCCACCTCCTTCAGATTCTAACTAGAAATTCTTTCACAAAAGGAACGTTAATCTCCTCACAAAGCCTACATCTCTCACGTAGAAAGCAAAAATCTCCCAAGTACGTTCAAATATTCGCGTAATTCGTAACGCAAATTACACTCGTTAAATTCTGTTGGAAGAAAATCGATGAACATTCTAAATATTATAGTAACAAAGTTCCAAAACTTGAATAATTCGCCGAAATAATTTGGCAGACACTTTGGCAGGGGGGAAGGGTGAGGTAGATTATCGAGAAGATAACTCCTGTTGCCGGGGAAGTAGCAGTGCGTTTTCGAGCGAAGACTGCAACCCTCGGTTGAATGCACTGTGGGAAGAGGTGGCGGACGGCGCGTCTGGTTTCTATGGAAACACTGCATCGACCACCCCAACCCCTCGGCCGGGGTTCCGACGAGGGTCGAGTCCGTCACCGGTGGTGGCGATGGTGGGGGTGCCGAGGAAGGAGTAACCGCCCCTGGGGAACGCTAACCGCCGGTGCATCGCCCTTCGATGCAGCGCGGCAATGCGTACTTCTCTCTTTCGCCAAGTGCAATAAATATCGCGGGGTGGAGGTCATGGGTGAATGGAATGCTTTTATTTCAAAATTGCCGAGGTAATCGAGCTGGGGGATAAAGCGCATGCTTTTACAATATTCGCAGCATCGAAGAAGTATAGTTGTTTTCTGCAATACCGTACAAATGTTAATAGTGGCAAAATAGTTTAACAACAAAATGTGTTATGATTTTTTTAATTCGGTGGATTTGTAAGAAATTTATTTTATTTGGTAAGATTACGGTGGTTAATCTACGACTGTGTTCTGTTTTATTTGCAAATGAAATATGATTAGTGATTACGAGGTGAGTCATGGATTTGATCAGAAATGTTAGTTGAAAGAACTTTCTTAATTTGTTGCAATGAGAAAATACAATATATCAAATAATATCGCCTGTCAAATAGCTTTTGCAGTTAACGTACCTTGTAATATTTAATCTTAATTAATGTTATCTGTGTTACCTGTAATTTCAAGTTTTAACCATCACCAATATTACCGTTGTGTAATGGGAAAAGTAGAGAAACTACTACACCAATCCTCCCTTTTCTATCGGCTAAAATTTACGACACTGTTAAAAGTTCTGAAGAAACTTAAAATTCTTTCAACACATCGAGAATATTCACTACAAAATTATTTCAACGTCCTGGGAGAATTCCCTTCCACCCTTTTTCTTAACCAAGAACTCGAGCTACGGAACAATAAGGAAATCAATTCAGTCACTACTCTAAGCCCGACACGCCCAGAAGGCAGAACATCAAATCATTTCGACGTCTGTCGAGTACATTTGCGAATCTTTTTCGTACTCTGCGGCTCGTGCTCGTTCGAGGGGTTGCTCGAAAATTCGTCCTGACATCAGCCGCCAATTTCAATGTCACTGTCGGACTACTCTCCCCAACAACAGGAATCGAGTCAGGGCTGTTTCTCTTTCTATCCCTCCTCCTTCGTTCCTCTCGTCGCAACCCCCTTTCTCCCCGCAACCTCCCCTTCCTCTTTCCTCGTCGGGCGACTGTCTCTTACTCTCTTGTCCATTTCATTAGCGTTGTTCCGCTCGACCAACGATCGTTCGTTAGTCAATATACGGGCAACGGCAGCAGTCTGCTCTGGCTATTTACCCTATTGGCTACCAGCTATTGGTTGCCGTACATTCGGTTCAGGCTGAAACGAGACGGGACTGGACGGAGAGGATGATGGACAGGCCACTGTCCTGATACAGTTGCATTTACGAGCTGCAGCGCGTCGTTGCAACTGCAATACGAGACTGAGAGGGGTGCGGTGAGAGAGAGAGAGCGAGAGAGAGAAAGAGAGAGACAGAGAGAGGACAGAGAAACAAAGAGAAGAGAGAGAGAGAGAGAGAGAGAGAGAGAGAGAGAGAGAGAACGAGAGAGAGCAAGAGAGAGCGAAAGAGGACAGAGAAACAAAGAGAAGAGCAGAGAAGAGAGAGAGAGCGCGATAGAGATAGAGATAGAGAGAGAGAGAGAGAGAGAGAGAATGAGAGAGCGAGAGAGAGAATGAGAGAGCGAGAGAGAGAGAGAGAGAGAGCGAGAGAGGACAGAGAAACAAAGAGAAGAGAAGAGAGAGAGAGCGTTAGAGAGAGAGAGAGAGCGAGAGCGAGAGAGGACAGAGAAACAAAGAGAAGAGAGGAGAAAGAAGAGAAGTAAAGAGAGAAAGGGAGGAGGGAGAATTCAGCCGACATCAGATCGATCGCGTCTGCACTCCACGGCGGGACGGAAACGGAAATAATCAAGAGAAGATCACTTCGAGTTTTCGAGCGTTCTTCGAGATAACAGCAATTACACTCCTCGCTGTATTATCAGGTGATATTGGATTTTCTGGCGGTCGCTTTTAACGAAGCTTACAATAACGACGATTATCATTGACGGTTTTCTTCTTTTGTCGAGCTAATTTCGTAAATTATAACGTGCTAAATGCGAAATGCTATATTCGGGATTGTTCGATCCGGATTCGTTAAAGGCACAGAGGGAAACACGGAGCGCACCGTTGGGTAATATCGAGCTGCTTTTCGAGTGCACGCGGCGAAAGTAATTCGTGGATTAATTTAGTATAATACGCCGTTATAATCATTGTACTGTATTCTCGTCTGAGCGGAGAGGCTCGAGGAGGAATTGATTGAATGAGGACGATTTTAGAAAATAACGGTTGCGCTGAGTTAGTCTGAAGATGTTACGAGCCGTGAGAATTTCTAGGCGGTAATTGCGGAGCTTGATTGCAGGTCCGGAGAGTTTAGCGAATGTAGAAGATCCAGAGAATTGTTAAATTAATTGAAATTCGTCGGTGGATTGAAATTAATTTGAGAATATTCCCTACCGTTAGATAGTTATTCTTCCTTTAACTATTGCAACGGCTACATGTATTACGGAACACTTTGGTTATTTATGCAAAATAGTAATTAAAAGTCACAATCAGAATTAGTGAAAAGGAAATTAGTTACAGAAGAAAATGGTATTATTTGTAGTTCAATGTAAGATTGCAAAAGGTCATTTATAAAAATTGTGGAATAAACATTCTTACGAAATCTTAAAATTTTATGTTACTGTTCATAGTGTGATATAAGATATTAACACTAGAACTACAGGCGTTAAATCTACCATATTTCAAAATATTAAATAAGTATTTTGAAAAAAGGGGAATTAAGAGGTGGAAAACTTGATCGATTCGACAATTTATGTTTTATAAGATGGACGTATTCTATGACTCTCATATAAATTTGGAGAATTTTTCGAAAAAATTGTGTACCAGTCATTTTGACTGGTATGGTAAATCTAGTGTTAATCACAAAAATCAAGCGATGCTACGTACATCTTTCAGCTAAAAATTGATTTTGTTTACGTGCAAAAATACGTTTCTCCCATTACTAAGTGTACTACCATACCAGCATATCATACGTTCCAACAAAATTGGACGACGAAGATAAAGTAAATGAGAGATTCGACACTTTTTATGTGACCTCAAAAACTTTAGTTCCCTCTAGAAAATAGGGCTTGGTTAACACTAGAACTACCAAGGCAGTCAAAATGACTGGTTCCTCATTTTTTCCAAAAATTCTCCAAGTTCACAGTAGCGTCATAGTGAAGATATTCTACGTCTATTTTATAAAAGAAAAATTACTGAAGTAACCATCTTTTCCACCTTTTGAGTCCTCCTTTTCTAAAGGAGTTATTTGATATATTTAAATATCATCGATTTAACGCCGGTAGTTCTAGTGTTAACGTTCAGAGATATGCTTCTATCACCGAGAAATATATTAGCGCACTATGTACCATGTATACGTCTATGAACGATTTCGGTAAATGAAATAACAAGAATATTCATTACCAAAAAGAATGCTACACTTTCACAGAAGCTCTCTTGAAGGATCACTCATCGATACCGAAGAAACATTTGGCAGCGGAAATCAACGGAGAAGCATCGCGGAGACTCCGAAATTGTTTTCGCGTGATCGAACTTGCGTGAGGATGAAGCTGCTCTCGCGAGAGCACGGCTTTCCGGAAGCACATTTCGTTTCGCCGTGGAACTTTACGAGCAGCGATGTTATGAGGAGGAGCATCGCCTGTGCACTCGATGTGCCAGGGGTCACTGAACCCGGCGAACTTCGCGACGCCGGAAGGTCGCTTCAAATGCCACGCGATACGGAAAATCGATTCGCAGTTTCGATTTGACCGATAATTCTTGGCCTAACTTCCGGTACCACCGACCCAGCTAACGGATACTACTTGCCAAATACTCGAGGTGTCTTCGCTCGGTTTCGAGTCCTGTGGCTTTTCGAGTTGTTGGCAACTCGTTGGTCTTTTAATCCGAACTGCAGAAACGTTGAAACTTGGATGACTGTTATGGAAGGTTTCATAGATTTTAGATTTGAGTGGTGGGAGATGATCAAATGAACATGCACATCATTCGAAATTTTTGTTTTATAGTTATCAATTATCATGAGATTGATGAGACTTTGGAGCGGTGTCATGTTTGCTTTTTAGTAGTTAACTCTAGAACTACCAAACCAGTCAAAATGACTGGTACACAATTTTTTCGAAAATTCTCCAAGTTTATAGGAGAGTCATAGAATAAATATTCCACGCCCATCTAAACAAAACAGTAATCACCGAATGGATAATTCTTTTCGCCTCTTGGTTTCTCTTTTTCCGAAGTACTTATTTAATACATTGAAATATAATAGATTTAACGTCGGTAGTTTTAGTGTTAAGGGTTAACTCTGTAGGTAGAATTATTCCATTAATATTATGAGCATTAAGTGAGGTTAATTTGTGAATAATCTATGTAAAGTAGCAAATGTTGTTTGGTGATGAAAAATGGCAGATGCCGATAATGTTTCAATTAACTGTAGAAAGCCATCCGGTTTCAAACAGAAGTCAGTGGATAACTTAAGACCAGTTCATTGATTACTGCGATTAAAATGCTTTTTTAATCGCTTTGCGCTTATTATGCCCATCTTGCAATATCACGCAACGCTCAATATTCATTTTGATTTGTTAATATCAATGATTGACAATGTTCAGAAGTACTCCCGCGCGAATCTAAAAGATATAAGATATTTTGAAATTACCAGTCAAAATGTTATTTTATATGTCTTGCTATTGACAGGCATTCACGTCGCTCATATTTTTCCAGCCAGATTTGATACCAAGTCACAGAGAATGAAATGCAGTTTCATCTTGATATCCCTGGAGCAGCATTTCGCAGGAGTAACGTCGATAGCCATAAAACTGCCGAGAATGTACGTCTATATCTCCTGTTATACGCGCTACAATAAAAGTGGATTGCCTATTTCAAAATCCCTTTAAAACAATTTCGAAAATCACACCTGGCACGGAGCTAAAACTCGAGATATCTCGAACGAAATTGTAGTTAAACGGCTGCCTCTTTTCTCTACGTTTCTCCTGAACTTCGGCGTTCCCGAAAGTCGTCTTAACGGCATCCGAAACGAAAATCAATACTCCAATCACCTAGCCAACTTCAATCTGTAGGAGCTTTACAGAATTTCCAAGGGAATTAACTCTCCAACTGCTCGCATACACCGTCCTATCCGAGAGTCTTCGACGCGCCGACTAAAAATTCCATCAGAACGAGGAACGATCGGTTTGTTCATTACCAAATGAATTTACGTTCATTGATTTTAATGTAGTGTAGGCCTGGCTAATTAAAATCATTCTGTACAATACTTTAGGGAAAATTACAATTTTTTGAGAACTTTTTAAGACATTAGTTTATGATAATCTGTTTGCGAATGAGAAATATGCTGCGCGTTAATGAAATTACCGTACCCTAGACACAAACATGTTCATGTATATTGATTGGGGTATTAAGTTGAAAAAAGTTAAAGGGTTAATAACCATCTTAACCCTGTTCTCCTCATTTATACCTCACATTCGTGTTCCTTCGGGTCGTAGTGACTCGATGAACAAAGGTTTACGTTTTAAATGAAATAAAATGTACAAGCAAACAAACGTAAACTTTAACACTAGAACTACCAAACCAGTCAAAATGACTGGTACACAATTTTACAAAAAAATTCTCAAAGTATATAAGAGAGGCATAGGAGAAATATACTACGCCCAACTCAAAAAACATAAATGACCGAATTGATTATCTTTTCTGCCTCTTGATTCCTCCTTTCTCAAAGTACTTTTTTAATATATTTAAATATAATAGATTTAACGCCGGTAGGTCTAGTGTTAAATACAGTGAATATGAAATGCAAATGCTCAAAAACATAGTATCTCCCAAAACATAATCCTCATTTCGGGTAATATAGAACCGAGGAGAACAGCAGTATTAACACGTTGAATGCCATGGGGGTCACCGGTGACCGGCGCTACTGAATTCAATGAAATTTCATGTGACCGTTAAATTGTAATATTTATGAATTTTGTAATATATTCAATATTTAAATAATGACGTTAAAAAGATAAAGTTTTGCAGAATATATATCCATCTGTGTCTTTGAAGTTTCTGCTTTATAAAGATGTGATTTTAGTAGAGGAAGTTTCACTTCAATAGAAATTTTTGAAACTAGCGAAATACCGGTGGCGTTGAACGTGTTAAGCTTTACTTTCAGCAAAACTTTGTAAATTTCTATAGTTCTAACTTCTTGGTATAGGCAATTTCTCCTAACCATCACTGGTCACAAGTATGCGATATTCTTCTCGATCATTTAATTATTGTACATTAAAATGGTTGTATAGAATGATACGGTTCTTCGGGCTTGATCTATTACAGAAGAAACAATTGGTAACTAGTGTCGTCTACGGAGATAAGGATTCTTCACACCTCATCTCATTGTACATTACTTTCTCGATCGTTTAGAATTCACACAAAATCGTAACTCCCGGCCAATAATAGAAAATCATTCGTTGCTTCCGTGCTCATAAGCCATTCTGCGATTCTACCAATGCTCTTTCAGTGTCTCACGTACATTACATCTTTGATTGGTCCGAATTAACGTAACATCATAACTCCTAGCCAAAACAACGACTTCAGTTAAACTCATAAATATAAAAACAACAGAAAAACACTCGGAGGCCCGCTCTGCCCTTCGAATAGTTCCACGTACAAAGCGACTAAAGGGGGGAAGCAGGTAGTTAATTTTTTTATTAGCAGCCACATAAAACTGAAGTAGTATAGTGGCCATCTCCGCTGGCAACCCGCCGATCCTCTCCTCTCTTTGTCCGTGAGACCGACACTCTGGCCTGAAGGAGAGAAAACGACAAACGGAAAGAGAGACACGGGGACAAGGGCAAAGAGAAGGAGGAAAGAGAAAGAAAAGAGCAAGGGCGAAGAGGAAGAGGGAAGAGAAAGAGGGACGGTCACAAGGACCGAGGAAAGGAGCACCAGCGCGAGAACGGCGGAGGAAAAGGGAGAGGAAAAGAAAAAGAGGGGAAAGGTTCAAGCACCATTTGACCGGTCTCTGAATCATCGTTAAGCGACCGTTACACGACGGCTCGTTAAATCATATCGCAATGTGGGTGGGTCGGATGATTCGCACGCTTGAAATGCTATGTTTATAGAATTGTTTTCCAGAATCCGTCTGTCGATGGTACGTCGTATCTAACGTCAGGTACGAAGAGATACGACACAGAGGGAAGTAAATGTCTCGTTGGAAGCGTCATCATGCTACGTTGGACAGTGTTTTTGCCGCATGGGGTTATTGCGATAAAATGATCGATCCCCCGCTCAATTCGACCGACGCGACGTATTGCTCGATTCGTCGATTTTTGTATGGCACTTTCTGTCTGCGGCGAATAACACTGAAACATAGTGATTCTATTGAGAAGCTTTGAGCTGTTGCATTTGATAAATAGCGACGTTGAAATGTGGATTTAGTTTCTTTCGATATTTCACAATTTTGTGCAGCGTCTGTGAATGATTTACACATTCGGAACCGGAGACGTAGACTTCGATTCATTGTCAAATCAATTTGCGAAAACATCATTTGATTTTACTTCAAGTTACTATATTCTTTCAAAAATATATTTAATAAGTTTACGTAACACTTTGTATTTTATTGTGTCTTATTAATTTTTTCAAATCTGCATTTGTAGAATTTGGTTCTTTAAAATTTTGCGCAATATACAATGTTTAATAACGTTCTTTGTTAGGAATTTAGCAGCAGGCGTTGCTCCAAAATCACGAAAGCAATTATTATTTAATTTCTATCCACTCTCGACAAATAATTATTAGCCATAAGATTACATTATTAAAACATGCATAAGAATGCTCTTATATTGTTTAATGAAAACCAATCGATCTGCCAAATTTTACTCGAAAATAAATTATCGAACAACAAGAAAAGAATAACGCAAAAAGTAAAGAAAAAAAAACATTTAAATATTTCACTATGAAGTCAAGAAGAGATCGAGCGTATTTTGTCCAATCCAGATTAAATATTGCACCGTTGCGATGCACGACGTGTGCAATTTGTCACATTGCATAATTTTCTCCTGTCGTATCGATCGCTATGTACAAAGACGTTAATGGTAAACGTGTGTATACAGCAGGGAGACGAACGGAAGTGACTAATTTTAGAAACGAGCTCCGACTGACCTCCTCAAGTAGAATTTCAATTAAGACCATCAACTAATTAATGCTCTTTTAAAACCCCTCGGATCGCTCCTTTTTGCCTTGCTTTTCTCTACCGTCTTGTGTTTAAGCAACATTTTAATTTAATTTATTTATTTTATTCTATTTGAGGCCACCTTACTTTATTTTGTTCAATTTTATGTATTTATTATTCCGGCATACTATTGTATGTTATTTTAACTGAGTAGTAGAGTAGTTCAAGTTTAAAGATTTTGTATAGATCAACATCTATTATAATTAGTGTACTGTTTATTTCTATTCACTATTGTTGGGCGAAACGGGTGTATTTAACACTAACCGTACCATACGCGGTGAAATGACCGATTCAATGAAATGGAAATATGTTACTTTTTGTATTATTAATGAAAACCTATTTTCTGAGTTATATCCTATATTAACAATAGATTTACGAAAGCCGTCAAATTAACGGGTTCCTACTTGTCTTGTAAATATTTCTCAAATTTACAGAGACGCTGTACAGTAGATATTTCACATATATTTTATAATACAATAATGACTTAACGAATTACCATCTTTGCCGCTTCGTCCCTCTTTTTCCAAAGACCTTATTTAATATATTGCGATTTAACAGATTTCACGCCCGTAAATCTAGTGTTAAGTTAACAATCTTGTGCATTTCTTTTGGAAAAATATTATCGTCGTTTTACAACCGGTCAAATAACAAGTTCCGGTTAGAATAAGTGCTGGTATGGTTAATGTAAATGAAGTCTGATTAGCGGGATTTCTTTGACGAAATTTTGATACTTGCTAAGTGGAAATAAAAGGGATGCAGCAGCTATATTTAAATATTTTTTGGTACAGAACGTTTGTTTATATGAACACTAATATCGGTAGATATGAAAACAAATATCACTGTACTTAATACATAGTATGTTACACATGATATAATTGTACAGGATTTATGTTGTCAGTTTAAATGTCGCACTCATGAATTCGAATCAATTTCGAGAATCCTGGTCTTATGAAGATAAAGCATTCATTAAATGAACAGGGAAATTCAGAAAATCATTAATGTTTAGACGACAGGAATGAATAGAGATAAAATGGAGGAAATGATATAACTAACTTTAAAGATTAGCAACGGGATTCCGACTGGAACAGACTTAGAAAAATAATCATACAATTTAAAAAATGCTGCTCTGGACAATAATGAGCACCGCCAGTTTTTTATTAATATTACAAATGAAGGCTCAGTTATCTTATTGTTACGTGTTATTTTCAGACCGAAACACCTACATAGTGTTAATTCTTTTTAAAAAAAGCAAAAAAGAATGAAATTGTTACAGTAATGGTTAAATAGACCAAGAGTTTGTAACGCTTGCTTGTAGCTCTTGCAAATGTTCCTATTTTCTTTTATCATAAAAACACATAGGATACAGTTGAATAATCAGAAAAATGAAACAGACGTTATCAACACGGAATTCATTCTAAAAATGGCTGAAGGCAGCCTTTTCGCATATTTGGCTGAGCTTGAGCACCATCGTGAGGTCTCTTATCTCCCATTGTATCGTCTTCAGCGTACTTGGTCCATTACTAAACGCCGGAAGTACTCATAAACACAACGATACGATACTTTACGCGTAACTAAAATGCATTTTACATTTCTCTTAACAAAATGCAAGAGCCCTCTTATGTTCACTAACTCTACTCGTGTCACAAAAGGTATTTTGTTGGGAAGAAATATGTTCGAATGTTGAAAGATAGTTTACTCGAATTATGACTGAAGTTTCACAGATAAAACTTGGAAAATAGAATACCATTGCTATAATAATTGATACTTTCTATTTATTTTAATTGCGATTTTTTTAAGTTGTGCTAATATACCTTGTTATAGTAACTATTTTTTTCAGTTTCAACAGCAAGTCATTTCCTTAGGGCCTACTGTTTGAGGTGAGTTTCCATCCACCGAAACTATGACATGTTAACACTAGATTTACGGTACCGAAATCTGTTGCACTGCAATATATTAAATAAAGACTTTGGAAAAAGAGGAATCAATCGGCAAAGCTGATAATTCGTTAAGTAATTTTTGTATTGTAAAATACACGTGAAATATCTACTGTACCGCTTCTTTGTAAACTTGAGAAATATTTATCAAAAAAGTAAGAACGCGTCAATTTGACGGCATCCGTAAACCTAGTGTTAAATATGAAATTAAACAAAAATTTTTAAAGATAACAGAGGATTTAAAATTGGGCCCACTAATTACGAGTTCAGGCCTCCATCTCTTTACCCACCATAGCCCCATTTCCTATTTTGTTAGAATTTCATTAAAATCAACAGCAGCAGAACTTTTTTCACGTATATCCAGATCATCGTTCAGCATCACCCCTAAAATCTCAACAACAGAATTCCATCTCCAAACTACTTAAAATCGATCGCACGAAAATGCCATTTCTCCAGTGGAATCTCACTCCTAATCCCAAAGTATGTAATGCGATTTCATCCTTTGCCATCTTATCTTCTCCAAGTATCGGCATGTTCGGGTGCAAATGGAAACGCTACCGAATCTCCTTGATTCGCATCTGTGGTTCGGAAGAATGGGGGCATAGAAAGGCGGCCTTATGGCATTAGGTTTTCGCGTTCGAGCAGCGTGAAAAGGATTGTAGGAGGACACACCGTCTCTGCCGTTGGTGGTTACAAAAGGGACAAGTGGGAAAGGAGGCGAAAGAGGGCGAGGGGAGGGACGCCGGGGGGAGAGAGCTTTACAAGAGGCATCGACGAAAAGCACACACCTGTGGCGCACTAATGATTACGTAGCAACAAAAGAGGCTGTGCGAGAAAACTCGTCTAACTAGCGACGATAGTGCCCGATATGGAATGCTATTTTAGTAAGGAACTGCGATCTTCCGGTGGAGCGATAACTGCGCACATGACGTTTTATAATCGATGGAATTGACTTGTCTATTTTTAAGTTCCGGCCGAGCGCAGTAGGGAATTCAGTAAGTTGAAAATTATCGAAATTTTTTGCGGCGTATGAACGAATCTGCTGTTTTTAAATATTGGTAAGATGGTTAGTCTGAAAGACGAGGTTTAACACTAGATTTACGGGCGTGAAATCTGTTAAATTGCAATATATTTAATAACGACTTTGAAGAAAGAGGGATGAAGCGGCAAAGATGGTAGTTTGTTAAGTCATTATTGTATTATAAAATACACGTGAAATATCTAATGTATAGCGTCTCTGTAAATTTGAAATTGACAGAAGCCTGTCAATTTGACGGCTTCCGTAAATCTAGTGTTAAATGAAGTATTCGTAATTTGGACGTATGTATAATGCGGAAAATATGTTTCGTGCGCGCAACGGTACAATCACGCAAAAAGGTCTTTTTAACATTACAGAGAATAAGGTGTACATACATTCGGAGGAAATACCAATGTACAAAATTATTAGCTGTATCTGAGGAATTATTTTGTGGAGAGAAAGTCGTCGCAAGAAATATAAACAGAATGATATTGTTGCATCACGGTACAATACTTTCCAAAGAGGAAGTACATTGTTTTTTTCATTTAGAATTTGAAAACAGATCTATTACTACCATAGCAACGTTTCGAAGATGTCTGAGATTTTTCCAGTCGATTAACCTTTGACCGGCCTCCCTATTTTCTTAATCGGGAAAGTTTAAATAACCGGACATCTATCACAAGAAACAAAACTCTATTATTAGTCAGACGATTTAGTAATGCGATAGTTTATTGTACAGCAGCATTCACTTTCCCGTTAACACTATTCCTACCGACACTTCACGTATACCTTTTCCTACCGCAACCGGTGAATTTGTCAAATGATAATTTTTTCCCAGAAAATGAACAGTAAAAAAAGAAGTGAATATTGAAAAATGTATTATAATGTGAATGTATTATACGTGTATTTGAGGAAAAGTCGTGAAGTTTAAAGGCGATTCAGTTACGTTGTATATAGGAAATTCTAATCGAAATTTTAAAAACGGTCATTTGACCGGTCGTGGTAGGAATAGTGTTGATATGCTAAATTCACTACCCCTAATTTTACAGTACCATTAATACTTCGCCAAATCCGTACAACTACCGATAAAGCCCATACCCGTTAATCCCAAAACCGATGATCCACCCCCTGACATATCGTTCTAGCAACCACGAAATACCCGGAATTCCAGTTGGATTAATTTATGACCGGGTATGCCACTTTCTATCGCCCCTTCGACAAGATGATGGATTTTCCAACCCCCGTGGCATTCCAGGTATCGTCTTCACCCATCACGCCCTACCACTTTTGCACGAACCATAGAGACCGGTAATGTCGAGTGGCAGCGAGGAATCGCAAACGGGTTTTCAACAGTCTCTCCTTATCCTCCGCATTTTCCCTCCTCTTTTCAACTCGACTTTTCCCTTCTTTACCCTTGGATATACACAGTTCGTTGCACCCTCGCCTCTGTCTCGAGCCCTATCGTTTTCTGCTTTGCCTCGGAGTCGACCGAGAAAATCTCAAACAATTTCACGCGACACGGACACATCGGTAGAGTTATAGTTGCGAGGTTTAAAAGATCGAGCAAGTTTACCGAGATGCGGTGCGAAGAAATGGGACTCCGTGAATGGGAAAATTCTTGGGAACGTTGTCGTTTTACTTATTAACCCCTTGACCTATAACAGTGGTTCCCAAGGGTTCCCCCCTTGAGGGGAAGAGATCTAAGGGGGCTTTTTAACACTAGAACTACCGGCGTTAAATCTGTTATATTTAAATATATTAAATAAGTACTTTGAAAAAAGGGGAATTCAGAGGTGGAAAAGATGATCGATTCGGTAATTTATGTTTTATGAGATGGGCGTAGAATATCTATTCTATGACCCTCCTATAATCTTGGAGAATTTTTGGAAAAAATTGTGTACCAGTCATTTTGACTGGTTTGGTAGTTCTAGTGTTAAGTCCACGACAAATTTTGGGGGCGTTGAGGACTACCCGCCACCCCTTGGACAATAATCGCAAGAACGCGCTGAAAAGTTTGATTATACTAAAAATCATAGAATGCAAGTTTTAACAAATAGATCTAAATGTCTTTTAACCTTCAAAGTACCGAAGCATCGCAGCCTAAAAAGTAATAACAGTAATTTTAAAAACCTGTTCTTGGCTTTTAATATATAATATAATATACTACACCTAAGAGGGGCACCATCGAATCACTGTTTGAAAAAGTGGGCTATGACCAAAAGAAATTGTAAAACTATGGGTTACATTAGTGATTTTAGGGATGAGAGTTATTTTTTTCGAAAAGGGGATGGTAGGCCAAAAAATGTTGAGAACCTATGACCTATAATATCGAGTCGAACACGTGGCATGGGAAATGGAAGTAAGAAATTTTAGGATTCTATAGATATTGCTATATTGAGAAATTTAGTTTTGAATTGAAGTTTACAACGTAGCTGAAATTGATAACTGACTTTTTATTTTAGTAGTTAAATGGTTAACCATTGTACAAGCAGGCACAAAGGAAGTTGGAAGTCATTGCTCTTCCGCCATCAGGCTTCTCCTTATATGAATGAAAAGCTATGAAACTTGAATTTCATAATTGAATGATACGTGGTATAATGAATGTCCGACTTAGCACCAGAATTACCGTCATTATATCTATTGTATTTAAATATATTAAATAAGTACTTTAAGAAGAGATGAATCAAAAGGTGGGAAAGATGATTAATTAAGTAATTTATGTTTCATAAGATGCATGTAGAATCCATAGCTTCCTTATAAACTTCGAAAAATAACAAACCAGTTATTTTGACTGCTTCGGTACGTCTGGTGTTAAATTAGTCCACTAAAAAATTTAATAATTTCAAGGTACATACTATGTGATATGAGTAAGTCGTTTAAAGTGAAATGATGTATTTTTTAATTAGCTGATTGATGTAGTTCGTCATTCCCAGTACAAGCGTATTAAACCCGGCATGAGGAAATTAATTCACAAGATATTATGATTGTAATATTGAATAGTGGTATTAGGATTGTATTACATAAAATAGATCATTATTATATTGCCTCCAATGAAATGGTATATTATTTTCCAATATTACAGAAAACACTGTACCAGGATGCATCCATTATTATTATAACAAAAGAATCTTTATTGGAAATTAAAATGAAAAAATAAATGCCATGTTTCCGCGTGTAAAATCGAACTACCGATTTCGAATTTACTGGAATAAAACATCAAATATACGCGTTGTAAATTTTGCTGTTTCGGTACTTTCATTGCAATGTACCTTTGTATTTTGCACTGTAATGGAAATAATAGGATAGATGTCCATAATTTCGGCGAAACAGATTTTATCGTGTTAAATGCATGACGGGTTTGAATTATAGCGGACTATAGCCCCGAATGTTCACTGCAATTATATTGAAACGTTTAAGCGCTTTTACATCGCTTTTTTACACATTTAAGATAAAACAAGAATAAAACGTTCTCGAATAAGTCGAACAAAAGCTTTGTCGCAAGTCTCGAGTTATTTATTTGTGAAACTGGTAAAACTTTCTTGGTCGCAAAGTGATATCGACGTGTTTATTTACACTTTGAGTGTTATGGACGCATATATGCGCTCAGAGGTATAAGTTCGTGATGGATTATCGACGTATATATACGATGTTACAGATGAAATATTCAAAAACAATCATTGAAATTTAGTCGCGCATATTGTCATTTACAGTGTATTACTTCTTAATCCTTTGAGGGCCGAAATTTTGTCAGATATTGGGAAATAATTATTTACTTGCCTTGCGTAATCATGTTTCAATATCACAACTCGATATGCGTATACTACCGGTGACAAGCTACGATTAAATTATTTTTCCGACCGGATATATGCGCCCGCAGTACCCAAAGGGTTAAAATTTTGCCTTTGTGTCCAAAGGGCGGCTCCCGATCGATAAATAAATGATTAACTCCCTGCATTTAAACATTCTTCGTCCTCGAAGAGTTAATTATCTTATTTTTCTAAAACTTCTTCATGTTTTCCATTATACGTTGTTGCCGTTCGTTTACTCTTTCACGGAGACGTAAAAGACCTCGCCGCAAACATACAGAAAGTAAAGTGCTATCGCTATCCTCTTACGTTTATTATATTACTTTTACTACTTATTTTATTACTCTCTATCTTACCCTCGCTTTACGACTTTTTGCGCGGTCAGCTTTCTTAAGGTTTCACGACTTCGGTATTACTTTCGGAGCAGAAATATTTCTAGTAAATGCCTCAAGAGATACACAATTAATCTTTCGAGCGTAATATTTCAAAACTGGACAGCAGATGTAAAATAAAACCATATTTTACAGATTAAAGGTCAGTTTATAGTTTTTGCTACCTTATTCGAAGTTGTATCAGTTCTGCACGTCGTTCTTTCTCACGACTGCAAATTCTGTTTCATTTATTCTAACAACAATAACCAGTTATTATACTCCAAACAGAAAATTGAAGAACTCGTTTGTATCAACAATCTATATTAAACGATCCTAACTCTCCTAACATCAAGTAATCATCTCTTCTACTTACAACACTTTCCCCTCGATTCTATTACAATAACTATTATAGTAAAATATAATAAAATATTGTTTTGCAAAACATCCCTATAAGTAAAGAAACTAAAACTCATACAAACTTATAACAACAAAATAGCAAATTGAAACGTAAGATTTTTATTTCATCAAAAATTTTTTCTGGTGTGATAAATTTTGTAACATTCACCTATACAAAGTCCCACTTTGCATTCAGCGCACCAAGTTGTAACATACTTCCATTTTTGTTCACCTCGTTATCGAAATTTTGTCGATGAAACAAATGAAAGTCGGTAAGCGACGCCCGTTCCCAGCATAATTCATCAAGTCATTGACGACAGCCGTAGTTAAAGGGTTAAAAAACAGAGCTACAGTGTCATCAAATCCCCAACCCAATTAATTCAAATTATCATCGTGAAACAAAAAAACTCCTATCACATCTGCACACTCCCAGAACACCCGCAAAATCCATAGTCCCACAGCGTACCAATTAAAGCTCAAACCATAAAAAGATCATCTATAACTCGCTCATAGCCTATCATTTCCTCTCCACTGCGTCTTCTCACACCCAATCCATCCTCCCTTATCACGCCCCAAACATAAGGCCTTGACCCACATCGACGCCCCGAAACGTACATACACGTCCATCCGTTAGAAAGCCTTGCGTCAGGACGGTTGGAAGTTATCGGAAGACATGACACAGATCGTCGTGTCGTTTCGTCAATTAAGTCGGCTTCCTCGAAGCCTCGAAGAGAAGTAGCCCCATGGACGACCGTCCTTCCGGGAGTCGTCCCGGCGACCCCTCGGACGACGCACAAAGGCGTCTTCTTCTCTTGCCCCTATGTTCGTGCTTCGTGGAACGAAAGAAGGGAAAAGAGCACGGCGAACGGCGCTCCTTAACGCCGATAGAAATGTAATACGGAAACATGGGGGAACATTGTCGGCTCACCCGCATGCGTAAATCCTCCTTGGCCGCGCATTTTTATGTGCTTTTCACGCGCGTATGCGCGCCCATGCGTACCTCGCTCTTTAACGTCGATATTTACACGCGAAGCGTGAAGAAGGCTGGCAAACGAGGAGGAAGAACGGTGACCGAGGTTGGAGGACTTGATACGCGAGATGTCGAAGGGATGAAAGACAAAGGAGGATGGGATCTTATTGCTGAAGATCGTTAGTGTCTCGTTTGATCGTCTGACACTTTAATAATGGAACGGTAATCCCTTCTCTGAGATGGACTTGAGGATGCTGAGTGCTGAGTTCATTGGGCTCGGGTGAATGCTGGTGTTGGATACCGACCTGATTCTATAAGATAGGACGCCAAATATTGTCAAACGTGATTCAGGATCCAAATAGAAAATCTTATTTACTTGTTATTGCTTTCCCTGTAAAACATATTTTAAGGACCTTTAGTCTTAACAAGAGTCACAGGGAAAGCGGCCGCTCTTTGGAATCCTGATCACGAGAAGTCGGGGTTATCCGAATCTCCCACCACGCTGTTTCGGAGCCCTTAACCAGTTAACTGTGATTGACGAGTATACTCGTCATGGAGAAGTGGCACGATTTTGTGTATTGACGAGTATACTCGTCATGCGTATAAAGTAGTGATCATTGGCTATTTAAATTGTAATTTTTGAGAAAAACAGAACATATTCCCAAATTTCAAGATGTTTAGAATATTTTCAGGCCATGCCGGAATAAAACAAACAAATAAAAAATATAAATAATTTGAGATGAACTCCTGCGTCCCTGTATGCACCGGTTGAAACAGCTTACCAGTTCGCATAACGAATTTATTTATGTGCGATGATAAGGTGTTCACACTGCTATAAACGTAAGATCAGGAAGGAATCGCGTTACTGGTGTTCCATTTGCAAAGTCCCATTGTGTATAGTACCCTGTTTCGCTGAATACCACTCCACAGCAGGAATTTAAATTCTTACTTTTATATGTATAATATTTAATTTTTATTGCGTTTTTAGTTTAATATGTATGTAATATATGTTTATGTTAACCAAATAAGTAAATATTAGTAATAAAATTTTCAATTTTATAAAATAAACCCATTTTTTTGATCCAAGATCTTACCAGCGCAACTTACTCTGTGATTGACGAGTATACTCGTCATGGCTCGATTCTGGCGACACACAACGGTGCGCGCTCTCAAACGAGGGCGCCACAGTTAACTGGTTAAAACCTCGGCTCATATCCAAAATATAATCAGTTGTCTTGAATCGCTGACAGTCGGTATCTTGCGTCGACGTTATCCTTACTTGTAAAAACTCCAAACGCGAAAGTAATTTTTCGTTTAATAAAACTGTTGTAAAACTCCTCACGGAATACAACATAAATTTGGTGTCAGAAGTGGGATACAACACTGGTTTTTGGGATGAATGCTTGGAAAAGAAATTTTAGTTTTGTATTGAAATGAGACACTGGGGCATCAGCGTGTTTGGAAATGTTGGGCGGTGAATTTTTGATAGGATGATGCAGGGTTGACTTTTTAAGGGGTGCGTTGTTGCAGTTGCTCTTTGTAGCTCTTTGTGGTGAGCAGTCTATCGGTTTTACCTCGACTTTGGAATTTGCATAAAAGTATTTATAAAATTATTGCGTAAAAAGTGAATAATCAGAGGTCGAGGATTTCTCACAATTCCCTTCAGACCACCAGGTCCGAATGTGTTACTTTCGTTTAGCTGGTGAGAAATTTCAAAAGTAATTCGGAATGCAAATGGCTAACAATATCGAGACAATTAATTTTGTATAATCAGTGCAATTTGAATAGATAACATCTGAAATAGTTTCAGTTCTTTCTATTATATATAGAACAAATCCGTAAATAATTTATATGAAGAGAAGAATTCAATTCTCTTCCACGAAAATTTCTTAGTAATTCACGAAATTCCAAATATAAATTTCCATTTCGGTAAAGCAATAAGAGCAACTGTTATTTTCCAACGGAAACAGCTGTTCCGTCGTCTCAGTATTTTCTCATCGAAATACCGGATAGAAAATACCCCTACGAATTCTCTCTTCTCATTTAATTACCGCCAGTTTCACGTTGAGTTACAGTTCAGTTTCACGAATCCGTGCCAGACTTCCGGGAAGTACAGATAGTAATAACAATAATTTAGCAATAATCGGAAGAAAGGGAGCCGTAAAAATGGTGATAGGAGAGGGAGGCGAAGGGTGAAAGTAGGAAGATATACGAGAGAGCGGATAGTCGGGAAAATGAGGGTGGATAATTCGAGCCATCCCCATATAGGGGGTGTCGCAGGAAGTGAACCCCAGTTAACTCTCGTGTCGTCGGCGAATCAATAACCTCATACCCGCGATACTTCTTCTTCCCCGGTGTCTCTTCTGTGAAAAGTTTCAGGCTATCGTTGTCAACCTTACCCGGCGGGTACTCGTGACGAGAAACTCGAACAGCCAATATCGCCCTCTAACCTTTCCTTTCGTAAAGAAGAGAAATTACGGGGGTGATCGATGGTTTTCCTATTTCCATTTTATAGAAACGTATTATCGTTCTACTTTTGCGTGTACGCGCGTTAAGAATATCGACGAGCCGCACGGAAGGTCGAAATTGAGAATAGTAATTTTTTAACGCGTCAACCGGAGAAAGAAAAAGGAGGGAAGCTCGCTGAACGTTCGCATGCGATGGACTGCGCGTCGATTAGCGGGAGGATTATTAGTGACGAGGAAAACGAGGAGTAGTCATTAATGAAATTGAATGGAATATTAGGTTTTACGTCGAACGACGTTAACTCAATATGTGATACTACACGTAATACTTTCCGGGGTCGATGGTGAAGTTTTACAAACGGTTGAATTGCCTCAATCGATGCGGTATAGTGCTGAAACGGTAAGATGGCAGCTGAGACGGAAGGGGAGATCGCTCTCGCACCGCCTATCCCCGCCATGTCGGTCCTGGAAATCTGAGATCGACGAATGACAAGCGAAGAAAAACACTACTTTCGTCATTCACATGACGACGCAACGAATGGCGAGTCTCTCTTGCCAATAGCGCGCCAAAATTGAAAATGCGTGAGGGAGAGGGATGTCCCTATCCGTCGGGCGAATCAGAGCAAATTACCCCTCAGATGCCAAGTAAATTTTCCACCAGAATATATAGTCTTAGAACGGTAAGATGGCAGCTGAGACGGAAGGGGAGATTGCTCTCGCACCGCCTATCCCCGCCATGTCGGTCCTGGAAATCTGAGATCGACGAATGACAAGCGAAGAAAAACACTACTTTCGTCATTCACATGACGACGCAACGAATGGCGAGTCTCTCTTGCCAATAGCGCGTCAAAATCGAAAATGCGTGAGGGAGAGGGGTTTCCCTATCTGTCGGGCGAATCGGAGCAAATTACTCCTCAGCTGTCTTCTTACCGTTCCAGCATTATATATGGTGGTACATACGTCGTAAGAAATTAAATCGAAAATCTAAGTGGGTCGTAATATTCTAACAAATAATATTCTAATTAAAAAATTTTACAAATTTGCTTTCGTTTTTCAACCAGAGATATGTAGAATATGCATAGTGTATCTAGGGGGACGCTATTCGTTCGTATACTTTAAAAGTTTTCTCATTGGAGGTTTCATTATAGAGAAAGTTAAATTAGAATATTCTTCGGGAACGCTGTAAACACTGCTACCATATCGCGTTATTAGGATAACTTCGATGATAGTGATAGACACAACGTAGTCAGTAATATAATAATATCGATCTAAGCACGACATCGCTAATATTTGCACGATCATAAACAAAGAATCGAGCCGGTCTAATACCATTATAATACAACCGGCTATTTCGAAAGCGCTGTAAGTGCACGCTTACACGAAGAATTTTCAAATTGATATTTCTCAAGAATGAATATCTTCTTTCACAAACAGTCCAACCATACGCGCTTGTACTACCTGGAACAATAAACTCCGTATATTCATCTCGTAATTTCCTTCCCCGATGAACTATTTTCTTTATCCACCGTTGTAATTAGTCGACATTCCAAAGACGCTTCCTCCCCGGCCAAGAAAACGCTCATACCTTTCATCCACGTAAATAAATGACGCAACAGACGCGGGCCATTGTCCTCCGGTGATAAGACTTACCATATATTAATATTAATAAGCCTCGAGGGAACACCTCGTCTTCGTTTAATTTTCCTTTTCGTCTCGGTCGACGATTCGCTTTGAAGGAGACCGCGCTTTTTCTCGCCATGGAACTGACTCACGTTTAGGCATCGCCGCGTATTACGATCGCCGGGCTAATTAACATACACCTGCTGCAATGCTAATTGCTAATTGCGATGCCATTCGTTGCACGAAACGTTTCTCACGGCGCGCAGTTAAAACGGTAACGAAGGGGACGACCACGACGTTGTATTAAGAGATGGTGTGTTTAAATGGTGTTCGAGGCTCTCGTGCTTCGGTTATGGCTCTGAGATACTAATTTTCTGTACGATTTATCCGTGACGCATGGAATACGTTGCGAGAGGAACTTTTTCTATGTCGTGAAGGAAGAGGGCAGTTATTAACCGTTCCGCTACGTTTGCTTCCAAAAAGTACAGTCGTTGTAGAGACATGCGTGGGTAATAAGATTGCATAATTACTGGAATTAAGGAAATGGTTCGTTGGAACTTCATTGGAACTTTGAGTACTTGAATTTCATTGGGCATTGGAGTGGTCGAGTGCCGTATAGGCATATGAGGATAGTAAGAGTTAATAACAGTGAAATTAAAGGAATACTTTGTTGAAACTTCGAGTGTGTACTTAACTCAAGCACTCGGAATGAGTGGTGTTTAACTATTTGACCGACGGCAATTCAACTCTCGCTGCAAGATTATGTTCAGTGGCCGGTAACAATTGTCATCCCACCAACGTGTAATTACGTTAACAAAATGGTTCACTTTTTATTAGAAAGGTTCAATTATAAGGGCAAGCGTAAATGAAAAAGTGAATAATAAAATAATAGTCCATGTATGCATAAGTGAATAATAAAATTTCATAATTATTGAAATTACAGGGGTAGTTTATTGAAATTTCGAATACTTTGGTCAACCGCCTGAAATTAGAAGCATCTAATTATTTCGCCGACAGAATGCATTTAGTGGTGGGTAACTATACTCATTCGTCGTAGTAAAAGGGTTAACTCTTTCACTTGCAACTTCGCAGAGCTGTTAGAAATGTGAGGTATTGTATTATTTCATAGAGGGGCGACACAACTCTGTCATTGAACGATACTCCATGGGTGACTATAGTTGCTTTGGCGTATACACAGTATTCAGTGGCTTTCAACTATAATTATCCTCAGTAATGAAAGGGTTAACGAAGTTTCTATCACGTGTCACGCTCGTTGGATGAAAAGCAGAATATTTTAAATTACAATGATACTTCTGTGGTGGAGTAATTCAAGACAGAAAAAATACTTAGATTGTTATCCTACCGGTAGACGTAAATATTCATATTTCACAAGATGGAGATAGAAAATCAATGGATTCGAATTCTTCTAGATTTGCAAGATTTGTGTAAAATATCTGGAAGAAATCATTTTCACTCCACTAGTAGATCTACTGTTAATACTGTTTTCGTTACTATTTCTGTCACACATTGCACAATATGTCTATGTTGACCGAATTTATTTCGTTGTTTCTAAATATCTGAAATTTACGACACTTGAATGTTGTTTCTAACGAACTTTCGCTCGGTCAAATGTAATCAACGTAGTTAATCAGCAATAACAACCTGTTTTTCCAAAGAGCATCTTATAAATAGCCTTTCTTCCGACTTGTAATTATTCTCTGTTTATTATTTACAATCGGCACGTTTCTCCGTTCGTTCTTGCACGATGACGAGCGATTACAAAATTACAGACGATTTCACTTCGTAATTTTCGTTTTATTCGCCGCAAAGGCGAAGAATATATTACCAAAGGTAAAACAGGATACGACGATAAAAAGCAGCGATAAACACGAAATGTCTTTTTCCCGGTTTTACTGTTTCGATTTTGTTGCTTTTCCGTGATAAAGCTGAAGTATCTGTCCAGTTTAAAAATACAAGCCGTAACTCCGTTCCCTTTTCCGGTGCTGCGGAAGGATAATTAAGTCTTGTACAGGATGCTTCAAAATTATGTGTCACAACTTACCCGGCGTTATTCTGTATCTTCAAAGCGAACATTTCTAAAAGAGCTCAGTTGCAAGATTCGAGAAAACGTTAATAATTAAGGACAAACATTTTTATTGGACTGTCGCATTAGTCGCCTTGCGTAGGTATAACACAGTAAAACCTCGATAAATGCACAGATTTCGGGACACTGCCTGTTTTTCTATTGACTATATTGTTTTTGGGGCTTCCATACGAGCTGTTATATATTTTCTTTACAAAGCGCACTCGATGTAATTCTTGTTAATTTTTTTCCGTTCTTTTCTCCCATGAGATGTCGTTAAATCGGCCATATGAGAGTGTTTATACATAGATATACTTTGTAATATACATTGTACCAAAAATCTAAGTTGAATAAACGAGTTATAAGCACAGATTTCGGGGGCAAAGCAGTGCTCTTATCGAATACCGGTGTCGAATTTGTGTTTACATTAGGGCTCGAGCCGAGTGCGAACTTAGAAAAAGCCAGACAGCAGAAGAGACAGAGAGAGCAAGGAAACAAAGTGAGCTGCTCAAAAGTATCGGCAAGGCATTGCTAAGGCAACAATAAACTTGTGTATTTATTAATTTTTCTAAATGTAACTTTTTCTAATGTATTTTTGAGATTTTCCTGATTAAAATGATACCAAACACGATATGTTTTAATTATGTAAATAGCAAGTAAATTTAATAAATATTACGTAAATATTATTCAAACTATATCGTGTTTGGAATCATTTTCATCAGAAAAGTCTCACAAATACGTTAGCAAATTAGCTTTTATTGATCCGGTATTGAAAATTTGCACATTAGATGACAAAAGGTTGCTGGTAACGTGGGTGATTACATCATTTGTTAAAAATAAAAACCTGTTACAAATTTATTACTTTGAATTTAATGTAAAAAAACGACATTACTTTCCGGTCCCCCTAATATAAATGTCCATAGTTCCGAAGGTGTAGAACAACGTCTGGTAGGTCGTGACACATCATTTTGAAACACCCTGTACGTTGTACCTGGAGTTGGAGAAGGTAATTCTACGGCAAAATCCTGTCCTTAGTTCGTTTAAACGACGGAAAATCTCAAAAGCTCGCTACCGCGATGCATTTCTAATTATCTACCGTAAACTATTATTAATAGTTATTCCGCATTATAGAGGCTCTTGCAATTATTTGATAATTCATTGGAAAGCGGACGCCAGGCTGATAAGATGAACACCATGGGGATTTTTAGAAATCGGTGTTATTCTATTCGATGAAATTTTAAACAATAATACTGATATATTGGCGAATAGATAATTAGACGTTTTTGTCTGTAAAACTTCTACTTTGCAATGGAGTTATTTTAAAACATCAGATTCTGCTTTACTTCTAATGAAGAGGTAAACGAAATATTGTCGTGTAAGATTTATCTGTATCTGCACACTTTACTGTAAAACTGCACTTCATTTTATTGTAAAATAAGTGTGTATGGGATTTTATGTCAATCACTCATCGAAAGTGTTAAAAATTTACATAAATTTTGATATCCCCTCAAATTTCTCGCCATACAGTGGTTGAGAACCTTTACCATACTGCGTACTATATAATTATGCAAAAGTAAAATGTACTAACGTAAATGTCTACCATCGAATAGCAGTTTAAGGAGAATAACTTTTTGAACATGATGTGTCTTCTATATTCAGGAAGTTTCGTCTACCCGTAATAGTTTCCAAGCTAGCACCAGAGGGTCAATCTTAAAGGGATTGTCCTAACAGTTAAACTTGCGCCATTACTGTTACAGATTAAAGGTGTTTTTCAATTATAATTTATCTGGAAATTAGGTATTTTTAGTAAAAAGATATAAGAAGAACAAAGAATTGAGATAGTTCCTAATTGCTCTTTCAGCATTAACAATTACAGTGTATACGTGCCTTTCGGAATCAAAAGCTTAATTGCTATTCAAAGTGTAGTTCTAGGAGTGCTTTGAATCACTGCATATTCTATAATAATATAGTATATATATTATTTCGTCTCTAATTAGAGAAGCAATGGAATACTTTGGGTCCCATCGAACGCTACGACTCAACAGTCTCGAACGTAGGAGCACACATACGATTCTAATAGCAAACTCCACAGTAAATGACAGAATCGCAAACTCCATTTCCGTTTAAACGAACTTAATAGGCCGCCGGTTTAATTAGTTGCCGGGAATTCAATACTAAAGCTTCGCCCGTCCCCGGGATAAAAACGAAACTAAAATCTTTTAACGCTCGCAGAAGAAAAACGGAAAGAGAAGCACCTTGGAAGCGAGAAGGCAAAACCTTTCGCGTCCCTGCACACATACTTTCCCGGCTCTTTTTTCGCCCTCTGTTTCCCAAGTTTTGAAGCGTCTTAAAATAAACGGGTGGGGCGGCGTTTCGAGAAAATAAATTTTCCCGGTTCTCTGGCGGCGGTGAGTGCCGGAAAACGGCCAGGTTGGAAAGCGAACCGCCCAGTAATTTCGCGTGGTAATTAAGAGAGGCCGCGCGTCCGGGGGCGAGAAGAAAGAGCGGTGGTAGCGGCGTCGAGTTTATTTGATTTTGACGAAATTTGTGAGAAGACCCCGTTGAATTTACCGTCTCTCCGTTTAGCTGACTATCTCTCTCTGTCTACTTTCCTTCGCTCTTTCTCTTTCTCTCCTTCCCGTCTTTACCCGTGGCTCGACTGCGGTTCGGTACTGAAAATAACTTTTTAATGAAATTGAAAAATTGTACGTACTTGAGTTCACTGGTCGGCTCACAAAGCAACGTGGGTAGCAATCGTTTCTCAATAATATTTTTAGAGAATTTTTATGCGGTTCCAAATCGGAGTTTGTTAGGAATTACTTGAGGTGATGGAGAAATCGAGAAATTTGTGCATCTTCTTGTGACTCGGCGAACAATCAAATATTTTGTGCATACCTTTGGTGCAATTACTTCATGCAAATGCACGAATATTCGAAGAGTAGAAAATATTTATTCAAAGGATTCGACAAAATGGCGCTAACCGTATGGCCGGAATTGTGAGGGAATGCTTACTATATTAAATATAGTATGATTACGGATGATGAAATGGGGAACATATGTACCATTCTCTTGGATTCTAGGTGGAGATTCTAGTTCAGTGAAGGGCAAACAACGGTTAACTTAACATAAACAGTACCGGTACTTCATGTAATCCTATTCTCACCATAATCTATCATTTGACCAGTTACGATTATATTGTTCCGAAAGAAATGCAGAAGATTGTCAATTTAATGGAGAAGACAAGGCAGAAAACGGCCTTTTATTAACCTGTTAACCGGGTAGGACGTAATATTTCGTCATACCAGGAAGACAACTCTAATACGTATGCCGATGTTTTTCGTCGTGGCAATTTTTAAATATGGTATGTTGAACGCATTACGTTTTACGTTAATCTTTTCCATTAAATTCTAGCGTGATACTTTAGGTGTGATAATATTATTTCTCACTGCGAAGAAAAAAGTCTCCAGTTTGAAACGAGTTAAACAAAAGTTAATTCCCCGGTTAACAGGTTAATAATACAAAAAATTACATAATTTTAATCTATTGTACCGGTCAATTTGAAAGCGTATGGTACGGTTAGTGTTAAAGGTTCCATCCGGCCTAGCGCAGATTTAAAAATAATAGAATAGCTTAAAAAAAAATTGAATGGACGTTCTTTTTTCTCCATATACAAAATTTCCAATAGAAATGAAAATATTTAATAAATTATAGTGGTCTACTGCAATTTTTTTTGAGCCGTTCCTGAAAAAATTTCGCATCACTGATCCAGGCCGAAGCTCGTAGACCGATAAATCTTTTAGGGTTAGCAGGCTCCTTTAAAATTTACCTGAACGTCGATACACGGGTTTGCGGGCAGCATGAAATACTGCTCTAAAAATCAAAGCGGCCGCCGCAGGCGCATAAACACAGTATGCAATTTTAACGCGGAAATATCGATAATGTTGATGCGCGCTGCGAGCAGCAAACACGTTATTATTATTTCGTACGGCTTCCGGTTTTATTTCGTGCGCTCTCATCGTTCGATCGAACTCTATGCACGAAACATTAAGTGCGGAATCACGTCATAAATTGTTTTTTGCACGGTGACTTAATGCGTTCGATTTAATGAACATTTTAACTCGATAAATTTGCCACGTTATGCCGAATGCCGGATGACGTTAAATGCGATCATTTTAATCCTACGAAAACTATTAGCGATTTTTAACGGGAGATGTTTATTCAGAGAGGATGAAAGTAACGCTTACACCGTTAACACTAGATTTACGGGCCTGAATTCTGTTAGATTGCAATAAATTAAATAATGACTTTGGACAAAGAGGGATCAAGCGCCAAAGATGATAATTCGTTAAGTAATTATTGTACTATAAAATTCACGTGAAATTCCTATTGTACAGTGTCTATGTTAATTTGAGAAATGTTTATAAAACAAGTAAGAACCCGTCAAATTGACGGCTTCCGTAAATCTAGTGTTAAATAATGTTTCTTTATCTATGAATTTGGAAACTTCAAGTCTTCGTCAAGATATAACGAAATTTTTGTATCGAAACATTGCGTCCTAAGAGAGTTTTGCAGCTTTATTTGTTGCGCTGAAGTAAAATTTCATTTTTTATTGGCACAAAAATAATTTAAGTAATAAGAGGAGTTAATATCTGATTGCAAATCCATTATGTGTTTTATTCTAGATACAATATTATCAACAAACGTTACAAATAATCTACAACTTCCTTCAACTGTACGTCGTCCGTTTTTAAAATCATATTACATTATCAAATACTTTTTTCCACTAAAATGCAGAGCAATCACCCCAACCCAGAAAAGAATGTTCAATAAACGAATCCTTTCAAATGCAAAGCCGTCAGCCGCTTAAAAGGTCAATGGGAATGGGCCGCTTTAAAAATTCGACAATTTTTAACGAGAAAAATCCTTTGCAAATTTCGAATGCGCCCTCGTCCTTAAAGTTAGTCGAGGCAGGTGCAGCACGTTCAATTAACTCGTTTTGCAATTACGCTCTAGGATTTCCAACGGTAATAAAAAGATGGAGGCTGTTTTTTTTCAATCAGCCGATCACCCTGACAGCGGGAGAGCTTGTGCAAACGAGTCAGGGTATTCGCATTTACGGGGTAATTTACGATCGGTTTTCAACCATGGACGTTGAACGTTGAATAAAATAACGAATCGAACTTCAAAAGAGATTTTCACTGTGATTCAGACGACCTCCCACCTGCTCACCTTTACCCAGGGTCATTTACAGAGGTCGTCTTTTCTTCGGTCGTTCTCGGATTGCCGTTGTAAAATTATTTACAATGGCGAATTCTATCCATCGTAAAACTCTCGGCAAACGGAGGCATCTATTAGAAATACTTCTTTGGTTGATGGTACCTGTTTATTGTTTCTTAGATTTAGAAAGGTTTTGGAAGCGGTTTGGAGGACTCTGATATTTGAAATTCTCGGGTATGAGGGGCTGTGCGTATTTTAAAAAAGTGAGGGTGCTTTCGAGAGAGAATCTGCGTTTTTTACAAACTCGTGGTAAAAGCCAAACAGGCTCGTTTGCCTTTCTTGCTGGCATGTTTGAGAGAAAATCCCTGAATGAACAGATTTTTTAAATGTGAAAGACCAAACGGGATTTTTCTCATTTTACACGAATGAGGGAACATCAGTTAAACTCTTTGAAAGGACGATTTGACGTCAGAAATTCCGTACATTTAACGAAAGTGCGCATTTATATCGTCATGTTGGTGCATTAATATTATAAAAATTCTTCTAATGCAGACGAAGCGGTTCTTAACATGTCCTATAACATGAGGATCATCGGTACTTTTAATTGAATGACATTTGTCGACATTTTAAACGATGATACTCACAAATATCCCAATATATGCATTTTTGAAGTATTAATGTTAAATTATGAGGCAAAAGAAATGTATCTTATACTGTCATTTTATCGTTTTTCTGATTGCTCCGAATTTCAGATCTTTCCAAACTCCATTTATTTTAGTCAAACTCGTAAAAAATGATCGTAATACGCGGTTCTGTCCCAACAGTTAAGCTATCCGCAGTAAACATATTAACTTTACCATTCATCTGAATATATGTAAATAATTAACACTAGAACTACTAAGCCAGTCAAAATGACTGGTTTCTCATTTTTCACAAAAATTCTCTAAATTTACCGGGGAACCATAGAGTAGATATTCTACGCTCGTCTTATAAAACATAAATTACTGAATCAATTATCTTCTCCACCGTTTGATACCACTCTTTCCAAAGTACTTATTTAATATATGTAAATATAACAGACTTAATGCCGGTAGTTCTAGTGTTAAGAATCTGCACTAATACCATTATTTCTGAGACCGTTTAAATTCCAAATCCATTCAAATTTCATCAATTTTGATCGAAATTTTCATATTACATAAAACATCCCATAAACCTTACGCCATTACAGAAGCCGAGGGTTTCATTCCGACCGTCGCGTCGCCATATTGTCTCTCCTTAGACATCGATATTAATTTAATTTCCGGGCGAGGAAGAAGAAAATTGGAGGATAATTCGAAACGTCAGGGTTGCGCCAGTAAGCGATTATTTACCGGCAAGTATTTACATACTTTCGCCCGGTTCGTGCACGGCCGAAAGACCGGCTCGAATTCTAGGGGTGAATCGATAGAGGCTAAATTTAGTCGGGCGCACTGATTGGCGAGAGAGCCGAAGAGCCGGAAACAAGATCAGCATCCGCCAATGACGTCGTATTCGAGTAGCAATAATTGAAAACAAGAGCGTGAGAATGGGGTAATATTCCTGCTCGTAAATAATTGCACCTTCTCTTCATCTAACGGGTCACGTCGGCGCAAAATGGATTTACTTTCCGCTCGTTGCCACTCTGCTACAATGTGATGTGAGATTATGAGTTGAAGAGTTACGTCATTTTTTCCAGGTTGTTTTCCACTCGGTTTTGCCATGTAATTGAAGTGTTTATTGCGAGAAAATCACTTTCAAATAGAATTTGCATGTAGAATTCAAAGTTGGGGGAAAATGTTAAAACATAATGAAGTAAGTAGGAGAGATATTGTTTTCGGCGAGTGAAAGGTAAAGTGGTGATATGAAAGAAGACTGCTGATTTGGAATTAAATGAATTTTTAGTTTTCGAAGTTTTTCTATTATAAACAGAGTTTAGTAGGCCAGAAATGATATTGTAAAGTAAAGGGTTTAATAATGGACGATCGTTTGCATATAAAATCAATTTCCCTTGTCATGTACATTTTCGAATATTAATGAAATATTAGCGAAATAGTTTCTAGCGTGCATGCAAGAGTCTCATGAATATAACGTCTATTATATATCGCGGTGTCATTTATAAATATCGTTAAATATTGAGATTCCAAAAAAAGTGAAAAACAACTTATCACTGCAATGGCGACACACTATCACACCATTTTTATCAAACTACATTTTTAGGTCGTTCTTCAAGTTCGAATAGCCACTTTGTAGTTTAAGGAATTATTTCTTTAAGGTGCGCCAGGTTTCTTTTTTGATAAATAATTAACAGTGAAAAATAAATATTACATTGACTCATAGTGATTAATTAAAAAGTTATAATACAGGTATGAAATTACACAATGAATGGAGAATAGCAAGAGAATTCTGTTTACAGAAAAATAAAATATCATAAATACGACCAATCTGTTTTTGCGCTAAATCAATCTATGAAGAAAACAGTTGTGTATTTATACTTCCGGATTTTCATTTATAATTCTGCAACAAAGTATTTATGAGGCTATGTTCATTTATCATATTTTTATCAATTTTAACTGCAAAACATATCAGTGACGTTTGGCAGGAAAAAACTGAAATACACAGTATATTTTCCTGCTGTAAATAATTAACACAATAATTAGGTTTAATTCTTTGCGATGGGAATAATATTCCCAATCTATTGTTAGCTAATTCAGTTGAATTTCATACAGCTCTCTACAATTAGATTTATTCTTTAACGATAGCAATAATTACGGACGTAGCAGGACACTGATAAGATATGCAAACTAATTAGCAAACCCTAAAATCAAATCATACTTCAGTAGAAAATTAATTAAAAAAGAACGTTACATTCTCAGTGATACAGAGAGCCAAAGACAACAATAAATTACGACAAGCCGACTGAAACAGGTGCAGGATGAAAAGCATGACTCTCGTTAATTAAAATGAAACACCTCGCGGTAAATCTTCCTTTTTTACGATTCGATTAATCGTTTAATACGTTCCCTCGGGAAAGACTTTTCCAAGAAGCACGTTAATCCCCCTTCTAATGCAGAATTTCTTCGAAACACAGCATTCTGTTCTCTTACTTCCGCGCAAAGTGAATTTCACGAACTCTTTTCTACGTAACGATCTCTTAAATTAATCCCTTCCTTCTTTTAACCCCGCTACCTAAAGCGTTAAACGGAGTTCGACTAATGGCCTCCGCGATAGATTGCGAAACTTTCGTACTAAATTCTTTTCTTTTTAATACTCGGGACGAAGTATGAATGAACGAGCCACAAGTAAATTAGCTGACGTACTTCGAAGATGAAGTAAAGTGGCAGACTGTGTTGTATTTAGCGTCATAGGACGTTAGAGAGGAAGTTTTCCAAATTCTTTGATGCAATTTCTGCGTAGGACATTTGAACTGTACATTTTGAAGCTTAATTAGCAATTGTTACGAACAACAGAATGGAAATTAAATGAGGATTGCGGCTAATTATCACAGCAGCTGATAATTATACCAGGAAGCAAAGCAAATGAAAAATGTTGCTGACACTTGTTATTTGTGATATGCAATCTTTAAAACTTGCTTCTCAAAAATTTTATTTCAAACCCTTCGTTTTCAAACTGCTATCGGATCATTGAAAATAATTTAATAATGTTTACTGTTTTTTGACAACATGACTAATTGGAGATATTTAACAACGACTGCCTTAATTATGCTAAAGATTTTGGGAATCTTAAAGCTAAAATTGCTTTAAAGCTAAAAAGCATAAAATTATTTTGGCCACAGATTAATCTGAGACCGCGAAAAGTTAGTGAATCTTGAGGAGGGAAAGAGGTTGCAATAAACAAAGCTTTCGGGCTCTTAACACTAGAACTACCGGCGTTAAATCATATTTCAAAATATTAAATAAGTACTTTGAAAAAGGAGGAATCCAAAGGCGGAAAAGATAATCGATTCGGTGATTTACGTTTTTTAAGATGGTCGTAGGATATTTATTCTAAGACTCTTCTAGAAACTTGGAGAATTTCTGGAAAAAATTGTGTACCAGTCATTTTGACTGGTTTGGCAGTTCTAGTGTTAAACGTAACGAACGAATCACAATCAACGAAAGATAATCGTTTTAAAAAACACTGTAAATTGCTGTGTGAATAAAAAGGAATAACAAAGACCTATTCGTGATATGAAAATTTAACATACACATATGTAAACGAAGGAAAAGAATAAAAACAAATTAACCGATTTAATCATTTAAATATAGCTTCTGGTGGACAATTTCCACAACAAACTGCATTTTAACTACTTTGGTATTTTTAACATTAGAAAAGTGTCTACCCTCTGTGACAAAACCGTGATCGAAGTGACGACCACTGTCGTAAAGCGAATATACAGTGACTAATCATATTTTCCAGATTTATTCCAGCGGTTTCTATTCAGTGCTCGCCAGACATTATTCGCGAAATACACTCATCACCGAAGTGTCCTTCAAACATCATTTCTATATCCAAAGAAAGAATCCACGTCGCGCCGTTTTGTTCGCAGGTGTAAAAACTTTCCAGGATCTTCTCGTACTTTCGTTAAATCTTCGACAAGGAGAAGCCTCGTGGGGAAAGGTGTCCCCGAGGAAATATATTCGACGAGAAAGGAAAGAAAAAAACGTGAGACAGAGGGAGCGAAGGGGGAGAAAACTGTTCATCGTCTCAAACGAGAATATTCGATGCTTGCTCATAAATTTTCATGGAAATCCTCGGGTGTATATACCCTTGTCGATGTTAAAGACCACCCTCTTTTCGAAGTGAAGGAGGCCTCACCGTCCTCCTCTTAACCAGAAGGCCCCTTCTGGGGATGACCCTCGTATCACCCTCTTTTCCACCGTGCAATTTTTTCCCAAGCAACGTCAATGTATTTTTAACTGCGCTCGCGTGCGCCGGAGAACAACGCCGCTGATTATTTCCAAAGTGGTTGCGCGAAGAAAAACGCTTCGGCTGAGATTTATGCTCTTAAAGGGTTATTCCGAGATATATGTAATTTATGCCGAAAGCCGAGAATAAACGAGGCGAGGGCGTCTGTAAGATGTACGCCAAAATAAATTTGCTGGCTGTATTGGAATTTTTATAGGCGCCGGAAGTGAACTTAATACGGTTTCCATTAGCCCGGAGTTACGGTGCGGTTCATAAGTTATGGGGCGCTTGTAATGTTTAGGGTTGTATTAACGATAATTGTTACTGATTAAGACGGATGATATTAATTATATGTAAATAATATTAATTGGCGGTGGTGAGGAAGAATTTCATTGTTCACCGAGGAAATATCGTTGAAAAGCAAGTCCTTGTTTAGATGGTACTTCAATTCGCTACATGACTCGTTGATGTTCAATGATTAACGTATTCTGATATTCAATTTCATTTAATCATTGACGTTAAGATTCTGGTCTTTTGTATAAAATGTCTGATAAAGAGAACGAATGAATATTCAGAACAACAGTTTAATGTGTCACTCTTCACCAGATAATTCGAAACCCCAAAGATCACGTGGGAATAGATTTGTTAATAATGTCGGAACCCGGGATTTATGAATATTAGAATTTAGACGGTAGCAGCAATGCATATGTTACCGGGGTGATTGTAATGCAAATGTATTCACTTTCTTCTTATTAGTAATCCAAATTTCCAGTTAATCCTCCCATGATTGCGGAATACCTATTAGAATTTTACGATCAAATGTTAAGATATTTTCGCAGTTCCATTTTCCTAGAGTAGCACAAATAAAACGAAACACTCAACAGAACCATTACAGTCCTATTTATTGCGTATAAATAAGCGAATATGTTGCTTTGTATTAAGCTACATTGAAATTCATTTCAGTTGTGGCTCAAAGTTTCCCTTTATTTTTTAAATAAAAGAATGAATCGTCTGATGCGGTTAGGTATATAAAAAAATGATCAGTATTTTTTGCAATTTTTTCTATCGGATTTTGTATTCGCAAAGCAACTTTTTTCAACTCTAATAGTAAGACTGTCTTTATAAGCTTCTACCAATTTTATTTAAAAGCAAATTCCATAAATTTACAATCTTTGTTCTCCAAATTATTATTGTTAGAATGGGAACTTATTCTCAGGCAGATATATAAAAATAGTCATGCGCATGATTTTGACATTTCCTGGAAATATCTTATTGTTTCTCATGATTCCAAAAGATAAAATACACTTCAAAATTGAATTCGATGCAGTTGTCAGATTAACACTATTCCTACCGACACTTCACGTATACATTTTCCTACCGCAACCAGTGAATTTGTCAAATGATAATTTTTTCCCAGAAAATGAACAGTAAAAAAAGAAGCGAATATTGAAAAATGTATTATATTGTGAATGTATAGTACGTATATTTGAAGAAAAGTCGTTAAGTTTAAAGGCGATTCAATTACGTAATATATAGGAAATTCTAATCGAAATTTTAAAAACGGTCATTTGACCGGTCGTGGTAGGAATAGTGTTAAATATTCTTCCAAACTCGCTAAAATTTTTCCAACGTACAAAATAAACTTTCATACTTCGGGCGTTTCAGAGATACAACTTGACGGCCTTCCCAAAAAAAAAATTATCATTGTGGTACCACAAAACTTTACTTTTTATTTTTATTCTAGAATTATCTTTATATCGCGAGAATTGTCCATTATAAAAATCCGTTATTGCAAACTTCTCACCTATTATAGATATTTCAAAAGTAATAGCAGTTTAAGAAGGGACAACAAAAACTCGAAATTCCTTCCCCTAAGAATTGCCGCGTCACTGCCACTAAAAGCAAAACGCGTGCGACTTCCGAGAATAGCTAGCGTTAAAAATGAAAATGCATCAGAAAGTTCGTTTCAATGTCAGCCGATGATTATCTACACGGGGCGAGTACAAAGTCTTCTGCAGCGCAGGAATAATTAAACGACATTCGTGCTCCTTCCCTCCTTCTTCTATTTCACTCTCTCCGCCTTCTTCGGGGCGTCCCGACGCCTGGCGCCGCACGCGCCCGACGTTCGCCACGAAGACACGCGAGGGACGTCGTACGGAGAACGATATCGCAACGAAGACAGCCACCTACGTGTTTTCTGCGCGGGCACGTAGCATGCGTGCAACGAAATATGCACTCGCACGTGAACAGCTTCGAAAAAGTTCCGCCCAATCGATTTCACAGCGGTTTCAACGTCGCGTGGACGATGAAATTAGTTCGTTGGTTTTACACCGTTGTCTGTCGGCTTCATTTTCCGTTGTTGTTTCACAGGGAACGTTTGAAGAACGAGTCATAGTTGGAATTTTCATTCGGGATTAAGTGTACTCCTTTGGAGATACCTGAAAGGATTTTTTAGGGGGGTGAGGGTAACCTGAGATATTCAACGCTAGAAGTGCCGGTGTTATATCTATCATATTTAAATATACCGAATAAGTAATGTGGAGAAAGAGAAATCGAGGGGGGAAAAAGATGACTAATTAAGTAATTTAGGCTTTATAAGACAGTTGTGCTACATTTACTTCATGGCTCACCTACCAATTTGGGAAATTTTTAAAAAAAATTGGGAATCAGTCAGTTTGACCGTCTTGGTAGTTTTAGTGTTAACACTAGATTTATGGACAGCCAATTTGACTTAGAGAAAATTTGTAGCTGGATATATAAAAACTTACTTTTTGTATGAACTCAGGTTATACTTTAGAAATGCTTTCAATGACGTTCTTAATAATATTGTTAATGGTAGTTCTTAATTATATTTCGTTTACATTGAATCGGAATGAATTTTTGACAAAAAATTCGATTTTGTTGTATGCGTTTTCACTGACTTCAGTAAAAATAAGCATATAACTAACATCCGCAAATTTAGTGTTAATAGTTATTTATGAAATTATGTCTGCAGACTTTGAGGAAGATAAGTAGGGTAAAGTTAAATATTTTTACTAAGTGTATGATATATGAATGTATTTTATCATATTTATATTGTTATGTTGTAACTGTAGATTTTTGAAGCTATATAAAGAGTACGTTAGTTTGACGTAGGTTTAATTTATACATATAAGACATAAAATATTGAAAATTATTGTGATATAGAATTCCATTCTGCAAGCTTGTAAAATTCGGAGGTGCGTTAACCCTTTGCGGACCAATAAATTTATTTACTTACTGGGCCCAAGGCCGCGTATATGGTAGCAAGAATCATGTTATAATTTTTATCATTGTTATTGTTGTTATATGTATAATTAACTTGATCTTGAACAAGGAATTTGAAATGCTTCTGGTCCGTTATGGGTGAATTATCTCGATCCTGTTAGTGTTTAGTTTGATGAGAAAAGGGTTGAACTTAGTAGTTTGTAGTTTTAGGAGAATTAACGAATCACTTTGTAGGTTTGAAAAATAGTCAAAAATCAGAAGATACGTCATCTGTTTTTTAGCTGTGGTGCCTTAAGTTTAGGAGGTCGAAGCATCCCCTCTCTCGAAGAGGAAACCTTGACTTCACACATCGGCATGAATATTCATGAAGCTGAATAAAATACTTCTGATGTATATTATTAAAGCTCTTGAAAACTTTTCACCGCTGTAATGACAAATTAATTTAAGAATCTTAAGAATCAATGACGTAAAACTTACGAGGGCCTACCAATTTCGATTTCTTCTTAAACCGTGATTACAAATTCAAAAAGAAACTTAATTTGAGCATCACGTTCATCTTTACAGAACTTAATGTTGATCATAAATTCCACGGAGCATGTAATCTTCAAAATTTCAAGAACACACTCCGTCAATTTCCGACAGACAAGCCCGCTCGAGTAACTCAAACACAAACAACCCGTCGCATCTCCTTGCACCGGCACACGCGAGAAACTTGCATCCTAATTAATCCTCCGTCCACTCACCGTTAACATTACTTTTCCGATCTAACAACCCACCATTAACGAAGTTTTCTTTATTCTCACAGACAAACCGTGAAGCATACTCGGCGTCCGCGTGCAAGTGCGTCAGGGTGCACCGTCAACGGTCCTCGCGATGTCAACGACGCATCGACGACGCCGACGACGACCCGGCCATTTTCCCTCAGTCACTCGACGGATCCTCGGTACACGCGATGAATAAGTATACTTTCCTTTTGTACGGCTATCAACCCTCCTCACCGCCTCCAGGGCCTATCATCCTTCCAACCCCAGTAAGAACGTGACATATTGCGTTATCATCTACTCTTGCGTGATGCATGCATTGCACTTCATCGTTTTCAAATCCACGTTGAATTTCTCTTTGTCGATCTTACGTGCCATCTGATTGCAAGCCATGATTATACAGTGAAGTCATGCTAATATTCTTTTTCCTTCCGCGATGATTCCATCGGCGATCCTCAATTTTTCATGCGCTGCTTGGCACTATGCAGATATGGTATACCTCGCAAAAATAGAGAAGTCCTCTGGCCTGTGGTTTGTTCTGATTCACCTGACGGATAGACACATCCCTCGTTCTGACGTCATTTTCGATTCTAACGCGTTATTGGCCGAAAGAGCCGCACATTCGTTGCCTCGTCATGTCGAAAGGAGTGTTTTGTTTTCGGTTGTCATTCGTCGATCTCAGTCGACCGTCACGGCGGGGATAATGTGAGGGACCGGAAACAAGGCAGTTGGGACGGAAGGAGAGAATGCTCTCGCACCGCCTATCCCCGCCATGTCGATCCTGGAAACCTGAGATCGGCGAATGACAACCGAAAATAAAACACTTCTTTCGTCGTTCGCATGACGACGCAACGAATGTGCAGGTCTCTCTTGCCAATAGCCCCTCAAAATCGGAAATGCGTCAGGGAGAGGGATGTCCCTATCCGTCGGGTGAATCAGAGCAAATTACCGCTCAAGTGCCTCGATTCCGATCCAATATAATAGACGGTGCGAGCGACACCCTCCTCTTACCCCGTACCTCATGCCGCGAGACTTTTCTATTTTTGCGAGGTATAAGTTCCCGTACCGCTACAAGCTGAACCACACAGGGGCAAAGCGACAGGGCCTGACGCTCCATCTTATATTATGCTGGAACGGTATGTTGGCAGCTGAGGGGTAATTTGCTCTGATTCGCCCGACGGATAGGGACACCCTCTCCCTCACGCATTTTCCATTTTGACGCGCTATTGGCAAGAGAGACCCGCCATTCGTTGCGTCGTCATGTGAACGACGCAAGTAGTATTGCGTCGTCATGTAAACGACGAAAGTAGTATTGCGTCGTCATGTGAACGACGAAAGTAGTGTTTTTCTTCGCTTGTCATTCGTCGATCTCAGTTTTCCAGGACCGACACGGCAGGGATAGACGGTGCCAGAGCAATCTCCCCTTCCGTCTCAGCTACCTTCTTACCGTTCCAGCATTATATCCTCCAGTTCGGACACAATGCATAGGGATAAAGCTTTCGTATCCGTGGAGGTATATGAAAGAGCAATATAAATTTAATTCTAGGTATACACCTATCCTCCGATTTCCACGGAAGATAAGTTCCGTAGGAAACCGTGTACTTTGATACGTAAAACTGCGTAAATCGAAAACAAACTAAAACGTGTATAATTCAGTCATCTATTTTAACGTTAACCATTTGCGGACGGAGAGATTTCTGAATATTGAGAGATAACCATTTATTTTGCGACCCAAAACCACCTTTTTATCAGCAAGTTGGGTTGTTAATGTATATACATTATAAATTACTATTTGTTTAATCATATTTCAGCGGTTGTATTTCAATTTTTCAACTCTAACTGTGTATACGAGCAGCGATACACCATCATTAAACTTTTTCTCAGACCACATTTATGCGTCGTTAGTCCTCAAAGTGTTGAATAGAAATAATTAAAAGCAAATTTTTTTAAAAATCCCTTATTTTAAAAACCGTGTAAAAGAGAAATCGTGTAAATAAAGTACCGTGTAGATCGGTAGACAGGTGTACATGTATTCCAATTCTTTCCTTAAGCATTTTATTATTCTTTTTGAATTTTAATGCTCTTAAACCGCTGAAGTATGTTTATATCCTGTTAATAAATATCAATTTTTATTATCCTGAGCCGATCACTATGCTAATGAGTCTGTGAACCGTCGCTCTTTATCCTTCTATGTCATTCTGTTTAGATGCTTCATCTTGGCGACCTCTGCCGCGCGATAAACTTGTAATGTGACTGACTTTGGCAATAGCGACGAAAATAAACAAATACGTATGACTGGGGCAGGAAAATTAATTCGATTGGACGGCAACGTAACAATCTCTGCATAGTACTTGAATCGATAATGTTTGACATTTTGGTACGTATGCTTAAGGTATTTCTACTTGGCTAGATATACAGCTGAGAAAAGAGCATTATTCTTTGTGGTTTTGCCTGGACGGAGTTGGTAAGTTTCGTTATACTCGGAACAAGAGTTCTTTAGAGGCTTTGCTGAGCATGGGATGGATGAGATGCATAATGATACTGTGCAGGAGTCACCAGCGAAGAGGGGATATTCTCCTAGGATGGATTTAAGACCGTTCGGTGAATCTCAGAGGTACATTTCGCTGGATTTCAAAGTTTGAATATCGATGGAATAGTCACGGGCTTGATATGGGATAAAAGGGTTTGATCTCTTCTTGTTTCAATTTCATTTTATATTCACATCGCACGTTACTCTCAGAAGTTGATAACTCTAAATTACAATGACAAAAACAGGGATTGTCAGTTTGATCTATAGTTTAGTGGAATCGTACTTAACAATTTTGAATGATAATATTCATGAACTTTTCGATATATTCCGTTTGTAAATATTGCCGCAAGATAAAATAATATCGAGTATTTTAATAGTTTCATTCACAATATTCCTTTCCTGCAGCGATGTGTTTTAACAATAAAATAGAGGAATTGAAAATACAGGGATTAATATCCTGCCTCGCATGTAATTAATTTCACAATTGACTGAAATCGATTTCGAAGTATCATTTACATTGAGATATTTACTTTCCCTTTATGACACCAGTAACAACAGGTTTCAAAGGATTCATTTGAAATATCCAATACACTGTCAGATTGTACGCTACAAATCACCATCGGACTCCAAGATTAAAGTAACATCGAAAAAACTCGCTCTAGAACCACAAAGGTTTAACTCCTTGCCGTACAATAGCGAGTGACACTCGTGACGCGATAAATGGAACAGGAAATTTTGAAGTTTTCCAAAAACTATTAAATTAAAAATATCACTGGGTCACGATAGGATCAAATTATTTCTACGATATGAATATTGCATTAAGTTATACACAATATTAGAAATCGGGATTAGATTGGTATTTCAGTAATTAATTCTGAGTTATTGGGCATTCGATCACAGAAGAAATGCGTACGGCAAGGGGTTAATACGACCGAAGTAATATGTTCCCGGTATACTCCCACCAATCTCGATTGCGTCAATCTCCTTTTTGTTTCAGCCTATCAATCTCACGCTATAATCGTTACCCTCTACGATACATCCTTGCAAACAATAGGGAAGTGTAGTTTTCTCTGCTGCGCACCATGCACCCTCTCTGAACATCCACCAGCATCGGAGCCGGGCATCGCTTCTATTGTGTACCGACAGGCCACCCGAAGCGTCACGTGCTTCCGGTCCCGCTTGAACACGTTCGAGCCATTCCCATGTAAAACGTAAGCGTGAACGTATGTTCAGCGTGCTAGGAAGCAATTTTACTTCTATTTAAAACGATGACCCGATTTGCGCGCGAATTAAGCAATTTTCCGTCAAATTAATTTCTCAATTATTTTTCAATTTTCTTTACAGCAGCTACCCTTTACTTTGGGAGTTTTGCTTGAAATGTGTATTAACCCTTTGCGCTCCAAATTATTTTTCTAACTTTTCGTCAGATAAGCAAATATAGTCTCGGCAAATTGTCTAACGTTGATTATTAATTTTTAATTAATATCAGGAATAATTTTAGGTACCGCGAGATATTTATGTTAAGATGCAAAATTATTGCTGATTTCGGAAAGTCGATAATTAGTAGATGCAACGTTAAGTGCCACAGAAAGCTGTGTCGAGTGTAGCTCGACATAGGAGTGCAAAGGGTTAACCCTTTCGGCCCGATAGGGACATATAAATCTCAACGCAAACTCAAATGTATCCATCTAGCCTTATATATTTTACTCAAAATTTACTGTATTTGTTTTTTTTTCTGAATGAATTACTTTCATTTTATAATACACAAAACCTTTATTTAGTTTCTCATTGGGACATTTATATCCCAGTTAAAAATCCCGCTGGAATATATCTGTCCCATCTCTATTTTTTTCAGAAATGTGATTTGTTTTATTTTTTCAAAATATTTTACCATATATAATGTTAAAAACTCATATCTATCTCAAATAACCTCATAACACGAAAAAACAAAATTGGGTCCCAAAGGGTTAAGAGGCAGTTTGTTGATAAGAAATAGTTCAGACAATTTTCTAAACTAATTACATTGAGGGTGGCATTGGAATTTTTGAGGTACACGTATTTGAAATGTCAATTTCCAGATCTCGAATGTGACTCATTGTAGGGCTAGCAATCAATGAAATTAGTGAGTGTCGTTCAGCAAAGGGGTTCGAAGAATTGATCGACCAATTGTCTTGACACATGTTGATGATTTAATAATTAATTGAATTTTTAACTGGCATAAAAGACTGAAATTACAAAGTCAGAAGCACCTGCCAGTCTTTCGAGTTATACGTTACATCAGCCTGTCAAAATTACACGTCATTAGTTAATTACTTTCAGTCACTATAATGTAATTAACCAATCACAATGGCCTTTTAAAGTTTCCTAAATGTACCACACATTTTTTATCTTCTGTACTTCTCAATATCAGACACATCTTTCTTTATTATCTATGAATTGTTGTATCAGAGTAAATCCAATTCATCCTGCTAATTTTTGCTAAGTAACTTTCAGCTTTTATACGGTCCAATTGCAAATAAAATACGCTTGTCCTTCGAGTATCTTTACCCAACGAACATAATGAGCACGAATATTACCTTTTGAATTAACAACACTCTTTAATTGTGTTACTCTTGCATGAACCTACCCAGCTCTAAAATCGCATTTACCGTGCCAGGCGGACGAATTTGCGCGCTTATTATAATCGTAATAGCGATTGAAACGTTAATGACGAACATCATTTGTGCGTACCTGGGAACAGAGATGTGCAAGTAAATCCCAAGAGTCGGTCAAAACGAAACACGAAAGCAATCCGTTATCATCTCTCTCATCCTCACTGATTCATTGATTCACAGAAAAAGAATGAATTGCAGCACCGACGGATTGCTCGTACGAATGATTTACGTTGCGTCGATGGAGAATAAACTACAAGTGACAGGTTTTAAATTAATCAACGTTCACTGGATGCGTCGTAAAAAAAAATATGTCGAATTGTATAGTAACTTGGACTGTATCGACGATAGTGCATAACGTAATCGTTTTACAAGAAGTGACGTCACCATGGATGTTGGTCGTCTGTGTGCTCGAAAATGGAGCTAAGTTGTAATTAATGACGTTTTGCAGGATGAAAAACGCGCCGTGAGATGCTTAGATCGCATGCACGTAAAACGAGAGGCTTATAAAGTTCGCGTTGTGGCAACACGGAAACTACGGCAGAAATTGCTACATTATTGGAACAGCTTCATCACCGAGACGTCGTTCGAGCTCGTTTGTAACGTACAAGAAGATTAAAGAGGTTAATTAGTTGGGTGACACGAAGTCAAGCCAGTGTCGTTTATCGACAGTCTGGGGAATTCCATTTGAAAATATAATAGGTAAATAACTACGAATTATTAACACTAGAACTACCAAACCAGTCAAAATGACTGGTACACAATTTTTTCCAAAATTCTCCAAGTTTGTAGGGGAGTCGTAGAATAAATATCCTACGACCACCTTAAAAAACATAAATCACCGAATCGATTATCCTTTCCGCCTCTTGATTCCTCCTTTTTCAAAGTACTTATTTAATATTTAGAAAAATGATAGATTTAATGCCGGTAGTTCTAGTGTTAATAACGTTGAAGCGTTGGTTGGAAATAAGGGAATATTATCTTCTCGTTACATTGAATCCGCTTATTTAATATTAATAAATGGAATGATTGCAGCGAATAGCAATAACTTTAATTATTTAAGAAAATAACACGAGAATGAAGTCAACGCTCGATTATAACTCTGAAGGAAACTGAGAAATATTAAAGATTTTATTTCTTATTGAAGTACGAATGCCACGTTTTCTTGAATGTATCTGCTTCTGGGGAATTGGATTTTTTAATTTGCCACGGTACTTGAAGAAATTTCACATTAAAACTGAAACTGGCGTGGGCATGAGTGGAAATTACTTTTAAACGTAGTACTGCATAAATTTGCGGAATTCTATATGTGCATTAAAAATGGGATGTTCAAAGTGTGCATCACAAAACTGTCCGGTAATAACTGCAAGACTCGCATTTTTTTTATTAGCAAAGAATAAGGAAGGTTGATTTTGAAGATTTAAAGAACATGTACCTGAAGTTTCAGAAATAGGGGAGATTTTCTAAAAACTTCGAATGTTGAAGGTAGAAATTTTGTGGAGTTTCCGACGTTTTAAATAGGGTAATATACAAGGTACTCCCTTAACATAGAACGTCAGCATTCCACTTGCCATAACAACAAAATAATACCATAGGATCATAGATCACCTTGCTTCCATTTCAAATTAGAGCCTCTCAGACTTTCACGTCAGAAAGAAAAGTCTAATAAATTGTTGAGCAATTAAACAGTACTTCAACTGACAGATATACAGTTTGCAGTCAAAATTACCCTTATTTCGTGATTTGTGTCTCGCAATCGCATATTCGAAGGAGGCCAGAAAATACTAAAGTGATTACGTAGTACCGAAGTACAAACATCTCGTTCAATTTAAGATATCGGCTTTAAAGAAATAGAACTTTGACATTTGTCGCAGCTATGGAAGAAATTTCACAGTAACTCTGAAGCTGGCATGCATCGAAATATATGCATACCGTCGTAAAATGTGATAAATTCATGATATAAATCCGTTCGGCCTTGACCTCAAATCTCGAACCTACCACAATCCGAAATATCCTGATCTCTGGGACCAAGGTTTATGATCTATACAAGGGAGAGCTCAAATATTTTATATAACCTTTAAACAATTCAAGCTGCGACTACGGAAATAGATACATACAAATAGATACATTTTCAATTAACTAATCTGAATGCCAATCGTCTCGTCACCCGGGAATTTTTAACATTACTCTCATCGTAAGTAACAGAGAAAATATCACGGATAAAAGCTAAAAGTACATAACAAATACATAATACAATATAAATACCATCCTTGCAGATGGAAGATCACAGCGAAGATCCAGATATTGCTAACAATCCGTTAACTCGTCTCCCATTTACAATTCTGTGTGAACAGCGTACATCACGATGGGCTTTAGGATCTATCAAAAATTCAGAATCCCTCGCAATCCGAAACCGCAAGAGCAACTTCCATCTTCAAAACCGAACCATTATCCAAGCCCCAAGCCGCGCGTCATGTAATCCGTGCGGGCAGTGGAATGGATCGACGAGATGGAAAATAACGTTAACAAGACACCGTGTATAATCGTTTGGCATAATATTCGGCGTGTTGTATCGTTTTCGTGATAGACCGTGGCGCATCCTTCTCCCATCTAAAATAAACTCGTATTTTTAGAATGGCCGCACATATCGCGTAGGTGCTCTTTTATCCCTCTGCACGCGACGCGTCTGCTGTTATATTCACCTCCCCGCGACCTTCGATCTTCCTCCATATTCTGTCCACCTACGAGAAACGTCTCCTCTCGGCTCCTCGCGTTTCGCAAAGTGCACGGATCGAATTTACATGCCTCTCTGCTCTACCATTATTGTTACGCTCGAGTACCGGCTATTTTTCAAAGATCCTACAGGAATTTTATCGTCCGATTAGGGAAACTTGTCTACCATGGAGAACGGTGCAAGAGGATTTCTTTATTGTCTCGACGACTTGGGAATGCCTCGCGTAGCAGACATTGGCTTTCGTGATGCTCTCAAACTGGCAAATCAAGTTATATGTTTGTAATGCTTTTCATGCGATTTCCTTGGCTTTTACTTTTTCTCTGACGCTTTTTCAGAGTGGAATGCGGTTTTCGAAATTGAAGACTTGACTCACTGCGAGTGGGTGGGTCTGAAAGTAATGGAATGCAGAGAATTTGAGGAGGGGGGCTCTTTCGTATGATTTTGTTCAAGAGGAATTAGTTTCGTGTCTTTTTTGAGCTGTTCCATGGGAGATATGACCATTCAGGAATTTTGGATGGTGATCTTTTTTGAACAATGGCTAATGTGGAGTTTGAAAGAAATCTCACTCTGCTTTCGGAGCTTGGAGAGGATGATGCGCAATTTCTTTTGCCGGCGAATATGTACTTCGACGAGAGAATGAAAAACTTTTTCCGATAACACGAATAGGTAATGTTCTTGCTTTATATTTCAGAATCAACAATAATCACTACGTTACGCTAATTGAGTAATTAAAGTGAAAATAAGATAACATATTTAGGACTAGGCTGTTATCACTTTCTTATATAGTATAGAATTATTAATTCTTTACGACTTCAATTCTTTTTTATTTTTGCCAAAAATGAGAGTCCTTGATGTCGTAACATTCTAAAATTAAAATTTAAGTCGACAGAAAATGAACTACGACGGCAATCTGTAACGAGTGTGGTTGCACATATGGTTGAAAAGTGTTAAACGTCAAAGTCAAGATATATCATCCTTTTCCTCAAAGAAGTTCTTTATTCTCTGGTCAAGATACGAAAGTTATCAAGATGCATTCTTAGCACAAAAAATTGGTTTTCATCCATGCAATATTTGAGTATCAAACGTACAATTCTAAAATGAATTATTCTCTCAGCAGAGAAAACTTCGCCGATAGATTAAAACTGAAATATCAAAATATATCTTAGTTTTGATGCTTAACCCCTGAATCATGCGTCCGAATAATTTCTACCTGAATGTTCTTTGCGGTTCAGTTTTCATCGACCTAAGGTTAACTTTGAGGTAAACAGACAGTTATTTATGTTATTATGGAGTTTCACAACTCCAAAAATTGTTCTCCATTTAGTCAACATTCGACTATTTCCATCAAAATTCTAAAATCAATTACTCCGTCCCCCTGACAAAAACGAAATTCCATTTCCCGGTTCAATCGAACATCATTAAATCCCAACTTTGAAAGCAATCACCAAAACTCAAAGCACCGGCTATCCGCATTAAAGTCAAACAGCTCATCACAATCACCCGACGCAATTAACGGAAACTCGAAGGTGTGCTTGTCCACTCGAATCGTCGGTGTTAAAAAAATCACTTTGCATTCGCCGGGAACGTTCCTTAATTCCATTGAAAGCTGTTATTGGAGTAAACTCGGAGCCGGGAATGCTGCGTTTCAGACATCCGATCCAGCCTCGCGGGGCTCAATTTACAAGAGTAATTGACCTCGCGTGAAGTGCAACATTCCAGGAGGCTCCGGTGGAATTACGGAAATGCAGCAGCAACGGAGCTGCACTCGGAGATACGCCCCGGCACAAATAGAAGGAAAAGGAAAGGAAGAAAGATACCGAGGAGGAGCTCCCATCGTTCGACCGTGAGATCTGATCGGGCCGCATCATAAGCTTCGCTCGAATCTTATGCGAATGGCTCTCGGCTCCGATCGGACGGAGTCCAACGTGCTCGATTTCCCCATCGCTTCGAGGGTACAATTTATTCATGGTTATTTCTAAGTACGTTGCATCTACGTCACGTGACGCGGACTCGCGCATATCTCTAACCACTCGTTGCAGTGCGATTTTCTTTTTTTTTTTGCAGAGGGGGTATGGCTGATACGCGGGGTTGTTACGCTTGAATTAAACGCGGAGTTGTTGAACTTGCATGTTTCGAATGACAACCGAAAACAAAACACTTCTTTTAAGTGACTTCTGATCGCTTTTCGGATAAAATTTGTTTACATGGCTTTCCTCTCGAACGTTTAGGGCCCATATTTCCGAACGCGCACAAGAAATGCCAGTTTCGCAGTAATATTTGATGTGTCTAGCTGCATTTTATATTTTATTGCACTAAAAATATTTCTTATTTGCCGCATTATAATATAGAAAATGGATTTACCGTCAACATCTCGTGGTACACGCGGTTCAAAAAGTCGAAGAACAGAATTGAGTGACATTGATATATATAGTGATGAAGAAGAAATTCTTTCATTTAGTGACCTGGATAGTGCAAGTGAAGCTAGTGAAAGAGTATTTGTACAACTTTTTTTTTGCGTTTAGACAGACACATTTATGAATAAATACCAGTAGCTAAAGGGTTAATATATTTAAATATAAGAAATTTAACGTCGGTAGTTCTAGTGTTAAATACTCTCTCCCTTCCGCAGGAGTTTAACCGAATTGGTTACAAGTCATTGCACCCCAAGTAATTCCGTATTGTAAACAAGCGCACGAAACAACCGGTACTTCCCTAGGCGAGTATTGAAACGCGACTTTAAACTGCATCCTCGCAATGAGAGACAGAAGGGAAAAAAGGCACAGTGTGCATCATACGGACGAGTTATATGGGAACAGGTTGTAGAGTGGATCCGCAATGGTTTCCTAGCCCTGTGCTTACACGTTAACCACTGCGCGCGCAGAATTTATACCCGGGGTAGTTCCTCGTACCGGTGCACTGCGCCTGCGGATTTATGTATTTATATCTCCGAAAAATTTCCGTCGGCTGGTGATAAAACATCTCGCCGGAGTCGGTAACTCGCGATAATGCATCGCTGCCAATTAATGCAAACACTCGGCTAGTAATCATATAATAAATTACACGTGTATCGCGAATTAATAAGTTACGGGCCGCGCGGGGCGTCCGGTTAGCGGGCGCGTAAAACGAAAATGTACGATGCTATGGAGACTCGATGAGATCATTTTCATGTTTTGCGCGCGATGTATGGGGGTTCGTTTCGTTTCATTTGTCATCTCGGCGCCATTTTAGCGGGCTTGTGGTGATTCGTGAAATTTCACAAGTATAAACATTTCGAAATAGTGCAGTAGTTCTTTAGTTACGACAGCAATATATTCATTATTTGCTCTTATTTCGTTTTCTTCGACGTTCATTTTATTTATAAAGTAATTTTATGAGAAATATAGAAGAAAAAATTCTGGAATTTCGAAGTTTTTAAAAATTAAATTTTTTTAATATATTGTTATTCGCGATGTTGGTTGCAGATTGCTTTTTACCAATTTTTAATGAGTAGTCGAAATGAGTTTTTGTATGAATCAAAATAGGAAATTGGGCGAATGTACCGCAGAATGGTCTACTGAAATTGTTTGAGTGGGAGAATTTAAAAATACTCTGTGCGTGGCGATGAACATTTGATGTTATTTTCTGCGAATTTTTAAACAGATTAGCATTTGTGCATGGGTAAACAAAGCGGGAAATTCGCAAACGCTATTTTGGTGTAAATGTGATGTCTTCTGAAATTCTCCAAGTACAAGAATTTTTGTAAAACCGACAGGGCATGGATATTTCTGATTAAATTATTTATGAATGTAATAAAAATAAAGTCGCTTATAAGGTTCCAATAAATTTAATCACGTCAGAATTACGCTAATTGTTCAAAGTCCAAAATTGTAGAAAACTTTGGCAATAGTAAAACACTCAATTATTTAAAAAATTGTAAATAATTAGCGTCTGTTAAATATTTGTAACAGTAAAAAAGTCAGATTGGGAAATACCATTTTCAATTTTGTTAGAAATAACGAGACATTTGAACTTGGTTTCGATCAACAAAACTTTTTGATGGGAGATATCATTTACATATTTTTGCAATATGTAAGTAACATGAATTCAATTTTGCGACTGACCGATGCCTTTCAGGTCGTTTGAAATAATTACGTCAATGGGAATGCTTCGATAATTTCTAATTCTTCAAAGGCACGCATGTTATTAATAATTTACCAGCCGCATTAATTATGATAATACTGTGCATGAATGAGGAGATATTTATTTGTTGATATTACTTAATGCGATATCGATCCGTTGTTGTTATCGTTGCTCGACTTTCTGCCACGAAATTATAGGAAAGGCACGTTCAAAATAAATTAACTCCAACGAACCTATTAAACCATGTCCTCTCGAATCGGTGAAAACAATTGCAACGATTAATGCGCTACAGCGCGATATACTTCTCACTTACCAAATTCCGATCTCATTATAGACGAACCGATATCGGATTTCAAAACCA